>OY970789.1:29923335-32323335 GCA_963853775.1 Xanthia togata | reverse complement strand
TGTGAAACTTGTGATGTTAGTGGATATTCCAGTACTTGTCACCTGCACTGGAATTGTTATGTTTCTCTTGTGCCTTGTTTTACCCTAACTTATTTGAGCCAAATCTGTTAAATAATCATGTGGCCAAGTACCAGCGGTGTGTCTGGAGTTTTCGTTAAAAAATGCGATGACCAAAACATAACCTCTCGGTGAATTTGCAGTTCGTCGGAGACGGAGTTTTCAAGGCGGAACTCAATGAGTTCTTGACCAGGGAGCTTGCTGAGGATGGCTACTCCGGTGTGGAGGTACGCGTCACTCCGACTCGCTCGGAGATCATCATTATGGCGACGAGGACACAAAGCGTGCTCGGAGAGAAGGGCCGCAGAATTCGTGAGCTGACCTCCGTGGTTCAGAAGAGGTTCAACATCCCCGAGCAGTCGGTGGAGCTTTACGCCGAGAAGGTGGCGACCCGTGGTCTGTGCGCCATCGCGCAGGCTGAGTCGCTCAGATACAAACTCATTGGAGGTTAGTTTCTTTACTTTCGTTCATGTTTTGGCTGTTTTAACCCTGTGCTAAATATCACGCTTAGTTTTTACTGTAATTTCTTAATCTATAAACTGTAATTTGTTTTAAAATTGTACAATTCAGGAATAATAATGAAATCTAAGCATCATATCCTCTCTAATCATTCTGTGATGCTCTTGCATGTTTCTTGCTCATTATTTATTGCACTTGTGATACATAGTGATGATAAATTTTAACATCTTAACACTCATGCCAATTTACAGATTCACCCCCAGTTTCTGAATGCCCGACCAAGATAGCTCAGTAAATAAATCATGTCGGTCTGTTATATGAACAAATTAGCAGTAGCTAAAGAAAAAAAACTACTCATGAGATGGATAAAGAACATGGTTTTTAGAAACTGGGGATTCCAATTTTTATTGTATCCTGGGTTATACTACAACAGATTGCAAATGAATGCATACTTTTGACAAGATTGTATTTGCCACTAAAGCATGAATGTGTGAGCGGCTGGTCTAGCAGTACTTCCTTCAATATTGTTGAATCACATTCCTTACCTAGTTAACCAAATCATTCATCAATTCCTATCATTTTTACCATACTAACGGCATGCCCTAAACCTGACATCTCCACCACTCATGGTGGTCTTGTTTTTCACTGGGGACACATCATCACCTTTGTATTGTATCCACAGTTTGCTGACTAGCTTAGACTTATCTGTACTACGCAAGGTTACATTACTAACATGTTAATTATCATTTAACTTACCACATTGAAACAAACAATAGAACTGGTTCTATTATTTACTTTATTAGCCTCTCGGCGAGAGAGAGTGGGCTATAATCGACCACACAGGGTCAGTGCGGGTTGGTAGATGTCACATGTCTTCGAATACAATTCTATTATTTAAATTTGGTTATTTTTGCTGGATTATTGGATAAGAAAGATAACTACTAGTGCATTACATGTCATGCACAGACGTTTAGGGCTACGTCTTCAGTGCATTACATGTAATGCATGGACAGTGAAAGTGTTAATATCAACTTTATTTTCTAAATTTCTGTTCAAGCGGAGTACACATTTTGCTACACAGGAGAGACGTACACATTAAAATATTTTGTCTGATGGATGCCTGAAAATCAATTGCAAATAATAATAATAAAGTTTATTCATCAATAAGTAACAATACAATGTGACATATTCGGTGAACCACAAACGCTTGTATCTTGTGGCTCTGGAGTGCGAATTTATCAGTTATAAAAGTTACAGTACAGTTTGAGAATGTTAGATAATAGAATTTAAAATATATATATATTTCGTCTAATACAGATGAAATATTTCCCAGGCACAAATCCAGACATGAAAACACAATAATACAGACTTTAACCCCTGGGTCCAATCCTCCATATTTCCCTGTTGCCCTGTTAAAAGTTCCTAAATAAATATGAAGCATAACATCATTATAGAAAATTTATAAGATTGTAATTACTGAATTTGTATCTTACAGAATAAATTCTTGAAGTTTTTTTTTTATAATTTTCATATAATCAACATTTTCAACTTTCGTCAGGTCTCGCCGTGCGTCGTGCGTGCTACGGTGTCCTCCGTTTCATCATGGAGTCTGGTGCCCGCGGTTGCGAGGTGGTGGTCTCTGGCAAGCTGCGTGGTCAGCGTGCCAAGTCCATGAAGTTCGTGGACGGCCTTATGATCCACTCTGGTGACCCGTGCAATGACTACGTCAACACAGCCACACGACACGTGCTGCTCAGGCAAGGAGTACTTGGAATCAAGGTAAGAACAAAGCCTGCAGGCTAATTATTCTCAAAATTGCATGACACACAGATCAAGTTGCTGTGCAGTTGTAGTATAGTTCAAGTTTGAGTGCAAAACCGAATTGTTATATCTGACAGTGGTAGAGTTAACAAACAGTTTTTTTTTTTTTTTCAAAACTTAATGGCAACTAAACTTTAGTTACTGGAGTACCTTTCTGATCTCATCCAATTATAATAAGATTTATTTAGAAGATTTCAATAAAAAATTCGAATTTTGTTGTGCTTTATTGTTTTCGCCACAATATCAGGGATTTCCAGCCCCTCAATGGCTAGAGGTCTAATATTTGTGGCAGATTGACTCAGCTTGTTTATTGGAGGGCTTGTCTGTACGGGCTCTGGTACGGTGCAAGCTGGACATTTATATTTAAATTATGTTAATTTTACCATGGTAACCATGAAAGAAAATATTTCATTCAGGCCAATTTTCAATTACCTATCAGATAACTTTTATCTCAAGCTTAAATATGACGGTTGATATATCAAAAGCTATCTGAAGATTGAAAAATCAGCCCTTATTCTTTCATCAAACAAACACACTTTCTCACTCTAAAATTGTACTTGATAGATGAAACTGATAACATTATCCTGCAATTTGAACAAAATTTCCAGACTTTCAATCAAGATCTGTCAGCAAAATGTGGGAAAGTCTAGTTCCATTAGATAGATGTCTTAGTAACCCATTTATTTTCTTCTACAGGTCAAGATCATGTTGCCATGGGACCAAGCAGGCAAGAATGGTCCCAAGAAGCCACAGCCTGACCACATCCTGGTAACTGAGCCCAAGGACGAGCCCGTTCCTCTGGAGCCAACAAGTGACGTGCGTTCCCTAGCGCCTGCACCCCTGCCCCAGCCCGTGCCACCCGTGGCTTAGGTCTTAAGCTAATAATTAATAAAAAAATCTAACAAAACTGTTTCTTTTTTTTTGCATATGACATCCTTTCCTGTAGAAGCTGAAATATGCGTAACCCGGCTTTATACCATCTTTACGCACTTATTCCTTTTTGCTTGTTCATTGCAAACCGACGTTGAGGGTCTGAATGGATGAAGTTTTATTGGCAACTTACACTGATGAGTGGAGGATAAAACACAGCTCAGTTTTTGTTAGCAAGTACAGACAGATTCTCGCTAGCAAGAAACTGTCACAGCTCGCCGTACACAGGCCCGGCGCGCATACCGTCATACTTTAGTTGGTCCGCCAATAGTCACGCACACGTCAACACACACATAAATATTTACCCATACGTACCTACCTACTATCCCCGTGGTCCAAGGCCGATTAAGGGATGACCTTAACCGGGACCTACGGGAATGAATAGGAATCGACAATAAAATTATTCATGAATATATTATGTTGAGACGTAATAATTTGTTATTATATTTTTAAATGTTTTTGTTTTTATAAAAATATTTAAAAATGTAAATTATATGTGTATAAATTAAATAAAGGAGATAATAATAATAATTTATGAGGTTGGTTGTGCTGATTAAATTTAATAAAGTACGATTGCACGCTTAGCATGACCACAATTTGTCAGTACCTATGTTAGGAAGTACTCTGTGACCACAATCGTTTTTATAGTAATGTTGTCATGCTGGTCTTCTTCGGTGGACTGTTTATTATAGACTCGCGGCGTAGTGGCTGGCTAGCCTCACGCTGCGGGATCGACTAGCCGAGTCCATAGCTTAACACAGCCCCGCAGCGTAAGGAAGGTTACGTTTCCACCAGAGACGTGCGAGGATGTGTTTTTTATGAACCAATAGAATCGCTTCATTTACATAGCCTCGCTCAGCGCAGCTCCTGTGGAAACGGCTAAGCGGAGCAAGGATTTTGTACGTAAACAACAAGCGAGAGAAGCGACACGGTGTTTGTTAGAGGTAGATTGTACGGAAAAAGGATCAGTAAAAAAAAACACTAACAATTTGCAATGAAGAAATGGAGGCAGAAGACAGAATTTATTACCTAGTACATTTTTGGGTCACAGAAGACAGCAAACATTTTGGATACCTACGTAACCATAAAATATCATCGACTAGGTATTGGAGATTTTTTTTTTCAAAACAGCTGATGACGAAATATTCGAAAATTCGATAACTTCAGAAATCTATTCGCCTACAAATAAATTAACATCGTGCGAATCGCCTCAAGAAAAAATAATATTATTTAGAAGTGTCTATTCGCCCGTTTCGGGAGAGTTAATTCGGTCGAATAGAAAGAAAGAAAATACATTTAATTGGCATAGACTAAAGTCACACAAGTAAATAGAAAAAATTAAAAAAAAGGAAAGAATACTAAATAAAAAGTGTTAAAGGGCGTTGTATGATAAGTACTAGCAGGAATGTGTCTCGCGGCTACTCTAAACAGGCCCAGTTCAGCAAAAATGCCAGACAACTAGTGCCTACACCAATAAGCCCCTCGCTTTTACGGCTTATTGGTCGATTCGCTCACTAATAAACTAACTTCGTGTGAATCGCCTCAAGAAAAAATAATACTAAGTGTCGAACCAAAATTAAAAAATACTCTCTTTGGCGTCTGAACTCGTTGCTGAACAGACTACTTTTAATTTTTTAATATTTTTTTCACAGAATATTGCCATTTTTTTTTTGGTTCGCAGCGTGCCTACTTGGTCGTGCCGTGCTAGTCGTCGTGAAAGACTAATTGGTGTTCGTAATCCGGGACAGTAAAGTCTAATTAGTGGACACGAGACAAGACGCAAAATTCCGATCCATTCCCGATTTCCCGGCCATCTGGCAACCCTACTCCCACACCACACTTCACCATGCTCGCTCGCACTGAATAGAGCCCGCTCAAATCCTCGCACCGCTCATCCACCCATCTCTGGTAGCCTAACAGGCTAACTAGCCTCACGTGTCAACAGAAAACGTTTACCAAAGGAGAAGGAAAAGAACTAGAATATGGACATAATTCAAAGAAAAAAACGATACGACCGTTTATACCAACATTTATTTAAAAATCTGACTACATTCACCCCAAACCAAGTGCATTAAAATTATTGCTAAATACAAAAATGTCGCTGGCGATACACAACATAACCAAAATAATAAGGAATACACGATTCACAAAAGTAATGTAACTTTAAATATTTATAACCAGTTTCAATTCGAAAGAGATATGTGCTCATTGAGATGTCCGATAGATTTTAATTATTAATGAGAATTATTAACGAACCATGATTGGACAAAAATGGAATGATCCGTAAACAGGGCTTTTTAGTCTTCAAGATTCCGACCTCAGCCCAACGACAAATTAATTCCATTGTGTCAAAAAATACTGACAGACTACTGTTTCTATATTAAAAAACTACATTGAATAAATCACATAACAGTCTAACTTAAACATTCAATTTCTTGTCTTAAATAAAATTGGACCGACATTAAATAAAAATTAAACTTATACACATAAAGTTCATCTTCTAACTACAATATAATATACTGATTTGTATAACAACCAAAAGATTATGCTATGAAATGCATTGGAATACATTGTACGGGTGGATTATTCAGCAATGGCATTCTTCTCAAGCATGTCGTCCCTTTTTTGCATTCAACTGTGATAAAGCGTTATCTCATTCTTTCTTTTCAGGGTTGCCATAGCTAAATAATGTGCCTGTTATGTAGAATTTTTGTACTGCAATGGTTTGGATAGCTTGTTCTTACATTTAGTGATGTCCAATAGGACAGTGTTTTGTTCGCCTTTAAATGGATGTTGACCTTCACAGTTTTTTTTTTACAAATAATATTTTATCAAGCTGTCAATTTTATAGTAAAAATAACAGACAATATTTTAATTAATTTTGTTGACAATGTACAACAGTTAGAAATGCTTTTAAATACATACATACAGAAAAATATGCTCTAAATTGACCTTCATTTTAAAAAATTGTAGTACCCCGTGTAAAATCCGTGAATTCGTCAAATAATTTGCAACTGAAGTACACTAAAACATAGACACATCCAGACGTGTAGACTGCACACTTGCGTAGTTTTGATATAAAAGAACGACAGTGATGTAGAAAGTTTTCTGTTCACCTTAACTGACCTTACGTACGAAATGTTTACCTGAAAACACAAAAACATGTTGTTAGAATCAAGTGGCTGGGGCGAACATTAAAAGACATTGCAAAAGTCCTGCTCAGTGCAAAAGCTCAGTTTTGTTAAAATTATTTAAATTAATTTAACAATCTATAATACAATTCCTGGACTCGAAAAATCCGGACAAATTAATGTCCGAATGCGATGCCAAAAAGCTGGACATGTCCGGAAAAACTTGGATGGTTCCTAATCCTAATAGGGATGATGCCTGGCTCAAAAAAAAGAAATTTTATTTAGTCCGTCAGTCAGATAGGTAATAAAAAATATTAGACACGTATTTTTTGCTTTATCATATTAATAAAACATGACTTAGATACAACGCATTAAAGTTGGGGAGTGGGGGTTGATACGTCACAAGTATGTATAAAATCTACATAAAAGTGACGTCATAACTCAATGTATCGCCGTAATCTTTTGATAACGTAAAAAAAGAAAAAATACGTGTACGTAATTTTTTCATAGTCTACATGACGGACAAAAAACATTTTTTTAGTCATTATCCCTATTCTGAGTGTGCCACGCACAAACCTTACTGAATTACACTGCATGGAACTTTTGGCGCTCGAATGACGTCGACAAAACGCTGTTGGTAATCATTTCTACAATTGTTTTGTGAAATGTATTTATATAGTAATTAGTTCCGATTCCGGCCACGCGCCAGTGATCCTTGTACGGCTCCACTTACTGTTGCTGCCCGTGCTCCGTGGGCGGCGCCATGCGACACACGAGCTGCCTGGCACGGCTCCACTTACTGTTGCTGCACGTGCTCCGTGGGCGGCGCCATGCGACACACGAGCTGCCTGGCACGGCTCCACTTACTGTTGCTGCCCGTGCTCCGTGGGCGGCGCCATGCGACACACGAGCTGCCTGGCACGGCTCCACTTACTGTTGCTGCCCGTGCTCCGTGGGCGGCGCCATGCGACACACGAGCTGCCTGGCACGGCTCCACTTACTGTTGCTGCCCGTGCTCCGTGGGCGGCGCCATGCGACACACGAGCTGCCTGGCACGGCTCCACTTACTGTTGCTGCCCGTGCTCCGTGGGCGGCGCCATGCGACACACGAGCTGCCTGGCACGGCTCCACTTACTGTTGCTGCCCGTGCTCCGTGGGCGGCGCCATGCGACACACGAGCTGCCTGGCACGGCTCCACTTACTGTTGCTGCCCGTGCTCCGTGGGCGGCGCCATGCGACACACGAGCTGCCTGGCACGGCTCCACTTACTGTTGCTGCACGTGCTCCGTGGGCGGCGCCATGCGACACACGAGCTGCCTGGCACGGCGCCACTTACTGTTGCTGCACGTGCTCCGTGGGCGGCGCCATGCGACACACGAGCTGCCTGGCACGGCTCCACTTACTGTTGCTGCACGTGCTCCGTGGGCGGCGCCATGCGACACACGAGCTGCCTGGCACGGCGCCACTTACTGTTGCTGCACGTGCTCCGTGGGCGGCGCCATGCGACACACGAGCTGCCTGGCACGGCTCCACTTACTGTTGCTGCACGTGCTCCGTGGGCGGCGCCATGCGACACACGAGCTGCCTGGCACGGCGCCACTTACTGTTGCTGCACGTGCTCCGTGGGCGGCGCCATGCGACACACGAGCTGCCTGGCACGGCGCCACTTACTGTTGCTGCACGTGCTCCGTGGGCGGCGCCATGCGACACACGAGCTGCCTGGCACGGCGCCACTTACTGTTGCTGCACGTGCTCCGTGGGCGGCGCCATGCGACACACGAGCTGCCTGGCACGGCGCCACTTACTGTTGCTGCACGTGCTCCGTGGGCGGCGCCATGCGACACACGAGCTGCCTGGCACGGCGCCACTTACTGTTGCTGCACGTGCTCCGTGGGCGGCGCCATGCGACACACGAGCTGCCTGGCACGGCGCCACTTACTGTTGCTGCACGTGCTCCGTGGGCGGCGCCATGCGACACACGAGCTGCCTGGCACGGCGCCACTTACTGTTGCTGCACGTGCTCCGTGGGCGGCGCCATGCGACACACGAGCTGCCTGGCACGGCGCCACTTACTGTTGCTGCACGTGCTCCGTGGGCGGCGCCATGCGACACACGAGCTGCCTGGCACGGCGCCACTTACTGTTGCTGCACGTGCTCCGTGGGCGGCGCCATGCGACACACGAGCTGCCTGGCACGGCGCCACTTACTGTTGCTGCACGTGCTCCGTGGGCGGCGCCATGCGACACACGAGCTGCCTGGCACGGCGCCACTTACTGTTGCTGCACGTGCTCCGTGGGCGGCGCCATGCGACACACGAGCTGCACGGCGGCGCCGACGGCCGAGCGCACGGCGGCGGGGAGCGCGGGCCGGGCGGCGGCGCGCTCGGCCGCCACGCGCAGCTCGCGGAAGGTGTTGCGCGTGTACGGGTTCCGCCGCGACGCGTAGCGCCACGTCACGAAGTAGTAGTACACGAAGGGCGTGAGGAGCCCGCAGTAGCCGCTGTGGACGGTCGGATAGAAAATTATAAACAAGTCGAAACAAAGGTAAATACTAGAAATGGCTAGGCAGTTCTACCCAATTTAAAAGTAGTGTTCTTGACACACTCCTAGACTTCATTAAAAGTTTTCATCTTCAGCAACATATTCGTAATTACATTAAAAATCCTTTTGTTTTTTTTACAATTTTTATGTAGCTATTTGGTATTAAAAACAACTAGCTATTATTTTTCTCTGGTCCCTAGTCTCACCATACAAGGGATATTATAATTAGGGAATGCAATGAAATGAAATGAAATTGTTTAGTCTGTAAATAGGATAATGGAATCACTTTTACACGTCATCTTAAAAAAATATATTATTTGCTAGATGACTTCGGCTTTTCCTATTGACTACTCTGAGAAGAAAGGCCGAAACAAACTCAGAGGTCACAGTCTCTTTTAAAGTCCAGACATAATCTTGGTCAGGCCATAAGAGAGAACGGCCATACATTGTTCTCTAATTTTTAAAATAGATAGAAAAGATACGGATGTCGTACATGTCAACGATAGTCTGGCAGTTCTTTCGAAATAGTTCGCAGCTAATAATCTTTTACTATGCGAACAAAACTAAATGTCTCAAGTTCTCATTACCAAAATGTACCTCAAGTTGGTCTAAATTTAAAACTTGATGGCATGAAACTAGATGCTATTACGGAAACCGTATTTCTAGGAATTACTTTAGATTCGAGATTGCAATGGGGCACATTAGAGCTCTTTCAGGTAGATTAAGTTCAGCTGCATATGCAGTAAGAAAAATAAGGCAGATGACTGATGTAGCCACAGCTAGATTAGTATACTTTGCTTATTTCCACAGTATTATGTCAGCAGACGTAGATTCAATTTTTATCGTACAAAAGAGGGCAATTCGCGCTATCTATAAAATGGGTCCTCGCGAGTCGCTTAGAAATAAATCCAAAGAAAGTGATATACTAACTCAGCTTCTCATTATATCTTAGAAAGTATTTTGTATGTTCGGAAAAACTTAGGAATTTTCAAAATAAGAAGCGATTTCCATTTAATATAATTACACGTGGTAAACATGAAATTGTGATACCCAAAGGAGATAGTTTTTTTTTTGGGCACACTGTATTATAACATAAATAATAAAAAAGTTACCGATTTATCATTTAAAATGGAAGATTTTTTTAATAAAGTCTAACCGGAATCACGAAATCGTAATAAAAAGGTAATGACACACTCAATTGATTCAATTCCAGTTATGGTGGTCAATGTTATAAATGCATGTATTGAAGCGTTTTTAATGATTTTATGAATAAAATACACTTCTGGACACATCTATTGGCCCACCTTATATTTTCAGTTTCGTTTGGTCCTAGCTAACTAAAATTTTATATTAGGTCGAGCAAAAAGTTTTTATGCAGTTTTGAACCTGGCACATTCACAATTTCATTCAATAGTCTTTTTTTGAATTTCGAACACAGAATTTAAAGAAACAAAAGACAATTTGGAGCCTGTTTGTTGATATCAAACAATCGAATACTAAGAAAACTTGGTTTTATTGGTTTACTTGGATTTAATTCTTGAAAAAGTGATTGATATCTTTGGTTTTGCAACAAACATTACTTATTCTTAACATTAAGGTAAGGTTCTATCAGTAATCTATGGATACTTCACCTGAAGTCGCCGCCCAAGCTGTGGCACTTATTCAGGCCGGACACAGCCAAAGAAACGTGAGTGCTCAACTTAATTTAAGTCGATCTGCGGTCCGAAATGTTTATCGGAGGTACCTAGAGACTGGCGGCTTTGTTCGTCGCCAAGGAAGGCCACGATCTAGTCGGGTCATAACTGAAAGGCAGGATCGATTCATCGTGACGACCAGCTTGAGAAATCGTCACCTTACCTCCATTGAGATACAAAACCAACTTCGCGACTTCCACGGAGTTTCTGTGAGCGCTCGAACTGTTCGGAGAAGGTTAAAAGAACGCGATATCGTACCACACAAGCCAGCTAATGGGCCCAAACTAACGCGAGCCCACCGAACAGCGTGTCTTCATTTCGCACGCAGTCATTTAAATTGGACACAGCAAGATTGGAGCCGTGTACTCTTTTCTGATGAGTCTAAAATTGTGTTACATGGCAATGATGGAAGGAAGAAGGTCTACCGACGTAAGGGAGAGCGCTTCGCACAATGCTGCTTTGAAGAAAGGGTTGCTTATGGCGGTGGCTCATGGACTGTCTGGGGCGGTATAACCGCGAGCGGCAAAGCTCAACTTGAGGTTGTTACAGGACCACGGCTGCCAACATTAAATGCTGAAAGGTACATTCGTGAGTGCTTAGAACCTCACGTGATACCATACGCGGACTATGTGGGCCCAAATTTCCTTTTTATGCATGATAATGCAAGAGCCCATGCGGCCGGCATCGTCAGGGAATATCTTCGGGATGTGAACATCACAGTTATGGACTGGCCAGCCAGAAGCCCAGACATGAACCCCATTGAGCACATGTGGGACGAGCTAAAAAGACGTGTTAGGGCTCGTCAGCCAGTTGCCCAGACGATGCAGGAGTTGAAAACTGCCATAGAAGAGGAATGGGAGATGATCCCTCAAAATTTCATAGAGCGGTTGATAAACTCTATGCCTAATCGTATGAGAGCTGTGGTAGATGCCCATGGAGGCAACACGCGTTATTAAATTAAACCTTTATTTGATAAAACATGTTTTTTATTCAAAAATCAATTGCCTTTAACAAGGCGCATATCCGACTTGTTAGGCGTAGCTCCATGTCGTATGGTATTCTGAATTCAAATTTAAAACAATACGATCGAAAAAGATGGTAAAATGTATCAGGTTTAAAACTGCATCAACAGTTTTTGTTCAATCTAGCAATCATATTTCGGTAGGGGCCATCGAAACCTAAACTCTAAGGTGGGCCAATAGATGTGCCCAGAAGTGTAATATAGGTACCAAATTTCGTTCGAGGTGGTAACGAAATCTGTTTTTATTAAGTAAAAAACTGTACTATTGACGCTGCTGCAGGTCCTCGAGTGTATAATCCCAGTTTTAAGTTTGCTTACTCTCGTGTAAGGTGGTTAAAAAATCTACGTTCAACGTAAAACGGATTACAGGTTTTGGTTGCTTGTCAGTTTGACTCTAGTGATGTTACTCAGTCATTAACGGTCAGGCACTCGATTAACCCGATTTTACCCGATTATGTTATTCGAAAACTCATTTTTCTTGAATGTAAGGTACATAGGTACTAGAAGGTTCCCAGCAGCTTCGTACGTTTGAAACGCACACAAAAAAACTTGAAGAAAATAATCATAACAAGACCCACGATGACGATTTTAATGACAAATTATACGTTGTCAACTGATAACAGCCACATAACATGTATTTTACATAACATAACATCACGCCTTGTTTCCCCGGAGGGTTGGGCAGAGGTGTACCTGTAGTTTCGCCAGTTATGTTTAAGTCCCATGTAATAGGGGCGAGCCTATTGCCATCAACCGGGCACAAATCCAGACTCCGGGCTGCTACTGAGAAATTCCAGATAGAAAAACCCAATAACATTTTGCCCGACCCGGGAATCGAACCCAGGACCTCATGCTCAGCAGTAGCGCTTGCGACCACTAGACCAACGAGGCAGTCAAACATGTATTTTAAATCTCATTAAAACTCTGTGACTCTGTACATCACAGTATTTTGACGGTTTATTACACGAAATATATCTATTCCCTGGTTTATTACCTACTTACGTATTGAATGATAGTTTACTAGTATGGCAGTGTTGGTTATATTATTGTATCTAATCGTGACTAGATTGAGTGTCTCCTCGAGAGAAAATGAAGTCGAGTCTTAATTTTATTTACTCGAGTATTGAGTTAAATCAAATCAACCCGTATCACTATCTGACACTGTCAGAAAGACAAGTGTCAAGTAACAACGGCACTTTACTCATTTTATTTTTTCCGTTTCTTTTGAATTGCTTGAAATTAATATTTATATTTTCGTGTGTGTAGTTGACGGATTTTACAGCATTTAGTCCAGTATGTTGTGTTAATGGTTCAGTAAGATTTCAACGCAATGTGCGAAGACTGTCCGAAACTGCTGCACTTTGATTATATATAATCCAAGCTGCTGCAGTTGTGCGGTAACTTGTCAACGCATGGATTTTTGCTTGTTTCAGTCAAACCAGAGAAACTATCTAGATGCAGTTTGAAGAAAGTGCGTATTAATGATGCAAGAAAGTATTGAAACTGTTTCATTCATTATGGAGATTTGGATACAGAAATATTTACATTCCATGTCAATCTGCACAACAAACACGTACTGGCCTGTTGACTTTGCGGAAAAGAACATTATTTTGCATTGGATTCCAGCACACCAACGAGTACAATAATAATATTAGTTAGAATAGGCTTATTTTTTAACACTAATCTTCTATTTTTTTCAGGTGCAATATTTAGGTATATAGAACATCTATTTCTAATACAAACTGCTCTTGCTGTTGCAACTGTTTGGAGAGCAGACGTTGGTACTGGTGGCTATTGTGCACATGTAATGCTGAGCGTGCGGTATTTAGGAATTGTTATCTTGGACACGGTATCAAGATGAGAGGTGGAGCAACCTGCATCTTTTTTTAGATAAAACAATAATTACTTCTATGCCGTAATAATAAAAATACTTCTATTTTCGATTCGATTTTCGATTTCGATTTTTGATTTCATGAACCGTACAAAACACCCACAAACAATATTCCTACTACTATCCTATCTTTATTACTGAACAGTGCACTATTTTACTAAATTATAATACCGATGAGGCCAGCCTACCTTAAGCTCTTTTAGTATTTTTTTAGGTTATGATCGTATTTCTCAGTATTCCCGTTAGACGAAGTATAATTATTGCTACCACTGTAATCTAGAGATCATAAGGATCAAATCAACATGCGATTCATTAATATACTCCACAATTTTTGGTGGGCCTAAACGCCGAACAAAAAAAACTGTCTGCTTTGGTTTAAATAGGTTCTTATTTTACTTTTATTATAGATTCTTTTCTTTTAGATTTTGTGAATGTGAGAACGTTGTAGGCTTAACAGACTGTAGATCTGTCGACCATTTTCAATCTTGCTAAGTACCTGGTACTTGTTGATAGGCTTACACTGTCCTCTCATACCTATTAACACTGTAATTTGAAAACATTGTAAATACTTTTAACTCTTTATTTACTTTTAAAAGAGTAACCGTGCAGTTTCGTGCCGGCTCTTCTCCATAGGAAACAACCAATTGGAAATGTGCACCTAGCTTCTGACGTTTCATATGTGCCCTTGTAGTTTATGTGAAATAAAATATTTTGAATTTGATTGTTATGTATGGCCGTTCTCTCATATTTTCTGACCTGGTGTGTTGGCCATATGCAGAACCGGGATTCCCAGTACTTTTGATACTTTAAGTAAGTCTATATAAGATAGTAGAGTTAAGTGTTGAAATGGAGAAAGTAAGAGAAAGACAAAATGACAGGACAAAAAAAAACATTTACTGACATCGAATCATATACAAAGTTTTATTCTTGTTTTATAGACACTAAATAAGTTTACTTAGGTCTAGTTGTGCCCGCGACTTCTTTCACGTGCATTTTGGAAAACAATAATACCCCTATTTGAAAAGGAAGAATTTTCCGATCTTGCCTGGTGGGAATCGCGACCTGGGGTTCTCTACCACAGCCCTTTCGAATACAGTCACTATGTCTTCAGGGTTTATAATGTCACTGCGATGAAGTGTTACTTTGATTATTGAGAATAAACAAAAGCCTGGGTCGAGGCTCATATTATCTGTGCACCTGCCCCTGTACTCAATAAACCGACTGCCCGTCTGGCGGAGTGTGCTGAATGAAGCGTTATCATGGTGAAGAAGGATCACACGATTAAGTAAACAAGCAAAAAAACGATGAAATGATCAATATTATATTATTGTGTTTTCTATTGTATCTGTGTATACTTTGTGAAAGATCCCAAATTAATAAATAAATATCTTAAAAACTTGTTTTAATTAAGAAAATGCTTCTCTTTAAACGATGTGAATGTTCGGAAAGGATATCTGTGAGGAAAGTTTTCAGTACGAATGTCGATTGGCTATAAGAGTAGGAGAAGACCAGAGAAACGATGTGTGGACTGTGTGGAAGATGAGATGGGTAGAAAGGGGTGACTACCGAGGTGACGACTAACAGAGAAGTGTGGAAGAAAGGGACATGTTGCGCCGACCAGTAATACATTGGTTTATTGTGCGTACAAACTTACATTTGCAATTGGAATTAATTGAACATGTTTTTCAACTACAATGTTACGTTTGTTCTTGGGATAATTCATCCCAACTACGGAACCTTTCTTGTGCGTGGTCCGACACGCACTTGGCCGGTTTTTTTTACTTACTATATATATATATATCTGTTTTCTAACTTCGGAAATATTTGTTTGGTACCGGTACAGAAGTAGAAATCCTAATAGCTACTACGTCTGGTACCGGTACCAATATGACAGGTAAGGTAATACGTCTGGTACCGCTTTGGTATCACACCAAGGCCACCGGAACCGGTTCCGGTGGTACCGGTTTAAAAAATACCAGTATTTCAAGCCCTGGCCTGTGTGACTCTTTCTTAAGTCCGATTGTCATATTATGTGGGTTCATTAAAGTTGGCAATGTCGCAAATAGCTGACAAATATTTCGCTGTTGTCATTAATTAATCCATATTACTACATGAAATTATGAAATATGGCTCTATGCTCGTGCACTCAGATACAATAAAACAATGCAGTGGAACACTGAACAAGGTGTAACAAATTTATACTTTCGAAATATTAATTTTCAGGATATTAATTATTGCAATTCATAATCAATATTTTAGTGCACGATAGAGCGATATCTCATCATTTAATTTAGTATTAGGGATGAATTTATTAATGAAAACAGCGAAATTCTTGACAGTGATTGCAACATTTTCAACTTTAAGAATGCGCCCTCTTAAATCCCGGTTCCTGTAAGTAATAGTCTCATTGGCATTTTTGCAAATAAAAACCGTTTATAACGACTTCGAAGGGACTGTCGGACTACGTTAACCAAACACTATGTTAAATAAACAGAAATGCTAGGTCCTCAAAATTTCGTCGTTATAATCTGTATGTCGTTTAACTGTAATAAGTATATATTTTGACTGTAATAAGTATACTCACAAGAGCGCCATGATGGCGACGAGCGGGAACAGAATGATCTCCGCGAGCGCAGCGGCGCGCAGGATGTTGCGCGACTGGAACTCCACCAGCGAAATGAGCAGTCGCGCCACCCACATGGAGTTCTGGCCGAGGGTCTGTGGAGTAAACGAAAGAAAACCATCAGAAATGTTACATTATATTTCTCCTACAATTCTGTTCTCAGGATATGTGTCGTAACCAGATAGCATCGCATTTCCCATCCTGAGATTTGGTCGGTGCCACTTCTGCAAAAAAGTGGCTGATATCAACACATTATACTTATTGCCAATTCAGAATTAAGTACTACTAGTAGGTAATAGATGAAATTCTGACGTCACATTTTGAGATTCTACTACCCATAATGAATGGCATTCGTGACTGTTTTATTACAAGGATACTTATTACTTATCCTCTCCGAGACATGGATCTCTTTGTAAAAAAAAGGTCATCTACATGAAGAGCGATCTTTCGAATGTTACATTTTCATAGAGATTTTACTATTGTTGTTATAATTGTATTAATACAATTGTTGTTTTTTTCACTTATCAGGAATCCCGTACCCGCGTCTTACATGGTTTAATGGAGTTTTGGTAGGTACAGATTGTGTACGATAAGTATTCACATTGTATGTGCAAGTAAACTAAACTGTACTTAAGCCTCGTTCAGACCAGCACGACGCGACGGCGCGACGCGACTCGAACAATACAAATTCCAAGAAAACTTCACGGTATAACAATAGCCGGTGTCGCGTCGCGCTAGTCTGCACGAAGCTTTACTGTCGATGGTAGTTTAGTTTAGATGATCATTTTCTGCTATTCTATCACTTGTACACAAATCGGTATCATGCAAGCTACCTCTTTGCCAAAATTCATGAAAACATGTCTGGCAGTTTAGCATTTAAAACGTAGCACACAGGCAGACATTATGTAAAGTGTACATTTTTAGACAATCTTGTTGCAAACAAGATTGTAATTTACATAAATACCTACTACACTACCGCAGCATCTGTTAATCGATAAGAGCGTTTATCCTAAAAGTTGGCAACGTCGCAAATAGCTGTCAAATATTTCGCTGTTTTGATTAATTTGGCAATAATACTGTATGGAAATAAGGAATGTGGCTAACTAGCGATTGCAATTGCAATTATAACATTGAATTTGATGTTGTACTCGTTTTAGGCGATTAAAAAAGGCATTCGGAAAGATTTCAAATACTTTTTTTACATCATAAACAAAATATTCGGTGTACAGATATTAATTATTGCATTTCATTATCAATATTCTAGTTAGCCACATTACTTATTTTCATACAGTAATATTGCCAAATTAATCAAAACAGCGAAATATTTGACAGCTATTTGCGACGTTGTTGCCCACTTTCAGAACAGAAGTGTAACAGTAGTTTTAACTAACTTTCATATGTACAACTTTCTTTTTATAATGATGACTACTTGCAAAATTGCCTTAAAATTGTTCACAAGTTTGTTACCATTTTGCCTGTGGATAACATAACCCTGGTCTTTGATGTCGCACAGTCGAGTAAAAGAGATATTGAATGCAGGTCTCCCTCACACAACAAGGTTTTAATCTTAACATTCATTGTTAATTAATTAGTATATAATAACTGTGCTTGAACTTTGAACCATTGTCATGACCTTAGATGAGTGCTGCTTGTGCATGGTGACGTTGTTTTCTGTCGATCAACACTTGTGATCAAACATGAACAAGGCAGTTCTAGTGAAGTAGGTAAATTTAAGTTTGGAATGTCCTTTATCGAAAAGCAAGACAATAATAGAGAGAGAACTCTATTTCTGATACTGATATCGAGTCAAACACAAACCATTTATTTCAAATATCCAGTTATAGGCACTTTGAATTTGAATTCGGTCAGTCAGAAAGATGAAGCCCAGATGTTGCCCGTTCCAAAGCGTAGTAGGTTCCTATATATGGAGAAGAATAAAGAACTCCACGGAAACTCTTTGATTTGTAGACCGTTTTTCAAGAAAAACAAGAACTACGTAGGTATGTGGGTATGTGGTATCTATACTAAACTATTAATAAAGCTCAAGTTTGTTTTTTGTTTGTACGCGCTAATCTCTGGAACTATCCGTCGGAAATGAAAAAATCTTTTTGCGTTTAGTAGCCCAATTCTTGAAGAAGGCTTTATGCTACGTTACAACCCAACGCTAAGCGAAAACGAAGTAATACCGCGGGTGGGCGATGCGATGCGACGCCGTGGTCGGGGGCCAACATTTCACGCGGACGAAGTCGCGAGAAAAAGCTAGTTTTAGTTAGAAAATAAAATTTATAAAGGAATCATAAGCTACTAAAGCTACTCAAGATTCTGCTTGCGTCAACATTACTTGAATGTACAAATATACAGATAAAAATACATTTACTTAAGTCAATTATAAATCTTATTATAATAACTAAGTACAGTGTCATTACAAGCGCCGTTTGTATGCAGCACAGTCTTAATTGTTTGCTCTAGCTAGAGATAACCATGGAAAGGTCAAGAATGAGAAAACTATTAGTGTACTACGAACAATGTGGATAGTCAGCTTCAAAAATGTGTATACATCGACAAGAATAATTAATTTAATTGTCATCGATTTGTGCTTTGCTCCATAATATTGTATCGGTTACTCACAAAACGTTAAACATTGTTTATTTAATCGTAGCTTTACATTAATAATCTACACTCGAAGTCGTGGAAGTTAATATTTACCATGGACAAACTGTCCAGTTAGGTAGGTCCAACTTCGAGAAAGAGGTCAATCGTCGAATACGACTTGGCTGGGTAGAGCGTTCGGGAAGCTACGTAAGTATGTATCTTCTCGTCTCACAGAGTCTCAAGACGAAAGTAATTGACCAGTGCGTGTTGCCAGTGATGACCTATGGCAGGTCGGCAAACTCATTAGTCAATAGAGCCAAATATCAATTCTATAACGACTAAGATTTATTATGAGAGCCAATCGTTTCTGTGTCCAAACTGTCTCAATATAGTTTCCTTAATCCTTATAACTCCCAAGTCCTATCCTCTTTCACACCACAACGCTTCCTAAAATTAACTTGCTAAGAAGTAGGATGCCATCATCATATCCGCTGATAATAATATGATGAAGGCATCTTGAACATTTTGAAATTATTAATTTCCGATGTCCTGTAAATTTGTGGTGAAAATACTTCGGAAATATAGTTTGAATATTGAATAGAATTTGATATCTTGCTTAATGACGCTCGCACTCTTCGACATTTGTACAGAGCCGCACTCTATATATTTGGAACAAAAAGCCGCACGCTGCTCGCGAGCCGCGGTTTGCCGACCACTGACCTATGGGACTGAAACATGGTCACTCACAACGGGTTTCATTAGAAGGCTGAAAGTCATCCAAAGGGCAATGGAGAGGGTTTCCCTACGTGATCGAATCAAAAATGAAGGGATCCTCAGGAGAACCAAGGTTAACAAATAGCCCGAAGAATTGCCACACTGAAGTGGCATTGGGCAGGGCATCGCAGAACAGATGACCGATGGGGCCGAAAGGTTCCGGAGTGGCGACCGCGTTACGAACGACGTAGCGTTGGGAGGCCTCACTTTAAGGTGGCCCGATGAACTGATGCGAGAAGCACAGAACCAGTCAAAATGGCAGGGCCTGGGGGAGGCCATGTCCAGCAGTGGACGTCTTTCAGCTGAAATGATGATAACGATGATGTTGATGACACACTGATAGAGTATTAGGTACGGAACACACATTGTAGAGATACGAGTTCTTGTCGATGTGACTGTACGTAAGTACTGGTAAGACGATTCTAGTTTACGTAACACAATTTAATTATCAATGCTACTACGTCAACATGATAGCTGTAAAAAAACAGTGTTTCTTATAATTACGGTTTCTATTCCATTGTGTGAATTGATGGTTCTGCTCAAATGAATCAATCAATAATGTCTGACAGTATAGTCTATTTTATTTTTCTCCCTAGCTTTTAGGATTCGCCCACGTGATATATTTATAAATTATAGCACATGTTACTCGGTGATAAATGTGATAATATAGCATTCTACTAAAGAAAGTTTTTGACTTTATTCATTACAAAAAAAGCGGCCAAGTGCGAGTCGGATTCGCCCATGAGGAAGCCTTCATGGGCGAATCCAACTCGCACTTGGCCGCTTGTAGCAGCCAGTAACATAATATAATAGTTATTTGTTATACAAGAGTGCAAAGTTGCTTTTTAACCGCGTGTTCAATTTTGATGACCGAGCAAGCGAAGGATTCTAAAATTGAATCACGAGCGCAGCGAGTGATTCAAAATTAGAATCCTGAGCGTTAGCGAGGGAATCAAAAGAGCACGAGGTGAAAAATCTTTGCACTCGAGTGCAACACGTAACTTTTCATTCCACCTCAGCGAGGAAATGACTAAATGCAAAAAAAAAAACGTTTACAATCACAAGATAGGTACACTTTTATTTCAGTTTAGGTATTAATTACTACATTATGACAGGTAAGTATTACAGAATAATCTTTAAATTATAACAAAATAATACTAAGGTATAATTAAGAAAATTTTAAAGTAACGTTGCTACAGTTATTTAAATTGAGTGTAATATTTTTGTTTGGTACTGTAATATTGGTGTTAGTCACTTGTGTACTGTTTTTCGGTAAACTATCTGTCATACTTAATAGTTGTACCGATTCATCGGATTCCCTTGGCGTGAATGTTGGAGAGAGAGGGAGATGGTTAGGTGTTTCATAACGGCTTATTTTTGATGTAGAAGGGCCAGTACAAGGATCCGATTGAGGCTCTTTCAGTGTAATGGCTCCTACGATGCCTTCACATATTTTAGACTTATTTTGGATGGAATCCTCTATGTATCCCTCTACAACTGCATTGGACTTCCAGCCTCCGTGGCGCTTAAGGGACAGCAGATCAGCTCCGGAATCAGCCAAAAGTGTGGCTGAAGTTCGTCGGAAACAATGACCCGTGTACAACAGGGGTTCTGGAAGTTCAAGAAATGTTGCTATTTCTCGTGGGATACTGCCAATTTTATTAGTACCCATAGGCTGTCTAACACACTTTCCATTGCGATACTGTAGAAAAAATCGATTGATTGGAGTGTTAGGCGGGCGTAAGGCTTGATATTTCTCAACAATCGTTACGTATTCCTTGCGAATGACGAAGTTGCGGTCTCTTTTTGTCTTTGTATTAGGTAAATTAATTAATAGTAAGTCATCTGAATGTTTCTCAATGTTTTTGACATTAAGTTGTGTTAGTTCATTAGTTCGACATGCTCCGTTTATTCCAATAATAAGAACAACCTGTAACGTAAAGAGTATTGTAGTAGATAAATGAATAAAATTGATATGAACGCATAATTATGCCTATCAACATCTACTAAGTATACTATTTAATTGAGATTAATATACTTAAGTAGATACTGAATGTGCAACTGACTTACTTTTGCCGCCAAATATACGGAATCGGGTGCTTCGTTAAGAAACTTTTCAATATCAGATACTGTGAAAACCTTCGATTTTTTTGGTTGATGACCAGATGAGGCTCTTTTTAAAAATGCCACTAATTTAGGATAGGTATCGATATGTTTGTCTTTTTTCATCTTTATTGTTGCTTTTAGCATCGAATACGTACTCCATAGAGTGCTTGCTTTCTTGTTCTCGGATAATTCTATAAAATATGCCAGCAAAACGTTTTCTGAGAAAGTTTTGGCTCCTTTTGCACTAGCAAAAGGAGCCAAAACTTTCTCAGAAAACGACTACGCCACGTGTTGAACATATCGTACTGTTTTAAATACTTCTCGCGTGATTGTTGAGGGAGAAAGCTCATTTGCGCATTATTAACAGTTTCAGTCAATTCTGTTGGCGTCAAGCAAACTTCCTCGTCGCTAGAATCACTCATTTTAGTTTTTTCACTTGTTTTCAAGTTTCTTGTTTTTAATATACCTAAGGTTTAACAATGACGTGAAAAAATGCCGCGTAAAGAACCGCGTACAAAGCAAATTGAAAAAAGAACACCAAGAAGGTTCCGAGTCTGAGTTTTTAACAAATTAAAAAAAAGTTGTATGATATATTCGGCACCATAGAGGTAGCAGTAAATAGGTTTAATGTTTTTTTTAATTCACAAACTTAGTGCACACGATGTTCTAAATTCAATTTACTTTATCCTCTAGAGAATAAAAACGGCTTTTCCACTCAGATACTGAAGATTAAAAATACTCTTTCCGAGATGGTGGGATGAAAAAGTATTTATTATTTACTTAAGCACCTATTACAGATTTATTATTAGAAAACAATGGTTCACGGTTTATGCATAAGGTTTATGTTTATGAAATTAAATTTTTATATTTGAGTTGATTGAATGAAAGGAAAATTGCGGTTTACGATTTATGACGTATTAAAAAAAAAACTACTTACTAGATCTCGTTCAAACCAATTTTCGGTGGAAGTTTACATGGTAATGTCCATCATATATTTTTTTTCGTTTTTCATTCTCTTATTTTAGAAGTTACAGGGAGGGGACACACATTTTACCACTTTGGAAGTGTCTCTCGCGCAAACTATTCAGTTTAGAAAAAAATGATATTAGAAACCTCAGTATCATTTTTGAAGACCTATCCATAGATACACCACACGTATGGGTTTGATGACCCACTAAAAATATTGTTTTTTTTTCTATTTTTGTGTGAAAATCTTAATGCGGTTCACAGAATACACCTACTTACCAAGTTTCACCAGTTACTAGTTCTTATAGTTTCGGAAAAAAGTGGCTGTGACATACGGACGTACAGATAGACATGACGAATCCATAAGGGTTCCGTTTTTTGCCATTTGGCTACGGAACCCAAAAAACACACAATAAACCAATCTTCTCTTTATTATATCAGTTTAGATGTTTTTTTTTTTCTATACATATAACGACTTTGTATATTTTATTTGTATAGCTCTTCAGCTAGAAGTACAGTCCACTGTTCATCAGTTGTATCAATTTACATTGATAGCGACTTTATGTCACAGCAGGTAAGGGCGATTTTCGCAATGCAAGTCTTGTGTAACACTGATGTGCTGTTGTCAGTAGAAAAACATTGTATTGTAAAGTAATAAGGTACTTATTGTTGAAGGGCATAACAATAATAATTATATCGATTAACATCTCTCGAGGCTCTCGTTAGGCGGTTGGATCAAGGGCCTGATTCAAAAGGCAACGGCCTGCATCGTGAGGAGGTCTCTCTGTCTCTGCAGCCCTAATCTCCGGTAGCTTGGACCCTACTCCCGACATCGGCGGACCTCTATTTTCACCCGACTGCGGCGAAAAAACATTTATAAATATATTTTATATTTATATATGTTTTTTTTATATCTTTTTATTTTAAGAAATACATATTTAAAAAAAAAATAAGATCAGTTCAATCTGCCTAGCCTTTACCCAACTATGTTGTGGTCGGCTTCCAGTCTAATCGGAAGCAGCCGAATACCAGTATTTTACATGGAGCGACTGCCACAACCCAGTAACCGGGTAATACGATACCCTTGGTAAGACTGGTTGTCAGACTGTCGGGTTTGTGACAAACCTTAACGACTGTCAAATATTCACGAATGACAGCCGGGACCAACGGCTTAACGTGCTTTCCGAGGCACGGAGAAGTCTCGATATGTAATGATGGTCACCCATCCACGGACCCCGGCAAGCGTAGCTTAACCTGTTGGATCGACCCGTGCGGCTGTTATTACTTAGCCACAAGCTCAAAAAATGTAATAAGATAAGAAAGAAAATTAATAAACGGCAAAATAAATAATAAAATATGAAAGAAGATACCTACCTACCACTTTCGTTTTTCATTTTCGACAACAAATACTATGTTAATTTGCATTTAAATTGTCTATTCAACACACAAATAAGATGATTCACGTATTACGTTACATGCATGCACCTGGCATAGTCATGAATTGCCTTTGTCTGGTTCACCGAATAACGGGTCAAATTCATTATATTTTTTAAATGATTCATTGAATGATTGAGTATCAGTCAATAAAAAGCTATTGAGCTACACTACCGCTATGTATTCCATACTTTGAACATATGGATAAACTAGAGTTTCTCTGAGAGATTTTTTCAAAGATATCGGTATCCTCACTGTGGCATCACAATACATCTTCGCCAACATCTTATATATTAGGCAGAATATACACTTATACACTAAAAACAGTGATATTCACAATGTTAACACTAGAAGTAAGGATAAACTACGTGCTCCCTTTCACCGGCTTCATAAGGTTCATAACTCATTTGTTGGGCTTGGTATAACCTTTTATAACAAGCTACCCTCTTGTTTGCTAGATTTGCCTTTTAATGCGTTTAAAACTAAAGTAAAGTCCAACCTTTGTTCAAAGGCATACTATTCTATCAACGACTACTTAAATGATAAGAATAGTTGGTCGCTGTGATTAACACTAAGACAATGCTTAAATGTTCTTTCTCCAGAATTAGTTTACCTACTGACAGGTTTTATGAGTTTATAAAAAAGTTTATAATTTTACTTTTTATGTACATTTATTTTATTTTTATTTATTGTTGACATAATCTACTCATTACAATGTTTTTTTTTAATGAGTTGTATTACAATATGTGGTTAGCTAGCGACCTCGACAGTTATTTATTTTACCCCGATGGTCCTAGTTTATCAATTATAACTTCTAGTTACAGCTCTATGTAAGCGGGCACGCCCTTTATGCCTGGAGGCTTTATTTTCTTTTTTTTTAGATATTGTTTACGTTTAATTATTTTTATTTCTGCTTGAGTATAGTTCTCGATGTTTTTGGTTGGTATATTGGCGTGTGCTAGCTGTCATATGGCTATTAATTTATAATTTAAATTTAATTTTGCGTAATGTAAATTATCTTAAAAATTATTGTATAGAATCATTTTTTTTTTTCCTAACTGAACCGACAGCTGTGCTGCTGGGGAGTTTGTTGCGCCACTTCTTCTTCCCAGCAAAAGCACTAGGAAGTGGTGAAGGGTGGGCGTTTTGGGGGACTGTCTTATGTAATTTTGACGTTCAAAAAGTGCTGATTCTCAGCCTAGTTTGAATAAATGACTTTTGAATTTTGTTTTTTTTTTAATTTTGTCTGTTAACAATAAAAAAAATGGAATCTTAAGAAGATTGTGGTGAAAAACAGCGAATTTAATTATTATTTTTGTACCGTTTTTAACATGAAAATGCCTCAACGTAAATAATTTCTTTAAATAATAGTTTTTCCTACATATATATATAAAAAATAAGTAGGTAAACATAGTCGAACCTGGATAAGCGAGAGCTCAAGGGACCGCGATCTCTTTTTCGCTTATGGAGGTTTCTCACTAACACGATTTTGTAGCTTATAGAGGTACAGGAGTGGCCTTTCTCACTTATACAAGTTTATAAAAAGTACAAGTATATAATGATAAAAATGTATGTATTGTATAGATATTAGTACATACACATGCACATTTGGCCATTCGAATAGAATACAAAAGGTAATGTTAGTTAGTTCCACGAGATTTAAGAATAAGTCATAAATAGCAGATGTTATTTTACGCTCAACTGTGGCTTGTAGAGGTACCTACATGCAAGTAGCAGTCTCAGTTATAGAGGCCCAAGAGAAAAAAAAAACTTTCTCTTATAGAGGTTTCTGTTTCTCACTTATAGAGGTTTTAGAGGATTAGATGACGGGAGCTGGCTATTGCTCTCATTATAGAGTTTTCTCGCTTACCCAGGTTTGACTGTACACATACTTAATAATACTTCATATTATTAGTATTAAATAAATAACCTTCGCATTTATGTAAGTATTATTTTTTGTACAGTTAACAGTTTCTTCGACTGCTAGGTTTACTGCTTCAATTATCTAAACAATCTATTCAAAGAAAAAGCAGAATATAAATGAAGGAAAATCTATTAAATTTCCTAAAAATACCGCTACGGTGGGATAATGCTTTGATAAAATCAATGTCTAGCGTCTGGTCGCCATAGTGATCATTGTGATAAATATAACCACTACCCACATAATAATGTAGGTAGACGTTATTTGTATAGGTCATAGAAACCGGGCCAGGATATGCAATGCATCAAAAGTAATATACCTACCAATTTTATATTATAAGAGCGAAAGTGAATTTGTTTGTTTATTTATTTGTTTATTACGCTTTCACGCTAAAATGGCTGAACGGATTTGTATGAAATTTCTCATATGTGTAGACCATGACCTGGGTCAGGACATAGGATACTTTTATCTCGATTTTTCCATGAAATATGCGTGTGAAACAGCGGGGCGCAGCTAGTTCACAATATGCCAATTATCGGATGGATTTCAGCTCTATGTAATATGGGGTGCACTGGTTGATATTTACCGGGCACAACTACAAATTCTGGAGTGCATTCATAATATGCATACTCGACCGGAAAACCAAACTTGGGAACATCACGTTCGAGCAGGCCGATTAGTTGGTCTCGGTAGCGTTACTAAGTATTTAACACTTGTTATAAAGATATATTTTCTATAAGCATATCTTACACACCCAGCCTTGAAAATAAACCGCAAACCATAACAATTTTGTATGAATCGGAAGTGCGTCATTTGAGTCATACAAAAATGTTATGGCGCCAATCAAAATCAGTCGTAAAACATAAACAGCTATGAGCTGTCACTTTCCAACACGCTGTCCCCTAACAGTTCACGTACAAACTATATTATGGAGGAAGTAAGCAATTAAATATAATTGTAGTAATATTTGTGTACTTACATCGAGGATGGTGAGCGAGTAGGACGCGGCATGCAGCAGCGCGAACAGGAATATTGGCGTCAGGATCACTGTGAGCTGGTCAAGGTATTATTTTTGCACAAAGATGACAGTCATGGAGAAATCCTTTACATTAAAACATAGGGAATGTTACCCTGCCTACGTAAAAATAACCTCAATCCCCTGGATAAATAGCTTTGTTAATTGTAATAAAGAGGGTAAATAGCTTAGTTACTTGTAATGGAGAAATGGGACATCATTTCCAAGGTATTGACTTTGGGAATGATATCCCATTTCTCAAGCATACCTTTAACTGATTCTAATTTAGATGATTATACAAAAGTACAAATAAGCGAAAATTAAGAGACTAATTAATTAAAACAAAAAATAACGACTTCAAAAACTTGACTTTCTTTACATTGTGTATTCCCATACTTATTTAAAAATAAGTCGTTTTAAAACAAAAACATCGTTTCCTATGGAGAAGAGCTGGCAAGAAATTATTTTTAAGTTTTTTTGTTGCTTTTAAAAAAAAAAAAACTTTGCCCCACACTAGGAATTACTCCTGTATCGTAGGTACGTTTACAAACATTTAAACTCACATACACAAACAGCCAGACCCGGAACAACTAGATGTAGGTCATACAAATATTTGTTCCGTGCGGGAATCGAACCCACGATACGCAGCGCAGCAGTCAATCGCTTAACCACTGCGCCAACCGTGCCGACAAACTCCACGGTTACTCTTTTAAAAATAATTGGCTTTTACAATATTTTCAAAAAACAGTGTTATTAGGTATGGTAGGACAATCTAGATCTTTCAACAAGTACCAGATAAAATAATAATGGTCAAAAAAATCTACAGTCCACTAATCCTACAGCGCGGCAGCGTTCTCACATTCACAAAATAGAAAAGAATCTATTAATAAAAATAAAAACGTATTGTTAAAGACGACGATTACTTTATTTCGCGACGATTCAAGTTAATACTACATACCTAAATTATGTGACAAGGGCACGCAGAAAAACTAGTTCTACAAGCGGACTTACAGGCACCCGCGGAATGGCTACGTTAATGGGACCTTTATTATTTAAATATTACATTATTTGAACGCTAATGCCATGTAATCACAATAATATTCAAGTTACTAATTCTATCAGACATGAGTAGATTAGTAGATAACTTGACATGAGTCAAAATTGTGTAGAATTAATAATTATTATTTATTCTATTTATATAAGGAAACCTGTTTCCAATTACAATTAGCTAAAAATTGAAAGGTCAAATCTAAGAAAACATGGTGATAAAAATGTTTCAAAATTACACATTATTCCATTTAATTGTACTGGTTTTAGCAGAATCTTTGTGTAATAATATTCTAGATGTTGGGTGACGGACGAAAGGTCGTGTTTTTGAACCCCACCTCCTAGCATATTTGTGTTGCCAATAACGGCAAGCCACACATTAACGATTGAATAAAAGTGTGAATCATGAAATGTTGTAATTGTACCCATGTAGAATTACTAGTGGTTGCATCATCCCCTCCCATCAGATGAGATAAAATCCAAACGCAAGATACAAATCATTAGCCAAAATACGCGTCGAATACACAACCTCCTTTTTTATTAAAATCGGTTAATAATACTATCAAAGAAATACAATAGAACATCAAAACGTTACGCAGGCTTAGCTTAGTTCCTACGTGAGGGAACTTAAGCAGGTAAGCTTTTTACGTAATGCTATGATCGTTGATAGAGTAATTAAAATGCACAGATAAATGAGGATGATGACGCAGGCACTCACCTTGAGGTGGGCAAACTACTCAACTGTGTATAAATAATAAATATTTGTTACAGTACCTACAATACGGCAACATAACTTGGCAGTTCCGATCTTCGCGCAGAGGGCTGCGCATTAACATTTTTTAGGAACCAACGGTGACATGGTGCGAATGCACCATGAGGTGCATGGTGGAAAAAATATTTTAACGTATTTAAACACATTAAAATAATTTATCTAAAGGTTTATTATTAAGAAGGCATTTAGCATGCATAACACATAGTATATTTTTGTAACGTTTTTATATTTCCTCAACTAGGTATGTTCTTCCCTACAGTATTACGGATGACCTCTCAATTGGCAAACCAGGCAGCTACGTAAGCAGTGCCAGCAAAAGGTTCCACGACATTGCACCCCCAAGCTTTCCTTCAATCCGACACTACTTTTCTCTTGTAGAGTTGTAGGCGACCGAAAACCCGACGTCTATGGTAACAGTTTTACCCCGCGTCCTATTTATTAGGAGAACCGGAAAACAGCACGACCACGCGTTTGGGTTCACCGAACAAAAAGTGAGAATTCGCGCGACGATCGCGTTTTCGCACGAACATCACTTTGAAATACAACGCGGCCTGAGACGGACAGCGCATTTACGTCGTAGCAGCAAGGTCGGTTTTCGTAACTCAAGTGTTACCACTGACTTTTACCGTACTATGTAACTTGTGTGATATAGAAGCATTAGTTATACGACGGATCGATTGATAGACGAAGGCGTAGTCAAATTAAACTGAACTACAAAACTTCAAGACCTACCTACTCGACCCAAATGTTTGGGACAGCCAATAATTTTTTCGCGATTACGATGTTGTAGTCCCAATGGAGAAAGTTCAGTTTGATGGATGTCTGTATCAGTACCACACCCTTCAATTTGACCACACCTTTCTGATACACGCTGTATAAAACATTGAAGATCTACGATCTATTTGAAGCCTTATTTACCTATTTACTTTTTAATAGGAGTGTGAGGTTTTTTGTTGATATAAATGTATTTAACCACATTTTTATTGTATTGGCTTGTCTCCGCAACTTCACGTCCAAACGTGTATTTTGAACGGTTGAACACATTTAAAAAGGATACACAAGTTAGGCACTACATTCATGAATATGAGCGAGTAGAAGAGGTAGTGCGCGCTGTCTTCTAGGAAGAACCTCGCCAGGAACTCTCGCGAGATGGAGATCTCGCGCGCCGGGATCCTCTGGTGCAGGCGGAGCGCTGACGTGGCCGCGTTCGCCAGCAGTGCCTTGTAAAAGGCTGATACTGGGCTATGGAGGAAAGATGGGGTTAGAACAACAGCGGAGTTCGTTAAGCTGGTCCAGAGAAGAACCACCTTTTACCTAACTACTAAAATGAAATTGTTTATTCATTAAATAGAATATCGGAAAGTGATTCCGATATCCTATTTAATGAATAAACAATTTAAACGTAATATTTAAAAAATAATATATTTAATTTGCGTTCGCAATTTATTTGCCAAACGTGTAAACAAACACGAGTTTTCCACTGAGACAAACATCAACTTTATGTAAACTAAATAAAGTTGATTTTGCAGCACCAGCAAGTTGGGCGTAAAAATATATAAAAACTTTAAAGAATCAGTACAACAAGTTTTTACTTAATTCTCTCAAATTCAATTTGGCCTCATAAATGACATAAGACAGCTATATAAAAGAACTTTAAGATGATAAACATGTATTTTCAATCTGTATTTTAATTTCATTGACTTTTGTTTACTTATGAAAAGACAAAGTTAAGTAGGTAGATATTTTTTTAGTTTACATTTTGCACTCTTTATTGTAATCAATTATTTCATAATTCTCTCAGAGAAAAAAAAAACAAAGCAAGAATTTGCATGATTATATAGGTACTCTTTTGAAAGGTAGAGGAAATCAGCAAATAAAAAAATAATAAAACTACTACTTTTAACTATTTTTTTTTTAAACCTACATAGTTGTAAATTTAAACTTCCAATTATGTTATAGGTCGAATCAACTTTAAAACCATTTCCAACATCCAAAATCAAAGGTTATAAATCATTGATCAATATTCAATGATGACAAACACTTTACTCAGGGTTATGTTTATTTTTTTCGAGTAACATACTAAACAAATAATTTTGGAATCATTACTGAGCACTGCAAGTGTGTACTTACAGTAGCTAAATGTGTTTCAAGGTTGTCTTTGCATCATAGAAAAAAAAAAAAATGTGTTTCAAACTTGTTGACCAAGATTCAAAAGGAAATTCATGGAAGGAGATTTATGAGTAATTAGGGATTATTTATCATTGCATATCAAATAATATCTATAGTAAATCCTTCTCTTAATTTCTGGTATGTTATCTCAGAGATTACTTATCAGATTTTTTTCTGGTTCCCACCACTGCACTGTATAGGTATATTCATTTAAATATTCGTTCTTTTTCTGCAAATGAGCTGACAAATCGTGAATAAAAAAGGCATTAAGATGGGAGTTTTTTCTAATCCTACTTCCTACTATCTTACTAATATTATAAATGTGAAAGTTTGGATGTTTCATGCTCAATCACACAAAAACAGCTGAACTGATTGGAATGAAATTTGGCAAACAGATAGTTTACAACCTGGATTAACACATAGGAAACTTTATATCCCGGCAGTACGTTTCCGTGGGATAAATTCCGACACACACGGGCGAAGCCGCAGGCAAAGGCTAGTTAAGTATAATTTAAAGCTAAATATTTTTTTCTTCTCGTGCTATGAAAATAAAAACTGAAATCTTTGAACAGATTTAGTTACAAAGAGGTCAAGTTCAGTATCTTCGTTGTTTCTTAATTACTGAACAAAGGTAACCTTGATTCAACTAAATACGCAGAAACATTACACCTGAACATCCATTGTTATAAAAATAAAACAATTCATCATGATAACAACCTTGCCAAGTTGAAACAGTTGCTTAAACTTGTTTATTGTAGATTTAGCCGTTTTTATATGTTTTTTAAATAACATCCCATCAGATTCTCACAAGCTTTTATTGCACAATTCTAAATCTAATTTAAAACAAAACAGAATATTGACAATATTAAAATTTCAAAATGTTTTTAATCTTTTTCCCTATGGTAACAAGAGAATAAAGCCCATCAGACGTAGCTATAATATAGCAAGACATATTACAATATATTTATCCATATCCATAGTAATCTTCGAGTGACCTCAGACAGAGCTATTATATTTCTAGTAAGCACCAAAAACTACGCAAAAAAAAAGCTAAGTATTAAATGAAATGAAATTGTTTATTCTGTAAATAGGATATTGGAATCACTTTTACGTCATAAAAAAAATAATTGATAGATGAGTTTTGTTTCCTATCTGACTACTCTGAGAAGAAAGGCCGAAACAAACTCAGAAGTCACAGTCTCTTTTAAAGTCCAGACATAATCTTGGTCAGGCCATATCCTTATACCAGGCCATATGAAGACCATGTAGATTAGTGTCTGAAATGGTCTTTTAAGAAAAGAACCATGCAGATTTGAGTGGACTTTGGGTAGGCCGCATAAACTACTCAAATTGCCAGACCATTAGAACTAACTGTGAAAGAAAAAATAATGAAAGAAAAGAAAATATCCACATAGTCCTCACATTCATAAAAATTTAAATAAATAATACTTTACAAAGTAATCATGTAATTCTGTATGTAATATTCAACAGTCAATGTTTATATAAAACTGGTATATTTTGATGATTTTACTGAATAGTTGTAATGTCAAGGTTTAGGGTTTTAGCACAAGGCTTATTATTATAGAGCAAGTAGCTCAAACCCAAGCTTTTATATCTTCTAAATAATATGAAATTTTATAGTACCCTTTCTTAAAAAGTTTGGTTTTAATACTGCTTTTAAATTGTTTAATGGGTAAGTTTCGAATGTCAATGGGAAGTTTGTTGTAAACGCGTAAATATAGACCCATGAACGAGTTGCCTACTCTGTGGAGACAAGTGCGATATACAGCAGGGTTGTTTATTCTTGGTATTTAAACTATGAATACCAGACATTTTCTTAAAATTTTATGTATTTTTGTGTACATACATTAAGTTTTCAAATATATATTGTGAGGCTACAGTCAGAATTTTTACTTATTAGAATTTCTCTCGAAGGGAATCTCTCGGACCTAACCTAGGTCTCTACGGTTACAGCAGCTATAACTGGCCATGGGTCATTTAATAAACACCTCTTTTTCATAGAAGTCACAGACAGTCAGCTCTACAGAGCCTGCATGGAGGACGACGAGACAGCAGCTCATGTGCTGTTAAACTGCCCGGTGGTCGCCACTTATAGGGCAAAGTACTTCGGTAACCCAGGTACCCTACACGAGATTGCCAGTAACACCAAGGCGTTGCTGGCCTTCTTTGAGGAGCTGGGGTGGATCGAATGACTGATTTTTCCCACCCGTACGCAAAATACGCGCTTTGACGTGGAGTTGCGGAAACCAGCCTGTATTATCTAACCTAGGTCCGAGAGATTCCCTTCGACAAAAACTGGACTAAGTGTACTAGGAGTAAGTGACACGAACAGCCCTTTTCAGTAGAACCAAGATAATATTAATGTTCAAACAGGTTCCCCAGAGAAGAGTCCCATGTGACAAGACTATGAAAATAACAAAAATAAACAATTCTGGCCGTATCTATGTCAGTTAGACGGCACGGTTGGCGCAGTGGTTAAGCGATTGACTGCTGCGCTGCGTGTCGCGGGTTCAATTCTCGCACGGAACAAATATTAGTATGACCTACAATTAGTTCAGAATCTGTCTAATTTAACAGCATAGGCGGCCGAACGTGCGGGCCCCATCGTAATTTACCGTCAATAGTGATTCCAAGAAAAACTGACGATCGACTCAACAGGGTCCAGCTCTATTCCATTAACTTGAACATTGGTAGCTAGCTGCCTGACATTGGTGTTGAAAACTTAATGAGTTTAGTCTTTTTTTCATTCAGGAGAAGATTATTTACATTAAACCAATGCACAACTTTAGAGGCACTCTCTAAAGTTGTGTGTCGTTAACTTGTGCAAAGTTGACTAAGGTTTGATTAAAAAAATATAAAATATAAATAGAATTCCCAGAAATCCTGCAAATCTTTTGCCACTAACATCTACCTTCTGAATACTGTTGTTCAGATAAGAAGTCAGAAGGTCGAGAGCCCTATACCTCATACCATAGTGGTACAGTTAAATAGTATTTAATAATATTATAGCCATGTCTGTGAAGGGTTATAGTTAATCATCTAAGTCATTGGTCATAATAGAAAACATATAAAATGAAAGCTCTCACTTACTTGTTAAACAAAGGTAGCACATATCCTATGGTGAAGAGCACTGTCAGTACTCGGATAGCCCACAGGGCTACATCTATTTTGTTGGCGTTTACGTGGGCTTTCAGGGCGGATATTCCCTTGGGTGGACCTGCATCTCCGGCTTGGGGTTCTGTTTCAGCCATTTTCTAAAAACATTGTATGGTATTAAGAAAAATCAACAAACGTTTTTTATTTGGATTAGTGCAGCTTTTTGTATTGATACTTAGTACTACTTGATTGTTGAAGTAGTGCATAAAGTTATTTTGAAATGCATTGTTTTGGAAATGCATGCAACAATTTTATTACCTACTAACTTAGATTAGATGAAATTTTATAACCTTTCAAGTAAATAAATATCATGCAGTAACCGGATTTTTAATTTAGTTTAGGTATTTTAAAGTCATGGCAAAGCTGAAACTAATTAATAACATGAGTGGAAATAGAACACCAACTCATAATAAAACGTAGGTATAAGGAAAATTGTAACCACAAAGTTGCTGTGTCACTATCAAGAAATTATGAAATTCATGAAAAACTAGTAGTTTCACTCAGCCTCATTTTATCAGATAACAATAGATAAAAATCCAGTTACACATTCTCATAATGGCTACAGCGGAAAATTGAAACCACAATTAAACACCGACTTAATGCGTTTACGTGACCACAACCAAATTAGAAAGTGCCATTAAAAAAACTTTTTTGAGCAAAAAAAGTGGAACAGTAGGCCATGCATGACATTTTTGGATACTTCATCCAAATTAAAATATTAAAAATAGCGTTAAACCTCAGGGCTTTATGTGTCCGTATTAACATAACGCGACGACCAAGGACGCAATAACTCGGAAAACCAGTTTCAATCATCAATTATTAACAAAATTATTACAATAGTACTTTAGGTGTCATCAGCGTTTGCATGGAAAAATAGCTAACTTTTTAGAAAATATGTTTTCTGGTATACTTACATTCTACACTAATTACTTAAAACACAGATAAATATAATATTTAAATTAAATTTCACAAAATGTTCACAACGCAACAAATCGAACATGCATGATTTGCCGAATGACATTTGACAGATACAGTCACAGACTACTTAGAGATACTACGTATGATATGCGTATGATACAGTACAGACAGATAGAAAAACTTGCCACTTGCCAGCTACGGCAGCTACGCATAGTAGTTACGCGTTGAGAAAACCGATGATTTTCAATAATGGTTTGGAGCAGGGCTTGGAATCGGTACCAAAAGTACAGACCACCGGTACTCAGCGGTTCTTGCCATTTCTGTACCTGGGTACCGGTTCCAGACGGTTACCGGTATACCACAAATCTAGTATGTTCAGATGCCAGCAGGTCAACCTACCTGAAACTATCAACTTTGAACCTCAATAATTTTCTTTTTTAGGGTTGAAAATCTATTGAAGAAATTTGACAGATTGTAGTAGGTTGATGTGCTGGCGTCTGTATCTTTTTTTTCTAATGCCTAGAGTTTAACTATATTTTTTAATTACTTACTATATCTGTTTTCTCACTCTAACTTACGGAAATTTTATATTTGTTTGGTACGGTACAGTACAATACTGATTAGAAATCGTACTCTGATCGATAGTACAGACGCCAGCACATCAACATACTACACTCTGTCGAATTACTTTAAATCGATTTTCAATTTTAAGACTAAAACATAAGGTTCCAAGTTGATTGGGAAAATTTGCCAGTTTCGGGTAGGTTGACGTGTGACGTCTGTATCCGGTGCCCATAGTACAGGTACAAACTGCTGCACATCAAGCTATATTTTTCCAGTAGCTGATCTCGCATTGTATAGGATTTCCGTACATTATGAGGTCAGCTTATACTGGAAAAATATAGCTTGATGTGTAGCCGTGTGTACTACTTTGGTACCGGTATCACACTCATCTAGGCCAAAGGTACCAGTTCCCAAAAATACCGGTATTTCAAGCTCCTGGTTTGGAGTAAAAAAATGCAGCCATTGAGTAAATAGTTTTTTTTTTATTAGGCCGTAGCCAAAAGTGGGCAAAGGTCCACAGCATATCTCTAAGTAGTCTATGGTCCACAGGCTGCTGACTGACAGCAATCACGTATGTAGTCACAGACTACTTAGAGATACTGTATGTAGTCTAAGCTGCTGACTGACAGCAATCACGTATGTAGTTTAAGCATGTAGGTAAGTGATTTTGTACTATAATTTTATTATAAGGTATTTTGTTTGTTTTTTGCATGCTGAAATATGTAAGTAAGCAAAATATGTGGAACTTTTTATATATAAGACCTTATATGTACCATATTATATGCAAAATAAAGAAATTCTAATTCTAATTCACGCAATCACAGCTGTCCATAGAACTAGTATGTATGACGTCAGCTGTCAGTCGTCGTTATTTATATGCTCTGTGGTCGTCGTTTCAAAAAAACTTATTCACAGTGTTCACAGACTAGAGATGTTATATTACGGATTTTTAGGTAATCCTATTATTGAATATATTAGTTAACGCATTTATGGATACCTAGGTATTAGTCAAATATTAGTGAACCGATTCGTTATTATCTACTCATTCTAATATTGATACCTGCGTAGTATTCTCCATGATAAATAATATGAAATACAAGATTCATGTGAATATGAAGTGAAACTGTGATTAAATTTTCTTCATACTTTAAACAGGCTTAGGACTGTCAACGTTGATTATGTTGGCGCATTTAAAATATTAATCACCTATGTTACCTATGTACAATGATTATTGTTTTTATTCAATAATTTTTTTTTTTATTATTATAAATACTTATACATTGTACTTGTACATACGTAAAAAATTCAAAAGTCATTTATTCAAACTAGGCTGAGAATCAGCACTTTTCGAACTGTTATAACCGGGTTCCGATTTAGGTTTTTAAAAAAGGAAAACCACTTGGCTAAAATAAAAGGTATATTTAAATATTACACGAGAGCAAGTTACAAGTGCACGGTAGGAAGGTTGGAAGACGACTAGCGTGCTGGACTGCGAGAAAGGGGGGAGTGGAATGAGAGGTTGCTGCGTCAGCAGCAGGAATGCAGAGTAGACTGATGAGTAAGCCGAAAAGGGTGCAGATGCAGGGTGTAACAGCCCCCTGATTTGGAGGAAACTTACGGGTGGAAGGTAAGTTGACGCCGGAAGGAGAGGTAAGTTTTTCCAGGATTTTAGGTTACTCGGAGTCTAGGAGCAGGAATATCTTCAACATCTATGGATGCCAATTCTATGGGAGTATCGGGTATAGGGTTACATTTGGAAGTCTTAACTAACTTATAATAACGATACAATTTATAGGAAATAACTAAGATTATAATTAGACTTATAATAACAGTAGTATAGGAATAATAGTTACCGTAAAGGACAATATGAGGTTTTTCAATAACTCCATTAAGATTTGTTTTGATTTGATCAGTTACTTTATTATAATTTGAGAAAAGAGAATCCAAATTATTTATGTTTTTTAAGTTAACGTAAGGGACTTTAATATTGTCTTTTAAATAAGTAATAGGACTACAACATGTGTCGTTAATTAATTCAAAATGCAGTACTATCGGTTTTATTTTTATTTCAATGTTATGTTTAGGTATTAACTTAATGTCGTTGCAATAAGCAATACAATTGTCTGGTATAGTTAGTATACCAGTACCGGAAATAGAAGATTCAGATAGATCTTGATTATTGCATTCTATTGTAATTTTATAATTTAGACTAATCATGTATATCCATTGGTTGTTATGTAGTTTATGAAAGGTTTCAAAATTACCATTAACAAATTCAGTTTTGCAAAGAGGTGGGACGGAAGTCAGAGCTTTTGAAATAACCTCAGTTTCACATATTGGTACGGCTGATGTGGAGTATGTGTTAGGAATTTCACAAATATAATATTGTGTATTTATAACTTTACAAGTATTAAGTGAATTTAATTTACAATAGGACGATTTATCTTTAGTTATGCCCAAATATCTAGTTGATGGTATTATTGTAGAATACAATGTATTGTTTATTGTTTTAAGGGCAGTAGGATAAGGTATAGTGTGATACAAGTCGAATTCTTTAGTGTTTACTAAAGGCATTTGTATTACAAATATTATTTTGTTATTTGCATAATAACTGGATATATCCGATACATTTACTAAAATATGGATATTATCTAAGGTTAAGGGTACAGGTAATTGCTTAGAGCTAGGAAGAAATCTATAATTATCCACAAGATCTGAAAACAGTTCCTTAGGGGTAATAATAGATGGATATAGTATATTAGACTTACTAAACATGATAGCATTATTAATATCTTCTAACTTAAATGATAAGGTTAATAAGCTACTTTCTAAAATATTCGACAATCCCGATATTTTAGATCTCATTAATAGTTTATCGGAAATTAGTGTCAAATTCACCATTTCCTGATTCAAGGTATCAATAGCATAACTTAGACTAACTTCATTTGCATTAATTTTATCAATGACTTCTTTTAGGGACAATAGTGTGGATGTTGTAACCATCATGTTTTCTTTCATGAGGGTTGCCAGTTTGGTTTGATCATTTTCTAAGGTTTTAACAGCATTACTATATTTTTCGGCATCATTTTGGTCCATGTTACCGAACAATTGTTTGATTACTGAGCCGATTCCACCAAACCAGGCTGATCTTTTATAAGATTTGGGTATAAGGTAAGAAATAGATTCAAAGTCTCTAATTATATCCGAATAGCGGGATGACAATGGTTGGAACAAATAGTGACATTCGCCTTCATAATATGCATTACTTTGATTACATAAAACTTGAGAAGTTCTTAGGATATCCCTTATATTATCCAAATGTGGTTGGATGAAAGAGATATCTATGGGAACGATAATATCTAGAGTATCATCGGTTATTTTTAGAGAGCCAATGGGGTCAAAATATATGCCTGCGTCGTCTGATGCTGGCTGGATATATCCTTGACCGTTTGACGCCAGGGTAGGATAAATGTAACCAATTCTGGAAGGAAAGTTAATTTAAATTAGCTAAGTTATAGGTATATTATCTAAGGTTCATTACTAGTAGCTAATTTCATTTCGTCAAAATGGTGTTTGACATGACGTCTATTTATTAAGAGTGACGCAGTGTTATTTCCATGAATTTTCACAATTTTGAACGGGCCTTTCCATATAGGTGAAAGGGCTTTTCTAAGGCGTAAATGATTTTTAAGATAAACTAGATCGCCGACTTTATATTTAATTGGCCTTGTGTGAGTATCGTAATAAGTTTTGGAGTTTATCTTTGATTTTTGTATATATTCTATTGCTTTTGCTCGGCAGTATTTAAGTCTATTTTGGAGTATACGGACGTATTCAGGGTAAGTAGCGCCTGCTGTTTCTTCGTAAATGGAATTTGGTATGTATGGTTTATTTCCAAATACAAGTTCATAGGGAGCAAAATGAGTGGTTGAATGGATGGCCGTATTATATGCAAGCATAGCTGTGTACACATAGCGGGGCCAGTTATTTTGTTGCTCATTTACATAAGATTTTAGGTATTCTTTTAAGGTAGAATGACTTCTCTCGAGAGCACCCTGAGTCTGAGGGTGATACGGGGTGGACCATAATTGTTTGATTTTTAATAAGTTACACGTTTGTTTAAATAGCTCGGCCGTGAAATTGGTCCCTTGGTCTGTTAGGATTGTTTTGGGTATTCCAAATAATGTAATAAAATGGACCAAACATTCACATGTTTCTTCAGCAGTAGTGTTAGTGATTGGATAAGCGGCTGAGAATTTGGTAAGGTCATCTTGGAGGGTTAGGATATATTTATATTTATCGTTACCGGCTTCTGGTAGTGGTCCTACGATATCAAAAGCTACGCGTTCAAAAGGGCGTATGGAAAGAGATGTGATTTGCATAGGAGCGCGATTGGTTCTTCTAAGGGCTTTATTAATTTGGCATTGCGCGCATTTCTTTACGTAGTTTTCGACGTCTGTTCGCATATTTTTCCAGTAATATTTTTCTTGGATACGTTTCAGCATCCTACTAGAACCTAAGTGACCGGCTATAGGTAGGTCATGGTTTTCTTTCATGATTTTAGGAACTTCACTTAGTGATGGGTAGATTATAGTATTTTTATAAATGTGTATAGCCATTTCTGAATTATGAAATAAATATAGGATCATATTGTATAGTTTGATATACTGATGACTATCGAAAGGGTTATTGAAGTCTGATATAGCTATTTCGGGGTTACTTTGACCTGTCAGATTGACAATCAACTCGTTTCTTATGGATTTAAGACATTTGTAGATATCTTCATATGTACAGGTGTCAAAGTGATTGACCTTGGTAAAAATGAAATAGTAGATTTTATTTTCTAATTCATATTTAAGGAAAGAATGTAATGTCCTTTCTAGTAAGGAAAATTCGTTCAAATTAGGAATATTGGATATGATCTCTTGGGTATATGGAATGGATTCATCCATGTCTATAGATGTAGGTATGATAACATATCTTTTATCAGTTTTTGATAAGCTTTCGTTATGTTCTATTATAGTTACGTTAGGATTAAAATCCTTAGAAGTGGTTTTAAGGAATTCTGAGTAATTACCATCTGGAGTAGTGGAGCTACTAGGGCTCGGGACATCAGGAGGTGATGTTGGGTTTGGACAATCATTTATTATATTATCTAGGTCATCAAGATTGCCTAGTTCTGGTAAGCTTGTAGGTTGGATAAGGGGATCTACGAAATCTTCAAGTTGGATTAAATCGTCAGGAGGAACAGTTGGGAAGACATCAGTATTCGATGTTTCCTCATGATCAGGTGAATTTAGGTTCTTATTAGAAGTACCAGGTATAGGATTTATAGGATTGACAGATTTGGTTATAGGATAGCGGGATAATGCATCATTGGCATTATTTAGTTTTCCTTTTCGATATACTATTTCATACTCATATTCCTCCAATTTCAACCTCCATCTCTGGAGTTTGCTACTGGGGTCAGAGTGATTGAATAACCAACGTAAGGGACGATGGTCAGTAATTATGGTGAACTTTCTGCCATAGAGGTATGGACGGAAGGTTTTACAGCCAAAAAGAATTGCAAGTAATTCTTTTTCAGTTGTGCTATAATTGCACTCATTTTTGTTGAGTGTTCGGGAAGCATAGGCAATAGGCTTATCTTCGCCTATTTTGCCTTGGGAAAGGATAGCGCTGATCGCATAGTTAGATGCATCACAGCTGAGAAGGAATGGCTTGGAGAAGTCAGGATAGGATAACAACGGAGCGGTAGTTAACTTGTTTTTTAGGGTTTCAAATGATAACTGATGTTCGTTTGACCATACGAACTCTACGTTCTTTTTCAGCAGATTTGTTAGAGGTTTTGCAATGCTTGAAAAGTTAGAAATAAATCTACGATAATAAGAGACAAAACCAAGAAATGATTTGATGTCTTTGGGAGTTTTTGGTATGGGGAATTCATGAACGGCTCTTAATTTTTCAGGGTTTGGTTTTACGCCTTTGTCAGTAATGACATGGCCTAGATATGAGACTTCTTTTCGTAGAAATTCGCACTTATCTGGTTGGAGTTTTAAACTGAATTGACGGAGTCTAGAAAATACGTTAATTAGGTCATTCACGTGAGAGGGGATATCGAATGAGTAGATGACGATGTCATCAAGATATACGAAGCATTGGATGCTTTGGAGACCAGATAAAGCGGAGTTCATTAATCTCTGAAAGGTGGATGGTGCATTTTTCAGTCCAAATGGCATACGCGTAAATTCGTAGTGTCCTGTTGGAACTGAAAATGCTGTTTTGGGAGAATCATCAGGGGACATATTTATTTGGTGGAAACCGGATGCTAAGTCTAACGTGCTGAAGTATTTGCACTTGCCTAATTGGTCTAGAATCTCAGCTATGTTTGGGATAGGGTAGGAGTCGCCGATGGTCACGTCGTTAAGTTTACGGTAATCGATTACGACGCGCCATTTTCTTTGGCCGGAAGCATCAAGCTTCTTGGGTACTACCCAAATTGGTGAGGACCAAGGAGACATGGAAGGTTTTATTATTCCTTGGTTTAACATTTTTTGTACTTGGGAGTCTACTTCTTTTTTATGGCATTCGGGAAATCTATATGTTTTAACATGAATTGGACTGTCGGAAGTAGTTTTAATTTTATGTTCTATTGCGTCAGTGCAGGTTAATTGATCGTCGGGTAGGTGGAAAATGTCTGAAAACTGAGAGCAGACAGAATATAATGCCTCAGTTTCTTCTGAGTTAAGGTGGGACACACGGAGTTGTTTTAAAACTTCTTCTGTGCGTTCATGAATATGGGGTTCGGCGATTGTACCGATAAAGACTGAAGCTTGCAGTTCAAATGGATTTAAACGTAATTTCAGATCAGACTTAATGGTTGCAGGTTCTTCTGAGGTGTTAACAATGGAAATATTAACACGGTTGTTATTCTTAACTTGAACCATACAGTTTGCTATTAGTAGATTTTTTGATATATGTTGGTCGACTATTAAGCCTTCTCTGATGTCTGGATTCGCTACAGTACATTCAATTATAGTTTCGCTGCGCGGTGCAATAGTATAGACGGGATCATTGAAATGTATTTTAAGATTCATGTTTTTTAAATGCAATATACTTTCGTCATATTTAATTTGACCACTCATGGAATTGAATAAGTCGTTGCCAACGATACCATCGTAAGGTAGGTTTAATTCGTCGACTAGGTTGAATATATGTGTTAGATATTTACAATCAGTATGAGGTTCATCGTGAGTATACATAGTTATAGGGATTTGTCCTAATGTACATAGAGGATTATCATCGGTTGAATTGATACCTTTGATTTTGAATGTAATCGATTCGTTGATTACGGGCATAATGTCGATGGCTGATTTCTTTATTATACTTATAGATGCGCCAGTATCGACGAGGAAGGATAGATCGTTGGATGATACGGGAGAATTCACTTTTATATAAGGTAAGTATTTATTTGGTATATTAGATGTGAATTCGTATATTTCTTTATTAACATGTTTTTTATTTTCAGGATTCTGGATGATGTCTACGGTTTGGGGCTGGTTACCCTGTTGCTTGACTTCATGACTATTTAAGGATTTGGAGTCTACGGTTTGGGGCTGGTTACCCTGTTGCTTGACTTCATGAGTTTTTAAGGGCTTAGAATCTACGATTTGGGGCTGGTTACCCTGTTGCTTGACTCTAATGGGATGACCTTGAGTTAGGGGCTGGTTACCTTGTCCATGGGTCATTATTTGAGTTTTGACGTCGTCTATTATGGAATTTATCTGTCCCGTGCGACGCCTATTCGGGACGTTTTTTAGTTTAAATTGTTGTCAACAGTATCGTGACCTTCTACTTCGGTAACGACGTTAATATTGGGTTTAAAGGTAGAAGTGTTCGGTTGCGCGTTTGAAGTGGAAGGTTTATTTTGATTGAATTTTTTGTTATTAAATTCGCGGAGTAGGCATTTTTCTAGAATATGCCCAGATTTTTTGCAATATCTGCAGAACGGATCATTTGAGGAGGTTTGATTAGGGGCAGGTTTTTGAGGTTGATTATTATTAGAATTAGTGGGTTTATTTGACTTATAATTTGAATCATTGTGACGCAATGACTTCGCTGCGAGATTTTGTTTGTAGGAGTATTGTTGCAGTTTTTCTTCGGAAATCGCGTAGTTTATTGCGTCATTAAGATTTTTCGGGTCCCTGCACCTAACAATGTTAGCTATGCGAGGGGTAAGACCCATCGTGAATGTGTGGAGAGCAAGATCCTCCATTGCAGCTACTCTACCAAGGATTTCACTCTTTTTGTGACTGGATATGGAAATTTCTGTAAGTAATTGAGATAGACAGGTTTCTATTCTAAGTGAGAATTGGTTAACATTCTCCTGGGTGCTCTGCCTGCAATCCTGGAGCTCTGCAAGAAGATGAGCGTAATGTTTACGCTCTCCAAATTGTTTTTGGAGGAAATCTTTAAGGGATGCCCAAGAATCAAATTCCTTAATTGAACATGCAATTTCAGCTTTGCCGTCCAATTGGCTGATGATATATTTGAAGACGATGTCAACTTGATAAGAGGAAGCTAGGGAAATTGCATTATCGCAGTTATTTAAAAATGCATTTAATTTTTCTCGGCTACCATCAAAGGGTTTAATGAATTTTAGGATTACATTTAGGGGTATTCCGTCTTTAGTTTCCTCTTTCAAGTTCTTCGAATCTTTGGTTGCCATGGTTGACAATAGTGAAAGAAAGTTTTATAATAAAAGAATAAGATTAGTAAATTATAACAAGTCTGGAAGTAAGATTATTAGACTCCGGTTGACAATCAGTATATACTAAGAAGTCTTATCGCTTATGCTCTGTGTTGAGGCTGGAACTGCGACGGGCAACGAGTCATAACATCCGTTGATAGGATGTATGGATTGGAACGTTCAAGATAAGCTGTTGTACGTTATTTATAAGTTGAACTTGGATCACTTTATTATTATGGGAAAATGTTCACAACTCACAGTATTATTATGCACATTTTCTTCATGTTTTTGTTGGAGCTGGAACTGGTGCTGGAACTGGAGCGGAGTGGAGTGACCTTGAAATAGGTCAGTACCGGGTTTTACCGGTGGGGTGAGTCGTCTCTGGAGCGTTTGAGGCACTTAAGCACTCTCACTTTTGGCACTTGTCACTTGGCACTTTTTAGCACTTTTTAGCACTTCTTCAGAGGATTCCAAGGATTTTTCAATCCCTTTTACGCTGCCACCAATGTTATAACCGGGTTCCGATTTAGGTTTTTAAAAAAGGAAAACCACTTGGCTAAAATAAAAGGTATATTTAAATATTACACGAGAGCAAGTTACAAGTGCACGGTAGGAAGGTTGGAAGACGACTAGCGTGCTGGACTGCGAGAAAGGGGGGAGTGGAATGAGAGGTTGCTGCGTCAGCAGCAGGAATGCAGAGTAGACTGATGAGTAAGCCGAAAAGGGTGCAGATGCAGGGTGTAACAGAACGTCAAAATTACATAAGACAGTCCCCCAAAACGCCCACCCTTCACCACTTCCTAGTGCTTTTGCTGGGAAGAAGAAGTGGCGCAACAAACTCCCCAGCAGCACAGCTGTCTGTTCAGTTAGGAAAAAAAAAATGATTCTATACAATAATTTATAAGATAATTCACAATCACTAAATGAACTAACAAAATAATGAATGGTTATTACTATTAGCTATCAATCACTGCGTGCACCGTGCACGTGCTGCGTCCGAGTCGCTGTGAGCTTTGGTCACTACAAATATTATAAACTAATATCCGCATTAGCTAATACTAGACAGTGCGACAGAAACAAGTGACCAAATGTTAAAAAACTGTTTTCATTGCTTGCTTACTTGGTAACCAACTCATGCAGCTCTAATACGAAGCCGGACGTGTATAACTATGTCTTTACAATACACACATTACGCACGCACTCTATTCATACAATACAATATTCATCTCACTCACTCGTCAGGCGCCGAGACGTAGGCGAGTGAGTGAGATGACCGCGGGCGGAGTTGGCGAATAATATAATAGCAAAGCGAGCGCGGCGGGCCGCCGCGCTATTACGCGACCGCGTCCCTATTATTTGACTAATACCTGGTAACCTATTACTCTGTATTCGCATAACCTAATATGAATATACATGGCTTGTATTATAATACCTGTACCTATTACGAATATATTAGTCACACCTCTATCACAGACTTTAGTATCTCTATGTAGTCTGTGGTTCACAGTCAGCTCACATGAGCTCACACAGACAGGACAGCCGTAGTAATTAGTATCCCTATGTAGTCTGTGCAGTGTGCACAGAGCATAAAAACAAGTCAGCTGTTGTTGTAATTTTATAACCAAGAAAATATTTATAATTCTCAACTAAAATATTTAGTATGATGTACAGAAGTTGTTATTATAGTAAATTGAAAAACTTTGTAAAAAGTAATGAGATTTTCAGAAAATACAGCGCCATAGCCGCTGTTTTAGAAAACCCGATTGTCGGCAATGTTACCGAAATAAAGGTTACCTACTACCTATTTTTTAACACAAAACCTATAAAAAGAATGAAAGTATTACAATGATAAGTTTATTCTTGTTGTTCTAGGGTTGGGTGAAGAATTTGCGAAAACAGAAAGACCTTATATTCGCAGACGTGAGCGATGGATCTTGCGCTCAGAAACTACAGATAGTTGTTCCGAAAGACCTTACAACGGACTCATTATCTTACGGTTCCTCGGTCCATATTATTGGTAAACTGTCGAAAAGCCCAAGAGGGCAGTTAGAACTCGTCGCAGACGATGTTAAAGTGCTAGGAACCTGCGTCGTGCTGGATGGTTACCCATTTAACCCAAGAACTACACATCCACCAGAATACACCCGCCAGTACCTACATTTACGTTCCAGAACTAACTATACCTCTGCCATTTTACGAATACGAAGTGCTGTAACTAAGCACATTTATGACTACTTTGCCGCAAATAATTATACGAACATTCACACTCCTATATTAACTTCAAATGACTGTGAAGGTGCTGGGGAAGTATTTAAAATACAGCCAGACAGTGAAGAAACAGTTAAAGCTATGATGCAGGAGAGTAAAGATAGAGATTCTGTGTATTTTGGCTCAAAAACATTCCTAACAGTATCTGGACAGTTACATTTAGAAGCAGTATGTAGAGGAATGGGTAATGTCTACACCTTTGGTCCTACCTTCAGAGCAGAAAACTCCAGATCCAGGCTCCATTTATCAGAATTCTACATGCTAGAAGCTGAACTAGCATTCTGTGAAACACTAGACCAGTTACAGGGAGCAATAGAAGACTTACTGAAATATGTGTTCATTGAGACAAGAAACACCAATGAGGCAGATCTATTCTTGATTGACAAAGAGAACAAAGCTCCTAGTTGGGTCACCAAGGCCTTTGTAACACTAACTTATAATGAAGCTAGACAGATTCTACAGAAGAAGGGATCAACGTTGACCGATGAGGGTATAAATAAGGAACAGGAGTTGACCCTGGTGGAACATTGCAATGGTGTACCAGTGTTTGTAGTGAAATGGCCCAAGGATATGAAGTCCTTTTATATGAAGGAATGTTCTGAAGATTCAACAAAGGTAGATGATAACTTTTTATTTTTTGATAGCTTTTTTAATAGAGAGAGATGTTTTAGTACAGTTCTCTTCTTTACAGAAAAGGAGGAGGATTATGCAATCTTTAAATATCAAATTAATATTGGGCATCCTGTATAAAATGTTTATTAATTTCATTTCTGAAACACAACATCTTACATTTAATTTCCAGGTGGATGCCTTGGACCTTCTAACACCTATCACAGGCGAAGTTGTGGGTGGAAGCCTTAGAGAAGACAACTTTGACCAGCTCAAGTCAAAGCTACCATCAGAAAGACTGAACTGGTATCTAGAGCTGAGAAAGTTTGGTAATATACCCACTGGAGGGTATGGTCTCGGGCTAGAGAGATTACTACAAGTTATCTGTAATGTCAATAATATTAAGGATACTTTGCCCTTTCCAAGGTGGCCACATAACTGCGATATGTAGGTTTATAACAACTTGTAGTTCTGGGGAATTACCTACAATAGACTAACATGATAAGGCTGTTGTGTAGATAATATTGTTTGATCATAAGTGTTAAGTTCTGTATGCTATCAGAAATTGATTAAATTATTGAGGAATGACTAATAAACTGTTGTTATAGTATGTTGGAGAAATGTGTTTTGTGTGTTATCTCTGTAAACTTGTTAGGTAGACAATATGCTTACTTTTTTTGGCATTCTGTGATTTAACACCTAATTTGTGAGATAATTCTTAAGTATTGAGATATAGCTTAAAATAAAAGTTATTCAAGTATAAATATCATTGTTAGTTTTTATTTTTCCACTATGTGAGTATGTGATGCAACTGTGTTCTAGCAGAGATGCAGTACAAATATTAAGTTTGTAATCTTTCAGTGTAGGGTTGAATAAAAGTAAACACAAAATAAAGTTGATGTAAACATTTATTTACAAGTTGTTAACTAAACAAACAATTGTGATCCAAGTTTCACCATGTGATTGTGAGAGGAAAGTTGATTGAGAAAAGATTAGGCAAAAGATAAGCTTTCCGATTACCATAAATTAAAATAATAAATTAAACTAACACCTTTTTTTAAATTATCAACATTTATTAAATTTTTTGTAGTTAATTTTCAAAGATTCTTTATTAAAAGGGAAAATCCACTGATGTGGCAAAGAAAAAATATCTTAAGGTAATAAAAACCCTTCAAAGACAGAGATTCTCTATAATTAAATATTTACACGTTCATCAGTCATACAAATTCAGTTACAATTTGTACCCTTACAAATACTCCTTAATATTTACATACAGTCATACACAGGTTGACCGAATATTTACATTTACTACAAGATATACACAATTCGTCAAACAAAACGCACGTTCGTAGTTAAATAAGTCGTAAACTTAAGTTTAATATCACATTTCGTTTTAACAATTCTTGCGTGGCTTCATAAGGAAGGTCGACACCAACTCGCTCTAAGAATGTAGGTATTTAGGTTAAACTAGTTTATATACTGACATGAAGGAAGATAAAGATACATTTATGGATATTTTGCGTAGCATAATAATACAATGACATTTTATAAACTATCAGCAACACGGAACAGGGCCTGCGATTCTCCATACAAATGTATTCCCCTCTTTTCTTCCTGAATAATGCCTCCAGAGCAATTTTTTTCATAAAATTCAGTTCTGCTATAGACACGTCCCTGTTATTTCATTTTTGGTAACAATAAGACCCTCCAAAAAATTCCCTTTTTTACCGCCGTGATTAGAGGACTACCAGACAAATTCTAAAAGTTTTTAACATAAATGATAGATAAATGACTAATAATTAAATCGGCTCAGTTTTCGAGGAGAAAAAAGGGGAATACGAAACGTCGAATCCTTTTTTTTTTTTTGAGATATAATCGTTCAGAGCTGCAGCTGTCCCTATTGCACTCGGAGGTAGACTTGACTTAACACGATGGCAATAGCTTTTCAAATTCCTCGCAGGCCTTGTTCCCTCTTAATGCCTACACCTTTCCATATTTATCCCACAAGTTAAAATGAAACTGCTTCATTAAGATTGGCTACATATTAATAGCAGTTTAACTATCAGAGGAAATTAATAAAATATTTATACACCTACAATCATTTACGTGATGTATTCGAAAGATATATTTCTGAGCCTCGTTAATCTCGAATGAAGCCAACGGAATACTGACGAAAGATAAAACAGTTTTTCATGACAAAATAGACTTTATGACTGTAGAGTTAAGGTTAAAATCAACAATAACTTACTGGTAATACAAAAAACTGTTTGGAGTTTTCGTCAGTTTTTCGTCGACTTAAAAGGGGTAATAAACTTTTAAAATGCATCCAGTGTAAGCAATATAAATCTTACGAGAATTTGTATTTGTCTATGAAATTCTAAATGAATGTCGCCCTACTCTAGGATTCTTTCCCTGTATCTTTGTGCACTTAGATACAAACACAAATGTGCACCTAAACCCGGAACACACACATCTTTAGGCCATATACAATAACAGTTTGGTTCGATACTGCAATCAAACTAATCCCCTAATTTTGTTCAACAATGAATGCACAAAACAAGTTCATCATACCCCAACATACTGTAATAGGAAATTAGAACCATAAAGCCCTTTAAAATAATAATTACCATCCGTATATAATCCTACAATCAACAATAAACCAACTAATTCAGTATAACAATCAATTAATTTGATTGGTGTAAACCCAACGCAACGATTAATTCATTTAAAATGTATTTATTGCTTGTTTCTTTATCCGGGTTTTTATTTAAGCTAAACTTGATTATACATAATTATTATCAGTCAGTGGATTACCATTCAGCATGCTTTTAAATCTAAAACAAGCCTTATGTGGTAGGTAATGCCAAACATATCTTGGTTAAATTTGTTGGTTTTACTAAAAACCTTTTCCTAAGACACTCAATCAGATGTGCCCAGTCATTAGCGAGTAATCAAATACTAAAATTAAGTAACACAAACCATGTAGACAATCAATTTAGCTGCTATTAATCACTAACCATTTGCTAATACCATATATTAGCAACATATAAACAATTATAACTCTGCTAAAGACTGGATACATAGAAGCAAGCATCACTTTACATAATAGAGCACAACCCAGACAGCTCATTGCCTCTATTGACCGGTGGTTGCCTGCTGAACTGCACACCTTCTAACCCAGGCTTTAGACTATACTCCAACTCAGGTTCTTCACCAGGTGGTAAGGGTTCATCATCAGCGCTGATATCCTCTAGCATCTTATCTTCCTGGTTGTTCACAAAGGTTGGTAAAGACTTGGAGATGTTGATACGTATTCCGCCGAGAGGAATGGCAGTTGCGGGCGCGTTGGCCGCGTCGAGTTGTAAGTTACCGTCGATAGATGACTCCACAGTGGCGTGCGTGCTGTCTATTCGCGCTTGAATCGACTCTTCTTCGGCTGTTACTATTGGTTCGTCATCTGTGGATAAGAAAATAATATTGTAAAATTAAGGCGGGATTTCAACAAGACTTCACAGTAAAACTAATTTGTATTGAATTCCATGTGATAAGGAGCTTGAACTATAGTTTTTCCTAAGGCGCGGAACAGCGGTCCCGGTCAAACTATAACATCTATTTCAATATTTGAACAGCAGTTACGAAAAGAACTACCCGTACGGTTTCTGTTCTAGCTGAGACCTAATGAAATTTTTAAAATGCTAATATGTCTAGTAGTAGTACATATTAAGAGCACGTGCATTGCTTTTAGTCACTTTTGTTGGTTGATTGCCTCGATCCATTTATGTTTGGCAAACTGCCAACAATTGACACGTGGGGCTATTTACGTAAGTTTACTATTATATACATTTAACTTTTTCTACTTAATAGAAATCTTAAATTCACTGACAGACAACTCACAGCCTTATCCTATCCTCTGGGTCTATGCATAAAATTTCGCACAAGAATTCCTGTTGTAGCGAAGGTAAGCACTAAGGAAGGGTTTTTGAAAAATCATGCCATAAAGGGGTTAATTTAAAGTTCGTATGTAATGTTTCCATTTTTGGCGATGGGAAAACCCATTGAGCGAGCGCACGGCTTGTTCAATAAGAACACGTAACTCACCAGGATCAACAGGCTCCTGCTTAACCTTGATATTGCTGAAGTCAATGTCCGCGAGCCGGTCGCGTTCCTTGCGCTCGGCGGCCGTTTCGTCGTCCGTGTCCACTTCGTCGTCCACCACTACTTCTTCAACGGGCTCCGCTTTGAAGACGACGTCGTCTTCTTCGCCTTCGTCGATCTGTGGGGTGAGGGGAATATAAGTTATTAAAAGAGGACCGGTGTGTTGACAGACAAAAATCACGTTAGATCACATTTTGGTCCATGGAAAATAAAGAAATTAATGTTGTAATTTTGGTTGGTCAGCGGTAATAGCTTACACAAGAATTGAAAATGGTTTTGACAGTCTGTGGTTTCACCAACTTGAAAGTAGATCAGACTTGTAAAGCTTGGAGGTAATTTTGCAGTGAAAGTACCATTGTACAAATTCAGAGACCTTGGATTGTTCCTCGATCCATGAAACTGTCTGATAAACATTAAGTCGAGTGGCACACACGTCTCGTTTTTTTCGCCAACACAGCTAGACGCCTTGAAGCTTTCCCTTACTATGCACCTAATAATAATATTCACAAGTACTCACTTCAACCGGATCCAAATCCTTGGCATCCTCCACGACCTCGACCACAGACTCGTTGTCGGATTGCTCCGCCAGGTCGTCCTCCACGTCTTTGATCTCTATGGCCTCTTCCTCTGCCTTCTCTATGGGTGTGACGTCATCGGACGACTCTTGTGATGGCTCCTCTTCTTCTGCTTTGGTTAGAGATGCCTGGAAGGAAAGATTTGGTTACTATTTATCGGATTATAAAAAATGTTTTGTGTATGTACGAGGGCTGCACTCAAAGTATCGGGAATGGAATATTTCCACTGTTCCTGTCATATTAAAATCTTTTTAATTGAAAACTCCTTGGTTTAAAAAATAGAATACCATTTATTTATTTAAAAAAAGATTCTCGGTCTTGTTACAAGGTTTTGTCAAACTTGTTTAGTCGTTGAGAAAATGGAATTGACTCGAGAAAATTCAAGAGCGATGATTTATTATGACTTTCGAAGTGGTTTAACACAAAAACAGTGTGTTGACCGGATGATTTCTGCATTTGGTGATGAAGCCCCATCCAAAACCAAAATTTATCGCTGGTTTGCTGAATTTCAACGTGGACGTGTCAAGCTCAGTGATGATCCCCGTCAAGGTCGTCCAAAAACTGCAGTCACCCAAGAAAACGTTGATGCTGTGCGTAAGCTGATTGAGGAAGATCGACATGTGACATACCGCGAAATTCAGGCAACTTTAGACATTGGCATAAGTCAAATACAAATAATCTTGCATGAACAATTAGGTGTAAAAAAGTTGTTTTTCTGATGGATACCGCATTCGCTCTGTGAAGAGCAAAAAGCGGCTCGCGTTACTTGGTGCGTCAGAACTCTCGAAAGATTCTACGCAGGATCTTCAAATGCTGTATACAACATCGTATCAGGTGACGAATCCTGGATATACGCGTACGAACCCGAAACAAAAAACCAGTCACGAGTTTGGGTGTTCGAAAATGAGTTAAAGCCAACAAAAATTTTCATTCACGGAGTGTTGCAAAAAAAATGGTGGCCACGTTTGTCTCCAAAACCGGCCATGTTACGACTATTCCTCTTGAGGGACAAAGAACTGTTAATGCAGAATGGTATGCTAGCATTTAATTGCCACAGGTCGTTTCTGAACTCCGTAAAGAGAACTGCCGCATCATCCTCCATCACGACAATGCAGTTCTCACACTGCGCACAGAACAAAAGAGTTTTTAGAGCAAGAAAACATAGAATTATTAGACCATCCGCCGTACAGCCCCGACCTAAGCCCTAATGATTTCTATACTTTCCCTAAAATAAAGAATAAATTGCGTGGACAGAGATTTTCATCACCTAAAGAAGCTGTGGACGCCTACAAAACGGTTCCATCGTATGGAAAAATGTGTCAAATTTCGCGGAGAATACTTCGAAAAGCAATAAATACATTTTTAAATAGTATTTTGTGTCACTTCCTTGATTCCCGAAATTTTCAGTGCCGCCCTCGATCGCATACTACTCGTTCTTGGCATACGTTCGGGTCGCCACGATTCGGCACAGTCCGAGCGGCAAAATAGAATGTATATTTTGCCGCCCGGCTGTGCCGAATGGCGCCTAACAAAGTAATTGTCACTTTAACAACACAAACAAAGTGAGCACTAGCTCCAAACAACGTACCTTATAATCATCAAAGCACAGCGGGTGGTAGTAATCCTCGTCGTGCTTGACGGAGTTCCTGAGGTGCCACTCCTCCTTGTCCTCGTTGTAGAACTGCTGGAAGGAGTCGCCGCACAGCGCGCAGGCGTGGCGCGCGGGCGCCGGCGCCGCGGCCGAGGGCGCCGGCGGGGGCGCGGGCGCCGGCGCCGGGGGGGCGCCCGGGGCGCCGGCCGCGCTCGCGCCGCAAGGTAGCCCGCCCGTTTCGAACCAACTCTTTTCTGTGGGAAGGTATGGAGATTGTTTATGAGTTTTAGAGTGATGAAGTTACGAGTGAGTCCGAAATGTGACCTTTATTCATTTTCTTATTTCTTTTGTAACCATCATCATCAGCCCACAGCTACATATTTGAGTCCACTCCTAGCCATACACCTCTCTTATATCATGCCATTTGATCCAATCCTCGGCTACTGTAATGCAGCTGCTACCAGCTTCCCTGCGACGATCATCACTTCACCTGAGGGCGTCCTACCTTACGTTTGCCATTGTTCAATAAAAACCAGAACAAACAATTATTTTTGGAATTGTTAACCTGACTTTTCTAATCTCTTGTTAATAAATTGATGATGTAGAACTTTACCTAATCTTACATATTATAAAACGGAGTCGCTGTTTCGTGGTTTTGATTCGGTTTTCACAATTATTTATAGAATTTATTCTGGAAGGTTATTTGTATGTATCACACTAATATTATAAAGGCGAAAGTTAGTGAGTGTGTATGTTTGTCTCATCTTCACGCTAAAACTATTGAACGGATTTGGTTAAAATTTGGCACAGATAGTTTATAGCCTGGATTAACACATAGGATACTTTTTATCCAGATATGTCCACGGGATCGAAACCTATGCGGGTGAAGCCGCGGGGCGCAGCTAGTAATATATAAAATAAAGTAATCTCGATGTTTTGTAAAGTCGTAAAAACCGTGCAAATAAGGGCCGGGCAGCTAGTTTAAAATAAATGATAAAGAATCTGACCTCTCTCCTCCAAATCCTCGACTTCTTCATACTGCACCCAGTCCGAAAGGTCATAATGCCAGTGCCTCGAGTGCGCCCTGCGCGCCGAGTCCCGCTCGCGCCGGTTCTGCCGGAAGTGCCAGTCCAGGTGCTGCGAGTAGCGCACGGTGTGCTCGGGCGGGAAGCGCGCGCCGCAGCCCGAGCACTGCATGCCGCCGTACAGGCGCGCCACCAGGCCGGCCTGCTTGCTGCGGGGGAAGAGGGACATGTTGTAATTAACAAGTAAAGTACGCATATATATCATATACGTTTAAATAAAGTACTACATTATTTTTGGCTAACAGACCGCACTCTTTGACAGTACAAAAGTGCATCTGCAATCTGGTCTAATTTAAATAGTTTAGACTAATGCAGATCTGTCGGCCTGTAGACGTTCATTGCTGAATATGGATATGCTTCATCATATAAATTAATAGTCTAAATAAAGAAAAAACGTCTTTTACATTCACAATCAAATTTTGGGTTCACTGCACATTTTAGTAATCATACTATTTTATTTAACAGTGAAATGCAGATGAATGCACTGCTCATGACTTTTCTTAAATATTATTTACGAAGTTATCAAATTATTAAACTAACAATCAAGTCCTGTTATAATATATTCTAAAAAATAAAACAGTACTCACACTCTGAACGTCTCAATCCTCATAAAGTCAACTTTATGAATAACATTCTTATCTTCTCTCGGCTTACTGTTTTCCTCCACCTTAGCGTCCTCCTGTCCATTCTGGTCCTTCGCATCTTTCACTTGGACTATCCCTGTGGCCACTAGTTTCGCAAATAGATCCTTGACATTAATGTTAGGTAGTACGGGAAGCGGCAGGGCCGGTGGTTTTTCATCTGAAGGTGTTTCTAAGCCAGGAATCTTTTCTGGGTTGGAGAAGAGTGGCTCGGCGACGCTGTAGTCTGAACCAGAAGCTTCTACTGTGCTTGAAGGCATCACGCTTGCTAGCATGTCGAGACCTGAACAATGAGAATACTGTGTTTTAAAATTCTATGTCTACTTTTAACTTGTTTTTTTTTTTTTTGAGAGTATGTGGATGGTTAATATTGTGTACCAAATTTTCCATGGTATTTTAATATGGGCCGGTATATACCCAACAAATGTAATTTTCAGATGTCGGTAGTTGTTTTATTTTCGATGGTTTTATCGTATCCCAAAGTTGTTCTTTTTATTTGCATACAAGTTAAAATTGTTCACAAATAGCTTTATGTAAGCTCTGAAAAAACGGATGTTTAGAACATGAATATAACCAAGTTGTTGTAACATCATTGAATGTTTTTTGAGTCCAACTGCGACATAAAATAGACAGTTAAAAATGCTCACCTAAGGTCTCTGGATTGATCTCCGGACTGGGCGTCTTGACCGGCCTGTCGAGTGGCTCCTGTTGATCGACCTCCATATTATTCACATCTTCTTCCTTCATATCTTCGAACTTCTTAACGTGCGACTCCAAAGGCAACCCCACGCCTTCCATGTTCGTGATCTGAATGTGACCAGGCTTGATGTTCCGAGGCAAGGCAGAGAACCTGATGAAATACTTCTCATTGCCGACCACTATCGGCTTCGGAAGATCACCAAATTCAACTTTGAAAGGCTGTCCATTTATTAAAACGGTTCGAAACGAATCGACGAAGCGAACTGTCAAGAATTGTCCGTTAACTAAGATCTTTTGCACTTTCGCGTCCAAGTATACTGGGTGCATTTGTGTGGCGTTTACAATAAGGTTGATTTTTCCGGCGACTAGGTCGATACGTTTTGCTTTACCGATGTCAACTTGTGGCATCGGACCTTCCAAATGTACCAGTCTCGGCTTCCCGTCTATAATTACTCCTAGAGGCTGCCCCCCAAAGAAACATTCGTACCATCTACCGTTGATGTACAGTTCTCTAGTGGGCGCACCGAATTTAATTTCAAACACTTGATCATCTATTTCTACTTGCTTATAATCTTCATTGAAATTCAGAACTATTGAGTCTTTATTATCGAACGTAATTCTCCTACATCCGGGCAAGAACTTGATTTCTCTGGGATCATCCCAGTCTAACATTATTACACCCGTATCACCGTAGAACCTGATTTCTCTCGGGACACCATCAATTTGGATAGTTTTGAAGGGATCCTGGTCTATGTATTCTATCACTTTGAAGTCTGTCGGTGGGATGGCGAAGCCCGGGGCTCCTAAAGGTGGCGGGGACACGCTTCGTTCATAAGGTGGTAAGGGACATTCTCCTTGACACATTCCAATTTTGGGGGTGGGTAAAGGAGGCATTGGCATTCGAGGTTCGAAGGGTGCTCTAGGGCCTCTCTTATCGAATTTTCCTCTGTAGAACTGTGGTGCTGGACCTCTGAACCTCCTGGGTCCGTACTCTTCACCTCTCGGCCTCGATCCTCGCCACATTTGTTGGTAAGGGAACATTGGCATGACAGGCGGGAGGGGTAGCAAACCTTTCTTAACCCCCCCATCTATGCCGTCAGAATTCACTCTCATATCTAAATCAGCGCCTGTGGGTAACAATCCCTGGCTGTCAGGCGGCGTGTCTAGGAACACAGATGGGGTGATTCTTTCATCGATATCTCCGAATCTATTTCGTTCAGTTGGCGAGGACTTCGGGCTGGCAACTTTGTTGTTGTGGTTTTCCTCCAACATGTGTGTCTTGAGTCTTCTCTTGGATATTTCTAGGGACTCTCTCTGTTTGGCTTCCTTCAGTTTGAGTTTTTCGTTGAGTTGTATTATTTGGTACATGAGCGTGTTGTATTGGTTCTTGTCTAGCTGTCCGTCAGTGAAGTGTTCCTTGGCTTGTGACATAATGATGGAGATGGATTTCTTGTTTTCAACGAAGCCTTGTTCATCTTCTTCTCTGAGGTCAGTGTCATCGCCACTGATAGTGCGACGTCTTTCTCTTTCTACACCTAGAATAATAGACGATAATTTAACACCGTGAACAGTAAAATTGTTTTTAATATTATATACCATGTCCATCATGTAATCGTGACCTATAAATATATTATATTGATACTATATTTACAGGTCACGATTACAGCTATCTCATACATTAAAATAATAAAATTAATACCTTTGGCATCACGAAAATAAATAAAAACAGTACTTACTAGGTGATTTACTAAACAGCAGCGGCCTCCCCAGTCTATCAGTCTGTTTGCCCTTCGTCACTTCAGCAAACTTGGCTCTCACGAGGTCTAGCTTCGAAGGAGTTTTCTTATCATCTCTCTTCTTGACCTCATTCCAGTCTCTCTTGGGGGAGCCCTTGGGTGGTGACGTTATCGCCATGTCGACGTCATCAGGCTTGCTGTCAGATTTCGGTGAGGAAGTGATGGAGGGAGGCGGGGGAGCGTTCAGCTCGTCCACTTGGGGAAGTTGACGTAAGTCCACGTCTTCGTTGCCAAATAGTCTGTAATATGACATGTGTTAGTTGTCTTGAATGATGGTTATTGGTAAGCAATAAATTGAGTGAAGCATATGGTTTTTTTGTGTGGAGATCTGATGACGAATAGCAGAACAAGTTGGACAAGTGAGACCAGCAGGGCATTGTTACGGGCTGATATGAAACAGCGGTCAACTAGATTAATATGAAACAGCGGATAACTAGATTGCCTAATTCTTAATTAGAAAGTAGGTGACCCATGTTAAAATGGATGAAGAAATGCGGTTGAAAGTTAAGGGGCTATCTTTGAATCAGTCAAAAATATGAATGACAGAAGACTTAAAAAATAAGAGAAGAAGAAGAATAAGAGATGAAGACTAGAAAAAATAAGAGAGATACTTACACGTCAAACTTATCCAGTTTATTCTTCTTGGATTTAACCTCAACCGCTTCAGTGGAAGATCGTTTCTGCGCAACTGTGGCGGCTTTAGCCTCAGTCACCACGGCCGGTAAAACCCTAAGATCTACATCCTTAGTCTCTGTCACGACTTCTGGAGCACCTGCAAATACAACTTTATCTTTATGACTATGGTTAATGATGTGTTTAAGGTCTATTTTGCCTTGTACCGTTTACCCTTTTTTACCTGTTGACCAGACTTTCGCGGTGCAGTACAAGGCCAGATATGACGTTCCATGCGATGCAAGAAGCGACATCTCTTGTAGTGGTTTGTTAAATGCACATGTTGTGGAATTAATACTGAGGGTCTCTTTTAATGTGTTTTTATATTCGTTTATTGAAACAGCTGCATATGAATGCCGTTGTAGATCGCTTCAGTATGTATCTTGCTGAAGTATTTGGGTTATTTCAGTTATTCCTTTGAGTACTAACCTGAGTCAAATTTATTTTCTTTCTTTCTTTTAGTAATATTTTGTTCAGAATTAGGATACGATCTTCTGATATAAATAGAGTGGCGAGTGTTTTGTGCTTTTATAAAGAAATAAGCAAACTGTGTGAATTGTAAGTAACCTTGTTGAGATTTTATACTTATTTCATTATTATTATTTCAATTTATTTTATTTATTATCTAGTTATATTTAAATAGGTGCCGTAATTATATTTAAACTGGTAACAAATTGAATAATTGTGTTTCTATATTACTGGCGACATTCAGATGATATCTAATATTAAAAAAAGAAACATTCAGTTACTTATATTTTTTTGTTTACGGGTAGACAGTCATTTTCCATCCGGATATTCTGCAAGCTATGCCCACATAGGTTACACAGTTAAAATAAAAATAACTTAGGTAGTATTAAGTTAAAAAAAGTCTTCTACTGTTCCAAAATAAACTATTACATTTAAACCTTATTGCAAACAAAAGTAAACTTTAAGCTGTCTTAACAGTTTTTTTATGTCGCAAAATGAAAGGAATTAGTAACAGATCAAATACTACAGCTCATATTTTTACAGCATGTCTTAGGTACTTAATATGACGTAAGTAGGTCCAACCCATCAAAATTTGCATGGGTTAACTCAGCATAAATCATAATTGAACATAAGTAATAATCATTATTATAATAATTAATACTAGCACTCATGTTATCACGCGCTCAACGGCAGTGTCGACTCGTCAGCGTTCGTTCGTGTTTGCGGCAACTGCAGCCGTCGACACTCGTCGGCGGCAGTTGCCTCTACCGTTGGCGCGTGCCGCTTGTGCATATGACCACTAAAGGTATTTATTATAAAATTGTTCTCCTTTTAAATCTCAACAAAGTTACATTCAACTTCTGAAGGTGCCAGCATTTTGGATCAGTTATTTTATGAAATAGCGCAAGATATCCAGTGACAACCGAGAGTAGTAATTAGTTATTCAGTAAAAAACAGTGTAGGTTAATGATAAACTGTTCCTGTGTAGGTATACCTTACAAAATAAATCACTTTCAAAGTTGATGGTGTCATATTATGAAACATCCAAGTCCAGTAAAAAAACATGTTTCGAATACATAACCTTCTTCCTTTAAAGTCGGATAAATTTTTTGAAAATATTGTGCCGGATACCCTTCTTGATGACCGCAGATTAATTTCAGCCAAATAGTCTCAGTATTAAAAATTTGTAAATGCTTTTCCGTCAGCTGTATTTATGGATTCATGACGTCAATCACAGAAATAAACAATATGGCAATCTTGACGGAAAACAATGGAAACATGAAATACCTACTCCCTTCAGCTATATAATCTAGCTTAGATAGAAAAGGCATTTTTTTGTGTATTAACACATTGGCCATGTGTAAATAAATTTCGGGTTAAACCAAGTGCGTGTCGGACCACGCACAATGAAGGGTTCCGTAGTTGGGATGAATTTCTCGCAAGAACAAACTCTACTTTGTAGTTGAAAAACATGTTCTCCCATACGGAATGTATGGGAGAACATTTTTTTGCAACCACAAAATATGTAAGTTGGTCGATTATTACTCATTAACTTGTAAAGCCTACTTAGCCGTCATAGTTAACGGATTCCTGAATCCAAAAATGGTTTCCACAAACTCATCGTTTAAATATTTTTGAAAGACCTTTCCAATGACACCCTACACCATGAGATAGACGACAAAAAAAAACATCCCCACTCTACGTGTAGAGGTTACCCTAAAATAAAAAGAGAAATTACAGCTTTCTAGTATAAGTCTCTGAGCTAAGCCGCGGACAGTCGTACAGACAGACAGACAGATGGACATGGCTAAACTATAAGGGGTCCTTGTATACCACGAACCCTAAAAATGTGTCGTATAAAAAAACTCACTTCTTACTTTTTAAGCATTATAAAATAACGCGTAACATTTTTTTAAATATATTGGTTGGCAAACAGACTGATGGAGCACCGACATCACAACAAAGTCAAAGCAGATTTTTTTCTTCTATCCGTATCCGGCCGGATATTTAGCTACTTTGTAGTATCCGGCCGGATATGTAGCTACTTTGTAGTATCCGGCCGGATATGTAGCTACTTTGTAGTATCCGTACTCGAAAATATATCCGTTTCAATATTCCAATCCCAATCGTATACATAGAAATGCTGAATACAAGTTATTATGACCTCGTCAATTCATTTATGAAAATATTATGCATTAAGAAAAAATCTACATCACAAAATCTTGACGACGTGAATAGCTCTATTGTTCAGGTCCAAGATTGCTTTACGGTAAATAATTTGGCACTAAATAAAAAAAACAAATGCATTAGATTTAAATTACCTAAAGTTAGAAGTAGCGAATGTGACATTGAATGGAGAAAAACTGGAATTTATTAATCAAACGGTTTTCCTAGGAATCACGCTAGACGAGAAATTACAAGCTCGGCCGCGTAGGCTGATATAAAGATAAGACAGTTAACAGACGTAGAAACCGCGCGTTTGGTCTATTTTACCTACTTCCACAGTATTATGTCGTATGGCATTTTACCGTGGGGTCGGGCTGCTGACATTGAATCCATCTTTATTTTACAAAAGAGAGCTGCCAGAGCCACTTAAAATCTACGTCGTCACGAATCAGTATCTCAGGGAACTATTTAAAAAGATTAATATTATGACGGTACCTTTCTTGCCCATTCATTTATGAAAATATTATGTATGTGAGGAAAAATCTACATCTTTTTAATAAAATAAGTGATAGACATAATTTTAATAATAGAAATACAGAAAAAATAGATCAACCATTTTTCAGATTATCTGGAGTACTTACAACTTTCATGATGGGGTACTGTGTTAAATGTTACAACAGAATACCTTGTGATGTATTACAATTAAATTAAAGAAAATTTAAAACTCATATAAAGTACATGTAAACAAGCATATTACAAATGAGAGGATTATTTATATCCAAGATTAAAATGCTTGGAAAAATGCTGGTCCTGCGCCATAGGACAATTTAGAGTCTAGACAAAATCAAACTGGTTGCTAATTTAATTGTATAATATTATTTTTTATATCATTGATTGTACATTCTGTGATTACTTGAACTCACACACTGACTTATTATTATTACTTGTTAAAATGTTAGGAATATCGTATAATTTTACAATGTTTGTAAATATGTGAGCACCGTGCATCTATCACATAATTAAAATATCAGTCATTGCTTAATTTTTCATTATTTTTACCTATCGTGGTATAGTAATCTTATTCTAGGTGCATCGTCTTCACATATAATTATATAATTAATGTACCTATACAAGATATTGTGAAAACATTTTAAGAGTAACGGTGGAGTTCCTTGCCCATTCTTCTCCATACGAAAACTACCTTTTGGAAGAGGCGACTAGAATCATTTTTTTTTTTTGTAAGTTTTGTTGTTCAAAAGTGCCTTTAATAAAAGCAAAATTAAAATTAAGGAAAAGTGGTTCATAACAGGAATATTATATAAATTATTTGACTTTCGACTTTGCGCGGGAAACGGCGGAGCGCAGCTTATTTTCTATTTTTATGACATTAATTTCTGTGATTATCACACACTGAATAATTATTTATTAAAATTGTAGGAAAATCGTCTACGGTTTCAATATGTGTAAATATGCGAGCACCATGTACATAACACATAATTAATTTACCTGACATTGCTTCATTTTTTAAATACTTTGTAACTATTGTATTATAGTATTTTTATTCCAGGTACCTACTTAAATAATTATATAAACAATGTATACAAAATATTGTTTAACATTTTAAAGGAGTAATTAAGGAATTTCTTGGCCATTCTTCTCCATACGAAACTACGTTTTAGAATGGGCAACTAGAATCAATTCAATTTGTACATTTTTACATAAAGTGCCTAATTGAAATCAATTATTTGAATTTGACGTCTCCGGATAAGCCAGAATAGTATTATTTCACACTTAGATAATTGTTTTTTTTTGTAATGGTGTATCTCACACAAATTCGTGTACTTACTGCTTGCTTTGTGAAAATTATAACAATCGTCAACATACATGATGTGAATTATAATCATATTATTGAAGCTAGCCAAGATATTAAGGTTTATGCGCAGGCCATACTGGGTACGAACCTAAGTTCGTTTAGCTTCGCTCATGTAGCGACCGCGTGTTTGCATACTTCGATTCACACCGCGAACTATGTACCTATTACTAGAAATTTGTTCGTTAAAGTATTCTCAACGTCTGCCGCTACCTTTTTTGGCCTATGTCTGCTACCAGGGAAAAGTTCAAACCTTTTTGGCTCTCTTGAAATAAAATCATAGATTACTTTACTTGTTATCCGGGTATATAGTTTTTGCCCCTTGGCAAGTAAAAACCGCGGGCAGCAGCTAGTAAATTAGTAAACAATTGTATCTAAGTTTGAAATTAAGTTTACAAACTAATAGATTATATTGTTTAGATTGATTAGATTTAACAATGAGAATTGAATTGAATTGAGAACTCTTGGACAGATTAGAAAAATGAACTCTGCCCGAGTTCATTCAGAATGAAGTAAGTTATAAACTGACGGGATAGACCACAGAGAAGCAAACAAATGGAGTGCTCATGTTTAGGTAAACGTGAGGCTACGTCTCCAGGTATACACGTTCGCCGAAAAAGTCGCCATCCAACCGCAAGGTGGACGAACCATGATCCTACCAATGATGACGCTTTTGAAATTATTCCAAGGGCACATAACAATATTTTAGAAAATTCACACTCACATGAAATATCTAATCGTATGGCTCAGCTTACCGTTTGAAATGCTGACTTGATAAAACTGTATGTCGATTTATTCAATCGAATGGTTATCACCTCAAATTTGCCATGCACTCCATTTGTTCAACACTGTGACAAAAAACTCTTTTAGATTTAAACAAAAGTTATAAAACTCACCAGGAATTAAAATTAGTTAGCGTTTGATGAATATACTTACGGTAGACATTCTTTTTTTGTACGTATTTCACTTAGTCTCCTATGCTGCTGTTTTTTTTTTGTTTCTCATGTCGTGCATGATAAATAATACAGAATCCCCAAAAATACAACAGGTTTTTACGTTTTTTTTTTTGGTAAGTACTGATTTAATTAAAAACCAAGTCCTTCGAAAAATGTGACGGCTACAAGTTTTGAGTTTTATATCACTTTATGCAGGCAGAGCACTGTCCATTATTGTCCTTTTACGTATACTTCAGCTGCTCCAGAGTCCAACGATGTCCTCAGATTTCGAGTATGTCCACAATCCGTGAATGTTGTCCAAAATACTTCAAAGTTTTGATAAGGTTCCACCGTTGTTTGTCCAAGGCTTTTCAATATTTTCGTGATTCATGCCATTTCATTAATAAAAACGAAATGCTAGTTCATTGAAAAATTCAAAGAGTGAATAAAACCATGTTATTGTCTCACACCAAGAAGAAAATGTGATTGTGCATTGAATCCTCTGATCAGTTTACGAAATGTAATTGATCAATGAATAGTTTAAATCTTGCAAATACTAGATTAAAGTGCAATGAATACTGAATAACCAATTAAAGTTGAACTAATTACTCTCGATAGTCAACATAGACAACTTAGGATTCGAACTTGACTGGTGTAAAGTAGGGTACAGAAAGAAGCGCCGTAGAAAACACGTCAATATGAATACTCCAAGAGTTAAAAAACATTTTATTTTCCACACAACAAGCGTATGCACGCTCCGGCTTATATCTAGTATCACAGATGTCTGGGCGCTCGCGGCTACAGAGAGGGATATCTTACTTGGGACGGGCGCGGCGACCGGCTCCGGGCTGTCGGACTGCTGCCGGTTCCGGCGCATGTAGTGCTCCTTGTTGTAGTTGCGCAGCTCCTTGAACGCCACCACGTCGCCCGGCTGGCCCGGCTCCCGGCCCGGCTCGCGGCCCGGCTCCCGGCCCGGCTCGCGGCCCGGCGACGGGGGCGCGGGCGGCGCGGCCTGCTCTTTCTGAGCCTCCTCGTCGCGCCGCCGCCTGCGCTCGGCGCGCATTGCGTCTCGCTTACGCTTCACCGGCACGGCATCGCCGTCTCGTTTCGTCTGAGGACGAGAGATTTTGGGTATCGGCGGCATTTTGCTTATCTTCTTGGCGTCGGGCATCTTGTCGATGTACGCCGGCGTAGGGCCGCGCTCGGGCTCGGCTTTGTTCGAGATGCGCTCTATCTCAGCGCGAACGATCTCTAGACGCCTCCGCTCGCGGGTGCGGCGCGGGTCTCGTTTGTCGAGGCGCGGGTCATGTCGCCGCGGGTCTCTGGGTCTGGCGGCCTCGCCGTCCGGCCTGACGTCTATAGTGATGACGTTCTTCCGCTTGGTGACGCGCTCGAGCGGTTTGATGTCGAAGACGTTGGGCGCGATGGCGGCTGCGGGCGCGGAGGGGGCCGGGCCGGCGCCGGGCGGCGGCGGCGGCGCGGGCAGGTCGCGCGCGGCGGGCTGAGCGCGCGCGGCGGGCTGGGCGCGCGCGGCGGGCTGAGCGCGCGCGACGGGCTGGGCGCGCGCGGCCGGCAGGGGCCGCGCGGCGGGCTGGTTGCGCGCCAGGCGCGGGTCGCGGCGCGCGGCCACGAGCGCGGCGCTGACGGGCGCGATGCGACCCGCCGGCTTGTTCACAGGCTGTAAATGAACGACAACGATGATGCAATGTTGCTTTTCCAAAATCAATACCCGGTTTATTACTTTCGATCCCTAACTTGTTAAATGTTGGGGGGCTATGAAATAACAGCCGCATGGGTCGATTGACCAGGTTAGGCTACGATCGCAGAGGTCAGTCTGTGGTGGAATAGATGGTCATCCATTTCACACTGAGACCCCTCCATGTCTCAGAAAGCATGGATGATGACTAGTAATATTCTGGTGAACTCACCGGTCCAAGCCTTTGTTTGACGGATATGCTGGACACCTCGGGCGCCACCGGCTGTACGGGTGGCGCCGACACACTGTTAGAGATATTGTTTGTTGCTGGTATTGATGGCACCTGTAACAATAATGCCACTGGCTGTTAGTAAAATTATCACATCTAAAATATACAAGCTTATTTTTAGTACACCATTACTAAGGTGTCATTGTTTACACCATTATGATACGCTCATACATTTTATTTATTTATGTGAACACAAATGAATAGCAGCAATTTTTTTCTATCAAGTTTACTTATGTGTAAATTAAGTTGATTTCAAAATAATTTGTACTATTGATAAGTTCAAAAACTAAAACCCGACTACTCAGAAATCACACTAAAAAGTATGAAACAAGAAAATGTCAGACAGAAATCAAGACATAGGTACATAAATGGTCAAGTTAAAGCCGTGGTCGCATGCCTATACACCTACAACATTATAATGTCATGAGACAACGGTTTTACCTTGAAGAAGAAGACATATTACGATATATTTTCCAAAAAAAAAATAATCAAAACTAATCTTCAAGTGACCTCAGACGGAGCTATCCTGTTTTTTTTTTTAGGGGTGGGTAATCATCAAATAACTTCTCCCGCTCTGGGCGGAGCGGAAGGGCGTGTCAGATTCTTACTGACTAAAACCCACCCGTGCTTTGTGACTTTCCCACAAAGACGGAGCTATCCTTACATATTATAAAATAAAGTCCCCCGCCGCGTCTGTCTGTCTGGTAGGAGTCAATGACTTTTCCTCGGCTATTAGGAATGTAATCCCGGTAGTACGTACCCGTGGGATATTTTCCGACATCCATGTGGGCGAAGCCGCGGGCAAAAGCTAGTAATATATATTTCTAGTACGCAAAACAAAAGCAAAGAATATTAATATATATTACCTATAGCTACGTCTGTGACGGGCTATATAGGTATTAATTGTACAGCCGCGCCGTACGTAGCAGTCGTACTTTTGTTTGTTTTTAGCCATTTAAACATATTTATTTACTTAGAAAATATGACATACATACATATTTGTATTTTGTCAAGCCCTTTCATTTGATACCCAACATAGCATTTATTTTTGTAAGTTCTTGAATTTCTGTTCTGTAGAGGGCGCCATTTAATGTTACGGTTGGACGGAATTGGTTTATAAGTTATGATGTAACAGATGAATATACCATACATAACGGTCAAAATCAAAACCCTCCTTTTTGCTTCGCCGTAGTCGGGTAAAAAGGAAATAAAATGTTATAGTTACATCTTTGTGCAGGTATAATTAAAGATCGTAATACACTTAACAATAAGCAAGAAACATGACATCGTGGCATTCAGAAGTTGTTATGGCTCAATGCCATGCAATCTATTCACATACTTCTGTGTAAGTTACAGGCATGTGTAGTACGGGCTTATAGGTAATCACTTAAAAGGTGGAGTTATTATATGGATATTGATAAACTACTATCAGTATTGTTAAGATGGTATTAATATCTACCTACTAATTGTTAATCCAGAATGTTTCTTTATCAACACTTATTAATAATAATAAGAATAGCTAAAAAACTACGCAAAACGTCTTCAAAAATTTGGCATGACCTCACTCGAAAAACGGAGAGATAATAGTGATTTAATCTTTCTGTTCAAAATTCTTCACATTAAAATTGACGGCCCCCAGAGTAAGTTTAATTGTGTGTGTTTTAATGTTGCTATTTTAGGACTAACTATTGTGTTTATTTTATTTTTGTCTTATTTTGTTATTTCTCTATATGCTGCACCGGTTGACGTCATCACGTCAACGCCGGTTGTCGCTGAAAACCAGCGCTGGGGCTCTGTCTCGCATATTTTCCCCCAAATTGTTATTTTCGTGTTTATTTTTTTCTTTGCTTGGTTATGTACCGCAAATAAACGTATTTTCTTTCTTTCTTCTTTCTAATTTTAACCTACCATGTAAATATACGCGCCAACCTATCAAAATAGTATGTTACGTCCCCCATTCCGCAAAACTGTTTCAGGGTGTAACTCCCCAGTCCCAATACTTTGCAGAATTCTAAATAATTGTGATGAAAGGATAGAGAGAGATATTTGTTGCACTTCACTTCGAAAATTCAAGCGCCAAGTCCAACAAAATATGTAACTAGTAACTCAATTACCCCAACTATTGTAAATTACTGTCTTGTTATATATTTTTTTAAATAAAATTGTGTAACAATTAAATGTGTCATTTCTGTACTTATAATACCTATTGTTTTTTTTTTTTTTGTGTTTTATGTTATGATGTAATCATGTTTTTGCATGCTGTTTGTTGTGTTGCAATTGTCTGGACAGTGTAACAATCGTAGATAGACCAATAAATAATTTCAAATCCAGTGGTAAACTATTCCTTTGAATAATACTATGACAAAATGTATGTTGTTATGTGTTGTTTACAATTACAATCGTCATACAATACAATATGCTTTATTGTTCACAGAAAATAAAAACAGAAATGTACAATGTGCAGTTTTATCGCTCAAGGCGATTTCTGCCCGACATGATAGACAGGAATTTGTTCGTAATAAAAACGGAGAGTTCATTAGAATGCATAATCACATGTTAGATGTAGATAAAATCTACTTTTCATTTTTAGAGTTCCGTAGCCAAATGACAAAAACTGAACCCTTATAACTTCGTTTATTATGTCTGTCTGTCTGTCCGGATAACGCATAGCCATTTTACTCAGAGACTATTGTCACTATATCGATGAAAATTTAAAAGGTGTATTCTGTGCATCGCTTAACAATGGGGTAGTGAAATTACGAACAAATAATTAGGGGTGGCACACACACACCCTATACATTTTTATTCAAGCGTGTGGGATATTGTTGGTCCCACCAGTTATAAAAAAATTATGATAAAAGTCAATAGTTTTGGAGATATGCGATATTTTCGGTTACTAACGCGTTTTATCGAAAAATACTTTTTAATACAAATATTTTTGCGGTCGATAAAATCAATACTGTGCATGCGTAAATATGCATTCCAACTGCGGAACCCTTCTACTTGCGAGGTTAACCAGTAATTCTCACATAAGCAGCTTATATTTTTTAAGATATGAAATGTCAATCATTTATGTTAATTGCGTTATGTCGTGCAACCAAAACCGGCTATACTAATAAAATTGATTGACATAGATCTTAGTTGCCGTAAGCAAGTTTCACTATTAGTCGGCAGGACTTATTAACAGAAAGGTATTAGACATTTCACTTTGTACCTAGTTCTTACTCATTTACCTATGCCTGTTATGTCATTACTAGAGCTTCCCGGCTTCGCATGTGCCGTGGCGAAATCTAAAGACATCGAGTTTTAGAACTATGCGGTCACACACAGATACACGAAAAGCAACTTTGTTTTAAATTATGTATTCTAGAACGATTCTCAAAGAGGCATCTAGGATCAAGTTTACACTAGCATAAATATTTGTCTGTGAATCTGTATTTGAGTGGAGTTTCTTTCTTTAATTGAACAACCGTTCTAGCTACAATAATAGGCCGTCTTCTACAAATTAATTACATGCCGCAAGAGGGCTTCTTTCGTACAAGGTTGAGAAATAATTTCGATTAATTTATTATCATCTGTCCTTTCAAGCGTACCTACTATGTTTTACGATAGGCGATAAATTGATAAAACATGAATCACGTAAGTAGTCAACTTAAATGACGATAGTAATAAACAGTCTTTGGAAATAATTACTTTCCAATCGCGAAAAGATTTTAATTTAATTATTCGGGGATGAAAAGTATTGTTAGATGACGGCATCTAATCTACATTGCTACATGGGAACTACGCATCAAACTGACGTCACGCAAAAATCCTGCATCGCGCAAGCAGAGTTTACCGTGCAACCTCCCTTTTCTATGGAGGATAAGTTAACTTTACACCCGGTTCCTCATACCTCCAGGTTATATCGTAATTTCATAAAATACAATTCGAACGAATCGAATGTAATTTGTCGTGTATTCTCTTTTTTCTAAAGCGAAGGAGAGGTGTTGCCACCTGGCTAATTATATTTCTAACTCGGAACTCCTATAATTGGTTGCATATTACAAGCGCGCGTTTATGTGACTTTTATAAACATTGACATAAGTTTTAAATCACGGTCGTGAAATGTAACATATAACTTACAGCCAGCAGTTTACTTTTCAGTCAAAATAACTGTTTAGTTTAGTCATGAAAACGTAAGAGATGGGTAGCATCTTCGCAAACATTTTATAATGTATAAAGTTAAGTTCTCGGCACATAATCATTCATACCTATTCTTGCCACTTGTGATTGTGATTTTAAATAACAATTTGCCTTCCAAGTAATTGAATAAGGAAAACATTGCATTAGTTGTTGGTTTAAGATTAATGACTAAATCTGTATTGTATAGATTACAAAGCTAAAATGCGCAAACAATTTTGATCACATTTGGCAAACTTACCGGGAAACCCAAGGATTTTTTTGTTTATATTTATACTTTATTGTTTTGTAAATTGATATTTTTTTGTAACTGTCGTGGGACATTTATTATCAGAAACAAGTAGTGGCCAGTGGGCATTCCCAAAGCCACTTATAAATTATTATTTTATTGATGTTATTTTTTATATTTATTTATATAATAAACATGGAGGACTAACAGCTACATTAACACAAAATGGTAATAGAGTAGTAAACAGTGAGCCAGTAATAAGTCCTCACGTTTAGAGACGGAATGAAAAAAATATTAAGCGAACACACATACTAAAAAAGAAAACAGTTAAAAAACAAAATATACATCTTTCCATGATAGATACATGCCTCTCTATATAGTCTATGTTGCATGCTTTATGTATAATTACAGATAATCGCATAAATACGGCAACATTAAACACAATGAAATAGACGATTAACAATAGGGAAAATGACTAAAAAAATGTTTTTGTCCGTCATGTAGACTATGAAAAAATAACGTACAAGTATTTTTTCTTTTTAACTTATCAAAAGATTACGGCGATACATTGAGTTATAATGTGCCATGACATCACTTGTATGTAGATTTTATACATACTTGTGACGTATCAACCCCCACTCCCCAACTTTAATGCGTTGTATCTAAGTCATTTTTTATTAATATGATAAAGCAAAAAATACGTGTCTAATATTTTTTTATTATCTGACTGGCGTACTAAATAGAATTTCTTTCTATTGAAGTTATTTTTGTGAAAAGAAATCAAGGCTTAGTCTTCTGACTGTGACCACATGGTGGTAAAGGGGTCAAGATCGTGCTGCTTACACTGGTTGTTGAAGGTTCTGCTTGCACGCACAATACATGAGTTACCTTTAATAGTCATTTGTATATTATAAACTGTCGAATGTTTTTTTTTTTTTTTTGTGGATACTGCCTAGATAACGAGGTAGGGAAGTAACGATAGAATTTAGGTAGTCAATTATAGGAAATTTTAAGTACAAAAAAAAGGAAAAATATAATCAATAAAATTGTCAGATGAAATACATAATGATGGTGATTTCAAAAATAGAATTTCGGGTTTAAATATAAATCACTCAATTTGTAAGTGGCGCTACAAACTAGCATCCACTTTCAGATCCATTTGTTCACATGTTCATCAGTCATCAGATACTTTTGAAACAGACTATAGAATTTAATACAGCTGGTTTATTGTCCCGTGAATTTCTCAGCTAGGTATAAAAGCAGTAAAAAAAACAGTTGATAAAGTGTAATATAATCAACGAACTGTACACTAGCATAGCACGTCTCATTATCTTAGCAGAGGCAGTTAACTCAGTCATGACACGTGCTTTATCTGCCTCACATAAGTACACACCACCGAGATAACATTAACGTTCATTCACGGTTTCAAGAAAACAATAATTAGGAAACATAAACATGACGCTTTGAATTTGCGGAAGAATAGGCTGACTAAGTGACTAAGTACTGTATAAAGTAAACTGGACAGTTTCGCAACATATCTGAAATGCATAGAATAATCAGCCTAGATAATGTCCCCACTGCTGGGACAGGGTTGTTCTCGGTGAGAGGGAGTGGGCCGCAATCCACACCGTGGGCCCAGTGCCGGTTGGTGACATGATGTCTTCGAATATTAGCTAGCAGGGTAGTTGAGAGTATGTCATGTCTCGCTGATGGTGGCGAGTGCGTTGGATCATTCGGTTCCCTACAAAATGGTTGAGCTGGATGGTGCTGATCCAGGCGTCATGTTCTTAAACGGGCGCCGTCAGTTGAAAGCCAGGGCGTATTTTTAATCTTATATTCCAATCGTTTTTGATGTTTATATTTTTTTTACATTGTTCTCACATATTGTAGAATCAACAAGATTTTGTAATTTCTATATTTAAAAGAGTGTCCTTGGAGTTTCTTGCCCGTTTTTTCTCCATAGAGATCTACGTTTTGGAATGGGCAACTAGCTTCAACTTTCTGACTAACTGACTGACTCTTTGACAATTCAAAAGTGCCTGTAAATGGTTTAATTGAAATAAATGCTTTGAGTTTGAGTTTGGTCCTAGGACCTACCGGTTTCCTCATGATCTTTTCCTTCACCGTTTTGAGAGCAGTGGTGATGAAATAATTTACATGTGCTTGTCTGGGTTCGAATTCGAACTTACGACCTACAATTAGTAAGTCGCGACTGAAATGCATGTCTACATTAACTGTACTAATATTATAAAGTAGAAAATGCCTCTGTCTGCTAAGATATGAAGGCTAACCGCAGGATACGCTGGACCAATATGATGATAGGTGTACACTCTATACCTACCAAACATTAAATCGGTCCTGCGTTAAATAGGTACTATAAATATGGCTTGAAAGGATATAGGCGATTAACACATGGCACCGCTCGACCGCGCGGTAGGAGCAGTTTGCGGTAGAAACGAGCACCGCTCGACCGCGCGGTCGGGCGGTGTACGTGTGTTCGGCATCTACGGATTTATTAGAGGCCAATGCAACATGAGATCCGCTTCACCGCCTACCGCGGCGGTGCGCGGTGCCGTGTGTTAATCGCCTTAGGTTTCCTTTTGTACACCGACCTCTTAAAAAAGTGAAATGGCGTGTTACAAGTTTCTATAAGAAATACCGGAATCCAAACGGAAATTCGTGAGCCAAAGTTGAAGTACTTTAAAATGTGGATGGTCAACTTTTTAATTAAAATGGGCCTTCTTGGGTTCTTATTCAAGGTCAATTAATCACAAACAAGTAGCGAGCATGTTGTTGCAAAGGCTATCCAAATATTTATACCCGCGACTCATCGTATTATAGTCGCGGGTACAAATATTTGGATAGCCTTCTAATCACTCCGTCAAAATGCCAATAGATAGAATGTGCCTATAGTGTATAGACACAGAGACGTTTTTAACTCAGTATAAAAAGTATGAGAGATATTTCTCGACGGCATGTGAAGCCAAGTCAGAAGCCCACGGGCGGCATTAAAACTCTGACACCAGATTAGTCAATAACCACACGAAAACGAAAGAAGATAAAGTATTTAAAAATTGTCCTCTTAAAAATCTAATACATCACATTATTAACGACAAATGGTGTTTTATGCATTAGCATAAAATGAGGCTGCAGACCAACCTCTTAACATTTCAAGGATAATCAGTGTGTGGCATGTACCTAAAGGCCTGATACTAGCAAATAGCCTGTAGACAGTTTTGTACTTACTTGAATATTGCTAGGCTAGCTAATAAATAGGCATTATGATAGCGACAATAAATTATTATCAACTTCATTCCAGGACTAATCAATTAATATGCTAAATGAGTCCGTCAGTGCGACATTCGGTTGGGTATTTACGAAGCTATCTGGCATTGAAGTAATGGTTATTACTTCAATGCCAGATAGCTTCGTAAATACCTAACAAAGGCATAATGTATGGCACGGGAATTTCAGCATGTGTGCAGATTGAACATATGTTTTGCTTTCTGCCTTATCACTGAAAGAGTTCAAATGTCTGAAGATTCTCAAATCGGAAAATACTTCACTAAGCAAAAAAAAAAACACGATTTACTAAGCAATGTTAGCGTTTCATACGAATATAAACCTTATTCTTGAGTAAATAATGTTCATATTCGTATAATCACACGTTTCAAGCGAATATAACTCTTAAACCTAACGCATAAAGTTTATATTCGTATGGAACGCTAACTTAACTCAGCAAAGTAAAGTCAAAATGTGAATCTAGCCCAGTTTTTCTGGCGCCGGCTTTACATGGTTGCAACTGCAACTAAGCAATGCATTTACGTTAATTTTATATTTATGAGTAATGTACCGACATGGGAAATACGGTATAATAACACAGTAAATTACGTACGGGAAACAGATTACAATTAGTTATTTATGGAATAATTATTATATTCTGCGTAAATTACGTTTATTATTATTGTAATGACCAACGTGCTTTCCGAGGCACGGGTCGCGGTATGTTAAGATGGTCACCCATCCACGGACTGACCGCGGCAAGCGTAGCTTAACCTGATCGATCGACCCGTGCGGCTGTTAATACTTAGCCAAGAGCCCCCTATCCCAATAGTGCTCTATGGTTTCATTGTTCAATTTATATGACTGGATTGTGGAGGTCAGATAGGCAGTCGCTCCATGTAAAATACTGGTATTTGGTTGCATCCAGTTAGACTGGAAACGACCCCAACATAGTTGGGAAAAGGCTATGCAGATTTATTGATAGAAACCATAGAGCAGTATTGGTTCTAATGTAGAAAATAATGCTCTAAATTGAGAAGCAATTTGATGTTTTAGTGTAAAAAAGTTCCATGTGTACAGAAAAGTAATTTGTGGAAAATATTATGTTTTGGGTCATTTAACTCATTTTTTTTTTTTAACTATTGTTTCTCTAATGATCCTACCTCAATCATTAGATTATTGTATAGGGTTTTTAATAACAGTTAGAAGGGCTAGGACTATGCAACTATAAATGCGCCTATCCTAGTGCTAGTTCCAGTTTTTTTTTAAATAATATTTATTTAAAATGCAATTCAGATGGATATTTTCAAACTACATAAGAAAACAATTTTCATTAAATTCAACAACTCCCATTGTTTTAAGTAACGCAGAGTTCGAAGAACACTGGAACACGGGATATAGACACCATTGTGATGTTGAAGATCGCGCAAGACCACAGGAACCGTGCATTTTACCTGCGGGAGTGAATATGAGGGAAAAGCTAGTTACAGAATAAATCTTACCTTTTTAACAACAGTTTTCTCAGCGATCTCGACCTGCCGCCGCATCTGTTCGAGCTCCATTTCGACCTTCTTTCTCTGCAGCATTAGGAGCTCTTGTTCCTTCTTCGCGAGGATGCTCCTCATCTTTTCGTCCTCTTCAGGTGGTACTGATGGGACTGGTGGTACTGATGGGACCGGTGTCACTGTTGTACTGGTGGTAGGCACATTCTGCTGATTCTGTTGAGAGAAATCATGATTAGAAATATGAAGGCATCTTGAGAATTGTAGTTTTACTAGGCTGTGGTCATGTTAGTATTTGTCTTTTGTATTATTGTATGCCATGGCTGGACAAAGGTCTCCCTCTATACCTTCGTTTGTTGAATTTTCCACACTTCTGATAATTCATGTAAATGCTATTATGCAATTTTATTAAATTAGAGCAAAAATAGCATTTTCATGAATTATTAACTATGTGAAAATATAAAAATATGTGAATGTATAATATAATGGGAATGTATGGTATGGTTCAAATTCATGCTGGGTAATAATACAAGGTGGAAAAAAGGCAGTATACGCAAGCATGAGATCCCAAACTACTGACTAATGGAAATACTGCAGTGGGCATTACAGCATACAAAATTATAATGTACTGATTACTGATGGACATAATATTATGCATGTAGCAGTTATTATAGCCTCAAACCAAAGGCGGCCATTGCCCAAAGCAAGCATATTAAACTAAATCAACATCAAAACAATAATCAACTAAAAAACACCTTTTTCAGAAAATTTGGATTTACATGGATGTTTGCCTGCTGCGGCTGCGCTTGTATCGGCCATGCTGGGTCGATCAAGTTCACTTTCACATCCAGCTGATACAGCTTTATCGCAGGGAACACATCATGCCAAGTCTCCCGTAACTTGAACATTTGTGACCTTATTTTCTCATCAACCTGCGAATACATTTCAAATTAGAGAATGCCACAAAATCAACAACAAATTCACAAAGCATTTAAATATGACAATTTAACTCACAATTACCTGTTTGAATGTCCTTGTAAACATATTGACAATGCTCTGTGAAAACTTCGAAGTGTAGGCTCCGCCAACATTCTTGATTATGGAATCAACTAAATACAGTACAGGCAGCTTGATCTCGGGTTGTACCTGTGTAGAGGAAAAACAACTTCTAGTCCCAAACCCCAGGCTGGCCAAGTACGCACTTGACCTCCTCCCTTAAAGGTTGGCACCCACTTTTCATAATGGTACGGGATAGAATAAGACAAGAATTTGCTTTATCAACCTTTTTAATCATTAATATGTGAAAAATAAATAAGAATTCAGTTTCAAAAAGCTTTATTGTGAACAATTTCTTGAATATACAACTGAAAAAGATAAGGATTACATACCCTTGAAGGCAGATTGTGTTATCTGTAATTATCTTTTGCTACAGGTATCTCCTAATTGTTTATTGTAAGTTTGCAACAAGAAATAACAAGATTGCTATTGATTTATATCTCATAAATGTTACCTAAACTCTTTTTTTTAAAGTAATATTTCGCATCTTTTTACAAAGTTTCGTAATTTGGATATTTGCCAGGTCTACAAGGAAATACTGTAATCTAGGTGAGTTTCATACTTAGCTATTATTATATGCCTTTTATCAAGACTAGCTACAATCTGATAAAACTATAATAGTTATCACTTTGTAAAGTTATTGGACTTGGCTGGGAGACAACTAGGCAAATGAATGTATGTCAAATTATGCAACATTTTAAACTAAAGTATGCAAGTAGTTCAAGTGCTGCTGAAAGTAATACTAAGGTTGTCTTACAAGACGAATATTTAATAATTTATGAATCAATAACATAGTATTGGAACAATGAGCCAAGCAGCATTGCAACTAGAAATGTATGGTAAAACTTGTGCAAACATCAAAGATATGATAGGCAGCCAATTGTCTCAAAACAAGGTTGTTGTAATCTACTACCTACCGACTTGATAAGAACAATTACAGAAATATATAGATGGCTAATGCTGTCATATTTTTTGAGGTAATGTTGTGAAATTGGAACATCTGGTAGGAGATACCTGTTAGGAGCTTCGACTTCAGTTACAACGAGGCCGAATTAGTCACACTTGTCATTGTAAACACGTAACGCACGCAACTAGGAGGCGTACGTCATCGTATTGAGAACACTTTCCCATTATTCCCCCGAATCTCACGTGACTGTGGCATAAACTCCGCGGCACCTCACACGCGTTAATTTTTAAAAATTGAAATTCACCTTCTCCAAATGCTTCTCCACTGTTTCAACGATAACCCCGGCGTGGTCGATGTTCTCTTCCGCGAGGATCGTCAGCATATTTATCAACGGCTTGCTGTTGACGGTTAGGTCCGCCAAACTCGACGCATACTCTTCCGCTACTTCTTTTGACATCTTGAATGACGACCGTAGTCGTTGATGTCACCATGCCAAGCACAATCTTCAACTGCACATCACTGCAAATAACAAAATACTTCGCTTTACTATTTGTTACGTGGATAACCAATATGGCGAGATTTTTTAAATGAACACGTAGTGAACTTACGTTATCGCGTATATCACAGCACTGCGGACGATAAACACACGTAATTACTGCAATCACCTCACGTACAAATGGAATGAATACATTTATTATTACTAAATCACGTACAGCTAAGTTTTCTTCGACCCGACAGAAAATACGTATTGACGTAACGAAGTCCTGTTGAAAACAAAATGGCGACCACGCGACGACGACGACGTCGTCAATGCGGCGTGAAAAGTGGGAGTTCAAGGGTTGCCATTGTACAAGAGTGCCAAATTAGTAGCATTTTTGACCAACTTCAAAAAAGGAGGTGTTTATTTCATGTTTATAGTGATCCGTTGAGTTGATATGGATCAGTATGGACAAATTTAAACAAAGTTCTGAGGGACCATGTCGTCAATTTTAGAGTAAACAGTACAAAGACAACAATCAGAAGCCTGGGAGGTTTTTGTCTCTAAATGGAAAACAATTGATCCAAATACCTATTTACTCCTCGAATATTACGACAGAATGGCATTAGCATGTTCACGTTAGCAACCATGTAGTTGAAATAGGTCTGCCAGCCAGCCGCCCACCAAGGTCACCTCTGTCAGGGACGCGGGACGTGGTTGGCAACCGTGTAGCAGGCACAAAGTACTCTGTGGCAGGCACTTTAAACCAATGACTTTATAAAATGCTTTAAACTGAGTACAGAGTACACTACCAACTTATCTGTGAAATGGCGAAAATTAGAACTACGGCCGTCATGTTGAAATGTCAATCGATCGATTGTCAGTGTCTACTACATTCGGGTTCTCTGGTTGTTTTGTCGTGATATTGCTGAATTTATGAATTTAAATATGCCGAAATATATTAAAAGTGATTCTCGAAACATTATTCTAATGGTTAAAACCTTTTTTGAAGAAGATGTTCGGGCGGGGTCTTCGATTATTCCATTTCATTAAATATACAAACGAATTTCCGCAGTGACAGGTTAGTGTTGTCAACTTTCTTGTTATAAATTACCCGATAATTAACTAATTATTTAAGTCCATGAAATATTCGTTTCTATTCTTGCTGCAGCTTAGCGTAACGGTAACGTACATCTATTAGGTAACCTGCTAAGTGAGTGAGCCAACTAACCTGCCAAATTTCAAATTTCTACTAACATTTATTTTACTATCTTTTATACGGGCACGCAGCAGAAGAAACTGGTACAAAATTTCGGACACCAGGCAAGGAGAGAAAACGTAAAAGTGGATTTGTGCATGTTGATGATTTTGACATGGGAGTTATACGGAGGAAAGTACATGATTTTTTTTTTCTGCTAAAAAAGAGGTCCCTGCTGTTAAAAAGCTTCTAGAGGTCTTAAAGACAGAAATAAATTACACAGGACAGCGAGAGAGTCTGCGAAAGCTGCTTCACAAGGTGGAATTTCGTTTTAAAAAATCTCAACCCAATCGGAAGGTTCTTATGGAGCGTAATGAAATATCAGCTTGGAGAGCTAAGTACTTGCATGCAGTGGATAAAAATAATAAATCTCCCCAGCCCCGGCCCTTAATTTATTTAAATGAGACCTTTATTCACTCTTCGCATACATCGGATAAATGTTGGCAAGGAGAGGGTGAAGACGAAGTATTGGAGCCTGTATCGAAAGGGTAAAGATATATTATTGTTCATGCGGGAGGAGATACTGGATTTCTTACAAATGCACTACTAGTGTTTAAATCAAACACAAAAAGTGGTGATTATCATGATGAGATGAATATTACCAACTTTAAAAAGTGGGTTATTGAAAAACTTGTGCCTAATTTATCACCGTATTTGTGTGAATAAAGTCCCAAATACGAATTCCTTAAAAAAGATATGCAATTATGGTTGAGCCAAAATAAAATTGACTACGGAGAGAATTTGACTAAACCTCAGCTTTTAGAAATAATTAAGAGAAACAAGCCTGAACCTGTTTAAAAGATTGAAAAAAATTTAGAAGACAATAGACACAAATGCTTATAGAATCTTTTTTTTTTCTAACTAAACTGTGCTGCTGGGGAGTTTGTTGCGCCACTTCTTCTTGCCAGCAAAAGAGTGGTGAAGGGTGGCCGTTTTGAGGGACTGTCTTATGTAATTTTGACGTTCAAAAAGTGCTGATTCTCAGCCTAGTTTGAATAAATGACTTTTGAATTTTGAATTTACCACCTTATCACTGTGATCTCAATCCCATTGAACTCATATGGAGCTCATATTATAGAAGTGGTAAGTGACACTGAAATCGAATGCGATTGTGATAATACTGATAGTAGTACGGATATAAGCGGAGTATGGCCTAACAACCAGGATGAAGTTGTGTATGCAGGTTCATTTAAAGATCACAATTACTGTAAACCTGGTTTTCAATGAATTATTGTAAAGCAATGTTTTTTTTATTACACTACACTAACACTAGGTACCACTGCTAATTATAATTAGTCAAATCTGGTGTTAGGGGTTAGGTACGGTCCAGAGGGTCATGGCCACCCGGCTGGTCCGGGGATACCGCACGGTCTCCGGTGAGGCGGCGAGCCTCCTTGCCGGATTGCCGCAATGGGATCTGGAGGCAAAAGTCCTCGCGCATATTTGGGAGTGGCGCGGGGAGGCGAAACGCCGGGGCTTGACTCCGATGCTGCGAGAAATCGTGGCACAGCGGACAGAGCTCTGACGGGATCTCATGGCGTCATGGAGAGTGCGATTGTCGCAACCCAGTGCTGGGCACGCCACTATTGCGGCGATAAGTCCCCTCTTTGAGGAGTGGCTGGAGAGGCGCCACGGCGTCCTCACCTTCCGCCTGACGCAGGTCCTCACCGGACACGGCTGTTTCGGGAGGTACCTGTTTCGGATAAGGCGGGAGGAAACGCCCGGGTGTCATCACTGCGTGGATCGCCCGGAGGACACGGTGGAGCATACGGTGGAGGTATGCCCGGCTTGGGCAGAGCACCGCCGTGTCCTCGTGGAGGCGATCGGTGGCGGGGATCTCTCGCGTCCGGCCCTGGTCCAGGCCATGGTACGGAGCGAGAGGGCATGGGAGGCCGTCACCTCCTTCTGCGAAGCAGTAATGCTCGCAAAGGAGGAGGCGGAACGCGTGAGGGAGAGGCAAATTTCGCGCCCTCACGCCCCTAGCCGCCGCAGGAGGAGACGCCCTGGGCGTCGGGAATCGATTGCCGATTCCCGGCCACCGTAGGCGCGGGCTTGCGGACGGTGAGCAATGGGTAGCTCGCCGTCCGGTAAGGACCAGGCCCGGGTCGACTGCGCGTTGTGTTCCACGCGCGCCTCAAAGAGATGTCAGCAAGTGAAGGGGTCCGATGAGACCATTGCCTGCCGGGGTTGCGGGATTAGTCCGAAAGGGATACCGTGGCCCCCTGGCATTGCACAGGCAACAGAAGGAACACGGGTGGGTTTTAGTCAGTAAGAGTCTGACACGCCCTCCCGCTCCACCCAGAGCGGGAGACGTCATTTGATGATTTCCCACCCAAAAAAAAAAAAAAAAAAAAAAAGGGGTTAGGTACGGTCATAACTAAATGCTAGACATCCAGGTACCTCTTGCAGGGTAGGTACCTACTTAACTTCGCATTAAATGAAAGTTGTATTGTTCCACTTCATTGGATTACTTTTTAGATAAAGCCATTTTTTATTGCTGAGAGACTAAACTGTTAGCGTACCTACGTAACTGTAAATTATCAAATTCTTTTTATTAATTTTATTATTTTTATGTATGTATCATAGTTTTTAATTTGTGAAAACTGTAATTCTTATAAAACGATTATGTCTACTGTGAAATTTCCTTTTTTAAAACTTACTCAATTTTGGGCACCTTATATTAATTAGCAACACTGAATCGACGGTGCCGTCCTCTTTCAGTTCACAGATAAGTTGGTAGGACAGTACACACTAGAGATGATGAATATAACCATCAACCATTAAATTTAACTAATATTTAAAATGAACCATGATATTCAATAAATAAAATTAACATTAACGAATAAAAATATCATATCAACTTCTTCGGCGCAAAATTGGCAAGGACGAATATTTCTCTGTCTCGCTCGAACAACGCGCTGTCTCTCGCTCGCTCGCTCAAGTTATTGATATTTTTAACCAATATTTCGGTCGGTTAATGGTTGATTTTTGATATAAGTTTATTTTATTAGTTAGTTTTGATATTTTACTCAAATAACAAAGTCGCGTCGTTGCGTTGTTGTTGTTTTTTTTGTTTTACAAAATGCCGAGACGAAATAATGATACGTGGAACCATTTCGATAGGGTCGTGGGGGTGGAAAAAGTCGCAACTTGTAAATATTGTAAAAAAGACCTTTCTTATAAAGGTACTACCACGAATCTGGAGACACACTTAGGACTGAAGCACCTCAGTGTGTATTTAAATTTAATAGTATGAAGGGAAGTTTAACTTAACAATTTCAACATGCATTAGTTAATAGAATATTCAACTTTTCAACATGTTGCAGATACTTGAATAAAAATATTAACTAATATTTTCAACCAATAAAAATATCGATATTTTTATTTAACCATTAACCATTAACCAATAAACAATTTCAACCAATATTCTCATCTCTAGTACACACAGAGTACTATACTACAGTACAGTTCGCGGCACGTAAGTATTACTCCGTTATCAGTTTTGCAATCTGGCAACTAATGCCATGGAGAGTTAGGATAAACGGCGATTGGTGGATAAAAAGTAAATTATTTTTTATTCATGGCCATAGATCTTGTATCTATGACCATGAATAAAATTTATTAATTATTTCATCGGATACATACAGGTGGAAGGGACATCGACGCGAAAACTGATACCATGATCCAGTACATGATACTGAACTCCCTCCGTTAAAATGTATAGTCGGTTATTTAAAAAAAAATCTGCTGTTCCATACATTTTGACCGCGTTGGTATTGAACTTTTGTATGAAGCAGCTGTTTTTTTTGCCGACGAAAAATTTCAACGGAGGGGGATTCAGAATCATGTACTGAATCCATGGTATCAGCACAGTCTATAAACCAATACAGTCGTTCGACGAAGCCGTCTAGACAGGGCAATCGTGCGGGGTGTGAGGGGCCAGGGGCGGGTAGGGCGAGCCCGAGCTGCATACGTCGCTATTGTTAGTAGCTCGGGACATGACTTTCATTATTTTCAAATTGAAAATGGTTGACATTATTTTTTTCAACAATGATATGGTTGTCATTATTATGTCGAAAAAGATATCCACGTTGGAATCCAAGATGGCGGACGTTCATTTTTATTAAAAATCGATATGGGTGTCATCTTCGAGGTACCTCGAAGACGAAAATGACATTATTTTTGGAATCCAAGATGGCGGACTTATTTTTTAAATAAATATAAATGATATGGGTGTCATTTTCGAGGTTCCTTGTGGTGCTCATTACGAAAATGTCATTAATTTTGAAATCCAAGATGGCATTTACTGGAAACAATATTGGAAACAAACTATTTCAGCATTTGAGCACAATCGAATTCAAGATCAAACCATGTGCATGCTTTGCAATAGATTTTTTGCTAAAATAGGATGAAAATTTTTTATATAGTTCAACAACAGAAGTTTAAAATCTAGTAAATCTAAAAACCGAAAATATTTCTCAGTTGCCCATTTATAATATGTGTATATTATTTAGCCAGTCTGTACATTAATTACCTAAAACAGAAACGTTTAAAAAAAAAACAAAAAAACAAACAAAATTGATTTTACTAAAACCTCAAGCTTTAGTCGATGAGTTATTCTTTTAAAATTACATAGTTTCGTAGAAATAAATTTTATAGAAGAATAGTTTTAGATTTATATTTAAGTACCTACTTGTAACTTTTGAATTTTCTGAAAAAAACGTTAGTTTCTGTTTTTTTCTGGTATAAAAAATTAAACTAGTTAGTTACTTAGTTTCTTTGGGAACAAAAATTATTTTGAACTCGATATATATATACGTGCGTCGTTCAAACTTACTATTTTTTGGGTCGCTTTTTTGCATGGCGTAATATGATTTTAATTTTTTGCAATGTTCAATACTATTTTAAATATGAATTAATGAATGATTAATGAGAAAACGGATACTGATTCAATAGGTAAAGTACACTGAATATTAAAATTGTATTTTATTTGTATTGTTAACCAGCAAACTGATGAGGCATTTAGAAGTTATGGCGGAACAAAGAAACGTACATACATACATACATAAAACCTAAACACATTATCTTTCTTTTTTTGGGCAGTTGTGTAAAGTCTGTGACAACCCTAAGTAAGTACTGTGGCCTTGTGCTGTGTCGGCATTTACTCAAACATCAAAGGCGTCGCGTCGCGCGTCCGGTCCGCTGTTGCTCTTTACACTGTGGTATCAGTTTTCGCGTTGATGTCCGGGATGTCTCTTCCACCCATTGACTTAAAATTATAAGTCAATGCTTCCAGCACAGAATAGCTAGGGATACTACCACAGAGTACTTTATACTATACTGAAAGATACTACGTATACTTCCAGCCTGTGGTTTAGCAGATGTATTTTAATCTCAGATTATGGAACAAAGAAATTTTAAGAGGGCTATCACAATTTTTCTTGTATTTGAGTGTTTTACTCTAGTTTTGATGTGTGATTATGGTTTAGATATGGCCTAAAAATTAAAAAAAAAATATGCCCGAGAAAGTTTGATTATTTTTCTCGGGAGTGTTCTAAATAAATATTTCAATTTGTTTACATACATGAGTAAAAACCTTGTTTCTGCAAAGGATGTTTCATAAAATTCTACTTTTGGGCATCTTTTGATGCTTTGTTACATAGAAGATATAATAAAATAATAATATATAAAAATATCCATGGGACAACTGAATGTTGTACTTTGGAATGCTCAATTCAATTTATTATGTTTCATACATTAATACATCAAAAATAATTCCGTAAAAGAGAGAGATACTGACAATTTTTCGTCCGAAATCATATTTTTTATCTATGAATATATAATCAAACTTCAAACAAAAATGATTGAATAACTAAGATTACTATCTTACCTTGCTTGAAAAAAAAAATTAGTCCATTTAAAAGTAAAATAATATTTTTAAACAATTGTTTTAAGCAATGATAAAAATCAATATAAATCTCGGAACGGGTGGTCCTTAGCTTTAGTCCGCGCCAAGCGCTTACTGCGGGAGGACGTATCGCTCGCTGTTGCTACTTTACGCGCCACGTAATCTCACTAATTCGCCAAGAATATAGCGCAACTAACTCTTCTTGATACAAGTTAGTATTATTTTGTTTATTTTATTATGATCTGATTGTAATGTAAATATATAATTATATTGAATGTATTTTCCTATTATATTCAAAAGAGAATATATTATAGAAAATAAACAGAGTAAATATTGTAGTTTGTATTTTTTATTTATTGATTATTTAATATTATTTCCAACTTAAAGGAGATGGCTAAATGACTGCCCCAAGCATGTATAGGAATCTCACATTAACTCGTGATATTTAAAAAATCATTCATGAATTATTTAGTGTTTAATAATTTCCTAGAACTTTCGTGAACGTTAACCATAAAAAAAGTATATTCATTGCTTTTTGATTTACATGACAAGGTCAAGGGGAAATAACACTACTGGTAAGAATCACAGAATAACGAATAAATAAATAAATCGTATTTTTGTTGTTTTATTTCAATATCTTCATGTCCTTGGTTACTCAGGGCCTAAACTAGATAACGTAGTTTAGGCAGGATTTATCAATCACCCCATACCTACTTACTAAACTAAGTCTCCCTGGCGCGTTTGTCTGTCTGCCTACGGATGTATCAACAAACAGATTTTGAAGGGGTTGTCACTAGTAGGTAGATTGGTTCTTCCGGAAGGTTTAGGCATACATTCGTATAGGATAATGAGTTGAAATAAAGACAGTTTTCACAGACAATATATAAATAAGTGGTTAAAATGATGAACCTATTTGAAAATAGGGATTAATATTAACAGACTGACCCAAACAACTATAGATTTTTGTATTTGAGATAGATAAACAATTCTGCTAGGTAGGATACATTATTATATATTCACGCAGGCGAGAGTGGTTTTTGCGCCGATTTTAGAAAGCCCGTAATTACCTCTTTGTAGATATATACTCAAGTGCGAAAAAACCACTGTGCGAAATCAGGATGGGTCGCTAGCCAAAAATATCGTAAGTCATTGCAGAAATATCCAAACGCCTAGGTAAAAGTTCATAGCAATATGTCATTTGTTTGCAGTTTTTTATACCTATTGACGTAGGAGTTACACGAATATATTTTCAGGATTGTAAAGATATGAAAAGTTCTTGAAACTTTTTTCATATGAAATACTAATATTCAGCTATTCAGCATTACATATTGCAAGGTTCCATGTTTATACATTGCTGGGGCAGTCGTCTATACTTCCATTTAGAAGTCTTTATTTTCAGACATAGTTCATATTATAGGGCAACAGAAATAAAAATAAAACTTTTGGTGGTGCTTTTGAGATGGATCCTGTTATGGCAATTTTGGAAAAAAAAAAACAATCAAAATGGCAAAGTAATTTTTAGTAAAAATCACGATTGGTATTACCAAATACAAGGCCAACTACACATTGCAAATAAAAATGTTTGTTTATTAGCAGTGTGGACTGGTACTGAATACCCACTGAAAGTCGTGAAAGTTTATAAAGATAATGATTTCTGGAACTAGATTTCGGGAAGAACCACTCATAATTTTGGCAACATTTGCCAAAATTATGAGTGGTTCTTCCCGAAATCATAGATTCGCGGAAGGCACGATCCATGCCACTTCGGAAAATATTATTTTAATTTATTTTTACAAGTATACTTTCTTTATTATTCCGTCTTTGTTTTTTTTATTTACCAGTTGTACCCATACATATAAGTAATAATAAGTTATCTTGAATGATTTAACATTTAAGGATTGCATCATAGTGATGAAGTCTTTAAATGTGCATATTTGATGTAACTACCAGTCAGTAGTTACATCAAATATGCACATCTAACCTTCCTTTGTGTAACAGATCGTATGCATTTTAAATAGTATCCCACCGAACCACCGAACATTGCATTAATTTATATAAATAAGTACTAAAATATCTACCTACCTGCTGAATAAATTAAGTTCTTCGTAAAAAAAGTAGGTACATATTTAGAAAAGTATTTTTATAAGTACCGGGACCGCTTTACGAGAGGCTGGCAACGCGCAAGTGATACTTCTGATATTACAAGTGTCTATAGACTGCGGTAACTGCTTACCATCAGGGCCGCATGCTAGTTTGCCACTTCAATGGCATAAAATATGCTAAAATAAAATTCAAGTAATTTTTTATGACCCTATTGTAACTATAATAGATATACATATAAGTTGTTTTAGGTGATCACATTAATTGGTACAAATAATATTTCATGAACTAACTAATACTAACAGTAGGTACTCAAATTTATATCGAAAGCAAAGTGGCAAAGGCTCATGTTGGTTTGTTCCTGGTATCCGAGGCATAGCTGTTTGCATGTGTGCGTAGCGTACTTCGCTAGACGCATACGCGCGCATCTGCTGCCGCGCGCCGTCTCATTTACCTAAACCTGAGTTCTTTTATTTTGTTATAGCCCTCTTAATACAATAGCTAGATTAAATAAAAAGTGTTGTCACCATAATGACTTCACACAATCCTACCTACTTCGTAAAATTAAGGTGAATCCGCAGTTGCAGCCCGCGAAATTTAAATTTTCTTACGTTTTTTGCAATTTACAGGTCAGTGTCAAATGTAAATAACGCAATTAATGTTTTTAAACTGTTGAAATGAAACAGATTGTGATTGATCGTGTTTTACGCAAAGGTGCGACATCCTTGACCCATAATGCGTAACACACGATCAATCATAATCTGAACCATTTTGAAGGACATTGCTAATACATTACTTGATACGTTCGACCTATCCCTATCACATATCATTTTGGCAACAGTTCAAAAGTCTAACCACTAAGACTTCTGGGAAAGACCGATGGGGGGAGTCCCCATCGGTCTTTCCCTTTTGCTTACTCTGCATGAAATCGTTCTATCAAAAAAACGGGTTGCACTCCGAGAGTGCCGGCAAAAGTGAAAACTTGAATATTAACGTTGCATTTGTGATATTTTGGAATGGTCAGGGAATAATTTTGCACCGGTCTACTCTCCCTCCGTCTTACGCACACTATGCTGCCTAGCATATTATAAGCTTGGGGATTATATCGCTGACAAAAATGCTTGGCTTAACGCTGGTCCAGCTCCACAAGGGCGCATAAATTAATTGATTAGCATTCGAAAATATTGTTGGAGCTGCTGAAGATTACAAAAACTGTCTTTGAATTGTATAACTTCAATCTCTTTTTTATTGTATAATTGCATAGCACATGTGTGAGCACTGTGACCATGTACCTTCTATAGAGCTACCATTTAATGGGTACGTCTTTAATTGACCTGATATGCCCTGGCGGCTAAGAGTATGTTATGCTCACTCAAATATCTCGCTGGTATGGTGGTGGCGTGTGTGTTGGATTGTTGAGTTCCCTTCAAAATGGTTGAGCTAAACGGTGCTGATCCAAGCGTCATGTTCATGAACGGGCGCCATCAGTAGGGACTGGTCATCTCTTATCTGCCACGTCGTATTTTAATTTTTGAATTGTTTTTATCTTTTTATTACGGACGCTTTTTTACGTACATGTCTTTCTACATTGTTCTCACATGTATAATTTCAACATGAATGATGTAAACAATATTTTGTAAGAATATATATTATTTTTAAAGAGTGTCCGTGGAGTTTCTTGCTCGTTCTTCTCCATAGGAACCTACGCTTTGGAATGGGCAACTAGCTTCATATTTCTGACTGACTGACCCCTTGACAATTCAAAAGTGCCTGTAAATGGTTAAATTGAAATAAATGCTTCGAGTTTGAGTTACGAATTTTCGATCAGGTCACTTGTCCTGACGCGAGTTTAACATTTTTTACCCATCGCAAAAACACTTTTTTTTTTTTTTTTTTTACGTAGGTACGTTTCATTACGTTTTTATCATAACTAGTAAAAAATCATATCACTTTAGGCTTCAACGTGCTGCACAATGACAACATGAATTTGTAAGATAAACTAAAAATCGGTATTTGGAGCGTTTTCGTAGTCGAGTCTCGAGAATATCGGCCGTTCAAAATTGGTGACATAAACACTTTTGTTGAAAACATGTCTTGTCAAAATTGACAGTCTAAAGAGGGTGATCTGACGTTTTCTCAAAAAACTTATTAATTGCGTGGATTTTACTTACTTTGGTGTTAAATGAAGTAAACAATTATGGCGAATGTAAACACGGGTGAACTTTTGGACTTCCAGGACTATTCCCCTGACCACAATAATCGAAGTGCACGTATCGACGTGGAGGCAGTGCACACTAATCAATACAATAACACTATGTCAAACTCAAATCCAAACTATAGTTTTGAAGAACCCAAAGCGATTGATGAACCAGAGGCTGCGCCACAAAGTAAGAACCTACATAAAAATACTTTTCATTCTTAAAAGATTCTACTACGCAAGTATTTTCCGACATAATGGTCCTGTAAACAATTTAGTTTATCTACCAATTAGTGTAGATTTTAACTAGATTCTAATCTAATCATTGTATTAGTAACACTAGTAACTTTTAATTTTACTGTGTTCTGAGTAATGAGGAATTATAAAGTGATTGTGTAATTCTTTTGCTACAAAGTAGTTGGAAAGTTGGACAAAGTAATTATTCACACAAATCATCATGCATTGTTCTAGCATCTATCATCCACAGGGTAACATTTAATTCCTTCCTGATTAATGTAAAATTTTGCTTTATTTAATAAATTATAATTATTATATTATCCCGTTTTCCAGCAAACCACAACTTCTGGACTATAGAATATTACCAGAAGTACTTTGATGTCCACACAAGTGAGGTTGTGGAAAGGATCATATCCTCTGTGCTGCCACAGAAGGTGTCACGCAACTACTTTGATGAAAGAATCAAGGGAAAGCCAGATCTGTATGGACCTGTTTGGATTTCTGTTACCCTGGTAAGTGAACAGCATAATACTTGTTAACATGAAATTCAGCAATACTCAAGCTGAGTAGGTCATATTTTTCAGTACTTACCTAAATAAATGTGCAAATAATGTAAATAAATGATTGCATAGCATGGGAGCTGCTTTGGAGAGGCCTATTTCCAGCATTAGACTGTGATATGTTGTATAGAGAGTTCTCCAACCGTATCATGTCTAATTTCCTGACTAACTGAATAGATTTTTATTCCTTGGTATAAACCTATAATTTACCTTATTATTTACAAAAAAATAAACACAACTAACAATTGTCTCCTAACAATTCCAGATATTCACAATAGCAGTGAGCGGTAACATAGCAAGTTATTTGCACAATGCAAATAAAAAGGGCTTCATATGGCGCTATGACTTCCATTTAGTATCCATAGCAGCAACAGCCATCACGTGTTACGTTTGGCTCGTGCCGCTTGCGCTGTGGGCTGCGTTGAAGTGGACTACGAATACTGATGGACATGATGAGATTGAGAATCAGGTAAATAAGAGTAATATTAAAAGGCAAATTAGTGTATTGTAATTTGTAGCCAGTAAACAAGTGTCCTGCCACAGACAGACATGTTATGTCGTTTATCTGACCTCTATCAATTTGGTTTACATAGCTTGCAGCGTTTAGTGATTAGTAGTGCTAGTGGTCCTAACTATGTGAATTCTAAGCACCCATGCTTGGGTTAGCGATTATCACAATAGTGAAAAAACTTTTCTCTTTCCAGGATGCAAAATCGCCAACAATGATGTCCCTATTCTGCCTCTATGGATACTCACTCTCGATATACATACCAGTGGCCGTATTATGGACTATCCAAGTATTTTGGCTCCAATGGCTCTTCGTCCTGATGGCGGCTTTCGTATCCGGCGCAGTTCTCATATTCTGGCTCATGCCAGCCCTAAGAAAATCAAAATACTTTCTAATTCTTATTGGATGCATTCTAGGTTTCCATTTTCTTTTAGCAGCTGGTTTCATGTTGTACTTCTTTCATCAGCCATATACACCTGATGATATTGTTACGTCGACTTTGAAGCCTTTGACCCCTTAAGTTATATATTTTTTTTATTTGTGCCAAAAACTCGATGGTAAAATGTGGGAACGAGACAGCAGATATTGCGCGCTCCTTTTCACTTATTGGCCCTCAAGGTCAGGTGTAGTGGGGCACCATTAACCGCTAACTTGAGGTAATTTGCCACTATTATAAACAAAAATTGTATCACTTCACTATACAAATAGGCTTACATCGAGTTTTAGGCCCAATTATAGTAATTTATACTATAGGCACTATGGATTTTGTGATGGGTGCTTGTGAATGTCACAGCCCATTTATGCCATTTTATTGTATTATTGGTACAGTGATATTTAAGTTTTTCTCAATGTTTAACATTCACTTCAAGTAGCAAATAAGTATAAAAAAATAGTACACGCACATTCTCTTTGAAAACACAACTTTGAAAATCTGTAAGTAAATGTCATCAATGTGTGTTTGTTGATTGTAAATCATAATAAGTATGTGTAATGAATTACTAATGGCTACGAAATTAGAGAGAACTGAAAGTCATGCATACTGCATATTTTTCTAAGTCACCTCTCAATCTCACAGGTGTAAAACTTATATTATTAAGTACTATATGGATTTATAAAATTAATATGATATCATAAGTATTTCTTGATTTCCACATTCCTAATGTAAAAAGTTATATTTATGTAAACGAAACAAATAAATGTTGAAAATAAATAATAATTGTATTCTTTCCTAAATAATCATAGAAACATACAAAATCATTTCGATTATTTACAATATTTACATTATTATTATAAAAATAGAATATATCATACAAAGAGCATGTAATCACTCGTATTCGAGTTTAGTCGATCAGAGAGAATGATTGGAAACTTTTCAGCCATGGTTGTCTATGGAATGATGGCGGCATATCCTCTGGTGAAGACTGCAGGGTACCGGCAAGTTCTGATAGCATGTTTGCTGAAAATAAATAGGTATTTTATAGTTACAGATGATCCACCTAACGTTATGATGTGGTGTTTCTTGAGGCCTATGTCTACTATTTCCTAATAAATTATGATGATGCTAATTTATAGGCACACAATTCATTACAGATTTGTCTGTGGGACTGCAATATACTGCTTATATGTGAGAATGTTGTAGGCTTAAGAGACTAGATTTGTAGACCATTTTCTATTTTGTTAGGCTCCCTGGCACATATTGACAGGTCTACTGTCCTGTCATATCTATTAACACTGTAATTTGAAAACATTGTAAAAGCCATTTATTTTTAAAAGAGCAACGTGAAATAAAATATTTTGATTTTAATTTATAATACGAGGGCGGGATGATAAGTAACTACCCTAATAAGAAAACACTTAACTTTCCGTGATAAAATTAATTTTATTTTTCGACATAGTCTCCGTGAACCTGTACGCATTTATTCCATCTTCGTTCTAAAGCAGTAATGCCTTCCATAAAATGATTTCTTTCGAAGCCTGCAAAATACTCCTTTATAGCGGCTATGACTTCATCATTTGTGGCAAATTTCTGTCCGCCCAAAAAAGTTTTGAGCTTAGGGAATAAGTGGAAGTCTGATGGCGCTAGATCAGGCGAATAAGGTGGGTGGGGCAGCAAATCATACTTCAATTCGTTGATTTTTGCCATAGCTTTAACACATGTGTGAACCCTAGCGTTGTCTTGGTGGAAGATGTTTTTTTTTTTCGCCAAACCTGGTCGTTTTTGCTGAATACATTGATGAAGCTTATCTAGAAGATTAGCGTAGTATTCTCCATTAATTGTTTGACCTTTAGGAAGGTAATCAATCATCAAGATCCCATCTGCATCCCAAAAGACGGAAGCCATCACTTTTCCAGCCGACTTTACAGCCATGGCTTTTTTTGGAGCCGGGCATCCCGATTGAGTCCACTGTTTTGATTGAATTTTTGATTCTGGCGAGTAATGATGAACCCATGTTTCATCTGTTGTTACAAATCGACGTAAAAAATCGGCCTTATTACTCTGAAAACGGTCCAGACATTCTTTTGAGTTTTGCACCCGAATCCTTTTTTGATCGTGCGTAAGCAATCGCGGCACCCAACGTGCCGATAACTTTTTCATATTTAATTCCTCACTTAGGATATGATGTACTTACCCGTTCTTTTGAGATACCTGTAGTGTCAGCTATTTCAGATAACTTCAATCGTCGATCTGCTAAAACCATATCATGTACTTTCACGACTATTTCCGGAGTCGTGACGCTTTTTGGACGTCCGGGGCGGGCTTCATCTTGGACACATGTACAACCGCGTTTAAACTCAGCCACCCAGTTTTTTACCGTGGCATAGATATCTTTCCCCTTCATGCCCTTCATATGAAGAAACTTTATCACCGCTCTTTGTTCAATTTTATCCATTTTGAAAACAGTTGACGAAATATATTTTCAAATGACAAAAAATCAATAAAATTTTCACGCCACCAAATTCAAATTTAGAACAGGTGGCTAGAGATACGAATTTAAAAATGACTTTTTTTTTTTTACACACACATACATACATAAACTCACGCCTTCTTCCCATGGGGGTAGGCAGAAACTACAGAATGCCACCTGCTACGATCCTTACATACTCCTTTTGCCTCGTTTACGTTCATACATCTGGTCATACACGCACGCCGGTTGCGAGTACTACGCACCTGTCCTTTCTGTATGCAAAGGTATTAAAAAATAGAGTGATAAGAGTGACAGATGAGAAAATATGGGATGTGCAGGCAGGATTTAGAGAGGGAATGGGCTGTATGGATCAGATCTTCTCTTTAAGGTGCATAGCCGAAAAACATCTGGCAAAGCACAAGAAAGTCTATTGTGCTTTCGTTGATTTGGAGAAGGCCTACGACAGTGTGTGGAGGGAAGAACTGTGGTCAACACTATCCATGTACGGGGTGGACTGGCACTTGGTACGGGCACTGAAATCTTTATACAAGGATTCCAGTGCCTGTGTTAGGATAAATGGGGCTTACACGAAATGGTTCTGCATCTCGAGGGGTGTTAGACAGGGTTGTGTAGCGTCACCGTGGCTCTTCAACTTGTACATGGATAGTTGTCTGACAGATTTGAAAGAGGGTGAGTGCGGATTGTGGATGAATGAGTTGCCTGTCAAATGCCTTCTCTACGCAGATGATCAAGTTCTACTTGCATCGTCAGCAGAACAGTTGCAAGACATGGTGACTGTGATGGATGAAGCATATAAGAGGAAAGGGATGAATATAAATGTGAATAAGACGAAGGTCATGGTCTTTGAAAGAGGAGAGGATGTATCGGTGTGTGATATGAAAATAAATAATAAGAATGTGGAACAAGTAAGTGAGTTTGTATACTTGGGGAGTCTGTTTACAAGGGATGGGAAGATTGATGAAGATGTGGAAAGGAGAGTAAATGCGGGAAATAAAGTGAATGGTGCTATACATGCGATTGTGACCAACCAGTTGATGTCCAAAAAGGCTCGACTGGCTGTCCACAGTGGTGTGCTGGTGCCCACGCTTATGTATGGAAGTGAATGCTGGGTGTGGCAAAAGAAGCATGAAAGTAGGATAAATGCTGTGGAAATGCGTTCCTTGCGAAGCATGTGTGGTCTAACTATGAATGATAGGCTGAGAAATGATGTGATAAGACAACGGTGTGAGTTAAAAGAAGATGTAGTGACAAAAATTGAAAAGGGTATGCTGAGATGGTTTGGTCATGTTGAGAGGATGAATGAAAGGCGACTAACAAAATGTATTTACAAGGCAGATGTGAATGGAAACGCCGGGAGGGGACGCCCTAGGAGGACATATACTGACCTTTTTTTTTTAATTTTAACTTTTTAAATAGCAGAGGCTAGTTACTTATCATCCCGCCCTCGTACCTCAGGAATAGCAGATGTCGTCAAGCAGCGGCGGCGGTGACCAAGTACCAACAGTTCTATGCCAAATTCTACATAATATACTCACTGGTCGCCTCACTATGCTCGAAGCCCCTCATAAGTTCACAGAACTCGATGAGATGTCCCTCGTTGTGCGACAGCTGCGTACTGAACTCCACGTCGCGGACGGCGCACTGGTATAGCAGCTGTATACCGCAGCGACACACTGACAGTAATACAGCCTGCTTTGTTGGTTTATCACCTAGAGTAAAGAAAAAAACCATCGTAACTAATATCATAAATGCGAAAGTCAGTTTGTTTGTTACGCTTTCACGCCAAAACGGCTACATCAATTTGTATAAAATTTGGCACATGGGTAGACCATGACCTGGATTGGGACATAGAATACTTTTTATCCCGATATTCCCACAGGATCGAGACTTATGCGGGTGAAACCGCGAGGCGTAGCAAGTCCAGATACAGTAAGCACGTTCACATGTTAATAGCAAGATAAGACGACATGAATAGCTTTAAATATTACCTACAGTTAGAGTTATAGCTTGTCCAGTCCGAAATGACGCGCCCCACTACCGCATTCTACGTACAAGCCGCGGGGCTCGCGTACGTACAATGCGGTAGTGGGGCGCGTCATTTCAGACTGGACAAGCTATACAATATATTAATATAACATAACATCACGCCTGTATCTCCCCGAAGGGTTAGGGAGAGCTGTACCTATAGCGCACCCACATTTCGCCAGTTACAATATATTATTTGTCAGTAAGAGAGAGGTAATCTCTGGAAGTACTGATCCAAAAATCTTTCAATGATAGAAAGCTTACACTCTTGCCGAGTAAACACCTCTTTGTCATAGGAGTCACAGACAGTCCGCTGTGCAGGCCCTGCATGGAGGACGACGAGACAGCAGCTCACGTGCTGTTAAACTGCCCGGTGGTCGCCACTTACAGGGCAAAGTACTTCGGTAACCCAGGTACCCCCCGTGAGACTGTCAATAACACCAAGGAGTTGCTGGTCTTCCTTGAGAAGCTGGGGTGGATCGAATAATCGATTTTCCCACCCGTACGCAAAATACGCGGATTGACGTGGAGTTGCGGACACTAGCCCGTATTACGGTTAAAACGGATTCAATAGTTTCAGCATGGTTCATACACTAAAGAAACTAACGCTATTTGAAGTGAATTGCAAAGTAAACTTCGTATTTGTGACTTACCAATAAAACTATGTTTACAATGCTCCAACATTACGGCGCATATCCTTAGAGCGTATACTATGACTTGGACTAGAACGAGGTGGCAATCACATCTGGAACAAAATTTTATTTTACACCTATAACCAAAAACTCAGGAGTAAAGCCATTCCCGACGTAACTCGCGAATAACTCGTGATTTTGTACTACGCCTAACCAGTTTTGAGACTGTGAGTATATTTATGCATATTGTGACATGGTGATTTGCTAATGTTATTCATACATATTTATATTAAAATTAAATTTTATTTTATTAATAGTATACAATACAATACTATTAGTAAAATAAAATTTATTTTTTAGAAAATGGTCCGAAAAAGTAAACTTTATTATCAAGGAAAAATGAAAGGTAAAAAGAAAAGAGTTGAAAAAACACGGAAGGCATGTGCAGTTCTTAGGTAAATAATAAGTGTTGCCATTATCTTCCTTCAAGAAAATTGTTATATTTTACTATTATTTCTTGAATCTAAAAATGTGTTAATGTTTTTTGGCGTTAGAAACACTATAATCTACTATACTAAGTGGTCCTGTGACTATGCATAAGCCCTTTTTTCTTGGGGATATGTAATCAAGTTACATGTAAGAAAATAATGGTCCTATATTTACTACTGTGGCGGCATCTACATTGCCACATGTGAACTACACATCAGACTGACGTCACGCAAAATCCTGCATCGCGCAAGCAGTGTTTACCGGGCGACCAGGATATAAATAAATAAAAAATAAAATAAAAATTATTTTATATACAGCGTGGCGCTACAATGGTGACATTAATTTAACACACATATACGTTTTCACATTTTCGTTTCATGAAGAAATGATGTTTCCATTAATCGTTATTATTTGCGGATTTATTTAAAGTTTTATAAAATAGCATTTTAGAGCAACCTGTACTTAAAGAACTGTCGCGCAGCGGTCATTTGCCGAGGTCACGGATCATAACATCGCATCAATGAAATTAAAATGAATAAGCAATACTTTAAAGGAAAGAGATATCCCTTTGTCGGCGAGCGGGCGGCCGGCCAGCGGCGGCGCAGGCGACGCGTGCCCTCCCACCCCGTCGCGTCGCAGCGAAATCGAATTCTTTTTGCATTTCTAGTGCTAGCCTAACTCGTGTCCTTGACACACTTCTTCACAGTAGTGCGCATAATTACGTCGCTAATTTTGTGATGTTTCCGCGAATAAGACGCTTACCTATTGTTGTTTATTTATTTATTTTGGTGTAATTAGGATAGTAATTAGATTATGGTACTGCGATAAAGACGCTTTGTTTTGTTTTAGGTTTCGTTATCTCGTAGCTACGTTGACATCTCTTGCGATACGGACGCTTTTATTTGTGTTATTAGTGCTTGTGTAAACTTGTGATCGTGATGGCAAATACACATCCGAACTACACAGCAGCTGAATATGCGGACATGATCCTAATTTACGGAGAATGTCGTCAAAATGCCGCTCTTGCGATAAGGACATATCGCGAGAGATATGGCGGTTCAAGACAATGCCCTACTAATCCTCGCACTATTGTAGGAGCTTTTCAGCGCATCCGCGAAAACCGGCCAGTGGATCCTAGGTTTCAACGCCCTGATCGACCACCTCCACGACAAAACCCAATCCAGTTAACTGAAAATGTGCTACAATATTTTCAAAACCGACCCAAAACTAGCCTCCGCCAGAGCGCTAGGCATTTTCGAGTTCATCACAGAACCGTCCATAAGATATTAAAGCGCGAAAAGTGGCACCCATTCAAGTTTAGAAAAGTACATACTCTGCTATCGCGTGATAAAATTGATCGAGTGAATTAGTGTCAGTGGTTACTGAGTAAAATTGAAGAGGACAGTGACTTTCTTTCCCAAATTTGTTGGACTGATGAAAGCACGTTCACCAGAAACAGCATGTGGAACCAGCACAACTTACACCATTGGGCACCCAAAAACCAGAATCCGCGCGTGTGGCGGGAGTCAGCCCATCAGTACAGATTTTCTTTAAATGTTTGGGCAGCTATTCACGGTGACAACATCATCGGACCCGTATTCATTGATGGGGCTTTGAACGGAGAAAGGTTTCTAAATCTACTAAATGATTCGGTGTCAGAATACACAAACAACTTAAACGTCCATCAATACCAACGAATGTGGTACCAATTAGATGGCGCGCCAGCACACTCTGTAACAACAGTCAGGCAGTGGCTAAATGACACGTTTGGTGCACAATGGATTGGTAGATTTGGACCTCGTAGGTGGCCAGCAAGATCGCCAGACCTCACGCCACTCGATTTTTTTTTCTGGGGATGCATCAAAGACGATGTGTACTCGGAGAACGTGGATTCGGTGGAACAATTACGCCATCGAATAATAAATGCGTTTGAGAAATTGAAGGAAATGGCTATAAGTGACAATTTATTTTCAAATGTGCGGGAAAACATGAAACGCGGTTTAGCTCTTTGCATCCGCCAACGCGGTGGTCTCATTGAAAATAAGAAAATTTAAAATAAAGACAAATAAAAGCAGTGATTAGTGATGACAGTTATAACTAATAGTAACAAGAGAGGGTGATATGATAAGTGTTTCTTGACTAAGCACCTCCGCTGTAGGTATCACTTGCGGCGCCCGCCGCTGGTCGGCTTCTTTAATCATACGCCGTCAAAGAATCGGACCGCTCACGAGTAGGTACAAAACGCGTTGCGCGGTTGCCAGCGCGTGAAGCGACGCGTTGCCGCTCCGAGTTAACGTAAGCCAGCTAAGTAAGTAATTTCATGAATGATTTTTTGCAAGGGTGATCCCAATTTTAGTTACTTTTTTATCATTAAGTTTGTTTGTTTTTTTTTTTTTTCAATTTACGAGATATTTTAACCTATTAAAATTAATATGATTAAAGGGCACTAGCCCTACACGTGTGTTAAATTAATGTCACCATTGTAGCGCCACGTTGTATATACAACAACCCGACATCAATCTTTAGGCAGTTGCCCACCAGACACAACACCCATCTGGTCGGAAGATCCTCCCTTTTCTATAGAGTATGAGTGAACTATACACCCTGTTCCTCAGACCTTTATACCTCATACCTGGATATTTCTCTTGCCAAACTGCTGATAGAATTGTCATTGATATTGCTATACAATATGATGAGGTTATGTGTGGACTCCACCGCCTTGTCTGCGAGCTTCTGTTTCTCCATACATTTCAGACATGCTTCTATTTGTTTTAGAAGCACTTGTATGAAACATGAATCTGGAAAAAAGAACAGTAGATAATTTTGATTTAAGTATACAGTTTTTGAGATGGGATTCTTGGGACCACGAAAACTTCTTGAGTTTGAGTTTGACGGCCAAATAAAGTATAAATGCTCATTTTAAATGGTCGATAGGGCTCGTATGTATGCGGGGTGCAGGAGATTTCTGTAATGCATGCCATGTAGGGCCGCATGCAGGGAACCGTTTTCATTAGTCGATAGTGAACGACCTTGTGTGGTTTATGTAGTACCTGCTCCGAAAATTTGGCAGTTGCTTCGAAGGTTAATTTTCATTGGGTGTGAGTCTCCGCACGCTTTTTACCGACCGATGAATTTCAATTCCCGTCTTATGACTTTCATTAGTCACTACCAGTGGCGGCTGGTGCCTCAGAAAACCGGTGGTGCACTGCATGGGTTTAGTGAATATTTTCAAATAAAATATCTAGGACACCCCATAGACATGCCTCGTGGTATACGGGAAACTGGCAGGTATAGCGAAGCGCAGTGATGAGATGCAGGCGACGACACAAAACTTTACACACACACAAAACATTTTAGTCTAAATTGTATCTACTCAATATTGTATTTTACACTCATGTTTACTCACAAAATGTTAACTATTTTCTTAGATAATAAGTAATTAATTACGCAGGTACAAAATTACTCTGCAATCGCGCGCGAAAAGTAACAATAACAAGTGCGTACTGCGTAGGTCAAGGCCTCGGGTCATGCATGCGAAAGCGAAGTGTCCCCGCTACCCCCGCCGCCCGAGAATCTTTCGTATTCTTTCGGCAATTTTCGGTAACGTGCGGCGCACCTAGCTATCCTAAAAATGCATACATTTTGTTCTAAGCATCTTCCTTCTCACGCGCCCGGCGGTTTACATCTTGTTTCATAGAAGTGCGCCTTAGGCGCTGGCTCCACGAGCGAGAGAATCGCGACGAGTCCGCCCTTATATCATAATCTCAGTTCTGGCATCAATTAAACAGTCTTATTTTATTTTGTCCATAAGTGGTAGCAACGAACGGAAAAATGCCTCATTTCCACGCTCGTCGCGATACTGTGGTTGAACATTATTTCTTTGTATATCTATACTCTCGCGCATAACATTCGATATCTCTTTATTAGATTCCAGAAACATTTGGACTGGACATTTTTCTTTTTATTAGACGTGGATGGTTCCGTAACATTAGGGGTGGTATTAACCGAACTGTCGTCATCCTCAAAAACATCTTGACTGTCCTCATTGAACATGTTTGACGATGTTGAAGCGTGTTCTGTGTGTTTCTTTAAAAAAAGTAATGCATCATAATGAATATACTTTCGTCGTTTTGTGGCAGCTTGACCGGATTTTGAGCATTGCTGCAACTTTAACTCCTTACGAAATTGATCCCTTAAAGATTTCCATTTTGTCATTAACTCAAGTCCTGAAGCAAAGAGATAACTTTTAATTTAAATATTATAATAATATGTAAGTATACATATATTAATTATTATGTATATTAATAAAAAAAACAACACAGATTAATAAATCCGAACGCTTTGATGGAGTCTTCGTTTTACATCCCATTTAAAAAAAACTTTCCATCAGGTGTGATTGCAAAAAAACGCGAGCCTATTTTATATTACAAAAAATATATGATAAAGTATATTTTTTAAATAATAATGTCATTTTCCAGATATCTCGCTTCTGGAACAAGTTATAAACGCCTTCAGAATAAGTACAGAATTTCGAAAAAAACGTTGACTAAATTAATAAAAGAAACATGTGGAATTATATGGAAAGTGCTAGCACCTACAGAAATGGCAGCCCCGAACAAAGAATCATGGAAAAGAATCTCAGAGGGATTTAAAGACAACGCGAATTTCCCACATTGCTTGGGAGCGCTAGACGGCAAACACATTCGAATTCAGTGCCCCCGGAATTCCGGCTCTCTATACTATAATTATAAAAAGTACAACTCAATCGTTTTATTGGCTTTGGTGGATTCGAATTATTTATTTACTGTGATTGACGTAGGTTCTTACGGCCGTGAAAATGATTCTACCATTTTTCAATCTTCAATTCTAGGCCAGAAGCTAAATAAAGAAGCCCTTGATTTGCCGGAAGAAGAAGAACTGGTATTTGGCGGACCCAAAATGCCATATGTGATTGTAGCTGATGAGGCCTTCGGTATTCATCGAAATTTAATGCGACCGTATCCAGGTCGATGTCTTCCTACGGACAAAAAGATTTTCAACTACAGACTGTCTCGTGCGAGACGTTACGTGGAATGTGTCTTTGGACAAATCACCTCAAAATTTCGCATATTTCATAATACAATAAATCTTCAACCGGACACAGTTCAATTCTTGTAATAAAAGCAGCTTGCGTTTTGCACAACTTCATAAAGCGTCGAGCATTAAATGCCACTGACGGGGAAAATGAAGACATATACAATCAACAAAATATGACACCCGTACTTCAAAGGACAAGGAATTCGGGGTTGCAAATTCGAAACTTATTTAAAGATTATTTTAACACAGTGGGCGCGGTTCCTTGGCAAAATGACTACATCGTTTAATTAAAATTATCTTTCTTATAATTATTGTTGAAACAATAGCATAGACAATAAAAACTAACAATTATAACAACAAAAATTACCTAAATAAATAATATTGTAGGCACGCTTACCTTTTTCTTTTTTTCTTTAGAGGTTAGGTCATCCCACTCTGTGAACATAGCACTTCCCACATCATACCAATACTTTGCTTTTATTTCTCTGTTTCGATACTCGGCCAACTGAACATCGTAAAGGGCAGGTCTCTCTCTCACTTCAAGAATAAACTTTTCAATGTCAAACATTGTACTATTGTTTAAAAAGCTTCTCGAAACGTCCTTGCTTAACGAGAGGCAACGCTGAAATGACGCTGCGATTGACAGCGCGCCCGCTGCGCGCTCGTCGCGAGCGCGCGGCGGGCTCGCTGCTATTCGCGGCGGGCTAGCGACGATGTAATGACGTTTCGCGCGCTCATTGCCACTCGTCGCATCGCGGCGATAATATCGCCGTGTGGAGACGGTTCCATAGAGAGTGTATAGAAATACGTGGCACGACGATAATATCGCCGCGATTCTCTCGCTCGTGGAGCCAGCGCCTTAGCGAGCGCACGCGGCCGTTTTTATTCAAGCAAAAATAAGATTTAATTCTTTTGCAGTAGAAATCAAAATAGGTCAGCTTGATTTTCTCAACTCCAATAACAAAACCATGTTATCATAAAAGTAATTTCGGTGTACGGTAGGTAGTATTATGGATAGTTATATGTATAGATCATTGTTTTGAAAGTTTATACATTAGGTTTATACTGTATAGATAGTATGGTATGGGTAGAAGGTAGCTGTATATTAGAAGGATTAAAATGGTAGTGCGGCCCACGAGCGCACCTAAGGCACAGCCGCCACTGGTCACTACCCCGCCTGCTGTATATCGAGCGAGTTATCGACTAATTAAAATGAGCCATTAGTGTTATTACTTATGAATCCAAGACAAGTGACATAACAGCGATAAGAATGATGGAAAAGAAAAAAAATATTAAAGCCTATCCAAAGAGAGCTTGTTTATTCTTCGTAAACAGGGACTAAAATAGCTCTTTAATCCCTAGGGACTAAAAGTGATTTTAGTTTGTAATGTGGATATTGTTAGTAAAAGTTCCGATCAGTAACAGGTTGTGTAAAAGGCGCGAGTCAAATAAAAAAAAAAAGTGTGAAAAATAAAAACCGCGCAAAATGCATTCCGTCTTCGTTCGTACGAAGTTTGAGCATATGTTATTATGAATGTTTACACAAATTCGGGAAATCAAAAGAAACGTAGGTACTACTTATTCATAAGTTGCACTTACTTATTTTCTCATAGAGGGTGATAAAAAGTAGTGTCCACCTCGGGAGCAACACTATTTTATGCTCGAGTGACATACTTTGAATCCCTTACTGCGCTCTGGATTCAAAGAAACACTCTCGCCTTTAAAATAGTTGTTTGCTCGCCCTAGGTAAACAATCTACTATTCTGTAGCTTATGTTAATCATGTAATTCTTTCTATAAAGTAGTGTTTGTTACCTTTACATTGTTTGCCATATCTTCGAACCTTGAGTTATTTTATTGGACTAAATATTTCTTTTGTTAAAACTTATCGACTTTGAAAAAAAACGGAGGTGAAGACCATTTTTTCTAAAAAAAACAGTATTAAAAAAAAAACAAGTGTAAGTCCATAAAATCGTCCTGAATCCTGAGTTTATGGACTTGTTTTTTGCTTGACGGGACTTTCACAGGTAGATGACGTCATAAGGCTAAGCTAAGGATGTAAGTTGTAACTTAGACTACTTTTATTTTAGAAAAAGAAACGCGGGCGAAGCCGCGGGCAGCAGCTAATCAGAACACGAAACGCTTTGAAAGCGATTACCACTTGCTTCGGCCTTCATATCTATGTAAACGTTCTACAATCAAAATAAATCATTTGACCAGTATCTGGGGTTAGATATGGCAGACCGGGATACAAAGGAGAACTTTCCTTAAAGCGGAGACTGACTTGCAACGTTTGTTTGTAAAATGCGACATATTAACTGCCCGATACTTGACATGTAAGTAATTCTATCTCAAACCTTTTTTATACAACAGAACGCCTTGATCATAATCAGTCTTCAGATTCCCCGTCCCATTTCCAGGGCAGAACGTCTTCATAAACCCGTCCCATAGTGCCACAGTCTTCAATAGGTTAAGCACATGAGTGACCACAAATGGCGTTGGTCTAGATGTCAGTATTATCTTTATAATGTCTAGGACTTTAGGTTTGTTGACCTCGGAAGATGTTAGGGCTTCGATGAGGGACGTTATTGATAGTAGCAGCCCGCTGTACAGTGTGGCGCAGGACTGAAAGAAATAATTAAAGACTTTATTAAGAAGACATTTTGGTCTTTATTATTAGTGACGTAAAGTGCATACAAAGCCGCTGCAGATCAGTGTTTATGTTTGTACAACTTTGCACTTTTGGGACTAATAATAAAGTGCAATATTGAATGTCTTCGGAAAATCCCAGCTTTGAGCTCCTTTCGGCCTGTGCGGAACCTTAGTTTACTGTCTTACAACAGTTCGAAAAAAATCATAAAATATTTCTTTTTATTTCTGGAGCTTAGAACAATAGAGAAGCTTGACGGTAATTTTGGATTTAAGTCTAACTTTTTTTTTTTTTCAAAAACATTCATTTCAAATTATTTTCGCTAAAAGGGGAAGTATTAAAACAAATGGACTACTCGTACTCACAGCATTGTCAAGCAACACACATATCCTGCTAATAATGTCAATGAGCTGTCCTCTCTTCTCTGCACCCTCGTCAGGCATTTGTTCATGTTTGAAGAACCAGTAGACTCCTCTAGAAGAGTCTAGAACATACGCTAGTGTCGCTACCATTCGTCTGGATAGGATCTCTTGTTCTTCTTTGTATAGCGCACTGAAATAAGAACAGTTTTTTTTTACATTTTCGGTCGTGTGACCCCATTAGGAACGCAGTTCCTTCTCACGTATGATTTAAAACAAAAACTTTTGACACTTGATACCTTAAACTGACTTTTTCTTAGATTCTTTTAGGTCGCATAGACTATTTTACCTATCCACAGACGCGTTTTAGGAATGCTGTGACGGATGAATTGTCCACACAAACGTAATACCTCAATCATTTGCAATTTGAGCATATTTCCACCATATTATATTCAGACTGCCTCGTTGGTCTAGTGGTCGCAAGCGCTACTGCTGAGCATGAGGTCTTGGGTTCGATTCCCGGGTCGGGCAAAGTGTTATTGCGTTTTGCTATCTGGAATTTCTCAGTAGCAGGCCGGGGTCTGGATTTGTGCCCGGTTGATGGCAATAGGCTCGCCCCTATTACATGTGACTTATTATTTTAAATCTTTAACTTCTATAGTTTAGAAGAAAAAAAAATTAAGCGTAGTACTTAGTTTTGCAGGCCAGTGTATATGTGAGAACAATGTAAAGAAAAAAACAAAAACGATTAAAAATAAGCCCTGGCAGATAAGAGATGATTAAAGCCCACATTTGCTCAGGTGAGGCACCTAATTGCAACTGCCCATTTGTGTCCTTGGTTCCGGACATAAAATATTTAGGATTCCTCATTGACTGCAAACTAAGCTGGCAACCCCATATCGAAGCCCTATGTACAAGGATCAGAAAATTAATTTATATATTTAAGGAACTTAGACACTGCTGATTCCGATTTAGCTTTGCTTGTCTTTATGAGCCTTTGCCAGTCAATTATTTTATATTGTATCCCGGTTTGGGGCGGAACCTACAAAACCTCCTTACTTAAAGTTGAAAGAGCTCAAAGGGCGATCTTGAAAGTCATTCACTTTAAGCGTAAGGACTTTTCGACCAAACAACTGTATGCCGAAGCCGAAGTGTTGACTGTGAGACAGCTTTTTGTGCTCCGTGCCGTATTGCGGAAACACTCTACGTTACATCTAGACTCTGATAAGCTGAAAAGACGCAAAGGCTTTCCCGTGTGCGATATTCTACAATGCCGTTCCAAGATTGCCAGCCGACAGTATGCGGCATCTAGCTCGCGACTGTATAATAAAATAAATAAACTTTTATCCATATACTCCCTGACTAAACACGAAGTTAAAATCAAACTGGCCAATTGGTTGCAGAAGTTAACGTATGACGAATTCTGAGAATCTTATTACAAATATCTCTTAATAGAATAATACTGTATCTATTTAATTTAATTCATTGTTTAATCTTATGTTGTTATTGCAATAAGTACTTGCATGCCACTCAATATTTGTATGGTATTATATCTGGAGGAACTAAAACCCAGGCTTTTGGCCTAGTTTAGGAGGCATCAGTTCGCCCTATAGTGAGAACGCCTTGGTGCCGATTCTCTTGTACACCGGACTAAACTAACTAAACTATCACTAAAATTCCTTACTTTTGGCTATGAGAATCTTAACGCTATTCTGTAGTAAAAAGTCTCTAAATTAAAAAAATATTTTGACACAACTAAATTGAATTTGACAATTGCGACTGCACGTGGTACATACTTGTTTGCCCTACTCCGTGTATTTTTTTAGAGCCGGGGGCGCGCAGTGGGGGCAGCCTCGACGTGTTTTATATGGAATTTTTCACTTTTTGTATGGAAAATAAAAAAAAATATTACCTACGTGTTGAGTAATAGGGGTATAAGGGTTTCATAAAGGGGATCGAAATTTTCATTATTTTTGCGATAGGACACACCATTTTCGAGATATAAGCAAAAGAAAAGAAAAAAATCCAGTACAGTACTGTTTTTGCACCCGAAGTCGAGATGTTCGTGTGAATTTTAGTTCATGACAACTAATAATATTCCACACCATTTTCAGTGGCGATTAAAAATGGTCAGAATTAGTTAGAAAATTAAAATTTTAGGTGAAAAACGTTAAATTCAGAATAGCAAAATTGTCATTTTCACTAAATTAAAATCTCAGTACAATCTTAGTGCTGTCAAACTAAAATATAGTTAAGTTGTGCCACTTTAGTCTATTTCAGAATGGGAAATCATCGTTTGACAGGAGTAAACTAAATTTTGGTGATTTTTAGTCTAGTTTAGACGCATTTGTGACAAGAGAATCGGCACCAATGTGACTCTATTGTACAACATTCTATAGTCCTTGTGTACTTATGTATTTCATTACTGTGTAAAAATAAATGTTTTTATTATTATTATTATATTTAAATAAAAATAGATAGATAATGTGTAAAAAATAAATAAAAATAATATTAAACTCGATAAAAGATACAATTATAGGTAATTATATAGTGCTGTGTAAGGAAAGAAATAAAAATGGTATAGTTGCACAAGAAACAATGGACGGTCGTCAATAAATAATAGATAACTATATCATGGATTCATAGCAATGAAATATTTAAATTAATCATGTCTAGCTTCCGTTGCGTATCCATGAGGTACTGCCGGTGGCTTCGTCTAAATGTATTGATCGTGTTAATACATCTAATAGGTGGTGGCAGGTCATTCCACAGTTTCGAAGCCGCATAACGGAAGCTAGCTCTAAAAGCTATACAGGTTGATTGGTCCAAGATAACCATGGCTTAAATGGTTCTAAATTGTCTGTACTATCTTCGCCTTAAAGCTTTGCACCCAGCTTCCAATCAACCTGTATATTATTTATATTTAGCGAATCCAACTACATATATAAGGATCTAATACATCCATAGGTTAAATCTTTTCGATAAGATAACAGAAATCGCATACTATTGGCAGTAAATATGAAACTACTTTACATCTAACCGTAAAAAATCCCGTCGGAATTACCCCAGTGCACCTTATATAAAGGACTCTTTTGCAAAAGTTCATGTTTCTAGAATCAGCGTTTGAGGCTGTGCGTTGTCTGGTCTGTCAGTGAATTAATTAATGTTTTCGGCACAACATTCATATGGTGATATATCGTCAAAAATTTTAATCCATCTGGCGGATGTCGTAAAAACTACACATTTAAGTTTATTTGTCTTCTGTTCTGTACTTATGGATATGTCAGTAGAACTCCAAAAAATAATTTATTGAATTTTCAGAATGTGTTTCTGCAATGAATATTAGTAAAAAAAAAAAACTTTACCAACCTGCCTCTCAACAGATCCTGTTTGCTAACACATTGGTAACTGGAGGTGACGTCCATGTACTTCTCGTCCATTTCCTTCTGGAAAGACGTCGTCACACGTTGACATACCGTCTCCAGTCTACTGCGAGTTTCATTCAGTATTGATTTTATTGAGCTGAAGATCTGGAATAAGTGTATCTATCGTTTTATAAATATTTAAAAAGCAATAAATATTTGAAATAGTAAAAAAAGATAAGTCTTGTGAGGTGTACTACATCTACATACTTGTTCGTGTTGGTATGATTTGGCATAACCGGGAAGCTAAATATGTATTCGATTTTGCCGCCCGGTTGTACGGTTGTGTTAGGTCTCAATATTATTTCGTTAAAAATACTGTTTTCCAGAAACAAGAATACTTTAAGTGAAAATTTTAGAAGCGTTTGGTTTGTGGTGTACCATCCGATTGCTATTGGTGGCGACTAGGTGGCTTGTTATGGCGATGGTGCGCTAAACAACGAGCTACGACCAAGTTAACACCATTATAAAGTCACTCATACTTACATTAAAATACCTTTCCTCAATCCTATCACTATCCCCCGTAAACACACTCGTAACATCTTCATAAACACAGCTCATCACCACTTTGTGCTTGCTGGTCTCTTTGGGCACCGGTGTGGTTGGCAGTCGGTGGAACGTGCTGTAGATCCTGCACTTATTCTGTGAAAGGTCAGTAGTCTTCTGTAGCTTCTCGTTGTAGTCTAGTATGGAATGCTGCTGGTTTGTGCACGGTTCTAGTATGTAGGGGAGTATTGAAGGGTCAGTTGTTGCTTCTGTAATTGAGAATGGAAAATTAAAAATATCATTTTGCCACTAGTCTTGCACATTTGCAATGAACCTGTTACAATCAATTTGTATAAAACCGGCCAAGTGCGTATCGGACCACGCACAATGAAGGGTTCCGTAGTTGGGATGAATTTATCCCAAGAACAGTTGTTGTTGAATAGTTGAAAAACATGTTCTCTTATACATTCTAACTGCAAATGTAAGTTTGTACGCACAATATTGAGAGATTTACCATGTTATTTTAAGACCATAGACTTCTTATAGGTTTTCCTGTAATCTATGAATAAACAACCATTATCTGTATTTTTTTTTATATGGTTCAAGAGTTGTGGAGATGTGAGAGAAGGGGAGGGAATGGTCAATTTTCATCAGTTTTCTTAAATAACTAATATTTATTATAAAATTATTAAAAAATAATTGAGATCCTCACAACAAGCCCTTTCAATTGGTATGTCACACGACAGTCTGCAAAACTTTTTTTTTTAATTTTTTCAATTTGCCCGCGAAAAGTGATCCTCATATTTAAAATTCTTTTATTTACGTTACGTGTAGGACGCAGAAATTTATGAGTACTTAGTGTCAACTAAATTGGTCCAGTAGTTTCGGAGCAAATTGGATGTGTCAGACGGCCAGACGGCCAGCCAGTCAGCCAGCCGACCAGTCAAACTGACAGACAGACACACGAGTGATCCTATAAGGGTTCCGTTTTTTCCTTTTGAGGTAGGTACGGAACCCTAAAAATTGTATCAGCATTCAGGATTTTTAGATTTTTGCATTTGTTGCTCTAAGAAGCCCTTAATTTGGATGATTTAGATAAATTGATTAGAGCTAACTAATGTATTTTTATTAAGGTTGCACTAGTCGATATTTTTTCCATACAAATTTCGGGAGGGTATTACTCCACTGTTTGACATTGTAAATCCAAAGTTAAACATGATATGTTTTTGTGTCATTATTATATTTTGTCTGTGCGGGGACAGAATAGTAAAATGAAACATTAAAAAGTAATGAGCCCACAAATATTAGCTTTCTTGCAAATATCCTTTTTTTTAAATAAGTAATAAAAGAAGTGTAAAATTTCCTAAACGAAGTCGGCACCTACAAAGCTCAATTATCGAAGAGTTCAATAGACTTTATTTGTAATTGATTTATGCATTGGTTTTTTCATTAAACTCGATTTTCCAAAGGATTCTTCGTAATTTTTTACGCGCTCGTTTTACTAAAATAGTTTGGAACGATGTTTGTGTGCATGCAAACTAGACGTTGTGTAAGTAGACTGGCGTCTAACTGCTCATCACTGATACTATCTCTGTCGGACACGATGACAGGTGAGACAGCGTGCTTTTTGGCTACGCCCACCACCGAGTTGGAGCCCGCGACTAGTTCAACTTTAACATTCCCAGTTTAACAGGTTTTAAGTTTTGACTATTATTTTGTAATCACAACTTAGATGTTATTAAGTTTATTCGAATAAAGCCATACTGACATCTCCATATTGCAAACAATTATTAATTTCAGGTTGAAAGCTAAACTTAGTAGTATCGTTATAACATTACTGTACCTGCTCTGCATGTTTTGTTCAATTTCAGCATGTGAGCCTTGTCATCAGTCTGTACTGCGTTGGATACTGTCTTCACTCTATTACTTTGAGTAACAAGTGTATCATTCTGTAGTGTGTTGTTGTAATGCCTGTGAATATAATCAATTATTGTTTCAAAAAGAATTTTTTAGCTTTAACCCTTGGCTTCGCCCTTGTGGAGGCCGACAATTGTTCCACGGAAACGAACTTCCGAGATTAAAAGTATCCTATGTCCTAATTCAGGACACGTTCTACCTGTGTGCCAAAATTCATTGAAATCCTGACAGCTGTTAAGTTGAGACCAACACATAGACAAAGGTTTGTTACCAATTTTTTCTTTTTAATGTAGTATTGATTCAAAGTCCCAGCTCAGGTGTCAGGAAACCACATCAACATACTGTACATTATGCTAATTTAAGGATGATTATCATTCATAGCAGCTTATTAAAAGTCTGGGGTGGGACAAGGCCTTCACCACATTCAGTCTACTCCAGGCTTACGACTTAATTATCTAGACAAGTAGACCATTCCTCTGTTATTTGATTTTTCCTGGAGGATATTTATATAATTTGGAGTTAATTTTCAAAGTTTTCATACCTTTGTGATATGTCATTTCCTCCAACTGTAACTTGTGTTAATCTCACTTTTGAAGATTCCAGTTTCTTGCACTTTTCCTTTACACTTATTATTTCGAGATTCTGAAACAGTACACTGGGTTATTATTATTTGACAGTGGATATTCATATCAGAAGGATGCTAGTGATTACTTTATCTTTTACTTTAATTATCTATTTTGAAGTGTTAAACTACAATTACAAGTGCCTGTAATTATAATTACAGTATTAACTCATTTATTTTTAGATTATTAGCTCTGTTGGTGTCTTTTCACAAACTATACAGACCCTCAGACCTAAAGAAATTAATATGACATATTATTTACTTCTTAAATCATGTAAAAAAGATAACAATAACCTTGAAATCCAACTGTGTTCTCAGATCATGCATCTGACTGTTAGCAGCACTAAGCTTGTCCGTCCACTCCATCTGTACTTTCTCCTGAGCCTTTATTTTCTCCAACCTGGCATTATCCACGGCTGACTGACAACTCTTCAGCTGAGTCCGCAGTATAGACGCTTCACCTTCCTTTGTCACACATTTCTCTAACAACTTCCCATTTTCTGACTTTAGTTTAGCATTCTCCTCTTGCATCTGAAGGAGTTGGCGGTACACTTGGTCCGAATCATGACTTTTGAACACCTTGTCACTAAATAACAAGTCATCTGACACATTGACTTGCCCATTCGTTTTGGGTATAACTTTTGAGGAGATTCCAGGTAATGGTGAGGATATTCGATGGCATTTTTCTTTTAAGTGAGTTGATATGGAAGTGGGTGTGTTGAATGACGGTTTTTTGAACGTGAATTCTGTTTTTGACGTGCTAGTGCTAGGAGTAGGCTCGAAACTTAGCTGAGTGCTAGTTGAGCCTGGTTTCATGCACATACTGTAGTCTGCCAGTTGACTGATGTCGCTGGTTTTGTAGGCCTGCTCGCAAGCCTGGCTGGCGAGTAGTAGGATCTCGTCATCATTGTCGTCTCCCCAATTGTCATCAATATTAGATTCTATGGCATAAAAGTTTGAACTTAACCTAACTTGATATATTATCCATTTTGTTTTGTGCTTAAACTTACATTGTGAAGACACTGGTAGCTTATTTTAGATATGTTACACGTAAATAATTAAAGAGAATTTAAAGTAAATGTACAATTTGGGAAGTTTACCTTTGATAAATTCATTGTTTTGACTCAATGGAAAGTTGTGATCAGATATGCTAATGTCAAGTTTCGCTTTTTTTCGTTCACCTTGATGTTGCGGATAAAATCTTTTGGACATTTTTAAATAAAATTCATTCCAAAATAAAGAAAAAGTTTAATTTTGGCGGTACGAGCGCCTTTGCAAACTAAAACGAACGAAAATAGCAAAACACAGATAAAATTATGAGAAGCTGTCAAATACGTAAAACCGTAAAACAAAGTGAAAACCACAGACTATAAGAACGAAAACTTTGTAAGTACATGAAATTCGGTATGTAAAGTAAAAATTAACATGCTAATTCCAAACCCATTTCGAGATTTTAGGTTTGTAAGCCTTATTTTTCTATTTTTAGGTCTTAAAATGTTAAGATCTTTTTTTTTTTTATTTTTTTTATGGCATCTCGCAGTTGGCTCTAAGATTGAGGTCGCAGCTGCTTAACCCGACTATCCTGTGGATGCCTTAAGCTACTAACTTAAAGCCACCAGCCAGGGGCATAAACTATTCTATGTTAAAATAAGCGAACACTCGCTAAGGGCACCCCCTGTGGGGTACAAACCTCGGCTTAGGGCGTCGCTGGCGGGAGGACAGCAAGGTGGGACAGGCTGGATCAAATTTCATTATTATTAATCGGGGAATTTAAATCTACATTTCTCAGCGTAACGCGGGCTGGCGCTTCTGCGAGCAAGGGTCAGGGGGAGTATTATTTATTCGGGAGTGTCGCGAGTGCAATGGACCTCGTCGGCGAGGTCGAAATGCAGGTCTTTTTTTATTGTTTTGTAACGTGCTGGTGTCCCTATTGATTTCCTGAAGGAGGGTTATAGGGTCATCTGGGTTGGAGAGAACATGCCTCGGACGGCGAATCTTACTGATTTTAGAGGGGACATAACTGGCCGCTTTAACAATCAGAGGGTTGCGGTGAAGGGCGGCTTTATCAAAGAAAAGCTTTGAATTGCGTTTTAGAAATTGGGCTATAGTGGGAATTTTTAGGTCGAGATGGAGGATCTCGTTCCTAACGTACCAGGAGGCTCCCGTTGCCATTCGTAGGAAACGGTTTTGAAGTGTTTGCATTCTATGCACGTGTCGGGGTTTGGCTTGTGCCCAGGCGGCGCACGCATAGGTCATGATAGGGCGGATGCACGCCAAGTACGTTCGCAATTTGCACCTAAGTGACAGCTTGCTACGCGCATTTAGCATGGAGTGGAGTCTTCATAGAGTGAAAGCGACTCGCGAGCGGACCTTCTTTATGTGCTCAGAAAATGTTTTTTTTTTTTTAAGATCGTATTTATTTTCACAAACATTCTTAAATTCCCTTGACTTTTACTTGACCTCTAGATGACGTCATAAACTACCCTGTATAGGAAACTTTCAGTGCCTATTGTAATAAAATTTTATATATTAAATGTCAAGCGTCAATGTCAACGTCAAGTTTGCATGAAGCTGTTTACTTTCGTTGAGCGTACCGTGCCTTGATTTTTTGATAAATTACCTAATTCTTTTCACTATATCCCTTGCTATCCCTTCGGACTTCGATACTTACTGCTGCATTGATCATTTGCTTGTTTTAAGGAACTGCTTGCCTACCTTTTGGATTTGTTTTAATTAATTGTGTTAACATACCACCGATGCCAAAGTTAGAAGCATCGCAATGTACAGAGAAAGGGAGATCATAGTCAGGACAAGCTAGTATAGGAGTAGTAACAAGAGTTTCTTTTAGTTTATTAAAAGCTAGAGTAGCATCTTTATCCCAAATGAATTTAGGGGCGTTTTTACCGGTAGAAGTTAATTTATTAAGTGGATTTGCAATTGTGCTTAAGTTAGGAATAAAACGACGAAACCAGCTACAAGTCCCAATAAATTTTCTCACTTCTTTACGCTCAGATACGGCTAAAATTAAAGCAATACTCGAAATTCAGAAAAGTCAAACTGTCAAATTTGACAGTTAATATTAATTTGTCATAAAAGAGCAATTTTTATTTTTACAGTATCCGTACCTTATTGTAAAGATAAAGCTTATTAATTATGAATCGATCAAACACTATTTGTGCTAAATGCTTCATACCGTCATGTAAAAACACCACAACGAATAGCCAAAACAAATTGTTTGTGTACTGAGGTCCGTATTTATATGTATTAAACGTGGCAAAGATCATAAGCTATTCAGCCTACTTTATGACGTCAGCACGAACAAAACTTAAAAAAAAAAAAAAATAAGTACAGCTTGGAAAAACAAAAACTTGAAATTATATATTTCAAATACTCATAACTATATAATAAAAATATAAAAAAAATACCTGAAAAATACTTTACATACCGAATTGGAACACTAACTTTTGAGCAGCTGGAAAAAACAAATCCAAACGTGTGGATGGGTTTGGCTTGGCTTGTAGAATGATAAATAATGTAATGTAATGGTCACAGTAGTGGATATTTTTTGCTGATTTTCCGATCAGACCGAGTGTTGGTTATTTTATATGTACAGACGCCAGCTTATCAACCTACTACAATCTGTCAAATTTCTTTAATAGATTTTCAACTTTATCACTAGTTTAAGGTATTAAATAGGATATATAGGTTTAACTTTAGCACAAGTATAAGGTTCAAAGGTGATTGTAAAAATTGGATATTTTCGGGTATGTTGACGTGCTGGCGTCTGTACACAAATCAAAGGAAGCCTGCGCCTAGCGCTTGTGAAGCATCACTGGTCTTTAATAGATTGTCGTTTGTGTGCAAAGCGTGTAAGGCCGGCAATTTAAATACGGAAAAAATCCGAACAGAATGCGGATTTTGTATGGATTTGCTGCCTTTGAAATTCCTTTCGGAATTGTTTTTATTATTATCTTCCATTGTACATAAACAGTTAGCTAAACACTATGCATCGTAACAACTAAAATAAAGAGCGTTTTCGATGAACTCTGGCACCCAGAGTAAGATTTAACTTGTGTTTAGGGTGCCAGCGTCCTCGCCTATAATTTGAACATATAACAGGTAGTTGTATGACGAGCACAGTATATTATTATTAAGGAAACTACTTACTACTAGAAAATGCATGTTATGATGTGTCTGTTAAAGTACCTATGTAGGGGAATGTGTTTGTGTATGTATTGAGAGAGAGATAAAATATGGTGAAAACTTGTGTGTATATAAGTCTGTGTAAATGTAATTATAAAAATATAAATTTACTAACTACTTAAAAGTTAAGCGATTGATACATGTAGTAAATCTTCAGTCTTATCGTAACTCATTGTCAGTAGCCACTTTGTGACCTTGGTCTTACATCCATTATGGCACATGGGAGCTATGGTGCATACTTTGTTTATTTTATTATATAAATGGTTGGACAGAATATCATAATGACGCTGAGCAAGGGCTGTTCTACATCCGCGAGTTGAGCATACCTCGAAGCCTCTACGCTTTTTAGCAGCATTCAGCTTGTATATCACAGAGGGATGTTTGCGCAGAATGGTGCCAAGAACAAAGAGCTGTCTCACAGTGAGGACCTGACATTCGGTGTAGAGAGCCGAGGTGGGATATCTAAACGGCTTCAAGCTCATAACCTTGAGGACAGCTCTCTGTGCTCGTTCCAGAGGCAGTAGGGTTGTCTTGGGGGCCCCACCCCACACTGTGATGCAGTAGTTTATTATACTTTGACACAGGGCATAATAAACAGTTTTAATGGTACGGGAGTCCGCGGAGTGCCTTAGTTTTTTAAAAATAAATATACACTTGCGGACTCGTGATATGAGATTGCTAAGGTGAGGTTTCCAGCTCAAAGAACTATCTACATAGACTCCGAGATACTTGACTGACTTACACCTTGTGAGTTGTGGACAGCCGCATTGTGAAGAGGATAGACCGAGTGAGCAGGTATGAGCTCTCAGCACCGTTGTATCCGGTGAAGGGAGGTTAGTGGATAGTAAGGAGAAAGGTAAGTAAACTGTTTTCTTAAGATTTAAGGTTAGGATGTTATTTGATAGCCATTTCATCACTGAATTTAGAGCAAGTTCCGCGTATTTTACTGTTTCAGGCCAGTCGCTACCGTGAAGAAGCAAGGCCGTATCATCTGCGTAAGTATAAATTGAACAGTTCGTTAGAGACATTTTGCATAAATTATTAATATAAATAAGAAAGAGGGTGGGACCCAAAATTGAGCCCTGAGGAACGCCGTAACTCAATGATTTAGTGTCACTAGTAACGTTATTTATTTTGACGCATTGACTTCTATCACGCAGGTAATCCTGGAAATTTTTTAAGGTATGCCCGCGAATGCCCGTAGCTTCCAGCTTAGATACGAGGTGTGGAACAGACACAGTGTCAAATGCCTTGGAAAGATCGAGGAAAATAGCCAAGCATTTCATTTTACTATCAAGTTTAGATACTACATGATCTACCAAGGCAGCAACAGCATTTTCAGTTGACCTGCCACCTCTAAACCCATACTGGTTGTCACTTAATAATTTGTATGACTCAAGATAGTCAACCAAACGTTTATTAAGTACCTTTTCTAATATTTTAGAGATGGCAGGCAAGACTGAGATTGGTCTATAATTATCTACACCGCGTCTGTCCCCACTCTTGAAGATTGGATGAACGACAGCCCTTTTAAAAACCCTGGGAAAGCAACCCGTGGAAATAGAGCGATTGCAGATATGAGTGATGGCTGGGACAATCACGGGCAGGCAGGATTTTAACAGTCTCGATGAGATTCCGTCCCAACCCACCGCAGCATCAGTTCGTAACCCAATAATAAGATTTGCGACCTCTACTTCATCTGTGGGTAGAAGTACCAGCGAGGTGGAAGGCGGCGCATCGAGAGAATACTCCGAGGTATACGAGGTGGATGAGAATTTGTCAGCCAAGGTCTTTCCAACATTGGCAAAAAACTCGTTAACATTGTTGACTGAAGACTTTTCATCCGAAGACATCCCTAGTAGCTCGTTAGAGGATTTTGCATTAAGGTTAGTTCCAGTGATATTTTTAATTATCTTCCAAGTGGCTTTAGGGTTGTTCTTTGCCGTTTGAAACTCATTCCGTTCGTAGGCATGTTTTAAATTTTTGAGAAGCTTGTTACAAAAATTACGATATCGCTTATATGTGACCATGAGAATGTAATTTTTAGGATCTGCCTCTAGGGTCCGAGCCATGCCGTCTCTATTACGGATACAACGTAGCAGACCATTGGTAATCCAAGGTTTAAGGATTCTGCGTTTCGATGACATGTAAACCGATTTGGAGTGATTAGCGATGACAGAGCCAATTATGGAAACCAGAGACTCGGCGGCATTGTTTGCGTCTTGAATAGTCAATATTCCACTAAAGTCCATTGATAAAATGTCGGTGGTGACAGCTGTATAATTAACAACTATGCGATTAGCTTTATAGGTAGGGAGTGACTTTACATGTTGGATGCTTATAAACGTAGGCCTATGATCAGTAATGTAAGTATCGAAAACTAAAGTCGTATTTTTAAGATCAGATCTCAACATTACGTGATCAATACAAGAGTTAATACGGGTTGGGTATAGATGAGTAGGGAGGAGGCCATGTGTAGCAATAAGGTTAAGGTATTGATTTGCTTGCTGGGAGATAGCATTCGGAGTGATATCAATATTGATGTCGCCCATTATCACTAAGTTTTTTTGGACTGGCAACTGAGTAAGGACAGTGTCTAAATCATTAATAAAATTATCAAGATTTCGTGTAGACGGAGAGCGATATAGCGCTAAAAGTAAAATATTATGAGATTCCACATTACAGATCAAACAGCTAGCACCAGATATAGAAGGTTCGGTAACGATGTGAGGTAATTCAGATTTTACATATATTATGACACCATCGCACTGATTGATAGGATTAGTCGTATGATAAGAAACATACCCATCCAGTGGTGGAACTGTTGACACCATCAACCAGCACTCCGATAAAACCAAAATATCACATGTAATTTTCATCCTAGCCAGTAGCACAAGGAAACTATCAAAGTTACAATTAACACTGCGTATATTAAGGTGCATTATATTAAGCGTCTTACTATTGTTGTTAATGAAACTTCTACATGACTCCGGTACACATATATGTGAATCACCCATACCAAAAGAGTCAATATCATTTAAAGTGTCAGAATCGAATAGTAATGTTTGATGTTATGTGCATATTGATTGTAACCGTATATATGACGTGGTTTATGTGTAATTTTGTTTTAATGTGGTCAACATTTAATAATTCTGCTTTGTAAGTTGCAGGTATAGGACATATAAACAAGATAGTCGATAGGATGTACATAAACGCGGGTAAGATATGAGTTGTGAGTTTGTCATAACATAATTTCAAATTATAATAATTTTTACAAGGTCTAAAAAGATACGATGTGAAATACAGAAGTTGATACAGACAGTATACATTATATAAAGTTGATAATCTCAATATTATTTTTGTAAAAAGGTAACAAGTTGTATTTATAAAGTAGTAAAAAATATGTTTGTACAGACAGTATACATTATATAAAGTTGATAATCTCAATATTATTTTTGTAAAAAGGTAACAAGTTGTATTTATAAAGTAGTAAAAAATATGTTTGTAAGAGGCTAGTAGTGCTCGAGTTTGTAAATAAAAATGTAAAGTACTAGAATATTTGAAAAGCATGCAGTAATAATGAAAATAAAATGCCTTGCGTTCTTCATGCAGGGGTGAGCAGTTTTTTAAGACAAGAAGTTGAGTTGATAACAACGGAGTCCATTCCTTCACGTTCGTGGAGAAAGATTTTTCCATTTTGCGACCAACAAAATTTATAATTCTTTGTTTTAGCGAAAGAACGAGCCTCGAAGAATAGTTGTCGCTGGGTGCGAGGCAGGTGATCGGCGATATAGACCGGTTTGACTTCACCCGGAACACCAATGTGTCCCGTGTTTAATTTCTCGGTTGATGGCAGACCCTTATTGAACGTACGGCAGGCGTCAAGCAGTTGATTCTTTGAAGGGACAGTCAGGAACTCTGCCACTATAGGTCTGTTTGAGCCCTTTTTTCCAGGCAAACGATATACATCACGAAGTTGAGGAGGGGTTACCGCCGGCCGGAGGGTCTCACAGGTTTTTAAAACAATCGAGGTTAGGTCGCTAGTTGTTTCCTTCTCAACTGCTGGTACATTCCTGATTTCGAGACATGATGATCGCGAGCTCAGCTGTATATCTCCTAGTTTTTTTTCCAGATCCAATATGTAGTTGCGCTGCTCACTGTTTTCTTTTTCTAGTTTCTGCATTGATGTCTTAATAGAATCGTAATCTTGACTAAGAAATTCTACAGTTTTTAGGGTTTCAGCATTTGTTTTTTGAATCTCCACATTTTGTAGTTTAATTTCCCTCAGCTCAGACGTTAGTTTGCCAAGCAGAACTTCTTGCTCAGTTTTCCAAGAGGTAAATAACTGCGTTATTTTATCCTCGAGATTCTTCCATTCACACTCTGGAGAGAAGTCTGTTCGCAGTCGCTTGGATCGCGAGGTAATGTTTGAGATCTCAGGCTGATTTGGGTTATTTGAAGTGTCAGGGGTTGAGAAAATAGCAGGATTGCCCATCTCACAGACAGGAGTAGCAGGGGGCGAGCGCTGAATCCTCGGCATAGTAGCTGTACTCGTTTACTTACAACTTTATTTTTATATCGGCACACGCTGCAATACGGAGTAGAACCCGTTTCGTAGCCGAACCGTAGCACAACAAATTGGCGCCGCGTAGCAGCCGTAGCCTTTCCGCTCGTAGCTGATTATTGATGACACGTAGTCTCGTAGCAGTCCGCTTCGGCATAGGTGGTAGGGATGCGGTGTTTCGCGTCGATGCGTCAACACAGTTTGGCTAAGCGGTAAGTGACACCGGCTCGCGCGCACTGAGGAGGCGGTAAAAATCCGGGTTAATAAAACCAATCACGATGGAACCTCCGTATGCTTTAGGCAAGGGTGGTGACAAAAATATCGTTGTCACTTTCGTGGGGAGTGGCCTACTCGTTTACATGCTCCAGGAAGAAACGAGAATTAGAATTTTAAATTTAAACCAATCAGAATTAAGTTAAATAGATTTTAGCGCGACTAGTTTACGCGAGTGCACACGTCTATTCACTGTGCCGTACGGCGAGGAACTGGATTTCAAGTCAAGGATTTCTTACATTCCGTTCAGATTTTTTCCGTATGTATGTGGCCAACCTAATAGTATTTAGCAATGTGTTACCGGAAAATAACGGTTTTCCAACGACCATAGATAAACCAAAAGACGCGGAAGGCTACTCTGTTCTACGATGGGATACATTTTCTCTTTGGTTAGTTCGTCGTGGAAAGCCGAACAGAGCAGTCGTGTACAATGGCTGAAAGTTTTAAACTTGGTGATCTTGTGTGGTATGTATTGAAATTTGGAGCTACTTGAAGCTTTCTGTGCTGATTACTCGATTCCAGTGTTGGTAATACATAACTTATGTTTGTTTCAGGGCCAAGATGAAGGGTTTCAGCCCTTGGCCCGGCCGGGTAAGACGCCTCATTATTACTTTTGAAGTTAAAAATAATAAAACTCTCATTTTCTATCAGTAAATACCATTATTCATAATTGTAAACAACTGTTGGAGCATTTGTTGATGAAATTGACAGATTAAATTCACGCAATTATGGGCGGGAAAATTTCTTGATAATTATGAGCTTGGCTATAATGCTGCGTGGCTAGGGTATTGGCCGGAGAAGCACTTATAAATATCTCATACTATAGTAATCAAAGCTGTCAAAATTGATAAACAAGTTGAGAAGTGTCATAATAGTGAAAGAAAACATTGACCCTAATTCTGGTTTGTGATGGTTTTCAGGTAGCCATTCCTACTCCGGAGTTAAAGCCTCCCAAGAAGGCGACGAACATACAATGCATTTACTTCTTCGGAACTAATAACTAGTAAGTACTCAGTTTTATTAATGTAAACAACAATCATTGTTAAGGTTTCACTTGTTGGGTTAGCTTTATGTATGCCTAGTGCAACGTATGTCAACGGTATCCAATTTTAGGAAACTATTCACAAATTAATAACAAAAAAGAATGTTTTGCTTTTGTTTTATCATAGAGTAATTTTAAAATTTTTCGTGGTAAGAGATAATTTTTTCAATAGCAACACCCAATAATAACTTTGAACAAGTAATGAAAAATGTTTGTATTTTTTAATTAGCTACCAATGAGGTAATGCCATGCATGTAAAAAAAAATCTGTAACAAATCAGAAAACCAGGACAAACGAAATATTATTTTTATTTTTTATGTATATCATCTCGTAGCCGACCTCAGAGGTCATGACTACTTAACCAAGTAGTCATGACCTCTGAGGCTATCCTGTGGCTGCCCTAAGGTATCTTAAAGCCTCCAACCAGGGCATAAAATACTAATATACTAGGCAAGTGCTCGCTAAGGGCACACCCAGTGGGGTACAAACCTCAGCTGAGGGCGTCACTGGGGGGAGGACAGGAAGTTGAGACAGGCTGGATCAATTCTGCATAATTATTATTAAGAGGGGAATTTAAAGCAGATTCAGCTTCGACGCGCTTGATTGCTTGACTTTTGTCGGGATTGACTTCAATCCACCACTTTCTAAACCAGGCGCCGAGCTTGACGACTGCGGTTTGGAGAATGAGAGCTATCGAGTCAGGGCCAAAGCCCTGTAGTAAATGACCGTATTGTCTGCAAACAGTCAACTGCGCCTTTTTACTGTTAGGGATATCGCTGGTGAATAGCGTGAAAATGAGGGGGCAAGCACGGAGCCCTGAGGGACTCCTGTGCGAAAAGGACGGGAAACTTTGGAATGTGAAAAAATAGAAATAATGACACTGCAACAGGTTACACAACTTAATGTTACCATTAAATAATAATGTTCTGTAATGACTACACACATCAAAAAAGTCAAAGAAATATTTATATTTCTTTTATAAATAACAACTAAGCATTTTTTGATGCATTAGTGACTGAAGCAACAAAATCCTTCATTCAATTGTTCATTTAATCACAATAATTAACATTAAGTGTACCTTATCATACATATTATTAAATAAAGATAAAACGAAATTAAACTTTTCATGTTTTACAAAAATAAATAACGACGTTATTTTTAATTATTTGGTAATTCACTAAATAGTGTGACCGCCTATGTTGTTTAAAACTTTTCGGCAACGAATTTTCATTGAATTTATAAGATTGTTTATCTGATCCTGCGACAATCGCTCCCAATGGAATTTTAACAAGTCTTTCAGTTGTTGGGTTGTCGACACTCCGTCCAGGTTCTCTAGAACACGTCTCTTGAGCATGTCTCATGCGTTCTCGATGGGATTGAGGTCTGGCGATTGTGCAGGCCACGGCAATACCCGGATGTTTTCCATTGCAAATTCTGGTCCTCCGAGCTGTGTGCGAACGCGCATTGTCATGCACCAGCGTGAAATCTGAGCCAAGACTTTATGCAAATGGGTAAACATAAGGCCCGAGGACATTTTTGACGTAACTTTTAGCGTTCATATTGCCATCTACAAAAACGAGCTCAGTCATGCAGCCTATTTCTCACGGTTTGGTGGCTTACAACAACACCGCTTGGGAATTGTAGCTTTAAACATATCTCCCGGCCGGTTAACATCGGCTGACGTCTTGCAGTCAGTTGTATCGGTCCTGTCGAGCAGTTGTACTCCTTCCACGTCCTGGGTGCTGCTCAGCAGGATCCCCTGTATTAACGTAATGCTGCCAAAGACGACAAATCACGCTCCTATTGACACCAGAATGCCGGGATACCTGGGACTGATTTGTTTCCGCTTGTAGCATTCCTACAGCTCTCTGCATTTCATCAGCAGTCAAATAGCGTCGCTCCATGACATAAAATATCTCAAAATGATATACTTAAGTGAGATAACTACCAAATTTATCAAGCAACGAAAAAACGTGAAATCAGGAAAAAATAATTAGCTTTTATTTTAATGAAAACAAAACAACGAACAGTTTGTATTTTTTAAATCATCTAGTATATGTTTCCGAGAGCAAAAATATTGCATACCAATCTACTTTGATAAGAAAAAAATAAAGTATCAATTAATAAAACATGCAGTTTCTGTAAATGATGCTTGTTGAATAGACTTTTTTGATGCGTCTAGTTTAGTACTGGTCACTGATCTACAGGACGGATGAGGTCACTCCCAAGTTGCATTTTAATATGTCTATTGAATCTTAATTTTTTTTGCTGGAATAGACACAAAGCCTACCATACCCATACATACATAGCCTACTATTTCTACCTCTAGAAATAGGACAAACCATAAATGGCAATAATATATTGCCTTGACTGAGTGACAGCACAATATATTTTATAATTTCATAAGAATATTTTCATAAACTTGTATGAATCTCAAAATTAAGTTCGAAGTTGCTATGGAATGTATTGTTTTAAACACATAATTTGGACATAAAAGCCCCAATATTAAGATACATTTATTCAGCGCAAGCTATAGGGCACACAACATTTGCAAATTAGCACTTAAAAAAATATTCTATTCTTAAAAACAGTAGTTATTTAAAGTGGCCAAAACTAGAAAAAACACTTATTGTCATACATTGTACTTGGTTTTGGATTAGACCATTTATTATATTATTAGCGACACAGATTTTTATCCATAATGATCTACTTTTGAATAAATGCACTCTGTATCCTAGATCAATGAAATCAGAGAATAAGTTACTTATTTTAGAGGTAATCATCATCTTGCTAATGTGCTGTGCACTGTGGGACAAATATTTGGTACTTTGGACAAATATTTTAATACAAATCATGCTAAGATTTTACATAACATTGACTTATATGCCTATGGCTTTTTTTATTAATAGAATAAAAATGCTTCTAAGTGAAATGCACATTTGCAGATAAATTAGTAAAAAACAACGTTCAAAAGTAGATTTTCTAAAGTAAATTTAAAAAAAACAATTTGATTACTGATTAGATTGCATTGATTATTCACCTTATTCATGTCGATATTATAAAAGTGTAATTTGTTCTTCATACAAAATTCAGTTTAAATTGGTAGACTGTACAAGTTAGATCTGAATAGGCCCTGCAAGTTGCCCCAAGTCGCCTGTGCTAGTTACACAGATGCGCCCAATATAATAATATCATTATTTTCAGTATCGAATTATTTTTATGATTTCGATGTGAATGTGACACTTCCGTCTAGTGACGTCACAACATAGCGAACACTGCAAATCCAACCAGGTAATCTGCTAAGTTTTGCTCTAAGCAGCGTTTTCGAATTTGCATTGCAGAAAACTTTAACCAACAGCGAATTCGGTAGAACTCTTATGGTGCAAGCCCGTGTCCTAATCGAAAGCGTATGTCATATTCAAAAAAGCGCGACGATCGCTTTCGGTTAGGACTAGGCCCTAGGGTGAGGCCAAACAAGCGGAATTTCAGTCGCGCAAGATGCATCGCGTAATTTGCGTTCAAATGACAACACATTTTTGCGTCGTTGTGTGGCACAAAACACTTTTATTTTTATAAGAAACTGTGAATGTAGCTTAAAACGTCCATCGGTTTGTCTGTCAGTTACAGGACTGTAATAAAAAGCTTATTTTTGTTGTCGATACAATCGGTATTATGTATGCGTAAATTGCGGTTTTAAAGGTACGATCACGCCATATTATTCTAAAGTCCACATTTTAGTAACAGTTACAAACTGTGTGCCTGACATTCCCATCAGCAAAAATGACGATCTTCCATACAATTTTTTCTCCCCTATTTAAATAACTATCGATATAAAAGGAACTCTTGTGCAAACTTAGATCTAGCGATTTAGGCTGCGCAATGCTAGTAGACAATCGTATCAGTTAGGTGACATCTCATCTCCAGCCATAAATATATTTGTTTAATTGATGAAGTGAAAATTTCTTTAAACGCACTGTGCTCTTTCTGAGCAGTGAACGAACATATCTTTGTAATACCTACCACCTAAGTTCACATTGCGGAATGTAAATAAATATTGAGTATTGAAACGTCACGCTCGGGTCGGTGACGCTGACTCGGGTATACTCGGATCCAGTCTGTCGGTGACGCTGAATTGCGTATACTTGGCTCCAGTCGTAAGTTTTTATTTCTATCGCCATAAGCACACACAGTCTTTTTTTATATTCTTGAAATTATTTTGTAAATGTATACCTACTTACTATATTAATTGTTGTACACATGACGACACATCATGCTGTATTATTCCAGTATGACCTCGTATGGTATGGCTTTCGGTCAGCTTATATTGGGAAAGTTTAGCTTGATGTGTCCTCGGTCGAACATCATCATCATTTCCGCCGAAAGACGTCTACTGCTGGACATGGCCTCCCCCGTGCGAACATATCGTATTTCTTACTATCATTATTGCATTAATTTAAAAAAAAATCTGCCTGTGTCCCACAGAAGGCCTTCCCTTTTTCCACTCAACTCAAACCTGCGCCAACAATCCAACATGGACTAATCCCACCTACTTAACTAATGTGTTTATTTTGATTTGGTACAATATTTTGTATGGAGAAAAATTAAATAACTATTCAAGTGGTGTATAGAGATTATCATAATATAAAAATAATTATTTGGAAAATGATAGTGAATAAAATAGATAGAGATAACTAAGTTGACGTCACTCGCTGAAAAAAAATCCTACTCGCGCGCAACGAGACGGTGGAGTTATTTAAAAAAAAATCCATTCACTATGAGAGGAAAGGGGTCTTACACAGAGGTCACTAGAGAGGCCTTTGCCCTGCAGTGGGACAATAATAGGCTGTTTTTTTTTTCTTTGACAATGATCGAGACCCTCCAAGGATCCTCCCTGACCTTTCCAAGGCGTACGAGGACAAAGGACAAAGGTACTGTATGCACTATGCAAGTGCACCCAAGGACAACCTCTGTATGGTGCACGACTTAGCGAAAATGAAAACAAAACATTTTGGGCTATGGGTTTGGGTGGCTATAGTAAAGTGGTTTCCTTGAACTATGGAAGAACTTTGTCTCCTGTCTGACCAAAGTTAAAACAAAAAAAAATACACGGATAAAATGGCAGGGGATGACTTGCACACTCAATAATGGGCCCCCGGAAACTGTCGCTAGCACTTAGTGACGTAGCGACAAGGGGGTAACATGTTCTGAGGTGCTTGAGGAGTGGAGAGGTATTCCACAGCTATCAGAACAATCCCAGAGCCCGGAAGATGGTCAAGATCTTTACCAGCATCTTTCTGGAATACTTCCTTCCTCCGAGCACGATCGCTCTTGTGAATCTCCACTCAAGCTGGCCAATAAAGGCAAGAAAGAGGTGGGAGCTCTGTTCCTCGTCAGTGTTCATTCCAGCCAGCAAATAAAGGTAAATCAGAAGTGAGGGACAAGACTTCTTCCGGGAGATAGGGTCCGTCCGTGGGGTCGCTACTGTCCAACAGCTCGCCACATGCTGCCCTGCGTGCTTGGTATGGATCCTTTCCCTAGACCTGTTTCGGCAAAGTAAACTGGCACAGACCTAGAGTTCAGGAGCGCGCAAGCCCCACCACGACGTCAATCAACGTAGAAATACGGCGGTGGGGTATTATTATTCTGTTCACTATCTTTCTTGTAAACTTCTATTCTTTCATAAGGGGGTTCAACATTTTTGAATTTTGAATTCACAGCAAAGATGTGTCAATTTTACTCAATAGGGCCCTGGACTGGCGATGGCACAAGAAAGGAGCCTTCGCCCAGCAGCAGGACATTAAAGGCTATAAAAAACACGTGTGGTGAGGAACCCTTAATTATGGCCGGTTGATTTTACTGTTGCAAACCTGCGCCGTTCAATTTCTGGGCCTACCCCTTATACCTTACAAATAATCCTAACTTGAGCTGTCTAAGAGAGGGCAATGTTCAGCAGTGAGCAGCGACAGCAAATTGAGAAAATAATGTAAATAATAATGTGATGTACTTAATTAAAATTTAAAAAATTATGTACATAATAAAAATGTTAAACTCATTCATTCATTGACCGACACACCGCTGGATCTAGAAGCATGGAGTTCCTTTGTATAACGACGGAGGATTTTTGAAAGATCTTCCTCTATAGAGGATGAAAGTGTACTGCTTCTTTGGTTTAGTGGGCGCAAGCTCTACTGCTGAGCATGAGGTCTTGGGTTCGAGTCCCGGGTCGGGCAAGGTGGCATTTTTTTACATCTGGAATTACTGAGTAGCAGTCTGGAGTCTGGCAATAGGCTCGTTTGTTTTTGCTGATGGGGTATATCCTATCGGTCGCACGGCGTGTGATAAAAAAATAAAAGTATAAATCGCCTGTCGCCTGTCGGTTTTTATTAAATTATTTTTATATAATTATAGGCTTCACGTCATCTCGCCTATTATTATTTTGTTGTTTTAATAAAAGTAACAAATAGAACTTGGCGATTCAGTAGGCGAGTTTTGTGTGAGTCTTCCACTTAGAAGTCTATAAACCCTTGCATTTTACCTCATCCTTCCCTGCTTTGTTCTAATCTTGCCCAGATATTTCGCCTAACTGAAATTTTTCGTCAACCTATTTGGGAATATGCATTCGATACCAGCGTTCTACTGACAGTGACGGAAAAAACTTAAGAAAGCCATACTCCGCTCCCAATGCGTTCAAAATGGCGCTATTGTCTTACAACTTTATTCATTTGATGGAACAGTTGCGGGACTGCCGAGTTTAAATAGTTGAACATATCGTACGGGATTTGACTGAAACGTTTTTCTACTAAAAATCGTTAGTCCGTGATGCAAAATCACTGCAGTTAATCGGGTAAATGCTTAAACGTTCCTTCAGCTTTCGAATCGCAATCTCATCGAATGTAGCGCTGGCCTGACGGAAGCTAAGTTGTTACTGACGTACATGTACCGTCCTACATGAGTGACAAAGCGATAATGCACTTGAAACTGACTGTCGATACGTAGCAGAATCAAATATTACGAATTTATTTCCCGAAGGGATAGGCAGAGGTGTACAGCATACCACTTTCGTTGTAACTAACTGTTCTATCTTACTTTGTTGCTATCGCGAATATTAAGACATGGTGTGTGGCGTGCAGTGCGAATCTGTTATGTCTCTAAAGTCCAGGTTACGTCATTTCACTTGCATTTATCGTTCACGTGTGTCGATTGATGGTTAAAAGTGTCGTACGCGTACGATATTTATAGTACTTGAGTCAAACTTTATATTACTAGAGTAGGCACAGGCTGCACAGGCACCCTTGTGTAGGTTGCATGGTTTTTTTAGATTCGAACCCAGACTGCGAAGAAATATAGGGACCTACATATCCAGTCGTAACACTACTAGTTGCGAAATGCATTATGCACTTAGCATTCCCCTTCAATCTACCTAACCTAAGGCAATTTGTGCCAATCTTTTGTTGGCCTCTGCTTAACACGATACTGAGAGGATAATGGAATTAATAGACATCCGAGGTCTTTGAGGAGTGATGAAGCTGCTTAAGACTGACGCATGGGATACGCTGATACACAATCTTAGGATCTTCACATTGACTTTTGGAAATCTGCAGCCGAATTCTGTGTTGATAGTTTAGTCGTTTTTAGCATTCTTCCATATTATTATAGTCCACCGAAAAGTTAGTTGTTCATGGAAAAAAAATTACATTGAGAGCGCATTTATGAAGAAGTAATAAGAGCTTTTTCTTAGTTCACATTAGCCAACAAAACCTTAAATTTTGTGGGTTCGGAGTAAGGGGCACGCATATGCGTTGTGTGCCATGCGGTTGAAAACGCAATCACTAGTATTCAATCAAGGCTTATCTTCATATCACGTGTCCTGAGTATCGACCGGGTTCCGGCATAATTGGATATCCGTTACTATGCAGTATGGGGGTGTATTCATCCCTGGTCCCCATTCCAGGGTGCCTGATTGAAGCTGGAACTGTTTCAGCGAATACCCGGGCGACCACTTTTCTTATTGGAGCAATTAGTGTATTCCATATATCCACTTTCACCCTTTGTACGACCTAGTTTTGAATATGATATAAGTAGGCTAATATTTTTCGTTATTGGAAAACTAAATCTGGGAATTCTTCTGAGAAAAATACTATTAATGAAATTATATTTCGCGAAAAATATTGTTTTTCTGAAATGAATAGTAAATTAAGCCTGCATGTTTGTGAAGCGATTTTCGAGGAAAAAGAGATTTCTAGAAAATTACGTTGTTATTTGACGCTTCTGCGTTAAATAGGCAATGATGAACTTTCTCTCCGGTTTCGAACCGGTAAATAGGTGAAGCCGATGTGTGGTAGGGCGTAATACTAGGATTTTGTAGGGAGTGTGTTGCAAGACTTACAAGTCAATATAGGAACATAGTATATGTCTATATTTTCTTTTACATAGCTGGATGCGTCATGCTTGTTGCTCCTCTCGTAGATCGAATTTAGGTACCTTTTCATACGGCATCGTTCGTAGAGCGGGGAGATTCGGTGAACACTTAAACGTTAGATGCATCATTCAGCCATCCGCCTATCCTGAGAAGAATAGATTGCAGTTCTACTCGAAAAATAAATGTTAAATATTATGATTTGTTTTATTTCTTCCTACTGGTTTGTCTTCCCTTAATAAAAGTGAAGCCTGTGAAGAGTCAATCAATTTTGTGTCACCATGAGAGGTGCAACTGTTAACTGATTTTCGCTGCAAATGATAAAAGTGGGGCAACTGACCTAGAAACTGATGGCCGCTTGTTCTCAACAGTGCCTGGATCGAGGACAACAACATAAAGCCGTACCATGAGTTCAAAGAACAGCTGATCAAGTCCTGCAAGACTGCCGCCTTCAAGGAAGCCGTCAACCAGATCGAAGAGTTCATTGTCAACCCGGAGGTAGGTTTATTAAATAAATATTTAACCTATTTTAGGGGGCCTGTTTCATTCCTAGTATTTATGTGTATAGAATTATAACCCGTTATAAATTAAGCTCGTGGCTAACACGGGTCGATCGCTCAGGTTAAGTACGCTTGCCGAAGTTGGGCCGTGGATGGTTGACCATCTTAACATAACGGCGCCCCTCAGTGTCTTTGACAGTCGTTACGGGTAGTTAGAATCCCGTAAGTCTGACCAAGAGGTATCGTGTTACCCAGTAACTGGGTTCTGGAGGTCAGATAACCAGTCGCTCCAATCGATATTCAGCTGCATCCGGTTAGGAAGCCGATCCCGAAATTGTTGGGAAAGACAGCAGATGAAGACATAAACTCACGCCTATCACCCATGATGGAGGCAGATACTTTAGAACGCCATCATCATAAAGAAAGAAAAAAAAGTATTTATTGGGACTCGCTCAAGAGATCACAAATGCACCTGAAAGAAAATACATTTATTGGCACAGACTAAAAGGCACACAAGTAGAAAGAGAAAAAAAAATAAGTTAAAAGGAAAGAATACAAAATAAAAAGTGTAAAACTGCGTACCTGCTACGATCCTTACATACTCCTTTTGCTTCGTTTACGTGTATATATCAATTATACACACAAATCGTAGGTATGAAACAGTGCTAGTAGAATGTGCAGGAATTTATGTCAACTTCGTATGTTATACGAATAACGTTTCTTTTCTAATATGTAATTTCTGAAAACCTTCATAAATTACTTCGAAATTTATTGTTATTAGTCAATGTTCTAAATCTGGATCGACATCAGGTACAATGTAATAGTCTATAAAAACTTATGGCAACATTGTGTTGCACCTATCAAAATGCGACAACTGCATTGTACTATGTATTTAAAGAAAATGCTTTCAGTTTTAGGTTGAAAGCATTGGGCCAAAATTGTAAATAAGGTTAAGGGGGCTTTTGCTCTGCAGTGAGTCACAACAGGCTCCAATATAATCTAAATGAGTTTATGTTCTTAAGAAACAGTTTTAACGTTAGTCCTCCATATTCCTTGGTTGTTAGTAAAAAATATTCCTGTTAAGTTAGTACTCAATTTCCTTGAAAATAATTGCAGTTTTGAAATTCAGCGCTCAATTTTGCACTATAGACTATTCAGGAAAATGTTGTCCTTCCGCATGGTTCTATAATACTTCAAAAAAGTGAACAACTAACTAATCCTAACCTCTGTTCAGAAATTCGGCGATCTAGATGAACACGTCCGCAATACAGAAGAAGACTTTGACAAGCTAAAGGATGTGATGGATGAAGAGGAGAGCCAGGATGAGAAGCCAGCTGAGGAGGAAGAGGCTGCACCAGCCGCCGCTGAGCCAGCACCTAGCAGCTCCAAGAAGAAGAGCTCTACTCCTAAGGTGAGAAAATAAGACGTAGTTTTGACTGACTCATCCTTTCTATCCTGACTTATCTGCTGACTATAATGCATGTGAAAAGCTTTGAGGGTTTCTGAAAGACTGATCAGTCAGGCACAGTTCCCATGACAAAAATCTAAGAGAGAAACGGTTAGGGATCTTTCCCTCATATAATAATATATTTGCATGGTAACTTATTCTAAATAACATAACATCACGCCTTGTTTCCCCGGAGGGTTGGGCAGAAGTGTACGTATAGTACACCCACATTTCGCCTGTTATGTTTAAGTCCCATGTAATAGTGGGCGAGGTTATTGTCATCAACCTGGCACAAATCCAGATTCGCGGACTGCTACTAAGAAATTCTAGATAGAAAAACACAATAACCCTTTGCCCGACCTGGGAATCAAACCAGGCGCTTGCGACCACTAGACCAACGACGCAGTGGTTCTAAATCTTCTGTTTAAATGTCATGTTCAGAAGTAGGTAATTGGTTGATCAAATTAACATCCAATCTAAGATGTTATGATTTAACAACATTTCTCCTATCCTTTCCATCTACAATTCACAGTAAATATGTAGGTCTAAATCTCATCAGGACTTGTTAGCATGACTCATGTTCATGCATGATTGCATGCATGCTACCATTATTACTTTACCAAGCCGCGAAGTGGATTAAAACTCACTCCCTCTCACAAAGGATGTCTGAGTTCCAGCTGAGAGAACATTGTGCAAGCTGCTTATGTATCATCAAATAATGACTATAAACTTGGGGACAAGCATGATAACAATGGGTTTTGGCATATAAATTCACTATTTCGTAAATGACCATTCTCAATATTTATAGATACGTTTGGGCATTTCAAAGGTGAAGCCTATAAAACGGTCGTCGTCGGCGGGCAAGTCAACTCCTCGCAAGAAGAGTAAGGTGTCTCGCTCTTACACCGATATTGACGCAGCCAATGAGAAGCCCTCGATGCTCAACCATTCGTTCTCCAAGAAGTCCAGCTTGCTGCATCGTCCGTCCAACATTCTGCGCCCAGTAAGTAACATTTAATTCTAATTAATAAAAATCTTGAATTAATTCATTCGTTCACTGGCAGACAACGAACAGTCTACACCGCTGTGTCTAGAAACATGAAATTTTGCACAAGTTTCCTAAATAATAATAGTGAGCACTAAGAAAAGATTTTTTAAATTCATTATTTAAAAGGGTAAATTAAAAAAATAAAATAAATAGGGGATGATAGTTTTTATGAAAGTTGAACGATGGGAGATCCCAATGAGCACATGGCTTGTAAATTATAATTAGTTAAACGCTCACCAAAATATTTGTTATTTATATTTAACCTACCGAAAAAATTCAACCAAAATAAATTAAGTTTTTTTTGGTGCGATTTTATCCTTTTTTGGTAAAAAAAAATGGCGTTTAAATAGCAGCGTTTAGTTAAGAAGAGTTGCGAATACAGTTTCTTTTGCACCAGGCCTCCACTCGGTCAAGCACTCGCGTTAATCGCAACCCGCCCGGCGAGGCGGCCAAGACACAAGCTGCAGCGGGCCGCAAACCAAAACGTTCACACAGCAAAACGCTTCCCACGCGTAACACGCGGTCGAGTCGTGCGCGCGCGTTTTTTAAATAAAGAATGCTAAAGTACTTATTGTGAAGTGTAAGAATGTAAAAAGAAATTGTCGTTTTTCATTGCCGAAAGCGAAGCAAGGTAAGTGTAGTCCTTTGATCATATTGTGTGTTTTTTATGAGATATTAAATCATTGTACTATGTCATTCTTAAAAGTAGACCAAAGATTATGAAATTTTGTATAAAATAATTGTCACTGCACGGTCAGCAATGCAAGTCGATAAACAGTTTTCTAGTACATAATTATTGAAAACAATACTTATAAAAAGAAAATGGAACTGATGTAAAATTAAGATAATTATAATCTCATACTACATGAAATGCTGAAAAGCAGTGCATTTAATTATTTTGTGTCTATTTAATTGACAATAATATGTATACTTTCGTTGTTAACGGTACAATCATTGGACTGGATGGATGTTCAAGGTACAATTTCGAAGGCGACCGCAAACGGCAAAGCCGCTCATTCGCAATGAGTGACCGCAGCGACACTACAGGTTTCTAACGGGTGTAAAAAGACGCTTAACGGAGCCGAGAGTCACTTGTTCTCCCTGTCATTGTGTTTTTTTTTTGTATTGGACTATACCTGGGAACCACAGATATAGATCTACACTGGGAACCTTCTGCTTACGGAGAAATTGAACGTCAAAGTTCCGTTTTTTTTTCACGAAATCATGTTTTAACTTACTCATCTCATAAGCACGATGTTTTGCGTGTTACATTGCGCGCTGCCGTAAAAAGTGTTTTTTGACACCAAAAATAAAAGTCGTTTCCCAGCAAAAATTGGTTAATGTAACTTATATTGATGTACAGAATGCGAGGATAACAGCTATGTGATGGGTCTTGTTACAAACTGTATGTAACTATGAAAACGATTTCGTATCCTGTCAGCGGTCGGTCGCCTTCGGAAATGAATTCAAATATTTTACATGTAAATTATCATTGTTGTTTTATTTACAAATAAATCATAGATTTGGTTGTAATTTAGTGTTTCATTTATTTCAATTCTAATAAACGAACCAGTCACAATACTTCGAAGTCGCGCGGTCAGCAGAGCGTTCCAAGGTGGCAGTTGCCGGATCCCAACATGATTGTGTAGACCACATATTTTGAAGTCCAGAGTCTAGCAGTCAGTAGATGATCAGATGATTAAGTAGAATGGGAAGAACCTACGCCCGCCGGTGGAAAACGATTGAGACGACGAGGTGGAGAAATGTGCCACATACACTCATTGTAGTATGAAATTTATGTTTTGTAACTTGAACCCTGCCTGGCCGAGCTCAGCAAAGGTACAATGGTGGTGGAGCAATTGACCACGAAATGCTGCAATAGCACGAAGCAGGGAAACACTTCTGGAAATCAGTGAATTTGTTTTCGATTAACAATCATTTGTCTGGTAATTGTTGACAGACCTACACTGTTCTCCCATATCTAATAGGTTGGGGAAAAAGTTGCGTCGCATTTTTTAAGAAAATTCAAAACATTTTTTAATATAGTTACACTTAACTAAAGTTTGTAGGTACCATTTTGTTCGATAACTTTTTGCCATCGTGTAGGTAGGGACATGATCCCATTGCTATAGAAATTTTGGGACTTTTGATCAAAATACCGCGACAAGTGGTTTTGGCAGTCCTCTCGTGATGTTAACCTGACACTGCCTAGGGAATCCTGAAGAGACCGAAACAGGTGCAAATCTGAAGGTGCAAGGTCAGGACTATACGGCGGATGCATTAACACCTCTCAGCCAAACTCTCTTAATTTTTGCTAAAGATGTGTGAGGTCTAGCGTTATCATGATGAAAAATCACAAACCTTCTGTTGATTAATTCCGGCCGCTTTCGCTCAACTTCTTGCTTTAATCTCATCAGTTGTTCGCAGTAGAGTTCAGAATCGATGGTCCTGCCTGGTGGTAACAGCTCATAATGAATAATGCCCTTCCAATCCCACCACACACAGCATCACCTTGTTGCGAGTTAACCTGGGTTTCGCCACAGTCTGTGAAGCCTGACCGGCCTTTGACCACGATCTTTTTCGTACGTTCTTATCGTACGTGATCCACTTTTCATCACGAGTTATCAGCTTCTTCAAAAATGGTTCGGTTTCATTACGTAGTAATAAAGAATCACAAATGAGTACACGGTTCATTAGGTTTCTTTCAGTGAGCTCGTGAGGTACCCAAATATCGAGCTTTTTGTGTACCCAGTTTTTTTCAAATGCGACAAAACTATTTGTGGTCAATTCCCAGTTCTTCAGCTACGTCGTAACTACTGATATACTGATACCTTGCTCCACTTTTTCAAAAATGGCATCCATTTTATCCGTAATAGGGCGACCAGAGCGACGTGCATCTTTGACATCAACATTTCCGGATTGAAAACGCTTAAACCAAATTTGTGCTACTCTCACAGACACTGCACTAAGTCCATAAACATCGCAAATTTTTTTCGCGGCTTGCGTTGTATTTTTACCTTTTTGTAGTAAAATTTTAAAATGTATCGAATTTCTTCATTAGATTCACTCATCTTGACGGTACGAAAAACAAATGAAAATCACACATTTTCCTAATTTGAATTTGGAATTATGTTCTTTAAAATTTAAACTTTCAATGATACCAAAACCAGCCAGATACAAATAGTATAGCCAAAGAGATTTTATTACAGGTTCATACATACTATAATGCGAAAAGACTTTTTCCCCAACCTAATATTACGCTGAAATTTGAAAAAAATATAGAGGGCGATTATTTTTAAAAGAGTGCAGTTTTGTTGCCAGCTCTTCTCCATAGGAAACGAGCAGTTGGAAACATGCACCTAGCTTCTGACGTTTCATAAGTGCCCTTGTAGGTTTATGTGAAATAAAATATTTAGATTAAAATTTTTGATTTTCTTTCTTAACTGCACGAAATATTTGAGAACATCTCATCCAGATGTAAACTATCGCCAAACGTAGTAGCTATTTTGATGCGTTCTTAACCATGCATGCAAAAAAACTATGCGATGATCTATTTTCCGGAGGCGTAGGCAGAAGTATACAGCTGAACTAGCACAGGTCATCATGATACTATGTACTTTGACATTATTATGCTGGAAGGTGGACACAATATTCAATGAAAAAGTATTGCAGAAAATCCTAGTAAAACTGCAATAAAATCGTTTTTTTTTTTCGTTTACTAGTTCCTACTTCACACGGCACGGGTGCAATATACTCATGTGGCGACATGCCAAAACATCGTTATTTCTGAGCTATAGCTAAGATAAATGCTGTCGTATTATACGCATAAAACTTCCGGAATAAATTGTTAAAATAATGGTCAAAACCGCATCAAAGATCATCGCATAGTTTAGTACCAAGCAGTCACAGACAGGGACTTGAAACGTTACTAAAAATAATGTTACGCGTGGTTCCGGCAACGATAATTTGTACCGTTCTACCAGGATCGTAACAAAATTAATTCCTTGGCTAAAACGATACTTACAAACGGAACGAAATCTTAAACTGTTTAAAAACAAAATGATTCTGTAACGTGTCTGGTTTTTTATTTTCGTTTTTTTGCCACCGACTTCCGAAATCAAAGTTATTTTTCACTTTGTAGTGTTTTTTTTTGGAAGTCTGTTTTAATATTTTGTGAAAAAGATTTCATTTTTCACGTTTTAGTGGTACCTACACAAATCCCCCACAAAAATTTGAATACCTGCTATGTAAATTACAATGATAGGAACTATTAGAATATCATCCACATAATTATACTAGGTGGGAAAAATACGTATTATTGAAGCTAACACAAAAACCCCTCATCAGATCTTGACCAAATTTATATGGGACCATTTCTGAAGTATGCTCTACCAAACAAAAAAAAGAATCATCTAAATAAATTCAGACTTTACAAATGTTTAATATAGTATATAAAAAATTAAAACTAATATATTATTATGCAAACTAAAATATAGCGTCGAAAAATTCATCCGCATCGCTGTCGACTGGTAGTGTGCCCAAGAGACTGGCCGCATTGCCACGTTGTATGGCAATGCTTAGAGCAAGCTACTCTTCCTATCCGTATGGGAGGCCTCGGCGTTCGCAAAATTTCCAGTATTAGTTTACCGGCTTTCATATCCTCGGTCCACGGTACTGAGAAATTAATCAGGAAAATCCTAGCCCCCATACTGATTAATTTTGATGTGCCGTGCCTCACCGAGGCTATGAATGCCTGGAGACTCGCTTGCCCGAATTCAGATCCACCTGACAACCCATTTTCCCAGAGACGGTGGGATGAGCCGCTCTGCAGAGTAGTACAGAACAATTTACTTGACACGTCTGCTACTGCTGCGGAGCGTGCGCGCCTTTTGGCTGTGGGTAAATGGGAGTCGGGCCTGTGGCTTCATGCACTACCGTCATCGAACTTGGGCACTTTGTTCGACGACACTACCTTCCGCATCGCTGCTTCCCTGCGACTAGGAGCCCCTTGTTGTTCTCCTCATCGCTGTCACTGTGGCGAAGTTGTCAACAGCCTCGGACACCACGGCTTATCTTGCAGCCGAAGTGCTGGTCGCTTAGCGCGGCACGCGAACATTAATGACATCATCCGACGAGCTCTTGTCACCGTCGGCGTTCCAGCTGTGCTAGAACCTAATGGTTTGGCACGCGATGATGGCAAGAGACCGGACGGCATGTCTTTATTTTCATGGAAGGTGGGTAGGCCTTTAGTGTGGGACGCAACGTGTGTTGATACTCTTGCGCCATCCCATCTTCCTGGGTCAGCGTGCTGTGCTGGCGCTGCCGCTGCGGCTGCAGAAAACCTCAAGCGGCGAAAGTATAATAACCTCATAGGCAACTATATTTTCGAGCCGTTTGGGGTTGAAACCCTAGGGCCGTGGGGTCCGAGTGCTCATGGTCTATTCACTGAAATCTCTAAACGACTGGTTGACACTTCCCGTGACCCAAGGGCTGGTTTTTACCTTGGCCAGAGGCTAAGCATTGCCATACAACGTGGCAATAAATTCATAATTGGCGGAGTAATCGCGTAACAAACATACAAAATAAAAACATACAACCGAATTGAGAACCTCCTCCTTTTTGAAGTCGGTTGAAAATGATATTCCATAACGTATTTTTTTTTTTTGGTAACGTTCTTGAAATGTTTTGTTCCAGTATCGTTACAAACTTTGGAACGTTTTATGATAACATGTAGTGTAACGGAACGAAATTCATTTCGTTTTCAAGTCCCTGACTCGAATAGCGACTTTATTATATAACATGTGTAGATATATACCCATCAATCAGTTTGGCAACTATGAGCAAAGAGTTATAGGAGGGTCTGCTACAGAAACATTGAAATTATAACAAATCTTTTGATCTACTAAAAACATATCGTCATTTCGAAATCATTACTTCGAAACTATAAAATTATTATCAATTTATATATTATACGAATTACCTTTTATTATTGATTCGCACAATGCAGTTCCCTGAAATATAACTTTTGTATAAGTACAGTTTCGAAACATTTATTTATGTGACAGTATTGCAGAATGACTCTATTAGTATAAAAAAGGGTATTTCCTTGAAAAACATGCAGTGATTAGGGTTCGAATGAAGCTAGCCACGTTTGCCAGCCTTATAAAAAGTTATTAAAGAATCAACACATTTACAATAAGCCCCGGATTTACGCCTAGGCACACAAGGCACTGGCCTAGGGGCCCAGCCAACCAAGTGGCCCACCCAGTAGGTCCCACCCACAGCTTGCTTGCCTCACGGCAGGCAGAAATAGGATAAATACACTGAGAAAAAAAAGGAATGATTACACTTTAAAAAAATAAATGAAATGAAATTGTTTATTCTGTAAATAGAATATTGCAATCACTTTTACACGTATTTTTTTTTTTTATCGCTGGAAGAGTTCGGCGTTTCCTATAATGACTACTCTGAGAAGAAAGGCCGAATCAAACTCAGAGGTCACAGTCTCTTTTAAAGTCCAGAAATAATCTTGGTCAGGCCATATGAGGACCATGTAGATTAGTGTATGAAATGGTCTTTTGAGGAAAAAACCACACAGATTTGAGTGGTCCTGTCCAGTTAGTGCAAGCATTTGTCAGTAATTGTGTTCAACACAGAACTTCTGATGAACAATACCTAAGAAAGGACATTTGGGTAGGCCGCATAAACTACTCAAACTGCCACCATCATTAAAACCAAGAAAATGAAAAAAATGAAAGATCATTTATTTTTTCCTTCTCAGTTTTCTTCTTTTCTCTTGAAAAGGAGGTGATATTTAGTCTAATTAAAATCTATGTTTTTTCGGTAAGACTTTGTTACACTGGCTAATTAATAAAGAGCTTTCACAGAATCGAGTGTTCTGTTTTATTTCCGTGCTTTAAGTATATTTAACTAGCTTCTGCCCGCGTGAAATTTCTTGTTCCCCCGACCCACCGCGTCGCATCGCATCGCCTGCCGTGCTATTACTTCGTTTTCGCTTAGCGATCTTTCTGACTTTTCTTTTTCTTTTTGCTCGGCTCCTAAGAGTCTTAGAGTGATGTTAGATATCCTATAGGTTTCCTCAAGAATTGGTCTGTCAAATGCAAATGGAGTTTTTTTAAGTGAAAACTTCTTTAGCGGCGTTGTGCACATTTTGGTGATGGGTAAAAAAAAATAAACTCGCGTCAGGACACGTGACCTGATCGAAAATTCGTAGACGGAGGGAGAGTAGACCAGTGCAAAATTATTCCCTAACCATTCCAAAATATCAAAAATGTACAACGTTAATATTCCAGTTTTCACTTCTGCCGGCACTCCCGGAGTGCAACCCGTTTTTCAGATTTTTAGTTTCAGAGATAAGCGCGTTTCAACAAACAAAATCCTCAGGTTTATTATTAGCATAGATAGATTAATTTATGTTGATTCGCAACAGCATTTATCTCCATTAAAATGAATATTGTAAAATATAGAATACCCTTGTTATAAGCTACTGTAGTACCTGTACTGGAAATAATGTTGCAGGAAATATTGGAAAGATATTTAAAATAATATTGGTACGTCTGAAGCACCCTGCGGCGTCATTGCGTAACACATACACACAACATGACCATCGATCACAATACGCCATTAGGGTGCTAGTTAGTCGGCCGCCGTGACTATTTGTTTATATATTTAACACGGTTATAAAAAGTCCTCATACCGAACTTAACTAGTACTACATGTGAGATCCACATTCCTAAGATTCCTCCCAACTGATCAGAAAATTCGTCACGTCAATAGTGCAAGGAATAGTGTTCGAAGTAACGACCTCTCACTCGCTAGACTAGACCGTGTCATGATTATTGTCAGCGGCAATAAGCCTTAAACTTTTTTATTTTGAGTAGGTGGCATTAAGTCTGCAACAATAGGTACTTAGTTATCAGCTGTAAGAAATAAAGTAACTGAACCATCAGTAGCAAAATCTAGTTTTCATTACACCCAGCTACTTGCATTGAGTAGCTTACTTAGTGAAATTCCTGGCCAGTGAACTAGATTAGTAGATTTGGCATCCCTAGGATGCGCCAGATAATGCCATTGTTAATTTTGATAACTTGTCATTGTTCCTCTGTTGGACAATAGCCTCTGAAACAAAAGGATAATGTATTGTACAGCACAGTACGCATGATCACTGAATTTTGTCGTTTTTGAAACTAAGACGTTCCGACGCCGCGTAACCTCACAAGACCGAATAAGCGTTTTAAAATAATTTACATAAGTGTTAATATAGAAAATTCTGTCACAAAGATCGGCGACGTAAATTCTCTCAATATTTTATTTCATCGCAAGAAGGCGGTGTCCAAGATTAAGCTCTGCTATTTAGTTGCTGGTGTGGTGCCCAACCACATCACCAACTCAATGGAAGAACATTGAAAATGTCACATTTTTTATTAGTGTGAAATCTGCAGCCCCGTGCTTTACAAGTTGGCCCTTAGCAGATCAAAAAGGCTTTTGCTCGCGGGTTCGATTCCCACTCGGTACAAATATTTGCCTACTATAAAATTAGTATTGACTATCAAAATAACCCGTTCTCCTTTTCCTCCTTCCGCAGGACACTCCTCCGCTGGACCTGGAGAACGTCTCCGAGACTCTACTGGAGAAGAATATCCAAGCTAGCCAGATGAAGTTCGGCTTCCTTGGCCTAGGCATCATGGGCAGCGGCGTGGTCAAGAACCTCCTGAACTCCGGGCACAAGGTCGTCATCTGGAACAGGACTGCAGCCAAGGTAAGTGGGATGTTTGGTGTCACTTGAATGGTAGGTGGTTTTGCAGCAAGCAACTGATCGTAGTAGACCATTTTCAGGGACCGTTGAATTGTAAAGAGAAGTCTTGGATTACATTTTTAGTTGTTGTGGTTAGGGCTATTTTGATTTGATTGGGTGTTTGTCAATACTCGATGAATTGTTGGTCTATGTGTAAGGATTTTTGTTCTTTTCTTTGACCTATTTAATTTGTAGTTACATAGTTGTGAACTCTTAATTATGTGTTATAAAATCTCCTAGTTGACTATTTATTGTTATAGGCCACATTGTTATAATCAAAACAGGTGTCGTGAGATTTAGCCGCTGATCCTCTGTTCATAGACTTGATCAGGTTTCTAACTTCAGGATTAATTGAATAGGTTCGAAATTACTTTTGAAATTCAGCCATTTATTATAACTTTTCAGCATTGCCTTATGTTAAATAATTTTCAAATTACAAAATGAAAATCATGAACTACATTAATTACCTAAGCATATTTATATGGAACAGTTTAAATTACCATGTAATTTAGACCTATTATTTATACTATGTATTAATATTTATAAAATGAAATATATATAGATTTCAATTTATAAATATTCTAAGGAATATTCAAGCCATGATTAATTTTATATAATGCCCTCGTCACACAACGGCATTTAATAATTACTATTCTTAGTTTAATTTAATTAGCTACTTAATTAATTAGGGCTTAAATAATTACGTTGTAATGATGTAATTTAACCGCTTAATTCAAATAAACTGCACTATACTTAAATTTATAGTTTGGAGCTGACGTCTTTACATAAGCAGTCAATTTCAAGAGATTTCATAGGAGATAAACGTACATAATGATAAAATTGAGAATGTTATTTTAAATAAGTTATTAGTCAAGTCCAGAATATAATTTAGAATTTTGTGCTGATAGTGATGGTGTTATTGATCTAGCCTCTTGCAAGCTAGCCTGTCAGACTTGAGGTTCTAGGTTCCATTGCTGCAAGAACATGTCTCTGGCAGCCCCAAGATATTCCGGTCGACATTGGCATTACAGCTTTGCTCTTTCTGGAGAGGAAACATGCCCTAGTAACATAGGATAGAGTCGCAGGTCAAAGTGGCTGTAACCACTCTTCAACTGTAGGTCAATGGCCTATTTGATAATCCTACTATTAACAGTATGAAGCTACTGGATACTAAGATGGTACACCATACTCATATTAATCTACATTAAAGAGAAAAGATTTGTATTTTTGTTTGATATGAATAAACTCAAAAACTAAAAATTCGTTCACCAGTGGATTACTTTATTATCACTGAATAACATAAGCTATAATTTATATCATGCGGGCGAAGCCGCTTTTGGAAGATAGTTAGGTAGTAAAAGCTAGGATTTCCCCCTTTTTCATGGAACTAACGAAATATGGAAATATGGAGTTCACACCTTCGCCTAATCCTTCTGGAAAAAAAGGCGAGATGTATTATCTATCATTACAAAGCTTGTTCAACGCTCGTTCCTTGCTCGTATGAAGATATAACAATTAAAGAATGCTCTATTTCTATTAACAAAAGAGAACTTACTAGAGTGGAGATAGAATGAGAATTCACTATTTTTTTCTAAATCTAAATCCACCTTAAGATGTCTTTGTCTAAAGGTGGACCTAAACTAAAATAGAACAAGAGCTTACTTTCTTGATATTCTTGATAGACCAACCAAAGAAGGACAGCATTCTGTATACAGAAAAATATTTGATCCAAACTGACCACAATTAAGAACACAGTATTCTTAGTCAACCCCTAAGCCTAGCCTTGCCCAACTATGTTGGGGTCAGCTTCCAGTCTAATCGGTCATCATCATCCAGCATTATACGTTAAATACAGTATAGTATTATGCAGTTAATTAAAATCTCCATGTTTAAGTAATCCGATAATTTAGCCAATGTAGTGTAACTTGATGCCACTGCCTGCGATTTGTGCTGTCCTCGGTGTCAGCTTTCACGGTGCTTGCAGTGCACTGAACAAGCACTCTTGTTTGTGTTAAGATTAGCTATTTTGTATACAGTTTGAATTTTAGCTCGGAAACTGCGTACAATATGACTTTATACGAGTTATGATAGGATTGTAGCATATTTCTGCCAACCCTCATGTATACCCGAATAGTATTTATTTTAATACAATTTGAAGATGAATGAAATAGGATTTAAAGAACAGATTATTTAAATCTTATTTAGCAGACTTGCAATATTTTTAATTGATATTTTAGTTCAAAGTTCGACTTGGCCGCAGTATCGTTTTAATAAAAGTTATATTAAGGACACACATTCAAATATCGGGGTTAAATAGAAGTTATTATAAAAATGGATTATAATGTAGAAGATAAATATCTAAAAACATTTTTTTTACTTTATGATAGAGAAATTATCTTGAAATAGACCAGTAATAGTAATACAGATCAATACCAGAATAGATAGTTGGACATGATATTAAATTCATTACAATCTAAATGGTATATTAATTCATGTTGTAGGTACTAATGTAACTATCGTGACGGCAATTCTTACTTCTTAGCATAGTACACAAACGCCATAATAGCTCTTATGTCCCGTAGTTATGGGCAATGGAATATAATCTTTATTTACTTTAGATATTTTTTTAAAAGGCTCATCATATTTTTGTCAAGGTCCAATAGAAAACGTCGCGTGATATTTCAAAACAAAATTTCAATGTTATTGATATTCTTCATGTTTTTCTTTACATTGTTTTCTTTACTTTATTTATCTAGCTGTTTGTCAGTTTCTAGATCATTAATAATGTTATGTAAGTTTGTGTGTTCGTCATTATTATAATATTTTTGTACAAACATTGGAGTATTGATTGCTTTTGTTATGCAAGATACGTCGTGTCAAATAAACTTTGATATGAGAACAAAGTGTTTTATTTGTACGGCTTCAATTTATTCGCATTCGCGTTATGTCCGCCATTTTGAAGTTACTGCAATAATGCGGTCATTGACATTTTAATTTTGTGTCCTATCGAATTTGTTGGTGTCTTTTAGGTCTTATCTGCAATAATGTCCTATCAAAATTCCATTCATGTTTATTGTGAATCTACACAAAATGGCGCTATGCTAGCTATTTTATCATAGTCTTGTACCCACAGAAACACATTTTATTTGTAAATTTTAAAAGAACTGCTCTAGAATATAACCTCAATAATCTAAATTATTAGGCATAGGCACACTCCACACATTAAAATATTGCAATAATTTAAAGTAAATATCGAAATAAATAAAAAGTACTTTCTAATTATTGTTGTGTTAGGAAGTTGTTAAAATGTCATTAGTGTTGTTTGAATGAGTCGATTTTATAAATTAATGGAAAGTTATTACTTATTAGTCTGTAGAACATTTCCTACTGTTTAATGTTAGTTTTTTTTTATATTGTGACTATCTGATTCTGATGGCTGTAAAAGGTAACATGCCATCACAAGTATGATTAATAAATAATTTGTTATGTAGTGTGATTTGGGATTTATCAGTAGTTTACTGTAATTTAAATGCCACACAAATAAGACTAAAAAGTGTACATTGAAAAATAATTTATTCTTCATGATTAGCGGTTTTACTCTTGTTATATATTTAGAAAATTTTCAACAATATTTGTATATTTTATATTAAGAAACGTTATATAATAATCATTGCTGGATTGTATTTTTGGCATATCACTGCAAGACTCTATACATTCTGTAGGACAGTCACAAAATATGTAAATATCGTAAGGAATAGTTTATAATTACAGACAGTTTAATTTGTTGACACGCGTTTATAGTAACGAGGACGATGTGATGTGTGACGATGGTATGTGCTGTGAGTTGAGATCAGAGGGTCACAGGATCCCCTCCCGAGTAGATACACCATGTACAATGACCGCGCAACAATTACAACAATACAGTAACAACTCTCTTATACCTCATTTTAAGTTGAACAATATAAAATGCATAACTCTAAGAGCTTGTAACCCTATCCGTACATCAAAATGGAAAAAATATTGAAACAAACAGAAGTTATTTACAAGTTCTAATACCCACAGAATGCTTAATTATACATGTTCATTCGCTTCACTACTACGAACAATTACGAACAGATCGTTTCAGTATACTCCTTATCCCCTATCACTAGAGACAGTACGAAATTAAATTGTCGCTAAATTCAAATCTAGTCTATCACAGCTTACTTAGAAGTACAAGCGGCATCGGCAGCGGCGACGGCACCCGAGGCCAAAGGTCTCTTCGCACTGAGCTAACCTTACTTTATTATTGACATCCGGCAAGATATGTTCCTATTCACGAACACAGTCATACGTAGGAAGGGGATTCGCCGCTGAAATCACAGAGTTGCACGTCAGGTGCGCGGGAGACGGCGTAGATCTTGAAGACGCGCGTCAGCAGCCGGTACTACAAGGGCTCGCGCGGGCCGAGCGCTCCCAGCTCCACGGCCAGCAGTACGCGCGCCGCCACGTGCGCGTCGGCCGCGCGCGCGCTCAGCTCGGGCGACGACGCGCTGGCCGGCAGCGCCACGCGCCGCCCGCGCGCCCAGCGCACCGCGTCGCGGCCCAGCAGCGGCTCGCTGGCCGGCTTGGGCTCCGGCCGCGTGCGCCGCCGCCCCGGCCGCCCCGGGCGCGCCCGCGACGTCGTGGGCGACGGCGAGCGCTGTGCGGGCGGCGGCGGCTCCGTCGGCAGCGGCTGGATCATCGCCAACCGCGGCGGACCCTTCTCTATCATATTGATGTGGTAATGCTCCGAGACCGGCGAGTTCCTTCGCGAGTTCACCGACCGCTCCGTCGGCGTGTAGTACACCGATATCTTACTCTCCTCGTCGAATATCGGGTTGGGCAGGTTCGAGAGCTTCTCGATCTTCGTTTTGAGGTACATGTCGATGACCTCCACGTCGGGATCGAAGGCCATGGAGTCGCTGCGTCCGCAGGAGCCGCTGCGACAGTTCTCGAAGTACAGGCTGGGCAGGTTCTCTAGCACCTTGTTGAGCGTCTGCTGTTGGTACTTGTAGGACTCGCGCAGCCGCAGCACCTGGTGCGCGCTGAATTTACGGATCTTGTTCCTCTGGAACACGTAGTTCTCGCGCACCCAGTTCAGCTGGCACGTGGAGTACTCGCGCACCCGCTTCACCTGTGCGATCAATTAAATTCAAATTAGTTGTTTCTATAATTGTTAACAATTATACTGAACACAGATGTAGTTATGAGAAAATAAACTCTAAAAATTTATGTTAATACCTGGTCGTAATACTGGTCTTTCATGGCACTCAAGTGGTTGCTGCCGATGTCTCTAATATTTCGTAAATGGCTTGCTTGGGAGGAGTAACTGCTCTGTATCCAATCCATCTGTTGCGTACAGTTTTCTTTGATGCGATGAACCTGTAATAACATTAACGGCTTAAAATATGTACCTACATGTAAACCACGTGACGAAAGGCAACTAATTAATGTGATAAACTCACTTGAACTGCGTAATTTTCTCGTAGTTTCTCTAATTGTTGTCTCTTGTATTGTTCGATGTTGTCCAGCATGCTGAACATCTGTCGCGATCGCGGCGCGTCGCGGTTCACGCATGTGCAGCAACTGCAACACGTCTCCATCAGATGGAATCTGGAAACAAACATACATTACAACGTTAGACTGTCATAGACACACACACAAACTTAACATCTCAGTAATATAATTAACTCACCTGAAAAATATGTAGCGCAAGAACTGCACAAGCAGTGTAAGTCCTAAGAATCCAGCGGCGCATAGCGCGCCGCACAATAAACTGTACATTTTAATCTCGAACATAGTCATCGGATCTATGTTGAGCACGACCTCCGCCGTGAGGTTGGCCGAGGGGTTCGTTGCAAAGCATAAGTAAGTTCCACAGTCTTCTCTATGTATATCTCCTATGAACAGTGATCCGTCGTCTAGCACTCTCACTCTTGACTTGGAATTATCTATGGCGTGGTAGTACTGGTCATGGGCGACGCCATGCTTGTGGAATATGTCCTGGACCAGCGGCTCGGGATTCCAGTGGAACACCATCCTCGTAGGCGTGATCCAAGTGATGGACGGCATGGGGTTTCCCGCGAATTTGCACTCTAGTAGAGCGTCCTTTTGCAAACTGTACAGTGTTAGAGGACTACTAGATACCAACGTAGGAGGTTTACAATTGGTGTGGTTCAATATTCTTATCATATCGTTGGGGTAGGTCAGCGGGCAACTTAAGTCAGACTTGATAATTTCTTTTCTCCTATCGGCCCAGCCAGCGAACCATGCCATCCGACAGTCGCACGCCCACGGGTTATTGGCCAGCTTCAGTTCTTGCAAGTTGGTCAACATTGTCAAAGACTGAGGCAGTGACAATAGCGCATTAGAACTCAGATCCAGGTGCGTGATGGTTGGCGTGTCTTGGAATACATACATTTCTATTTCTCTTAAAAATTCGTTATTTCTTATGTATAATTGCTGTAGAGTACTTAAGCCTTTGAAATTTGTGTTTTGTATAACTGCTAGTTCTGTGTGATCGAGGTAGACCGTTTTAAGATTTTCGTTATGTTGGAAGAGCGTCGGCGGCAAAGTTCGCAATCTATTGCCACCCATGCTTAACCACCTTAGGTTCTTAAGATTCTTATAAGCATCTTGTGATATGTTCTGGAACTGGTTGAAGCTTAGATTCAGCACTCTCAACTGTTGGAAGTTGTCGAATATAGATTTGGGTATGTATTCTAGTTTGTTGCTAGAGATGTCCAGTGTCTCCAAATCCTTTAGGTTGACTAGAGCATTAGACGTAATTTTGACTAGGCTATTATTATTTAGGAACAGTGCTTTCAGTTGTCTATTAGGATTAAAATAGTAATCTAAGAAAATAGCTATCTTATTATGCGATATATCCAAATATTGGAGTTTGATTATCGGTCCGAAGACCTGGAATGGTATAACGTGGAGCCGGTTGTGAGACACATCTAGGACTTCTAGATTTTCTAAATCGGCGAACGTGAACCGGGGAATATCGTCGATGAAGTTCCGCGACAGGTTGAGAGATTTGAGTCTGCCAAGTCCGCCGAACAGGCCGTGTTCGGTTCTTGTGATTTCGTTTCTGCTCAAGTCGATGTACTCCAAGTCGTTCAGTCCGTCAAAGACGTGTATTTCTAGGGTGTTCACTTTGGAGTTGGTCCAGGAGAGGTCCTGGAGGTGATTGCCGTAGGATGCTGAGAAGTAGTCTCGTGCGAGGCGGACCTGCGGGACCGCGGCGGCGTTGCACGCCAGCCGGGTGCTGTTGCAAGTGCAGCCCGGGGGGCAGTCCTGCGCCCTCACCGCTGCGCAAATTATTGCCAGCGCTAAAACTTTGTGCAGCCGCTGCATTATATTACAACCCTCATAGTCTTATTTACTGTAACAATAGAAAATTGTTTGCTCAAGTTCCTGCTGTGTTATCTATTGTACTGTGTTTATTGTGTCCTAACTATTCACTCTTTATCATAGCATAGCAAGTTGAATGAACAAATTAGAATAATGAATATTTTACTTGTTTATTAATTTTAATATGTAATTTACATTTTGTCATTTCATTTTTGGCATATTGTGAAAACTCAAACACATTATTACAAAAATGATACTTAAACATGATTGTTTAAGATCGTCAATATTAAGGAATGAGTTCATGCTTTGTTTTCAATTAAGTAGGTATTTAACGGTGCTATCACATTTTTTATAGCAGACTCCGGTTTCTATACTGTTACATTGCATGTTAGTGTAATAAATACTTGCCCGCCTAGACCTAGATTTCAAGGTTTTAAACCGTAATCAACTTACTGTAAAGGCAACTAGAACACTTCCCTAAATTAATGATTACTATCCAAGTATGAAATGTTCATTGTGTGTTTATAACAGCTTATTTTTTCTGTGGCATAGTCACTTTATATTGCTGTGAGTTTAATTACTAATATTGTCGAGTGGAAACGATCCAGTCGACCGATCGTGGAAGGTTTTCATTACAAAAACACGAGCCGAGCATGAGCGGCTCATTAGTATGTCTTTATTGCCACACTCGTATTATGTATCGCAATTGAAGATAATCTAATTTCACCGCGTGCACTATGTTCGTCTTTTACACTAGGATCTACTTCCACTACGTACGTGCTCCATACAATCGCCAGCCGACGTCTGCCGTACGTACCTACACCAACTCAATTGTACGATACTACGGGACACTTGTAACTAAAACTCACATACAATTATAACTATTGACACGTTTAACGTAATAAAAACACATAATTCACCTAACACTCGTCCACATTTTACTCCAACTTGCATAATCCACGTTATTTTATGTTGACAACAGATGCGATGAAGCCAGCCATGCTCGAACGAATGGCTCGTATCTTCACCTGTTTAACTTTAACTCCATTGCACATTCACAAATTACACATTTCCAAACTTTTGTAAACAAAATTATATAGAAATTTCACAATTAAAACGAATAAGCTCAGCGCTTAGTGATAAAAGAAATACACTGTCACTACGACGGGGGCCGAGCACTGAAAAGAAGTAAATGGCGGCGCTGCGAGTTGCGCGGCGCGCGGTCCTTGTCGCGCGCGGTCGGTCCGCGCATGCTTTTCTCGCTTCCACCTTGGCCCAGTCAGCTGTGGGGTGCGGAGTTTGCCGACCGATTCCGAACGTAGGCGAAAGTGCTTTCGGAAGCGCGCCGTGTGTCCGAACACCGACGCATTCTTGCAAGTATTTCTTGGCTCCGAGAGGGGACAAGTCTATTTATTAGGGATCCGTCTGGCATTTGTGAAAAACGTTCGCTTATTCATTTGACACCTGCAATGTACTTAATAAAAAATAGATAATTTTGTATTGGAATTTTATACCGGTTTTCCTTTATTCAAGCTGATATTTATTACGTTTTGTAAAGGCTATGTGGAGCACATTAAGGGCGCGTGCGTAGTGATTACGTATTTAATTGTTTTATTAAGTAGCTTAGCTTAGCAGCTGGGTTAAAAAGTAATTATGAAATCCTCAAGTTCAAAGGTCAAATAACGTAGTACACCCGTGCTCGACCTACCACCGGCACCGTAGCAATAACGTTCATACACGGTTTACGGTTTTTATTTAGTTTTTTGTGAGTCATTCATCGTCGTAACTTGTAACCCAGACTGAGACCGAAAATTAGGCGGTGTCGTTTGCCAAAATAAAAATACGCTATTATAATCGTTAACTCAAAAGCAATAAAGCGTATTATGCCATGGAGTTTTTTGTTACTTTTTACACGATTGCCCAAAAAGGAGTGTAATGTATTTCCGTAGACAGATGTTTGACATCCAAATACGTCGGCACGGTCATTACTTTTACAATGACGCCGGTGGTCGACTGGTCGCCATAGAATTAATTATGAAATACTTTTTAATACCTGTAACCTCAGATTATAGAATTTTATTCTATAATCTGAGCCTGTAACTATGTTTATGGAAAAAACTACGACTAAGTACCTATATAAATGAACGCAGAAATCATACAGTGTACGAAATAATTTGCTGAACTAGCAAAGGCATTGATTACGATAGCAGATAGCATTGATTTGTAAGCAGTGATAGCCTAGTGGTGTGACCGTCAGACTGACAAGTCGTAGGTCTCGAGTTCGAATCCAAGGCACGCACCTCTGACTTTTCGGATTCATGTGCGTATTATATGATTATCACTTGCTCAAAAAACGGTGAAGGAAAACATCTTGAGGAAACCGGCATGCCTGAGAGATATTTCTCGACGGCATGTGAAGCCAAGTCAGAGGCCCGTGGGCGGCTTTAAAACTTTGACACCAGGTTAGTTTACTAGCCACACGAAAAGAAGAAGACGATAGCAGAAATTACATTACAAAGTTTTAAAGCTAGTTAAGTCAAGCATGCGCCATAAGTACCTATCGTTTATCATTTGATCGAACTGACTAAAATCACAGGAAATCATGGCCATACAGAATATTGTTCCGCAGGAAACCGACTTAACTGAATTGTAACTTTTCAGAAGACCCATTTTTAAATTGCGAGATACTCGTGCCCTTGGCTATTATACCACTAGGGGTGAAATAAGAAATACAGAATTTGGCACATTGCGTTTTTCCGATCTTGCCCTAGTAGACTGTATCCACGGTATTCCGTGGAGATACAGTCTAACTAACAACAACTAACTAGTCTAGATAACAACTTTTAGAAAAAAAAAAAAAAACAAATATTGTGTTGTATCTACTGAGTCACAGTAACACGCTTTGGTAGAAGGAATTTTGGCAGACCAACAGTCAGATGGAAACGTGGATGACATCCATACCTATGGTCGCGAGTAAAAACTAGTTAAATCATGTTTGGAAAAGGAGACTGTTCAATATAAACAGTGTTTTTCTTCTTTTCGTGTGGTTAGTGACTAATCTTCAGGGTTCAGAATCATGTACTCTATCTATGGTAACAGTTTTCGCGTCGATGTCTCCCTGCCACCCTGTATTATTATTACGAAGATAAACCTGATAGATTGTGACATTATCGCCATTATATCGTTTATCGTTTGAAAGGACTGACTAAAAATCACAGGAAATCATGGCTTTATAGAAAATTATTGTTAATTTCAACGGGGTCTGTTAATTTTTAACTGCCTTTCCTTTGCTAAAAAAATGTTTTATTGATTTGTATTTTTTGTCCGTGATTCAATACGCTAAGTACATAATTCTGATCCTCTTTGAAATCAAAACTAGTTTTGATTGCCATGAAGTTCTCATGGTCACGACTATTACGAGGGGACATTGCAAAATGTTGAGATGTTATCACATAAGAATACTAAATAATACAAAAAACCGGTTAGAAGCACGACGCAAAATAAAGAGGGCTCGCTGATTGAATGATATGAAACAAAAAGAAAATTGACGGTCAGGTGGCATGAGGAGACTTTCTCAGAGGTTTTCTTGAAAGCTGTCAGCTATATTATTTTGACGCGAGATCGACCTTGTTTGTTAAGATTTAATAGAACTTTATTTTGGATCTGTTTGTTAGTAACACAACTCAATGTGTCGTTATATTTAAAATTCATCGAATGAACCCTCGTAATATGAAAACCATTAGTCCCAATTGATGATATACCTATAACGGATATCGCACCGATAAAATGATTGTGGACTGAAAACAATGGCAGTTTATAACTACTGACAAGCAATGAATGAACTTATGTCATTGTATAAGTATGAAAACATTCTCAGTATAGGGCTACCGTGGTTCCACCAGTGAACGAAATTAGTTTCGTTACTGGGTTCCGCAGGACACCGACTTCCCTGATTTCTAACTTTTAAAAAGGCCCATTTTTAAATTGCGAGATACTGGTGCCCTTGGTTATTTATACCACTTGGGGTGAAATCAGAAATACAGAATTTGGCATATTGCGTTTTGCCGATCTTGCCCTGTATCTCCACGGAATATAGTGCAGACCCTACAGATGTTTGTGTTGTACCTACCTACTGAGTAACAGTAACACGCTTTGGTAGAAGGAATTTTGGCAGACCGAGAGATGGATACGTGGATGTCATCCATAAGGTCGCGGGTTAAAACGGCTTGACACTCGCAAAGACCTGTACGCGTAGCATGACCACCGTATAGAAACAGGTTTTGTCGACAGAAGAATAGACAAAATGACAGATTGTGTTTCTGTAATTTTGTCTATTCTTCCGTCGACAAAACCAGTTTCTATGGTGGTCATGCTACGCGTGCAGGGAAGCATGGCACATTGAAGAGGCCTGAAGCTCGGCACAGGGTGGAACAAGAAAGCCAATGATAATAATGAAGACTCTGAGAGAAAATTATACCTAGATACTTCACCGTGAATACTAATCTATTCCACTCTCTTTTGTTTTACGAGAAAATATCCATGACACTCGTTTATTGGCGGTAATACCTGCCTGTGGACCCTGTGGTAATACCGTCGTAATAAACTACGTGGTAAACTTAATGCTAGGCATAAAGGTTGGCGCCGTTAAACGAGTACTGCTATAACTCCGAACAGATAAGCTGTGTGCAGGAGATGAGTCTTCTCTTTAGATAACATAGCGGACTACGTGTACCTAATTATTATTCGAAATATGAGTAAATTTTCAACGATACCTGAATCTTGGTCTTAGATCAAGTTTCAGGTATCTTTAATATTTGTGGCCTTAGCAGAGGAAATAGAATATTGATACGTGGCTCAATAATCTCTCTATATCAGAAAGCGGCGGTCAACAATTGTGTCTCATCTGGAAGCTGACCCCAAAATAGTAGACAGTATATTATTGATTTTGTATCCTAGATAAGTCTTAATTTTAGTCAAGTGTTTTTGGACATTTCCATTAGGGATCAGTAGCAGCCTAGGAAGGCCTCTTACTACATAGGACTTTAAATCTGGCGAAATAGTAGATATACGTCTGCCTTCCTCCTTGGAAAATATAGACGTTGACCACGTCTGTATTTCCCGGTATTTCTTACATAAGTCCCGAAAATGCGGATAAATTCTCCACTTAGATGGCTAAGCTTACGTCACAACTCGCGCCTGTAATCCTATATTATCCGCCCACTGTTCCCTGAGCGTTCCAAGGCTATGCTGACATTTGTCCGATGACCGACTAACATCCAGTCCTACACTAATAGGGTTTCAACTTTTCAACCAACTTTGAATTTAATCGGTTCATTGAAACGGCCCTTGGTAATTAAAACAGTATAATCCATACGTTAATTGGCATTTCCATTCTTGGCCTCATTGTATGTTTACCATAATTACATTATTGCAAAACTTCCAGCATTACGTAACGAGGTGTGACCGATAGAACGGTTACATGTTGAAGTAATTTCAGCTGATTCCGTGGCATGCGTTCGTCAAATATTTACGAGGTAATTCGTGCCTATGTGTATGTTATTATTTCAGTACGCGCTATATTAGCGGACCTACCTACCAAACCAGGAGTTTAAGGAAAAGCTATTGTTTTCCCAGAATTTTCCATAAACTGACGCAACTACGAATGAGTCGCGATAAATGTCAAATGTTGAGAAACAGTCCACAGAAAAGTGAAGCTTTAAATCATGGACCTTGATTAACTACTGAAGTGTTTACGTTGTTTGTGATTGCAGTACCCAACAGTACCGTTACGAAGTGACAAATACCCTTTTATAGCATCTTACGAGACGGTTAGTGAGAAAGATTACCTACAAGTCTGTAAGGAATTCCCTTATGGTCTTAGTAGGCTGACGCCGTCAGAATACATAATTACATTGTATAACTCTGTATTGTTATGGTGTTATCCTGGCCTATTGCCAAGTGTGATTTGCCTAAAAAAGCTGATAATGTTATTCATGAGTATACGCACACAAAACATGGGATTATGAGAAGCGACTCTCTGACATTATGTAATTTAGCAAGAGGTTGGTCAACAATGGCAGTAGTTCTATATTTTCCCCTAAAACAAACAATCGGGGTTTGATTTCCTTAGCTCTCCAGATTTTAATAAGTAAAATCTAAAATGGTCTATCTAATCTGGGATCCTGCCGTTTTGCCGAAAAGATTTTGCCAAATAATCACTACCCAAACAAATTTTTGCAACCTTTTTTTGTACCAATGCAATGTTTGGAATTATTTTAGTACGCACATTTTCATTTGGTCAAATTTTTACTTGGCAGAATATTATCAAGGATAATGTCATTTAGGCATTTGGTCTTTAATATAATTATTTATTACAGCAAACAATCTTTAGACAATAAACGTTTCGTCATACAATTTGGTATGACAAAAATATAAAGGTTAGGTTAGGTTAGGTTAAAACTGTGACCTACGCACGAGCCGAGCGAGCGAAGCGAGCGGTGCCGCGGCAGCGGCCGGCGAGTGCCAAAAACTACTACATTATATAGAAAGAAACTATGGAAAAAAACAGGCTACCCGAAACTGAACTAGTTACACGAAATTAATTATTTAAAACAAATCTACTAAATATTTGGCAATTTTTTTTTTGCGTAAAATGAGTATTTCCAACTGAAATATTTGACTACATAAAAATTGGTAAAAGTTCTAGTTGGTAAACAAGTTATTGTATAAACGTTCACATGCTAAACATTAGGTTTGCGTTACCATTATTTGTAAAGAGATTTTTTGCTAAGTCATAATTTGGCAAATGAAATTATGCGAAAAATTGTTTGGGAAGTGATAATTTGGCAATTTCTTTTCGATGAAACAAGGGAGACCCATCTAATCTACCTGTAGTAAGAACACTTTACAAAATTAGTTGAGACTCGCCTCAAATCAGAGCCATGTTCCGTGAAGGACGTTGGTAAATCGCACACATTTATTTGTTTAAGCTGACGACTTAGCATGCTTATTTCATTATCTCTGTGTGCAGACAGATTTACTTTTAAGTATTATGCGTCACCATCGTTAGCCTTATCAGTTATCGTTGAGGGACCTATCAGTGCTAAACATGTGTTTGCAATGTTTCGGTCATTTGGTAAAAACCTAATGGCGTTAACGTTACAAAAAAGACATGGGGTCTTCCAAAAAGGAGATTTTTGCCCGTAGTATTACGTAAGCGCCGCGGCAAAAATAGTTTATCTGTAGACATGTTGTTATACAAAAAAAAGCAGTAACATTCAATTGATAAGAATAGGTCCCTATTACACTCGTGCGGCCGTATGCCAGTAGATTAGTACCAATTCACCAAATAGATAACGGCTTTGATGGCGACTGTGGCTAGCGCTACTTCCGTCCGGCCTTGATGTTCTTTGATTCAGAGGTCAGATTTTATTTATTTATTGAAAAGTTTATATGTACACACATATAAACAGACAAGAAAAAAGGACAGAAAAATACGTACAAAGGTGATGCTTATTTCTAAAGAAATCTCTTCCAGCAGTTCCAGCATACCTGCGATAGGGACATGGATAAAAAGAGAAGTAGACAACGTGTGTAAGAGTAGAAGAGGAGAAAATGAAACTGAAATTTAAAAATAAACATACAATATGACATACATTCTTCTGTTACCAAATTACTCCTGGTTGTTGGTGAAGTGATTTGGTGAAAGCATAGATATAATAAAGAATTATAAATATAATTAAGATATAATATATACCTATAGAATATTTCCATGGGTGAAATTGTTTGGGTATCAAAATACGTGGAAATGGCCTGCTTTAGGTGTTCATAAACTTTGAAACATTACAAATAATTGTGTAGTTTCGAACGCTCCTAAACACACATTATTGGCAGCACTCTGACTATCGCATTCGAAGTTTAATGAGCAGTCTATTCCTTATTGCCCAGACATGTAAATTAGGTACATACAATTCGCAACATAATGTCGCATTTTATGATCAAAGTCCGCAGAGTAATTGTCTTAGTATTTGATGCACAACAATAATTGTATAATGTAAAAGATTCGTGCGCCGTAGTCGCGTGTGTGGAGCCGTTGCCAAGCGAATCACGTGTACATCTCACCTAAAAGTTTCGCCAATCATTATAGTAAGCGCCTCTTAATTTGTGAGTCATAAATGTCGCGCCTGTATTCAATATTTACGTTTATTGGACGGCTTCGGACGAGAATAGCGGTTATCGTGTTAGTTCCTGCAGAGTTCGGGACTGATAGGAGTGCTAAATTAGCAACGCGTGCTGCCATTTGTCTAATCACATTAATGTGTTGTTTTGAACCGAGCTGGAGCTAGAAACTGATGGATTTATTTAGGTCCCCCCTTCTGTCGTTTGGTTATTGTTAAGGCAGTGTCTGCCTGTATTGTCGTTTTAATTTTTGACAACTCTAAGGCTCAGTTTTCAGTAGGCAGCCTTTTTCCAGCTCTATATTCGGTCAACATCTATAGGGACTCTTCAACAACACTCGTCCTTGCTCCATCCATTGAAGAGTCACTTCGAAGTAGTTAGCAGTGTTCATTTGATTGTGTTACGTTATAATTGTCATTACACGCTGCCTCATAAAGAGCTCCCATTTACAATGAATATCCGCGCAGATGTCGCTGAGCATTAAATAAAGTATTATGTTCTACATATCTAGCTGAAAGGAATACATGATAGACATTCTAAAGAAGTCATAAATGTTACCCACTGAAAAGTAAAACAGCTTGAATACCCACTATGTTCTGGCAAATTATAAAAAGACGAAGGTGGTAATGTCCGGAGGATAGCAACTGCAGCCTCCTTTGCACCAGTAGGATCAGAATAAGTCAAGCTTGGTCATAATGGCAATATACCTGACGACCTTCTTTTTTGGCAATATAAACTCCATGGTTTACAGTGAACGCATACCTATGGACTCATATGAATGGGAAAATTTAAAATTTATATGCCACAGTCACGACATGGTGCCATATCGACACCTGTTGAAAGTCACCATAATTTTGCGGCTGCTAAAACCTAAGGAATGAATACACAAATCATATCTTATCATTATTTTATCTTTTTATGTCATATAAGAACACGAGATCTTGAAAGGATAAGATTGCAAAGTATTATTACTCCGCAGACAGGAAGCATACAGCGACTACTCGGTTTCATCCACGTAATTTTAAATATTCCTTCAGTTTTCCTCACATGTTTGCGACCAACCTCTTGAATATTTTTAATGCCCAGATTTACGCATATTATTATCGTGTAAAATTCATAGCATAGAGACACGCACTACTTGAAAACACTAAATTCTATTCTAGGAACGCTATAGTAAATCTGTTGAACAGTAAATAAGTCAGAGGATATGGATACGACTTTGTTACGTGATGACGACTGCTGAGTGAATGGACTCAGTTAGACACAACAAACATACAGCGAGACTGAAGTTTGATATTCAGATTACGGGAGATATACCAACACGTGAATAGATTTAGGGAGTACTGAAGTCATGTCTTCATTTGATTGCCAATGTCTGGCGCATGTTTACATAGGCTTATTTCTATACCAATGAGACCTAATGTTGTGAAACGCATCTGACAAAGTCCGGGATTACATATATCGAAGACCGAGCAATTGTACTAGGCATTCATAGAATGGCATGGCATGAAGTCTTTATTAGATTACTAGCTTTTGCCCACGGCTTCGCCCGTGTGGATATCGGAAAATAATCCCAAGGGAAAGTATTACCAGGATAAAAAGTATCTTAAGTGTTAATCCAGTTATAAACTATCTGTGTGCTAAATTTCATCATAATCTGTTAGCCGATTTTTGCGTGATTGAGTAACAAACATCTAAATATACAAGCTTTGACATTTATATTATTATATGTATAATTGTATATATTATAGTAGGATATAAATAGTAGGACACCCTTAATGAACGAGTAGGAGATTGCTTATGTTATGTAGGAGGACCTACGTAGTGTCAGTGTGTGAGAACAAAACTAAATTAGGAATCCAATTAGAATTAGGATACAGACGTCAGTGGTTTGGCAACCTCCACATTTTATCGCGCGTACTTCAAGTATTTATACAAAAGTGTTATTAAATTGGCCACTTGATTCAGTCACAACGATAATAATGATTATAGCGATAATATTTTCAGCCAATTGTATATACAAAGGTTTTCTTCTTTTTTCCACAAAAGTCAGGGCAGTCAAAACTCGATAAATGTATGAGAAACAGGCGGTGTTTTAATTTCTGATTTCGTGTCGAACTTAGCAAAACTAATTTCACTCGAATGTTGCGAAAGTTTCTGCGAATAAATTACCAATCATATCCAATGTATAGGTAAGTTTTAAATATTTTTATAATACCTACGACGACGTACGTACTGACACTGTTAAAGAAACTCCATGACAATTTGGGTGGTATTTCAATATAATAGAGACAAAAATAGCGTGCACAAGGAATATCAACTTAGCATCAAGCTTATCCATTAGTGAATTACTAGAGGAGGCTCAATCACTATAATTAAGGGCCGATATCTGTCGGAAAAGATCGTCAGCGTTACCGGTCGCTGAATTCACGTGGTTTTCTCACTCACTCGAAAACATCAAGTATGAAAGGGACAGAGAATATATGCTGGCCTATAAATAATTCACACGTGAGTTTTCATTCCGTGATGCATTGCGGGAGACTTCCTACTTAGGTTCGGATGCAATTTGTAATGCGGCTGGGATATAGGTATTCTCGAGTTCCTGTGGAGATTAATGTTGTTCATGCCGTTGACGGTCATAAATTCGCTGTCTCCCTAATCGCTGCAGCAGAATCTCGGTCACGTGCCGAAATAGTATTACGGCTAGGGTTGCAAACCTACTATTAGTATAATATAGTATCCTACTATTTTCGAGGCCTTTATAGGTACTATATTTCTAAAGAATATAGTAGGCGAAACGACTTTTCTTATTTTTTTATTTCAATACAAAATGGCGAGATGATCGCAATAGGGTCAGTAATAGTATTAATCTCATAAAAGCTGAATGAATGGTATTTTGTAACCTTAATTTAGACTCAACATTTTAAGTGTAAAAATATAAAGAATGACAAAAGAATATTACCAGTAAAGGTTCCTAGTACCAAAAAATATGCATTTAAAGAATTAAAATGATTTTGGAACATACCTACTATATTTTTTCGCCACCTACTATATTTACTATAAGTACATATGATATAAAAAACGTTGGCAACCCTATGGATTTACGGCCCTGACTTTGTATTAACGATCCCTCTGCTTCAAAGTCAACAAAACTATAAGCCACTTCTTGAATAAGAAACGATCTAAACTAGCAACAATCTAAGAAGTTCGATTTGACAGCTATAGAAATTCTTTGTGTAGTGATGAAAAAAATATTCTTAGCTTTAAAAACCGATTTTCAAGACATCGTTTTATTAGAAACGTAAAATATTTCCTTACTAATAAATGGAAGAGATTCCAACACGATCTTTACCGAGTTCAAAGATCGCGTATCACATAATAACGTAAAAACACTTATTTAAATTCACTTTCCGCTGTTCACGTGCATTTTTCCCCGTCTAGAACTTACTATTTACAGCTTGCGTTGAACTGTAACCCCAGAACCGTGTCTTTATCATAGCTGTCTCTTTTACTCTTATGGCAATAGAAGAAGATAGAGGAACTAGTTCAACTGGGCACGTGAATCTGAAACGAACTTGGCCTTGTCACCTGAAGGGCTTCTGGTCCGATGGCTTCTAGAATTGTTTGAACGTTTTATTGTATTATTAAATTAGTTTACTCTTGATCTATCTCTGTAATATTAACATTAGAAAAAAGTGGGGTAGACGCGAATATCTTTTGAAACATTTCTTCAAGTTTCAGCTCATCTTGCTTGACCTTTCATTTTCTAAATGTATTACATTGTGTTGAACGTGCTGGAAGCAAACTCGTAGTTTATTTCTACACATTTCCTTGCTAAACGGGATCTTGTTTGTATATAATTTTATAATAATTGGAATATAGATTTTATCGTGACCCACATAGACACGGTCATAGGTTGACCCTGTGAGATACCTACGAGCATGTATTGTAAATCTTAGGTACTATCGTTCATTGATTGACCAAACAGGCTCGCCTCATGCATGTGTATGGGAAAATTGAGAATAAAGGCTATTTTTGTGCCTCTCGAAATGTGGGATAAAAATACTCTCAACGGTATGATAATTTTTATCCTTATTTATTCAACACTTTCGTAAATGACGTGCGTAAGTAGATAGTGGAGCTATGTATATTATGATTTATTTAAACTAAGTTGAGAACATTATTGTAATGTTTAACAAAATATTAAATCAGAAATACATTTAGCTATTCTGTCCCATCGTTTTGTCCACACAATATTGTGGTTTTATCAAAATTCAAAAGTCATTTATTCAAACTAGGCTGAGAATCAGCTCTTTTCGAACGTCAAAATTACATAAGACAGTCCTCCAAAACGCCCACCCTTCACCACTTCCTAGTGCTTTTGCTGGGAAGAAGAAGTGGTGCAACAAACTCCCCAGCAGCACAGCTGTCTGTTCAGTTAGAAAAAAATGATTCTATATAATAGTATGCAAGATAATTTACATTACGCAAAACATAATTTAAATTATAAATTAATAGCCATATGACAGCTAGCACACGCCAATATACCAACCAAAAACATCGAGAACTATACTCAAGCAGAAATAAAAATAATTAAGCGTAAACAATATCTAAAAAAAAGAAAAAAAAAAAAAAACCTCCAGGCATAAAAGGCGTGCCCGCTTACATTAGCTGTAACTAGAAGTTATCAGCACGTGTTTACAAAAACAACGATGTAATCAAAATCGAATATTCATTATCAAATAATATCCGTGATAACAGCTTTCTATTATCTACAACGCCGTAAGTCCGTCAGCCATACATAAGGTTCCAGTAGAGTACTAACACAGTTACTAAAGGAATATATCGATATTGAACGCGCATTGCCTAACACTTACTTACACCTACACATTCTAAACTGCATCTGTGTGTGTGACTAGTGAAATTTTGACAAGGCCGTTTGGTTTTTGCACGTTGTGTTAGCTGTACCAGCACATTAGGTTACGTCACGACCCATGAACACACACACGTATGGGATCCTTATCGCCCGATATACAGCAGGTTCTAATAGAACTCGCTTCTATTAGTGTTCATTGCTGGGTATACAAATTACAATACAGCGGCCATGACACCTAAAGTAAGGACTTGAAATTAACATCCATGTCCGGTGCTGGGCGTAATCAGATTCTTGAAGCTCAGAGTACTATAGTACCAGTCTATTATTGTCCCACTGCAGGGCAAACTGCCACTTCTCATACAGAGAAGGCATTACCATTGACCACCACGCTTGCTCAAGGCAAATTGACGATTTCAGACTGAAAAAAACAAATTGAAGTTTCAAACTCATATCAGAACGATCTTTGCAGGGTTACCGGTAATAGGTGGATGAGAATAGTCAAGGATTGTTTTATCAGCACCACGTCTTATTCACTTAGAGGTCGGGTCTTAGTCTGATCTATTAGGTCCACCAATAACGACCATGTCATCTTGTTAGATTAATTGGTGGATGTTTAATCGAATTGTTGACAATTGCCATGACGTATGGACTATGTAGGTTAGGTATGATCAGTAACATTTATTGACTTGAATAGAGTGTCCTTTATAATGAAGGTGAAGAATTGTTTGATTACAATGGCATGTAAAGTAATACAGTTGTAGACATGTTAGTTCATAAAGCCTATACTACAATACTTAATCTAACGCAGGCTTTAAGCATGTTAACGGCACTGTAATAACAAAAATTGGATTACATTAATACCCACGTTCCGCTACGTTGATACCAGATAGAATATAATATTATATTGGCGATAGTTTCATAAACAATATAATGTTTTGTGAGGCACAGTCGGTAAAAAGTTTAGCAAGGAATCATGTTCGGCACACATTATAACTGCACAGTAATCTAACCCATGTTTTTTAGGCTTCACACGCAAGTCAAAAATACATCGAAGAAAACTTTATGGATACTTGTTTGTTCGGTATATATGTTAAAGTGCTTCAATGCAGAAGGCTAAAAACTAAGCATGGGGGAACGAACTGCTAAATATTATAGACCTTTTGCCATCACTTTATTATTAGCTAAATAAAGACTGGTATCGCTAAATTATAATGAAACAAACTCCTAATAGCTTTACATAGTGAACCCTCTTGTACATGACATAGCTAAAATTAGCCCCCATATTATTATTTATAGGCGGGGGTTTCGTAATAAAAAATGCAAAGTTGCTAAAACTAGTACACAAAGCAATTTTAGGGTTGAGAATCTCTAAGGTAAAGCGATGAAGGTTCATATCCGGAATTTGGGTACAAAAATTGCATTTGACTGTTATAATAATTATGCAATTTTTGTTCTTAAATTCCGGATAAGAAACAGCGTAGGTAGTGCCAAAAACTTGGTGAATACATTCCCAAATAATCAAAACGGCATGTTTCGACATGGGCGGATGTGGTCCGTAACACGAGGAAACTTACAGGGAATGTTCGGGACGTTTACGTAGATCGATGGAGACGGATGTCTGTCTGCATTAAAGGCGATTAGGTGGACAACACACTATAGACACGCCATAGTTAGGGGGGTACAAGAAGTGGATAATGTAGAGATAAGATGGCCCCAATCATCTGACAGCCGCTGATCGTTGACTTGGCAACGTAGTGACGTAGACCGCTCTGTAACATTCCGTTCGTCTTGAAGTGACGAACGGAATGTTACAGAGCGGTCTAGTATGATTTTGGGCTGTAGATATATCAGGAGTGAACTACCTTAGTTTCTTAGACCCAGGCCTTGGCCTGGTTCTCCAAAGCACTGGTTAGTCCGAAGTATGAAACAGCAGCAACTTTTTCTTAGAAGTCCAATGACTGAATACAATTTTGAATGTTATTCAAATAAAACAGTCTGGAATATAGCTGATGACGTCAATGAGTTGTAGGTACTTAGTCCGTTTTCACACTTTTTGTTCGTTAACGTACACATATGAAACAGGGAAAATGATGTGATTTATTCCAGAACGTATAAACGAAGGTGTCCCACATTATTCAAGCTTGAATATTGAAAGCACATGGAATACGTCGATTATCCTATCAAAGGCGAAGTATTAGTATTAGATTCTAACAACCCAACACAACACTTTTTTGACGAAAAACATGCTACACAGAATTATATAATTCATTAGTTGAATTCCCTTACCAAAACAAGCTCAGCAAGCTTGAATTTCTGGGAATTGAAATTACTGAACGGAAAACTTGTCGAAGTATTTTGCAAATGAAACAGATAATGAAAGGAAGCGCGAAAACTGTCTGGAAACAAGATTTCCTTTACCTCGCGATACAGGCTGCCAACCTGACCTACATGCGTACAGAGCGGTACCCTTGGAGTTCAGCGCGATAGAATTAATCGCACCAGACGCCTTGATGATAAATTATGACAATTACTTATGAATAACGCCAAAAGTGATCGATGTGGAAAGGTTTTGGAGTTATATGTGAATATGTTATTTTGTATCCACATAATTATTTTAGCTAGTGAAGTTATTCATGAATTCGTATTAAATCATGTGACTTTTACTCTTTATTACCGTTAAACGATGCTTCTATGAATAGATGCTCATTTTTCATCTTCTGTAGCAACTACAGCTTGATCAGCTTTTATTATGAACCCGACATTGTCTTCGGTCTCGCACTGTTATTGATTCTCAACCATTGTTTCGGATATGTCAGTTACTAACGACTCTTGCTCATCAACAATAATATAGTTCACAATGATAAAAGAAAACTATACACATATGATTGATCGCCGCATATTTTAGGCGTGTTACGTGTCTATACAGGTCGTTATGATACAGTTTGTTCTAGAAGGTCACGGCCAGCCAGCCAGGCGGTCTAGGCTCACGGGGTTATAGCGTTATTGCTTTACGACCAGCGTCTATGGAGAAAATGGACGCCATTGAGAACATTCAGTTTTATGGTGAATGGACAGATTTTATGAGTTTGCTTTTTTATGCGTATTAGGAACTGTTTCTAATAAAATTGTCAAAACTGTTAACGAGTCATAAAGAAACGGTATAGAAATAGAGTAGTAGGCAGTGATTAATGAAACTATTCAGCGATGTTTCTTCATTTTTACGATCCTAAGATGTAAAGGCTCCCGCAGAAAGGCGCGATGCGACGGTGCTACGCGATTCTGGTAGACCAATTTACATAAAGTTCCCATAGAAATTCTTCTACTGGAGTCACGTCGCGCCTGCCTGTAATAGATAAGACAGTACGTTTCTTTACTAAATCAGTAATTTTATAACGAATCCATGCGATTTTCACCTAAGGAAATAAGTTTGTGAGACCCAAACCTATGTGAAAGAATCTCTCATCTTAAACCATTCCTCGTCCTTGACAATGAAATCCCAAGTGGCTGGTCTTCCATATTTATAGCTAAACAAATCAAATATTATTGAATTCGCTTTTTAGCGAATTTATAATATTTTTATTAGGTTCATTATGTACTTTATCTAATGAATCAATTAGTAATAATGATTGATTTGTGGTCGGCTGCCAGCTACAATTAACTGGACCTGGTTTTCATTAAATTGTGTTTTATGTTTTATTTATTCATCTCCAATTAATTAGGTTAATTTTCACTCCGATGGAATCTGAGAAAAACTCAATTAATTGCGGATATAGTGTTGAAGGTTAATCTTTAGATATAACCGGTATTTTCCATGTCTACCTTTGTCACATTTTATAACAACAAACAACTACAATAACTTGCATCATCATGTGACTGGAATAATTGGAAATAATTGGAAGCCACAGGTTATAATTTATTACGGTTGATCGTCTTCATTTTCCCTTCCATTGACGGTTTTAATCTACCACTTCATAAAATTCATCAAACATTTCTGGTTCCAAGGTGATAAACTATTTCAATATCAAATGAAAAATGAAATCGTGCCAAACTAAAGAAAGATATCGACAAATTAATTGACAATTGAGATAATAAAGACTTCAATATCTATCAACTATCAATTATTTATCAACAGAAATAATATTGAGGCTTCTTAGGGTACTTCACGTCGACCAAGTCTTAAAATCTTTATATAGGCTAAAGCTAACAAGCAACCAATATTCTTGTCAATCCCTACATTTCGACAGCACATATATTATGCTGTTATCATATCACCGAATTGTACATACTGTTATTTTCAAGTCAAAGCCTTTATACACGCTTCGTAGCTTCTGACCTTTGATTGTTTACCGTTCATAACATCACCTGCACAGTTTCGTTAGTAAGGTTTCTGTTTTTTTTGTTGGCGTCACCATTTACGTCCGTCCATTGTAGGTAGTTGTACGGGTCTTGTAAATTATACTCCAACAGCAGTTGGGACATCTAAATGTATGCTAGCGCACGTCACTTATAGTCAAACGTTTCACAGTAACTAACTCCTCGAATTTAGGTCATAATCCAAGCCTTGATTGCGATGTCGCAACTTTAAATTGAAACGTGTAACGTACTCGTACAAATAATCTGGATAATTCTGGAAACTGGCTGAAAAGATTGCTTTAAGATAGTTCTGTTTATAAGCCGTATACATCGCCATGTTTAGTTTTTTTTCGCAAGTTGAAACGGAGCGGCCAAAACAAACATACATACGTATCAAAGCAAGAATGCAGAGGATTGCCAGCCATTATTTTTTCATTTCTTCATAAAACAGCAGTTTACGATTACTACTCAATTGATGTTTAAAAAAAAATATAATGGAGTTTAATTTATTTTACTGTATTTAAATTACGACTGAATAGACATTAAGACTGAATATATATTTTAAAGGCTCATGCAACCAAGTGTTTGACTTAAACACATATGTATGAGTCGAACATTATGTCAAGACTCAAGAACAAAGACACGCAATGCGCACGCGCCGCGAATCGTTTGCTGATGACGCAAAACAAGTCGCATCAATTAACCCAAAGAGCTCAAACATTTTTATCATTGTGTCGCGTTTCCGTTTGACGAATAGATACAATATATCCAGCGTTTTCGACAAGATTAGAATGTGTGAATGACTAAATCCGATCAAGCCCGTCAAGAGAATAGTTTAGCAATGTTTCCAGCCGTATCAGCTAACTATAGTTCATGATATAAACCGACCAGTCTCTTGACGTTAACGACTCCAGTGTTGGACAGCTTACCATTGTGTTGTTCGGATATGGTCACCATATCGGGATATCCATTAGTACTTTTAATGAGTCAACGCACAAATGACTGCGCGTAGAATACTGTTCAAGCTATCCTTTTACAAAATGTACATTTACGAGGCTTTACCATCTTACCTTCAAGGGGCTCTAGTTTTGTACCTGCCGTTGGCGCCATTGTGTAGTTGCAGGCCTATTGTTCGCAAGGGAGCTTAGTTTACGGCTCCGGATTCCAGCCTCTTGCTGATGCCAATTTGCCTTGCGAAATGTGCACGCGTATTAAGATTTGGAAAGATCGGAGAAACTAACACCGATGAATCATGCCAAAAATATTAGACAGAGATTAATTAATTTAGAGAGGTGGAGATAACAAATGTTGGATAGAATGCTGACCGATAGTCGTCACATTTAGATCATGTTTTTCTTCCAATGAATCTGCAATAAAATACAAAATTTAGTAGATTCGTCCAAATATTTGTGCCTTTTTTTCGCCAGTGACCGGAAAACCTGCAGTTCTATAAACGGTAGAGTTACCGCTGCGGTTTTTCAGAAGTCGAGAGGTGACCTGCTTGCTTCGTTCCGATGCCCAGGTGTTCTATATTTATAACCCATCCTGTCTGCAACTTCGTGCGTACATGAATACTGCTTATACGTACGTTTTGTGCCACGAGAGTTGGTGCAGAAGTCTCAAGTAGCTTCGCATATTTATTTTCTATTCTGCATCTGTTTGCTTCCTAGGCTTGTTATCTCGCACTATCACCAATCCATTTGCCAAGCTTGATGATTATGCTCACCTCACAGTTGTTAATGTGTGTCAGTTAAAAGTTCAAGTTCAACAGTGAACCTTCTTTATCCGTTCTGTGCTACACTTTCGTAATACTCATGCTTATACAATTCATTTATGTGGACCGCGACCGGATTTTCTAGACTCTGACCGCTTTATTGGCCGCCTCTGGCATAGACTCGTTTCCCGTTCTCTGCACAAATATTGCTAAATGTATCAAGTTATTTTAGGATTTCTTATCAAAATATTTACATTCAGTGTTTACGATTATCAGTTATCGTGTTTATAATATCATTTATCGATAACATTTACATGAAAAACTAATGATTTATTACATTTACGGAATGGTGTACGCGTAGAATTTAATAATAATAATAATAAATTCATTTATTTCAGACATAATTACAAAATTGTCCATATAGTGTTAGTAACAGAGGTCTTAAAAACTATGTTAGTATACTAGTATTATTTCACATTATAAAAATTCAAATAGACATTAAAACACCACATAAAAATACAACAAAAATAACATTACATATATTAGTATTAAAGTATAAAAATTATTTAGTGTTAAAAATTATTATTGTTATTTTCCCCGTATATTCATGAAGGAATCGACAAAGCCAAACTGTACATTAATTATTCACTTTTATCCAAGCTCCATTTTGTAATGTTACAAGCATAATTTTTGCAATCATGGAACTAATTTTAACCTTCGAGTAATTTTAATCAAATTCTTAACTGTGACTGCTACTCAAATATGTACTTATTCCTTTTTATGAGAACAAAGCGTCAGTTATGCAAGACAAGTTCCGGTCTCATTAATAAACCAGAAAAGCTTTTCATTTAATGGCTGGTGTTTCCTTTCACGTGGCACGACACGAGCACGGACGTATTCTCTAATCTTCACTAACGACAGTTCACGCCTCTTTGTTAATCTCTATTGCACTGGTTTTGTTATGTGTACATGTCCACGTTTTGTTTCTTTGTACACCTTTTTCTCGCTGTCATGCCTGTTCAGCTTCTCATTATTTGAATATTTTGACAGAAACAACGTTTATTAATATGCAAAACAAATCCTTGAAATATCGTGCGTATACGTAGGTATACGTCATACTTTCGAGACGTCTTGTTTATTTCCCGAGCCTAACCTTGATCAGTTATTCTTATTAAAGACTAATCAACCTAAATTCAATTTAAGTTATTTAAGAGTAATCTTAAGAATCGGAACAAAGAAGATAGGAACATTGTCAAGACGTTTCATAACCGGATTGTTTTGACAAACATAGTATGATGAAGCTAAATAGCTCAATTATCGATACACGCCAAGGTCTGGGAAGCCTTGTTACGTGGAACACTACAATTGCTAATGATGGGTGTAATCTTGCAATTTTATTTTTACTCGTCAGTTAGCTATATATAGGATGGATATAGCGAATGATACGTGGGTTTTAATAGCAGTGATCGATGAACCACTAATCGGTGTCGGGTTCCGAGTGAACGGATATTACCTACCGGATTTTCCCGCTTTTCCTGCTCGCTTATTAGATTAGTCTGGAGACGATCCTCAGCCATATTGAACCGTTTATTTTGAACCACGTTGGTCACACTTATCAAAATAACTCGAAGAGATTCGCGATTTTTATTTTAAGATAGTATATCGTGAAACGAGTTATTATAACGTGCATCGCTTTGGTTCTACTTTTTACAGCGCTAATCTTCAAAGGGTGCCTGTTGAACGTTGTGGCACAGTTCTGTTGTTTAGTTACCGTTGTCTGTTTGTATTATAGCTTTTTTGCATAACATCCCCTGTATTTAGTCGATTATATCTACTTCAGTATCTTTATTAGGCATTTTTCATATAATCAGCCAAATAGCTATCTTATAACAGCTAGAAAACCATGCCTAACAATGCTTAGTTTCTGGGAAAGAAATTCCTACCTGGTTATCCATTGTTTATGTTTTAAGACAATGGCTGGTCCATTAACCATAACAATTGTATTAGCACACATGAAATACGTTTGTCTATTCTGTTTATAATAAATGATTTGGTACGAGTATCAGGTACTAAGATATACAGGATTACTGGTAATTCGACGTATATCCGTCAGGGGCTGATAAAGGGGGCCAAATGCAACAAATTGAACCCCCCATATGTATGGCCGAAATTCAATAGTATTCGAGATATTTGAATTTTAAGGGTTTTTCGATATTTACCCAAAATTTGACATTTAATTCCAAATAAAAAAAAAACTACACATTTGAATGGGTACCATTAAAAATCATGTTGTAGCTAGCACTTCAATTAAGCTATGGACATAGTTAAAACTACTTAATTTAACAAAATAATTAAAATAATGAACGATATAAGAATAACATCTTACCAATATTTTTATTTTACGCTTCAAAAATGTTGCCTCCTCACAAAAATTTCTATGACATTAATCGTAAAAATAACTAGAAAAACTTGCCTATTCTGTAAGCTTTCCAAAAAGGTATAAATATCAACTTTAAAATACATAATTCGTGGCATGGCATGTGTTTGAACCGGCGCGGGGAGAGAAATAATGTGTATTTTAGTTTATGATCCTTAGCAAGGATCATAAACTAAAACACACATTATTTCTGACAACCGATTTTACTGGCGGAATTCTTCGTGATGGGGCGGGGTGTGAGGGTGGGGGAGCACACGGCGTCTGCTGTGCTCGCGTCGCCTTCCTTAGTAAGTTTCGACTCTACGCCGCGCAAGCACGTGTGTTGTTATCTTGCTATTAACCAATCTCTCATCGCGTTAATTTGTTATCGATCATTATTGTTAATTCTTGTTTCTCTTGTTATTATTTTTGTTATCATTGTTATTTCGGATACCATGGCTTCGTATGCTAATAACGAATACGCAGACATTATGTTTTGTTATGGTTTTGCCGATGGAAACGCGGCTGCAGCTCGGCGAGAATACCAACGCCGCTTTCCCGATCGTCGACTTCCCCACGTTACTGTTTTCGGGTGCACCTATCGACGATTGTCTGAAACTGGCAGTGTTCAGAGAGCACAATTCAACGCTGGCAGACCTCGACGGTATACGGCTGACGAAGAGGACACCATTCTTCAGTGTTTTATTGATGACCCAAACATCTCAACGAACATTGTTGCAAGACAGCTCGGTATGTCCCAGTGGAAAGTGTGGTCGGTAGTACATCTATCAGGTAGACACCCGTACCATTATCAACCTGTCCAAACATTGCACGAGGGAGATCCTGCCAGGCGACTCGAATTTTCTCGGTTTATGTTAAACGCTGACGCTGACCAGGAACATTTCCTAAGAAATATTTTGTGGACTGACGAGTCAAAGTTTGACCGGGATGGTATAACGAATTACCATAACTTACATTTTTGGGCACCTAAAGCAGGCAGGAATCCAAAAAAACTAAAAGAAACTGCGTCGCAAATGAGATTTTCCCTGAACGTATGGATGGGTGTCGTTGATAATTATTTGGTGGGCCCTCATTTCTTGCCCCAAAATTTGAACGGCGAAAATTACGAGGAGTTTTTGAGAAACAACCTAGACGATTTGTTGGCGGATATTCCCGAAGAAATAAAAAACAACCTCATGTTTCAACATGATGGGTGCCCAGCACATTACCGGATTACTGTCCGACAGTGGCTAGATGAGAGATTTCCAAACCGATGGATTGGGAGGGGAGGGCCATTTCCGTGGCCAGCACGAAGCCCTGATATCACACCACTTGATTTTTACGTCTGGGGTCATATGAAGGAATTAGTTTATGTGACCCCAATAAATTCAGTCGAAGAACTTCGACAGCGAATAATAAACGCGGCGCAACAGATGAGAACAACGTTTTCATCAACAGTGACGAAAACCGAAGTTAGGAAAAGTATTCGAACTTGCATTCGTAATAGAGGGGCTCATTTTGAACAAGATGTGTAAAATTTTTAATAAAATTTGACGTACATTTTTGATTGCATTTTATTTCATACAAATACAAATTCTCTCCCCGCGCCGTTTCAAACACATGCCATGCCACGAATTATGTATTTTAAGATTGACTTTTATACCTTTTTGGAAAGCTTACAGAATAGGCAAGTTTTTTTAGTTATTTTTACGATTAATGTCATAGAAATTTTTGTGAGGAGGCAACATATTTGAAGCGTAAAATAAAAATATTGGTAAGATATTATTCTTATATCGTTAATTATTTTAATTATTTTGTTAAATTAAGTAGTTTTAACTATGTCCATAGCTTAATTGAAGTGCTAGCTACAACATGATTTTTAATGGTACCCATTCAAATGTGTAGTTTTTTTTTTATTTGGAATTAAATGTCAAATTTTGGGTAAATATCGAAAAACCCTTAAAATTCAAATATCTCGAATACTATTGAATTTCGGCCATACATATGGGGGGTTCAATTTGTTGCATTTGGCCCCCTTTATCAGCCCCTGACGGATATACGTCGAATTACCAGTAATCCTGTATATAATTTTCAAATCGTTTATTCCTTCGTTTTGTCTTTCGTCTACTTCTGTCTTAGAAATAATTTGAATGAATGAATAAAAATGAAATGTCTTAGAAATAATTTGACTGAAATGCACCGATCCGAGCGTGGTTTAACCAGAATCGATAAATCGAATGAACCCCAAGATTTGTACTAGCCCTTGGAGCCTCATGTTGCATGGTGCTACAGAGGCCATTACATATCAGGGAGTAGACCGGGGGGCGCGGTAATGGTAAGGAAGACGTGCCGAAAGGATATGGAAGGATTCGAGCCATACCGGATATGCATCCTTGAGTAGGCAATGGCCTAGTGGAGAGACGGGTGATAGTTATCTATGGATTGGCATCATTTAACGACGTCGCCGCCAGATTGGTTTATGCCCAGCTTCACCGTTGCATATTTTGTCGGGGTTAACTGCTTTTTCGACTCTTTTCTATGTCACTGCTATGCTGTGTTACACATTGCTGTTTCCATTGTCTTCTTCTGGTTACTATCTGTTTCAGGTTTCTTGTAAATCTCGCATCATAATTAATTAAGTACCTATTGTTTTAGTTTTGGCACAGCCGCTTTAAAATAGTTGAATCTTAAAATATCTACTTCTATGTTTCCAGCTTCAACACCTGTCCCAAAAGTTCCTTTCTATGGACGGCCGCCAAAAAATTCGGTGCAAGTGTCCTCAGATTCAAATAATTTAGTGCGGTCTCATTGGTATGTTAAGAGGGAACAGGGCCTGCGATTCTCCATACAAATCTATTCCCCTTCTTTCATCCTGAATAATGCCTCTAGCTAGAGCGTTTTTTTTTTCTTCATAAAATTTAGGTCTGCTGTAGAGACGTCCTTGTTATTTCCTTTTTTTCAGCAACTTATTGGTAAAGACAATAACACCTTTCAAAAATTTTAAAAATTGCCCATTTTTACCGCCGTGATTAGAGGACTACCACACAAATTCGAAAAGTTTTTAACATAAAAGAAAATTATAGGAACCTTGATATACACTTTCTAAAAAAAAATATGTAAAAAATAATTGAATCGGCTCAGTTTTCGAGGAGAAAAAAGGGGAATACGAAACGTCGATCTCGTAAATTTTTATTGTGATATAATCGGTCTGAGCTGCAGCTGTCCCTATTGCACTCTACGGAGGCAGACTTGAGGTAAGACGACGGCAATAGTTTCTTCAAATACCTATTTTTCAAATTCCTCGCAGGCCCTGTGCCCTCTTAATTATTCTGCCCGGGGTCTGACACGTTGTTCACTGTCCGATAGGCCAATTTACGTGAATTCATTACTTCATTAACTAATATTTTATTTGAATATATGACCTTGGTTGATAGATAAGTAATATCATTTAGTTTGCTATGGAGAATGCTTAGTGGATCGGTTGATATAACTATTTGCTACTTTGCTAGCATTACTCACATATCAGTTTTTGTTTTATGGGTCGCTATCTATTCTCTGATGGTAGTATTTTCCTATATCAGCTTGACGCACCTGCACTTTTCACTGTCGCCGTTGTAGTTTTCTTGGGATGACTAATTATTTAGTCACCTGCTGATATTTACGTTATTAAGTCTAAACATATCTTTACACGAGGTGTCTAGCGTTGTTGAGCCAATTGCCATCTAAATCAGACCTATGCCAGATATGTTGGATATGATTTGAAACTCAACTCAAACAACCGAATTAAAAAAAAAAAACACTACAAAGTGAAAAATTACTTTAATTTCGGAAGTCTGGTTTTGTATTTTCTTTTTTGCCACCGACTTCCGAAATTAAAGTTATTTTTCACTTTGTAGTTTTTCTTTTTTTAAACCAGATGTTTATTTGTTGTAAAAAAAAAATATTTTTCAGTTTTTGGTTGTGGTACCTACCCCACATATGTAAATTCGTCTACCACTACTTGCTATGTAAATAACAGTGACAGGAAGTTATTATAACGTCATAAACTAAGTGGAAAAATATATATTATTGAATCTAACTGAAAAACTACCAAAGCAAACTTAATATAATGTATAACGAAAATATCGATGAACATACATATAATTATGTGTGGAATTTTTGAACCTCAACGATTCCCGAGTGTGGCAAGCGTACTTTCGAAAATATTTAAATGTAGTCTATTTGTTTCTTTAAACAAAATATGTAATGTTTCCTTTGAGCAAAATTTGCTATCACCAGTATTTAGAGTACTTTCCCTCCAGATGAGATGAAAAAATTCCACCCTGTATACATACAAATTGAGAAACTCCTTTTAAATCGGTTAAAAGTGGTTAAATTCTCTTATTGAATTTTTCGTCCATGTTAGGTGTCGGAAGTGAAGTTCAATAACTGTTGAAGTCGAACCCAGTTTCTTACCGACATGATGTAACAATTACATGAGTTTTATTGACTTGTTCTAGTACTTACTAGTGATATTCTTTATGTTGCGTCGTGGTCCTTCCATTGTTTAGCCATCATTCGTTACCGATACAGGGTTGCTCACTTCCGTGTACATCGTTTTTGAAACTACATAAATGCAGTTTATGTTGCAGTATGTTTTTTATAACCCCTACTTTGATTCAGTTATTTTTCTATAGACAGGTTACCGTTATTTACTATAGTAATCAATTAATGAACAAAACAAATTATTAATTAATGATCAATATAAACAATGAAATTTGTGACTGACGTGATAATAAATGGTTATGAATATGAATAGAATAAATGATTGAAAAACCAAATAATATTTCCTTATTATTCCTGTAAGTAGGTTTATAACTCAAACAAATTATCCTCAATTGGATATGAAATGTACTTACCTACCTAACGCACTTGAAGACAAATAAACACTACTCGTATACTTCATGGACAAAAATATATTCAACATTAATAAAGTAACATAAACAATTAAGGGACTAGCATCGCTGCTTCCCTGCGACTAGGAGCTCCTTGTGGTTCTCCTCATCGCTGTCACTGTGGCGAAGTTGTCAACAGCCTCGGACACCACGGCTTGTCTTGCAGCGGAAGTGCGGGTCGCTTAGCGCGGCTCGCGAACATTAATGACATCATCCGACGAGCTCTTGTCACCGTTGGCGTTCCAGCTGTACTAGAACCTAATGGCTTGGCATGCGATGATGGCAAGAGACCGGGCGGCATGTCTTTATTTCCATGGAAGGTGGGTAGGCCTTTAGTGTGGGACGCAACGTGTGTCGATACTCTTGCGCCATCCCATCTTCCTGGCTCAGTGTGCTGTGCTGGCGCTGCCGCTGCGGCTGCAGAAAACCTCGAGAGGCGAAAGTATAATAAATAACCTTATAGGTTGTGGGGTCCGAGTGCTCATGGTCTGTTCAATGAAATCTCCAAACGACTGGTTGACACTTCCCGTGACCCAAGGGCTGGCTTTTACCTTGGCCAGAGGCTAAGCATTGCCATACAACGTGGCAATGCGGCCAGTCTCTTGGGTACACTACCAGTCGACAGCGATGCGGATGTATTTTTCGACCCTATATTTTAGTTTGTATAATACTTGGTAAGTTGTATACACATAGTTTAGATAGTATACTTCATAGCTCATATTTAAGTACTAATTATTGTTGCCTTTTGTATCCCCACTGCAGGGAAGGAATCTCTTTCATTCTTCCAGTTATCCCTATGTACAGCCTTCTGTGGCAGTTCTAGCTTTTAACTTGTATATATGTAGTAATAAGATAAGAAGCACAGAGGTCAGCACAGCAAAGCAACATTGAACGTTCAATTCAATTTCATGACGCACATAATAATTATTATGATATAACATTGTTTGGCAACCTTAGACAGTACGGTGAAAGACCACGTACGACCTACTTACTAAATAATCGACGAAGCGGTTCCGTCCGACATTTTGAACGTTTAATTATCACCATTGTTCGTCTGTACTTTAGTTCTGCTTGAACCTATGGAAATGGTGTTCTTGAGTGTGACACCGCGTATCGGCACGATCTCAAGATAGGTGCCCTCAGGATAGGTGAACCGATGATCTCTGCAGGGTGGCTGGTACTGCTGGTAGCAGTTGGATGAGAGTACCCAGTTGGATAGACCTTTGTTCAGCATTGCTAATAATGACGATATTGGTGGAAATGTGGATGGGAACAGGCGAGTTATATGTATGTAGAGGCAACGCAACAGGGACATAATTATGTAAGGTAGAGGTAATCAAAACTGCAAAAAAGTAACGGTCCAGAATATGGAAATATGTTTTCAATGATTTTACTGCGTAAATGTAGAATTTATTTATGAGGGAAGTACTTAACTGATAAAATATGTAGACATAAAGTTAGGCAGCCCGAAACAAATTGGAGCGTAAGTGTACGAATTATCTACAATACTGCCCACCATACACTAAAGTGCAGTAACAGCAAAATCACGATTTCGAGTAAAACGCATTTAAAGTTAAGAATTGATTTAAAAAAATCAACAGAATGTATAAGCAAAAAAATTTGAATGCAGAAAGGTTGTAAAGGCATAGGTTCACACGTTAAAGCAATAAAAAAAAATATATCTTAATAACTGAATTTATTATGGCCATTTATTCTTTTTGGTGCCTATTACTGCATAGCCTTTTTTGTAAAAAATACCATTTTAAACTTAGTAAAATGCAGCAAAAAGCCCTATTACTGCGTTTGGATCAGTTATTTTGTCAAGAAACCCAACTAACATGCAGTAAGGTCAAAAAAATACTGCATTTTAGTTAGTTTTTTAAGAAAAAAGTGTTCAATTTACTAGTGCAGTAAGAAAAATAGCTAGTTCACATTTTAAAGACCGTTTATTTCTTATTATTTAATCACATGCCCACCAGAGACTAAAGAGCAGTAACAGCCCTTTTGTGATTTTTCGTTTTATTAGTGATTCTATTCTAATTCAACTCACTTATGTAAAATTTACATATCAAAAATAATAAATAGTATTTAAAACATTAACTGCACTTTAGCTAGGAATAATCATATCTGTGTCATTATGCTATCCAAACTAATCTGCAGTAATGCTGTATTTTACTGCGTGTTAGTCAGTTTATAATGATAAAAGAATGTTAAGTATTCACAACTAAAATGCGACAAGCTTTGATTTTACTGCATTTTAGTTGGGAGTTCGTGACAATAAATTGTATTTTCTTAATTTGCAGTAAAAATAGCTTGTATGGCGGTAAATTTTACTGCGTATTAATTTTTTTTTTAATTTTTTTCCAGAAATATAAAACTATCTAAAGAACTGTAAAATTATATTGCTTACTGCATTTTAGTTATGAAACCTTAAAATTTAATCTGCAGTATAATTTATACTGTATTTTAGTTGGGAAATCACGCCAAATTGTTAATTTTTTTCGTTTGCAGTAAGTGAAAACTGTTAAATAAAAACCATTCTAATAGTCTTAGAAATAAGTAAGTTAATTCAATAGAAAGCTTAAGAAACCCGCTTTCAGAATCACTAATAAAACGAAAAATCACAAAAGGGCTGTTACTGCTCTTTAGTCTCTGGTGGGCAGAATAGTGGAACAAATTATATCGATTTGGATGTGCCCAGTCTTTTTACAATGTTCGGCTTAGTTATACAGGAATATTTTTTTTTTATGACGTCACTATAACCCCCCTCTGGGTTATAGTGACGTCATTAAAAAAATGATTCCTCATACCCAAGGGTATCCGAAAATACCCCATATCGTTCCGCGATTCTTGATAGTTTTCTAGTAATTTTTTTTTTTTTTTAAATCTTGAAACCTTTATCTATATATTTATAACAAGGTAAGTATATAAGTAATATAAAATAACAAAAAGTAAGATTCCTCATGTCACTATTCGAACCACACTTTATAAACTGTAGCGAAATAAACAAATTAAATAAAAAAAGATAGTCTTGGAATAAGATTAATTTGGAAAATGATTTTCCTGGACAAACCTAGCTTGTTTTACAATCTAGTCACAAAATCTCGTCCGTATTATTACGTAATTATTCACCTACTTAGCGATAAATGTCCATCGGATCAACTCAATGGCTGACTGACTCTCTGGCCTGAGTGGAGAACCAGAGAAGAGTGAAATGTAGAAAAACAACAATAAAGTAGATTTACAGTACCATTCTTGCGAGACCTATAAGCGATATAACGACACGTGGTTTTAAAACACCCATAATAATATGGCTTTGCTCATCTTTCTAATAATAAGAACAATGGAAGATGTTATGAAAGTATCGATTCCCAGCCAAGAGCACTTCTTGGCAAAGAGATTAACGAATTCAGTTTAGCAGCGTGAAACTTTGCAACAAACACTTTTCCAGCTTTCTAACTGTAAGAATTTATCGCCGAAGGAAGCGAAAGGCATCTTGAAAATGGAATGGTAGCGACCTTGACCGAAAATGTTTACACACTGATACAGTTCGAAGAATTTTTCATGCGGATGATATGTGTTCCATTTGTTGTAGAAGTATCGACCACTCTACTAATCTATAACCGAACACCTTTCTAGGCTGTGGCCTAACATTGAATGCAGACATTGCCACGGGCACCTATAACAATAGATACACGCTACAAACTAATTTACACTCACTTTTAAAGCGATAAGGCTTAAAATAGAACTGAACTCTGATAAACAAGTGGTATTAACGAAGTTTGTTATATTAATTTAATCCAGTTGATGGAATTTATATTTTGATATTGAATGAAAGAATGTTGAGTACCTAAGTTTTTTTAATTTCGCAGGAATTCGGTGTCAATTCCTATTATAGGTGCTGGAATTCCAGTATCGTTTGAAATGTGATAGGTTCTCGCAGTGACGATAATATTGACAAACATCAAGACGGCATCGGCTTTAATCAAAATGACTCAAAACTGACTGAAAATTATAGGATCGGTCGATCCTTTTACATGGAACTTCTAGTCTAGTTAGACTACAATAAATCCGTTAGGGCGATGTTTCATGACGTCTCACAGACATCCACATCAAGCAGTAATGTATTACTAGCTACTCGTTTCTTAAAGATAACTGGCGAAATGTAGGTGTTCCATAGGGGGCACCTCTGCCTAACCCTTCGGGGAATACCTACAGGCGTGATGATATGTTAGAGAATCGGTTTTGAACCTTTGGCTGACAAAGGAGAGTGAGTGAATTAAACAATGTTAATCACCTAGTGCCGGAATGTGGTCGGAATGCACTCTTCTATATTAATTGCCTTTTAGACTACCTACTCTAATGAAAGCGTTAGGTAACCTGAGTAATGGCTTTTCTTGAGAAAATATGTTCGTCGTGGGTGGGAATGTAGAAACTGAGTCTGCAGATGAAAGTCGGTTTAAAGTGTAAAGAAAGGTTAATAGAATGGCATGAGATTTGGCGTTGCTAACTCGATTTTTTTCGATAATGCACGTCAAATGCAAACATTTTAGACTTTCTGTTTTAAATTAACATCTGTAGAAAGTGACACAGGTTCTTATCATCTTATCACGAATGCACTCTGTTATCTTTTAGTTCAACACGTTACAGTACGCCGCACCAATACGATACTAATTCAAATTGTAAAGTATACATAATTGCGAGCGAGTCTTGAAGGAAATTGTTGAAATACCGCTTTGAAATGCCAGCGCTCGGAGATACGACAACAACTGTGAATGACACCTTTGTGGGGAAGCCCGTAGACCGGTCATTTACAGTTTGCACGCACGAAACACCAATAAGACGTCTACGAAACGGGATCCCGAAAATAAACGAAACAGTTTACATAAAAGCTACAGCAGATCCGAGAGATATACGATTAATTTCCGTTAGATGCCCTGTGATTCAGATTATGAATCCAAGTACAGCTGCACTAGTGCCAAATACAATATCATCTCAATATTTAAACGATTGCGCAAGAGAATGTTACTGCGATGCGGATATTGCATATAATAATTATGGGATGTATAATAGTGATCGCTTGAAACGCTCAGAAAATAGCAAGCGAAATATTTGATGTAATTTACATATATTTTGAGTTAGATAGGTCCTGCATAATAATTATCATTGTATAATTGCAAAATACTGATGACGTCACGGAAAAACAAAATAACGTTTCACGCATGACCTAGTCTGACCCATTCATATCTTTATTATTAAAATTATTGTAACTTCAGCTATATTTTGGGAAGAATCGCTTGTTCATATCTGCACAGGTCTACTATATATGTAGGTCATATAGATGCTATGTATAGATATCGGTCTACGTGGGTGTTATCCTATACTAGTGTATGTAGCCAGGATGCGAAACTGGCGCCATCTGTGCAAACATTGATATTGACCTTCGCAGCTACAGTTGTTTGTCGCGAACCATCAATACTTTACGAACCTTTTATTATAAACACTTGACGCTTTGATGATAGCTATAAACATTAGATTGAATTTGAGAATCGTTTCTGTACCAGCGTCGCATATTTTATTATATTCTTCACCTGGTCGGTTCTGTCTGTAGTAAAAATCAATAGTATTGAATTCAATGCCTCTTGTTCTCGCATTGAAAGTTGGAATTCTTACCTAAAGGCAGGGACTTTTGTCTTGACCGTTTTCTCCACCTAAATGTACATATTTATGTTCCCTTTTGAATCAATATCTGCTACATTTAAGTGTAGGCGCAGACTGCCTGACCTTTTTCGAAATGTGATAGCCTAAATATTGTAAACTATTTTTATACTTATGCGTTTTTTGTCAAAGCCTGGGAGGTCATCTAAAAATAAAAGAGCATCGCCGCTCCTTTTTTCCCCCTAAACAGATAATGAATACGATAGAAATTACTCAAATTGCTTTGACAATTATTGTAAAAAATTGCAAATACTGCAAAAAAGAAAAGCCACAGATTTGCTTTTGCTAGAAAGGCATCGATGCGTTCTCCGTTTTCCAGTAAATCTTCAAACGGACACAGTGTCGTGTTCATAGAATGAATCGGCCCAGACTTTCGTTTGAGACTCGGCACGGTAATCGCCGGTGTCGCTGCGTGCGTGGGGGCTAGAGAGGCGCCGTTAGTACCGCCGTCAAAATGGCGGCGCGTGGCGTCGGCCATTGCGCGCCGCGGTCGTTGACGCGGCTCGGTCGGTGGCGATGGCGTGGCGCGGATATTGATTGCGTTTAGGTACCGGCCCGCCGACGTACAGCGACATCTAGTAGCATTGAGCAGAAGCTTGTAGTTCAATTTTTGATGATAGCTGGCGCTGAGAGTATATAAAGTTTTATGGAAGGAAAAAATATACTTAGATATAAATTAGTTTTATTTTCAACTGTGCGATTAATCGAAAAAAAATTTTTTTTCCCACTAGCTGCTTAGGGTTGAGAAGAGATCTGTTTGATTGTGACTCCGTATAAAATCATTATTTTAGAACAATCTTCGCCAAATGATTTCACTTACCTACATTTTATTATAAGAAAGCAAATTTAATAATGAATATATATCAATGTATATTTTTTATTGTCTCCAGTGCAAAGACTTCGAGAAGGTGGGCGCGACGCTGGCGGTGACACCGTGCGATGTGGTTGAGGAGGCAGACATCACCTTCTCTTGCGTCGCAGACCCTCAAGCAGCTAAAGAGGTAAGCACTGATATTATTGTGAGTCAGCATTGTGGTTATTCCCAACTTCCTCGTGGTTGTGGGTGAATACTATGCTGGCTGGGTGAAAGAAAAGAAAGTTTAATTACTTACATTTATTTGGCAACAGATCGTGAAACACAACGTACAAATATTTAAAACCGGCCAAGTGCGTGTCGGATCACGCACAATGAAGGGTTCCGTAGTTGGGATGAATTTATCCCAAGAACAAAATTAACATTGTAGTTGAATAATGTGTTCTAATCTCCCAATATTGGGAGATTTATTATAATTATTTTAAGGCCAATAGGTTTCCGCTGGATGTGGCAGGCACAGATTCGGTTGAAGTGGCGGTGCTTGGGGGAGGCCTATGTCCAGCGGTGGACGTCTTTCGGCTGAGATGATGATGATAGACTTGTAGGTTTTCCTTTAATCTGTATGTAACGAACTATTATCAGATTTGTTTTCAAAACTTTAGGTTCAATTGTTTCGGAGATAAGGAGGTATGGTCAATTTTCATCAATTTTCTTAAATAACTAGACTATTTTTAAATTATAAAAAAATATACTTGAGAAACTCACAGTAAGCCTTTTCATTTGATATGTCACACGATACTGTGTGCAAAACATTTTTTTAAATCTGTTCTCCCAAAATACTGCTATAGTAACAACTACAGCCTGCTCTTACATCCTGAGATGATCTCTTACTAGCTTTAATATAATACTCAGGGGACGAAAGGATGCCCTATTAGATCATTTCTTATAATCACAGATTGGAAATGAGTATAGTACTGTAATAGAGGGGTTCTATAAGCATGTACAAAGGTCGAGTTTTATTCCATTTGTTGGTTTCGAAAATAAATCATAACGATATAATATAAATAAAAGCGGATTTCACGGGTAGATGTGTTTGCACAAAGGTCAGGCGAGAGTCAGGGTCGCGACCCTGATCCGACCTTTACTGGGAATCTTTATGCGTTACGGCGGGATGAACAGCGAACTGAGCCGGAAGGGATTGCTCAAATGCATGGACGAAGATTTTGTTACTGTGAAGTTTGGGACGAGGAATATTCCACTTTGGAGTGAATCTATCCTTTCAACTGAACCTGTGATCTTGTCAAAATATGTATTACCTGGAAGTTTCTTTAGGATGGGATGTCCTAGGTTAAAATTCAAAATATTTTAATAAAAACAAATAAATAATAAAATAAAAAGAAGTATGGTTTATAATTTAGTCTTAGAAGAAATTTTACGCAAGCATTTATTTTACAAAAGCCTCTAAGTCTTGAATTCGATGTTTAAACGAATTTAAAGAAAAAATATAGGAACTATTTTATACGGAATAAACACAAACTTTCTAAAACAGCTGTGGTGCAGTGCACATAGTATCTCCATTGTAAGAGAACCTCGACGATGCCACGGTTTACGTATTAAAATGCCTTACATCCCATTGTGTTTCGTAGAAACGGTTTTGCGGTTCATATGACTGTATGTTGCACCCACTCGTAAACCCACGTATGTGGAAAGGTTAACGGGAGTACTAGTATGAAGAAAAAAACAATAATCTGGTGAAGGTAAAGATAAATCCGTCCCAACTACGGAACCCTTAATTGGATCCCTTAAGTGTGTGTCGTTGTTCGACACACACTTTCGCTGGGTTTTCTTATACAGTATCCATCCATTTCTCTGGTCTTCCTCTCCCTCTGCATCCATCAACATTTATATTCATCACTCTTTTAAACACATGCATTCATCCCTCCTTATGTACCGCCTCCTTTGTACTACCTGAAAAGGATGAAATTCATTATTATTGACATTTAAATCTGACAACTATAATTTCTCAATTTAATTGTAATAATAAAATAATTAAGTAATAAAAATAATATTGTTTAATGCATGTTAATTTAGAATGATAAGGGCAGGTGAATGATAATTGCAATGCTTGTAAAAGGCTGCTAAGTCTTAAGTACCTACTAACATAACACCAACATTGTACACTTAGTTCGCAATAAACGTTTTGACTTTGACTTTATCACATGCCCAAACCAAGCCAACGTTTTCCTTTCCACTTTTCTGTCACTGGCGCCACTTACAAATTAATGTTAATTTTCTCGTCGACCCCCAATAATTATAATTTTGATGAAATGAATCATTTGTATGTTAATGACAGATGGTATTCGGCAACTGCGGCGTGCTACACTGCCCCTCGCTGGAATCGAAGGGCTACGTCGAGATGACGTCGATAGACTCCGACACGTCGCATGACATCGTCGAGGCTATCAGCGGGAAGGGCGGCCGATATCTGGAAGCTCAGGTAACTTACTCTAAACATTTTAGACTGCATAGACACGAGTTAAGTTGTTGATTTTCCCGGATGAAAAGTTCTGCTGACGTGACTGCTGACGGATAAAGTTTACAGAGAAAATTTTTGTACACAAACAGGTACTTCTTCACAGAATGATGAAACTGGCTTGCTGGCCTTACAAAACGAGGAACTAAGAAAGATTTTTTTTTAATTCTACGAATTGTTTTTTTTTTAAGCTTCTGGGTAAGGCAGAATGTCACGAGCGAGCGGTGCATTTTATGTTATACTCAAAACGTACCTCGGTTGATGTCTTTCATTTAGTTTTAGTGCTGCCATGAAATTTTTATTGTTACAATTAATTGAATCTTGACCTTTCCACTCTCTCTCTACCGCAGAAACAATTAAAACCACGAATAGGGTATTTCGTTGAAACCTTTTTATTGCTTAGAAAGCTTGTTTGAAGAGTTGCTCCATGTGGGACGCAGTTCTTCAGCCACCTTGGTTGATTATTAGCTAAATATTAAAAAATAAATTGTCACCTCTTCAAATAAGTATTTTTCATAGGTTGCTAATAAAAACTGCTGCAAATAGTTCTCCCAAATCCAATATGAAATGATCACTTCAATAAAATATCTTGGGGCAATATGCAATGGTCAATCTTCAAAAATCTATTAAAAAATGACATTGATTATTATTAATTATCCATAGGTCGTGCTGCCATCTTCTGATCATAATCCCTGCATTACCTCAACAACATTTACTTTACATTTTCAGGATATTGGTCATAATTTCATAAATAACCGAGCACTTCACTGTAATTTTAAGTTATACTAATAACTTCTGAGCATTATTTCATCACCACTGCTCTCAAACCGATGAAGGAAAACATCGTGAGGAAACCGGCATGTCCTAGAACCAAAAATTCGAAGACGTAAGACATTTACCGACCCGCACTGGGCCCGCGTGGTCGATTACAGCCCACTCCCTCTCGCAGACAGGAGCTCTGTGTCTCAACAGCAGTGGGAATATTCTATGCTGATTAAGCTAATAACTTCTGTATCGCAATTTCCAGATTCAAGGCTCAAAAACGCAAGCAGAGGAAGGCACCCTCATCATCCTGGCTGCTGGCGACCGCTCGCTGTTCGACGACTGCCAGTCGTGCTTCAAGGCCATGAGCAAGAACTCCTTCTACCTTGGTAGTAGTCAGCTGCTCCGGTTGCGGATGAACAGAACCTTGGACGTTGACATTTATGTTTGTTATGGCCCGCGATGTAGTAGAGTGAATCAGGAAAAAATAATTAGAAAATGTAGGGTTTTGTTAACTACGAGTTGCAATACTGCTACAAGGCTCTTTTAGCACTCGTATGACGTTGTCAGGGGGCGCTGTTGGTGAACATTTGCTCTATTGTTTTGTGAACTGTCACTTGAAATGTATTAAAAAAACAAGATGGCGTCGTTAGTTCCGATTTTGCCCACGCGCCAAAATAACTTTTTAGCGCTATAAGTGTGATGTTCTTAAACTCTATGTCATAACTTAGTTACCAAATGCAATTTAATTTTGTTATCATACCATGAAAACTTACTGAACTGAAAAGCAGGAAAAGACAGATGTGTAAAGTTCTTAAAGTCCTGTTATACTGTGGAGGCCCTGGCGGAAGGCCTTAATGTATTATGGTATTCACAGGATAGCCCGGCTAAGCAGCCGACAACCTCATTTCTCCTCCTCTTCATTTTAATTTATCTATTCGCATGATGGTGATTGACATCGCGGGCTTAATTAGTTTTTGTTTTGTTTTTTTATATTTTATTTTCGGTTGACTTCGATTTTATATTTTGTTAACTGTCAACGTCTTAATCTGAGCATCCTTTTAAAAATATATAATCATAATTATTAACAAGCACATACACTTCATTGCTAATTATTCTGGTGAAGGGTGCAAATTCATGTTCTTCATAGCATTGTAGACAGTAAATGCGGGCTTCTAAAACCAGTTTTGGAAATTATCGCCACGCTTATCAAACAGGTTAGTGATCGCAGTATGCCATAATCACCAATTATGATGCTGCTATCATAGTTTCTTAGTCACTTATCACTCATTCACTAACCAATAATATTTTGAGTTTTTTACAGGAAGAAAGCTAATACCGATTGATTGATTCTCATACGATAATGATTTTAAGAAGAAAATTGCTCTCCCATCATTTAGCTGAAGGTTTTAAAAGATAAAATAGGTAGTCAGTACCGAGGGCATAGTTTTCATATCGACAACCGAACATCGAGTCTTTATTTGTGTCTGTAATTTGTCCGGCAACTATCATAATTACCCTTTAAACTGGAAATTGGAGGCAGAAACAGTAACTAGCTAATAAACTCCTGCAATGTAGCTGGAAGTCAAGTAAACGCACTGAGCTAACGCAGCCTGTTGTAACATAACATCACGCATTGTTTTCCCGAAGGGTTAGACAGAGATGTACCCATAGTAGGACATCCACATTTCGCCAGTTATGTTTAAGTCCCATGGGGGCAAGCTTATTGCCATCAATCGGGCACAAATCCAGACTCCAGGTTGCAACTGGTAAATTCCTAATGGAAAAACGTTATAGGACTTTGCCCGACCTGTAACCGTTGTGTAATCTGTTTTATTTATGTATTAGTCTTTAGTGTCCCGTGGCAGCGCAAATCCTTCCCTCCTTCCTAAATGGAACTGCTGCAAGGATCTTTTAGCGTTCGAATTACGTTGACAGGGCGGCGCTGTTGGTAAACATTTAGTGCAAATGTTTTGTGAAATGTATTGGAAAAACAAGATGGCGGCCCTAGTTCCAATTTTGGCCACGCGCCAAAATCCTTGTACCGTTGTATCACTGTCTTTTTCTATCTATGCTGAATCTATGATGAAAAAAGTATATTTAGCTCAACCTTCCTCCTCTAGGCCTTTGTTAAAGTAAAAAGCTCATGTCCTCTACGAAACCCTGACTCAGCACGCCCCCCGCAGGTGACATCGGCAACGCGGCCAAGATGAACTCCGTGCTGCAGGTGCTGGGCGGCGTGTCGCTGGCGGCGCTGGCCGAGGGGCTGGCGCTGGCCGACCGCGCCGGCCTCAACCAGGCCGACCTGCTGGACGTGCTGGCGCTCACGCCGCTCGCCTCGCCGCACCTCATCCTGAAGGGCCGCGGTACGTACCGGGGCTGAGTGCTACTTCTTTAGGCGCCTGGTGGAGATAAACTTATGGATTCGCGTTATCGATGCTCGCGCCGTAGTGCTGAATTATAGAATATAGATGGCGCTAATACCAGTTTTAGGTTTTCACTTCTATCGGCAATACCCATAACTTTTTTCTTTTAAATAAGGTATTTCTAATTTTAGAGAGAAGAATGGATAAAGAGCTTTAGGGCAAAGTGACCCCGGCTATCCTCTGAACATCATTATGAATACTTTTAACTATTAAACAAGCAATATATTGACAGTTTTCCACTAAAGACTAAAATGATTTACACAAAGTTCTTGTTTAATGATTGGGCAACTCCAGGTATTCGTAGAAGCAGGGAAAAACTTTTTGAACTCTATGGCCTAAAGCAACATATGAATAATACAAGCTTTCATCTGTATGTTGCAAAATGTTCTAAAACTTTTAAAAGTGTGTGCAAAATGGCTAAAGCTCTTTACATTAGCAATAAAATAAAATCAGCTGATGATAAAATAAAAACTACCTGGCAAATAATAAATAATGAAACTGGTACGAAAAAAACAGCGTAATACTGAATTTAATTTAAAGACTGCACATGGCTCTATCAACTCAGATGTAGAAATAGCTCAGGAATTTGAAAACTTTTTTGCAAATATTACCCATAAAACTACTGAAGTTTTAGATTCCTCACCCGCGCTTTCTGCTGCCTTACTTAGAAATAATGTAAAGGAATGCCCTTTGGAGTTTAGGTTTCAGCATACTAATCCCAATCAAAGCTTTTAAAGTTCTTAAAACTAAATCAATAGAGAAGATAAATGGGGAATGTCTGTAAAAGTCTGTAGATCTATCATCGAAATCATTGCGCCTTATTTAGCTTTCATATTTAACACCAGTGTAGACCAAGGAGTCTTTCCGGATATCATGAGACACAGTAAAGTAGTTCCTTTGTTCAAATCCAGTGATAGTAAGGAACCCAACAATTATAGACCTGTGTCAATTCTGCCAGTTCTCAGTAAGCGGTTTGAAAAGTTGATGCTCAATCAAATGTTACGTCACTATAATAAAAATTCCGTCTTTCATGATCAACAGTACGGTTTCACCAAAGGGCGTTGTACCACTGACGCCTGTGTCACCTTAATAAAGAACATTTTTAACGCCTGGGAAGAAGCACAAGATGCCATTGGAATCTTTCGCGACCTCGAAGGCGTTCGATTGTGTAGACCATGCGACACTTCTGCTGAAACTGGAGCACTATAGGATTAGGAATACAGCTCCTGATTTGCTAAGATCATACCTGAAAGATAAAAAGGTTCAAGTCAACGGCACTAACTCATTAGGGTCTGAAATGGTAATGAGCGTTCCTCAAGGTTCTATATTGGGTCCATTCCTCTTTTTAGTTTATATTAATGATTTACCCCAATTACTTCATAATATGGTGTCATTTTGCAGATGCCATATCATTGATCTTTAAAATAAACCGAACTTCACAAAATCTTGACGACGACGTGAATGAAAGTTTACGGTAAATAATTTAAACTAAATAAAAAAAAAAACAAATGCATTACATTTAAATGATCTAATGGTAGATGTAGCGAATGTGACATCACATTGAATGAAGAAAAACTGGAATTTATTAATCAAACTGTTTTCCTAGGAATCACGCTAGACGAGAAATTACAACGGGCTTCATATAACATAACTTGCGGGGCGGCTAACTTCGGCCGCTTATGCTGTTATACAGATAAGACAGTTAACAGATGTAGAAACCGCGCGTTTGGTCTATTTTAGCTTCTTCCACAGTATCATGTCGTATGGCATTTTACTGTGGGGTCGGGCCGCTGACATTGCATCCATATTTATTTTACAAAAAACTGTCAGAGCCATTTATAATCTACGTCGCTCGTAGCGAATCTCTCAGGGAACTATTAAAAATATTAATATTATGACGGTACCTGGCCAATTCATTTATGAAAATATTATATAAGTGAGAAAATCTACATCTTTTTAATAAAATAAGTGATATACATAATTTTAACACTAGAAATAAAGATTAAATAGATCAACCATTTTTTTAGATTATCTAAAGTATATAAATTCAAAAGTCATTTATTCAAACTAGACTGAGAATCAGCACTTTTCGAACGTCAAAATTACATAAGAAAGTCCCACAAAACGCCCACCCTTCACCACTTCCTAGTGCTTTAGCTGGGAAGAAGAAGTGGCGCAACAAACTCCCCAGCAGCACAGCTGTCTCTTCAGTTAGAAAAATTGATTGATTGATTGATCAATGTAAAATTATAAACAATTATACAAACTCATATAACCTGTCAGTAATATAATTCTGGAGAAAGAACATTTAAACATTGTCTTGAGTTAATCACAGCGACCAACTATTCTTACCATTTAAGTAGTCGTTGATAGAATAGTATGCCTTTGAAAAAAAGGTTGGATTTTACTTTAGTTTTAAACGCATTAAAAGGCATATCTAGCAAAGAAGAGGGTAGCTTGTTATAAAAGGTTATACCGAGCCCAACAAATGAGTTATGAACCTTATGAAGCCGGTGAAAGGGAGCACGTAGTTTATCCTTATTTCTAGTGTTAACATTGTGAATATCACTGTTTTTTGTGTATAAATGTATATTTTGCCTAATATATAAGATGTTGGCGATGATGAAGTGTGATGCCACTGTGAGGATACCGATTTCTTTGAAAAAATCTCTCAGAGAAACTCTGGCACCTAGCTGGTAAATTGCTTGAACAGCTCGTTTTTGTAGGACAAATATATTTTGAATATCAGCAGCTTTGCCCCACAACAGAATACCGTAGGACCTATCGCTATGAAAATAACTAAAATAGACTAACCGAGCTGTATCAACGTCAGTGTATTGTCTTACTTTCCTGACGACGTAGGCGGCGGAACTGAGCCTTCCCGCTAGGCTCGATATATCTTGGCCCCACTGAAGTTTGGCATCTACTTTCAAGCACCTCTTTATCTAAGACGATGTTGGGTCCTAGATTTCTAACACTTGGAAGGGCAAACTACACATTTCGTTTTCTTCGCATTGAGAACTAGGTTATTAGTCGTAAACCAATCCGTAACCATTGACAGTGCACTGTTTACATTGTCAAAATCTTGTCTATTCCTGTTTACTTTAAAAATAAGAGAAGTATCATCTGCAAACAGTATAACTTCACAGATATCCTTTAAATAGTATGTCAATGGTAAGTCATTGATATACACTAAGAACAAGAATGGACCCAGTATTGAGCCTTGACGTACACCTAACTGAACTGGTAGCCCGGAAGATTTCACACCATCAACATTACAGATTGCGACCTATCATGTAAATACGAATTTAATACGTTGAGAGCTTCGTTTAGCACACCGCAATGACGCAATTTACGCAAAAGCGTGGCATGGTGCACGCAATCAAAGGCTTTGGAGAGATCACAGAAAACTCCAATAGCATTTTGAGAGTTCTCCCATGCGTTAAATATGTGTTTAGCAGAGCATATCCCGCATCTGTAATAAAGTAAATCTTTTATGGGGTACTGTGTTAAATGTTACAACACCTTGAGATATATTACACAAATACCTTGTGATATATTACAATAAAATGAAAGAAAATTTAAAACTCATATTAATAGTACTCTTTGTAAACAAGCATATTACAAATTAGAGGATTATATCCAAGATAACAATGCTTGGAAACATGCTGGTCCTGCTCCAGGACAATTTAGAGAAGTTGGCGTTTTTTTCTCACAAATAGAGAACCTCGTCACTTCTATGATTTAAAATATTCATCAATTGCTTGATATTGTATCGAATAATGACCATCATAGACAACTAAAAATAGTAAAAAAAACCTACTTATAGTTTTCTAAACATAAAAAATACATTAAAATTGACTCCTGTTTTTGTTAGCAGAAATGAATATTTGTTTTAAAACTTAGCCAAAACTTATTTTTGTCGCTTAATCTAAGTGGCATACGTTATCTTAGTTTTTAAATATTAGTGCATAAAAGTCTTAAAACATTAGTGTTCATGGTTGTTAAATAAATTAAGAAAATGTTAGTATAAAAAATGACTTTCTTTAAAATTATGTAAAACGCTGATTTCATAGGTGGGGGGGACCTAATATTATTTTTTATAACATTGATTATACATTCTGTGATTACTTGAAATCACACACTGACTTATTAGTATTACTTGTTAAAATGTTATTAATATCGTATAATTTTAATTTTTTTGTAAGCACTATGTATCATCTATCACATAATTAATTTATCTGTCATTGCTTTATTCTTCATTCTTTTCATCTATCGTGGTATAGTTATCTTATTTTAGGTACATCGTCTTCACATATAATTATATAATTAATGTACACAAGAATTTGTGGAAACATTTTAAAAGAGTAACGGTGGAGTTTCTTGCCCATTTTTCTCCATACGAAAACTACCTTTTGGAAGGGGCGACTAGAATAAATTGCTTTTTGTAAATTTATTTTGACGTTCATAAGTGCCTTTTAAGTGCCTAATTGAAATAAATTAATTGACTTTGAATATGTATTAATTATGTTATACCTATATATATGATAATTAAGGTCAACTTAATTATCTCCTATGTAGTCATTACATGCAGTTTGGTCTTACAAATGTTAAAAATAAAATAAAATATTATAATTTCTTTATTATGATAATAAAAACTTTAACCCGACCTACCTTCCAATTCCAGCAATGATAGAATCCTCATACTCCACGCACCAGCCGCTGATGCACATGCAGAAGGACCTGAAGCTGGCGCTGGGCCTGGGCGACGCGCTGGAGCAGTCGCTGCCGCTCACGGCCACCACCAACGAGATCTTCAAGCACGCCAAGCGGCTCGGCTACGCCAACCACGACGTCGCCGCCGTCTACATACGCGCGCGCTTCTGATGCCGCCCCGAGGGGCCCGGCGCGCCCGCGGCCGGCGAGGGGCCCGGCGAGGGGCCCGGCGAGGGGCCCGGCGCTCTCGGCGCTACTCATGTTGACGGTGTTGCCGCCGCTTCTAATGTTGGAGATAATACTGTCGTGATGAACTATGGCGATATTGCCACCACTTCCAATGTTGGAGATTATGTTTTCGTTACGGACTATGGCGATCTTGCCACCACTTCCAGCGTGGGCGATATTGCAACCACTTTCAGCGGTGGCGATATTGCCCCTACTTCCAGCGATGGCGATATCGCCACCTCTTCTAATGGTGGCGGTTTTGCCACTGCTTCCAACGATGGCGAGAGTGCTATAATTTATTATGCTATCACTACAGAAGATGACGATAGCGTTATCAACAATGGTGATGAAACTACCGATAGTGCTAACATTACTGAGGAGGCAACAGAATAACTTTGTAATTGTTTTTCTTCTGTTTCGTTCGTTAGATTAGAGTGACTTTTATGGAATATTTATATAACAAACAATTTACCAGCCTATAATGTGCCCACTGCTCGGACTTAGGCTTCCTCTCTGTGAGAGGGACCTAAGGAATAAATTCTGTAGAAATAAAAATTAAGGAAATGAAATGAAATTATTTATTCTGTAAATATGATATCGGAATCACTTTTACACGCCATATAAATAAAGTAAGCTCAGCTAGGTTGAGTCGTCATTTCCTATCTGACTACCCCTGAGAAGAAATGACTAAACAAACTGAGGGGTCAAAGTCCATAATCTTGGTCCGGTCATGTGAGGACCAAGGTGACTAGACTTCTTTATGACGAAATAAAGAAAGACGTGGTAGGCTATGTATCCCTTTGCCTAGCAGTGGGCGGTCCATGCTAAGACATGGTTTTGAAGGGCCTTTAAACTAGCGTTAAGAAACTTGAAGTGTAAACAATATCAAATTAATACGGCATGACATAGCATATTCTGTAAAAGTTACTTCATTCGACTATCAAATAATTTGGCGATATCATTTAGATTGAAATTGGGTTCATGTATTCGGCTCAAAATATCAGTAATGTTTGTGATTTGTGCATTTAAAATCAAGGAAAATCACAGAGTATGTTTGTTGATTAAATTAGTTGATTATGAGTAAATAAACATAACCTCGAGTTTTTATTGAATCAAAAAATCATAATCTAGGCTCTAAAATGTTGCAATCAGAAGAATATTTGTATTACTTAATAATTATTTTGTGCATAAAATATCGAACGACCAATTTCTTCTCGCTATATCGATGTTCTTCTATATTTTTATTAGACTTTCAATCTATATTGTTTACTTTCTTTACAAGAATTCTCATTTGTATCTTTCTTTGCGAAAATGGACTTAAATACTAAAGTGTATAAAGGTGAGAATCGTGTGCCCGAGGCGTATTGTTCCCAGTAATTCGAGATGTGTTGGACTTTAAAGCGTTGTTTTGAATCAACGCTTGTGAATATAAGTATGTTATAACAGTATGAAGAATAGAGAAAAGAGAATAATTACCTTACTATTATGACGTGACTACATTAAATACTTTAATTAGGTAAAACATACGTAGCTGGACCAACTCTGGCGCAGCGTCGAAAATATCCGCGGTGTGTTCTGAAAATATATCATAGATGTCGCTTTCATGGGGCAGCTATTGTCTCTAAACTGTGCAATTACTCATAATACCATAAGTGCAAATGTTTTAATCAATATTGTAATAGATATGACTACTTCAGAACGAAGATCAGCACTTGTGTTACATTTTATCATCGTATTTATTGTCGAAAGCTCGTGACTGGCCCAACAACCGTTAAGTAAGACATTTTAAACTTCATTGTTGTATTAGACAGTTTTAAGATTACATTAGCAGTTTTAAATTATATGTATGTTGTATTAACTGAGAATAAGTTCGATGTAACTGCAATATATCATTGTGTAGTGATACATGTTTGCTTTCACAGAACTGTGAGTGTCCCGCATAGAAACAATTGTGGAAATGTTATATAAGACAATTTATTAGTTAAGTCACAATGCAACGTTTGTTTACTTGAATAAACGGTTTACACTAATACTTTCTCATTTTATTGTAGTGTTGCGAGAATTGAAAATAAAAATATGTATATAATAACTTCAAAAGTGTAAAAAGGTGAGAAACTTTTAACGATTATTAAGTATATCAACATTTTTATAATATGACGACATTTGATGATTTTTTAATGAATTGTAAAGAGTTGTAAACTAAAGTTTGAGAGTATTCCTCCAAAGCCCTCCCCTTGGTTTTATATAGTTTAAGATGATTTAGTTAATGACGTAATTGAATTTGAGAATAATTTTAATATTAGCCTAGTATAAATGGTGACCACATTGGGTTAGAGTTTTATGTTGAGTTGTTCCAAAGTGGTGCATGTTGCGTTATGTTAGGTATTTCTCAAATTATTGTCATCCTATGATAAGCTACAATAAACTATGATTAATATATTATTTATTTTGATTATTTTCATATTCCTACATTTTTCATTGGGATTACTGCAGTGACCTGCCAACTCTTTGCACAATATGGCAGTAGATATCGCTTAATTTAAAATTGCTCGTCTCTCCACTGCTTGTTGCAAACACATTTCAAATGTTTGTAAATAAATTTTAGTGGAGGGGCGTGCAGTTTTAACTTATTATGTTATCATACCATGACTCAGACGATCTCTACCAATGAATGTCTTTATTCAGTCAATCACAGACTTGCAAACAGACTGGGTGTCTGTCAATGGCTATTTATATAAAGTGCATTTCATTAAATAGTTCTTAGGCCGTAATGTTGGTTTCACTGTTAAACGTTAACAACATACCAATTAGGTAGCGCCGTAGCGTCATACGTAGTATCTCTATGTAGTCTGTGCGTAGCGTATTCCTGTTCGTCCTACAACAGTGGCGGCGGCGCTACCTAATTGGTCTGTTGTTAACGTTTAACAGTAGAGCCAAGATTACGACCTAAGAACTATTTGATGAAACGCACTCTACAAGTCTACAGCCTGGGAAATAAATTTTCAACAAATTGACACGCTGCGTAGCGTGTGATTGACTGTGATTTCAATAAACAGACAATAGGGATGTTGACTGGGAAAAAAACTATTGTCCGTCAGTCAGATAAAAGAAATATTAGATACGTATTTTTTGCTTTATCATATTAATAAAAAATGGTTTAGATAAAACGCATTAAAGTTGGGGAGTGGGGGCTCGCTAGCTCGCTACCTCATAAGTCAGTATTAAAATCTACCGGAGACTGACGTCATGCAACATTTTAACTTATTGCCTACTCAATGTTTTGCCGTAATCTTTTGATTTAGTTAAAAAAGAAAAAAATCGTATCCAATATCTTTAATAATCTACTAGACAGACAAAAAAAAATAATGTCAACGTCCCTACCTATATATGTTGGTGCTCAATTTGCTTAACAGTTGGTGTGAAGGGGCTCGTGGCTAAATAATAACAGCCGCAAGGGTGGTTCTTCAAGGTTAAGCAACGCTTGCTGAGGTCAGTCCGTGGATGGGTGACCATCATTAACATACAGAAATGAAATTAAATGAAATTGTTTATTCTGTAAACAGGATATTGGAATCACTTTTACACGTCATCTAAAAAAATAAAATGAAAATTAGCTAGATGAGTTCGGCGTTTCCTATCTGACTACTCTGAGAAGAAAGCCCGAAAGAAACTCAGAGGTCACAGTCTCTTAAAATCCAGACATAATCTTGGTCAGGCCATATGAGGACCATGTAGATTCGTCTGAAATGGTCTTTTGAGAAAAGAACCACACAGATTTGAGTGGACCTGTCCTGTCAGTGCAAGCATTTGTCAGTAATCGTCGAGCTCAACTCTACGAAGAATACCAAAGAAAGGACATTTGAAAACTCCTCCGTGCCTCGGAAACACGTTAATGCAGTTGGTCCCTGCTGTCATTCGTAGATCTTTGACAGTATTACGGATAGTCAAATGCCACCAGTCTTGCCTAGAGGTAAAGTGTTTCCCAGTTAGTTCTGGGTTGTCGAGGTCAGATTACAATACAATTAACTTCCCTGACTTAATTTGTAAGAACAAGCAAGAAATGCTCTACTTGTATGTTTGCCTGTAACGCAATTAAAACTATTGTTGTTGGATCTATTAAGCGTAGTCGCAATGAATCAATGATTGAGTTTCGTGCTTAGGTTGCGGGTACGATTCCCGCCGCAGGGGATTTCTCTCGCCAACAGAAAATTGGATTTGTAGCTGGAGGCATACTTTGATGGAGAACACATTCCCGATTACTGTCATTTAGCTGCAAGTTGAGGAACACTTTTAGTAAGAAAAACGATGGATGGACAGTTTGAAAGATAATATGGCTAGAAAGGGGGTGACTACCGAGATGACGACCAATAGAGAAGTGTGGAAGAAAGCGCTGCGCGAAGTTGCGCCGACCACTAATAAATTGGGATAAGGACAGGTGAATAAGTGTGGAAGAAAGCGCTGCGCGAAGTTGCGCCGACCACTAATAAATTGGGATAAGGACAGGTGAATAAGTGTGGAAGAAAGCGCTGCGCGAAGTTGCGCCGACCACTAATAAATTGGGATAAGGACAGGTGAATAAGTGTGGAAGAAAGCGCTGCGCGAAGTTGCGCCGACCACTAATAAATTGGGATAAGGACAGGTGAATAAGTGTGGAAGAAAGCGCTGCGCGAAGTTGCGCCGACCACTAATAAATTGGGATAAGGACAGGTGAATAAGTGTGGAAGAAAGCGCTGCGCGAAGTTGCGCCGACCACTAATAAATTGGGATAAGGACAGGTGAACACCTACTGATGGCTGCAAAAAAAAAAAACACGCAATGGGTGTAAAGTTACACTAATACACTTGTGCCGCCCCCTCAGGGATACGCCACCCGTTATGTTATGATGTGTCCTACAATATACAAATGATCCCACACACCCTCAAACGGTTCCTCACTCAAAGCGACACGAAGACCCGACAAATTGAACGGAACATACATTACTTTGATCGAGGCTGACCTTCAATATGCTTCGGTTTGCAGATACGATTTTACGACAAAGTGTACGGTCTAAAAATAGCGCGATCTAATGATTTAAGCCGGCTGGTCACGCCACCCGAAGTAGCGAGCGAGCATAAAAATCGTAAGCCGATGAAAGGTCGCGACGAGGTAGGGGATCGCAACTTCAGGCTGGGTTTCGAAGCAACATTTTTATTCTATCGGCTGAAGAAAGAATACCTATTTTTTTCTGGTTCATCATTCCTCTACTCGAGTAGAAGAACTTTAACCTAGTTCAAGGTTTATTATAGTGACCAGCATAATATATCTATTCACGACTATCCGATACGCTTCCGTGCCGAATCGAACATCAATCAATGTTATCGAAGGGAGAATGTCCATAAACGTTGTTCGCAAATCCGAAACCCGAAAATTTTGACGGTTTAAAATCAAATAGCAGTGGGTGCCCAGCGAGCAGTGGTGGCTCATTGAGCAGTGGTGGCTCATTGAGCAGTGGTGGCTCATTGAGCAGTGGTGGCTCATTGAGCAGTGGTGGCCCAGCGAGCAGTGGTGGACCTTGGTAACGGCCCCGATTTACCAAGCACGAACTCAGGCAGGCGTTTCACTTAATTGTGTAAAAAAATTCATCACCACTGAAGGAAAACATCGTGAGGAAACCGGCATGTCCAAGATACAAAAGTTCGAAAACATGTGACATCTACCAACCCGCACTGCGCCTGCGTGGTAGAAGAGAGGAGGCCTATGTCCCAGCAGTGGGAATGGTTGTGGCCGTATATAAAAAAAGTATTCTGTGGGTTGTGGGTAGCTATTATGCTGTACTAGGATTTGCTCCGTATTTCATATACCCTGGGGGGTATTTTGACGATTTGGTAAGTCAGTAGAGTATGAAGTTAGTAAGAAAGTGGCCACTGAACCTGAAAAAGCGGGCTAGAGTAGGTACGAGGTAGGCAGATAGATAGATAATTATAATAGTAGTTACAAGGCAAAGAGGTTGCGTAGTAGGCGCCTCGCTGGCTCGACGGTTATAGATCGCGCATCACGCTGCGGTTACGCATGTTTTCACGAACACGTCACGCAAATCCGCCATGATTCGACGATCATGCCGCGGTGCCGTGTCACTGCTTGTACCTACACGTCATTTTTATAAGGGACGTGAAGGAAACTGCATAGATGAAGTAGAACTGGAAGTTTGAAGGCAGTCAAAATCTCGGGAATTCAATAAACGTAATTTTACAGGGAAAGAAAGAAAGAATATTATTTATTTATTTGGACACAGTTCGTGAAACACATATCTAATAACAAAATAAAAAGTGAAAATAATCATAAAGCAACAATAGTGTGTGGGGATAAAACCTGTCAGAAAAATGGCCGACATTGACGTTCTCCGAGGTTCAATAGCAATAGAAGGTATTCGAAGCATCTTAGAGCTGTGCACGTTTGTTATAAAGAGGTATAGATTAGATAATTATAAACAAGATTTTCTACACAACAAATAGATTTAAAGGAAAACAATGTTTTCCTGTGTTTTTGAGGCTTTCACTGCATAAGGTGCGATACAACACTGCGTTATGATTACAGCACTGCACAGGACTATTGAGTGTATTGAGACTCCTACGATGTTTTTATCTGTAAGGTCACATTAGTTCGAAATTGGGAGTGACGCCTATAAGTTATCTAAATGCCTTAAAAAAAATGGTTTTTCTGTCCCGATCACGAGGTTTTCCTATTGCTTACCGTTGTTAATATAACAGTTAATCTCGTAGACCCAAGCCCCTAAACTCTACAAACTTTACCTACATCTTGGTCAAAATGTACTGCTTGGCCGTTTCGCGGCCGTCACACAGACACTCTAAGGGGCTTATGGTAAGAAATATACCTATTATCCGTAAGAAATACAGACTTGCACCTCCCTTCAAGGGGGTAGAGCGTTCAAGTACAAATTTCTTAATTTTGTTGTTGTAGTGTGCAAGTCCTAACCTGAAGCTTTCTAAGACTTCGGGAAGTACCTACCCTAGAGGTGTTATTTTATATACATATAGACTTGCGCCTGCCTTTATAGGGGTGCCGTGCCCCCATTAGTTTCAACGTTAGTCAAGTTTTTGTTTACTGGAAAAAGTGGTTAAGCAATTACGAGGTCGACTATTCAATACTCTGGACTTTTCTCTGCTACTCTCTGTCATAACCTGTGAGGACAAGATTCGTGACTTCAGCGAGTGTTTGAGCGTTTTATAATGATCGTAACTCACAATATCCAGAATAATAAATTATGCTAAACAATTTTTAATGTTGTTTTTCTTTCGCTTTTCAAATGATTAAGGTTAACGTTTATTTATGTTCTAAAAAAACATAAAAGTTAAAAGAAAAATAATTTTATTGTTTGTATTGTTTGTACTTTGAATCAAAGTCAAACCGTTGGCGACTCCATAAAAAAGTCGAGCTCAACATGCAAAACCGCAATAACTGTACCTAACCTTATTATGAAAGAAACTTACAAAGAAAAATTACAAGCTTAAGTTCAGTTGATTAGAAAACCTACAACCTACCGCAGGAGAACTAACGTAAAATCCTTTTTTGTAAAACCTTTTTTCAAATTCTCCATGTATCGAAACTTTTTTTTAATTCATTGAGATTGACGCGCGTTGATAATTATACTCTTTGGATTGACGTCAGCAATTTGTAAATAATTTTTTGATAATTTCTGCGAAAATTTTGATAAAAATTTAAATTAAAGAGTGAATCATGTCGTTTCTAACGGAATATTTCGACGAGTACCGACAGCAACCCATCAGGAAAACAAAAATGTAAGTCTTAAAAAAATACGATTGCACTCAAAAGTTTGGTTTTTCAGTTCTATCCTAAGTTGCCAAGGCTGTAAGTTGCTAGTTTTATGATAATAAACTGACAAGCAATATACCTACTCAGGGTGAATTTTACCAACGAAACGCGATTAGATGTGCTGATCGCGTTCAGTAATGTTGGCGAAAGTCTCCCTTAGGTTAGGCATTTAGCCTAAAGTACCTTGTTTATTATTATTATAACTACTTAGCCTCTCAAGGCTGTCATCAAATATGGTCGGTGGGTCGTCTTAGGGGCGGAGTTTACTATGTCTACCTAACTTAATTCTCTTATGAGCCTGGCTGCTATATCCTTAATGGTACACTAGTCGATGGCTCGAACTCATTGGTGGGCGTGACTAATATCCATGCTAAATTTATTTTGAATATTTATCTAGTTTTATTTATATAAGTTTTGATTAATTTATTTAGTGAAATAGACGATGATTTATAACGAAACGAGCGCGTAAAATTTCATGAACAGACTTTTGGGCGTATAAATATTATGGAAAAACTGCTGGAATGTATTTACTCAAAATAAAATGATTTGTACTATTGAATAAGTTATCTATCTCTATACGGTTTCCATTATGCAATTTTTTTACTACATAAGTTATTTATTTACGCCCAAAGAAGAGTTAAAATTTATTAGTGTTGAAATATGGAAGTTCCGACTCTCATAACTTCCAAACTATTTTTTTTTCCAATCCATACAGGGCTAAATAATGACAAGACAAATTTATATTAATTTTAGTTTTGAACGGACACCGTCATACAGACGAGTAATCACTATTACGTTTGTATGGAAGAATGACCGACTAATGTACTCTTAAGCGCACATGCAGTTAACGGCAGTTTTGCCATCCCAGTTTATTAAGTAGGACTACTCTTAGAAGTTACCTATCTACATATTTTCCAACTCAATGATCGTCTCCGTTGTATGTTCCTTTTTAGGATTCCGTAGCCAAACGCCAAAAAACGGAACCCTTATGGATTCGTCATGTCTGTCTGTCGGTCTGTCTGTCTGTCTGTCCGTCCGTCCGTATGTCACAGTCACTTTTTTCCGAAACTATAACTATACTGTTGAAACTTGGTAAGTAGATGTATTCTGTGAACCGCATTAAGATTTTCACACAAAAATAGAAAAAAAAACAATAAATTTTGGGGGTTCATTAAACCCATACGTGTGGGGTATCTTTGGATAGGTCTTCAAAAATGATATTGAGGTTTCTAATATATTTTTTTCTTAACTGAATAGTTTGCGTGACAGACGCTTCCAAAGTGGTAAAATGGGTCCCCCCCCCCTGTAACTTCTAAAATAAGGGAATGACAAAACTAAAAAATATATATGATGTACATTACCAGGTAAACTTCCACTGAAAATAGTAAGTAGTTTTTTTTAATACGTCTTAAATCGTAAACTATTATTAAAACATCGATCAAAGTTACAACGAACTACAAGAACTTTTATATTATGTTACTTGCTGCTACGGAACCCTTCATGTGCGACTCCGACTCGCACTTGGCCGGTTTTTGAGACTATTTGGACACCTTTTAGGTACCTACCTATTAATTATATTGACGATGACTTTGTACTTTTTTACAGCATTGTTAAAGTTTGTGTGTGTAGGTATCGAAATCCTTACATGCGGCCCGACCCTTATAAGGCCCTTAATACATGCCTATAGGGATTTTATTTCATTCCTTCAGGTGTCGACCAGAGCTTAGATGGGCTGAATTGGAGGGAAAATGGCTGGACCCAAAAGTTGGGACACAGGACGTAAGATTATGAATTGGAGAATGGTCTATAATTTTACATAATTGAAGTATTTCATCAGAATCTCGCTGGGCACCAGAGAGTCGCTGTAGCTAGAAGTGGCAAAGGAGTCTAGAATAGTCGAATTTTAGTTCTTTCTATTTATTTTAATACTTAACATCTTTCATATGTCACTATAATAGAAAGAATGGACAGACGGCGAGGTCAAAGCGTTCATCAAGGAGACGATGAAGAGCATCCGAGGACAGTCCACCTATTACAATTCCTACTGTGCTCATCATACAGAAGGTAACTTAACATAACTTTATTACCATGCCATTAATGGCATTACTGCCTACTTACGTACTATGGCTTACGTACTGCCTACTTAAGGGGGATGCGCTGAGGTAGCCCGCGAAAGTATGTTATAAAACATGGCTTTACAGTTATAATCATAAGAATCAGCAATACAATTCCTTACCTAAGTTAGAATAGGCCTCAAATTACAGGATTTCATTATGGCAATATGAACTTACGAGAGTTGTATTTATTATTTTGATGATTGATAGTTATAGAATTACTAGCAGCGCCCCGCGGTCTCACCCGCGTAAGTTTCGATCTCGTGGGAATATCGGGATAAAAAGTATCCTATGTGTTAATCCAGGTTATAAAATAGTTGTGTGCCAAATTTTATCCAAATCCGTGAAGAAGAGACAAACATACACACTCACAAACTTTCGCCTTTATAATATTAGTGTGATAAATACATATTTGATACGGCCGCGAATCATATTTAGATCAACATACAACCTGATACTGACTTACAAATTGCAAAAACGTAAGAGAATTTGAATTTTGCGGGAACGCTAACGCTTTCGCCTTAATTATGGTCTGTTCTCATGCCACCCGTACTCGGACAGGTAGGGTTTGAAAGGGTTAGGTGGTGCTTTTGTTAGCTGAGTGGTTCTTGAAAGCCCTGCAGACAGAAATAAGAGCCCGCCCGCGGGCTCCGTCGACTATGCCTTACTTCAAAAAAATTATAATAAAAACGATCCTTTTTGGCGCAGCTGTGAGGCAGTCACTTGTGTTGTTTTAGGGGCATGAGGAACAGGGTGTAAAGTTCACTCATCCACCATAGAAAAGGGAGGATCCTCCAACCAGACGGGTGTTGTGTCTGGCGGGCCGACTGCCCGACTGTCAAACTCAAACTCAAACTCAAACTCAAACTCAAACTCAAACCATTTATTTCAATTAAACCCTTTACAGGCACTTTTGAATTGTCAAAGAGTCAGTTAGTCAGAAAGTTGAAGCTAGTTGCCCATTCCAAAACGTAGATCTCTATGGAGAAGAACGGGCAAGAAACTCCAAGGACACTCTTTTAAATATAGAAATTACAAAATCCTGGGTACATTACTCTTGTTGATTCTATATGTGAGAACAATGTAAAAAAAAAAAAAATATAAATCAAAAACGATTAAAAACAAGCCCTGGCAGATAAGAGATGACCAGTCTCAACTGACGGCGCCCGTTCACGAACATGACGCGTGGATCAGCACCATCCAGCTCAACCATTTTGTAGGGAACCGAATGATCCAACACACTCGCCACCATCAGCGAGACATTTAAGTGAGCATGACATACTCTCAACTACCCTGCTCTTTCAAGTCAAAATCAACATAATAACATAGTAAAACGACTCCATGGTACTCACATTTACAAAAATTGAAAATAAAAATGCGTCTAAGTTATACAAAACTATAGTTTGCAAGAATTTTACCACCAAAAGAAAGAAAATCAATATTATCTATTGGAGTATTCAATAATTAAAACTTAGTTTAATAAAAAAAAAAAAAAATAAACAAAAAGTACGTAACTAGTCAGAAAAAATAAAAAAGGGGAAGCAACACTACCAATTTTTTCATTTTTAACTAGTGAGCCCAAGTGGCTGTGGAGCAGGACCAGCATTTAGCCAAGCATTTTTATCTACGATATAATCATCCAGCTTATAGTATGCTTGTCTACATAGTGTGCGTTTAATGCAAGTTTTAAATTTCTTCTCATTTAGTTGAAGAATATCGAGTGGTATTTTATTATAACATTTTACACAGTACCCCATAAAAGAAGTGTGTACTTTAGACAATCTGAAACGTGGTTGATCTAATTTGTTCCTATTTCTTGTGTTAAAATTATGCCTGTCACTTATCTTACTATAGAGATGTAGATTTTTTCGAACATACATAATGTTTTCATATATATACTGACAAGGTACCGTCATGATATTAATTTTCTTAAACAGTTCCCTAAGAGATTCGCGTCTGCGGAGGTTGTAGATGGCTCTAACAGCCCTCTTTTGCAGAATAAATATAGAGTCAATATCTGCGGCCCGTCCCCACAGCAAAATACCGTAAGACATGATGCTATGAAAGTAACTAAAATAGACCAGTCTCGCGGTATCCACGTCTGTTAGTTGGCGGATTTTCCAAACAGCGTAAGCGGCTGAACTTAGCCGCCCTGCAAGTGATGTTAAGTGAGGACCCCACTGTAGTTTTGAGTCAAGCGTGATTCCCAGGAAAACCGTTTTTTCGACGAATTCTAGTGTCTCCTTATTCAGTACAACGTGACATTCACTACTTCTAACATTCGGTAACGCGAATCTTATGCATTTAGTTTTCTTCTCATTTAATACTAAATTATTTACAGTAAACCAATTATGGACCTTTAGCATAGCGTTATTTACGTCGTCAAGCTCCTGTGCGTGTCTGTTTACCTTAAAAATAAGTGATGTGTCATCAGCAAATAACACCATTTGTGGTCGGTTTTTCAGTAAATGAGGTAAATCATTTATGTATACTAAAAAGAGGAATGGGCCCAATATCGAGCCCTGTGGTACACCCATTTTGACTTTTAAACCCAATGAATTTACACCGTTTATTTGAACTTGCTGCAGTCTATCATTCAAATATGATTTTACTAAGTTAAGCGCAAGTTTTGCCAGTCCGTAATGCTGAAGTTTCAAGAGCAGTGTTTCGTGATTAACGCAATCAAATGCTTTGGATAGGTCGCAGAAGATACCTATTGCATCCTGTGCCTCTTCCCACGCGTTAAATATGTGTTTTAATAAAGTGACACCGGCGTCAGTTGTGCAACGTCCCTTGGTAAAACCATACTGTTGATCGTGTAAGATGTTATTACGATTAAAATGATTGAGCATTTGATTTAACATTACTTTTTCAAACACCTTGCTGAAAACCGGCAAAACCGATACGGGTCTATAATTATTAGTATCCTTGCTGTCCCCGGATTTGAAAAGTGGAATAACTTTACTGTACTTCATTAAATCCGGGAAGACCCCTTGATCTACACACAAATTAAATATTAAAGCTAAATAGGGTGCAATTGTCTCAATAATAGATTGACAAACTTTAGTAGACATGCCCCACAGATCTTCGGTAATTTTGATCTTAAGTTGCTTAAAAGCCTTAACAACGACCATAGGGTTTATATGATTAAATTTAAATTCTAAAGGACAGGCTGAAACATTCGCTCTTAATAAATCAATAGCAAGTAAGGGGGAGGAATTTAAAGTTTCTGTAGTTTTAATAGGAATATTGGTAAAGAAAGTTGCAAATTCCTGAGCAACTTCGATCTTATCGCTAATGAGACCGCGGGATGTGTCCAATGTGTAATCAGTATTATGACTTTTGTTCTTGTTCGTTTCATTGTTAATAATTTTCCAAACTGTCTTTATTTTATTTTCTGCTGATTTAACCTTGTTGCTAATGAAAGACGCTTTAGCTGCTTTGCAGATAGTTTTAAAAGTTTTAGAGTAAGTAGCAACATACTTATTAAAAGTTTCCGTGTTAATATACGGCTTAAGGCCATACAGTTCAAATAATCTATCCCTACTTTTCCTGATGCCTTTAGTTGCCCAGTCACTGAATAAAAACTTAGGGCAAATAGTTTTAGTTTTTTTCTTAAAAGAGTTATTGAACTCTGTTTGCACTAGTGAAAAAAATTGTTCATACAAAAAATTGACATTGGACATATTTAGGCCCAGACCACATAACTTGCTAATTAAGAAGCTATTAAACTTATTTAAATTACCCGATGTTATTGGTCTAATTTGAATCTGCACTTTTTGTATTGGTGTGTTGGACTCAAAAATAACGGTTTGACCGCTGTGATCGGAAGGGAGATAATTTACAATGGCTTTATCTAAATAGTCGCAGCAACAAAAGACATTATCAATACATGTGGCAGTAGTCGACGTTATTCGCGTTGGTTCTAAAAACACATTTGACAGATTAAATGATTTAAAGAGGCTTAATAATCTACTGCTATTTGAATTATTTTCTAAAATATTAATATTAAAGTCACCACAAATAATTACTGATTTATTACCAGTTGCAAGTTTTGCTAAAACATCTTCCATTACTGACTCAAATATAGAGTAGTTTTGATAATTGTAATAGTTCTGTTGATTTCGGATAGTCTTATCTATGTCATTCGCGCGGTAAACTCTAATTGCGCGATGCAGGATTTGTGTGACGTCATGTCTTTGATGCGTAGTTAGTATGTGGCGGTGTAACCGCTACATTGTTAAAAAATTTCACTTTTTTTATTTGTACTCTGTATTTCATGAGCTGAACTGTAGAACTGTTGCCAAATAAATATTATCCTGTCTTTCTTTCTCCTCCAGACTTCAAGACCCGTCCCTTCGTACCTCGCGTTAAGAAGCTCCGACCGTGTTCGGAGCTGCTCGAGAAGAAAGAAGAAAAGGTGGTGTTACCACCACAGCCCCAGAAACTGGCCATGAAAGACACGGAGCTCATGAAAGTGGCCAAGGAACTGTATGAGTATGACAAGGACAAACCCACGCTGCAGCCGCTGCCGACACATTTGAGGGGTTAGTTGGATTTAAAATAGGTTTCCGTTTCTAGGTTTCTTTAGTTTTTTCGTTATAAGGTGAGAGAGAGCTGCTGGCGTGTAATTTTGACGATGTGTCGTTCACAAAGGTAATTTGTAAATATTGTTAACTATTTTGATAAGATTAAAAAGTCATAGAATAGGTACGTTTATGTATTTTAATTGTGTCGTAAATAAAGAATCATTGTTGTAAATAAAATATGAGGTTGTAATTAAGTGCATTAATTAGATAATACCTACCCCTTAATGTTTTAGAAACTAATATAATGAAGCAGGTTGGTAAAACCTAATATTACTAATTTATATAGCTAGCTAGTAGCCACTTATTTAGTTATTAGTAAGTTTCCTATTTTACTAAGCTTCAAATGATTAAATAACTTTTATACGGAAACTTCTGTTAGCATTCTACGGAATTGGAAATTACAAAAGTCGTGAGAAAAGTTTCTTGGCAGAAGTAAATAAATAAGTTTACCTAAGAAAGTTTCAATGTCAGACGTGATTCGAAGTCGTTATAAAAGTCGCTTAATAAGCATTAAAAATTATGTTTAGGTAAATTCAGCAAACTATTTATGTGGTTTTACAATGTCATTTCGTTCGTGTCTATAGCCAAAGCTAAAGATCATGGCTTACGGCACCTAAGGCTTTTAGACATCATTTGATTTATCCTACTAACTTAGAAGATAATATTCTTGAGGATGTATAACTTTCGTCTAGATTGATGCATGATCGAAATAAGGTACCTAACTGGGCTAAAATCACAAATGGGTAAAAGGTACTAATTGAAGAGAAACCCAGTGTTGTGGGTTGTGGTATTACAGGAGAGCCCCTTTATGTCCGTCAACAAATAATTGCAAAAGCCTGAGTTGATTGGGAATAGTGTAAGATATTTTCTCCCATATTATCTGATCTGTAAAGAATGCGCAGTATACAAAGTGTAACAAAATGTTTTGTTTTTCAAACGGACGGACCATTGACGCAAGTGAGTATATAATTGTTATTAACAAACAAACAACACATGCTCTTATATTTTTGCTAACACAACACGCGGCTAATTCCGGCGCACTTCCTTTTACAATGTTTGTTTTACTAATTATTTGATGTTTTCATTTTGTTAACGATATTCTGAGAGTGTGTTTTGGATATAATAAGATTTATTTGACTCGTGGGATATAGATTGTAGCATGTAGTAGAAAGTAGCGTAGTATTTTGTAAGTATGAAAAGTAGCAAAGAGTATTTTATACAGTTAGGGCCACTGTTTGATTTTCTTGGGCTCTCTACGCTTGAATATTTTACCTACTAACTTGTTTATAACGAAGTGTCGTTGTTATTGCTCGGTGTGTGAGCAATATAAACAAGAGTGTAGCAGCCCCCTGCACGCCACTGTATGGTCACTGGCGGCCATATTATATTGATGCCGTGTCAAACAAGTTGGTTGTTTTGTAGACTCACTCTCTTCCTTTTTCAAGGAACTAAAATGTGCCTACCTACCTACATTTTAATATGAATTAGAATTTGTAATCTCTGCCTCGTTGGTCTAGTGGCCGCAAGCGCTACTGCTGAGCCTGAGTCCTGAGGTCTTGGGTTCAATTACCAGGTTGGACAAAGTGTTATTGGGTTTTTCCATTAGGAATTTCTCAGAAGAAGCCCGGAGTCTGGATTTGTGGCCGTGTGACGGCAATAGGCTTGCCTCCTATTACATGTAACTTACAAATAACTGGCGAAATGTGGGTGTACGATAGGTACACCTCTGCCTAATCCTTCGGGGAGTACAAGGGTGATGTTATGTTAGGAATCTGTAACCTGAATTCACAGAACTATCAACACATAGCACCATTTAGCACTTTATTGCATCATGCAAGATTTCACTATTCTCCCTACTGACAAAATAGAAAGAAAGAAAGAAATAAAGAAAAATGCGTTTATTGGCATTACAAAAAAAAAACCTTAAAACTATAAAACAAATTATTAATGCCGAAAGGGCCTTTTTGTATGGGTGGGAAATCGTTATATGACTTCTCCCGCTCTGGTTGGAGTGGGAGGGCGTGTCAAACTCTTACTGACTAAAACTCACCCGTGTTCCTTCAGTTGCATTGCCAGGGGCCATGTATCCCTTTCGGACTTTCCCGCAACCCCGGCAGGCATCGGTCCCATCGGACCCCTTCAATTGCTGACATCTCTTTGAGGCGCGCGTGGAACACATCGCGCCGTCGACCCGGGCCTGGTCATTACCGGACGGCGAGCTACCCTATGCTCACAGCTCGTCTCCTCCTCCTGCGGCGGCTAGGGGCGTGAGGGCGCGAATTTTGCCTTTCCCTCACGCGTTCCGACTCCTCCTTCGCGAGGATTACTGCTTCGCAGAAGGAGGTGACGGCCTCCCATGCCCGCCCTCTCGCTTCGTACCATGGCCTGGACCAGGGCTGGACGCGAGAGTTCCCCGCCACCGATCGCCTCCACGAGGACACGGCGGTGCTCTGCCGAAGCCGGGCAGACCTCCACCGTATGCTTCACCGTGTCCTCTAGGCGATCCACGCAGTGATGACACCCGGGCGTTTCCACCCGCCTGATTCAAAACAGGACACTCCCGAAACAACCATGTCCGGTGAGGTGAGGACGCCGTGGCGCCACTCCTCAAAGAGGGGACTTATCGCCGCAATAGTGTCGTGCTCAGGGTTGCGACAATCGCACTCTCCATGACGCCATGAGATCCCGCCGGAGCTCTGTCCACTGTGCCGCGATTTCTCGCGGCAGCGGAGTTACGCCCCAGCGTTTCACCTCCCCGCACCACTCCCAGATGCGCGAGGACTCCGAAAGGGCCTCAGCTCAGCATAGTGTCAGATGACAACACAAAGTGTACCACCTGACGCTGATTTTCAGCTGTAACCCAAGAGTGCCATACGCTAGAATAATAAATATAGAGAAGTGTTAGTCCGTTAAAATAAGTAAATTAAAGACAATATAAAATAAAATTATACAAACTAATACAAAGTCAAATAAAATGTTGTGACATGCATGTGTGCGTGCGTTGTGTTGTGATTAATGAGCAACTAAACTAAGTACTCAATATCTGAAATAACAATATTCCTTTATAACATTCTTACAGCATACGGCTACGTCCGCCCACAATTATGGCACACCGGAATCAGTGATTACCAGGGAGGAATAGCTCGGTTAGCGTACGAGATGATCCGCGACGATCGCATCCCGCGGTACTACGCGCACAACGGCTGCCGACCAAGGTGGGGCTTGCCCCCTGAGGGAGAGAGGCAACCTGAGTTGGATGGAGCACCCTATGATGGAGAGAGGCTGTATTAAAGTATAGTATTACCTTCTTAGATTTTTCTCTAGAAAAAGAAAAAAAAAATAAGAAGAGGTTTGCGGCCGTTTTGAGTGCTAGGACGTAGTTACGGAATGTCCTTTAACACAGTATTTTAGGGTTCTGTGCCAAAATGGTAATAAACGAACCACATAAGGTGCGATTGCGCATGTCTGTCCGTTTGGAAATGGATCAGTTATACATATAAGAAATGCTTGTCTGTTTAGTTTCTGTTTTTTTTTAAAATGTTGAAAACTATACTGTTGGGTTTCCCTGGACAGAATAAACTTTACGTCGAAATATTCAGTGGAACTCTCATAGTCATAACAACTTCATGCAAAATTTTAATCGATAGTCTATGTGTTAAATAAGAAAGTGAATAATTTAAACTTTACTTTCTAATCAGCTGGTAAGCATGGGTTTTTGGAAGTTTATTAGATATTTTCTTAGTTGAAATTGTAAGTGAAGTGGTATTTTCTATTTTGTATCATATTTTTTTGTAAACCTTTGTTTTAACAGTAAATTATTTTAAGCCAGTACAGTAAATGTTTGTTTCAATTATTCAAAATTATGTCCGTCTGACATGCATGACATTTGACTATCCATGACGTATATTATCTTCTCTATTTTGCTTAAAGAGAAAATAATATACGTATGGATAGTCATAGAAATAAAAATAATATAATCTAGCCAGAAAAAAACTTCAAAACATGAAACAACATACTAAGAATTTTTCAGTATGAATTTTTTTATGATCGTGTTTAGGTACATTTCCATAATATGAAACACTCAAGAATTTATTTATAACAACAATTTCACCATTTCAATACGTTATTAGACAGTTTGTGTACTAGGAGCGCATGAGCTATTGATAGGTGTATATTCATTGTAGCCATGCTTGCTGAACCTTTAGTTCGTAGGCCCTACGACATATTTACGGTTCGTAGCAAGTATCCGTAGATTTGTCGTAGCAAATTGCTACGCTTGTAGGCGGCTATAGACGCATTTCTTGTTTCTTCACAAATCTCGTTTATGTATAAGCAATAACTTTCATAAAATAAGTGTTATCTAATAAATGCAATAAATAAACAGTAGTCAATAATGGACGGCGCTGACCTGGAACATTTCGGCGAGGACAGGACAGACTATCATGCGGATCGCGGTTTGTAATCTATGTAACGTGGTTTGTCTCGTCATTTAACCGCTATTTAAGGATTATGTACTTACCAACACAACATTAAATATTTGGTGTGAAACAAATCTCTTTGTTATAATAGGCACTGCATTAAAGTAAAAGAAAGTGGGCGATACATAAATTACGTACTAACAAAATATGGACAAAAATATTCTAAATTAAATGTTTATTTTTCATTTAATATTTATAAAGAGCTGTTAATACTGCTATATTAAACCATCACAACGAGTTTAAGTACCTAAAACTTAATTCATATGATACTTGTTCACACTGTACTTATAAGAAGGTACATTTAAGTTCCAGTTTTCAAGACATTTACCTCATTTACACGTAGTTAAAAAAACACTTTTCATCTGTTTTTACTAGCTTTCTTTGATATTCGTGTTTCTGAGTCATTTTAATGATCCATAATGATAAATTGACGTTTACGATCCCCGAGTGAAACATCAAAAGTGCTAAGCAAAGCCATGTTAACAACGGATCTTGCAAAAAAATAAAAAGTTGTTTTAAAATCAATCTTTCAACGCACAATAAACAGAAAGCTACGAGTTTGAGAAAATAAGATATTGTTGAAGACTTAAAGATGTACAAAATGTATTGTGTTTGTTTGAAAACAAGGAAATATCTGACAAAGGGATGCTTGAGTCACGTTTTTATGTATTGTGGGGATTTTCAGGGAGCTTGTGAGCAAACCTTCTACTTATCCAGATAAAGGAATATCGTTTGATCCAAAGGTGACGTAGGTAACCAGGGGCCCAAATCTGCTATTTTTATAAATTCGTCATTCCAACACGATCCCATTGTCCTTTTTGCTAAAAGTTCGTAATCTGCTAAATTCATAATGGTCGATCATTGGTTGATCATTGTATTCCACAAACACGATACTCGTAACAAATGACTGCACAATGATGTTCTCATGGTAGGTTACTCATCAAAGGAACAGTCAAAATTTTAGCAGATTACCGCCTAAGTCAGTCATTCATTTTTCATTATTTACGAGATTACCAATAGATGCCGTTTCATTCAATGGAGTGTCAGTGGCTGACCATTGGAAAGTCATAATGACGCCAATATGTTAGTAGATTACCAAACATGTCAAAATCAACAATTATGAAATCAATTATAGACCATTCTGACACTATTGTAATAGCAAACTTGAGGCCCTGGGCAGTTGGCAGCGCTTACTGCCTCACTAATTTGACTGTAAGTCCCGCACTTGCTCATGCTGACTGGCTAGCCAACCTGTTATCACGGTATGACCTATTGTTTTATAGAGTAGAACACGAAATGTATTCGTTGCAACGTTAACTATCAGCATGCCCTTACAGTGCACGTAGAGTTCTTTCTATAATGCTAAGTAAGCTCGTCAGCTTAGTTGGTCAGACGGCATCAAGAAGACTGTTGGGGGCAGCAATTACCGAGCGGTCAATACTGTGGATGACCGCATAACTTGGAGACGGGTCGTTTAAGGTCGCGATTGTCAGAATTGAGGGAATGACGAAGAAGAAGAAGAAGGAGAAGTAGGCTTAGTTGTATGGTCCTTCTTTTATAGGAATTGCTTTATCCAAAAAAAAGAAATGCAACACTGTCAGAAAGCGGAGGCGCCTTTTAAAATGCGCCGAGAGATTATATTTGCACAGTTTGACTTCCGCCAAAATTCCATCTTTTAATTATTTTAATCAATCCAATTTTGGTCTTCCTAGCTCTTAAGCGACACTCCAGAGTCTGGACACAGCTGAATTAATTGTTCTGGACTGTTGCCAAGTGCTCTTCCATTGTCAGTTTATATATGAGACACGATGCGCCCGCGCCGAACGCGTCATGTTCGTTTGTTTTGCTCTTCTTATCTGTCATTGGCCTAGCTTGTCATTTGGTCTTTTTGGTGTTAAGTCGTGGTCTTTGTTTAGTTTCTGAGTCAGGACTAGTCTTGAGGGGTTGTGGTTCTATTTTAAGATTTAGAAGAAGATATTCTTTTAAGTATATCTAATGATAATCAGCCTATAATGTCCCTGCTGGGACACAGCCGTCCTCTCTTCGAATGGAGTGAGCTGTAATCCATCACGCGGGCCCAGAGCGGGTTGGTAGATGTCACATGTCTTCGAATGTTTGGTTCTAGGACATGTTTCCTCACGATGTTTTCCTTCACCGTTTTGAGAGCAGTGGTGATGAAATGATTTACACTAAGTAAAGCGCCTGGGTTCATTACCACTGAGCCGCCACTGTTAGATAGCTTTTGATATTTATTAATTATCGTCTTGTCTATAAATAATTAATTATAATTATGAATTGTAATAGACTCAGAGACTTTCATTTCATAGTAGTACTTACCTAAACGTGAGGTGATCGGTAAAGTTCGCTGTCTTTCATTAAAGGAAAACAATAATATTCTGGACTTTACCGAAGATTTTCTGGCCATTATCACGCTCATCCGGTCAGTATGGTCTTCATTCCGTTGAAAAAAGCTTTTGGATTGAAACTAACATCTGTAACTCCCGTAATAGACCTAGAATTGAATGTAGGATTCGTAAAAGGATTTTTTTTAAACTTATATAATGCATTTTATTTACAGCCATTTTATGGATTTCAGTAAAAAGCTGTAAGTACTTACACCACATCAAAACGAATTTAACGGTGCATGACGTTTGATGTCTTCATACGGACGCAGGATGCCAAATGTGCATTGTTTATTGTTCAAATAAACCTGCTCTTGAATAACAGTATATCCAGTTGAAATAATAATCCTATATCAGACTTATGATGTATGTATGTGATAGATCTGAAGACTTCGCCCCGAAAGATTCTAAGGCTCACCAAGAGATTGGCCATCTGTCGTCAAAATGTCATCAAAAAACAAAATTTACACTTTTTGAATCAAACTGTGGTCGTAACGTTGATTCCTGTACGACAAAAAAATAAAATTGATATAAAAGTAGGTAATACCTCCGTGAAAATGATTATATTCATGAACTTTTCTATTTACAAAGATGAAAGTAAATTCAATCATCTTTTTAGAAAACCTATAAAAGAACATCATAAGAGAAACTGATGACTTCTGTTACCATGCAATATTTAATTTTAAATGTCTTTGAAGTAAATTTCTTTAGTAATCCATTTTTTGTGACAGTTGCAAGAGTTTAGAAATAGCTCGCTGAAATTCGATCTTCGTATTTCACTGTCATACATAATAATTAATTTGATACTGGATTACAGAATGTTATTTTCATCCCACCATCTCGGAAAGAGTATTTTTAATCTTCAGTATCTGAGTGGAAAAGCCGTTTTTATTCTCTAGAGGATAAAGTAAATTGAATTTAGAACATCGTGTGCACTAAGTTTGTGAATTAAAAAAAACATTAAACCTATTTACTGCTACCTCTATGGTGCCGAATATATCATACAACTTTTTTTTAATTTGTTAAAAACTCAGACTCGGAACCTTCTTGGTGTTCTTTTTTCAATTTGCTTTGTACGCGGTTCTTTACGCGGCATTTTTTCACGTCATTGTTAAACCTTAGGTATATTAAAAACAAGAAACTTGAAAACAAGTGAAAAAACTAAAATGAGTGATTCTAGCGACGAGGAAGTTTGCTTGACGCCAACAGAATTGACTGAAACTGTTAATAATGCGCAAATGAGCTTTCTCCCTCAACAATCACGCGAGAAGTATTTAAAACAGTACGATATGTTCAACACGTGGCGACTAGCAAAAGGAGCCAAAACTTTCTCAGAAAACGTTTTGCTGGCATATTTTATAGAATTATCCGAGAACAAGAAAGCAAGCACTCTATGGAGTACGTATTCGATGCTAAAAGCAACAATAAAGATGAAAAAAGACAAACATATCGATACCTATCCTAAATTAGTGGCATTTTTAAAAAGAGCCTCATCTGGTCATCAACCAAAAAAATCGAAGGTTTTCACAGTATCTGATATTGAAAAGTTTCTTAACGAAGCACCCGATTCCGTATATTTGGCGGCAAAAGTAAGTCAGTTGCACATTCAGTATCTACTTAAGTATATTAATCTCAATTAAATAGTATACTTAGTAGATGTTGATAGGCATAATTATGCGTTCATATCAATTTTATTCATTTATCTACTACAATACTCTTTACGTTACAGGTTGTTCTTATTATTGGAATAAACGGAGCATGTCGAACTAATGAACTAACACAACTTAATGTCAAAAACATTGAGAAACATTCAGATGACTTACTATTAATTAATTTACCTAATACAAAGACAAAAAGAGACCGCAACTTCGTCATTCGCAAGGAATACGTAACGATTGTTGAGAAATATCAAGCCTTACGCCCGCCTAACACTCCAATCAATCGATTTTTTCTACAGTATCGCAATGGAAAGTGTGTTAGACAGCCTATGGGTACTAATAAAATTGGCAGTATCCCACGAGAAATAGCAACATTTCTTGAACTTCCAGAACCCCTGTTGTACACGGGTCATTGTTTCCGACGAACTTCAGCCACACTTTTGGCTGATTCCGGAGCTGATCTGCTGTCCCTTAAGCGCCACGGAGGCTGGAAGTCCAATGCAGTTGTAGAGGGATACATAGAGGATTCCATCCAAAATAAGTCTAAAATATGTGAAGGCATCGTAGGAGCCATTACACTGAAAGAGCCTCAATCGGATCCTTGTACTGGCCCTTCTACATCAAAAATAAGCCGTTATGAAACACCTAACCATCTCCCTCTCTCTCCAACATTCACGCCAAGGGAATCCGATGAATCGGTACAACTATTAAGTATGACAGATAGTTTACCGAAAAACAGTACACAAGTGACTAACACCAATATTACAGTACCAAACAAAAATATTACACTCAATTTAAATAACTGTAGCAACGTTACTTTAAAATTTTCTTAATTATACCTTAGTATTATTTTGTTATAATTTAAAGATTATTCTGTAATACTTACCTGTCATAATGTAGTAATTAATACCTAAACTGAAATAAAAGTGTACCTATCTTGTGATTGTAAACGTTTTTTTTTTTGCATTTAGTCATTTCCTCGCTGAGGTGGAATGAAAAGTTACGTGTTGCACTCGAGTGCAAAGATTTTTCACCTCGTGCTCTTTTGATTCCCTCGCTAACGCTCAGGATTCTAATTTTGAATCACTCGCTGCGCTCGTGATTCAATTTTAGAATCCTTCGCTTGCTCGGTCATCAAAATTGAACACGCGGTTAAAAAGCAACTTTGCACTCTTGTATAACAAATAACTATTATAATATTACATAATATTGTATGCTTAGATGAATGAATAAGAAATAGAAATATAATTTAAATGACCTACTTGTCAGTAAATTATCCTTTATGATTGTGCTGGAACTTTCAACAGCCGTCAAACGTGTTTGTCTCGATGCATATGCAATTTCAATTCAATTTCAATAAAACTTTGTGTCATTTACAGTTCCAGGTACTAAGGTATCATAAGGAACTAACAAGGATGACTTGCAGAAAAACGCAAACTATTTTGAACACATGATTTTTTAAGGCTCTTATGTATGGCAGATAGTAGAGATTACTATGCATAGCATCATCATCATCATCTTCATCATCTCAGCCGAAAGATGTCCACTGCTAAACATAGGCCTCCCCCAAGCACCACTTCTTCGACTCATTCTGTGCCTCCCGCGTCCAGCGGATTCCAGTGGCCTTTACAAGGTCATCGGACCATCTTGTGGGATAGCATAGCATAATCTAATCTGTATATCTTTCTTTTATCTACAATGTTATGTTGTGTAATGGTGAAAAGACAATGACAATATAGGTATGTATCTGTATTTCATGTGGGCAAAGACAATGCTAAGCGGCTCTACCTTCTACTCCTTTCCTCAACAGTTTCCTCACCGAGCGTCCAAGTGTCCTCGCCGACATATCTACACGGTAGCGTGAACAAGAAGCTAATAATAACAACAATATTCTATTACGGGAGGTGCATGTTTATTTATAACGGATGAAAATGTTTATTTCAGGAATATAAACATAGAATTTGGAAGCGAGCGGCGCAGGGCTGGGCAGGGATCTTATATATTCAAACTTAAGAAGTATCAGTAAACGTCTTGTGGCTGAAATATGAAACCAAAGATCATCATGTTCCTAGGCTTTTCCCAAATATGTTGGGGTCGGCTTCTAGTGTAATCGGATGCAGCTGAATAACAGTATTATACATGGAGCGACTGCCTATCTGACCTCCACAACCCAGTAACTGGGTAATACGACATAAGACTTGTGGTCAGACTTCAGACTACCCGTAACGACTACAAAATACAGCCGGGACCAACGGTTTAACGTGCTTTCCGAGGCGCGGAGGGGTCTCGGTATGCAATGGATGGTCACCCATCCACGGACCTACCTAAGCAAGCGTAGCCTACCCTTCTCTCGACCCGTGCGTCTGTTATTAATTAAAATTATTTAGCCACGAGCCCTTTATATGAACCAATATTGGAAGGATCATTCTTTCCTTCTGTGTGTGTGAACGCAAACGAAGCAAAATGAGTATGTAAGGAGCGTAGCAGGTGGCGTTCTGTAGTTTCTGCTTACCCCCGTGGGAAAAGGGCGTGGGTATATTGTATGTATGTATAGTGTGCGAAACTATCTTCTCTCATGTCCCACTGCAGGGCAAATGCCTCCCTTACCGTCTTCCACTTATCTACTAAAATCATTGGAAACGACCTTGAGTTTCCCTTAAACATGTTGAGATTAGGTTAGGTTATAATCCCGAATATGATGCTTAAAGACACAGACAGGATGTAATGGGATTTAACATCTTGGATATCCCGTCGGACTCGAGTACCTAGATATCGCATTACTGCAGCTGTTGTCGCTGGAAGATGTCAATTGGAAAACCCAGTATTAGTTGTTTTTAAACATCGTAAAAAGTGTATAAAGAAAATGATTCTGGGATTGTGATTCAGGTTTTTAATACTATCAGTATTAAAAAAAAACAATGGATTTTTTTATTTTCACAGGTTGTAATAGTCTGCTCGTCCGTGCGCCAGAATTTTATTTCTTTAATAGATTACTCAATGTTCCAACAGGAAAGACTATCCAAAATTCGGGACTTGGAGAGGAAACTCTACTATTGAGAATGTATTACGACTACACGGTAAATGCTAATTAGTCCATTGGCAATTTAGTGATCTAATGATTAGTTCTTAGCAGCAAATTGACGTCACATTCTAACACAGTATTGCTTTCGATGAATGCAATATTGATGAATAATCCAGTGATATTAATATGATGATGGTAAAAAAGGGAGAAAACCATAGAAGACGTTACGTAGGTAGGTAGTTACCAGTGGCGAGGCGTGGTAGAACAAGAGGGGTAAGCCGGAGCTTTAAAAAATAACGGTGTCAATAAACCGTTTCATTAAATTCCTATGTATTTCGATCTACTTTTCTAATGAGAGCCTCATGCAAATTAGTGAAAATAATTCTATTCCTACCAGTCCCGAACTCATAAAACAGCTACGAATATGTTTTTCAGTCTGCACATGTTTTTTGATGAATTCGTCAGATTAAAATGTAAAAACTTAAACTACTAGAATCTGAGAAAAGTAAACACTAGAAACAATACATTTGATTTAATTTACAACTGCCAGTCAACCATTGATATTTACCGTAAAGGGATTAAAATGTTTGAAAAAATCATCGCGATGTTTATAATTTATAGTCATATCTGGGCGAGCACGGCCTAACTTGTTTTATTCAATAATGTTGAAAAGCATGTTGGCTCACAAATCAAATAATCACACAATAATCTACTTCTTTTTTTATTTTAATTTTTTGGGTGGGAAATCATCATATGACGTCTCCCGCTCTGGGTGGAGCGGGAGGGCGTGTCAAATATTTGTGTATTTGATACATCATCACTATTATCATCATACTATTGTGATTATTCAATGACAATAGAGTGGTTGTGTTCCAAATTTCCTAAGGGAAGCCGGTAGGAATCGGGTTGTTTGAGGCCATCTCCCCTGAGTTACTGTGTATTTTTTCAAAATAACGATAAATGAATACCGATTCACTCTTATTTTAAGTACTCTGCCCAACATCAACATGGTGTACTAAAGAGTAAGTATTCTAGGGACCACATTCCAAAGATTTGAATTTATTAATCCGTAGTAGTTAATTGGATATATCTTCACGTTATATACTACTATTTTGCGTTGGATCGGCTATCTCATGTAAATCACTAGCTAATCAGTAACTTTTTCCTGATTTTTTAAATATTTTTTCTCAAATCCACACAAATTGTATGTTTGTTTCACTATCGTTTCTAGATCAGACAAAGCCAACGTAAACGAAACTCATTTCATCAGAACATTACTAACTCAATTTACTGAGGAAGAGGTGATTCTCATTTCGTCGAACAACCTCTGTTCTATGTCATTGCGTTCCCAGAAAATTTCAATCAACTTAAGTTTTTTGAGAATTTTCCCAAGATTTGTTGCTATGTTAAGAGAAAATTTAATGTGCCGGCGGCTTTAAATCATCCCAAATAAGATGGTTGAAATGATAAATTGAGTGTTCTTAGCATTAAGGACAAAGAAGATGATGTCACATAGTTTTAAGAAGCGTATTGCGTAAGCAGCTTTCGAGGAAATAAGTTGTAAAAATATATAAAATGAACACAGTCGACTGAAATTTGAAAATTCAAGAGAAACAGCCTCACTTCTGTGAGGCTGTTTCTCTTGAATTTTTAAATGAAGATTGTTTCTGTTTGTTTTTTTAATTGTGTGACTGAATTAAAAATTGCATTTCGGGGAATGTAGCCTGATTTTAAGCCTAACGCAGTTTTGATGTTCATAAATCATTTAGGTCTTTGACTCAGCTTAATAATCTGATATTTGGCTAGGAAATCTGAATCCAGTCTTTTTCTAGATACAGACACCCCTGAATTTGCCAGTGCTCTTTAAGTTTCCTGGATTGAATAAAATAAAACGACTCAAGACACTCTTATTATTAATAACAAACGGTTAAATGAACACATTTTTTTCTCATCAACACGAGTAATAACTGTCTGCTTCTTTAATCTTAATTCCGAAATTACATTGACCTTGAGAGACTTCAAATGAAACTGACTTCATCGGCCCTGTCCTCGGCCGAGGACACGGTCGGCCCTGTCCTCAGTCGAGGACATGTCGTGTTTTTGTGTATTATCGTCCAAATGTTTTGTATCTAACTCTGAGAGTTGTATCATATCAACTGGGAGTAAGCAAAGGTTTTGTAAATGTTATCATTCGGGTTGAGGGATCAAAGTGGACTTTGATGTGGGATTTTGGCAGTTTGCAGGAGCTGTAAAGAAATTTTTGTTTATGGAAAGAGATGGAGTTTCAATTATAACAACCATTAGATAATTGTAATAGTACCTTTTAAATCAAATTAATTCAGCAGCGTAGTTCAAAAGTGTCTTCTTATTTCTTTGACGCCTCTTGTTTTTCTGCAATGACGCTTACCACTTGAACTCACTCCTGCGCATACATAAGTCAACATAGGAAAACCAGTTAGTACTTATAATGAGTTTTTAGACATTGGACTACGACATTCCACTGATATTTTAATGTAAACTTACTATTTGTAATAACTGTAACTTACTATTGTACGCCTGTATTAAACTGAATCCATAGGAAATAGACTTTGTACGAAACCAATTTGGCTAGCAAAGTGGAACTCGCACTTACAATATCAGCTAGGATTAGCTAGTATATTATATGGAAGATTCCACCAGAATGACTGAAACTAATTCCCTTGTCAGTTAAATTACTCGAAAACCAAAGCTTCGACGTCATCTTGAAACTAGGTTCATCGTCTACGATCCAGTTTCATGATTAGCCATTCTCTCTGCTCTCAAACGGATAATTTAGGATACTATTTTAGATACATTTTCACAGAATCCGCCGACAAGCGTGTCAACACAAATATCCACGTCGTATCGTGGCATCGTCTACCAGAGTGACGGCGGCGACTGCTCCCGACCATGGCGACCGCTCCCGACCATTGTCCTCACTCCAATTCCGTATAAACCTTCATAAGCTTTGTTTAGCATCGATATCAACCGTATTATAAGACCAACATCAAAATAACACGATTTTATGTGTCATTAACTCGAGCCAAAACAACGTTGGCTCAACTCTGTGACACCAACAACGCGACAAAATACAATATCACCAATATAAACCGATAAGTAAACAATCTGTGGTGTATCGAAATGGTTCGACCAGATTGTTGGCGTGTTTGCCAAATGTTGGTGGTGACGTAGGCTGGCATCAGTTGGCACGTAGCGGCCAGTTTCAGTGGCAACCGCGCGTGCGCCGGCCGGACCGCCCTCTAGTTTTCCCGCCTAAGCGACCGCGAGTGACATTTGAAATTTTTTCAAAATCGATTTTCCGCGTTCGAAACAGTTTGGAATACCGCAGTGGTTTATTTAAAACAGTCAGTGTTGTACAAGTGATTATGATCAAGTTTAATCGATCCATCGATACTGTCCTGTGACTGGATACGATAGATTTGTTTTCACTAGTGTCCGGTTTCCTCATCCGCGGAAGATTTTGCACGGACGCCATGGTAATATCTTTCATTTATTTGTGAATGCATTAGAATTAAATCTAGTCGTAAATCTGGCTTACCAACCTCGGCTGGTGCGAAGACCTTAAGCCTTTATACTTATTTATAAGTTTTATTAGTTGTGCGACCGACTGGGCGATGCATGCTGACTTTATTGGAGTCGTCAACAACTTGATGACACGTTAGTGTGACGTTTAAAAAGTCTACGATTTATTATTTGATTTATGAACAAATATATAACTTATCAAATTATGTTTTGCCATTGAGCAATCTATTCGGGACCTAATAAACATGACTGTAACACGCGATGAATGTTTTATTCAATGTTACGGTCGTTTACATATTGAAATGATACCAATAACGACTTTACTGAAATGAAAAATCGACAGACTTTATTTTACAAACGCGATTTCTCCTATTATTATCAAAAGCAGCATCATTATTATCCACAAATTAAAGTTGGCCTCATCCAATAGCATTGCATCGAGGAGGCTTATGAATAAAACCTCCCTCGACCGTTTTCACCTTTTTATTGCAACGAAAAGTCGAAAGTCTGGCTAATAGCATAAGATACATATTTTCCTGATAAAAACATCAATCCTAATCACATTTAGTGGCTCACAGGAACGTTAAGGTTGGTTGTTTATAGTGAAGTCATGTCACTTTCGACTCGTACCTATGCGCTGCCCATTGTACTTTTTTATTATGTACTCAGTTCTATGTTAGTCTCTTGAGCTCGGTATTCAATAGACTAGCCTATAAAAATATTTAGAGAAAGAGGTACAGCAAACCTTTAAAGACGTTGATTAAATTAGAGATATCTACCTATAGCATTCCGAATTTTGTTTGTATAAGAAAATCTTTTGGACTGAATTGTGGCAATTTATTCAAGACACTGAAAACTCGTCAAACTTTCATACCAAAACCACTGAAAGTTCAGCGGGAAATAAAGCTTCAAAGATACCTAAAGTTAAAGAAAACCATACCACTACTGCCATTACGTAAAACAAACAGAAAAGATCTTTGTTCCGTTCTTTTAACAACTAAACATAATGTAGATCAAACGCGAGCAGATAAAGTCCGTCAAATAATTTATTGCTCTGTATCTGAAGAGATTGTGAGTGATTTACTTCGTAATGCGCGTGAGTACGTATTTTATTACTCTCTAATCCCTACGTGATAAATCGGTAACGCATCATCAATTTAATCGCTTTTAAATCAAATATTGTCGATGGATTATATTGATGGACTCCCCTATTTTAGATGGTGCGTAATGAATGTAAAATAATTTACTGTTTTCAAATTACGAATGAACGATGTTTTTGCATCTCTGGTGTTTTGTTTTGAAGTTGAATATTGTAGCTATTCAACTTGAATGATTCAAGTACCTATTTCTGTTATAACTAACAATGTATTGTTATATGATCGAATATAAAATGTTAATTCTGTAATCAACGCAAAAGTAGACAACATAATGGAAAACATACCTTTTATGAACCAATCGGGCCTTTTCTGTTCGAATAGTAGGGTAGTTGCAGAATCGAAATCGAATGCAGGCACTTACACAAGTTTTTGCACTTGGTTTTGTTATTATTTATTTCATTAGTGGCGATACTTGTGAATTTTTGAAAGGTGCAACAGAACAGGGGTACCTACCTAAGTGCTGTACCTTGCATTCGGGTTTTACGGAATCTTTTAACGCGTTAAGCTCTCAGTTACCTGAACAATTCTTGCTAAATACTGATGTGTTTAGGTGACTACCCTTGTTTAAAGAACTATTATAATATTTTTCTATTGTTTCGACAAGCGCCCGCGCCGTGCCTGTTACATTATAGTTTACGAATAGGGTTATAACTGATGACCGTACGAGGGCTGCCTTTTAAGTTGAGTCGTTTGAAATAAGTATAGACAATCTAATAGATTATTACTATTTATTGTTTTCAGATAATTCTCCGCGATATTTAATACACTTGTGCATGCGTTCGAACCAGTTTTTAAAACATTTATTCCACTCCGAAGTGGGGGTAGTCAAAATGGCCGATTAATATGCGTCAACAGCTTCTTCGGGTGAGCTGAAACGTAAAAAAATCGTTAGGGCTCAAGTCAGGGCTGTAAGGCGGGTGATCTAATATTTCGACATTTTGGGTGCTCAAAAACATCTTTGTATCGCGGGCGGTGTGCGAACTTGCATTGTCATGGTGCAGTATCATACGACGTCTTGAGTTGTTTTTTAGAAACTCTGTGATGACTTGTGGCTAACAAACAGTGGTATACCAGTCAGCGTTAACCGTCTTGCGATCTTCTAGTACAATAGTGGCGACGTGACCACCCTTTGCCACAAACGAGGCAACCATTTTTTTTTAAGTGCACCGTGAGCGTATGACTGGTCGGGTTTGACTCATCTTGGAAGACCCAGACAGTTGACTGCTACTCGGAATCTTGATCGTAAGCATATATCCAAGACTCGTCACCACTAACCATATCATAAACGTGTTTTGACTCTCCTCGTGAATCGCTGCAGAGTTTTGCGACACCATCTAACACGGGCTGCTTTTTGGTCGTCGCTAAGCAAATGTGGTATCCAACGAGAGATCAACTTTCTTATGACGAGTTCTTCGTGCAGGATTTTTTGGATAGTAGTCCCTGAAATGCCCACGGCTGCCTCTATTTCACGGTATGTCACATGACGATCTTCGACGATCAGCTGCCGCACGGCGTCGATATTCTCTTGCGTCATGGCGGTTTTTGGACGACCTTCACGTGGCTTGTCACTGAAGCTAGAGTGCTCACGTTGAAATTCTAAATACCAGCGTTCTACAGTCTTAAGACATGGTGCTGCATCACTAAACACAGAAGTGATCTCCTCAAAGCACTGAAGTCGCGTTATCCCCTTTGCAAGTTGGAGAAAATTATCGCAAGCATATTTTCCTTTGATATTTCCATTTTTACAACCGACTTGTCACCTTGAATAGACGCTACAATAAAACTATTCGACCGATCAAGAAACATTCTTTTGTTTTCGAATTCTAAATTCAAAAATATGAAATAGCCACATGTTTTTTTTTTAAATTGCGGTAGGTTTGCAAGCGACACGACGAAAAAGGCAGCCCTCGTATATAATAGTTACAAAACATCATGTTGTGATCACCTTTCACAGTCCATGATGAAAACAGGTCTTTTTCCAAGTGGTGCCACAAGACTAGATCATTGCGTGATGTTGTCATTTTCTCTTATCCAACGTCTCTGTTTTATTGAAAATCTGTGTGTTCACATGCGACCTGCGCCAATACACAAAATAGCAAATGAAGTTATTATAAATTACGTCCATTATAAAGAGAGATGGATCTATCTGCCTCTCGCTCGCTCCTTCGTCATCTGTCATTGATTATCTAAAAATAAGACGCGCTGGAGTGTGGGAATTCTAGAATTTTTTGATACATACGAATTGATATCCACGCGTCGATGTTAAAATAATGCTGATTGAATAGATCTGTTGAGGTTTATTTCGTAACAGCTTGTGATTCTAAACAGATTTAAATGAAGAAACTAATTTTAATTTTGGGTTTAAAATATAAGGAATGTAACGTCTGATTGACGGTAGAGCCCACGGAAGGGCCGTGGGCTTTAGAGTGTTGTAGTACCTACCTAGTAGCTATATTGGAGGTTGGCTTCCAATATAATTGTGCAGTGCATTAGGTATTACTATCGTTAAATCGATTATAATGTTGTTAAATACAAAGTTAGACAATACACATTACAGACTCGACGGTAGTAGACGGAAGTAGGTAATGTACAAAAGTTTTCCGAAAGTGAAGCCTCTCCCCCACAGTCGGATCGTTTGTGTTATTATCGCACGATAAAAACGCCTGTGGGGGAGAGGCTTCAGTTTCGGAAAACTTTTGTTGTGGGGTAGAGGATTACTGGTTTACTACTTACGTTGTTTATATTACTAGATAATTTTTGTTCTAAGAAATTTAAATGTTACTGAAACGAAGAAACTGCATTAGAATTTGCTCTTAAGTTATCAAAGGGAAGCTCGGAACCCGTCGTTGTGGCGATGCCTAGGGGAGGCCTGGGGCCTTATTATGAAGTATTAATGCCATCATTATTCCACTGCGAAAAAGGATGGCGCTAGCGGCCTTGTATAGCTCCGTCTCTCACTCACACTGGAATAATGGTGGCATTAATACGTCATAATACGGCCCCTGTATCCAGCAGTAGACCAGGCAGGCAGTAGGTCTTTCAGCCTTTCTATGACTTGATAAACTCAAATTCAAAGCATATTTATTAAAATTACAGGCACTTTTGAAATGTCAAGGAACCTGTCAGTCAAAAAAATTAAGGTAATTGCTCATTCCAAAGCGTATAGTAGGTTCCTGTGAGAAGAGAGGGCAAGGGACTCCATGGACATTCTTTTAACTAAATAAATTACTTAGCTGAGATGTTGTGATGATGATGGGTTTCTATCACTTGAAGGTAGGTATGCAGTATTGCAGTAATCCAATCAAAAAAAAAACTCCAATAACACGTGTACGGTACGGTACGTTTTATTGCAGTTTTTTTTTTAAGTTACACCTTGTGTGTTCCTCCTACAAACGATTCCCTCAGTAAACCACACAATTTAATATTGTTGTCTGAATGTGGGTTACACAAACGCATAAGCGATAGCAGCGCCATCTGGTGTTGCGTTCCGTCACTCTTTGATCTTGAATCGACGCGGTCCGCCGATTTTACGAGCGAATCGAGAATCGATGTAATATTATCGATATGTTATGCGCAACACTGTTTGTTAAGGCTCCGTGCACGAAAAAAACCGTTTTTCGTCAATAACTCAGCTAATTGTAAAAAATAATTGAAATATTAACAATAAAAGTACAGTTTTCGTGGTGCTAAACAATTCGTGTCAGTCATAGCACCGGTTAATAGTTGCATCACTTTTGCGGTAATATGGTTTACTAGCTGCGCCCCGCGGTTTTACCCGCATAAGTTTCGATCCCGTGGGAATATCGGGATTAAAAGTATCCTTTGTGTTAATCCAGGTTATAAACTACCTGTGTGCCAAATTTTATTCAAATCCGTTCAGCAGTTTTAGCGTGAAGAAGAGACAAACATACACACTCACAAACTTTCGCCTTTATAATATTAGTGTGATAAGTGTGATTTCGCCTTTAATTTACTTAGAAGATATTGTATAACCATAAAATTTTGTTTTTATTTCAAGGATAGCTGAAGACTAATGTCTTATTTTTTAATTTCTAGATATGGTTTTCTAAATAATAGAAAAAAATATATAACTGACAGGGCTTTTAAAAAAAAAAGGTTTTTTCAACATTATTTTTCTCCTGTATTTTGTATATAAGTTCAAAAAAGTACTTCAGCCACATGCAAGTAGACCATACAACGATGTTGATGATATTTTTAAATGTTCAAAATCAAAAGTAATTTATTGTAAAAAAGTGATCAAACGTCATTCTCCCGTCATTTTTCATCGTGAAATAAAAATACCACCAATTTACAAACACCTCTCACCACCTATTATGCTTATGCCTATGCATTGCTTAGCTGTCACCGTTTGGGGAAACAGCACAGATGCACAATCACTTTTCACCCTACAACGGAAATTGGTGAGAATCCTGGTAAACATTGAGCAAACAGATAGTTGCAAACCTTTCTTTCAAAAACATAATATTTTAACCCTTCCCTGCATACATTTTAGAAACAAGTGTTTGGAAACATAAAGAATTTTATTCAAATCGTGAAGACTTTCATACACGCTATCTACTCAGACTAGACTGAACTTACCAAGTTTCCGATTAAAATTGCACTCTACATCCATTAAATTATATAATAAACAACCCGCACCAATAAAAAAAGAAGTGAAAAATAACAAAAACTTAGATAATTCTTGCTAAATAAAAGCTATTACTCGGTAAAAGTGATACCTAAGTGATAGAATTATAAAGTCATAACTTAGGTACTCGTAGGTACCTACTTACCTGAGACCTTAAAATTTATTTTGTTTTATTAATTATCATTACATCTTTTAATAGATAACTTTTTATATTTTGTATTAAAGTTATTAATTTATCGCTTACCTATAATAAAAATACCTACATAACTATTATAATATAGTAGTTTGCTAAGTAATGTTATATAATTAACAAATTATGCTTCCTCTCTCCTAACTCACTTATTTTACTGTGCCCGATAGGGTCCTTAAGATCTAATTATAAGTTTACCACCTAAGAATACCTAAATGTGGAATGCAATAAAAGTATTGAGTATTGAGCCACATACAAAACAAAGAACTCAACTTTTCAAATCACAAATAGTTTTGTTTAAATTATTTTCCCTTTCTCACAATTTGTGAACAAAATTGATCAGAACCAGTCGATTTCGTGCACGGCCTCTTAAGACAGTGTGTGTTTGTAATAGCTTTTAAGATCTGCGGGGTGATTGCGTAACATATTAACAGTAGCAGTGGCTTTTATTTACAGTTCAACGATTCATTGCGTTATTTACGTTGTTGAGCAGTCAATTTTTTCGAACATATGAAGCAATGTATTAGCAATATCCTTCAAAATGATACAGATTGTGATGGATCGTGTGTTACGCAATTAGGGTGCTGTTTTACTATTTCGTTGATTATTTGCTGATGGTGACTCTTTATGGTATAAGTAAAAAAATATATTTATTTATTTCATGGAGGACTTGGAGTCACCAGAAAGCCAATTACCAGTCCTCACGGTTAGAATTATAATTTAAAAATGTAAGTATCATGCTTACGCGAGCACAGACAGCAGCACACGACTTAAATTAAAGTTGCCACATTTAAAATTAAAACAATAAAATGCATTTGCTTGCAAGTAAAAAAAAAAAACAGACAATAGTAAAAAGAAAACTGCAGATAACCGCTGTCACTTAAAAAATTGCAGGCTCAAGCACCTTCTGACCGAGTTCACACCAGTTACGAAAGGATCCAGATCATGTCGTTTGCATATCTCATTGAAATTGGTATATCATTAAATTTTTTCAGGTGGTATGGACCTACTTAGTTAAAAATAGCTAAGTAATAAAGTAAATTAAAGTTTTATTCATTTCTGGCTGTCTGTTATTAAACCAGGCGGAAAGTTTTTAGGTTTTATAGTTCGGAATGGTTCTCTCTTCAATAAATAATTGTGAACGATATAAATTAAAGAAAAGAAACACAAGTGAAATGTCAACATAATTATTTTAAAAAAAACACGTAACTAAATGAGACAGTTAGTGTGTTTATTATCCTGTTACAATCAAATAATTCAATTTTATTTATTAACTCAACGAACTGAAATAGAGATCACTTGTTCCGTTTCTCAGAATAAATCTTAGATTATATACATATAAACGGCAGTCGTTATGGGCACTATTTATTATCGTGAATATCTTTGAACCTTACCTACTTACGTATCTACTTGAAGATGAGCCCTGTTTCTTAGTGTTCTGTCTGCCTTCAATCGGAGACAAATTAAAAAGTCTTGGCAGCAGAAATAGATGTGGTACCTACTACTTTCCTAGAAAAACCCTAGTAAAAGAAGTTCTTCTACTACATTCAACAACAATATTTTGATTTAAAAGAGTGTGCTTGAAGTTTCTAGCTCATTCTTCTTCACAGTAACCTACTACGCTTTGAGCAACTAGTTTTATTTTTCAGACTGGCAGACTCCTTGAAAATTCAAAAGTGCTTGTAAATGGTTTAACTGAATTAATGCGTTGAGTTTGAATCCATATCCGAGACAGGCTACTTAAAAGCCACTACCGTATAGAATGAGGCATGTAGTCAAATTGTCAACACCAGCAATGACCGGCGTGTGTTTACAAAATATGGTGTCGGTCACATAGCTGAACCTATTAGCTGCTGTTACATGACGTCATAGTATTGTATGTCAGACTGCCAATGTGTTTAGTTTAAAAATGAATCAAGAATCATTCATTTGCAGGCCTTGTCCGATGAAGCGCCAGCCCGCGCCGCAGCTGAGCGCGTAGCTTTAAATTCCCCGCATAATAATAATGATACATCCTTGATCCAGCCTGTCCCATCTTGCTGTCCTCCCCTCAGCGACGCCCTAAGCCGAGGTTCGTACCCCACAGGGGGTGCCCTTAGCGAGCGTTCGCCTAATTTTAATTTAGTTTGAGGCTTTGAGTGTAGTGCTTAAGGCAGCCACAGGATTGTTCGGTTGAGCAGTAAATACCTTAGTGGTACCTATACCTACCTGCGAGATGCCATAGTTAAAAAAATTTACAGTTCATATTTTGCCATTTAGCATGTAAATTAATTTTATATAATAGGTACCTAATTGGTAATTATTTAAGTAGAATATACAAAATAAACAAATATGCTCTACTTAATATAAATATATACAAAACTATAGAAGTACATTATGCTAAAATAACATTTTATCTTTACCTAATGTTCTTGTAAACTATAAAAAAAACAATTTTCTATCAACTTGATGGTGATGTTGGGAGTGCAGCATTTAAAGGAAATAACCAAAATTCTTATTCCAGAATGAATTATTATCGTTGTAAGTTATTTTTGGTCAATTCCCGCGTCAGCTGTTGTGAACGAATTAACAAAAGTCAATCTTGAAAACAGACCTATTAATCAGAGATTTGATTTATCATCATTCATTTCTGTTCTGAATTGTCATCTACTTCTGATCTTCCTTTCTTGTCTGCGCAGTCTTGACGAGTTCCTCGTCTAAAGAGCTTTGATAAGGCTTTTCGAAACATAATTTTCGTAACAGTCATACGGGTCAAGCCAAGGTTAGACTACGACTACGTCTGCAAAGGTCGGTCCGTGTATGAGTGACAATAAGTAAATCGAGATCCGTCCTTCTTCGGAAAGCACGTTAAGCTAAGCCGTTGGTCCCGGCTGTCATTCGTAAATCTTTGACAGTCATTACGGGTCGTCAGAACTCCGAAAAGTTTGACAGCCAGTCTTACCAAGGTGTATCGTATTATCTAGGAACTGGGTTGTGGAGGTTAGATAGGCAGTCGCTCCATGTAAAATTCTGGTACTCAGCTGCATCCAGTTAGATTACAAGCCGATCCCAACATAGTTGGGTAAAGGCAAGGCAGATTGATTTTGAGTTAAAGAGTTAAATATTCTGCAGTTAGAAACGATGATGTTATAAGCTCAGACACTTTTGTCGTGGATAACACGCCGAACTGAAACGACCGGACGAGCGCCTGCGCATTGTTTACAGGCGATCGCTAAATGCGACCGTGTTAATGTGTACCTACTTGTTAATGTCAGCTCGTCTGTGGGTGTGTGTGTGTCGGTACGTAATGGGAAGTACGGAAGTTGTATATGTGCGTAACAATGCTTCAAAGTGCATGTGTGTTCACTATGGTTAAAGCTGCCATCCACCCTGCACCCCTATTGCGTACATTTGAAACATTCGTCTGATGACACAAAGTTAATAACGCAATGAATGTTGTAAAACTGACAAAATGCATAGCCATTGTTTGAGTGTTACGCAACTACCCCGCTGGTTTTAGACAGTTGTCAAGATGCTTTCTGAAAAGCTTACCTAAGCGTGCATGTGGATTTTTCTTACTCTGAGCAAAAACTGATTAGGCTTATTCTGTGTTACGCCGACAGCACATGCCTGGAGAAGGTTGTTCTCCCTCGTGGCATCAAACAGCAAGAGATCACTATTCAGTATCGTTCTCGGTTTATTTCTTAGAGACGCCTTCAGTCGCCATTGTTATAGTCAACGATTCTGTATTCCATTAATAATAATGTTGTTTATAATTCACGAGTATTCACACTTAACTTCCATAATAAACGTGTTTCATTGCCAGTATTTCTATGCGACTGATAATGCGGGCGTCAAACAGTAACTGTGTGACGGTGCGGTGTATTCTAAGTACCTACTTGACAGGCCTTTACAAGTTATAGCTGAGCGTTTATTAGTTCGTTCTGGTCTGGAACGACTGCTTGTAGACGTAATAGTATAATTAACTAAAGCATCTCAAGTGGTCTGATGGTGTTGGGAAATTACATGGATTTTGACAAATGTAAGAACTCTCCTGGGAAAATAACAGGTATGGTCTTTGTTATTTGAACGGGTAATTTCAGGAACTTCTTATTCGTAAGGTTGAGTTTCTATGGTCTGAGGTTGAGACCTTCTCTCAGAAGGTCCGCTCGGTTCTTTCTGTAGGTGTATAGTATTATTTTTAGCATGCTCCCGCTTGCTCTGAACACCAATTTGCTTGTCAAATGAGGTACTATTTACAGCATGATTCTGTAATAAAAGCGGTGTATGCAGTAGAGGCTATTTTTGCAGGCGAAATTTACATTGGAATCCTTGGATCCAAGTATAGTAAGACCGTCAAAATGGTTGTAATTGTAACGAACTTCGTACAATAAGCTTTGTTTGAAAGCTGGAGGTTTAGTCTCCTATGATTTAGCACCTGTTGGGGCAACGTACGAGTTGTACCTATTTGTGCCTGCAAACGTTCTATTATTACCCACAGTGTACATAGTGATACTGAAACGCTCTACTGATTTTGTGATGTGGTTGTGGTTGTGTGTGGTTTGCGTTTCATCCGGAAAAGTGGAAAATGTTTTCTTGTTCCGCTGTGTTTACACAGATTTACACTTTGCATGTACATATCACACATGTATCTACGTATATGTCTAATCGAAATGACGAATATGACCATATCAATGTCAGGGACATGATTTCTTTCATTTTCGTAATTTCTTGTGTTAAACCTGGTTTAAATATGAAACTAGTAGTCGCGATACTTGAGTCTGGCGTCAACTCTATAGGCACTCAGCTACCTCGCTAACTGTATTTTTCACCACAAGTGCAGCCAGAGACGACCTGCCGAAATAAAGAAATACAAATAAAAAAATTGGGCACAATTCGTTCCGGCTACATTTATTTCATACTTTATTCCCGTACCTATATTTAATACAGATTTATGATTTTTTCATCCCGTAATACGCGTGGGAGTCGTGTACATAATTATGTTCCTATGTCCGCGTTGTCAATGTCGAGCGTTTGACATAAGTATAATTGGAATGGATAGATCTGTGTTTCTCTAAGAAATGGTTCTGAGATCATCAGTCGCAGGAGTATAATGGGAACACCTGATTTACTCCAGATTTCTTCGTGGTTGAATTTAATCGAATTTGATTCGAACTTGACATCTATAATTTGTATAAAATTAATGTCACTCGCAATAATTTGAATCAATTTAGAAATCGAAGATGTTGAAAGTCAGATCATCGTTTTCTTTGCTGACTGAAGAGTTCTTATCTTCTATCTTCATTTCGTGTTTGATCTGTGTGAATCTTGTGCTCTTTTTCCACCATGTGATCTTCTTTCAGATAACCTTTCCTTCGAATACTTAGGTTCTTCATGAAGATATTCATCAAGGTAATGGCCTGACAGTGTACCATTATATTTTTGGCTTTATTTTTCTTTCATAAGTACAGATCTTTCATTTTTCAGCTAGGTAGGACAGATAGATATTTCTTTATTTTACGTAAACGAGGTGAGTCATCTTCAGTGACTAGACTACGACACGTTAAATAATGAGTTTCAGCTTTCAGTCTGAAACTCATTATTTAACGTTGGTTGTATTGTGTCACGTTTGATACTGTAAATCATTTCAGTTTCGAGTCTGCTCGTTCTACTATAAATCCTGACTGTAATGTATGCATTTTCTGGTATCGTCCATGCCGATATAATTTTGCATCATTGTTCATAATCATAAGTTATCCGCCTGTTTTCAGCAACCTCCACGGATATCCTCCACCACTCTATACTTTACCCATAATGTTCTTTGCCCCATTCTGACTTTGCATGAAATTGGGGTTGTGATGAGACTCAGTAAATGGTGAAAAATCCATAATAGGTATAGAGGTACATAAGATACCAATTATTTATAGAGTGCATATTTAAATAGCTTCACGAGTGATGGTGATAAGCGTTCGAACTGCCCAGCAGCCAGCCCACTACCAACCTGCGGGTTTTACTAACGGCAGTTGATGCGCAAATCGTTTTACTAACAGTTTATAAGCTCATATAGCTCGAGCACAACAGAAGAAGAAAGACAAATGGAAATGCAGTAAATACGTATCTAGAAAATCCATAATGACGCCTTTCAGTTTACTCACTCAAGCGCAGTTCTGTGACTAATGAATAATATAGCTAGCTACATCAAATACGAACCTTTGTCGCCAAACAAAAGATCTACTAATACAACGCTCCACCGCTAGTTGTAATGCCCTTGTGGACACGCCAACAGAGCGTCACGCGCGCAGCTTACGACAACAACACTAATAAGGTGATGAAGAGTAGTTTAACTTTGTTACGTCTTCACAACATTTCACTTTTACTATTAGCTTCTTGCTTTGCCTGATAATCTCGTTGTTTACTTCCTTCTTTGCAAAATTATCTTGCAGAGTGTCCATCTTTCTTTTCTCAGGTGTGTCCTGTTCAGTAGTTCATTACATACACCACTGGTCAGTCAAATGGTTCATTATTTATTTAATTGAGAAATTCTCAGTCTCTCTAATGAACGGGATTTTGGTAACTTTACTAATTATTCATTTTTATTACTAAACAGAGTTGGTAGTTTATTTTCAAACAAGAAATTTACATAATATCTATACATATAAGCTAACTGGTTAAAAATAATAATGTCTAAACGGGAAGTTATCATAGGGCATCACAAAACTCGTCCGCATCGCTGTCAACAAGTGACCAAAAGGATGTTTTGCCAGTTACTAAACTGAAGCAAATGCAGTTTATTGGGTTGATATTGGAAGCCATAAACCATCATGTATAGCAACTAGTGCGGTTGTGGTCTATTGACTTAAGAGCTGTTACTAAATAGCCAAACTTGTAAACTTGATAGAGTGTTCAGACGAAACGACTCGTGCAGCTAATACAATTATGACTAAAAACGTGTGACAAACGGTTCTGCAACGAATTAGGGCAATTAGCATGAACGGCAGAAGTCAATCAGCTTGACTGTGACCTAATATGCTTGAATCACCACCGTCTACTTATGTAGTATGGTACATAAACGTACCACTCGTACATAACGTACTCCACTTTATTTCTACTGCTACTATTTTTTTTTCCTTTTTAACCGACTTCAAAAAGGAGGAGGTTCTCAATTCGGTTGTTTTTTTTTGTATGTTTGTTACGCGATTACTGCGACAATTATGAATTGATGTTGATGATCTTTTTGTGTTTGGTAGGGCATACTTCAGAAGTGGTCAGAGTTTGGTCATGATCTGATGAGGGGTTTTTGAGTTAGCTTCAATAATACGTATTTTTCCCACCTAGTATATGTGGACGATGTTCTAATTCGAGTAGTTCCTGTCACTGTAATTTACATAGCTGGTAGTGGTATTCAAATTTTTGTTAGGGGTTTGTGTAGGTAGGTATCACAACTAAAAAGCAAAAATAAAAACTTTTTTACAAAAAATAAAACTGATTTCCAAAAAAAACACTACGATGTGAAAAATAACTTTGATTTCGGAAGTCGGTGGGCAAAAAATCGAAAATACATAACCAAAGACAAAGACTTCCGAAAACAAAGGTATTTCTCACATCGTAGTGTTTTTTTTTTAAATACAATCGTTTCTATTCCCGGAAACTCCTGTGTTGCTCAGAAGCACATGCTTCTATGGATCCCACTCTTTTTAAGGTCTATAAACACAGCCTATGGGAGTCCTCTGAGCCCTCTTCCAAGCACGAGCCACAAGTGCCACAACCAACTAACTTCCGCATCCAGTCTGTATTACGTATAAGGTCATCTGTCCATCTATCTCCCACGAACTCCCCATCTCACTTTAGTACTGGCGAATCCATGGCCGCCTTACTAATAATGATAATTTCTCGAGTATTCTTTAATTTCCTAAATGAATTGTGATTAGCATAGGAATTGGAGTTACCAATACAGATAGGTATCAAATTATTTTTTGTCAATATTACACTCGCGTAACATCTCTTAAACCTTGAACTTGACCTACTGCCTCCAACTACACAGTATGCGGATACGCGAGGTGCTACAAACTGTAGGCACATCGCGCGGCGCGACACGAATGTTATGATCCGTCGCATCTGTCGACACTTCATGACACATTGTTATTCTATGCACGACTTGCAGTTTTTGGCATCTTTGCGGGATTTGTACCTACGTGTTTATAAATGAACTTTTTGGTGCTTTGAGTCATGTTTTTTCTAATTTCTGTAATTCCTGGTTAAGTTAATTAAAGTCTGTGGTTACTCTACCTAGTTTTTTTAAGATCTAACATACCTAAGCATAAAAGTGTTTGTGAAAACCAATGAATTTAAATGCTAACTATTATTACTGGATTTCATAAGCCGCTTGGACATCGCATCTTTAAAAAAAAAATGTTACTAGACTATATTTGGGTCTCTTCTGTTTTTCTCAAGTATGACTAACAATGCTCTAGTAGCCAATTTAATTCAAAAATCGTTACCACACACTATGGGTATGTGGTAATGATTTTTATTGACCAACATATACAGACAGCTGAATTACTGCACAATCTCTGTCCATCCGACTGCATGATGCGTTTCTATTTCTGTCGTACACTTGACGCTTCGGAGAAGTCTGTCGTATCGCGTATTTATATAGACTCGACTGTGCCCAGGGCTCGCATGCAAATACGATTAATGACCCAGCTTTATACCCTCATTTATGGGATAGACGCACGGATGGGCCTGTATGAGTATATTGACCGTGGAAGACGTAAAGTGAGCTGCTCGAGGCGGAGTGGATTCTGGTGATTTATGTTTATTTACGGTATTAGATGTGCATGCGGACATGGTTGAGATTTGTAATGGAGGTAAGGAACCAAGATACTGTGAGTGCCAAAATGTAATGCTTGTTTGTGGGCTGTTGCTGATAGTTTTTTTTTCGTAAAACATAAATACAAGTTTTACGATGTTTAAGAGTTAAGCTTATCTCATTGTAATCTTGTTCATTATATTAGCCTATGCACTACTAAGCATGAGGCTCTGAATAATAGTTTGGCGGTGACAACCGATTGACGATTCCTGGCGCCAGTGGTCACATCTCTCTATCCGAGACCAAGGCCGGCTACATACATACGGAATTCTGTTTCGAAATGTCGATTCGGAATTTCAAAGGCAGAAAATTCTGACAAAATCAAGAATCTGTTACACACGTACAGTAGTTCTCCGTTCGAAATGTTGTCCGATTCGAAATTCCGAAACGTTATATCGAAATGGAATTCCCTATGTATGTGGCCAGCCTTAAAAAAACATAACCTGTGATATTAATTTGTCATCCCAACCTCAGTCCCAACCGCTGTAGTCTGTCAACGCTCCGTTGGTGGGCTATTGTTAAATCCGACACCTCGTTTGGCATGACAGCAGTGTGCCAAACGTGGCTAACATTACACCGGTTGTCGGCGATGACGACACGATGATTATCGTCATATTACCACTAGTAATATGACGATAATCATCGGTTACTTGTGTAATAAGTGTTTACTAACACTAATTGTTTTCACTAAATCAAGTTAGGGCGGTGGTTTGTACAAGGGACACGGGCAACGGCTTTGTGACCACCGAATTACTTTCACATTAGAAGAATAAAGAAGATCAGGATAGAAGGATAGAAAGTATGGTGTAGTGAGGGACACAAAATCTTTAAAAAGTGATCATCGACATAGCTTCGAGATATTATAACACCCAATAAACAAATGGTCCTTGGAATGGAAAACGAAAACTGAAAACGTAGTGTGTAACAGACATTATAATGATTTTCGAGTTCCACGCGGACGGTGTCGCGGGCACAGATCAATCAATCTGCCTAGCTTTTTCCCAACTATATTGGGGTCGGCTTCCAGTCTAACTGAATGCAGCTGAATACCAGTATTTTACATAGAGCGACTGCCTATCTGACCTCCACAACCCAATACTGGGTAATACGATACCCCTTGGTAAGACTGGTTGTCAGATTTTCGGGCTTCTGACGACTGTCAAAAATCCACGAAAGACAGCCGGGACCAACGGCATAACGTGCTTTCCGAGGCACTGAAGAGTCTCGGTATGTAAAGATGGTCACCCATTCACAGACCAACCCCGGCAAGAATCGACCCGTGCGGCAGGTATTACTTAGCCACGAGCTCCTCACACAGATAGGCGCTTAAATTTAATACCGACAAGTATACCGGAATTAAGATTATTTGTTGTTACTGGCATTATTCTCACCCCCTATATATATAGGACTTGAACGTAATTAGCAAAAGCTGTCTGTCCCTTAAAGGTGTGGGGTTATTTGTTGTGATTGAGCTCTTACAGATTCTTGTTGTTTTTAAAATACTTTTTTTAATAATAGTGTACCTAACCGTCATGCCTGGACTACCTCCTAGTAACTTTACAGTTGATAATCCGTGTACAGCGCTGTGGGCTACATTATTACTTAATTTATGATTTTTCTGTTTCTAATATTGCATAACGTCGTTGTATCTTGTTCCTATTTAATTAATAAAGGGTTCCGTAGTTGGGATGAATTCATCGCAAGAACAAACTTTGTAGTCGAAAAACATGTTCTCTCATAGGTAACTAACTGTGCGTTTGCATTGGCATGACTGACATCACAACAAAACATGTTGAAATCTCTATTTCCTGTCGGAACTTGACAGAAACTAAAGATTTCAACATGTTTTGTTGTGAATGTTTCGCCAGTGCAAACGCACAGTAATGACGTATGGGAGAACATGTTTTTGCAACCGCAAATGTAAGTTGGTAAATTATTACTCGTTAAATTGTAAGCCCTACTTAGCTGTAAAAGTTTACCTTTTAATTTCGTTACTGCCGTGAATGTTTTCACATATCCAAAACTAACCATTTAGATGGTAGGGAGGAGGGACACTTGACTCTAATAAAAATTTGCACTTTAAAGCGAAATATTAAGCTTTAAAGTTTGAAAGCGTTTGAATCCGACCTTTCCAACGACACCATGGGATAGATGAGAAAAAAAAACCCCTACCCATCAAATATAAGTGCCTACCTACCCATGCCAAATTACATTTTTCTAGTACAATGAGTCTCTGAGCTAAGCCGCGGACAGACGCGAGACGTTCAGATAGACAATTGAACATGGTGTTGTCCGTCAGGAACGAAGTTCATTCTCATGTATGATTTAAAACAAAAACATTTTCGCAGACGCCATCTTGGATTTACATTTTGATCTCACTATCGGCTTTAGCACCCTGACTGAACTATGAAAACGACACCCATGACGAAAAATTGGAATTTTTTGCAGCCGCCATCTTGGATGTTTATTTGGACCAAATTTATACTTTGTCCCTCTGTCCCTATCGGATTAGAAGAAAACAGTCGCTAGTACCTATGTATCTACGCTTCTGCCAGTGTACTCCTACCGCAAGCCGCGTTAAAGAACTTCATTCCAATAAAATAAAATAAAGAAGAACCAACAGCTTCAAGCTGCAATAGAAGAATAAATGACTTACTTACCATGGATTAATCACAAAATCGTATTATTCGCAGATGACACTTCCCTTATTTTTTAAATCAAACGTCAGTTCGTCAACTTTGAACAAGTGAACGATGCCCTCTCTAAAGTTGTGCATTGGTTTTAATGTAAATAATCTTCTCCTAAATGAAAAAAAGACTAAACTCATTAAATTTTCAACGTCAAATGTCAGGCAGATAACTACCAATGTTCAAGTTAATGGAATAGAGCAGTTTTTCTTGGAATCACTATTGACGGTAAATTATAAAAGGGCCCACACATAGAATAATTGTCAGAAAGGTTAAGTTTGTTTGTTTGTTTTTTTTTTGTTTGCCACCTATGCTGTTAAAAAAATTAGACAGATAACTGACGTAGACACAGCCAGAATTGTTTATTTTAGTTATTTTCATAGGCTTATGTCATAAGGAATTCTTCTCTGGGGAACCTGTTCGGACATTAATCTTATCTTTGTTCTACAGAAAAGGGTTGATCAAGCCATTTACAACCTAGGTCCGAGAGACTCACTTCGAGAAAAATTCAAAGAAATAAATATTCTGACTGTAGCCTCACAATATATTTTGTACCCTATGGTATATAATATAATGTGTCTATTGTATGTAGGTACACAAAAATATATCAAATTTTAAGAAGATTTCCGATAATCATAGTTTAAATACCAAGAATAAACACAACCATGCTGTACATCGCACTCGTCTCCACAGAGTAGGCAACTCGTTCATGGGTCAATATACGCTTTTACAACAAACTTCCTATCGACATTAGAAATTTACCCATTAAACGATTTAAAAGCTGTATTTAAACCAAGCTTTGTAAATATAGGGTGCTATAAAATTTCAGATTATTTATTTATTTCAATGATTTCAGATTATAGATTATTTTTTGTTGAATTGAGTTTCTTAAGTTCTGAGTTGAGTTCCACAATTACTGACAATTGCTTGCACTGACAGGACTTCTCACACCCACTTTTACATCCTGTGCGTGTTTCTAAACTTTTAAATATACTAATATAATGATTTAACAGTAAAAGCGAAAACTAGGACGGATTTTGACCGATATCCTTTTTGTTACTCGTCTAAATTTATCTTGTCAATTGAAATGCCAGTGATTGACATAATAAATATCGACTAAATTATGTGTTCAAGGAGTATTTAATACTGGCTGCGTCCTAACCGAAAGCGACAGTCGCGCGAGGGACTCTTTTGATGAATATGACATACTCGCGCGATCAATCAAGTCGCGTATGACTTCGAGTAAACGATCGCGTAACCGCGTATTCGCGCGGCAGTCGCTTCCGGTTAGGACGCAGTATATAATCATGTATTTTATCGAATTTTATAATATCGCTAGCTGGTGATGATTATTTGATGATAGATGCTGTGGCGGTTTCTGAAGGGAAAATTAAATTAATTTTATTTGTTAGAATATTGTTGTTACAAAGGTGTTACACATAATGATGTTTATAATATTCTGCTATTTCCAGCGTACAAATATTTCTAAAAATAAATTAAAATGAAGAGTACTAACAATATATCAAACTTAAATCACGCTTTATATGATGTTAAATTATGATATACTCGGACAGCGAGCTAGACTAATTTTCTTTCCTTTCGAGAGCTCGCTAACTTGTAACTAAGTACACCTTTCAGGCAAACGGAGTCGCGGGCACAGACAGACACCTCATCTGCACATATAATATTATTAATTAAAGTCGCTATTCATGTCTGTCTATGTGACCGCGTTCTTCTTTAGGTTTATAGATTCTTTATTTATTCTTAAAGAACATACATTGTTCACTTAGCGAATAAATACATAACTAAGGTAAGTGTAGTCCAGTAGCTAGTAATTTTGTTTTTTTCTTAATGTAGGTAGGTACGATGTCGCATTTTGTGTGCAAAACTAGCGAAGTCCTAATCATAATAGTTTGATGTTATTAGTGACGTACTGTTTGAGTTTGGCTTTAAATATGTTAAAAGAGGATGTGCTCCTGATATCTGCCGGTAGATGGTTATAAAGTTGTACACCTTCGTATTTTATATTTTTTCTGCCATATTGCGTCTCATCTTTCAAATTATGCAACGGATTTTGTTGCGGTTCACCATCAATTCTCTCTAAATGATGGTGAACCGCAACAAAATCTGTTGTTGTCCTATAAGATAAGATAAGATAAGATAAGATTAGTCATTTATTTGTAAACATGAGTATACATATAAGGCATGCAGGTTGTTCATAAACAAGAAAGATTCGTCATGTTCGGCCTTTGTGGCATACAAATAAAATAAATAAGAGAAGTCATTCAACAAAGCTAAAAACATTATTAAATTTTCACACAAACTAAAAATTAAATTTAAACAATAAATTATAGATTTTAATGAAATTTTCCTATATTCTAATTATAAAATGTCAAAATTATATGCCAGTAAATATTTGTTAAAATTCATAATATTACACTTTCTCATTTAAATATTCTAAAATACTGTAGTATGCTTTCCCTACTAGACATAATTTTAGCTGCTTTTTTAATATAAGTGCGCTTAGTTCCCTCCATCCCTTAGGACGTTTGTTAAATATTAAAGGTGCCATGCAAAATATACTTTTCCCCATTAATGCTGTTTTGGAACCATGTGAGCAAAGCATAGTACATTTATACATACATTTATTTTAAGCTGACATATTATAACATAGAAATCACGATGTTTTCTTTTGACAAGTAAAACCATGCGAAGCAGGTTATTAGTACATACGTCTCGGACCCCCGGGAGTAAAACAACATAGATAATTAATTGTGTCTCATTAATAGTCATCTTGATAGGCTAAAACACACCAAAGACTCGGAACTTAATCACATGCCAAATATGAAACTGCAGCAACAGTATGGCTGCGAAGGTCACTCATCTGTGCAGATAATAACACTTGCTATATTTGTTCTTCCAACGCGACACTGACTATAAAAAGATCGCGAGCTATTCTTGTTTGACGGAATCCAAACACGGCACACGGGCGATACCGATGCGCTGCCGTAACGGCGGACTCACATGGCTATAGTGCGACTTTTGGCAAGTTGGTCTAGTAACGCACATCTTCATGGATGATAGAAATCTTTAATTTGGCCAGGGTGTTATTAGGGAGCACGTGGCCAAGTAATAACAGCCGCACGGGTCGATCCATCAGGTTAAGCTACGCTTTCCGGGGTCGGAAAGCACGTAAAGCCGTTGGTCCCGGCTATCATTCGTGGATCTTTGACAGTAGTAACGAATCGTCAGAAGCCCGAAAGTCTGACAACCAGTCTTACCCAGCGGTATCGTATTACCCAGTAACTGGGTTGTGGATGTCAGATATGCAGTCACTTCATGTAAAATACTGCCATTCAGCTGCATCCGGTTAGACTGGAAGCCAACCGCAACATAGTTGGGAAAGGCTAGGCAGATTGATTGTTGTCAGGGTTCGTTCATGTTGTCAGTTTTACTCTAACTGTTATAAGGCAACTTCCTGCGCATGTTTTAATTTAATTAATACAGTTAAGTTAAAACGAAGAAGGCTTAAGTCCTGTTGCTGCATTAAACTAAATAGTCATCATGGTCAACAATGGAAAAGGTGATTCACGGGGAATCGCTAGGATGTATAAAGTTCTACCATTGATTTGGCGAATTTATCAAGCTAGTAGCACGACCCAGTAACAAACCCCGTGTGAAGCCAACGTTAAGCAGAGTGGCGGGCGCCTGCCAACTACGAGCGGGCCGCTAATTGAACGCCGTGTATTAGATGCAACCCACATATTTATACACTACACATACACTGCAGTCTGCATATATAATATACACGGTGTAGTGTTCTTAACGATCATGTGACGCGAGCGCCGTGAAGCCAATGTGAAGGGCTCGTAGCAAATGCATCTTGACGATTGGTGTACGAGGTGAGAAGATGCTTTTTAGGCTTAAAATGCTGGAAGGGCTATATGTTTTTACAGCTTAAATTATGGTCGCTAAGAGCCTACTGCGTCCAACGTGAAAAAATAAATCAATCAATTTTCTTTTTCAAGAAAAAGCCAATGACTTAAATAGGTAAATCTGATGATGAAATTGTGGGCTTTCCCTAAATCTGACGAGTTTGAAGACTCCAGATTTGCGCAATTTTTAAAAGGATATTCAGTGCGAATAAACGTTATTCTGTGCAATAGTGCAGCCTATCCTGATAGTGAATATATAAATATCAAATACTAGAAAGTAATTCTTGAGAGTTAAGTAGCAAAATTAGAACATCGTCAGAGTACACATAAACATAGTTGATTCTTTCAAAATTTTACTATGTCACTAAACAAACAAATCATTTGAAAAACATCTTCATCTTATGGGCTATCCATAGAGCTATCAAGATTTAAGAAAATATTCAGAGGTGCACGTCAATTGTTTGATAAAGCTGGCAAAGTTGGAAAAACACTAACTAAAATTAACGAAATCGTTAAACTAACGCCTTGTTTACGTCGTAACAGTTTTCTATTCAAAGTTTATAACTACGAACCTCTGCACCCGATATCGTTACTGATATCGCTAGTGATAGTTCGTTTTTATGAGTTTTGCTAAATAACCCTCAATTCTTCTACTTAGGCCGCAGCTGCAAGTTAACTTGACTAAATTTATATTTTGATGGAAACTAAAATCATTAGATTTTTGAACAAAATAATTTCTCTAGCTACGAATCAAACCTGAAGATTTTGAAAAAAAAACACACCCTGTATGCACCGTCCGATGGTGTTACTAATAAGGATCAAATTCTGGGAAGTGATAACACGCGGCAAAGTAGAAAAGGCACATTTTTAACAAAACAATAATATAATCGATGTGGTCGATTGCACTGAAACATTAGTAATTTGCTTGTTATCTTATGTTTTTAATGTAATAAATTATATTTTTATCACATTGTTAAACCTTACTGACCAATTTGTTGATGTGGTCTCAGTTGATCTTAAATATGAATACTTTCCTTTACTTGGCGGTGTGTTAATACTTCCCAGAATTTTATCCGCTTACAAATCCAGAATCTCCAACACTCAAGTCTAAATCCAAAACCGAACACAATGGAACAGTAAACTACGAGGAGGTAACAAATCAAACAACTCGTTTGGGCAAAACTGTGGAGGTGGTCGCGGTGGGCACTCCATTTGAACTGGCAAACGACGGTATGACGTCAAAGATGATGGCGGCGAGTGGCAGTGTCGTGGCTGGAGTGGTACAGTGCCAGTTGTAGCGGGGAATATAAGCATTGTAGGAGAGTACCAATTTACCCTTGTCCGATGAAGCGCCAGCCCGCGCCGCAGCTGAGCGCGTAGCTTTAAATTCCCCGTATAATAATAATATATCTTTGATCCAGCCTGTCAAATCTTGCTGTCCTCCCCTCAGCGACGCCCTAAGCCGAGGTTCGTAACCCACAGGGGGTGCCCTTAGCGAGCGTTCGCCTAATTTTAATTTAGAATAGTTGCTCCTGGCTGGAGGCTTTGAGTGTAGTGCTTAAGGCAGCCACAGGATTGTTCGGTTGAGCAGTAAATACCTTAGTGGTATACCTGCGAGATGCCATAGTAAAAAAAAAAAATAACCAATTTACTGTATATATTAGTTTGAATGGAAGAGAAGAGACCTAAGTCAAAATCAAATCACTTATTTCAAGTAGGAAGGTAATTTTGATCGTCAAAATTTACAAGAAATTAGAATTGATTTTAGGTGTCTCTTCCAAAAGATAGTTTCGTATGAAGAATAGGCAAGAAAGCATGTAATTCAGGCATTGTATAGAATGCCACGACAAGATTAGGTAAAGTATAAAATGAAGGACAAAAAAAACATATTTTACGAACTCAAAATAATCTTACTTAACACTAAAAACAACAGTACCTATTTAATTAAATCTTGTATGTGAAAATAATATGAAACATCTATTAATTATTGATGCGTAACCTTAGAAAATAATAAAATTTAAGGTAACAAAAGGAATTTTGTTTTAATGGTAATAGGGAGGTACCTACTAAACTTAGTACTAAACGTATAATAATAAAACTGAGAGTAACATGAAGATCTTAGTTTTTTTTTAAGTAATAGAGATAGAGGTAGTAAACATTGTACTGAACGTAAAGGTTCCAATAAAAATGGTAAGTACTTATTTGTTCTTACATGAATAACTATTATGACAACTTGAGGTACATCATTTTTTTTACGCATAAGCACGTCTGTGTATCGCAATGCTGTTTAAAACTACATTCCACAAATTCCTGACCTGTTCCCATAGACTGTAATGCAAAGGAACGGAGAGTCATCAAACTAGCAAAATGTTCTTGACTCTACCGCAGCTTGTAATGGTTTGAATCTTAAAAATATCATATAATGGCTTTGGTCAATATTATCTTACTTGTAAACGTATTTTCAAATGCCTTATCAAGATCAAGAGCAGAGATCTTCTAACAGTCTCAAAAACGTTTACATGATTAAATAATATAACTTTTACAAGACCAACTACCTACCTATATTAGCATTCGCTATGACTTATACGCTTGCCTAAATACTCAAGCATCAATAATGCACTAACTAGGACTAGCATAACTCTATGAAAGTGTGTTTATATGATTCATACAAGACTAATGGTTTGAGAACGCAAAGATTAACGCAAAGTTTGCTGGAAATCTTAGAAGCTAAGGACGGGTGACCGTAATGGGAGAATTAGCATTGATTTCGATAAAAATTCGTCATACAATTAGCACAACTTTAAAATTAATCTTACCTTATGCTTTTACATGACAAATTCGCTGAACTCAACTAAACAAACAAATGTTGACAATAAAGCTAGTGGTTCTGTAATTTTCAAGACAAATAAAAATATGAAGAATTTTGTGATATGGAGGAATTGTTTGCACAAGAGCAATCTTCGAGTCAACGCAACAATGATGAAGCTAGTGGTTCCGTAGACTTATCGATTTCTTTTGGAAACAATTCTTGAACCAGATAAAAAATATTGGCATCTATAAACGCCAAAAACACCATGTTGAAATGAAAGTATGTAGATCCGAAACGGAAAATATGTTGTAAGTACCAGAATAGGTATATCATCCGATCCCAACAACAGCCCCCTTATTTTGTAACAACGTCTTACAGTGTCCTCCCGTACAAATACCTGCGGTTTTTATATACACTCAGGGGCACATTTAACCGTCCACTCATTCGAAATTCCATATCTTTTGTTTATGTTAACTTGGGCTTTGACTACTAGGCGTAACTTTATAAGTGGGTATATCTGACATAAAGAAAACACATATACCCGCGTTTTTTTTTACTTTTGTGGTTTTTATTCAACAATAATCAGTTCAGTAGAAATTTGACAGTCTCGCCTCTCGTTTTGTGTGAAGGATAAATTTGTTTTACAACGTTGTCTTACCATTGTTTCGAACAAAACCGAGGTATTGAAGTACTGTGACCTTATTTACACTAAAATAATGCCACTAGACGTAGCTGGAGCAGCTAGGGCTGTGGCACTTGCAGACGCTGGGTTCAGCCAGCGTCGGATTGGACGAATGCTTGGATACCCACGAAGCACTATCCAAGATGCTATCCGGCGTTTCAGAGAGACCGGTTCCTACACAAGGAGACCAGGACAAGGTCGTAGACGGTGTACGTCAGAGAGAGATGACCGTTACATCGTCTCGAACGTTCTTCGAAATCGGTTCACAACGGCTTCTGAGGCTCGTAACCGCTTATTTGAGGTACGAAATGTAAGTGTGAGCCTAAGAACAATAAGAAGAAGGTTAGCAGAGAGGGATCTGGGATCATTTCGACCGGCTCGAGTACCACAGCTAACGACAACTCACAGAAGAGCGAGACTTGTTTTTGCTCGAGAACATTTAAATTGGACGTCAGAGCAATGGAAAGCAGTTCTCTTCTCTGATGAATCAAGAATCGCTTTACGAGGTCCTGATGGACGTCAGCGGGTGTATAGACGCCGTGGTGAAAGGTTTGCTGAATGTGCTGTGGTTGAAACAGTGGGCTACGAAGGAGGCTCGATTATGGTGTGGGGTGGCATTTGTTACGAGGCCCGTACAGAGTTGGTGGTCTTCGATAGAGGCAGCGTAAATGCTCATAGGTACGTGACAGAAGTCCTAGAACCACATGTGATGCCATTTGCTCCATTCATTGGCGATAATTTTGTTTTAATGCACGACAACGCTCGTGCACACACCGCGAGAATTGTCACAGAGTACTTGGACGCCATCAATATTCAGAGATTACCATGGCCAGCTCGGAGTCCTGACCTGAACCCGATAGAGCATGTATGGGACAACCTAAAAAGACGAATTCGGAGTCGAACACCAGCTCCTAGGACCATCAGTGAGCTGAAAACTGCAGCTGTTGAGGAGTGGAGGAACATTCCACAAAGCGACATCCAAGACATAATGGACGGGCTTACAAATCGATTACAAGAGGTGATTAGGGCCAGAGGAGGAAATACACATTATTAGTGCGATAATTAAGAGCATACTTTTTTTAAATTAAAATTTTGCTAAATGTCGTTTTTGGTCAGAAGACTGCATATTCGCATTTTGAAATTTTTTGTCTTGATTAAACCATTTCACAACTTACACATGTTTTATTTGTGTTCTCAAAGATTCACCCAAAGTAATTTTATAACAAAATTAGTTAAAATCCGATACAATTTTGAAATAATCGACAAAATGTAGGTGGCCGGTTAAATGTGCCCTTGAGTGTATTTTAAGGGTTTTTGTATAGTTTCAATGGAACCCCAATTTATATAATGGCGTCCAAGTATGGCAGGCATATCACACAATTCTAAATGCAATAACCCCATGGAAGCATGGGAAAAGTACTTAATCCTTGCAATAGTCTCAGTCAAGTCAGTGTTCAAATTTAATTTATTCCAAAAATACTTAAAACTATATTGCGGGCCATTGAAAATTTAACGAAAACCCATATTACATGTGACAGAAAACTTACGTTTTCATTAATTTATTTCACTTACAACGCAATACATGTATCATTTATTCCTAATACCTGTTGTCCGGAACATTTAATAAATATTTTTTTAAAGTAATCTTTTCAGATTATGCTTAGATTCGCAAAGTAAATGTTGATTCCAGTTTTTGCTCTTAAATTCATTAATTTAAGAGCAAAAACTGAAACTTGATTTTATCTTGTAAGCGCATTCGCTTATAAGATAAAATCAAGACTAATTTAGCACGTTACAATGCTTTTACAGAACCAAAACAGAAATTGAAGTATTGAAATTTGTTCAAATCGTGACTTGTTAGACACTACAAAACCATTACAAGACTCATTTACCAATGTAATAACTCTTGGAAAAAGCGCATTGGTGACTTTTATAAGACCAGTTTTTGCTAGTAATTGGACTAGGGACGTCATCTTCATTAAGTAAATTCTGACGACATACCATAAATTGTTGCTTCGAATTAAATACTTACCTATAATGTTTTTGTATTCCACACATAACTGGTTGAACATTTGACATTGTATAGAATGCCTAGGAATAAATTATAATTAATTCATACTTTGCCTGAACGTTATAGGCATTCTATAGAATACCGAATTATACAGATTGCCGATAACATATACATTAATTAGAATTATATGTGAAGACGATGGAGCTAGAATAAAATTACTATAATCTTACATTAACCAGTCGGTGGAACAAGCCAATGATAAAGATGATACCTAAGTTTGTATGCATGTGTCGAAGTTTGGATAATGAAGTAGGTAGTAGTGGAAATAGGTAGATTCTAGTAAAGAAAACAAGAAAAATTATTTCAAATATATCAAAACAAAGATGGAAAAATTCAAAGGTGTGTATTTGCTAGAAGCCCTTACGGTATAGAGCTTAGACGGTACAGTGTTATTAATACATGTCATTGTCAATTGTGAGTGCATTTCAATTAAACTATTTCAAAACATTTTCTGCTATGTCTTTTATTAATACTTTTACTAGTGACCGTGTGAAGTGCAAAGAAAGTACCTATAGAAAATGTAGTAAGTTATTATGATTGGAATAAAAAAAGAGCGATTTTTCATAAACTCTACGCAGAGTTTCACCGCTGCCTCAGCAACCACACGAAAGTTTGCTGCATCGAACGTTTATTAGCGATCGTAAACCCATTTCAAGAATATTGCACGAGCGACCTTCGGCCACTATCTGTTCAACATTATGTTATGCTCAATATTATGCTGTGTGTTCAACATAAACGTATTAGTTGGAAGTGTTCTGTAGTGTTACGTTGTTGAATATTAAGCAATATATTTTATTTCTTCTGATTTATATATTAATGAGCTGAAAGAAGCAAGTACATACATAAATGTGCTTTCCTTGTATTAGTACTGGTTCATGGTGTTTCTTCTAATAATAGATTGTTTACTATGCTCGTAGTTTTTGATGTTTCACATAAGTTTGTTGCATAAGTTGCTTGATTGAAAAGCTTCGAGTCTTTAACATTGAACAGAACACAATGGCCATACTATACCTATTGCCTTCAGTTCTTAGTAGCAATAAAGTGCATTATTGTTCCAAGTTTCCATACTTTAATTGAAAAAGCGTTTCTCTCTGGCTACTTTATTGAACCGGAGGAAAAAGAGTAAAACAGAAATCTGTCTAGATCTAGGTAATCTTAGTTTAGCTTCTAGGAATTGTTCGAAAATCTCCTGAATGGCTGAAGTAAGCCGAGGCATTTCCGTTGAGTGAAATATATCTCAATTCATATGAAAAGTTTTTCTTTAAATAAAAGTGTGATAGATGACCCGTGCTTGTAAACCACTTTGATTTCAAAACAAACAATAGGAAGAGAACCGATTCGTTTTTATGATGGTGTGTCGGTAGCCAAACGTACAGTCGCGGAATAATAAAGTTAAGTTAAAATGTATAGTTGTTCAGAGCATGAAGAGTGCGACACGAGACACATTTTTTAGAATACGTAGGTACTGCAAAAACATAAATGAACGGTTGGACAAGGTGGAAAAAGGCATGTAATATTTGAATATTGCTCTTATACTATACCTGCTCGGAGAGCAACTTATACTTTAAAAAAAATATACTGTGGTACTGTCTGTTGTACAAATGTGCAGGTCAAAAAAGTGTATGAATTGTTAACGGAAAAGTCCACCATTTTTTTTTAAAATGCTTTGTTGGAAAGAACCAGGTTCCTACTAATCGATTACAATCTAGCCTTTAAGACTAATAAGCAATTTTACTAACTAACTAACTTTTTTTTTTCGAACTCAGTATTTATTTTAGACAGTGACAGATTAAGATATTCGAGTTTCATCTTTCAGCATGACCCGTCTGACGTTGTCCTGCATGTCGATTCTCGTAACCACTTCACCGTGAAAACACGTGAAGTGAGCGTGGAGTGAGCTGTCAGTGTCATCTAACCCTGTTGGAATGACAACTCACTTCACCTAAGTTTTCACGGTGAGATGGTTACATAATAGCACTACTGTTCTAATTTCAACAATTCATACGAAAAGGACGTTCTATTTTTCCTGAATTTGAATATTTTCCGGGAAGCTGTTTCTCCTTTTTCTATTACAGCCGTTCTCAGTTATGCGCTTACCAACGAACAACATTTCATTTTTATACTTAGCTTTGGAATTATTTTGATTTCCAAGTGATTGCCAAGATCCGCTTTATTTAAAGTGCTTTAAAAAAGTGAACGACCCATTTCTTTATCATTCACTGACCTTTCCTGTCTGTGTGACCTTGGCTGATTTTTGGATCTCTAGATTTTCAGGAAGAGATTTTTTTAATTGTATGTACCTAATTGGTGCTTCCGGTACCGTACAAACGTTCTTGGAATAATATGACCTCTTCGCCAATGTTTATTAATAAAGGTTTACCAACAGCTTCTACATACATATCATACATAAGTAATAAGTATTATAGGCAACAATTAGCCTTGGACTCCACACTCACAGTCGCAATTAAAATGTCCATCATCAATATCGTCAAAAGCTACTTGTTTTATCAGATCTTTTGTTGTACTTCTCAATTAACAACATATAATAAAAATAAAGTAAATATATCAACCCAATAATATCTTATTTAATTTGTCTAGTCTAAGAATATCAAAGCTTTTGAGTGTATCACCTTGGGTGTCAAACGGGAGCGAATTGTATAATATCTATTAATATCACAAATACTACTGTTCAGTTGATCAATGATACACGCATCGCTAAATGTGAACAGGGTAGGGTTTACGATGTAATTTTAATACAAACAGAATACCTAGTTTACCTTTTTAATTTACCCAGTTTTTCGATACCAACTTGGTAAGTTATTGGCAGTCTCGAGTGTAATAAAGGCATCTGATAAATGGTAATTTTTACTCGCGTTATGATCTGAGTCGTCGGGCCATAAATGTCAGTAGCAATATGAATGTGCAACGCCTTGCGTATAAGTTTGCTAACAAGCTTCATAAGCTCCATAAGTGCTAGCGATACAGTCTAATAACAATAACATAGGGCTCGACGACTCAGTTCTTAACGCGGTGACAACTCTTGTAGAGAACGGATTCTACAAGACAATTGTTACCAATACGTACGACATCCGCTTCCAGTAGCAGCAACAATCAATCGACTCAGTATATCACAGTCATCGGAGTCATAGAGCCCTATGTATAGCAAACCCGGTGGTCTAGTCATAATAGGCGTAAATGAAAATAAAGATATACTCGTATCTATTGCATAAAAAAAAAACTGTGAACATCAGTTCTTATTCTAAACGTAAAATTTTTGGGCTCAACAGTCTACCCATGTCGGATATTCAATAGGCAAGGCAAATAAATTTCAAATAAATTAATAGATTACAAACAAATTACATAGGTACGCCTCTCCTAGTTGCGACACAATTCCCAGTTCTCCGCTTTCCCCTTACAGGTTTTCCCAGCTCCCTTTTCCCTCCTGTTCAATCAATCATTGGTCGTTAAAACCTGTGGTTAAAACCTCCTTTCACCTTTTTTCACCTTTGCCACTTGTTAAGCCTCTCTCGTCTTGCGCCTGATCTCACCACAGTCGTGTCGGATTGCCGTCCCATCGGACTATCAAAGTGAGGGAAGAGATAGTGCACCTGTGTCTGCGCACACACTAGTGCGCTATAATATCTACTGCGTCGATGGCTAATCGTCTATATATTTCCAGTTCGGCAGTCCTACCATTGAAATGGCCATTCGTGTTGTTATTAAATACGGCGCAAATTTGTTTGTGTGACTCAATTTTGGCGGCAGACGCCCGCGCATCAGGAAGTTGTAACACAAGTGTTAGAAAATATGGGCACATGGTGAGGAGGAATGAGGAAAAAGGTTAGAAGTTGCCATTTTCTGGGATTTGCCAAATATGTAGAACCTGTGAAAGTCTGTGTGAGAAATTCAGTATGCAAAGACGAGTTAGAACTGGTAGGCTATATTATCTAAGTTATCTTTTTAGGCTGGTGTTAAACAACTTTTATGACATTGAACTCTAATTAGGTCTAGCTATGCTTCTTTTAGTAAAATAGCACAGGTTTTAAGAGTGAAAATGAGCTTTTGTTGCGTTGGATCTACGTGTGGGTAGAATTTTGAATTTTCCGAAATTAAATTACCTTTTAAACTTTTTGCCATATCATTGTCAGTATGTTTTAGTTTAGACGTAACAATTTATAACCCACTCTACAATAATTGTCGTATTTAGAAACACAGGGTTCACTACTTGCTATACAGCCGTGTTGTCTGAGTCACGATGCCAAGAGTAAATCGTAGTGATGTTTTGAGCACACTTGAGCTACCCATCTTGATTCAATCCCTTGCCACACCCACGGAACATGACGAAGCTATTTATCCCACTATTCACAAAATAGAACAGAAATTGAATTGATTTAGAATGAACACGAGTAAATCATGTAATAATAGCGAGATGTTGCTATTTATTTTAGAACGGTTTATAAAAGTAAAACAGACAATTGGCGAGCGTTCGATGTAAACGGTTGTATCTCGATTAAAATGTGTTGTGTACAGTCACGAACACTAATATGAATACGCTTAAAAACATTATAAACTGATTTTCTCCTACTGTGTTGATTGTAATTTAATGTTGCAACGAACATAATATTTTGGAACCCATATAATTGTGAGATAGGTCAATGTTTTAATTGTAACCCACCTTACCCACCTAAAACATTTCATATAAGTACAGTGAAAGCGTTTTGTAAGTAAAAATGTTTTATCAGATCTCATGTAGAGCCAAGCCGCTAACTCTACAAGGCCTAATTCTACAAATCATCTTGGTTAAAATGTACGGTCGCACAGACACTCCTATGGTAAGAAATTAAGTCACTGGTCTGTAATGATATGTCATGCAATAGTTCAATGGAACGGCCAAGCCATGCCTGAGAATTTGAGTTCTCTAGCAATACGCAAGCTGAAACTATGAGGGTTTGAAAATACGACGAAACGCTTCGAGAAAAGGTACGTAGTGGGTGCTTTTTTTTTGGCTCGTGTTGGCCAGATTTCACGAGGAAATGGCTTTTGAATTTTGATACGTGTATTCGTGATCGTGACTGTACAATTGTACAGTGTTTTGTTTGTGTTATCAATGAAGTAAATGATATTTTGGTTGTTATTTATGTTAGTTTACGTAGAGAACGTCTGCTATAGGCGTTAGGCGTGATATATCATGGACATGCACGCAAGAAGAAAGAGGTTATCCAATACTAAAATTATGCTTGAAGGTTTTGAGAAGATTGTTTGTTCCATCAAGTCCACTCTAGGTAGGCATTTTCACACCTAACCCTTCGGGGAAATAGGCGTAAAACAATGTGTGTGTAAAAAAAATCAGGTGCTGCGAACTGCCGGTTGGCATGATATCTTGTTTATACAATTAAAGAAGAATATAACGATGGCTTATTCCGCATCAGTCATAAAAGTCGCCTGTGTTAAAACAATTTCGTGGTCATTTTTACGGGTTCACAGATAAAAAGATTCAACCTTGAGCAATTCAGTGTGTAACACAAGATTATGAAGCTTCCGTGTACATCTAACTGAAGTAAAGTTGTGTCTATAAATACTGTTCGGAAATACGAGAAAAGATGAGTGTTATGCGTGTTATTTAGAACTTATGAAAATCATTATCTGCCTAGCCTTCCCAATCTATGTTGGGATGCAGCTTGATACCAGTCCTTTGGTATTTTACATGGTGCGACTGCCTATCTGACGTCCATAACCCAGTTCCCCTTAACAAGACTGGTTGTCAGGGTTTCGGCCAACTTTACCTTTAACTCATTTTCAAAGATCTACGCATGCTTACCGGAACCGACGGGTAACGTGCTTTTCGAGGCACGGAGGTGTGTTGGCATGTAATGGCAACTCATCCACGGATAGACCTCGGCAAGCGTTGCTTTACCTTAAAAATCGACACGTGCCGCTGTTATAATTTAGCCACGAGCCCCAAACTTGTGAAGGTCAAGTGATGTGAATTAATTATATAAAGATGAGGGGCTTTGATCTCGACCTGAAGCCGAATTACTTTTGCTTGCATCGAAACGTTTCAGGTGTCAGACGATGTATCTACTAAAAGATGTGTCATTTGCGGGTGAGTCGCCTCATTTGTAACCGAACATACGTATTCGTGTGTTCGTGACGTCATTGCGAAAAGCTTTGATTTATTTTATGAACATAAATCAGGAAAGCGTGGCATTTTAAAAGGACTTAATCCAACAGCTCTTCAGAAGACATAAATAAGTATTTATAACGAAAGATTATTTATTCTTCCTCTTTTTCAGACTTTGATCCCCGTAATACTGAGTATTAGTATGTAGGTATTATATTTCTTTATTAAATAAAAGTTTATGACAGTCTTTAAGCCCCACAATGCCGTTTTGGAGTTTTGACAATTTTTCTATGAGAGATACTGAGAGCCACACAGTTTTGTATTAAATATATCATCATATTGAATATACGAGTACATATTCGTTCGTTTCTGTATAGTTGAGACGTATTATCTGGACAAGCTCTAGGATCGGTCTGACGCAATTACAGTTGATAACTGCGATATGTAACTCTTATTGAAGGAGCCACAAATAAATATTACGTGCACCTAACTGTTAGCTAAGCAGCGTTTTCACAATTGTGGGGTGTTTTCAGTTGGAATTAGATTCATCTTTCTGAATTACCGTCTCCTTTGACAATTCAAAAGTGCCTGTAAATGGTTTATTTAAAAAAAATGCTATGAGTTTGGTTTAATCTTTTAATGCATTGTGAAATGTTTGAATCATGTTATGATGCCCTATCTAGGGGGCCCAAACGCCTCCTGCCGGAGGCCCTACGCGGGGGTCGTGCGGTCCATGGCCCTTTACGGGGTACCGGTGTGGGCGCGTTCATTGAGACGGTGGTCAGCCCACCGGTTGAACGCGTCCCTGAGGGTCATGGCCACCCGGCTTGTCCGGGGATACCACATGGTGAGGCGGCGAGCATCCTTGCCGGATTGCCGCCATGGGATCTGGAGGCAAAAGTCCTCGCGTACATTTGGGAGTGGCGTGAGGAGGCGAAACGCCGGGGCTTAACTCTGATGCCGCGAGAAATCGCGGCACAGCGGAAGGAGCTCCGACGGGATCTCATGGCATCATGGAGAGTGCGATTGTCGCAACCTAGTTCTGGGCATGCCACTATTGCGGCGATAAGTCCCCTCTTTGAGGAGTGGCTAGAGAGGTGCCACGGTGTCCTCACCTTTCGCCTGACGCAGGTCCTCACCGGACACGGTTGTAGGAAACGCCCGGGTATCATCACTGCGTGAATCACCCGGAGGACACGGTGGAGCATACGGTGGAGGTCTGCCCGGCTTGGGCAAAGCACCGCCGTATCCTCGTGGAGGCGATCCGTGGCGGGGATCTCTCGCGTCCGGCCCTGGTCCAGGCCATGGTACGGAGCGAGAGGGCATGGGAGGCCTTCACCTTCTTCTACGAAGCAGTAATGCTTGCGAAGGAGGAGGCGGAACGCGTGAGGGTGAGGCAAATTTCGCGCCCTCACGCCCCTAGCCGCCGCAGGAGGAGACGCCGGGTCGGTCACCGTAGGCGCGGGCTTGCGGATGGTGAGAAATGGGTAGCTCGCCATCCGATAAGGACCAGGCCCGGGTCGACGGCGCGTTGTACTTCACGTGCGACTCAAAGAGATGTCAGCAAGAGAAGGGGTCCGATGGGACCGATGCGTGCCGGGGCTGCGGGAATTTTTTTTAAAATCTATTTTTGTATTTTTCATTAAAAGAGATTTAAGGGATGGGAAATATAGTCATTGTCCCTATCTTGAGATAACATTAAGTTTTTATTTCATTCAAATCGGTCCACTGCCTGGTTCAAAAGATATTACAAATTTATTATCTGTCTGTCTGTTGTCTGTGTATCACTCCTTAACAGCTGAACGGATTTGGATGAAAGACGTATATACGGATAGGCCACGATTTGGGTTAAAACATAGGATACTTTTATTCCGGTAGTCACATTCGACATCTACGCGGCCGAAGCCGCAGGCAAAAGCTAGTAATAATATAAATGCGACAGTGAGTTTGTTTGTTACGCTTTCACGCTAAAATGGCTAAACAGATTTCTATGAAATTTGGCACATGGATAATAGAACACGACCTGGGTTAGGACATAGGATACCAGCTAGTCAAGAATGAGGTTAATTTTATTTAAGGTATTCCAACCATGTCCTATGATCGTCTCGAAATGGAAAACAAATAAATTGAAATCGTTTCGCTTAGTTAAACCTAATGAAATTTAAAAATACTGTTCAGTATAATATTTAAACTACTAAATATGTATACTATGATAGTAGGGATGATGACCAAAAAAATGTTTTTTGTCCGTAATGTAGATTATGAAAAAAAAACGTACACGTATTTTTTCTTTTTTTACGGTATCAAAAGATTACGGCGACACATTGAGTTATAATGTGCAAAATCTAGATACAAGTGACGTCAGTCACTTGTATCTAGATTTTATCCATACTTGTGACATATCAACCCCCACTCATCAACTTTAATGCGTTTTAACTAAGTCATTTTTTATTAATATGATAAAGCAAAAAATACGTGTCTAATGTTTTTTTATTATCTGATTGACGGACTAAATAGAATTTCTTTTTTTTTACCTAGGCATCATCCCTATTACAAGTTCTCTGCTTTTATACGTAACAATATATATTTCGTTTAATAAGAATACAATAATACCGGAGAAATTTATGAAGATTTTGGAGTGCGGCGAAGTGTTTACAAACGAAAGCAATTTATGAGAACGTTCATCTTCACGCATTCAATATAACAAAAGTAAAATCATTGCATGTAAAACTTTTTGTTCAAGGTCTGAGCTCACATCCTGATAGTTTCGAAATTCTTATTTTTTATTGCTTTATCATGATCAAAAACATCGATAGGCACGCATTACTTCTGTGGAGTTTCGCTAGTTAATAAAACCATGTAGGTAAGTACCTTTGAAAAAACAGGCAGGCAACTAGTAGGTACTTACTCGTACTTTTTACCCGACTGCGAAAAAGACAGGGTTATGTATTCATGCGTATCTAGATATATACATAATACGTATCTTTCCTTTTTTTGGAATGAAGGTCTTTAACGTGGCTTGCGTTAGAACGGTAGTTGATTCCGAGTTAGTAGTTTCCAGCATAACGCTTTTTCCTTACGTGACGATTTCCACCAGGGAAATCGTCTCATAATGAAAAAGCGTTATGCCAGAAAAAGTAAATTTCAGGGTCTCAAGGTTTTTATTGTCAAAAGTTTTTGAATTTGTTTTATTACATAGCCATCTAGTGTAAGTTTTAAGAAGCTAAAAACTTACATGAAATCTGTATTAATAAATAATATACAGCGACAGGAACTTCATTCTAACCGGGTGTCACGCGATTTTTTTTAAATTAAATTTTTATCCTGCATGTTCTAAGTAGCCAAGTCTCTGACATAGCTTATCTGAAGTAGATACCTAAATATATCTTATGCTTAAAAATTTAAAGATGTTTATTTCTTCCCTGCATATCTACACTTATTAATTGTGGTTCACTGTACCTACTTCTATGTAGAAGTAGGTATATCGTCTATTATATTGTTTTAGTTAATTGTTTACTTAGAGCAGTTCCTGTCGACGTCACAACAATATGCAAGAAATAGCTTTATGTTAAATATAACCCGTTTGTTCGACTACTTTCTGCTATTTATTGTTAAGTCGTCTATTTCTCACTAGTTCCATTATTCTTAATCTGAAGGGTAAACCGAAAGGTACTAAATAGGAATGGGATTCCTAAAGCGGAAAGTATGACGGGAGATGGAGAAGAAAAAAAAGTCGAGAGGTGTCGTGGAACACCCGATCGGAACGAAGTTTGTTTCGCTGTATATTATGTATTTTTATACAGAGCCATCTAGTATGATCTCAAGTATTTAGTGTCAAAAGTAACAAAAACTTTTGACATTGAAACTGACTTTTTCTGGCTCACTGCTTTTCATTACGTGACGATTTCTGCCAGTTTACTACTACCGCGAGCCGCGTTTTTCGTTCCAAAAACCGTTCGTAATAAGTCAAAGCTACTGAAGTTATCAATCCAATTGAAAATTAGTGGAAGATCTAATTACTTGCTATCATTAATTATTATAATTATGTGCTGCTGAAAGAGTTGGACTGACTTGGATCCCGGGTACGTAACAGAAAAACACAACAGAATAAAGATAAAAAATCTGATCGATATTATCCCTGATACTCAGGTCTCAACGCCCTGTAAAAACTACCAAGAATTAACACTTTTATATGACTCATCCATCTGTCAAACGGACACGCTAGTAAAACTTTAGGAATCTAAGTTATTTCGTCAGCTAAAGATTTTAATACCCCTATAGTGACATCACTGAAATAAAAAAGTTTTATGATGTCAAACTGGCGATAAATAACGACAAGCTTACGAAGCTCTAAAACTAAACTCTTGCGCATAAAATGGCGGAAGTGACGAAATACCGTGCTATGACGTCAGGTCCTGTCAGCGGGATCAGAGTTACATGTTACACAAAAGAAAATTAATTGGTATTCATTTCTAGTGTTGGGAATCGAAACAGGGAAAGGGTGGGTTGTTTCCCGACAAACCCAATCCATCACCACTTTCCTTAGTGTTATTTTAGTCAACTATTTAGTATCTCCCTTTTTTCTGCTGGACGCAAAGCGTCCGAGACATTTGGCAATCCATTTCATATGTCTACAACAATTTTCAACAGGATTGACATAAGCTTTTCTGTAACATCAGTATTTCAATACATTTTTTACATATCCATCATCCACCTTAATGCTGATAAAATGTCAGTTTGCCTCTATGCTCTCCGGAATTTTCTCTCATCACTCAGGGCCGCATTAATATGATTCTGCCCATTTTCAGCGACATACAGGCTTGTCAGTTTAACATCGAGTTACTATCAAAGGCTTTTGGGGACAAAGGTTATCCAATGCGTTGTTGATAGAGTCTGGAAAACGAAAGTAGACACTCGAATTATTTGCAAACTTTTTATATGGCAATGCTATGCTAATGTCAACCTCAATTTGATCCAGCATATTGTGATCTTGATACAGCATTCTGACTCAAAAATGACAAAACTTTTACTCTAATCTTTTCACATGGAAGTTTTACATTCAGATTTTGATTATGGTAGTGAATATTAACCAAAATTATTATAGAATGTTGTTTTTTTTTTTCGAGTTGCTGCATAGTAAGTTATAATAAGTAAAGTCGTATTTTTATTCAGACGAAATAAATTGATTTTTCGAAATGTCACGAAACTTCTTTTTGATTTCGATCATTATGAAACCTAAGCATGATTAAACAAATAATCTAAAGTATCAAATTAGGTTACTCCAGGTATGTCATACTATTTTTGGGGTTGCAACGCTTATATTTTTTTAATTTGCCGCGCTTTTTCAGTCTCTTCAGTACTTTCGTTTGCCAGAAATTAGAAATTTGGAAAAACGTTTGAAGAGAAGAGTTTGAAATTTGGAAAAACGTATTTTTTTCTATGTACCTAGTTCTATTCTCTCATTTATCAGCCTGGCCTTTTTCCAACGGCGTCCGCTTTTGGTCTAACCAGTATAATTATGGATTTGATAACCGTTCACTACAGTATCTAAAATGAGGATTCTTTGCAACACTGGTAGGTATATATTTACTTTAGCTTCAAATTTTATGGCGGTTCTGAAGTGGGCCATGGACTAACCCCGCGCGGCCATATGAATGTGTTACCGCGCCCGTGCAGCTACTCGCCTCGTGTTCAGACCCCCATTTAGTTTGCATCGGGCTGCAGAAGAAGTTGACCTATTTCATGATGTGGTTTCAAGATATATTTCACCATTGAAACGTGCTGCCATGCCGTCACGGGTCATGCGCATGATTGTACGATCTAACGTCATCTCACGTCATGATAACCGTGGTTTACGATCACGCAGCCGGTGCTCAGTTTATAGCCGCCGTGAATATACAACAAAGCTGAGCTGACAAGAATATTATTTATGCTCATGTTGAACATTTTTAATGAGCACTTCTACTCATAGCTTTGTTTAAACGATAGTTTGTTTGATATTTGTACATGCGAAAACGTGGATGCCACGACTTTTCTTTTAGCTTTTTTTGTTTTGATGTTTTTTTTTATATACAGGGTGTTAAAGTAATTGCGTGCCATAGCTTAGGGTTAGGTTCAGTATCGATAAACGAAGCCAGAAAAAATATATATTACCTACTAACTTAAAATAGCAATCGTTTAGAATTAAAATTATTTTATTTGTTTAATAAATGCTTTAATTACTTACCTACTATCGAACGCGAATCGAACTAACGGTATGTAAATTACAATTCGAATTTTCCCTTCGTACGGCGATGCTATAATAATGTTTTTATTTTGTTTAAATGCTAATTAATAATTTCCTAGAGTTACCTACATAATATTGAACGCAATGAAATACAACGCCGGGTGAAGGATAGGTAACTAGGTAGGTACGTACAATTCCAAGATTTTTTTTTAAATAAAAACAGCAGCAATTACTTTAATACCCTGTATATTGTAATATCTCTGGTTAGTAGTGTGTTTATTGAAAACTATACAATCTCGTTGGTCACACGCTAGTTGTCATTGCATTGAGAGAAACAGAAAAAAAAAGTCGAAAGTTTTTTGTTCTTAAGATTTCATTATGTTCCATTCAAAATATTCTCTTGGGCTTTTCACAGTTTTAAAATGTAATAAAATAATCGCCGGTAACCCCCAAAAAGAATCGTGGAAGATTGTGGAAACAAGACCAAGATTTTAAACATTCTTGAGCGTCACTGCAACGGCAACAGAATGGCACGGCCATTTTCTTATTGAGTTTTAGAAAGAAAGAAAGAAACGACGACACCTATTTCGTACGGCATATAGTTCTTGATATTGACCTCCATTACCCTTTACCCAACCGAAGCCCACAGCATGTTTACCTTCAGTACATGCACGCTGTCACGTACGCAAGCTTCTGAATCAGAAGCTTTTAACATTATCGAACGTTTACACAAAAGTTGAACGATAGGTGCGCTGCGTCAGGAGTGATGCGTTGTGTATGTCTGTATGTCTGATCGTAGTCGCCATCTTGATTGATGCCTGATCGGCATTTTTATATCCAGTGTTAATATACTAAAATAACAATTAAAGATCTAATGATCAAACATCAATCTGCCTAGCCTTTTCCCAACTATATTGGGGTCGGTTTCCAGTCTAACCAGATGCAACTGAATACCAGTATTTTACACGAAGCGACTGCCTATCTGACCTCCACAACCCAGTAACTGGGTAATAGGATACCCCTTGGCCTTGACTGGTTGTCAGATTTTTGGGCTTCTGACGACCCGTAACGACTGTCAAAGATCCACAAATGACAGCCGAGACCAACGGCTTAACGTGCTTTCCGAGGCACGGAGGAGTCTCGGTATGTAAAGATGGTCACCCATTCACAGACGAAACCCGGCAAGCGTAGCTTAACCTAAAGGAATCGACCCGTGCGGCTGTTATTACTCAGCCACGAGCTCCTAATCTAATGATGTTGATGGAAATATAAAGGTTTTTAAATTACAAGTTAGTGAAAAGTTTGTTATATAGGTTAAAAAGATAAAGCTTTTGTCCACTGTCTCTCTTTTCGTGGAAGTTTTATAACAAGAGAGCAAAGTTATTTTTCTTCTCATCCGATCGTCTCACCCCAAGCGCTGGTAAATTAGGATCCTTATCCAAATAAGATATGAACCCTTTTAAGTATCTCTGAACTGCATTTGGCATAAATGGTAACATTTTCCTTTGTATACAGGTTGGTTTGGATATACTCTACTGAATTATTTTTGTATAAACAGGAAAAGAGAATTCGTAATTCTATTAAAACATCATCGAGAAAGAATACTCTTATTCTTGCTCTGGTTCAATATTAGTTTGGTTTAGACCCGAACACATAAAAAAAAAAAAAATGGATTTCCACATATCTCCGGTTATGACGACAAGATATAAGTTGAATGCCGTACAAAAATCGTTTGTAAATCGTTTATAATGTTTGGACAGCTGAGGACAGTGTCTAATGGTTTATGGGGACGCCTCGACTGCCATCCGAGGAATGGGGTCAGGGGGAGGATCAGGAAGTTGGAAGTAGGTGAGATTGAGAATAGCGAATTATGTTTGTTTGTTTTCGGTTCTACCAACATCGCAGAAAGCACACAGAACTCGTTTTACCACATGATTTTGATTGTTTCTACCACATACCTGCAATTTGGAAAGGGCTTCTTCCTGAGGTCTATCTGTAGAGCTACGATATAGACAGCTTCAATTAAATTTAAAGAGAATCGTTTTCGAAAAGGGTATCCAGCGTACCTGTGGTCCCCTGGAATTGCAGTTGTCCATAAGGCAGCGGGGACTCTTGTGACCCATCAGATGGGCCGACAGCTAGAATAGCCTCTGACTGCGTTTCGCAACCTAGTTATGCCAAGCTTGGGTCAAAAATCATAGAATCTACGTTCTTGAACTTTGACACCAGTTATCTCAAAATTTTACTCTGGCAATAAGCGTAAAAAATACGGAGAAGACCATCTTTATTTAATCAGATATCTAATGAGGTACACATTTAAACAAAATATTAATAGTTGCCGACGAAAATGTCGATAATGCTGGCAAAGGTAGAATTTGGAAATTGTTGAATTTCAAATAATTTAGTGATAATCGAATTAATTAACTTGTTTATTGACATCCCACTACTTTCTAACCTCTCAGCAATCCATCACACGCTAGGCACCCAGGTCGTCATGACCAGGTCACAGGCCGTGGAGCGACTTTTGAGTTTTTAACATGACTCCCGGTCTACTCACTGGCCACTTTTCAGTTGTCGCTTAATTAGTTTGCGTGTACATACAGCGCACGGGTTTTTTCGAATCCCATCAATTTTTGCCTAGGGTTTATGGGGGTGCTTAATTGTTACAAATGGGTCAAACTATCACGTCCTAGAAGGAATACGTCAAATTAGTTGACAAGTCAAACTGTATAAGTAATCTTTTTATTTTGAATCAGTTCAACAACATTAATTGCGTGATTTACGCTGTAGAGCAATGGATTAACAATTTCTCTCAACATTCGTCGGATTGCGACTAAAACTGTGTTTAGCAATTGGGGTGCTGGCAGCTTATTTATAAACCATTTTCTGCAGTGGACCCAAATTAACTTTCACGAACTTTTGCTCTTGTTATCATACAGAGAAGAAATAAACAGGATTGCTTAAATGACTGCAACTTTCAGTTAAATTCTATATTTTTCGCAAAATATCAAAGAGTATCACCCCATAAATGTGAAATATACGCTGTCATAAGCCCATCACCCGCTGTACGAACAGGAACGGATGAACAGTTGTCATCTTAAATCCGGGTTTTCATCAAATTACAACGTTTATGTTCGGGTTGTTGTAAAAAATGTATCCGTTCTATAAATAATTCGCAGTCATTGGACGGTGACTACAAACACGTGGTTGATATAAACGTTACGGGTTTTCCTTCTTAAGTTTTTCTCTGTCTAGGGAATAGTTATTTATCCAACATGTGAGGAAAGTTCGTTTTTCCTATGAGTTTTGATTTTGAGTCTTGAGCGAACGAAGGATTGAAAAATAGAATCACGAGCGCAGCGAGTGATTATAAATTTCAATCCTGAGTAAGCGAAAGACTCAACAAAACGAATAGCAAATGAACTTGCTCACAAGTTGCATACAAAACTTTTCACCACTCCCAGCAAGAAAGTATTCAGTCATCATAGGTAAATAAATTAAATAGACACAAAGCAAATCAAAATAATTCTTTATATTTTAAAATATCTTCAAAACTTAACATAAAAAAATCAGGCAAGGTTAGTTTCTGAACGGGAACATTACTTTCCTCACTGTTCAAACAGTGAGTAAAAACCAACTTTCCTCACTGTTCAAGCAGTGAGGAAAAACCAACTTTCCTCACTGTTTTCGTAGAGGAAAGACACTTCTTTCGTGCGGGAGTGGTGAAAAATAATTTCCCACATTTTCGTTTTCCGACGGCATAGGGTTGTTGAATATGTAAACTTATGTACTTGCGCAGGCCAGGGAAGTATGCCATAAAAGGTAGGAGGCCAGATTCAGCAGTGGGTGGAACAAGGCTGCCAAAGGTGATGATGTTCATGATGATGATAATCATGATAGACAATATGATAGAATATGCTGTACTGTACACCAACATTTTATGAAAGAATCGTTGATTGAATGATGTCGTTCAACCGAGTTTCATGCACCCTAACTGTCCTAATATTATAAATGCGAAAGTAAGTTTTTTTGTTTGTTACGCTTCAAACAACACATCAAATATGATTTAACTAACACAAAAATAATCATGTTTACTTAGTTATAAAATCAACATTTTGTTTATTTATTACACGAAACTAAACATAAATCTTGAACGTCACAGCAAACATTGTGAAGCCTTGGATCGTTTTGTAAAGTAAATAAGAACTAATATTAAAGTTTAGTATAGATAGTCACTCCGCAAATTCATTTAAATAAAAAACGACTCTTGCTAGGACACAATAAAGTGCAATTCAGGTCGCACAGCGCTAAAAACTAAAGAGTTATATTCACCTAGAAGTTGCCTCTCATTCTATCGCGTAACTCTTATTAATTATATTCTACGTTACGTTACGCCCGGTGTATGGACTGAAATAAGGCGTGATACGCACCGAGTGAACGACGAGACACGTTATTAACTCACTCAAGTCCGTAAATCACTTGTGACCAATAGCCCTTATGGTGTGGGGCTACAGTTTGAGCGGGATACACAGGCTATTCGAATTTAAAAGTAGATTTTCAAGGTTCATAGGCCCAAGGACCTTATTGCTGCTAGCAGAACCATAGGACCAAATTACTAAGCTACCTTTTCCGTCTACCTAAGTAGGAGGAAACCGTATTTAAAAAAAAGTGAGACTTAAATTGCTTTTCCTTCTGCGTCGGTCAATAAGGACATAGTGTCAGTTTCTTTATTGCATGGTAATGCTTTTTTTTAAAGAAAGTTACCTTTGATAGGGCATGTACACACGGCTACCGCGGATTTCCGTACAATGCGAGGTTAGCTTATACTGGAAATGTTTAGCTTGAGTTGTGTGTACAAGTACAATGCAGTTCTCACTTAATCATTCGACATCTTTGACAGCTTTATTATTTCTTGAAACGGTATTGTCTATCTGAGAAGCAATTGGAGTGTACGTCTACCGCTTATATGTTTAGTGGGTATCTTCTACACACTAACAAAAACCCGCTCTCGCCTCAGCACCCGCTAACGTCACCGGCATACCTAAAGTGCCATAACACTTAACCTTGTCCGCTCGGTTGGTAACGTCCTCGATGATGTAGTGGCCCAACACTTCTATCATATTTTTGTTATGACAGCTCAATCGGTAATAGGGATGACGACTAAAACAATTTTAACGGTTTGTAGATTATATAAAAAATATACGGTATTTTTTATTTTTTTACGTTATCAAAAGATTACGGCGACACATTGAGTTAAATGTGGCATGACGTCACAAGTATGTAGATTTTATACTAACTTGTGACGTATCAACCCCCAGTTCCCAACTTTAAGTCATTTTTTTATTAATATGATAAAGCAAAAAATATGAGTCTAATATTTTTTATTATCTAACTAACGGACTAAATATAATTTCTTTTTTTGGACCCAGGCATCATCCCTATTTCTCGATCATAGTAAATGAGAAGTTTCAGGTCTTCAAGGTCAAGGTTGTACGTTTTTCAGGGCAATGATGGGTAGTTCCGATTCTAGTGGAAATGAGTGGGTTTTTAATGTTTAATCAACTGAAATAAATAATATCGCCCGCGACTTTGTCCGCGTGAAATTTCTTGTTTTAACATAAAATTTGTAATATTCTACGACACTCGGCAATACTGTGAGTTTATATAATTGTTTATAATTTTACTTTAAAAGTCAATTTATTTTAATTTATTGTTTTTTTCATTACAATGTTTTTCTTATGAGTTGTATTGCAATATGTGGTTAGCTAGCGACGTCGACAATTATTTATTTTACCTCGATGGTACTAGTGTATCAATTATAACTCCTAGTTACAGCTAGGTATATGTAAGCGGGCACGCCCTTTATGCCTGGAGGCTTTTATTTAGATATTGTTTACGTTTAGTTATTTTTATTTCTGCCTGAGTATAGTTCACGATGTTTTTGGGTGGTATATTGGCGTGTGCTAGTTGTCATATGGCTATTAATTTATAATTTAAATTTGTTGCGTATCTAATGTAAATTATTTTGCATACTATTATACAGGGTGTTTGGCGCATGGACCGACACAATTTTTTCAGGGATTTGGGAGGTCATTAGCTAGGTTCTACCCATACACCCTTTGTCCCAAATGTCACGGTTGGTTACATATGATTATTTTTTTTAAATGAAAAAAATTCCCAAAATGTGTCCTTTAATTTGAAATAACTTTTTTGTTTGTGGGTGTAGTGGCACAAAACAATTTTTTTTGCATTCTCCAAAGTCCTTTAAATCTAAAAACATCTTTGTTTTATACAACTGGTTTCAAGAAAATTCCTTACAAGCTTCCAAAGTTAATTTTTGTATTTAATGAATGAAATTTTACAACTTCTAAATTAATTATAAAAAAAACTAAAAGCTATTTTGAACTTAGCTAGAACCTAGCTAATGACCTCCCAAATCCCTGAAAAAATTGTGTCGGTCCATGCGCCAAACACCCTGTATAGAATTATTTTTTTCTAACTGAACAGACAGCTGTGCTATTGTGGAGTTTGTTGCGCCACTTCTTCTTCCCAGCTAAAGCACTAGGAAATGGTGAAGGGTGGGCGTTTTGGGGGACTGTCTTATGTAATTTTCACGTTCGAAAAGTGCTGATTCTCAGCCTAGTTTGATTAAATGACTTTTGACTTTGAACTGTAGTTCCCATTACTGAAATATAGTTTGGGATCGGATCTGAATTTCGAAGATTACCACTTACATAGGTACCTACATACAAACTCACTGTTATACTAACTCATTATTATATTAGTATTGATGTGTAGCGGCACCTGCATCGTCACATGCGACCTACGTTTACGCATCAAAGACCTGACGTCACACAAATCCTGCATCGCGCAATTAGAGTTTACCGCGCGAACAGCATATATATATAACTTCCCCGGTCTGGCCGGTAGATCCTCCATTTTCTATAGAGGATGAGTGAACTTTACACCCTGTTCCTCATACCTCTAAAGATGTATTCGTTTTTCGTCCTATTCGTAGGTAGGTACTACAATAATGTATTATGTCCAATGTTGAAGGCTATCTATAGCTTGTTATCAAAGTTTACCGCCGGAATTGCATTCATCCTATTATCAAAAGTGTGTACATGGGAACATCAGAAAAGAAATAAAAGATATGTCGTCCAAAAATAAGAATAAATAAAAAAAAAATCTAAATCAACGATTACTAACTCAATTCTGGAGGACGCCTTTGGATAAACAATAAAGTTAAAATACCTATTCAAAATAAACTGGTGAATGCTGAGTGATCAGTTAAAAACCAGGTACACTTTATTGTGTTTACATTCACACATCAACTTGTTTCTAAGAAAGGCCATAAATAAACTGAACGTATCTTTGTTTTATGCCATGAAACAACTGAAACAAATCGTGCCACCGTTTTATTGGCGAGTTCGTTTCCTGTGCGCTTTTGTTCCATTTCTGATGAAACTCGACCGGCCCTAAAGGGATTAATTAAAGGCGAGTGCAATCAGAAATAAATTAGGTACATGAGTCACTGCTCTTACTTAGTTGTTGAACTTGACAAAAGATTTGTGGAAAACACTTTTACTTTGTATTGAAAATATAAAACGTGGGTTCCTAAAATGTATAACGACGATACTAGTAAAGCTCAACTTACAATTATTTCAAAATGGATGGTTGGGAACTTTTTTGGCATCTGCATTTACAAAGAGCTAACGGAACTGTATTTTTTCAGATTATGTGCAATGATGATGACGGAGTAACATAATAGTACAGACATGTAGAAAAAAAAGTTTAATTTGTCTGTTTGTGCAGTAAAAAAAATGCAAACCCCTTTCATTATTGTTTTATCTTGGTGTGCGTGACAGCTACGTCTTACACTCGCGCCACGTCAGTGTGCTGTCATTGTGGTTTTTTAGTGTGCGTGCATTTAGTGGCTAGCAGTTAGACGCTATTTTTTCGACTATTGCACAGCTTTGACTGTTAATCTAGACATATTTATATCTTAGGTAAACACCGAACGATTTTGGAGTAACCCCACTGGAACGCTCTTCCTACATACCTAATACCAATAATATATTTTAGTAACTAAATACACGTCAGTTTGTCAGTACCTAATTAAATAACGCGAGTGTTCTTCATAACTCGTATATCAGTCAAGAAGCGCGTTGTTTTATATTATTTCCTCGCTTCCCTGAACTTGGCAGAACATTCCCAACTGCTGCACAACACAGCCAATTAAAATGAACATGATTTAGAATCGGAACAATCAATAATACTGGGGAGATTTTGAAAGATTAATAATTTGAGCCTTTAATTGTTATGCGAATGATCGAAGTACTAATTTTATCACGCTTTCATAATGTTTGTTGGCAATTTCAGCCATCAAGTCTACAATATGTTTCCACCGTAGGTAAATCTGGTGTCCCGAGAAGAAGAAGGCCTCTGGTTTTTAAAACAAATCCTGCGTACCTACTCAATTTTACAGTTTATCACCCATATAAAACTTCGCCAATTTCTCGGAAAAAGTCTGATCAAAAGAAACGATTTAGCAAATAATTCAGGCCTATTTCCCACTCAGAACTGAAGCCGTGAAATAAAACTTAAGACTGATGACGAGGTCCCTCCACATGTCTCAGGTGATGTGTGACCATGAATGATGAGTCACTATAAATAATAATATGAAGTGTGAATCGTCTGACCGCGCGAGGGCACACCGATGGCATTAATAATTTAAACTAATTTGCGTCACACGGTTCGCAGAAAATACATATTTTTTGGATATCATTTAATTTTTTGAGGATTATTAAATTACATGGCTGTTTCAATAAAAGCGATTTTTGTAACTATGAAAATCTATGTTCTACTACCTACTAGGGCTATAAAATAAGCTTTAAAGGTTTCCGTGTAGTTTCCACGTCATTTCCCGAGGATATCCGATCACTGAAAATATTACAGCATGTCTACAAATAAATAAACTTGAAAAAAAAAACAAAGTATAAATAATTTCTCGAAAGTTACATGTTTTTACGCTTAAAACGCCAGACCGGAAACTAGCCATCAAATCAGATCTAAGCGGTCGTGGTAGAAAGAAATCGAATGTATTTTTTTAAAACAGTATTTGCGAAGTATTTACCTCAGCCTATGTGGAAATATTCCTGAGGTGATATCATTGCTTCCCTAACTAAAACTGACAGGTTGGAAGGTAACTGACGCTAGACGAGTGACGTCACTTGTCATGATACACGTCAAAACACGTCATCGTACGTGTCTGTAATAAGATATGAAATTGAGAGCGTTGATGATATTTTTCGTCTTGAGTTTGCTGCCAAGATATTATTATGGTTTTTATGTAATTTCTATATGAGTGCCTACCTATACCAATTTCTGAAACTAGATTTCACCGTATTATAACCTATTTGAAAGAAACTTGTAGATTGGTCCTCAGACACGGAAGTTTTTATTACTCTTATAACTGACTAAAGAATGGCTAACATACAAGGGCACTATAAGCTAAAGAAGTTAAAAAAATACTTATTTTAATCCATAACCGGGTAACAGTCTTAAAAGAATATGTACAAGTACATAAAAAAGGGAGAAAGAATCAACGGGCATCAAAAAATTCTGCTGTCAGAATCAGCATTGCTACGTTGTATGGCAATGCTGATTCTTTGGCCAAAAAATAGGCCAGCCCTCTGGTCACGTGACGAGTCGACCAACCGCTTGGCGATGTCTTGAAAAACTAAATGGGCAATCGAACCCTGTTGTTTCAACCCCAACCGGCTCGAATTTATAAGTCCCAGGAAGATTGAATTGGTATTTGCGCCGTTTGAGGATTTCCGCATCCATTACCTACCTACAAATGAAGTTAAGTTTTTGATTATTATTCTATACAACTAACATTATGCAAAAAACTTGTTGAACCTTCAATCTTTATTCTTCAACATAACAAAAACCGTAGTTTCAACGAAACCTATAAAACCACTTAATTCAGATGCGCTAAACTCTAAACTAAAGAAAATGACGTAACAAGTTATTCCCATGGTAGTTAATTATTACATATTATTATAAATTGAAGTCGCTGTCCGTGTCTATCTGTACATAGGACGGCCTATGTTCTACCGCGTTTCTGACAAATAAATTACTTAACGGGTTTTGATACGGTTTTCAACATCATTTAGAAAATTTATTCCGGCAGGTTTATATATTAATATCTTAACTTAGATTAAAAACTTTTTCACAAAAAATAAAACCGACTTCCAAAAAAAAACACTACAGAGTGAAAAATAACTTTGAATTCGGAATTCGGTGTCTTGGGTTTTTTATTTTAGGTTTTTTGCCACCGACTTCCGAAATAAAAGTTATTTTTCACTTTGTAGTGTTTTTTTTCGGAAGTCGGTTTTATTTTTTATTGTGAAAAAGTTTTTATTTTTCACTTTTTAGTTGTGGTACCTACACAAAACCCCCACAAAAATTTGAATACCAAGTAAATTACAGTGACAGGAACGATTAGAATATCATCCACATATACTAGGTGGAAAAAATATGTATTATTGAAGCTAACTCAAAAACCCCTCATCAGATCTTGACCAAAATTTATATGGAACCACTTCTGAAGCATGACCTACCAAACAAAAAAAAAAAAAATCATCAATATTGGTTCATAAACGACGAAGTTATCCGCGAACACACATAAAAAAAATATATATATATATACGGTCGAATTGAGAAACCTCCTCCTTTTTTTAAGTCGGTTAAAAAAATAGATTTTAAGTCGTTAAAACCATGCGCAGCAGGGGCTGCTCGCTAGTAGTTAATATAGACATTCCGATTTCATATAACCTTATTATAGCTAATTAAAGCTGTCACAGAATATGATCCCCCGTGACGAGTTCAAAGTGGCTTATTTATGGCATAGTAAGATAAAAGGGTGAGGAAATCGGCGTCAGCACGCTATGAACGCCAATTAGCTTATGAATATTATTTATTTATATATTTAAATTGACTTCTTGTCGCCATTTTAAAAGGATATATTCTCAGCGGCAGTGAACGTGCAAGCCCATAACGCAAATTTGTGAACAAACTAAACCTATTCTTTGAGATTTTTTAGGGCTTGAGAAACATTGAGCCCGATAACACACCACCGCCGCGAAACCATAGCAGCGAATCCGCAATAATTCAATTCAATTGACTCGCGTCATGTTCCGCTATTCTAGTTCGAGTAGCGGAACATGACGCGAGCCAGTTGAATTGAAGTACAACAGTTTCGCTGTAAGGGTTCGCGGCGGAGATGTGCTACTGGCGTTACTGCCGCTAAGTGAACATATATGTAGTAGAAGAAAATGTTTAAAATCTATGAAGCGGAAGCTTTTGACATGCTTTTAAAAAAATGATGAGCACATCTGCATACGATGTATTCTACCCCCTCTGAATTACTGATACAATATGTTTCGGTGTAACTAAAATAGCTTAGTGACTCTTGCGTTTGCTAGTTACCTACTCTTGCATTTAGTTTCCTATTCTTTATATTAATCCCTTTGACATTTAAGGACAAATAAATCAATTACCAAAAATCTAAAAAAAAACTCATAATTTTTTCTTAGTAGTATTATAAAAAAGAAGCGACATTATTTCCTGCTGATGCGAATATGATAACCGTTGACACATATACGACTAACATTTTATGTCGTATACAAATGTAGTAGCGTGTGTGCGAGAAAAAATATTTTCGGCTAACACACCTTCCGTGCCAACAATTTCTGGCAGGCAATTGGCAGAATGATGCTACCGACCACTATTTCTTTTGGACATTGCGCTTATTAGCTTTGAGGAGTGTTGCAGGGTTAAAACTAGGATTTGCAGTTGTCATTTATAGCAAAATTTGGAGCACAATTTTTTAATTATAGCCTCTTCCAAAAGTATCTGAATGATGTGTAAAGAAATCTTGTTAAGATTAAATTCCTACGCAAACGATCATTTCAGTGAATTAATAACACATTCATCTGTATTTATAAGGTTTCAACTTTATATCTCACCACTTTTTCTAACAATTATTGTTTGAATAATATTATTAAATCTTAATGACAAATAATCGATGAAAATTAAGGTTATAAAATTAACGTCAAGTGTCAAAATGAAAAACATCTTTAAATCCTATACTATTAAACGAACAATATTGTAATCACGTTCTCGAAAACTGCTCTAACGATTTCGATGAAAGTTGCATATAGGGATCTAGCTAGGTCTCATATCTGGGAAAATTCGCTTTCTCCGTATTTTCACCCGTACAGAGGTCGGTCGCCCAAAGTTTAGAACAAGATGGCTACCTTAGAATAATGACATGGCAGCATGGCATTAGTAAGTACCTACTATCAAGGCAGCATGGAATTAGTATGTACTGTCATGGCAGCATAGAATTAGTATGTACTACACACGGGCTTTTTATTTCACCTCAGCTTTTGTCCAGTTTCCTTGCTACTAACAATCACTTCCCTTTGATTAGTTCTACGTCGTGTGGAATGGGATTGAATATAAATGGAATTAGCATGAAATTATCCTATACTATTAAATGAGCATTCTCTATTCTTACCCGAGCAGAGCTTGGTCGAACAGGTAATTGATTTAAAATCAGAATTTAGGGTTTAAGTATTCAAAAAACTCAAATCAAAGCACTCAATTGGTAAATGGCATTACAAAATAGCATCGACAGGTACGTTTTATTTTACTTTTATTTTTTTGAAAAACGTTTCTCCACACAATTAATCAATCAATCAATTTCTCCTGTATTGTGGGTGCATTTACAAACATTTAAACTCACATACACAAACAGCCAGACCCGGAACAACTAATTGTAGGTCATACAAATATTTGTTCCGTGCGGGAATCGAACCCGCGACACGCAGCGCAGCAGCCAAGCGCTTAACCACTGCGCCAACCGTGCCGTTCGTTTCTGATCTTTTTGCTAAATATTGTCACTCGAAACGTGTAAACAATCGATGTCTGATCACAGTGATAACTAATAACAATTACTGTAAGTAAAAGTCAGTGCTTATAATTGAAGCCGCAATACTATACTTAATTGAAGCTAAACCTTCTACTCGGTTAATAATTTGTAGCTTGAATTGTGCAAACAGTTAGGTACATCATTTACAGCTTCAATACGACGAATAAAAAGAAGACGTGTCCAGTGTTTGAGTGAATAATAAATAAATCATTAAATAAAAATCTTTATTGCAGACCACATGATCCATAAAAAAACACATAAATTAAAATAACAAAATCAAAATATAGGGTACTTAAACAGTACAGCTACTACTATGACCAATAATGCCCGGCTGTTTACACGTTACAAGTTGGCATGTATCACATGGTCTGATGATAAATATGATGATCAGATCGCACACGTAACGATTTGGATGCGTCCACGCCTGCGCCAAGACCAAAGGCGCCTGATGTGTCGGAGAAACTGCCAACTATTATTATTTAATAATCAATATTAGACAGGCAGCTGTTACGGCTTGATATTCCTCTATTTATAGTTATTATGCATAGTAGCGTAATAGGTAGGGAAGGTAATTTAAGGGTTGTTTTCAAAATATGTACATTTTTTTGTGTTTATTTTGTGTTATTGTGAAACAAAAGTAATAACAATGTGACAATGGTCACACAAATGAACAAAATGAACCTCTGTTCATTTGAGTTATACGTTTATTTTCAAAGTGGGCAACATCGCAAATAGATGTCAAACATTTCGCTGTTTTTTATTAATTTGGCAATATTACCGTATGGAAATATAAAATATAGCTAACTAGTGAATTAAAATATTGATTATGAAATGCAATAATTAATTTCGTAACACCGAATATTTAGTTTTAGATGTAAAAAGTATTTGGAAAGTTTCTAAATGCCTTTTTTACGCCTAAAAGTGGAAAATCCAAAAGCACGCCTCATAACGCTCATTCAAAATAAACAATTTATTTAAACGACTTTTCATGAAGTATGTTTTGACTGCTTTTTTACCCATCAATAATAAATAATAGTAAAATTTCTCACCTCGCAATCTTTACGTACTGTCAAAGACTATTTAGGTTTGCTAGTGATGTTTTTTCGTTTCTGCTGCACTTAATCAATTTAAAAAAGTACAGAATTAGTCTCCATTAATTTATCTATACAATGGTATATAAATTAAGTAGGTTCTGTGTACTAGCAGGCAGTATAACAATAAAAACAGTTGTAATAAGAAGGCAAAACAAATGTTTATTTCACCACTCCCGCACGAAAGAAGTGTCTTTCCTCTACGAAAACAGTGAGGAAAGTTGGTTTTTCCTCACTGCTTGAACAGTGAGGAAAGTTGGTTTTTCCTCAATGTTTGAACAGTGAGGAAACTAATGATCCCGTTCAGAAACTAACCTTGCCTGATTTTTTTATATTAAGTTTTAAAGATATTTTAAAAAATAAAGAATTATTTTGATTTGCTTTGTGTCTATTTAATTTATTTACCTATGATGACTGAATACTTTCTTGCTGGGAGTGGTGAAAAGTTTTGTATGCAACATGTGAGCAAGTTCATTTGCTATTCGTTTTGTTAAGTCTTTCGCTTACTCAGGATTGAAATTTATAATCACTCGCTGCGCTCGTGATTCTATTTATCAATCCTTCGTTCGCTCAAGACTCAAAATCAAAACTCATAGGAAAAACGAACTTTCCTCACATGTTGGATAATTAACTATTGTTGTTATAACACTCTCTATTGCTTCGCATTATGAGTCATGCAAAAAGACTGCTCAGTAGTTTTAAAAACCGGCCAAGTGCGAGTCGGACTCGCGCACGAAGCTCGAAGCTCGGTATCTATAAAAACGGCAAAATAATCATGTCTGTTGTATGGGAGCCCCCCTTAAATATTTATTTCATTCTGTTTTTAGTATTTGTTGTTATAGCGGCAACAGAAATACATCATCTGTGAAAATTTCAACTGTCTAACTATCACAGTTCATGAGATACAGCCTGGTGACAGACGGACGGACGGACGGACAGCGAAGTCTTAGTAATAGGGTTCCGTTTTTACCCTTTGGGTACGGAACCCTAAGAACTGTTATGGACCATGTATTTGCCTACTATATTTTCCAAGATTCTTAGCTTCTTAATGCTGTTGAATTTCTGTTAAGCTACGATTTCGTAGAAGAGTGGTTCCGTCATATTAAAATGGCAGTCATGAAAATCTATCACTCACACCAGTATTTGACAGTCAGTCGCCAAGAACCATTCTGTATTTGGACACCCGTTGTTGTGTGACCGTTCACCACCTTTTTTAGTTAACCAAAGCTTTACCGTTACTAAGAAAGAGTCTTGTGACATTCAGCCGTTGTCGTAGGCTTAGTTCCGATCCCATTGGTTTGTTGTAGGCTTTGGCGTAGCGCGTAGCTTGTAGCTCGTAGCACGTAGCTAGTAGCAACGTAGCAAAGGACGAAAACGCCAACTGTTAAAAATATAAACATTTTTGGGCAACACCTTCACAGTCGGGTTAAATATTAATCATTAAATCAAAACAACGATTAATAAAATAATTAAGTACATAATAATCCTTTCCACTCAACCAAAAGGGACGATTTTATTTGAAGTTTACAACTTCTCTACATAAACATATTATCACTATTAAATACAGAAACTCAAACATTCACAATACATCCATTATGTATTGTAATGTATACTAAAAACAATGGGCTAGACGTAGACTCGTGAGTCATGTACCTTCAATGTGAGTGACTCCTATTCATTACTTTACTACAAGATTACGCACAGACAGATATGTGACACATAAAATATTGTTTTATGAATTATACAATGAGGTATGAGGAACAGGGTGTAAAGTTCACTCATCCTCTATAGACAAGGGAGGATCCTCCGACCAGACGGGTGTGGTGTCTGGCGGGCAACTGCCTAACGATTGATGTCGGAAAATTATTATAATGTCAATCGCGTAGTAAACTCTACTTGCGCGATGCAGGATTTTGTGTGACGTCAGGGTTTTTGTGTGACGTAGTCTTTGATGCGTAGTTCGAATGTGGCGATATAGATGCCGCCACACTATCAAGACATAATTATTGATGAATAATAAACACCTAAGATCATCGATAGATAATTAACAATGACTAACTGAATAAAACCAAATTTTCTACAAATCTAAATAGACTCATTTAATAGTCTATCTAATTAATATGTTAGTCACGTTTAAGATACTAGTAAAGTAACAAAACTGCTTCAAATTCTGCTTGCAATCTCTCGCCATATGGAAGAGTTCACTGACTAATAGTAGTTTATCGTGATTTAAATATATACAGATGAGTATAAGGCGTGGGCCGAACAGTCAGCGTAGACGGAGCGGGGGCGTTTTTCCTACGTCATAAACGCTTTAGGGAAAAAGTTAAGTGTCATTTGATCGGAATTTTAATAGTATGCTGAGTGTTAATTTTCGATATGAAAAATGTCTGACTCTTCTAGATTTGTTATTATTTTGCTGTGTGTGTTAATTGTGTGTTGTTATTTTCAAAAATGTAAACATAGAAAAATGATAATCTATATAATATATAAAACAAACAGTTAGTTACACCATTTATAACTCAAGAGCGGCTGGACCGATTTTTATGTTCTTTAATTTGTTGGATTTGTCTCCGCTCCGAATAGCAGAATAATTCGTGACAAGTCGTGGGTCTCGAGTTCGAACCCAAGGCACGCACCTCTGACTTTTCGGATTCATGTGCGTATTATATAATTATCACTTGCTCAAAAAACGGTGAAGGAAAACATCGTGAGGAAACCGGCATGCCTGAGAGATATTTTTCGACGGCATGTGAAGCCAAGTCAGAGGCCTGTGGGCGGCTTTAAAACTCTGACACCAGGTTAGTTTACTAACCACACGAAAAGAAGAAGCAGAATAATTAATAAGACATCAAAAAAACTCACGAAAAATAAATCAAAATTAATTAATTAGGTGGGTTTGTTTAAAAGTCTAATGGGTATACCACTGGGCTCGATATTGGGTCCATTCCTCTTTTTAGTATACAATAATTGATTTACCTCATTTACTGAAAAACCGACCACAAATGGTGTTATTTGCTAAAGGTCCATTATTGGTTTACTGTAAATAATTTGGTATTAAATCAGAAGAAAACCAAATGCATAAGATTCGCGTTACTGGATGTTAGAAGTAGTGAATGCCACGTTGCCTATACTAATCGATACTAATATTATAAAGAGGAAAGATTTTTTTGTTTGTTTGTACCGAATAGGCTCCGAAAGTACTGGACCGATTTGAAAAATTCTTTTATTTTTTATCCCGCGAAAAATAACGGGTCTCGCGGGAAAGACCACGGGAGCGAAGTCGCGGGCAAAGTGTTAGTATTGAATAAGGAGACACTAGAATTCGTCGAAAAAATGGTTTTCCTGAGGATCACGCTTGACTCAAAACTACAGTGAGGTCCTCACTTAACATCACTTGCAGGGCGGCTAAGTTCAGCCGCTTACGCTGTTTGGAAAATCCGCCAACTAACAGACATGGATACCGCGAGACTGGTCTATTTTAGTTACTTTCATAGCATCATGTTTTACGGTATTTTTCTGTAGGAACGGCCGCAGATATTGATTCTATCTTTATTCTGCAAAAGAGGGCTGTCAGAGCCATCTACAACCTCCGCAGACTCGAATCTCTAAGGGAACTGTTTAAGAAAATTAACATTATGTCGGTACCTTGTCAGTATATGTGTATATATGAAAACCTTATGTATGTTCGAAAAAATCTATATCTTTGTAGTAAGATAAGTTTCTGGCATCATTTTAACACTAGACATAGGAACGAATTAGATCAACCACGTTTCAGATTGTCAAAAGTACACACTTATTTTATAAGGTACTGTTTAAAATGTTATAATAAAATACCACTAGATATTCTTCAACTAAATGAGAAGAAATTTTAAACATGCATTAAACACACACTATGTAGACAAGCAAGTCTATAAGTTGGATGATTATATCGTAGATAAAAATGCGTTGCTTATTGCTGGTCCTGCTCCACAGCCACTTGGGCTCACTAGTTAAAAAAAAATATTTGGTTGAGTTGCTTCCCCTATTTTTATTTTGTCTGACTTTACGAACTTAATGTTTTTTTATTTTTTATTTAACCAAGTTTTAATTGTTGAATACTCCAAAAGACAATAGAGAGTGATAATGAGAATGATAATAAAGGTAATGATTTTCTTTCTTTTTGGGAGTAAAATTCTTTTAATCTCACAAATACATTGCAAACTATAGTTATGTATAATTTAGATGCATTTAATAAAAAATTGTAAGTACCATGGAGCTGTTTATAATGTTATTATGTTGTATGTTGACTTGAAAGAGCATGGCAGTTGAGAGTTTGTCATGCTCACTTAAATATCTCGCTGATGGTGGCGAGTGTGTTGGATCGTTCGGGGTCCCCTTAAAAATGGTTGAGCTGGATGGTGCTGATCCACGCGTCATGTTCGTGAACGGGTGCCGTCAGTTGAGACTGGTCATCTCTTAACTACCAGGGCTTATTTTTAATCCTATATTTTTAATCGTTTTTGAAAAAAACTTTTTTTTTAATTTTTAAATATTTCTTACATATAGAAGCAACAAGTCAACAAACAAACAAGAGAAGAGAGAGAAGATCCATAGAGATCTACGTTTCGGAATGGTCAACTAGCTTCAACTTTCTGACTAACTGACTGACTCTTTGACAATTCAAAAGTGCCTGTAACTGATTTAATTGAAATAAATGCTTTGAGTTCGAGTTTACTCATATAAATCGTCAATCGTGTAATTAAAACTAACTTTAAACATTTTTTTTTTCATAGGATTGGTCCTTGATTACTATAATTACATTAATTATCACCATTAAGCATATTTTTTTCAAACTGCTAACTGAAATCAAAATTATTTTATACTACAGTGATTTCCCGCTTGCAAGGTTACCTGACCTTACAATGCGTTTGAGTCGAATTAGATTCATGACGTCGAAAAGATAACTAAATATACATACATACCTAAGTATATCCAATATATTTCGCCGCGGAAGTTTATTATTAACGAATACTACTAAGTTTTCTTTATTCCAACTTTTAAAAAGATACTACGTATATTTCCGTATCAATTTAATTGCAAGATGAAAAGTGCGTAGTGCGTCTTGTTACCTATTTTCCTTTATCTATACAGCTGAAGAGTTTGTATTTTTATATGAACGCGCTGATCTCTTGAATTCGCAGGCGTGATTTGAAAAATTCAGAAAATGTTTGCATTTCATAACCCAATTCTTGAGGAAGGTTTGAATGTCACGCTAAGAGCATTTCGCTGAGCAATGAACTGTTCTTGCACAGCTACGATGCACAGCTTAATTTCTCTTATTATTTATTACAAATATAGTTAACTCTGCAATCGACATTTTGTTTTTGTTATGTTTTTGTTGTCATTTGCCAATGTCGCAACCACAGATTACGTAATGTCGCAACAGTAATTACCATTGACTTATTTAATAAAGTAATTACGCAATATTGTCTTTGGTCCGAGGACTTGACATCAACCAATGAACTACATTTCCAAACGTTTTTTTGTTGGTTGAATACGAGGCTTGTGGCTACTTTTGTATTTGTGTATTTTTCGTAGAATGTGCGTTTTGTTTGTGCAGAATAAACATATTTCTTTCTTCTCTTTCTTTCTTTCTAAGACCGAGCTAAAAGAACACTAAGCGAAAACGATGTGATAGCGCCGGGCGGCGTGACGATGCGATGCGACGTGGTGGGTCGAGGGAACAACAAATTTCACGCGAACGAAGTCACAGGCAGAAGCTAGTTAATAACACACGGGATAATCGTGTTATTTTGACGTAAAGAATAATGTTTTTTCTCGTTTATATTTTTTGTATGTTTTATTTCGGTAGGCGTTGTTTGAACTCGAGTGTTATAAAATGTATACTTTAAGATCTATTGGCTGGATTGAGGTGAACCAGGAAACATAAAATACTTTTGTGGTTGTGTAAACAGTATTTGTTGCATAGTTTAACATTATTCTTTAGAGTTCTTAGATGATGTTGTAAAGAATTTGAATAAAAGTAGAGGATTATTGACATAGATATTATGTATATGTCCAAGATATTCTTTAGTTATATTCATTGACAGACAACGCACAGCCATAATTGCTGGGTCGTTTATGCATCCGTTTTCGCACAAAAGTGTCTTTTACAGAAAGCAGTTTTGAAAGGATGGTTTTTTGAAAATGAATCCCCTCTGCGTAGCCTTTTTCCAACTACGTTGGGGTCGGCTTCCAGTCTAATCGGATGCAACTGAATAGGAACCAGTATATTACATGGAGCGACTGCCTATCTGACCTCCACAACCCAGTTACTGGGTAATACGATACCCCTTGGTAAGACTGGGTAAGAGTGGGTAATACGATAGACCTTCTACGGGTCGTCAGAAGCTCATGACATGGTTGTCAGACTTTCGGGCTTCTGACGACCCGTAACGACTGTCAAAGAACCACGAATGACAGCCGGGACCAACGGCTTAACGTGCTTTCCGAGGCACGAAGGAGTCTCGGTTACCCATCCACAGACCAACCCCGGCAAGCGTAGCTTATCCTGATGGAACGACCCGTGCGGCAGTTATTACTTAGCCACGAGCTCCACTGATAAATCACCCGCCAAAAGGGGTTAAAATTAAATAGGGAATTAAACTTTGTTAGGAAGTTCGTCATTTTTGACGGTGCGAAATCCCATCGGGCTTGAGTAATAAATAAGTATTATGTAAGCTGCGGCCATACTAACGAGTAATAATACCTGAGGTAAAAGTGTTCTATGTATTCTAATAGACTTAAATTCAAATCCACTTAAACTCAAATTTAAGCGCATTTCGGCATATTTTTATCTGTGTTAATATTATCAATTTGTTGTGATATGAATAGATAAAACCTACGTATAGTATTTAGGTACTAAACATAGGTTTAGTCATATAAGTTATTTTATCAAGTCTCCATTCAAATATATGGGCACAAAATTATTATCGCATTCGAATCACAATCTTAACGGTATGTTATGTGACACTCAACAGTATCTATAACTGTCTTGTCAGGGTAGGCCTTGATGACGTCAGCAGACGTCACAGCTTGTCACAGCAGTGCATAACGTAACAGTTCGTTGGACATTGAACTGATTAATTGAGTGATTGATGACTGACTGACTGAGGTCACTGGGTATTGGGCGCTGAAAAATTTACAAAGAGGTAAAACAAAAGTATCTACACATTTTGGAAGATTTTCACAGCCGGTTATTTTAGTGAAATAAGCGGACCTTGCACCTTCATCTTGAAATAAATGAACATTTCATCAGTCTCTATATCACAAGAAAGGCTCTTCAACTGAGTAAATTCTTCTGAGTAAACATGCACACAAAAATACATAGAGATACGACATAATTATAATTTTGAGTACAAAGGTACTGCTTATTTCTTAAGAAATTTCTTTCAGCAGATCGCGAAAGGAGACATGAAAATGAAATGTAAACAATAGTATGTGTGAACGAACAAGAAGATAAAAAAATGTGAATAGGAGAAGTATACCTTCACGTATAACGCAAACAAAACATAAATGCTAAAATATATATACTATAATTCCATTTGAATGAATATTATTTAATTTAAAAACAAATTAAGACATCCTTTACTGAAAAAAAAATTATACTATTGACGAATTCCCTAATGATAAATTGTAAATTATTGATATTTATTTAATTTTGACACTGTATTTTTCTTATTATCTTTAATTCCATTCACTATTTCAATTGTTAATATTTGCTAGATTTTTAAATGTGTTGATTATTCTTTTTATATTATGTGAAAGAGTTGTACACCTTTAAGGTAGATTTTTGAGGAACGAATAATTCATTATTAAGATCTCATGTAAAATGTACCAAAAATCACACCAATAAATGAATTTGAATTTATATATAAATACTCACAGTTGAGAGGAAAGGTAATGCTTTAAATTATCATTGACTTAGTTATTTTTGTCCTTTTGCGTAAACGTAATCTGTTAATTAAATAAATTCCACCTTCTCAGGTTGAAGTTGCCCGCCCACTAATAATTAGGTGTAAGTATTTTGAATAATGTAACATTTACTTGACGGCACCGCTTGCGCTAATCACTTAGTCACTTAAGCAATTTGGTCCTGTGATACGGGTTGTAAGTTCTAAACCACGCACGTTTTAAATATTTATAAGATTTACCTACAGACATGCCGTGTCTAACTGTTTCTGAATGTTTAAAAAGCAGCCACGTTATAGGAAAGATCCTACTGTGGTGAAATGTTTAAAAAACAAATGACTGACTGAGTATTCATGGCGCTCCACCACTTGCAGGCCAACAATTGCATTCACTTACGTCATCTGACGTCACAGGTTCCCACGTCACACAACGGCCTCTGCACAGCATCATTAGCCCTCAATTAATAGCACTCCGCTAGTTAGCAGTAACATCTGACTGGGAGACGAGCCAACTGATCGTTTTGTTTTGGATTGTAAATGGTAAGGATGTTGGCGAATGGCGCACGGTCCTGTCATGATCGTGGAGAGAATACGAGGGTTTAGTGTGGGTAGTGGCTGTAAGGCTGAGACCATATAACACTGGGTAGGTAAGGAGAGGATCTTGTATGTTTTGATGTAATTATAAAAGATTTAAGCCTGAAACTGTTGACTTAGGTCAACAACAACTAACAACTTTGGCGGCTAACAAAAGCCGATGTGTCACATTGTGTAGATGGGTGGTAGAGGTGGTAAACGGACGCTTTAAGCGTGATTATAAATTATTTAGACAATACTTTTTTAATGTTGTATCTAAGATGGATTTTAAAATTGGTGCAGCTCTCATTAGCAGATTTTATCCACTTCTCATAGACAGGTTTGATGCTCCAGATATAATAAATTGATAGGGAGCCATGTAGCCGTAACCCTTTGGATGCCATTTTAGGCTAATGTTGTAGTTGCCTAGTTGGAAATCGGACAGTTGGGTGTTCTTGCCATGTCATGACATTGTTATGGTATTTGGGCTGGGCCAGGCACCAAGCTAATATAACGGCACCAGCCTCTTTTCTTGATAATATTTTGTTGTCCTTTCTTTTTCTTTTTTTAAACGTTGCCCCACACTAGGATTTCTCCTGTATCGTGGGTGCGTTTACAAACATTTATACTCACATACACAAACAGCCAGACCCGAAACAACTACTTGTAGGTCATACAAATATTTGTTCCGTGCGGGAATCGAACCCGCGACATGCAGCGCAGCAGTCAATCGCTTAACCACTGCGCTAACCGTGCCGTCCACCTTTGAAGAGGCATAAAAGTGGATAAAAACATTGAATGTGCTTTGTCTGAGTTATTGCAATCATGTTTTTCTTAAAAGCCCTATAAAACAAGTAGAACTACACTCAATTAGATAAGTACGTAAATAAAAATTCAAATATAATTTTAGTGTTTTAATATCTAATCAAATTGTGTATTTCTTTTTTTGCAAAGTCACTAGAGAAGTCATAATATTCAGAAATATCTGTAGGCAACGAAGTTTTCTTCACTATCGTGGCCTGCTTTGACGACGCAAAACGTTTGAAAGGTCTAACAAAGCCGTTCTTTTCCATAGAGAACTACGTTTTGGAATGGGCAACGAGCTTCAACTTTCTGACTAACTGACTGACTGACAATTCAAAAGTAGGGTTTATAGGGTTTAATTGAAATAAATGCTTTGAGTTTGAGTTTGATCAAAAAATAACTGAGTATTAGCCTCACAAAACTGGCCACTCCCTAGGAAGAAACAAATCTAATACGTACCTAGTGAATAAACGGCTTTTATTTATAATACCATTTCTTGTATTGTTTCGCCTCGGAATCATTGCTATTCAAAATGTTTAGGCACATTTACATATTTAATCCTATCTAGGGTATCTCTCGCTTCTTCTCTGTTCATTAAACTTAAACTATTATAAATACATACCTGTAAGCTTTAGAGATACTGTATGTCAATGTACATGAATATTTTTTGTAAGGGCAATGCTCAATACAAATTTTTCGTTTAAAACCATTCTATGATAAGACGATATTTTCTTTATTTCAAAGTTATGTTTGGAAAATTGGTTTTTCTTGCGATCCATGGCCATGTACGGTATGGGTTTCTGACCTGACGGCCGGCAGCATCACAATACTGTGAAAACCGCAGAGGGCGATGTCCGTCAGAGCTATCAGGGATATCGCATGATCTCTTACGAGGCGGCTTGTGCACTGGCCGGATCCCCGCCCTAGGACCTAGAGGCGAGAGCCCTCGCTTCACTGTGCCGGTGGCTCGAAGAGGCGTTAACGCGTGGCTGTGGACCGATGCAGCGAGAGATCGAGCTTCGCCGGTCACAGCTCCGTTAGGTCCTGGTGACGGAATAGCGAGACAGGCCTCTGCGCGCTACCGCCAGCCTCGCTACCGTCGACGCAATCCGACCAGTGCTCGACGAACGGCTCGGGAGGAGGCACGGCTGCCTGTCGTTTTGAGCGGCGCAGTCGCTCTCGTGGCACGGCTGCTTCGGGAAGTACCAGTGTCGTATAAACAGGGAGCTGGACGCTCAGTGCCATCACTGCATCCACTGTCGGGAGGACACGGCGAAGTATACAGAGTGGCAGAGTGTACCGCATGAGAGGCGCCGCGCCGTGCCCTCGTATCAGAAGTTGGAGCCGACCTGTCGCTGCCGATTGTCACTCGTTAGATGCTCGGTCCCCGCTCCAGGGCGGAGGACATCCTGAGGATTTACCGCCCCGGAACAAAAAAAATTGGACAATTAGTTGTGGGGTTGGCCACACTTTTTTTTGGGTTTAGCAATGCTGGAGCTGTATAAACCTAAGCAGCTTATCTTCGGGTGATGTGACCCTATCAAATTAAATCAATAAAAGCCGGAACGGGATTAATAGTGTTATTTCCAAGCAGCAGGTGGAATGATAGCTTCAAGTGAATGGTCATTCCACCTGATGCTTGGAATTGATAATATTGGTAGCTCACTAAATAATAGTGAGATTTTTACAGAATGCAAAAATGTTAGCTAGAAGTTTCACTCCGGAGAAACATGGCTTTCATGATGACAGTTCTCAGTATCTATTTGGGTTTAGGGTATTATATTGTGGCGGCATTTACATCGGCACATGCTAACTACGCATCAAAGACCTGACGTCACATAAATCCTGCATCGCGCAATCAGAGTTCCGCGCGATCACATAATAAGAATATCCGACAGTTGGACGGCAGTTGTCCACCAGACACGACACCCGTCTGGTCGGAGGATCCTCCTTTTTCTATAGAGGATGAGGGAACTTTACACCCTGTCCTCATACCTCTATTAAAATAAATTAAAATATAACCCGAATTCTGAGTAGCCAATGACGTCAAAATGACAAAATATGATGAATAAATAATACATGTCTGACATTGGATCGCGAATGTCTGCGCCTGATGACATCTCTATTATATTTTATAGCTTCCAAACTGTTATATCTTGACTCGCAGGAAAATGTAGAACTAAGTTAAATTAGTTTTAAATTTAACAGTGGTCTTCGCAAAGTGGCGCCGTAGTGAACGACCAAGTTATGCTGGTTGATAGTGGAAGATTGCACAACGATTTAGTGAATGACGTAGAGTGGGATGTTTTATCGTAGGGTTGAGCACCTATAGATGGTGACACAAATAAAGCGCACGTGACAGCTATTGTGGTGATGCTGATGGATAATTATAATAATTTGAGATGAGATTGTGAGATAGAAGATATCTGTTGAGAATTGATGGCAGTGTGAGGTCAGGAGCGGTAATATATTTTTCTTGGAATAACGATCTTATGATCTAATGATGATCTTTTATTCTTATATATTTTTTTAATAAATAAAATAAAATATTTCTATTTTTTTTTTCTTTCTTTCTTAATGTAATCTTTAGATTGTGAATTAAGAATTAATATATAATTAAGGAAAAAAGTTTTGGTCCTTCTATGTGTTAGCTTAGGTTATATGATTTTAATTGCTATGCTACGCCGTAACTTTTAGGTACGAAAAAGTAAAGAAATACTCTAGTATCAAGCAACCCTATGCTGCATTAGAAATATGTAAAACGATCTTTAAAAAACTGCATGTAACTAACAATAATTCGTTGCACTTTTATATTTAGTGTCAACGTCACTAAACGACGCAAGTTTTAGACATAAAATTATTTTAGTTTTCTTCAGTTTTCTTTATTTAATTTTTTTTATTAGACAAACCTATTTAAAAGCTGTTAAGATGATTTTCTGTCATAACTTTCAACAAATATACTTCATAATCGTTTCTACCTACCTAATGTACCTATGCTATGTTCCACCCACTGTGTTGTTCACTGATTCTAATCTGTCCAATGACAGAATGATTGTATTAGAAAATATAAAAGTTATCAAGTGGAGAAACATACATAGACCATCTTCTTATTTTATGATCTCAACATTAGTTTACTGTTTTTTGTCTCTTATCAGCATCATTATCACCACAATTTGTTGACAAATTGGTGATTGTCAACAGTTGTTTTAAACAGAGATGAGGACGCTACAGACTATTCTCTTGACTCCAAGTGTATGTTGTAGTCAACTTTTCCATGTAAACCTTATCGAACCACCTTGAACGTCTGAAGACGCGGTCCAATAACAGCAACGCAACGATGCAACGTTAGTGGTATTTGGTGGTAAGTGCAATTGTTTTAGTGTTGTTAAATTCTGGAAATGTGGTGCTGGAGAAGAATGCTTGGGGTATCGTGGATGGAGTTTCGCACCAACACCTCTCTATACGCCAAGTACTCGGCATCAAAAAGAATCTTTCTGTTCTGGTCCAAACGCGCATCCTCAAATACTTCGGACACGTCTCGAGGTGTGAAAGTGACTCTATAGAGCGCCTTGTCGTGCAGGGTAGAGTGGAGGGTAGACTACGTAGACGCTAAACCCAGGAGATGGACTGACCAAATTAAATCCACAGTAGGCGAAACCGTGAATGAGTGCACTAAAAACACAAAAAATTGGAGTAGATGGCGAGAAATCGTGAGGCGAATCACATAAAGTTCGCCATCCGATAAGGACCAGGCCCGGGTCGACAGCGCGTTGTGTTGCACGCGCGTCTCAAAGAGATGTCAGCGACTGAAGGGGTCCGATGGGACCAATGCCTGTCCGAAAGGGATACCGTGGCAACGTACAGGCAACTGAAGGAACACGGGTGGGTTTTAGTTTGTAAGAGTCTGACACGCCCTACCGCACCCAGAGCGGTAGAAGTTATTAGATGCTATCCAACCCAAAAAAAAAAAACGAATCACATCAGCCCCTGGACAAGAAACTACATGAAGACCACGACCGCTCTGTCAAGAGTGTTGAACACTCTTGGTGTTACGAAGAAGACGAAGAAATTCCATTACGTGGTAGTAGCTTTATTGGCGGTTATGATCTCTAGTGCCAGAGAATCTAGACAAAAACGAAATTTTTTGTCCGATTCTAATGAATAAATAAACGATACACGGGCGGTCAACGAGTAACATATTACCGTAGTTTTTCAACTCATATTCTATTCTTGCATCGTTAGTATGACCTTAGATAAATATTATTAATTTGATTCAAATGTATCTCTGTTATTACCCACGACACACAAAAACCTTGCATTTGTTTTTAACATGAAATAAACTAATATTCAATCCAATTCTAACCTATTAATCATTAGGGTCGGAACTTGAAACAGATTCAGAACAAGATGGATGTGTGTTCCATGGGAACAGATAGCTCTTTTGCTTTTCTAACAGCCTGGTTGACGGACGCGGCTATTTATATAATTCTACTAACTGCGAATCAGTCAGTGAGATGATTTCTTTCGTGTACCTAGTGAGTGATTGTGCAATGTTCGGTCGTCGTTAGTTGGTAGTTGGTTGAGGGTTGATTGATGAGGATGTGAAGCAGTTATTTTAGGAATGCGAATACATGGTTATAATTACCGGGTTCTTGGAAATCCTAAGTGTGTGGGAATTTGTCGGATTTTGGTGAGAATGATCAGGGTTGGTCAATAGAAAAAATATGCCTAGATAAATGCAAAAGTCATTTATTCAAACTAGGCTGAGAATCAGCACTTTTGGAATGTCAAAATTACATAAAACAGGCCCAAAAACGCCCAGCAATTGCAATTATCACCGTCATTCATCTTTCGGCTGATAGGCGTCCATCGCTGGAATTAGGTAGGCCTACCCCAAGCATTGCTACAAAGACTGCTCCTGCTTTATCCACATCCAGCTGATTCCCACGACCTTTACCAGGTCATCACTCTTGAAATATAACTGTACCAACAAAATTCTATGCAAATAATCTTTTACTAATTCTATTCTGTTTTCTTGTGAGGGGCCTACCCACTTGTTTCTTGGTCTTACGTCTGAATCGTGGCTCTTAATTGCAATTTGTGTACGTAGGTCAAATTACTCTCCTTAATTCTCTAAAATCGAGAATTCAAACAGTTGCAATTTTATGATAACCACTCGTGTTCCACAAAATTTAGTATCGCTAAATTCTGCGGAGAAAATGCTGGAATTTATAGACGCCTGCAGTTTGCAAGAAATACCATTGGTTTTAGTATAGTACTTCGCAGAATGGGTGTAAAGCGTTTATTAAGTTTACGTGGCCTTTTATTGTTTTAGTATGAGATATAAAGATACGTTCATCTATTTCTTGACTTCTTAGAGAATTCTATTGATTCGTTTACTTTGGAGTTATCTTGTAGTTTATACATTGAGAAGTATGTTTTAAGTATGTTTTTTTCTTAGTACACAATAAATCAAGATAGTTTATTGACTCAGGTGTGACTTTGCGGAAATCCATTATAAAATACAATAGACGATGTATATTTAATAACCTAATCCGCTTAACTGTTCTTAAAAATTCATAAAGAACCCTGTTACTCCGCGTTCGGCGCTTGGCGTGGCAACACGTCGTGTCCGGGTTGGCGACATGGAAATTGTCATCCTGAGGATGCCACGTTGAGAGGTGAAACACGTGTCGATTTCTTACAGGGTTCTCTATGACTCTTTAAAAATAGTTAAGCGGATTAGGATTAGGTTACTGAATATACGTCGTCTATTATATTTTACAAATAAATCAAGACAAGTTTTAAGGAACTTAATGTAATCCCTACCGAGACCGTGTTATCGAAATAATCTATTTTATATAAATAAAAATAAAATGTCATTGGGCATATTTGACCCGGTTCATGAAAGGCTGCGTACAAAAACCAAATTTGTTATTCATTAATGAGCTTGGCCTTATCCAGAGATTTCTATAAAGCCTGTCCTAGATCTCAGCTCTAGCAATCACCACTATTGTGCTTACCTGCCTGACGCCAATCCTCCTACAAGTTTTAATTTTCTACATTATTTTTCATATATATTTTTTTCTTCCTTTTTTTGAGACTGAAACTGTCTACAAGAATGCGACAATTACCATTATGTTATAGAGATAGTAATCTACATAGTCTGCCCTATTTTGTTTGTGTACGCCGTGGGTCAAATGTCTGAATAAAATGCCCAATGACCTTTGATTCGTTAGTAAACGCATCTCTTGAGAACGGCTAGACCGATTTGTTTTTTTTTTGTTTTAAAATGTTCATAACATAACATAACATCACGCCTTGTTTCCTCGAAGGGTTAGGGTTAATAGTCAGAATTTGGTTATAATGAAAAGAAAAATTTGAAAAGTCGCCCGGAAATTTGGAAAAAACTGGAACTGCTTTTTTCTATAAGATTTGGACAGAAAAACGTCTGTTGGGCCAGCTAGTCGATAATTAATCTTGATAATGATTTTATCTATGCTAGCAGTTAATTTATTCAATACATACTATACGTACTCTTCTATTATTTTTCAAATTACAACACTGAAACTTATCTCGCAAGATTGATAAGTATACGCATATATTATATTATATATATATATATTATTTCAACACTTCTGTCAAATCGCTAAGAGGGCGACACATGCAAATATTGTTTACATTACTCCCATTCAATGTGTGGTAGTAAAATATTTTGAAAAGAAAAGAAACTTGCCGTGTTCATTTTCTGTGTACCCATGAAACACTACTAGGTAGGTATTTGTAAATATGTATTGTTTGTCTAAATTAGAAGACTGGAAAATGGTTAGTGTAGTGGAAAGTCTTTGATCAACAGTGGGAGATTTCAGGCCATTAATAGAATAATAATGCTGGTTGATGGTTCCATTTGTGTGGAAGATTAGCTCAAAAAGAAAAAGAGTAATTATTGAACTGACTTTTCTAGCACAAATTAAGTAGGTACGCAGGATATATATCTACCAAGAATAGAAAGCTAATTTCCATAAATAATGAGTGTTTATTTAGTTAAACAAAACTAAATAAAAACTTTTGTAGCCCCCTAAAAACCCCCCTAAATACTGAAAAAATGATGGTTGTCAAAAAAAAACAGCCATGAGTTTCCACATTCCGTTTCCGAACATAACGAAAATAAAGGGATTTTTGTGTTGGTTTCAGACGCCGGCGCAGTGACATGCCAGCTACGGTCGTGCGCGCGCGCTCCCCGCACGCAACGCAGCTTCGTACTAAACATTCCAGTTTTTCATGTGCGCCTTTATATCTTGCATTCATATTGATTTTTTGTGATTCTTACAATATTTTTAATTGAGACATTGTTTTTTTTTTTAAATTTTGAAATTCTTTCCAAAAGTTCGATTTTAAAATGATGACTAAATAAACTAAGGACCATTTTCAAAGGTCATGACTAAAAAGTATACTTTTTCCACAGTCAAAGATCAATGTGAATGCAAAAACAATGAAACGTCCCCAAAACGTGAAGTGAAAGTGCAAAGTGCATCAAAAGTGTAAGATGTAAAGTGCCAAGTGTTCGGATGAAGTGCATCGTGGTTCAGTTGAGGATCACTGGGAAAGCATGGTGTGAGCACCATGGGCATACAAGTGGAGAATTCTGTGAACTATAATAGTAACTCATGTAAGTTGAGTCACTAAACTTATATAAGTCAGGGTAGTTCACTTTAAACTTCTGTTTTTGAAACTGTCTGATGCAAACATCGAAAGCGAATTCTGTCATTCATCTACCCACCAATCCACATAATTATTATACACGAAAACAATAATGAGTTAGTTAGTGTTCACTTAACACTGACAAACGAATAATATTTTTCGTGTTATGAATCAGAACAGTTTTTTTTAACTAAAGTTTCTTGGTGTGTATTCAAATCAGAAGAAAGTTTTAAAGCAATATATCTACACTCTATGGAAGAAAAGAGTATTAACCTACTTTATTTCATTTCGCCAAAAAAGTAAAGAAAACGCTCAATGGAATGCTACATAAAATTATAATTTAAAAGAGTTGTTAACCATTGCACTGTAAAAACATAGTTACGACATTCATGGCAGGTTCTTACATTATTGACAATATGAAAGAAAGTATATATTACCAGGAAGGTAGAATGTTTCTAACTTAGGTATAAAACCAAGATGAAGTGATTGATGAGCTAAGTTCTTTTCTCGTGATGAAGAAATCAGGTTTAAGCAAACAGGAAATTGAAGCGATGTACACAGATGAACTGCTTTTATAAACACTTATAGAAAGCTTGTTGACGTTCATTATTGGAAATGGTCTTAATAGCCAGAATACACTAAACAAATAATTTACGAAAATAACTACTTTAAATGTTTGGTCCTTCGAGACAGAATTCACATCCTTTTTAAAGCCAACGGATTTGTTTAACTGTACTCTGTGAAGAACAATTTGGAGATGATATAAAAATATAACTAGTTTCTGCGCACGACCTCGTCAGCGTGAAATTTATTGTTTTACCATAAAATATATACTATTACACTCGGCAATAGTGTAGTTTCTAATTAAGAAAAGATCTTTTGGAATCGGTACCCTAATTCCGAAGATTACCTCTACATACAAACTCACAATTTTTAATCTCTTTATAATATTTATTATATATTTAATGTAAACATAACGTACGAGACGATAACAACAGGTGCTTAAATCATAATTTTACAAAAATAAGTGAGTGCACCGCTTTCAGTTTTAATACAGTACCACTTTTGTTTTACAATCAGAATTTATTGTTTCCTCAAAGTAATGTTTATTTGCAGGATCGTTACTTATACATTAGTTTAATTTATTTTCATAATAGAAAGTTACAAAAACTTTTAACAAAAGTTTACGTTAGTTGCGGAGTTTTTACAGTTCTAACAACAGTAGAAAATAAAATACCTACGTCTAATGTTAAACAGGTCAGAAAAGCGCTTTAGTCAAGAAAAACATAAAATAATAAAAACAAAATCATGTCAATCGCATAAATCGTTTCAGTGTCCGACCCTAACCAATAGCGAAACATTTATTCAACAAAATTAGTATGAATATGTCATACTATCTGTGTTATATTTAATACAACGTGACACATCTACTGAGTTTAGAGAAAATACATTAAAGAAAACCTTAGCAACACCGACGTTTTATAAATATAACTAAATGCTTTAAGCCTGGTTTCAACTTCAGGATATGTAAAAGAACTCATAAATAACCATTTTTGCGAGAGTCTCGCACTGCATTTTGTTTATTTGCACTAGACCACACTAAATCTGCAATCGAAGCAAAGCAACAGGAAACATTCATCCTTGTCCTCCAAAAAGTCATGATTTCTATTATCAGTATTTTTATTTTATAATTTTAGTTTAAGTTCAATGTCAAACGCACGGCCTAGAACGAACGAATGCGACTAATTCAGAAATACTGGCGCTAGTTTAAAGTATGTATTTGGAATGTCGATGTCGGTTGTATTTCGGCGTCTGCGCACTATTTTCGCTATAACGTTAACAAACGTCAAAACACAACAGTAATCTGTCGATATGATATGACAGACATTGCGCTATTTTGGGAATAACCTACAATCTCACATTATTGATGACCTCAATTCGGGATGGATCAGACCTTGATGTCAAAACAGTGGAAATATTGTGAGTGCTCCTAGACGTTAATTGAAGTTAAAAATTATGACAAACAATTAGAAATAACCATTTTGTTCTACATTTTGGAAGCTCTATTTGCATGAGTCGTCGTTTATACAATGCGTAGAGATAAAAATTACCAGAACAATGGTGATACGATTAAAGAAGAAGACTGATTGTAAATAGCAAGCGATTAACAAACAGAACAAGTAAGAACAGATGTAGCTGACACACGTACACATTCCAAAGGGCCACCCTCATGAAAATATTTACTTAAACAGCAATACTCAATATGAACATATTGCAATATTAATTAAGAAAAGGATTGTTCTTAGAAAGTCGAAAGCAAAACAGCTGCTATATAAGAAAAAAAAACCACAAACATGCAAAAAGAACATCAACCAATGCAGGCGCACTCTCTTCAGAAAAGTGACTAACTTGAACAGAAATACTTAATATAAAACAATGAACAAGAAAAATGAAGATATTTATGATTAGTTACGTAATGCAAGATTTACGGATCCGTTTACCATGATTTTGAAGTGTTTCCGCCATTTATTAGCTCCGGTTCTCATTACTTAGACGACGATCGATCGATCTTGAGTTAATACCAGAAAGCGTAAATATGTATTATGGTGCTTGATTAAAATGTCCTGTGAAAGTGTGAAGGTACATTTGCATAAGAATTGAGTCCTTTTCGTGGTATTTGCTTGGATCTTCATTTATTGCTTTTACAGTATGGTTTGCTTGTGCAGTATCTACAGGAGATGCAAAACCAAAATTCAAAGCTCAAATAATGTTTAACATATTCTTGAAGTATTGCTACTTTCAAACTAGCTATAGCTGTCAATCAAATCCATGTCACCTATGCATTGCAAATCAAGCCTGTAACTTTCCTAAACTAAGTCCGAGCTTTTGACCACTGCGATAACGGAAGAGAGGAAATGTTCCCATAATTAAGTACCTTGGAAGGAGAAAATCTGGTACACCTTAGTTAAAATTGTGAAATTCTTCATCGTAAAATAATCCATGTTACAGTAGTTGCCCAGGAGATGTAATGTACAAATTCACAAGTTCATTAGACCTCGTCAGGTCGATTACCGCGAGATGAAATTCACAAAAAAAATATTCCTTCCCAACAAAATAATTGCGCCAGAATCATTTATCTTTTTCTTTTGCGAATATATCTCTTTCTAAATATACTTTTCTTTTTCTGACTCTTTCAGGAGTTTTATTTCAGTTGATTATTCTTAATGTTCTATATCCGAATTGGAAAAGTGGAATTCAGGTTTTTTTTGTAGTGTCTGGGAGTTCAAGCCCTTTTTCATTAGAGTTCATTTGATGAGATTAAGTTCATACGTATGTAGAGTAGTTAATTTTTCATTCATACATGATGCGTTTAATTTATGTGACCACACATCTGTCGGGTATCATTTTTTTTTTTTTTTTTTGGGTAGGAAATCATCAAATGACTCCTCCCGCTCTGGGTGGAGCGGGAGGGCGTGTCAGACTCTTACTGACTAAAACCCACCCGTGTTCCTTCTCTTGCCTGTGCAATGCCAGGGGGCCACGGTATCCCTTTCGGACTTTCCCGCAACCCCGGCAGGCAAAATGGTCTCATTGGACCCCTTCACTCGCTGACACTCTTTGAGGCGCGCGTGGAACACAACGCGCCGTCGACCCGGGCTTGGTCCTTACCGGACGGCGAGCTACCCATTGCTCAGTCGGGTATCATGGCCTGGCGTTTGCGTAGTCCTATTGAAAACTTGCCACATCTAAAAGGAAAAATTTCTGGCAGGCTGATGGTTCATCTCGAATGTACCTACATTTCCTACTTATCATTATAAACTAGCATTAAACCTCATTTCGGATGTAATTTGACAAAGACTACTAGAAGATTTTCTTCGTGAAAATCTGTGCAACCTCTGTTTGAAAGAATTTCTACTCAAATTCATTTATCCGTTTCCACATCATTATGATGTTGTGTGATTTAATAGATTAAATAATATTTCAATGCCGGTGTTGCCAGCACGTGGCATAATTCGAAGAGATACATAAATATTGTAGCCTAGACTGAAACGGCTTGATTTATAGGCTTTTCTGAGTAAAATCACTATCGTCATCATCAGTGGCCTATTTCACGTAGATCGTATCAACAACTGTTTGTCTGTTTTCCTCAACAAATATAAATAGTACAAGTACTTTTCACTGTTTACGTCGTCAAATGTTTTTATTTACAGAAATGGCTCCACCGTGTCTTCTTAATTTTTTTGAATCCAATGCACCTCAGTCTCTGTCTATTTTTTTGGTAAGTCCATTGGTAATTGATAAACCGTTTAAATATTTTTCTTGGAAATCTTAAAATTGAACTTGTAGTGATTTTTCTTTTTATACAATCTTCTTTATTATCGTTGGCCTATTTTGCGCTGATGTTTAATAAACTATGGACTGAAAAGATTTAGTCTGCGTTGTTAAAATGTGTTTTTTTGACATTAGTCCAATGTTTTCTATTCTAAATATAGCTTGCTTCATTATCAGTGACATACTTTATGTTAATTATATCAACGTCTCTGTTTTCCTCTATAGCTGTCAATTTTAATAATTTTGGATTCCTTTATTATGTTTACGTTGAGATTACGATTTTTTTTTAGACAGTATATCCAATCATTTCTAAATTTGACTCCAATACGTAATTTGTAATCGTTTACGCATTCACCTATTGTTTCTTACTATTGACGCAAAATGTTCCTCGAAATGTACCCCAGTATGTTGGCAGGCGACCATTGCCATTGTAGCCCATCACAATGCAATATCAATTATGGAATCGCAAAAATTGGAACGCGTGATACAATGCGCGGGGGAATGCCAAAACTTCATTACAAACCAATTGTTATCGGTTCGTTAACTCAGCTAACGATCGATATTACGTTTGTATGAATTTGTAGCATAATGTAGTTTTAGAGCTACAAAAGTATCGGCAACTACCTACGTCATCTGCATTTCACTCTGTCATCATAATAAGAACATTCAATTTCGTTGGAACGTAGCAAACTTACTAAAATACATTTTATTGCGTAAGATATATTCGTATTCACATAAATAGTGCAATATAAATACATACATGTTTAAATATTGATTGTGTCGTTCAAAATTGATTTAATGGTGCCGACATCTAGCGGTCAATGTCTGAACTCTAAGGAAAACAAAATCCCGATTCAAACCCGAAATTGTTCAGAAGTAATTTGGCAAGCTTTCAATTTTCCTTGTTTACACCGCACCCGCTAGATGGCGCTAGCAGTCTTCGAGGAGAGCTTCCAAATTATTTTGTTTACGTTATGTCGTGGGTTTATTTTTAAATCGGAGCGTTTTATAAGTGCCCTAGGAAGTTATGTATACCGCGTCTATGCAGAATGTGGCGCTGGCGGTGCAGTGCCGAGACGATTTCACGCTAAGAACACTTTACGTTGAATTTTTATTGATTTCACTGAGGCAATAAAACGTTTTTTCAATCTGTTTTGACGCTCATCGGTGGGAAAGTTTTGAATCCGTTGTTGTTTTGGGATTAGATGAGCTGGTAGGCGTATCTTTTTTGTGATACAAAAGTAATTTAGTTGCAGCAGTAGTGCTGCAACAGGGGAAGAATTTAGAATTGTAGGCCACTGATACTGAACAATGTTTTAGAGTGTAGGCTTAAGAATTCTTCTATGAATTCGGTAATAATTTTGATGTAGACTTTATAGCCAGACGGCCAGACGACCTGCAATAGCATAACTTTGTCTGTAATGTTATAGGTACCTACCAGAATGTTCCTAGATGATCTTTGGAACATGAGAAAATAATATACATAGTATGTCTATACATCATCACACTTTTATGAACTTGTAGGTACCTATGTCTATTTAAAAGGCAATCTAATCTTATTTATTTTAATCATTTCAGTGATAATTTCTACTATCACGATAATACCGATTCATGGAGCAATCATAAAATTATTAAATAGGAGAACATTTCAAGCTCTTTCATCTCAAGAAAGCCTCTCCTTCTTTTCCTATAGCCAAGCCAGATTCATTTGTTGACTTAGTTTTGATTGTTCTTACATATTATAAAAGTCGATAGATAGAGAGGAAGAGATAAATAGACTCGACAATATTCCTTTTCATGTTTTTTGTGCTTGTAAATTTTGAGGGTAGATCGGTTTGGATTCACCATTCTTCTTAACACGTTCAGTGCCGGGGGTGCCTGGAGGGTTTACTCAAGTCGCATATAGGATGCCGGGAGCCGGCAGAATAAGGATAATTTGGAATAATTAGAATAATTTATTTACGGACAACAATGATCCAGCGTGTTAGTACGAGTATAAACTGGGAAAATGAAAATCGATTGTATATTTTAACAAGATTTCAATCCTAATGCCGGTGACACTCCTCGAGGGTTAACTTTAGCGCAAACGTAATGTCGGAGTCAACTTGCAATATGTATGGCGGCATGGAGTATGAGCTCTATGACAAATGGGTGGAGTCGAAAGTGTTCTGTCATCTGAGGCTGTAGTAAAGAAATAGCCACAATTTTCTTACTTATCTTACGGCCGAACCCAATAACGTATCTATCATTTATTTTGGCGTACTGGAGATAGAAAAACCTATCTATCTCTGGTTTTAACGTCCCGATAATATATCGGAGATTGAGGAATCTTACAGGCGCACGCTATCTCCTACTCACTATCGATGGGAGTGTCTATCGCTTACTACGGCTGGCTATTTGTATGAAAAACCCAGAGTATGCGTGGGGCGGTTTTTCATACTAACCTGTGACAGTTAATTGTTTGACATGACAGTTAATAAGATGACATTATATGTCTATCCGCCGAATAGGGATGATGACTAAAAAAATGTTTTTTAAAATAACGTACACGTACTTTTTCTTTTTTTACGTTATCAAAAGATTACGGCGATACATTGAGTTATAATGTGCCATGACGTCACTTGTATGTAGGTTTTATACATACTTGTGACGTATCAACCCCACTCCCCAACTTTAATGCGTTGTAACTAAGTCATTTAAAAAAAAAATACGTGTCTAATATTTTTTTATTATCTGACTGACGGACTAAATAGAATTTCTTTTTTTTTTGACCCAGGCATCATCCCTATTGTAGGGATAAATGTATCAATTAAACAATATTTATTATTAAAAAAAAACATCCTAACTAATAATATAAATTCGAAAGTGAGTTTGTTTGTTTGTTACGCTTTCACGCTAAAACAGCTGAACGGGTTTGGATACAATTTGACACATGGGATGGATGACCTGGATTAGGGCATTGGATACTTTTATCTCGATATTCCCCCGGAATCGAGACTTATCCGAGTCGAACCGCGGGATGGAGCTATTATAGTAAATAATAATTTAAAATACCTATGTTGGAAGCAAATGAAAGTTTGACATAAAAATACCAAACCTTTGGAGGTTACTTTTAAATGAGGATATATTTCGGTGAGTAAAATACTAATCGGATAATAGTACTTACAATTATTTGGTGCTCAAAAAGGTGGTCACCTGGAAAGTTTTCCGGGAGTTATGAAAATTGGTGATTTCATTGATTTCGACGTACTCTTTTAAAATTTTCTCTTTGCAAACTCGTTTCTGAGCCCTTTTGTGCGCCCTAAAACCAGACTCATTTGACATAGCGGTACGAGTGGAAAAGATATGAGGTGGCAAAGGAAAAGTTCAAAAACAATACGTAGAAATCAATAAAATCACCAATTTTCAATACTCCCAGAAAACTTTCACAATTTTGCACCAAATGACTACTATTATCCGATTAGGAACATGATATTGAGATGAAAATGATCTTCAAAATCTTCAAATCAATAGAACGTATAAATGTATGAGAAAATTAAGTTGTTATGAACTTACATATAGATTTCATTCAAATAAAACAGCAGTGAGTAATATATACTCACCGAAATATATCTTCATTTAAAAAGTAACCTCATCAAGGTTTGGTATTTCTTATGTCAAAATGTCAATTATTACGTTTCATTCCTCCACTCCAGCGTTAAAAATTTGTTCAGCAAAATGCAGTGAAATCTTGTATTTAAATATCATATTGCATGAACTTAAGAATTAAAATAATTTTATCTACGCCCATGCTATAAATCCTCTATAAAAGTTTGTGAAACAGTTAGCTTATTGCCAACATTAAAACACCCAGTGTCATAGTAACCATAATAGCATCCAAACGGGAGTTATAATGTTGTACTGAATTTCATTACGAGTATGCATCTCCATTTCAAAAAAAGAACATTGTCATGCCCGCGCGTTTCACTACCATAGCGCCATAATTTAAAACAAAAACTTATTGGTTATTCGAATTAACGTCGTATTTTTTTTTTAAGTACTTTATTTCGTTTTTTTTTTGTTTGTTTTGTTTGTTTGTCCTATAAATAGTTTGTTTGTAGGTTGGATACTCAGCAATTAAACTTTCCATGAATTGATTCCATGAAAAAAAACATACAGTTCTTACAACACTGTACAACACCCTATGGTTTCAGAACGTTTTATAGAGGATTCATAACATGGGTGTAGATAAAGTCTTATATGCAACTGTACATAATTAGGTATTAAAATACTCATGTGATACTAACCCACATTCGTGTTTTAATACCCCTTATTAGATAACAGTTGCATAAATAACTATTACACGTTGTTTGTTTAACTGAGGTCGGTTGTAATGGACCGCACTAGAGGGCCATGTAGAGAATCCTATCCATTGTTTTCGTTAGATAGATGTATCTAATCTATCTAACGAAAACAAAAGATAGGATTCCCTATGATTCTCTAAACAATAGATAGGGTATCATCATACCCTTTATCGACGATTGTGAGACGTCTTACAAGGATAGATAGAAATATACTATCTATAATCAATAGTGATATATTGTTTACTGAAGATCGTTTATTGGGTTCGGCCAAAGATGACTTAGAGTATTATTATTGATTACATGTGGCACTTTTTCCTTGACTGTCACTATGGCTGCCCAATGACTATTAGATACAAAATTGGAAGGCCTTATGCTCAACAGTGCACGTTTACAGGCCAGTATGATAAATAGTTTTCCCACGCTGTTCTGTGGTGTCGTCAGCCCATGACCAATTTTTATGTCAACTGTCATGAAATGCTGGTATGAAATATACCTTGAATGGAAATTCACACATTTATGCAAATATCCCAAATTATTTGATGACCACACTGAAATTAATTATGATTGTCGCGGTCAGTGCCTCGTTACCTTAATTAGCAGCTATGAATATCTTGTTTGGCTCATTTGAGAGACATTTGTAAATTACTGGCGAATCTAGAAATATAAAAATATGACCTTCAATTATAAAAGTTTCATTTTGAATTTCATAATTTCTTTATGAGAGTCTACTTCATTTTGTCCAACTGATACAGATGGATTGTTCACTATCGACTTATGGTTATTTTTTTCCGAGTAATTACTTCAATTACAGCAATTATTTACATCTCATTCGTCCGTATTTTGGCTAAACTATTGTACCTAGAAAGTTATTATTAAAACTTGGCATAAACACTTATCATATTTATTTAAAAAATATGTTCGTCATTTCATGAAATATGCGAATCATTTACCTTGATGATGTTCAGTTTTTGTGGATTCAGCTTGCACTATTTGAATACGTAAAATCAAAGAATCAAAATGAAAGCACTCACAGGCTGTTATACAAACAAGAACAGGTGGGTGAAGCTCACAGGTGTTAACAAATAAATAAAGAAATGTCTGAAGCCGAAGCTTTTTTACGTTGATCTACTGATGATCTGGCCAGAGTTTTTCTTTAAGAAGATAAAAACGAAATGAGGAAGTAAATATTTAGGAGATTTTGCAACGAAAACTGTGACCAGCTGATTGCTACCACCGGACTTCGCAATTTGGAATTTATTAGTCCTGGGACGTCCACGACTGCATTCATGAATGAAGCGCATCGGAAGTATGAGCCATGACCATCGTCAATCACGGCTGCTAGGGCATGTCACCACATAGGTCAAGGCGCGCGGGGTGGGAGGGCGCGCGGGGGGCGCGTGGGCGGGCGCGGTTTGTTTACGGGCGGGCGGCAGTCCCGTGCCGAGCCGCCGCCAGCGCCGGTCCGTCGTGCGCGAGCGCACCCTATCCAGTTCACGGCCGCTCTATAACCGGACGGCTATTTCGGCGCATAATATACCGCACCGTGCGGAGTAGTGTTCAGTTTCGCGCAGGCAGGTGCGCGGGCCGAGGTCGGACATGCCGCGCCGCCAACCCGCCTGACCCCATGTGACCCGCGGCCATGGAGCGCCGCCGCCGCCTCGAGCCCGCGCCCGACCCCATGACGAAGGTGGCGCGCCGTCGCGAAAAGCCGCGCGAGCGCTGGCTGCTCACGCGCAAGACATGGAAGTACATGTCCGACGCCGGCCGCCGGCTTGTTCCGGAAGGCGCGCAAAACCGGCCCGAGGACGTCCCACGTCTCGAGGCCTATTTCCAGGAAGTGTGCGCCAAGGAACCGCGCTTCCTGCTGTGGCGCAAGAGCTCGTACCCAGGCGCGCTGCCCCGCCCGCGCCGCAAGAAGCGTGCGCGCGGCGGTTCGGTGCGTGCGCGCTCGCCCGTCGAAGATGCGCCTACGCCACCAGCGCGACCCACCGATCTCTACATCGGCCACACCTCTGGCGGTCGCTTCGACATCGCCAAGCTCCGACGTGATTTCTTCGCATCCCCAAGCCCGGCCGCCTCTACCTCAAAGTTGAACGCAGCGTCGTCGGCTCGCGCCGCGTCTCAGGCGCGCACGGCCGCGGCATTCGGTGATGTGAGCCGGACCGTGCCCGAGGAAGAAGAGAGTTGTCTAGTTGATTTATTGCGCACGTACCTGAAAGTAGAGGATGATTCCGGTCCGACGAGGCACTCGGACACGGAAGAGCTAGTTCGCTCGTTAAGGAAATATCTTAAGCAGCAGTCGGAGCGGATCCCTGCCGATGCTGACTCTAATCCCTCTCGGGAAAGGACCCTGCTGGAGAACCTCAGCAGGTACTACGTACGAACCCCCAACAGGGAAAATATAGTGCAGGACCTGTTAACCGATAGGAATTTATTGAAAAGAGTGTATCATGACCTTCGCAAGACCAAGCCCTACAGAGGCGGTAGGAGTGGTGGTAGTGGTGGTAGCGGTGGTAGTGGCGCCGGAGGCTATGGACCTAGTGGATTCATCAGTGCCCTTAGCTCTAACTCTAGAAGTGTTCCGCGGATTCGAACTGTTGGTGTTACGCGTTTTAAAGATGACGATGACCCTTATAGATCGCCACCGATGTCCCCACCGCCACTCATTGAGGTATTTCATGAGTCGCTGGAGGATAAGTATGTGGACTGTGGAACGCAGACGCATGCTATTCCAGAGGAAGAGTTACTGGAGCTGGAGCGTGCACACCGGGAGAAGCTGGAGCTGCAGACGGCGCCGACGAGTCCGACGGGGGGCCCACCCGACCGGCCCAAGCCAGCGCGGCGGCGCTCCAGTGTGGATCATGACGATGTGTCGCAGTCCGTCAGCGACACCATCAAGCGTTACCTGAGGATGGCGCGCAAGAAGAGCGTGGACGCTGATAAAGCGGACCGCTTCAAGCGCATCAATTACGATAAGAATTTGCGAAACATTAAACCTCGTATGCCGAGTGACGTAGACGATGATGGTCCTCACAAAGGGTGCCAGACAGAAGAAGGATGGATTTTTACGTATCGGGAGTTACGGTTCGCATCGGTTGCGTCGACGCCGTCGTCACCGCCGTCGCCGGCGTCCCCTACTCAGTCGCATTCGTTCTTGTCGACCCTGCTTGGTAGAAGTGCTCCGACTGTGGCTCCTCCTGCAGGTGGCATGCAGAAGTCGCGGTCTTCGAGCAGCGTAGTGCAGAGTGTCAGCAAGAAGCTGTGGCGCACGAGGAGCCGGAGCTCGTCGCGCGTCGCCGCCACATGGACGCCTCAGGTCAGTCGCATTATAGTCTCTGTTGTGTGTAGCATTATAATCTGTGTTGTACGTAGAATTCTGATCTATGTTGTGTGTCGCATTATAGTCTGTGTTGTGTATAACATGTAGCCTGTGTTGTGTATCATATTATAGACTGTGTTGTGTATCGTATTATAGATCGTGATGTTTAAGCGCGTTATAGCGTGTGTTGCGTGTAGCATTCTGGTTTGTGTTGTGTGTGTATGTGTATTGGTGATGACATCGTGTTTTCTGTATACAAACAAATAGTAAACAATGTCATACCTTAATCAGGAGAAGTGCCTTTGTCATCTCATGTCCGTCATCGCACTGTTTATCGGTCTTAGCTATGTCCAATAAGAGTACTCTGATTGATATTTTTCAAATTATTATGTATAATTCACGTGCTTTGAAGCAAGATTACCATTGATAGTAAATACTGCTTTATTCGTATAATCTTCAAATCAAATCATTTATTTGCTTGAATATGGTACATGAGGTGATACATACAACAACCCCAGTACCACGACCACAATACAAACGGGTTTTGTCGACGGAAGAATAGACAAAATGAAAGATTCACAATCACAATCTGTCATTTGTCTATTCTTCCGTCGATAAAACCTGTTTCTGTGGTGGTCATGCTACGGCTGCAGAAGTTCTGAAACCATATCCTACCTTAACAGGTGTGCAAATATTTATTATAATAAAAAATAATACATCTTCCATTAATTATACATTTATCTATAGCAAATATTATTATTAGGGTATTTATGACATTAATGAATTATATAATTTTATTATTGTTACTTTAAAAAATATTACTTTTATTATTTAAAGAATTTAAATAATTATTAACTTCCCTAACGCGAGGCGCTGAGGCTTTTAGACTCATTTAAAAGTCATTTATTCAAACTAGGCTGAGAACCAGCACTTTTCGAACGTCAAAGTTACATAAGACAGTCCCACAAAATGCCCACCCTTCACCACTTCCTAGTGCTTTCGCTGGGAAGAAGAAGTATCGCAACAAACTCCCCAGCAGCACAGCTGTCTGTTCAATTAGGAAAAAAAAAAATATTCTATACGGGTGTTTGGCGCATGGACCGACACAATTTTTTGGGGAGTTGAGAGGGTCATTTGCGAAGTTTCACCCAAAGATCCCATGTCCTAATCACGGTTAATAAGATATGATTTTTTTAGATTTTTTCCAAAAATTATGAACATAGTTTTATTTAAAAAAGTTCTTTATTTATTTAGAATAAGAATACATTGCAGAATACAATAAAAGTTATTTCGTGCAATTAGGACAATAAACAAAAAAGTAATGACTATTTAAAGGCGAGATTTCGGGTAATTTTGTGAAAAAAACAAAAAAAAACATGACACTTAGGACATGGGGTCTTTGGGTGAAACCTCCCAAATGACGCTCCCAATCCCCCAAATAATTGTGTCGGTCCATGCGCCAAACACCCTGTATAATAGTACATATGCAAAATTATTTACAGTACGCAACACTAAACATAATTTAAATTATAAATTAATAGCCATATGTCAGCTAGCAATATACCAAATACACGCCAATATACCAAACAAAAATAACGAGAACTGTACTAAAGCAGAAATTAAAAAAATAAAGACTAAACGTAAACAATATCTAAATAAAAGCCTCCAGTCAGTCATAAAGGGTGTGCCCGCTTACATGTAGCTATATGTAGATTTATAGCTGTAACTGGAATTTATAAATGATAAACTAGGACCATCGAAGTAAAATAAATAAACAGTTAATTACTAATAACAATAACAAAACCATGATCAGCAAGACGACCAGTCACCACAAGCAGCACCCAATCAATCTTCGGTCTTCCCTGATTAATTATAGAATGCACAAGGTTCCCTGTATATCTTATGATATGATATATAATAAATACACGTCCATAAAAGGGGGGAGTGATTCTGTACGATAGTTACACCTGCATATGCTTTGATACTGCATATCTCCGTTGGATCAAGTTATTTCCTAGCATCAGGACCACAAATATTTATTCGGTGTCCGAATGTTTGTGCACCTGTGCCTTGTTGTATTTGCATTCTACCGGGAATTCCCGCTAAATTGATTGCTGGGATTTTCCGTATAATTTTATATTGTTTAGCAATTAATGTGTGTATTTGAGAATTGATTTTGTGCAGATTTTCCCATACCTGATTTTGAAAACTTCATATGAAGTTATGAAAAAGTTTTGATATTATGAATGCAATGTTACTATAATACTTGTGCGCTTCTAGCGGCTAATTGAGCGTTACTATTTCTTCACATAAGATCGCAATTGCTTCTATGAGACGTTGAAGTGATGCAGACACAATACAAAACCCTTACCTATTTCTTATAATGTTAAAGACTACGTAGTTAGACGCTGCTCGTTATCACCGCAAATAAGGTATTTAGTACCTATTGCAAACTATCGTTAGGTGATGCAAAGTTCTTTTTAGGTATCCGTAACTGTTCTGCAGCAATTCACTGAACCTTTAATTCAAACATTTCTCCAGTCTCCATTAACGTCGAATTTTGAGCGTTGTAAATCAAAACGTGTTCTCTGCAACTATGCACGAATAAATTCATGCAGAACTACAAGTGCACACAAGTGTTGACTTTCACAATTTATTACTTCCGGCCTTCCTGCACTATTTCCAAATTGTTATGGAATTCCCGCGCCTCTTAGTTATTAGCCTTTAGGACTATACAAAGTTTTCAATATAATGTCCTGGAATTTTCATCCAAACTTCACTCATTACAATTTGAAGACTATCTTTAAGCAAAGGAATAAATGGTACCTACTGATGATTTACCAACACATGTGTTTTCATAACTCACTCCATTCTTGTAAAAATGCTTTCGCTGTAAAAAAGAATAAAACCTGCGACATTAAACATGGTACTTAGGTATTTGAGCTGCTAAAAATCTATGTTTTCAAAACTCTCCCATTATATACTTCATATCAATGACCCCTTTTTCTTACCACTCCCATTCAAGCCATACCAGTCTATCAACGAGTATCACATGATCCGCGAAGCCGAATACCACATTACTTACCTACTACACTAATAATTTGTGGAGGATCATAAATTGCGTCTGTAATGCACTCTCCAGTCGCGTCGACGTTCGGTTTCAACGAGACGCGTAGGCTTGAGTTCTTCAAGTATGTGTGCTTCGAGAGTATGAGTGGATGCTTTTACTTTTTCATGAGAATCAATTTGAAAATGTTCTTCTTTGATGAGGGTTAACCGATTCTGTCTATTCTTTATTCTTCTTAATTTTGCAATCTTATAAAAATAATATAATAAAAACGTCTAACGGGCCTCTGCGAGTTGGCTTCGGCCCCTCGTACGCCTTCTAAAGGTCCGGGAACCCAGGGTCCCGAGAAATGTCAAGAGACGTAAAAATAATAATAAAAATATCATTACTGACAGGACTATTGTTGCCTATAAGCCTGATATACTGGTGATAGAACGATTAGCGCGCCGCACAATTATAGTTGATGTTACCACTCCACATGACGAGAACCTCGTGAAAGCTGAGAAAGAGAAACAAATAAAATATCTCGACTTACCATACGAGGTTGTCGACATGTGGAATTTGTGCTCGGCTATCATTGTGGCAATTTTAGTAACGGCCAATGGCCTGATGGCGGAAAGTCTCGACCAACATCTCTCGAGGCTCTCGTTAGGCGGTTGTATCATGGGCCTGATTCAGAAGGCAGTACTTCTCGATACGGCTCCTATTATGAGGAGGGTCCTGTCTCTGCAGCCCTAACGACCGGTAGCTTGGACCCTGCTCCCGACACCAGCGAAACACAATTTTTTTATATTTTTAAAAGCTTATAATATATTTTAAAAAATATTTAAAAATGTTTAATATATGATGAAGTGTTAAATAAACGGATAACAATAATAATAATATCAGCCTATTATTGTCCAATTGCGGGGCATAGGCCTCTTCTCATATTCTCTTCTCTCTCTCCTCTTCTCTTTAGAAGGCATGAGCATTGATCACCACGCTTGCTCAAGACGGGTCGGCGATTTCAGACTTATATTAACTATAAGTCCAGGTTTCCTCGCGGTTTTTTCCTTCGCCGATGTCAGTAATGTCTTAGATAAGCTCAGAAAGTACATATGCATTGAAAAAGGCACATTGGTACTTGCCCGGATTTAAACCCACAACCTCGTACATGAGAGGCGAGGCCATAATCACTGGGCCATCACGACACTGCTCATCTTATCTTCTTGCCTAATTGCAGTCCATTTTTATATACAGGCTCAGTCTCTTGGTATTATCGACAGCATCAGGCTTGTCGCCATACGTATCTTGATTTGGATCGTACATCAATTTCTCGATTCGTGTATAACTTTGGCCGTCATTGTATTTTATTTATTGTTAGTGTCCTTACGATATTCGTATTCATTTCCGTTGAACTGCTTTCTGTAATCTTTTATAAAGATGTTATCATTATCAGTCATGTAACCTACCATGTTTTACTCTACATATATGTGTGTCGACACCCTTGCGCCATCCCATCTTCCCAGCACGGCGGGCTGTGGTGCGGCTGCTGTTGCAAGTGCGGAAAATCTCAAACAGCGCAAATACTCCGATCTTATTGGGACTTTTATGTTCGAGCCGTTTGGGGTTGAAACACTAGGGCCGTGGGGAGCATATGGTGGAGGTCTGCCCGGCTTGGGCGGGGCACCGCCGTGTCCTCGTGGAGGCGATCGGCGGCGGTGATCTCTCGCGTCCGGCCCTGGTCCAAGCCATGGTACGGAGCGAGAGGGCATGGGAAGCCGTCACCTCCTTCCGCAAAACAGTCATGCTCGAGAAGGAGGAGGCGGAATGCGTGAGGGAGAGGCAAATTTCGTGCCCTCACGCCCCTAGCCGCCGCAGGATCCGCCCTGGGCGTCGGGAATCCCAAGCCGATTCCCGGCCAACGTAGGCGCAGGCTAGCGGACAGTGAGCAATGATGGGTAGCTCGCCGTCCGATAAGTACCAGGCCCGGGTCGATGGCGTGTTGATGCCCTATGATTATTTCTCCCCTTTATTTTTCATGTTATTTGTACTTGCTCGTTATTTGCGGACATGCTTTCATATAAATTCGCACGTTTATATTGGGGTTACAAACCGATGAGAGGTGGCGATGCACCTGTGTTGAAACGCTTGGAATTCAGATAACTCGTGTCATTCTAAATATACACGAATATATTTACACATACAGAAATAACCTTTTATATTTATCCCAATACATTTATACCGAAAACCTTTTGCTTCACTATTTGTACACGTTGGCTGAGCGAATTTAATGCAGGCTAAGTCATCGTAGATCTGATGCCAGGCAAGTTAAAAAACCCACCTGTCAGTTTTTTTGCTTCTCTGGTACACGTCATATGGTGCATTCATTTTTCTATTTATTTCTGAATTTCGTTAGTCATTTGAGTTATTTTTGTCATCAATCAGTAATATTTCTGTAGCACTTATTTCGTCTCCGTCATTTGACGTTTAATGAACCACAGCCTGCGGTTACTCATCTGTGTAAACTATTAGCAGTAAAATAATCATTACAGAACATTGACCTTCAACTAGTCTAATGTGTGTAGTTGATTTAAATAAAATAAAAATGATCTAGAGAAGACATTTGTGTAGATTGTGTACGTCAGTATCAGCGTCAGTCAATGGATGACACCATGTTAAATTTGTAGCTCATCTATACTAAATTAATATTATAAAGAGGTAAAATGTGTTTGTTTGTAAGTTTGTATGTAGGGGGTAATCTCTGCAACTACCAGTCGGATTTGAAAAATTATTTTCGCATTGGATAGCCCATTTCTTGGGAAAGGTTAAAAGGCTCGCGGACGAAGTCACGGGCCGAAGCTAGTTACAAGTATTTGTAACGAATCTAGATGATAATGATTTCTGCCTTAGGTTTATGGTTACTGAAAATATTCAAGCCATTCAATCAAAAGTGATGAAGATTGATTTAGAATTTAAATTCTTTGAAATTAAGTAAAATAAATATCAGTGCATTAAGAAGAATTTATAGGGCATTCAAATGTCTGAAAAGCATTAAATCTAATTAGTAAACAACACTCGGTCGGTCGGTGGTCGGTTACATCAATATTATCTACTAGAAAATGTTGCAGTTGTCTTCTTGAAACCTCAATGCCAATATTTCTACTGTTTTCATCAAAACATTAAAACTAAATTCTAATTTCGACTCTGCATTTTCATTGCAAGCCAGACGTTCTTCATCCATCAACACCTCTCCTCTTAAATCTAGATGCACTACAATCTTGATATACAGTCAGTCTTTCACACCCATCTCAACATTCAAATTACATAATATAACAAAAAATATACACACACACCGCGTCCAAGTCCGCTGGGCGTTTAAAAGCGGACTATCAAAGAGTACCGTAGGCGTATATGAGACACAACACATTTATTAGCGCTGCCTGACTCACTATCATCTTCTCTTTAATATCGAGCCAGTGACAGACGGACGGATAAACTTGTCGTTTATCACTGTAATATTGGGTTGTGTGTAAGAGGTAATTTGTTGGTAATCTTCTACCTAACCTTGTTTGTCCCATGACACTTGAAGTCGGTGCAAATGCTCTATATATTTCCTTTTCAGCCTTATCAGCCTCACACAGTTCATCCATCTTTTCTTAATTTCTACCCGTACTCCAACAACTTTTTCAGTTTTGATATTTGTTTGTGGTCGGCGTAGCTTGTTTGTTTTTTTCATCTATATCCATCTGCATCATTTCAGTATTCATCCCCATATAGCCATATCATGTTTCACATAATCCATAGTTTTTTTTGTCACGTTTGACTTAATATTACTATCTAATTCATACAAGCCACTTGCCAGCAAGCTGCTATACGAGGGTGAATCAAAATATTCTTGGAATCGATATAAAAAAATGATTAAAAGAAAAAGACAAAGATTAAAACAAACATATTTTATTTCCCTCCAATGCAATGCAATTTAGAATAACGCGTTTCTAACTTCCTTAATCCTTGTGAAACAAAAATGATTTTCTTGACTCTCAAAAAACTTCTCTACGGCAGCCATAACCGCGTCATTATCGTAAAATTTTGTTCCACGAATGTCCTCTTTTAGTTTTGGGAATAAGTGAAAATCATTTGGAACTAAGTCCGGAGAATATGGTGAGTGGTCAAGGAGATTAAAGCCAGCACAGCGGAATGCGTTGAGCGCAACTTCCGATCGATGAGTAGGAGCGTTATCTTGAAGAAACAACACGCCCAACGATAGTTTTCCACGAAGTTTTTCTTTAATCGCTTCACGCACTTTCGGGATTAAATTTGCATAATAGGGTCCAGTAATCGTCTGGCCTTTTGGCATGTAATCAATAAAAAGGATTCCTTCACCATCCCAGAACACTGAGGCCATAACTTTGTCAGCGGTAGGAGCAACTCGAAATTTCTTAATGGATGGAGAGGATGGTCGTTTCCAAGACATGCTTTCTCTTAGTTTTAGGATCGAAATGGTGGACCCACGTTTCATCCATGGTGACAAGGCGACGGCAAAAATTATCCGAATCACGCAGGAACATTTCGAGATTACGCTTAGAAATTTCCAAACGTCGCTTTTTGTTTTCGTCGGTTAACATCTTGCCGACACTTTTTTAAACCCTAGTGAATCAATTAAAATGGATTGAACGCTACCAAATGATATCTTTAGGATCTCAGCTAAATGTTTTATAGTTATCTTCTGTCTTCCAAAACCAGATTCTCAACCTTTTTGACATTTTCTGCCGTAACGGAGGTTGAAGGCCGCCCAGAACGCAGGTCATCTTTACAGCTTGATCTACCTCTTTTAAATTTAGCCACCCAGTACGCAACCGTAGAATAGGGTACAGCATTATCCCCTAATGTCTGCTGAATGTCCGAAAAAATTTCCTTCGTAGACTTTTTTTTCAAACAGATATTTTATCCATATATTTGGGTTTTTAGCAACTCGTTGCACAAAGTAATTTATTACGTGCGGACAAACTGGCAAAAACAACTGACAGTTTTTCATAAATATTGTGTGATTGTCACTCTTTGATTTGAATATCGAACTTCTCCCAAAAAGGTTTTATAAATATGCAATTCTAAGAACTTTTTGTTTCACCCTTGTACGTTTTCATATGCTTTTTGTATATTTTATTATTCAACAGCCTTTGCCCACGGCTTTGCCCGCGTTGAAGTCATAAATTATCTCACAGAAACGTAGGTACTACCGGGATAAAAAGTATCCTATGTGTTTATCCACATTATAAATTATCTGTGTGCCAAATTTTATTCACATCAAATCAGTGTTTTCAAATCAGTTCATCCGTTTTTGCGTGATTGAGTACTCGTAACAAACGTACAATCATACAAACTTTCACATTTATAATATTATATATATAGATATAATACTTTTTATTGTACACTATAAAAATTACAGACAAAATTTAGACATTTTACATAGGGTGACACAATGGGCGGTCTTATCGCTTAAAGCGATCTTTTACAGACAACCTTTGGATGGATTAAACAACAATTTGGAGAGACAATACTGCAGGTAGTCAGCGGTGTACCATTTACACATACAATAAATACATACATACAGCATAAACTTATTCATATTTATATATATTCATAGATATACATACAAAAACTCACGCCTTCTTCCCATGGGAGTAGGCAGAAACTACAGAATGCCACCTGCTACGATTCTTACATACTCCTTTTGCCTCGTTTACGTTCATACATCTGGTAATACAAGTACGCCGGTTGCGAGTACTACGCACCTGTTTTTTCTGAAGAACATCACCAATAAGGTCAGTATATGTCCTCCTAGGGCGTCCCCTCCCGGCGTTTCCAGTCAGACCTGCCTTGTAAATACATTTTGTTAGTCGCCTTTCATTCATCTTCTCAACATAACTAAACTTTAGGAGCATGAGGAACAGGGTGTAAAGTTCACTCATCCACCATGGAAAAGGGAGGATCCTCCAACCAGACGGGTGTAGTGTCTGGCGGGCCGACTGCCCGTCTGTTGATGTCGGATAGTCTTATATATGTACGCGGTAAACTCTAATTGCGCGATGCAGGATTTGTGTGACGTCATGTCTTTGATGCGTAGTTCGTATGTGGCGGTGTAACCGCTACAAAACCATCTCAGCATACCCTTTTCAATTTTTGTCACTACATGTTCTTTTAACTCACACCGTTGTCTTATCACCTCATTCCTTAGCCCGTAATTTATAGTGAGACCACACATGCTTCGCAAGGAACGCATTTCCACAGCATTTCTCATACTTTCATGCTTCTTTTGCCACACCCAGCATTCATTTCCATACATAAGCGTGGGCACCAGCACACCATTGTGAACAGCCAGTCGAGCCTTTTTGTGCATCAACTGGTTGGGCACAACCGCATGTATAGCACCATTTACTTTATTTCAAAAATTCTAGAAAAAATAATAAATAAGAAGCTAAAACACTACCTAGAAACCCATAAACTTCTCTCAGGCAATCAGTTCGGGTTCAGAGAAAAAATATCAACCGCCGATGCTCTACACAAACTTACTTCGTATGTAGTCGAAAACATGGATGGGGGACAGAAGTCTCTAGGTATATTTCTAGACCTAGCAAAGGCCTTCGACACCGTCTCTATTCACATCCTCCTGAACAAACTTGAGAGCTTAGGAATACGAGGAATACCTCTCCGACTCTTCCAAGATTACTTGACAAACCGAAAACAGGTTATAAAAATTGATAACAGTGTAAGCTACGAGGAAAATGTTACCTTCGGAGTGCCTCAAGGTAGTGTATTAGGTCCTACGCTGTTTTTAATATATATTAATGACCTCTGCAATTTGCGCTTACAAAATGGTCAAATAATAACATTTTCACCTCAGCACCTCAAACAAGCAGGTTTTGCTGTCAAAAACCAGTGAGCAAAATTCGATTTTGCTGCGAGCGTGAGACAAAGTAACTTTTTAATTATTTTTTTTAAATGCCGAGAGCAGTGTTGGGTCTACTCACAAAATTCTAAAGATTTGAACTTCAATTAGTTTTGTCACTTTCACTTCGATACGAAAAAAGCGAGAGATAGAAATAAATCGATTCGAATTAAAATACCTACAAGGCCCAAAAAAGAAACAAACAATAAAACGTTCGGATATACTTACAACATTAAAATTGCAAATCATCTGTTAAGGTTTTATTAAAATTCTGTTTTATTAAATTTTTGGAACGAAGTTCCTAAGCGGCTTGCGGTAAGAGTGCAGTGGCAGATATCGTCACGCGAAAAGGCGCTTGCGAGTGTCTTCTTTTAATTCAAAGAGAAAGAGAGAGATAGTAAGTGTGAATTTGTCGAAATGAAAATCCAAGATGGTGGTTGCGAAAATTTTCACATTTTTCATAATGGGTGTCGTTTTCATAGTTTTCAAGGGTGCCAAAGCCGACCGTGAGGTCAAAATGTAAATCCACTATGGCGGCTGCGAAAATTTTCTAATTTTTCTTCATGGGTATCGTTTCTATGGTTTTCAAGGTTGCTTAAGCCGATAGTGAAGTCAAAATAAAAATCCAAGATGGCAGCTGCGAAAATTTTCATATTTTTCGTCATGGGTGTCGTTTTCATAGTTTTCGAGGGTGCTAAAGTCGATAGTGAGGTCAAAATATAAATCCAACATGGTGGCTGCAAAATACGAGGTGATGAAGATTATGTAAAAAAAAAACTTGTCCGATCCGAAAATCTGGGGAAAATGGGATATGGTACTGCAGTAACATTATAAAACAGTATTTTTTTGATTATTATTGACAGTAAAAAAGTTATTGGTATTTAAAATTCACATTTTTAGTTCCAAAATTACCCCAAATCCATAAAAAAATTGCAAAATTCATAACTTATGACTTTTTGACACCCGCTAAAAGACGGCGACGGCCGCCGCCTGCACCAAATGTAAAATTCGGTCAAAAACACCATTGAAAAAAAATGTTGGAATTATTTTTTCTTGAAAATTTCCACATAAATATGCTAACAGTATGATACCTAACAACACCCTCACGGATCGGACAGGGTTTTTTTTTACATGTGATATGTTCTCGCTGCTGAGGTGAAAAGTTGTATGTGTTACACGAGAGCAAAGTTATTTGCATCTCGTGTCTTTGAATCCCTCGCAGTGCTCAGGATTCTAACCTAGAATCACTCGCTACGCTCGTGATTCAATTATAGAATCCTTCGCTTACTCGGGATTCAAAATCAACACTCGCAGCAAAAAACGACTTTGCTCTCTTGTTGCATAAATAACTATTGCAGATGACACAGTATTATTGTTCAGCTCCAATACGTGGAAAGATGTGACCGAAGCAGCAAATGAAGGTTTTGCTTTAGTTACCTCATGGCTGGACAATCATTTGTTGACACTTAATCTGGACAAAACCAAATTTATTACATTTACAATTAACGACAGAACTCAACCTTCACCGAACTCAATAATTATGCAAACTCACAATTGCAAAAATTCAAGTACATGTCATTGTAACCCAATTACCAGAACTAATTCCATTAGATATCTCGGAGTAATCGTAGACCAAAACTTAAATTGGAAAGAACACGTCATGAAAGTAAGTAATAGAGTAAGAAAGTTGATTTATATTTTTAAAACTATTAGAAATGTTTGTGACATTAAGCTCCTAATAGAAATCTACTTAGCACTATGTCAGTCTATACTGACTTACGGCTTGAATGTCTGGGGAGGAACCTCAAAATCCACCATATTGCTTGTCGAAAGAGCACAACGAATGGTACTTAAAGTTATCTCTCGCAAAAAGTACACTTATCCGACACACCTACTTTACTCAGAACTAGGAGTCCTCACTGTACGAAAATTATTTATTAAATTAGAGATCATGGCACAATATAAAGTAAAACCGCACTATGCAAAAAGGCGACGATTAGACATAGTTTACAACACACCCAAATATAGAACATCTTTTGCACACAAATTTCACAATTATCTTGGTCCTAACCTCTACAACAAAGTGAGTAAAGATCTGGAACTAAGGAATCTTGATATCCATACATGCAAAAAAACTACGCATAAATACTTGAAAACACTAGACTACAACAACACTGAAAATCTAATGATAAATTGGTATAAATAAGGCACATAAATAATAAAGCACACATAATTGTACACATACGGAAACATACATAGAAAAACATATACACATATCTATACATACACCTGTACCCAAACACAAAACAACACGGACAACTCTAATCATGTTATTCATAAATATAGCTGTTCTATGATTTATTGCTTATACAATGTGTTCAATTTGCTTTTAAACATGTTACCTGTAACTGGAACTTGTGGGAATCTTGTTGTTTCTAGGGTTGAGGAAGACTATCCGCTCGTGATACAGTTTCATACTAGTACGAGGGGATAGGGCGAATCAGACTAAAGACATTCAAACTACCACGTCACTTTCTCCAACTGATGACCTGTCTAAAAAATTTATTATCACTAACTCTATGACGATTTCTGTCATCTTGTTTATTTGTTATTAGTGAGTTACTTTAAGTTGCATGAATGTCTCATATTTGCACAATAAAGTTTATGATTATGATTATGATTTCCCGCAATTACTTTCCTTTCCACATCTTTAACAATCTTCCCATCTCTTGTAAACAGACTCACTAACTTACTTGCTCCACACTCTTATCATTTATTTTCATATCACACACCGATACATCCTCCACACTCTTATCATTTATTTTCATATCACACACCGATACATCCTCTCCTCTTTCAAAGACCTTCTTCTTATTCACATTTATATTCATCCCTTTCCTTTTATATGTATGCTTCATCCATCACAGTCACCATGTCTTGCAACTATTCTGCTGACGATGCAAGTAGAACTTGATCATCTGCGTAGAGAAGGCATTTGACAGGCAACTTATTCATCCACAATCCGTACTCACCCTCTTTCAAAACTGCCAGACGACTATCCATGTACAAGTTGAATAGCCACGGTGACGCTTCACAACCCTGTCTAACATCCCTCGAGATGCAGAACAAGGCACTGGAATCCTTGTAAAAAGATTCAGGGCCCGTACCAAGTGCCAGTCCACACTGTACATGGATAGTGTCGACCACAGTTCTCCACACACTGTCGTAGGCCTTCTCCAAATCAACGAAAGCACAATAGACTTTCTGACTTTCTTTTCTTTCTTTCTTTATTTATATTTTTCTTTACATAGATATACTTATACACAATTATAAACATGAAACAAGAGCAAGGAACTTTATGTAATGATGATGTTTATGGAGAGAGGAAGTGTTTTTTTACCAGAATTTTAAAAGTGGACAAAGATTGAGCACACCTTATCGACACAGGTAAGGCATTCCATGACCGTACTGCTTAAACTGTAAAAGACTTGTCATAAAAGCTGGTGGAATGCATCGGCATCTCTAGTGTCAAGTTTTCCGATGATCTTATATATCGATTATGTGTGTCATGAAGGAACTTGAAACGTTCTTTAAGATAAGAGGGGGGAATGAACAGAATTATATAGTAGGATTTATAATATAATTGTATACAGGGTTATTGCTTATATGTCGGCAATCCGTTAAGTGGATGTAGTCAATTGCAACCCCATGCCAATGTCAACCATTTTCGAGCAAGTTGACATTTTATATTTAAAATGAATGAAATAGAAATAAAATGTTAAATGACTCGAAATTTTTTGCATTTGCATACGAGTCAAAAGGTTTTTTGGTTGTAAATGACCTCTCATACATTCTCTTTATGGGTTGTCGACCTATAACCAATAACCCTGTATAGAGTGTAACTGCATTGTTTATGGCTATAATTACGTTATTTTTAAATGACTTTTGTGTTTGTTTATAGAACTGTTTCATCAATACTCCCTAAGCTTGATAAGTTTGCACAATGTTTTGGCAGAGAGTGGCTTATGAGTTTTCTTTAGCCTTTGATGCTCGATACTTTTTAATTTCTTACGTAGTAAAAGTAAAATATTTGACACGAGCGAAGACGTGAACAGAAATTACTGTGAAAGTAATTCACGTACACACTAATTCCTCTTTAAAATTAATTATAATTAACTAAATTATATTTCATTTTGAATTTGAAAACTCGTCATTTTCATAATTATAAATCTAGATGAGTTCATACATGTATCTGTTAGATGTATGACATATCCTTTAAAACATTATTTAATTTTATACGCTTGTAGTTTTTGTGTTTATATTTTTATGTTTCCACCTAATTGTCACCTTGGTTTGAAAGTGTGATATTAAAACAACATTCTCTTTCACAAAACATTTCTCTGTTTTGCCTTGAAAACGTGCAAATCTATTTCTGCTATTTATTCGCTTTTTCCTGTTGTTTTCGGATTGTATTGCTAATTTTGACAAGTGACCCACATTGGACTGTTCTTAACATCTGCTGCATGAATATTCTGTTTATTTGTATTAATTTTAATGACCTCTAACAAGGCTGTGATAAAATACTTCCATTCGTCAACTTCCTTGTTTAAAATTAAATTTCCTTCTTTTAAAATAATTTAGCACATTGTGCTGCGCAGAATGAGTCATTTAATGTATAGAGGTAGTCATTGCATGTGTTTGCTATGATTTTGTTTAATTTCCTGTAGATTTTGTTTTTCCTGCCTTCTGTTTGTGCCTTTTGAGCTTTGGCTTTAAAGCATGTCATACTATTTATGTATTTATTTGCTTACAAAATGATGAAGGAAAACATCGTGAGGAAACCCCGCGGCATGTCCTAGAACTAAAAAATCGAAGACATGTAACATCCGCCAACCCGCATTGGGCCCGCGTGGTGGATTATGGCCCACTCCCTCACAGAGAAGATGCCATGCCTGAGTCCCAGCAGTGGGCTGTAGGCTGATGATGCTTATGTCTTTACCATAAATTCGTGTTGTGTTGTAATGTAATGTTACTTTACCTTAGAATATTAGCGTAATGCACCTTAGTAGTATCCTGTCCCTCTACCAATTGCTAGACTACAGACGCAAGACTATAGCCTAAGATCACAAACTTATCGTGAAGTAGTATGTTTTTTTGTCGTCCGATATAATATAAGTATTTGCCTAGATGTAGACGCTAATAGTGAATTATCTGACCGCATCACTGCAGCGCAAACGCAGGTTTTATAATAATTTTCAGACATATCAGTTTGTATGTTTTCATCAGCATATCGCAGTCCACAGCATGCTAGGGTATAAAGTGCCAAGATAAAAAGTTATCCCGCTATAGCCAGTCTGAAAAACCACTCAGATATCGTAAACACTGTTTGATATAAAAGCGTGGGTATCTATAAAAACGTCACGTATACGGCCGTATGTACACCTGTTGGTGATTTACTGCGTATATTTGCGACACTAACGTGGTACTATTCATTGAGATAACACTTTACGCGTTCTTTACTCCTATTTGTTACTTTTATATGTATTTTGTCGTGTCTAGTCGTAGTAGGACGCTTAGATTGACCTTGAGGCTTTTTAGGCAAGACTTCTTGGAAATGCTTTTCCTGGTACTAACTCATTTCTTCTTCTTTAAGTGCCTCTACAATTATTGAAGGTTGGCCATCAACTCTGATTTTTATTCTTTATCCTTTGTACTAACTCCTATAGTATGCTTTAATCCTACCCTGAAAAAAAATATCAGTGTATGGGCAGGAGTAGTAGTAAAAAGGTACAAAGTTGGACATAATGCCTTAGGCATTAAATTAAATTCAATTCAAAATATTTTATTTCACATATGTAAACCTACAAGGGCACTTATGAAACGTCAGAAGCTAGGTGTACGGTTCCAATTGGTCGTTTCCTATGGAGAAGAGCCGGCAAGAAACTCCACGGTTACTCTTTTAAAAGTAAATGGTATTTACAATGTTTTAAAATTACAGTGTTAATAGGTATGAGGGGACAGTGTAGGCCTATCAACAAGTACCAGGTAGGTACTTAGCAAGATAGAAAATGATCGACAGATCTACAATCTGTTAAGCCTACAACGTTCTCACATTCACAAAATCTAAAAGAAAAGAATATATATAAAATAAAATTAAAATAAAAACCTATTTAAACCAAATGACATGATTGCCACTACATCTGTAACAAATCTACCAAGGGTGGTGAAGATATTAGATGGCAAGTGCTCCGAGAGGAACAATAAAAAAAAAATAGGTACTCCAATACATAAATAGCTCCTAAAATCTATTCTTCTTCTATTTTGATAATAACAACAAACAAATACCAAGCCGTTTGCCAAGAATGGTGATTATGACAGTATTCCTTTACCATTCATTGATCAAACCTAAATGGAATCTATCAAACATTATTGTCTTATATGCACTGCCTCCGTCTCTCTCCTTGGCTTGTCTTTTTATCGTCTTTCATCGTCTTTGAGATCATTCAAAGTTATCATCTTAATGTCTATCCATAGTGTGACAGTACTAGTTCGTATGCGTTGCATGTTGCTTGTGTGGTAATAGATCTACATATATGACTCTGTGCTACTCCAAATGCAGCAAGATTCCCTGTGTGTGGTATGATGACGTCACGCGTTATGTGCAGGGCAGCTGTTGCTGGGCAGACGGCAGTGGGCGGTGCGTGCGCTTGACGGACACCTCTCTGCTGACCCTCAGCGAGGTGGAACGGAGAGCGCTGCAGCAGGCCGCGCTCGCCAGGTTGCAGCAGATCAACCTTGGAACTACTATCAAGATACCGGAGGGTGAGTTTTAGTTTATAAATAACTTATACTTGTTTTAACACATCGGACTAAAAGTACTTAATTTTACACATCGAATACACATCAGTTGAGCTTGGAAACTTATGTTGTAGCACTATAATCTCTACGGTGTTCAGTTACATTTCAAATCATTTAAGGGGCCAGCGGAGATTGCGTAGTTCATACAAACGTAATACCAAAATAATTTGTAAATCAAACATATTCTTAAGGTAGTGTGTATTTATTCCGATTGGATTACAGAATATCTAGGCTCCCAAATGTATATTTTGAATGGACACTGATTTAAAGACGAGTTATGAGAAATATAAGTTCTCTATAGAAATTTGAAATTCCTCATATCGCGCATTTATATTAGTCAGACCTCAGAGTTTGTTTCGGCCTTTCTTCTCAGAGTAGTCAGATAGGAAACTCCGAACTCATCTAGCAATTTTTATTTAACCGTCAGTTTAAAAAAAATGTGTTAAAGTGATTCCAATATCATATTTACAGAATAAACAATTTCATTTCAAACTGTATTCACGGCTGCGCCAAATAGGCCCAGTTCATCATAAATGCTAGGGTTAATTTTAATAACTATCAAACTCAAACTCAAAGCATTTATTTCAATTAAACCATTTACAGGCACTTTTGAATTGTCACCCCTTGACAATCAGAAATATGAAGCTAGTTGCCCATTCCAAAGCGTAGGTTCCTATGGAGAAGAACGGGCAAGAAACTCCACAGACACTCTTTTAACACTTTCCGGGACACTGAACGAGACACAATAAAAGTTTTATTGTTATCACGTTTATAGGCGTTTAGTGTCCCGCAAAGTGTTAAATCAAAATATTCTTACAAAATATTGGTAACATTATTTATGTTGAAATTATACACGTGAGAACAATGTAGAAAGACGGGCACGTAAAAAGCGTCCGTAATAAAAAGATAAAAACAATTCATAAATTAAAATAAGCCGTGACATATAAGAGATGACCAGTCCCTACTGATGGCGCCCGTTCACGAACATGACGCATGGATCAGCACCGTTTAGCTCAACCATTTTGAAAGGAACTTAACGATCCAACACACACGCCACCAACAGCAAGACATTTGAGTGAGCATGACATACTCTCAGCCGCCAGGGCACATCAAGTCAATGAAAGACGTACCCCGTAAATGGTAACTTTATAGAAGGTACATGGTCACAGTGCTCACACATATGCTATGCAATTATACAATATTAAGTTATTGAAGTTATAAAATTCAAAGATAGTTTTTGCAATCTTCAGCAGTTCCAACAATATTTTCGAATGCTAATCAATTAGTTTATGCGCCCTTGTGGAGCTGGACCAGCGTTAAGCCAAGCATTTTTGTCAGCGATATAATCCCCAAGCTTATAATATGCTTGGCAGCATAGTGTGCGTTTTATACAAGATTTAATTCATTAGAATAAAGAATATCGTTTCATTTAGTTGTAGTATGTGGGGAGGTATTTTATTGTAACATTTTAAACAGTACCATGGGGTACTGCTTAACAGAGCGCAAGTTTCAAGTGTAAGGTTTCATGATTTACGCAGTCAAATGCATTAGAGAGGTCACAAAATATTCCTATGGCATCTTGAGCGCCTGATACAATATGTGTTTTAATAAGGTGACACCGGTGTCAGTAGTACAACGTCCTTTGGTGAAACAAGGAGTCGTTTTGACCAAACTCCTACTTTTCGGGGTACATCTGTTACTGTAACTGATCAGCTCGAGCTCCTAGGCATGGAGTTGACATCTGGTCTCAACTTCGGCTCCACCATCGAGTACAAAGCTCAAACTGCGGCTAAGAAACTGGGCGTCCTAAATAGAGTTAATCGATACTTTACGCCTGGACAGCTTTTAACCCTATACAAAGCACAAGTCCGATCCTGCATGGAGTATTGTAGCCACCTTTTCTGGGACGGCTCAGCTAAGTACCAAATTGCTGCGCTTGATTCGGTGGAACGCAGAGCTAAGAGGCTCATTGGCGACGTTAAACTGGTGGATGCTAAGCTTCACAGCTTGACTCATCGCCGCAAGGTTGCCTGCTTGTCGGTCTTCTACAGATTGTACTTCGGCGAGTGTGCCCATGAACTCCACGACCTCATTTCACCGGCCCCCTTCTACCATCGGACATCTAGACGCACTGCAGGTTACTATCCATACCTAGTTGATATACACCAACTCGCACTAAGCGTTTTAAAAGGTCTTTTATAATGCGCACAGCAAAGGAGTGGAACTCGCTGTCTGCGTCTGTGTTTCCGAACGCATACAACCCTAATATATTCAAAGTAAGAGTGTACAGGCGTCTTCTGGGTAAGCTCACTCTATCGTCGACTTTGTCTCTGTCACCTCTGTTCTAGACTAGAGTCAAGAGCAAACACATCGAAAAAAAAACCATATTGCTGATCGTGTAAGATTTGGTTGGTGTTAAAATGATTAAGCATTTGATTTAGCATTACCTGTTCGAACACCTTGCTGAATACCGGCAGCACGGATACTGGTCTATAATTGTTGGTGTCTTTACTGTCCCCAGATTTAAAAAGTGGTATAACCTTACTGTATTTCATTAAATCCGGGAAGACTCCTTGATCCACACCTAAATTAAATATTTAATTTTCTGATGTTTTGATCTTATTGCTAATGTACAGGGCTTTTAGCTATCTTGCAGTTATTTCTAAAAAATTTGGAATATGTAGCAACATACTTGTTGAAAGTTTCAGTGTTAATGTAAGGCTTAAGGTCATACAGCTCAACTTATCCAACTTATCCTAATACATCTAGTTGCCCAGTCACTAAATATAAAATTAAGGCAAATATTTTTTGTTTTCTTTTCAATTTTTTTATTTAATTTAGTGTGCACTACTGAAAAGAAATCCTCATACAATTTATTTGCATCATCCATATTATGGCCTAGAACATTTAACGCATTATTTAGGATACTATTTAATCTCTTTAATTTGCCATTTGTTATTGGTCTAAATTGTATTTGCACTTTTTGCAAAGGTGTTTTAAACTTAAAAGTTACCATTTGGCCACTATATATTATGGTGTAGGTATACACCCATACGGCAAATAATTTACTGTGGCTTTAGCTAAATAATCACAAACGCAGAAGACATTATCAGTACAAGTAGCGAAGTTGAAGTTACTCTAGTCGGTTCTGTAAAAATGTTAGATAAATTGAACGATTTAAAAAGGCTTAGTAATCGACTGCTATTTAAAGCATTTTCTAGAATATTAATATTAAAATTACCACAAATAATTGCGGTTTTGTTACTGGATGCAAGTTTCGCTAGGACATCTTCCATTATTGACTCAAATAACGAAAAGTTCTAATAATTACGAATGCACGCGTTGTCATTTTGTCGCTACAGTTACGCTAAAATAGGAAGAAGAAATACTTGGAATTGTAATTTACATACCGTCGTCGTATGGTTAGTTCGATTCGCGTTCGATAGAAGGTAAGTAATTAAAGCATTTAAACAAATAAAATAATTTTAATTCTAAACGATTGCTACTTTAAGTTAGTAGGTGCTATAATAGGTTTTTTTTTTTTGCTTCCTTTATCGATACTGAACCTACCCCTAAGCTATGGCACGCAATTACTTTAACACCCTGTATATAACAAAGTTAAAAGGAAAACTATTACAGCATTACAGCTAAGTAGGCTTTACAAGTTAACAAGTAACAGTCGACCAACTGACATTTGCAGTTGGAATGTATGAGAGAACATGTTTTCCTACTACAATGTTAATTTTGTTCTTGGGATAAAATCGTCTCAACTACGGAACCCTTCACTGTGCGTGGTCCGACAAACACATGGCCGGTTTTTATTTACCTAAATAATCTCCTATATAAAACACATCATAAAGAAACACTATGAAACCTTGCCGAAGCCAACTAAAACTAATTCGTACCCGTCATATAAAGTCTTGGGCGATCTTCAAAGATATCAGTTCAAAGAGTAGTTAGAAAGTGATTTTTCAGTAAATCCCTTCGCACCTGTTTACGAGGTGATAAATTGGTTTCTAAGGTGTTTAGGAGCTGCGTAATAGTCTCTAGTTGGCTGTTAAGAGATTGATGTGTTTCTGAGTTAGGTAATGGGTACATTGACTGCGAAATTGTTGAAGTTTCACTAAGTGGCCCAACCATGTTTCCAAATTATTAATGTAGGTTCTTTAACCAGATCTGCACTATTATCAGTATTTTGCAAGAAGTGATTATATTTATTTATTTAAACTTTTCACACTAATAAAAAGTACAAAGGTGGACTTAATGCCTTATATTTGATTTCTGATACCTACCCGGTATCTTAAAATGACCAATTTATCAGACTTTTGGGTCCTCATCCGTTTACGTACTAAATTACCGCGACAAGTGCAGTTTAACCTCGCAGATTCATTCAATCGTGTGGAACCGAAAACCCTCTCACGTAGAGGAGTCCAGTGTCCCAGCTGTGAGAATGGGAACGTTCTGCCGGGATACAAATTCAGCCGTTAGAGCATGAAAAGTTAACAGACAGACAATCAGAGTTACTTTGTCATTTATACTTTAATGAATATTAAAGTATGGATTATGGTTATGCTAAAGCTAACCGAATAATTTCCCTTTCTAATATTGTATTCTCGTCCTAAAATTCCGGGATATGAGTTAAGATTAACTGTTGTGAGTGTTGGGAGTGGCAAGCGTGACGACTATTGCGAAACTTGGTTGAATGCCAGTCGTTTCGTTTGTTGATCGCGCGGGTGTCTGCTCGTATCGTGGATTATTATAAGTGTTATAAAATAAGGGATAAGCATTAGAAAGCAGGAACAGGTTTGGAGATAAGTATTTAGGTGTTGCAAAGAACACTCTTTGTCATCGAGAACATTACTTGCTTATGATTGATTCTGATAGTCTGAGAGTCGAAACAATGTCAATTTCAGAAAGCAATATTTTCCGGCTTACTTACGGAGTTTCAGAAGGCAGTGGTTCCATCAATGCATAAAAAGAAAGCTTAAAAGTCAAATAGGTACATAAAAGTTGCAAAACGACTAGACAGCTAAATTAAAAGTTAGTCTCATTTTTCTCTCCATTTAGAATAGAATAGAATACTCTTCATTTTCATGTAGACATTTTACATAGGGTTCACAATGGGCGGTCTTATCGCTAAAAGCGATCTTTTACAGACAACTTTTGGATGATTTAAAGGGAAAAGGAGAGATAATACTGCAGGTAGTCAGCGGTGTACCATTTACTAAATACAAACATACATAAAGCATATATATATTATATTATTATTTTATTATTATTATATTTATATATATAAATAAATATATATACAATAAACTTGAAACAAGAGTAAGGAACTATATTAGATAAAAAACTTTGTGTTATTTTACCTTTTTTTATTGCAATTTGGTTCACTAATTTGATTGCAGGCCAGTCATTTAATAATCGACTACTACAAACTTATTGCTTATCTTTATAAAACCCTGCTCCCATCACATACACTCGAAAATCTTTAGGTACTTTCAGTCCTACGTGTAAGTATGACGAGCACCAGTAAATATTGAAGTGCCGCTACAGGTGACCCAGTCCCGGCTATTAATATCTGACACATACAATGTGCTATTCTCAAAATGGCCGGCTAACAAATACATACATGGCAAGAAAGGGATAGAAGGTTTAGTTGTGTTGTTATTATGGGGTCTACGAGCGCTACGAAGTTCTACGAAGATCTACAAAATTCGTAGCTTGCTTTTTCGAACTTGAGAGTATTATGAAGTAATAATTAATGTCATCAGTCCGGTGAAATAGGGATGGTGCTAACGGTCGTGTATAGCTCCATCTCTCTCTAGTACTGTAATCATGATGACATTAAATGTCTTAATACTAAAGGGCCATTTTATGACTTGCCTTGAATTCCTTTTCCGCATGGGAACAATAATGGTTGTTATATTCATCTTGCTCAACGAAGAATGTGGTTGCTACTAAAGTGTTCCCATTTATGATGTTGCTGTAAGCATATGCCACTGATGAGTGAAAGCTTCCACTGATTGCTAATTTAATTATCTTTTCTTAATTCCATTGATTACGTCTCCATTTTAGTCTGCGCTTGTTTTAAAACACGCTTTCTTCAAAGTGGTACTTCTTTATGATCTATCTGTTGGCTACAAATACGTTGTAGACGTATGCGCGGACGCCGTTACGCAAACGTGACGCGCTCTGACGTCACGGTGGGACATTATACAGCGTGTTGATATACACGTGTATGCTTATATCAAAATTAAATTGTTTTATTTATGCGTCCATGTTGTTTTTTTGAGAATGACAATCGAGAATCGTGATAGTTGTAATGAAGTGTAAAGTATTTTAGTATTAAATATTCGAAGGGAGAACGATATTTTAACTTGTTGTGACGGGGATCGCTTTTTCACAATTTGTGGGATATTTTTTTCTGGTTAATTTGTGGTCGATAACGGACATGTTAATTTCAAGTTTATTTTGTGGTTGAAATTAACTTTTTGATTATACCTACCTATGTGCTATGTTTTATACTTAATTATGCTGGAATTTGGTCTTCATATTTATTAAATATTTATTATTTTAATTATGACGATATGAACCAAATTCCAGCAAATTATGCTGATGCTGCTGTCATAATTCGTAATTTTTTTTTAACTTTTATGACCCTTCGTAAGAAATATAAGATATGCATTCGACCGGGAGAAAATTAAAAAATTCAGATATTTATATTTTGACAGCTCATTTTGATATTCAGCTCTTGAGTGGGCTGAAATACCCAAGATTGTATACGCAAATTAACAAAGTTTAATAACAAGAAAACTTCAATTAAACGCCACCTTGACCCGTCATCAAAATTTGGCAGAACACCAAAGATGACAATTAAAATACTTTTCCTCATCATTAAGAAAGCCCTATATTATAATTACTAACTCAGTGATATCCATTTTATATTGCATTCTGATCGCATGTTGTAATTTCGTGTTTTCTTAGATAATCACTTTTGTACACATTGATTGTACTGCTATTGTTGTACGTGTACCTAATAAACAAATAACTTGTGTTCCGCACTGTACTTGGCAGCTCGAGTAAATTACCTCTTACGAGCTATCACATGGTCTCTTTGTTAGATTATTTTTGATTAGGAATGTAGGTGTAGGTGGGACTTAAATCACTGTCGCGAGTATTGTCATAGTAAGAGTAAGGTGGTGCTTGGACTGAGTACAGTTTTTGTAACTGAAGCAGTTGCTGGTTGCAGTAATAAGGCACCTACAGAATCTCGGTGGCTCATGAAATATGGCAAGTCTTCTTCTTCATCGGGATAGATCGCTCAAACGGCAGAAGCTACTGAGTCGATGCCTGTCGAAGATGCCAAGATCAGCCTGTTTCTTTCAAAGAAAACTCCAAACGCTTTTAAACCGACTTCTAAAAGGACTTGATGATGCGTACGAACCTTCGCTTCGAATCCATTTCATTTTGGTTAGTTAACACTTCATACGTCATTCACTTTGTATTGTTGCTGCATGTCTCGTGTTGGCTGTAGCAAACACAATATACTAAAGTATCTACGTTTGCACAGCCTTAACGCCTTTTGTTATTTTTTACTTCAATCTTCACTTTTTTCTACATATTTAAATCTTACTAATAAACGTCTGTTTGATTGTTTCTTTTTCATGAAAAATGTGTGTAATTGTTTCTCGGTAAGACAGATATTTTAAGAAATTATGATTAGTTTTTGAAAGGTGACGTGAGACTGGGTATCTAATCCAGAAATAGCTGTGGGATAGGTAGGTATTTATGTGATTTTATTGTTCGTGCGTGCACGAGATAAATTATTACAAATAATTGTTGTTGCGAAATAATCTTGGCCGTCTGCTGTTTCGTATACAACTCGTATTTTGTGATTATATTTTAATGTGTCTTATTTTTAGATTAATTACCTGGATGCTTTGTGTCTCGGTGGTGTTTCAGAATTACAGTTTGGACATTTCTTTCGATTACCTACTTAATTAACTTTTAGTGACACTCGTCCTAAACTTAAATGTTATCTTCAAGAAATTCTGTCTATAATATTCAGTTAAACCTGGATATAGCCAATTGTCATTAATTATTTATTCAAAAATATTAATGAATTAAAACATTCTAGAAGACAAATAAGAAAATTTTCAAGTACCTATTCATCTTCCTCCAAAACTTCACTTTCGTTCTAAATCTCGTCGTCTGTCAGTCATACCTTTTAATATTCACTGCATTATTAAGCGAAACAGGGAATACGGACTAGTTATGTTATGTCCGTATTATGAAAGACAACAATTAATTCACAAATTCCCCCAAAATCATTTACACACATCATTTAGTTAATACACATTTCACATCCACCAATAAGACACATACATCCGTTGACCGACAGTACATACCTCCAATCAATCGTTCTTCAGTCGTCACCGGCGCAAACGCATCGCGTATTACGTACGCATACGTAGCTGCCAATCCGCGATCACTTACAACCAGGTTAAGCTATATTTAGTTCAGGAATCTCGCGCGCTTTATCTGTACGTCCATGTGTCACTGAAGGAATGCTCTCGTGAACTTAAGGTATGTGGGTTGCCGTTAAGTAAAGAATGTGAGTCAGTAAGAAGTACCTAACGTTTGTTGGGTAAATAAGAATATGGGGCAATGTGGTATTCGTGTTGTTAAGATGCAAATGCAATAAAAGAGTCTTCATCACTGCCTATTTATTGTGGCTAACTCAAGGAGGCTCCATTGTACCTAAGTCCGGTGAAACCCTGCCAGTTTTTGTAATGGTGGAAACTGCAATCTTTATGAGCAATATTGAAAATAATTTTGCCGTTGAAGATGACCTATGTCTTAGTTACGCTGCTCGCGACGGCACTATTGGGGCAGCACTGGCGCGTGCGCCGTTATTCGGATTCTTACCATAGTGCAGGAGCTTACAGAACACAAATGGAGTGTACGTCATGTGTCTACTTGATTAACTATTTTCTACATTGTTTTTCTTTAATTTACGTACATAACAACTTAAAAACCTTAAATTACAACTAAAGAAAATACCTATGAACTGAAAAAAACATCACGCAAATCGGATAAGTGGTTTACGAGTTTTAAGCGCACATACAAACACAGACAGTGGTAGTTTCTTTATTATGTGAGCATGTTAGTGTGTCCTTGACTGCCCACAACACCACGTGTAACTCAAGAACCGTTGCCATAGCAACGCGAATGTCTCTCAGCCCGCAAGAATGATAAGCAGTCAATAAATCTATTATTAAGATCCCCAGATGAGATGACGGCCGAAATAAATCATTCTTTTTATACAACCGACAGCTCGGAGTAAGCGCTATGATTGTATTATTGTAGTGGATTCTGTAGACGTTCGACTGGTTATGACGAATTTGACTATATTTATCAGTTTTCGTCGAGGATAACTATGTCTGATGATTCAAGTTGTTAGCTAGATTGGGGTTTTGGTTCAATACTCATCATCTTCCTGCCTTATCCCATGTTACTTGGGGTCGGCGCAACACTTTTTCTTCTTCCATTCTCCCCTGTCAACCGTCACGCAATCATCTACACCTTTTTCCTTCATATCAGTCCTCACACAATCCATCCATCGTTTCTTTGTTCTTCCTCTCCCTCTCCATCCCTCAACATTTATATTCATCACTCTTTTAGTCACATGCGATTCCTCCCTCCTCATCACATGCCCATACCAAGACAGTCGATTCCCTTTCAACTTTTCTGTAAGTGGCGCAACTTTCAGACTTCCTCTAATATACTCATTCCTTATTTTATCCATTCTTGTCACACCACACATCCATCTCAACATTCTTTGGTGGTTTTGGTTCAATACTCAAAACGTATAAAACCTACAAGCTAGATTATGGAAATAGCGTTCCTTTCGGTGCGGGTTTCACCATTAATTAGAGATTTTATACCGAAAGGTTTATGTGTATAATACATTAATATTCGCAAACATTTTTTTTTTTTAACCCGATGTTTTGGCGACCCGGGCGAAGCAGTGATGGGCCTCTAATATTACATGTGATGCGATGGGACTGTGATTAGATGAAAAATGTGGATAAACGTTTCTTTTGGAACTCCCTGCAAAACTCATTTAATGGATTCCAGTGTATATTGCATGACATCCAAGATTTATAATAAATTGCCTTGTTATATTACAGACATTGACAAATTTCACATATTTAAGCGGAAGCTAAATGAATTTCTAACTGATAAAGTATATTACAGTGTGAAGATCTAAAAAGGGAATCCCTATGGCCAATAATCTTAATCAGATATTCCATAATAGAAATGATATGACGTGTAACTCACAATTATTATCATAACTAGGACTTTTATTTATTTATTCATTATTTACTTTGACATTCATTCAATTATTGACTACATAGATATACTGTTTTTAATATTTCTGTGATTGACTACTTCAGATACTTCTGGACATTGAAAAATAAAATGGTTAAAATGATTTTCCAATTTTGTAATATCTTTTCTTATTCAGCATGGTATTTTGATTGTAATGTATGTGTATATTTTGCATGCCCAAGTGATGGCAGAGTATGGAGAACATTCAAAACATGTTTATCATCTATACCCCTACCCATGTTGGCGAAAAATAAATGAATTTGAATTTGGATCTTGTTTACAAAAACGATTTACCCAAACATTGTGGGAAAAATGCTCAACAGCTGATGATGATGTGGGAACTATAAACTTAAATTTTGGCCTTGCCCAGCGATACGTACTACTATGAAAATTAATGATAAACGAACATCTGCAAAAACAGAAATTACGTAATCTTCTGATATTACAATTTCACAATTTACTTTCCATTTCTATGAAAATTTCTTTCCGGACAATTTAATGTTAGTTGTGTATATTTATTTACGTAAGTGTACATTCAAAGGTTGTAAATGAGCCACGTCGACTGAGAATGATTTAAACAATATTTTTTAAATGGTGCGTAGAATTTTTAGATTGGTCTATTTTATGAACCACCCACCGAGAAAAATACCTGGTTCCTAGACTTTTCCTTCTACCTAAAATTTTCTGGCAGGTTTTTGGGACAGAATTGATTGTTCCTCTAGCTTTAGAGAAACAATCAATTCTGTTCCCACTCACCAACCAGTTTTATTCACTTTGGCGTAAAATGATAGAAAAGTAAGCAAATAAAATTTCAGTCACACTCTACAACAGTGTTTCGGTTAAAATCGCGTAATTCTCAATCTTTCTAATTTAATTGCCAAACAGATTGCAAGCTAGAATGGTTCCCATATTTTATCGGTAGCTTCTCTAGCTTTTTTGACACTACTAAAGCCATATAGCTGTCTCAATAAGTACTAGACACCACAAAACAGTCAAACTATACTAATCAAATCACCATCAAATCACCAATTCACTTGTAATTAAACGAGAAGTTTTCACATAACACTATTTTGTTCCATTCCAAACTGACGCTACCATTTGAAATCTGCCTTCGATCGGTCGCGAGTTATAACTCAGTGACAGACAGACAAACGATGTCTTTCGACACTCAGGATATTTTTATTACGCAGGTAGATTATTCACACACACAACTTCTGACAACTCAGAAATGTTCCCTCTCTTTCTAGATCATTGTTTTCAGATGGCATTGTCTCGCTTTGCAGACACCGTTCATTGGTGGGCCCAACAATAAACAAATGGACCTGTAGTGTTGTTGACACGTAATACGAGTAACCTTATAGGTCCACTTCAAAGGAAAATGTTAAACAAAGATCAAAATACAATTATCGCTATTAAAGTTAATTGCCGTGTTAACCAACACGAAAGGAAAATGCGGTATTTTGGAACCAGGAATGAAGCGCATCAGTTTCGATATGTAGCTGAGAATAGCCCTAAAACTAAACTATTGATACCAGAAAGTATCAATTTCAAATTAAGACGAATTGCCAGCGACAATCATAAAATACATTCAGTGATAACGAAAATGTAGCAGTAAAGATATATAAAGTTTTCAAGCATAAACGGTAGGTACAGTAGAAAATGTTACTAAAATATTGCTATAAAAAGATTACTGTGATCACAGAACTAAAAATAGTGTTGTGACAACAAAACATTAAACTATGTTCTATGGTCACAACCATTTCTAAAGTTAGTCACAACTAACTTTAGAAAGAGACCATAAATTTAAGTGGGCGTGATCCGCGTAAGCAACTGTTGAGTTATCAAGATCAAATATTTTTTGCTTTTTATTTACGTAATATTTTGGTATACCTAATAAAAATCAGCAACTACTAAAATAAAATCTCGACAAAAATTGTGTGATTTACATCTTCTACCATAGCACCAATGAAATTAATTAAAGTGAACAGGATTTTACTACTATCAAAGTCAACGCACCGCACGATAAGCTACATTTTACCTTCCATTAAAAGTGACACGTAAAAAACTACATTACAAAAAAGTAATTAACGTTATACTAAAAATAATAATAAATGTAACTAATTATCTTTTCAAAATGCAAATTGTCACCACAACATTTATTTGCGGTCGCTTCAAAAGTAGCAGTGGTCGTTCCTAATTAGTTTTGATGCCATTCCGTGGGCAGATAAACACTATTTTATACACAATGTTGTAAATAATTTCCAGCACTATTAATTAGTTCTTACGCGAGGTGGTTACAAAAATATCTTTGATTAATATCGGTTTCATTAATTTTAGTGTTACATCACTAGTTTGGTACCTGGGCGTGGTTTTGTTTTGATTTATGACTAGTTATCTAATTACGCAACACATTTTCGTAAATGATTACGACAAATTTGTATCATTTTGACAGTTCAACAACATTCATTGCGTTATTTACTACGTTGTTGAGCAATTTTTTTTTCGATCTTATGAAGCAATGGATTAGCAATTTGTTTCAAAACGATTCAAGTACCGATTGATCGTGCGGGTACAGGTAAGAGTGTTGACTTCTGGTTCGAAAAATGCAGTAATTTTAACTAAAGGAGGGTCTTGTTTGTGTGGTTGTTTTCGGAATCTATAGAACAATTTTGGTGATAAGAAAGTTTGTATAACTGTAATTTATCACAGTCAGAATAACTAGATATTCGTCTATAAAGAAGTCGAAGGGTATATTGTTTAAAAATGATCGAGTTAAGGCTCAAATGTTTTACAATATTAATCGCTGTCTTTAAATGTCCGGATATGTTTTTACGGGTATGAGGAACAGGGTGTAAAGTTCACTCATCCACTATAGAAAAGGGAGGATCCTCCGACCAGACGGGTGGTGTCCATTTGGTATCAGCGTCGCGATCCAAGGACGCCCCCCGTTCGGTACGGTACGGGTTGGTACGGCGTCAGGTACGCTCCAATCCATCGCCGGTCGTATTTTCGCCCCGTTCAAAGGCGAAATAATACCTCGTTCAGTGTTTTGGATATACGGTGTAAAACAAAATCTAAACGCAATATAAATTGGATCTACGCACGAATTGAGAAAATATTTTAAAAGGAGGACTTATTCTAATGCGTGTAACTAAATAATGTTCATCAGGAAACAACGCCATGACCTTCTCTGCAATGCGCTGCTGCAGATATCACTGCTTCATACAAGTCATTTGTACGTATCACTACCAAGGATTGTTTTTGTTTCTAGTGTCATAGTTTCTTGAAATATGTAGTTTAAAGTTTCTCTATAACCACGTTAATAAACAGTTTAACGGAAGAATTTTGTGAGTTTGGCATGAATTTCACAAACGACATTTAAAAAATTATCACATTTATGCGAGAAATACAAAATTCAAATTATTTTATTTCACATAAACCTACATGGGCACTTATGAAACGTCAGAAGCTAGGTGCACGGTTCCAATTGGTCGTTGCCTATGGAGAAGAGCCGGCAAGAAACTCCACAGTTACTCTTTTAAAAATAAGTGGTTTTTACAATATTTTCAAATAACAGTGTTATTAGACTTATTAGGTATGGGAGGACAGTGTAGGTCTTTCAACAAGTACCAGGTACTTAACAAAATAATTATGGTCAGCAAATATACTAAATATACTAATAGAAAAAGCTGTTTCCATGAACTAACACCCTATTCAACGTAATGCTCTCCTTGAAGTTTCAGAAAGCTTCTGCGAATTTTCATACATTCAGATAAGTTCTGAGAAAACGCTGTAAGATTTTTTAACATCATTTTGCTAGACATTTTGATGTATAATACTAAATATGACTACGAATAATTTATGGACCAACTAAATATTAAGTTAAAACACGTATTATGTTACTACAAGATTATTATTTTTATGAAATGTAGACTTATTTAAAAGTAGACTTGTTTAAGTACTTTAGGGACCGCAAATGTAGCAAAACCATAGGTTCTGAGAAAAAAGTTTCTTTCGGTATCGGTGGGAGTATTAAGGGTGAAGTTTACGTGGTGGGTCTAAATTAGGTTCCGAGCAATAATGAGGTCAATGACATCTTCAAGGGCAAGGTCTAGACCCAAAAGTCAAGGTCAAACAAAAAAAAACGGAATAATACCTTGTAACAAGCTCTCAGGTCATGGACATTTTCAAGGTCAATATGAACTAAGGCGTTGTCGACGGAGCCCCGTGAAGCGGTGCTCCTACTTTTGTGTGGTTTAGAAAAAAATAACCATGAAGGGGATGGCTTCTAACCTAACCTGTCTGAGTCGGGGTGCCCCAAGTCCCGAGCTCGCTTCGCTCGCTCTTGCATCCTAAGTTACTATACCCTTTTTTTTTTTTTTTTTTTTGGGTGGGAAATCATCAAATGACGTCTCCCGCTCTGGGTGGAGCGGGAGGGCGTGTCAGACTCTTACTGACTAAAACCCACCCTTGTTCCTTCTCTTGCCTGTGCAATGCCAGGGGGCCACGGTATCCCTTTCGGACTTTCCCGCAACCCCGGCAGGCAATGGTCTCATCGGACCCCTTCACTCGCTGACACTCTTTGAGGCGCGCGTGGAACACAACGCGCCATCGACCCGGGCTTGGTCCTTACCGGACGGCGAGCTACCCATTGCTCACCGTCCGCAAGCCCGCGCCTACGGTGGCCGGGAATCCGCGATCGATTCCCGACGCCCGGGGCGTCTCCTCCTGCGGCGGCTAGGGGCGTGAGGGCGCGAAATTTGCCTCTCCCTCACGCGCTCCGCCTCCTCCTTCGCGAGCATTACTGCTTCGCAGAAGGAGGTGACGGCCTCCCGTGCCCTCTCGCTCCGTACCATGGCCTGGACCAGGGCCGGACGCGAGAGATCCCTGCCATCGATCGCCTCCACGAGGACACGGCGGTGCTCTGCCCAAGCCGGGCATAAACCCCACCGTATGCTCCACCGTGTCCTGCGGGCGATCCACGCAGTGATGACACCCGGGCGTTTCCTCCCGCCTTATCCGAAAGAGGTACCTCCCGAAACAGCCGTGTCCGGTGAGGACCTGCGTCAGGCGGAAGGTGAGGACGCCGTGGCGCCTCTCCAGCCACTCCTCAAATAGGGGACTTATCGCCGCAATAGTGGCGTGCCCAGCACTGGGTTGCGACAATCGCACTCTCCATGCCGCCATGAGATCCCGTCGGAGCTCTGTCCGCTGTGCCGCGATTTCTCGCGGCATCGGAGTCAAGCCCCGGCGTTTCGCCTCCTCGCGCCACTCCCAAATATGCGCGAGGACTTTTGCCTCCAGATCCCATGGGGGCAATCCGGCAAGGAGGCTCGCCGCCTCCGGAGACCGTGCGGTATCCCCGGACCAGCCGGGTGGCCATGACCCTCTGGGACGCGTTCAACCTGCGGGCAGGCCGCCGCCTCAACGAACGCGCCCACACCGGTGCCCCGTACAGGGCCATGGACCGCACGATTCCCGCGTATAGCCTCCGGCAGGAGGCGTTTGGACCCCCTAGATTGGGCAGGAGCCGCTTCAAGGCAGCCCCGGCCCGCTCCAGTCTGGGAGCCAAACGTCGGAAATGCTCCACGAAGTTCCACCGACTGTCGAGGACGAGTCCCAGGTACTTCATCGTCGACTCGACGCCGATGTGAACCCCTCCTACCGTTATTTGGGAACCCGACGGTGGCGCGTTCCGAGGACCATGAAAACACATGGCCTCGGACTTGTGCAAGGCCACCTCGAGTCCCAACTGCCGGATTCTGGCCACGATTGTCGCAACCCCGTGTGTCGCTAGTTCGGCCGCCGCCTGGTGCGACCTCCCCTGCGCCAGGACCAACGTGTCGTCAGCGTAACAAACGACGCTGACGCCATTGGGGAGGTCTGCGCGCAGCACCCAGTCGTATCCGATGTCCCACAGATGCGGCCCCAGGACCGATCCCTGTGGGACACCGCACGACATCTCTCGCCGGTTCCACTCTCCCTGGTGACCGGGGTAGATGATGGCCCTGTCCGTCAAATAGGCCTCGACCACACGACAGAGGTAGGTCGGCATCCGGTGATACCGGAGTGCCTCCCTGATGCAACTCCAGGGAAGGGTATTGAAGGCGTTGGCGATGTCTAGAGACACCGCCAAGACGACCCCACCCCGAGCCACCGCATCCCCCGTCGTGAGGGCTCGCACGCGCATGATGGCGCCCACCGTGGAGCGCCCCCTGCGGAAACCAAACTGGCTCTCCGCCAAATCCGGCCCTACCCGCACCAGCCGCCCGACAAGGCGGTCTGCAATTACTCTTTCAAAGAGCTTGCCCACCTCGTCGAGTAGCACGATGGGCACGAGTCCGCAGGGCGCCCAAGTTACTATACCCTTACTATATTTATACTAAAAACCATTAAAATCCGCTGTCACTTTGTCTCAACTTAAAATGGAACAACCTAGGAGTGGAATTCCGACGTTATCTGTGACAAAATGTCAATTTTATTACGTAAATATGTTGACTTTTTCGAACTTTAGGATTTTTTTTTTTTCTCAGAAACTAGGCGTTTGCTAGCTTTGTCATTTTGTAAAAGTGTTCTACACAAAAAAAATATGAAGCTTCGCACGCGCGGTCCCTAAAGTACAGTGGAGCCGTATTTTGTACCAGTCAACCAAAGGGTGACAAAGAAATTAAATAGGTAGTAGGAGTAATATTTTTACAACATACAAAAATCGAGACAAAACAATAATTTTACTGTTTTTATAAGTAGGTACATAAATAGAGAATTAGTGGCAAAACAATTTGAATTTAAATCTGAAGTGTTTACGATAAGCATGAAGAGTTTAGCTTTAAATATTGTTACACGGGGTGTTAGCTTTAGTGTCATTTTTGTTTTTGTTGTCAAATAAATCTTAGTATGCGCGGGCGCCGCAACGGTTGCAGGGCTGCCAAATGCTCTTAATTATTTACGTTAATTTTATTTTAGTGCTCAAATACTCCTACTACGAGGTACATTAATCTTCAAGTTTTACAGTCTGATACAAACATATTAAATCGAGCTGCTTTTAATAGACCTATTATGTGTTTCGAGTGTATCCTTAACCTTTTTGATTGATACTGAATCCTTTTTATGTGAACCATTAATTCAAAATTACCTTTTTTAAATTGGCTTTAGCTTCGCCAAACGTTTACAAGACTAGGTCTATTATAACATAAATTCCAGTATCCAGTATTCTGCAAAGAGCTTGATGCAGGATCCACACACTTTAAGCAAGATATGTTATACCTACGCCCCTTGTAATATAGTTAAGCGCATTGCCAGTGTACATCTAAATATTATAAAGAGGTAAGATTTTTGTTTTTGTTTGTGATTAATAAACTCAAAAACTACTAGACCGATTCTAAACATTCTTTCCCCTGTCGAATGGTATATTATCATCGGCGTTTTTTTCTCACAAATAAAAAACCTCGTCACTTTTATGATTTAATTAAAATATTCATCAATTGCTTGATATTATATCGAATAATGACCATCATAGACAACTACCAATAGTAAAAAAAACCTTATTACTTATAGTTTTCTAAACATAAAAAATACCTTAAAAATGACTTCTCTTTTTGTTAGCAGAAATGACCACTATTTGTTTTAAAACTTAGCCAAAACTTATTTTTGTCGCTTAATCTAAGTGGCATACGTTATCTTAGTTTTTAAACATTGTTGCATAAAAGTTTTAAAACATTAGTGTTCATGGTTGTTAAATAAATTAAGAAAATGTTAGTACGAAAAATGCAACTTCTTTAAAATTCTCCATACAAAACGCCAATTTCATATGTAAGGACCTAATATTATTAATAATCCAGAATCTGAGCTGAGGTCGGGACCTATTGATAGAGATATCACGCGGGTGAAGCTGCTGGCGGAACCTAGTCATACATAAATCCAGACTGAGCTGCTACGTAAAACCGAAAACACTCAATAACGGTGCCCGACCTAGTGAAGAAGACGTCCACTAAAGAAGAACCAGTCAAATCCCACAACATTACACACAAATATTACGCATCCAACTGGTTCAACCCTAGGTATAGCCTAGTGCGGGGCGCCATCCGTTCCGGTTATTTACTTCCCTGCCCACCTTGTCAGTTCATACGATACGCTATGTCCGCGAACGTCTTGTGGATAGGCAGGCATGTGTTATTAATACACTGGATCGCAAAAAATCCGGGTCACTTATAAATGGCGTGATAGTTTCTTAAATACATAAGACTAATTTGCGAAACTATAGTATATTGTAGATGACTGATTAATATATATATATAAATGTGTAACACGTTTTGTACACTATATAACTTTAATTAAATACTAAAATATAAGAAAATTTCGCTTCTAACTTATGACAACAGAAATACACTTCTAAGTGCCCTTGTAGGTTTATGTGAAATGAAATATTTTGAATTGAATTGAATTGAGTTGATAAAGATACTCCTACTGTTCTAGCAGTAATACGCTGACTTCTACTTACTACGCCGTCTTCAGGTGTTAACGACATGATATTGCACTGAATACTCTGATCAAACCAAGGAATCAATTATAATGACAGCTCGCTTTGAAACAAAAGCAGAAAAAATATTATTTTCCTAATCCTACATTTTAAAAAATTTCAAAGAGACGATTTTTTTAAATCTTTTACTGTACAAATGAAACCTCTTTAGAGATTTAGAACAAGTATTAGTAACCTGCTAACTACATATTTTATTCTAGCGATCTAGGTATGTAATTTATGGAGATATCACGGTTTTTATTAGCGACCCGTAATTTTTGCGATCTAGAGTATTATATAAGCTGGCTGTAGTCTAGGAACTAACCATTGGAATATTTTTTTAAACAAAATATGGGTTTGAAAAAAAACGAAGTTACTTGTTGACCTTATTATGGCGGTCACTTTTAAGTTAATTTGAGCCTTTTTCCATGGGGTTAAGCAGAAACTGCAAAACGCCACCTGCTAAGATCCTTACATACTGGTTTTGTTTCGTTTACGTTCATACATTGCACGCCGGTTGCGAGCCCTAGATAATTTTATTAAAACATCGTGGATCAAAAGGTCTACGAAAGAGCCCAAAAGACTATAAACTATTAAGTATTATACACAGAAGTACAGTTCAGTACTACTAATATATATACACAGAAACACTTAAAACTAATAAAAAAGAAAGAAAAATAAGTTTATTTGTCACAAAAAAGGTTAACTCGATTAGAACAAATACAATACATTTAAATATAATCACTCAATCAATAATACATTATATTAGTACTATGTATTTACATACAGGTACTATTTGTATGTGTCTGAAGTAAAAGTTCACCCATTCTGAAATCACCACGTGCGACTCTGGAACAGGTAATCACATGATGGCTCACTAATGTGTTTTTACGAGTATAAATAGCTCCAAATATCCGCGGTATGCGCAACGGGGCAAACTGCATTGTCTGACACTTCGCATCACACGCGCCACTCCACAGTGAATCACTTAGAACTGCATCACTGTGCTGCGTCAGAAATTCTCTGGTATTTTTAGTAGTAGGGTTTATAGTTGGAGTAGTTGTGGCAGCACTGTTAACCTAGTTCTATTACTGTTTGCAATAAAACGAGAAAATCTTAGGTGTGATTTGAATTGATCGTTTGATTGGAGTTGTGTTTTTATCGAGTGTCAGTGAGTTTTTGCCATGTCGATTGTGAATGTCTTATGAGAAAATGATATAAAAATGTATATCGTCTATTTATGTAGAGAAATGATTGTTGAGTTTAGCTGGTTGTTGAGTAAATACTTGATTAAACTCAAATAATCCTAAGTTCCTAATCCTAACCCTAACTTAATATTATAAATGCGAATGTAAGTTTGGTTGTTTGTTACACTTCCACGCCAAAACGGCAGAAGAGATTTGGATGAAATTGGTACACATGGGTAGACCATGACCTAGGTTAGGACATAGTATACTTTTTATCCCGATATTCCCACGGGATCGAGACTAATGCGAGTGAAACCGCGGGGCACAGCTAGTTAATTATAAATCTCAGTCACGTAGATGTATATTTGTGAAGTAGCAATACATGTACCTATACAATAGTAAATTATTATACATACAACTAACTATTTACACTAGGTACCATTTTTTTTAAGATATAGGTAGGATAAAAATATACAACACTGGATAAACTCTAACAAAATAAAAATATATTAACCTAACCTAACTAAATCTATAAACAAACTAAAATATGGTGTCAAACAACTCCTCCGCATTGCTGTACTCTACGTACTAAGTAAATAACTAACTAACTATACATATATTGTATCTTAGTTGAGTACGGTACTAGATTTCGGAAACAAAACATTCCTAATTATGTGTCAGTTGCCATTGTTTTTGATAGATTTTCTGATAATAAACATTTTCTTTGTTTTTGTCTCACCCCGTATTATTTTAATAGAACTTATATTCCTGGCGTTGTTAGAATTCCTCTCATCCGTTGTTGTGTGCACGTGTTAATTTTATGACTTCACTGTCACTGCCGCGGTTTTGTTTGTGTTGAAATTTTCGATATATTGAGACATTCTTATTGTTTGTCTACTTCTTCCAAGCAAGCCCATAGCAAGCCAAATCGCATCGGCCCAGCAGTTAGCCACAAGTACCTACCCACTATATTATCAAGCATCGAATAGCTAGCCTATAAGTTTCTGCTGCGTAGGTAGGCGTATTTATGTCCATGCCTCGTTTACCAGAACTAATAAAAACGATTGGAACTAATCCAGGGGCACAGACAAGTAGCAATCGCTTTCAAATCATTTCGAATGTCTACAACAACTTTCAATGGGATTGACATAAGGTTTTTGGTATCTTATGTCAGTCATATATATTTTTGACTTTTCCATTATCTTCATCGCTGATAGACTGTCACTTTGAATAAGCCCTCATCAAGGAACCCTCCCTTTATCCTTTTCAGGTTTTTCGAAACCACAACTGCTAAAGATACATAATTAAAATAATAAACCCACATTTCATCGTATATTTTGCCCACAAAATATTACTTTTCTTCGCCATCATTTGGTTTCTTTAGGGTGTAAAAAAACCCGTTCCCGAAGCCGTCATCTACGGATTCTGGACATCAAACTAAGTTTGAAACTATGTGCAAAAATAATTGTTGGGAAACGACTTTTAGTTTTGGTGTGAAAATTCGCCTATAACGGTAGTGCGCAATATAATGCACGCAAGCATTGTGATTATAGCATTCAACAATACAGGGATCTTGGAAGTGACTTTTGGAAGGATCTTTAAAGTTAACTTATATATACTACGTGTTCCTTTTGATATCCCATAACTCTGTATTATTGAACCAAGAGTATTGCCCAGCTTATCTTCTCTTAATCACAAAACATAACAATTATACAGAACATTTCAAATGATCCAACAACCTCTTATATAAATACATTTAATGACTTCTTAGTTAACATAGGGAAAAATCTAGCTGTCACCCTCATTTTGCTTTCGCATTTAAGTTTCACACAAATTCCCCTCTCCCAGACAAAGAACAACCAGGATCCAAATTTGACAAGTTAATTTTTTTGAAAATGACCGTGGTTCAAATTGGGAGCAGGCTAAAGTTTATGCGGGAGACACCTTTAGAATTGTTATGAATTGGCTATCCGGCAATCTCTTAACACTCAACCAAGAAAAAACATTATTCGTAACTTTCTCCCTTTCGCAAAAAAACCAACCTCAACCAGAGACGTATACAACTCAGGCGCATTGCTGCGACTCTAACAACGCCTATTGTGACTACCTCCGCATTAAGAGGTCTTTAAATGTAAAATACTTTGGAGTCCAGGTCGATTTTTTGCTGAGTTGGAAAAAGCACATTGATGAACTCGTCCCTCGTATCCGTAAACTCATTTTTGTGTTCAAGAAACTCAGATCAGTGGCAGATCTTAAGACACTGAAAACAGTTTACTTTGCGCTTGCCTAATCTTTGCTGGGCTACTGTATCTCTGTCTAGAGTGGCACCTTTGCAGTTAGTATGCTACGTCTTAAAAGAGCACAAAGATCGGTCCTTAAAGTCACGTGCAAGAAACCCTTCAGGGATCCTACCGCACTTCTCTATAAAGAGTGTGAGGTCTTAACTGCTAGACAACTCTTTGTGCTCCACATTTCGCAAATATGCCACTATTCCACACTCCCTACGGCTACGAGAAGGCAAGCGTAAAAGAACGAGACTGTGTAGCATGGAGACACATAGAACTGCTCTTGCTCAGCGGCATTATTGAATACTAGGTGCACGGGCTTACAATAAACTTAATGCTGTTCTAAATACTTGCTTACTTACCCAACACCAATGCAGGAACGCTGTAAGTGACTGGCTAAAAGTAACTCGTTGTGGTGGTCTACGAAGAATCTGAGAGACGTATACAATTAGTGGGTTAACTGACTTTTCACCAACGTATACTCACTCATACCTTCTGGATTTCTGGACTCACATTACTTAACACACACACATACGAATTTATTCTAAATTGAATTGTAAGGAGATTTACTGTACCCATTCTTCTACAAATAAAGACTTTTTACTTAACTTTATGTCAAAGAATCAACTGGAATATTAATTATTTTTCAATTATGTGTTTTCCGTTTTAATTTTTCATACAGAATGAATACGCCAAAGTCACGATTATTCATGTAAAACACCCTTTCGTGAAAAATTACGTCCATTTTCTTAGCTTTAAATATGAACGATTGGTTTGAATGAATATTATTTACTCGTATTCTTATCAATGAAACTTAGATAATGAATTTAGTTATAGCATACATAACCTTAGAGTTATGGGACATCAAAAGGAGCACGTTGTATTATATAAAACTTCTTTTCGAAAAAAAACATGAAAAAAATTTGGAACCTTCAATATATCCGTAACCAGAAAGAAGGTTCCCAGGAGTGGTCCACTACAAAAAAAAAACATATTAACCGGAAGAACAAGTAACTGTCGGCTTCGTTAAGGGTGTTTTTACACACGTTATACCTACCACAAATAAGTATAGGTATCTATAGATTTGTTTTCAATTCCTACATACTATTAAAACGTTAAGTATTGGCATAGTGCGGGGGCTGTGACCTGCGGTTCTATCACAGCAAGTGTCGGGATCATGACTCGTACTAGTGTCGGGTACATTACTAGAGTTATACTTGTTTGTCAATTAGTTCTGTTGAGATGTTTTGCTCGGAGTATATTTGAATGAGCAAATAGTTTGACGAGACAATTTGAAAATTAAGCAATCTGTATTTTCGTTTATGAAGTCTCTACTTACTATCAAGGATCAATGAATGCCAATATTTTTTTATTGGGAAACACCCATATTATTTTGTCTTTGATTTAACTAACATTGATAGACGAGTTGGCAGACTTTCACAGTTTCAGACCGCCAGTTCTAATTGCTATACAATACTATAATTTTACTATGTCTACCGGGATGGCCATAATCATTGTTTAATTTTACTACAAAATATTCCTGCCGTCTACAATGCAATTTTCTGTATTTTGATAACCTACAACATTTTCGTGCAATGATGAAACTCAAATTGAAGAAAACTTTCCAAAGTGCACTAAACAGTTTTTGAGATGAGTGCAGAACACAGGCAGAAGCAGTCTAGACTTCTATCACAAAGTATTTAAAAATATTTGATCAACATTGACGTAAAGGAATCAGCTGATTAGCGGCTATAATTACCATTCTATTATTACAAAGTGGATACGATAGCCAAGTCTAAAATAATGTAGACAATACCGCTGTCTAACAATTGGAACTATGGCAACTATCCATCATCTGAAATAATTGAGCTTACGACATGAGATATTGTGGCCGACATAAATCATGAGACCTACTGTGAAGAAATGTTTCCATTACGGTGGTCTTTACCCATGAGATATTACAATGTCTTCTTGTATTAATATTGTTACTTCGTTCGATATTTATTTGAATGACTGGTTAACTCTCAGTAACCATAGTTTGTTTATGACTGATACAAAGAAAGAGGAGATACGGATTCTACTGACTGCTAATGCAGGCTGACTGATGTGCAAATTTCTGTGACACGGAGCGACTGCTTCTTCAAATTTAATGATAAGCGTGAGTCCTTTGCTAGAAACACGTCCTATAAGGCATCGAAATATCAAAATTCGAGACTCAAATGTAATTTCTTAAGACGCTTATTGTGACGGTAGCTTTCTAATTAATTCCACGTTCCCACGACACCGACAACATGCGTTCATCTGCTCATTGCATTTTTCGATCAATTGGGTGAAAGATGTCGAGTAGAGCGAAAATTCAGCATCATTGCATTCACTAATGAATTCATTTTTCACTCTTGATTCATTTTGTGTTTAGACGTTCCACTTCGCGTGAAACATGCCGAATGCAGAACAGAAATGAATAAAAGGTGAAGAAGCGTCTGCTATCTATCTGTCTCACGAAATACATTGCCATTCATGTTTTAACCCAGAAGCCTCATATTAATGTATGTTTTTCAGAGAATGCAGTGGCAGCGACGAAGCCAAAGCGTCGCGCCTACCTTCTGAAGCGGAAGGCGCTCACCACAGGCTTCTTCGACCAGAGCCGCACCAAGGACGTCGACAAGGATAAGGGTGAGACCTACCACTGTTTTAGTACTATTGTAGTGCAATTTAAGGTTGTATAATAAGACCCCGTCTCGTTACTGAGGTAGGTCCAGCGCTATAATATCTCCCGCGTTGATGGCTAGTCTCCGCTTAGATAGGTCCACACACAACTCATTAATTTCAATTAGGTTGGCGATCAGCATCTTTTTGAACGTCAAAAGTTACAAAAGACTGCCCAAAAGCCTTCACCTCTTCCTATATTTTTTTTCGCTTGCAAGGTCGTTCGTAGTATTTTGACCTTATCAACAATTATATATTTACACGTGATACAGGAGAAGAAAAATAGCAATCGCAAATAATAAATCTATGTGCTATTTTTACTTCCTCAATCGTAAAATACATAAATAAAAACAGAGGGTTTAAGAATACCCTCTGAGCTCCGGCGGGATCTCATGACGTCATGGAGAGTGCGATTTTTGCAACCCAGTGCTGGGCACGCTACTATTGCGGTGATAAGTCCCCTCTTTGTGGAGTGGCTGGAGAGGCGCCACGGCGTCCTCACCTTCCACCTGACGCAGGTCCTCAGTGGATACGGTTGTTTCGGGAGGTTCATATTTTGGATAAGGCGGGAGGAAACACCCGGGTGTTATCAATGCGTGGATCGCCCGGAGGACTCGGTGGAGCATACGTTGGAGGTCTGCCCGGCTTAGGCAGAGCAACGCCGTGTCCTCGTGGAGGCGATCGGTGGCAGGGGATCTCTCGAATCCGGCCCTGGTCCAGTTCATGATACGGATCAAGGGCATGGGAAGCCGTCATCTCCTTCTGCGAAGTAATAATGCTCACGATGGAGGAGGCGAAACGCGTGAGGGAGAGGCAAACTTTGCGCACTTACGTCCCTAGCCGCCGCAGGAGGAGACGCCCTGGGCGTCGGGAATTGCAGGCCAATTCCCGGCCACCGTATATAAGCGCGGGCTTGCGGACGGTGAGCAATGGGTAGCTCGCCGTCCGATAAGGACCAGGCCCGGGTCGACGGCGCGTTGTGTTCCACGCGCGCCTCTAAGAGATGTCAGCAGAACTGAAAGGGTCCGATAGGACCGATGCCTGCCGGGGTTGCGGGAAAGTCCGAAAGGGATACCGTGGCCCCTGGCAATGCACAGGCAACTGAAGGAACACGGGTGGGTTTTAGTCAGTAAGAGTCTGACACGCTCTCCCGCTCCGCCCAGAGCGGGGGAAGTTATTTGATGAATTTCCAACCAAAAAAAAAAGGGTTTAAGAATAACCTACTTGTTTATGACTTTTGACCCAGAGCCATTTCGAAGTATTTATAATTTTACTGTAGGTGCTCTTTAAGGGTCCAAACAAGGAATTCATTTGTTAACGTGATATCAACTAAATCGGCGTTTACAGTGCCAAATTAGGCTTGTCATCTTAAAAACTGCTTTATTCCACAAACTAAAACATTAAAGTATTTCTGACCTGGTGACTATAAACTATTTTTATGAACAACTGTTTCCAAATTTAGATTTACATGTTTAAACTAACTGCTACGCTGCTACGTAACCGAACTTTGATGTAGCCCGTCATCGTAGGCATTCCGTAGACGCCTACGCCGTAGCAGATGTCGTAGACAGGTTAACTATGCGTCATGCTTTATGGTCAGTCCGTTGTAAGTTCGAATTTTACTATCTTTTACTTGATAATAATATAGAAATGTTTATATTTACTAGGAAATCTAATTTATAAAATATGATTTCAACCATATTTCAAAAGTTGTGGCTTCGAATTTGTTTCGTTACATTGGTACCTAGTTTATGTGCTATCAAAGAATTTCATATCTAAGCAGTTTGAAAACAAAATCCCTTGAACACGATGACCACATCTGTTACCGCCCCGGTTTTATGGCAGCCGAGCGCTGCGAGCAGAAATAGTCCTTACGGTGTATAGATATGAACTTCTTCGATGGTACATCTAATCTAGCCATTTCCTTACTATGTCGGGGTCGGCTTCCAATCCAACCAGATGCAGCTGAATACCAGTATTTTATAGCCACACCTATCTGACCTCCAAAACCCGGTGGTAGTTCAACAAATCGTTACAAAAAAACTAAGTAGGCGCTAAGAAGGCTCTGAGTTGAGCTCCACGATTACTGACAAATGCTGTCACTGACTGGACAGGTCCACTCAAATCTGTGTGGTTCTTTCCTCAAATGACCATTTCATACACTAATCTACATGGTCCTCATATGGCCTGACCAAGATTATGTCTGGACTTTAAAAGAGACTGTGACCTCTGTGTTTGTTTCGGCCTTTCTTCTCAGAGTAGTCAGATAGGAAACGCCGAACTCATCTAGCAAATTTTTAATATTTCTTATTATGACGTGTAAAAGTGATTCCGATATCCTATTTACAAAATAAACAATTTCATTTTATTTCAGTAAAGATAGGATGGCCAAATATTTACATTCTTGGTTAAAACCGTGGAGTCAACCATTTGTAGGAAATTATGCAACTAAATCGAACTTCTATAACTAATTTTTTCGTTCGTCAGAACACAAGCAGCTGTTACGAAATCTCTTTAAATCGCGCTCATAAATTTTCGACAATATATTTCGTATTAAAATCTTTATAATCACGTGTTCGGTAAACAGAGATAAATCTGCAAGATGTGTTAATTGAGAAACTCTGTGGAGCTGTGAAGAATGCGGGATCTTTAGCTTAATGAGCTCTACCCGCTTTTCTGTCCTCGTGTTTGCCTTTTAAAAGTCTGGGTCTTCCAATAACTAGCAAAAAGTTTAGTTCTAGGTTAACGCAGCATTAATATACTTCTTTCTTCGGTTGAGATAAATAACGAACGGGTAATAAATAAAATCAAAATCCTAACTAATATAGTGTAGTGCTTAAGGCAGCCACAGGATTGTTCGGTTGAGCAGTAAATACCTTAGTGGTATACCTGCGAGATGCCATAGTTAAAAAAAAAAAAAAAAAAAAAAAAAATATATAAAAATGCGAAAGTGAGTTTGCTTGTTTGTTTGTTACGGTTTCAAGCTAAAACTGCTGAACGGATTTGGATGAAATTTGGCACATGGGTAGACCATAACCTAGGTTAGGATATAGAATACTTTTGATCCCGATATTCTTACGGAATCGAGAATTATGAGGGCGGAACGGCGGTGCGCAAACATATTCTACTAGCTTTTGCCCCCATTTTCGATCGCCTAGACGTCGGAAATTATCCCACGGGAATGTACTACCGTTATAAAAAGCATCCTATTTACTCCCGGTCATAGCTTACCTGTGTGCTTGATTTTTTGTGCGTCAAAATCCTGTCTCAGGCAGACAGGATTTTGACGCACAATTAATATAATAATAAAATTAATGGTTTAATTGAAATAAATTATTTGAGTTTGAATCCGTTAAGCTGATAGTTAGGCGTGAGAAGGTAACAGGTAAACAGACGGACAGAGTTAAAGCATAGATTTCGCATAATACGGTATCAAAAAGGGTAATCTTATATGGCATACAACGGGTCGGTAGTTAGTGGATTTACTACTGACTAGTCTTTAGTTTTTTTTTTATATCTGGAATTCTCAGAACAATGAAATCCCGTATTAAATGTAGACCTGTATAAACGATATGGTTATTTAATTGAGATGTAAACCAGAATATCGTAAAACTCGGTTTGATCTGAATTTAAGACCTCGTCTTAAGATTTACAGCTTGTCAGTCAATAATTAAGTTGTAAGCGAATCTTTTGTTGTACAGTTTTATTGCGATTCAGTAATACATGTGAATTCTTGAGTTTTTTTAAAAATGTAAATCAAACTCAAAACTCTAACTCAAAGCATTTGGGTCGGTCAGTCAGAAAGATGAAGCTAGTTGCCCATTCCAAAGCGTAGTAGGTTCCCATGGAGAAGAAAGGGCAAGGAACTCCATGGACACTCTTTTAAATAATTTATTTACTAAAATAAATGACAATTTATTGATCTCGGTTGGTGTTAATGGTTGATGATTTAAATTAACGTTTTGTCATGTCAGATCTCACTGAAACTCGGAAACCGAAACAACTTTTTTTAAAGCATCTATTTGTTCAGTAAGTTGATCATAATGTTTTAAACATATTTTATGACGCAGATATCGAACCGTTAAATTTAAGAGTTTATGAGAATATTATTTTATAATGGTGCCGATTCTCTTGTACACCGGACTAAACTAACTAAACTATAACTAAAATTCCTTACTTTTGGCTATGAGAATCTTAACGCTATTCAGTAGTAAAAAGTCTCTAAATTTAAAAAATATTTTGACACAACTAAATCGAATTTGACAATTGCGACTCCACGTGTCACATATTCGTATTGGTATATATTCGATACGAAGTCGAGATCACAGACTACATAGGGATACTATGTCGAGATGTTCGTGTGAATTTTAGTTCATGACAACTAATAATATTCCACACCATTTTCAGTGGCGATTAAAAATGGTCAGAATTAGTTAGAAAATTAAAATTTTAGGTGAAAAACGTCAAATTCAGAATAGCAAAATTGTCATTTTCACTAAATTAAAATCTCTGTACAATCTTAGTGCTGTCAAACTAAAATATAGTTAAGTTGTGCCACTTTAGTCTATTTCACAATGGGAAATCATCGTTTGACAGGAGTAAACTAAATTTTGGTGATTTTTAGTCTAGTTTAGACGCATTTGTGACAAGAGAATCGGCACCAGTGTCTGCCTACAAGAGGTCCAGTGCAGGGCAGAGGCCTATTCTCATACAAGAAGGAATGAACTTCAAATTTATTTATTTGCAAATATGGATAAATAATGTGCAGTTGTTTTACATCAGTCAGTGATACACAATAATTGTATAACACTTATTGTATTAGTATCACCATATTTTAACTTTCGACACGCAAAGTACGTAAAAAGAAAACACAAAATAAATAAAAATTAAACAGAATAAAATTAAGAATGAGATCAGTCCAACTAGTAACAAAAAACAGAGGTATAGTTTATCCAGCAAATATTCAGCTAAAAAACTTTTTTGTTGTTTTTTAACATATATGAACTTATAGTAAGCTTGAAATATGTTTCATATTGACTTCGATAAACAGGAAAAAACACGTTTCAAATCAAATACTTTATTGGATTTCTATGAAAATCAGAGCTTTTTTTATCTTTTCGCGTGGAAAACCCATGTATTAGTCGTCGAGTCGTAAAAGTCAAGAAGGCGATGAATGTGTTAATCCACCGGGAACCATATAATGTTTTTAATATAGCTAGATTTTATTTTATATGGTTTTTATGACTGGCGCTATTGGTTTATATTCTAACTTCCACCATAAAAAATATTAGGTACAGATTTGGGCACTTATATGTCGATATTCTGTTTTTTCCGAGGCGCTCATGAGCACAAATAAATAAGTAACAGTCTTCATACCACCCATTACATATCGAGCCTCGGAAGCCCCTCCGTGCCCCTGCGTTAATATAAAAGTCTGACAACCAGGCTTACCAAGGGGTATATTGTTCCCCAGTTACTAGGTTGTGGAGGTCAGATAGGCAGTCGCTCCATGTAAAATACTAGTATTCAGCTGCATCCGGTTAGATTAGAAGCCAACCCTAAAGTAGAAAAGGCTAGGCAGATTGATAGATTTTATCAACGCCGTGGCTGAGGTAGGGAACTACTGATTTGGACCCAATAGTTTTCCAAAACTATTTTGTTTTCAGAATATTATTTCGAACCCTTGCAGGACCAGAATATTTTGTTTCTTATCTTACTTTCTTTTCTCTGTTTGGTATTGTTATGTAGACACATCTATCCATCCTTTAGATGCTATCTAATAAACGTAGTCTATGTAAGACAGTTATGGTATAAAATTTACCTTTTGAAGTTTGTACTGAAGTTTAAAGTTTCGTTATCACTATGATGGAAACTAAATTTTCTCGAAAAAAAATGTTATTTTCCATAATGGCTCCTACTACACACAGTGCGCCGGGCTTGCCGCACAAAGGAGCCGCCATGCAAAGGAGTGCCGCTCGGCAAAAGCCGCCGGCACCGTGTATAGTAGCCTTTAAACTTGGCACATGTGACATCGTTCATTATTTGGGGTCTTCAAAAGGGAAGAGTAGGGATTGCAATCCGGATTCTTCGAAATTCGAAAATAACTGAAAAATCCGGATTTTCTTGACTTTTTTAAATCCGGTTTTTAATACTCAACTTTTTTTTTCGGATTTCAGTCAAAACCGATTTTAACAGATAATATTTGTATTTATTCAGAAATTGTCAGTGTAAGTAATCGGTAGATCGATATTACCTACCTACTCAACTGGTTCCGATCCATCGCCACTCAGTTTTAATGAAAAGGTCAATCGTCAACTTTCTTTTGCAAGTGTGGGTAGTGAGCACCATCACCAGTCAACGAGTGTGATCAACGCAACTGATTTGCCTTCAATGATGCACGTTGAAATGGCGTTATTTGAAAACGGTGGAGGTCGTGGAGAAATCCTAAAAAAAGCTCTGAACGGGTTGCTTTCCATACCGCCGACCAGTGTTGAGTCCGAAAGAGCTTTTTCTACTGCTGGCATGTTCTGTAATAAAATAAGATCGCGCCTAACTAGACACTTGACGCGTTTATGTTTTAAAGATCTCGTTTTTTAAAGAAGACTGATTAAAATAAAATACGTATTACTATTATGATGTGACTGACTGTTTAGATAAAAATATAATTTATTGAGTATCTAATTATTTTCTTATTTGTAACTGACGTACGTTACACTTTTTTCTTGAGACTGCATTTTTATAAAAAAGATGAGGATACCTGAATTATCTTAAGGTTATGTTACCTAATTATCTAAAGTAAGAACAGTTTATGTTATGTTACTTATGATTTTGTAAATTTATAACGGGAAAAATGACTGATACCCTAAGTTTTGTTGATTTTATTATGACGTGCTGTGATTTGAGCGAAAATTCTGATTTTAAATAATTTATGCTATTTTATTCCAATTTTATCAAATCAACTTAAAACACTCAATAGTTCGAACAATCCGGATAATCCGGATTTAAATCTGACAAAATACAGAAGCTCGGATTTTAAAAAAAACGGATTTTTCAATCCCTAGGGAGGAGGGTTATCAATTCGAAGGTATGTTTTTTTTTGTATGTTTGTTACGCGTTTACTCCGCTAATTATGAATTGATGTTAATGATTCTTTTTTTGGTTGGTAATTTATACTTTAGAGGTGGTCCCGTGTAAATTTTATGAACTTTGCTTCGGCAGTTTTTGAGTTAGCTTCATCATTACGTATTTTTTTGTAAATGATGAAATGAAATGATTTTATTTTCTGTAAATAGGTTTGCACAAACCACAGGTACAAACAATTTTAAACGTCAATCATATTAAAAAAACTAGATGATGTAGATAATGTTAAATAATAAGTTCTTGTCACAGTTATTTACAGCAGGTAGTGGTATTCGAATTTGTGTGGGGTAGGTGCTACAACTAAAACTGAAAACTAAAAACATATTACAACAAAAAAAACCGGCAACTCTAATTTCGGAAGTCAGTGGCAAAACACGAAAATTCAAAACCAAAGACACACATCCGAAATTAAAGATATTTTTCAATTTTATTTGTTTTTTTTTTTTGAGATCAGTAATTATTTTAATTTTATAAAATGTTTTTTCCTTTCTTACTTCTCTAATTATTAGTCATCATCTCGGTAGTCACCATAGCTTTCTAGCCATATCATCTTTCACACAGTCCATTTGGCATTTGTACCTTAACCTAGTGCCGAAGGCTTGTACCATAGACAAAGTAGAACAGCACATGAGCACATGCAACATTACAGCACATACAATCGCATACCTCTCGTATCTCCACCAGTTCACAGAAACGTTTCATCTCCAAATATTTATAATTCAACTGTTCATTGTTTATCGAAAAAAGTTTATAGTGCGAACTATTCAGAAACGTCTGCTAGCAAAAGAAAGGTATTTCAATGTTCATTTGCGATTGTTAAACACTGATTCGATGTGCTACGTGCGTTTCCACACGTTCCAACTGCCGTGCAATGATTTTTTAATAGATAAACATAACTTGCCTGCCTCGTTGGTCTAGTGCTCGCAAGCGCTACTGCTGAGCATGAGGTTCTGGGTTCGATTCCCAGGTCGAGCAAAGTGTTATAGGGCTTTACCATTAGGAATTTCTCAGTAGCAGCCCGGAGTCTGGATTTGTGTCCTGTTGATGGCAATAGGTTCACCCCCTATTACATGGGACTTAAACATAACTGGCGAAATGCGGGTTAACTATGTATAGGCATACCTCTGCCTAACCCTTTGGGAAAATACAGGCGTGATGTTATATTGAACTTAAATTTTTGCATACTAAACTGCTATTAAACTTTTGAAGGGATCTTTGAGAAAAACTGATGTTTATTTTCTCAAAATCATTAATTGTTCACAATTAATCTAACCCTTATAAGAAATGTCTGGACTTTGGAAAATACCTTTAGCTCGTGAGTTTGCTTCGATCTTTCAAACACCGACTTTTTAATAAATATTTGACGTGTCAATGTGACTGTTTTCTAATGACCATGTAATGGTATAAATATCGTTTATGTTATGTTCAGAAATTAGCAAAATGGCGATACTGATTATTTGACCATCTTTGTTATGGTTCCCTGTTCAAATCGAAAGATCCCTGTTCGATTTAACCAAAAAACCATATGTTTCACCTAATGATGGCATGATTAACCCAGCATAGAAACCAAAAAGAAATATTACACCCAATAAACACACGTAATTATTTGATTACACAAATTAATACAAATGGCATGGCTTGGCACAATAAAGCATAACTCTAGACTAGACTTATTGATAAATTAGGCTAGCCGAACGGACCCTGTCCGGCCATTGTTACCTAGATTGTCGAGAGACGCGCCAAGCTAATTTATCTTGTAAAAGTAAATGGCTAAGACAATATCAGACCACGCAAAAAGGGTTCCGTAGTAGTTATGTTTGTCTGAATGCACTAAGATCATTAAAATTAAAATTGAAAATCATTTTATTTGAAAATATGGGTTAACAATATGTAGATGTCATCTTGTTATCACAATATTTTACCTCACATTCAAAATACAAACAAAAAAAACCCAAAAAAATATTACGTTTAACAGAATAAAATTAAGGACTCAGATTAAGTTATCTCCGGCTGGTCCGGGGGTAACGCACGGGCTCCGGTGAGGCGGCGAGCCTCCTTGCTGGATTGCCGCCATGGGATCTGGATGCGTGCTGGGCACGCCACAATTGCTGCGATAAGTCCCCTCTTTGAGGAGTGCCTATAAGAGAGGCGCCACGGCGTCCTCACCTTCCGCCTGACGCAGGTCCTCAGCGGAAACGGTTGTTTCGGGAGGTTCCTGTTTCGGATAAATCGGGAGGAAACGCCTGGGTGTCATCACTGCGTTAATCACCCGGAGGACACGGTGGAGCATACGGTGGAGGTTCATCATCGCCGTGTCCTCGTGGAGGCGATCGATGGCGGTGATCTCTCGGGTCTGACCCTGATTCAGGCATTGGTACGGGGTGAGAGGGCATGGGAGGCCGTCACTTCCTTCTGCGAAGCAGTAATGCTCGCGAAGAAGGACGCGGAACGCGTGAGGGAGAGGCAAACTTCGCACCCTAGCCGCTGCAGGAGACACCCTGGGCGTCGCGAATCACAGGCCGTTTCCCGGCCACCGTAGGCGCGGGCTTGCGGACGGAGAGCAATGAGTAGCTCTAGCTTGCCGTCCAATAAGGACCAGGCCCGGGTGAACGGCGCGTTGTGTTCCACACGCGCCTCAGAGAGATGTCAGCAAGTGAAGGAGTCCGATGGGACCGATGCCTAACGGGGTTGCGGTAAAGTCCGAAAGTGATACCGTGGCCCCTGGGAACGCACAGAAAACGGGTGGGTTTTAGTCAGTAAGAGTCTGACATACCCTACCGCTCCACCCAGAGCGGGAGAAGTTATTTGATGATGTCCAATCTAAAAAAAAAGGGTACTGTTCTTATTTTAAATTGATGGAGTTTCTTGCCCGTTCTTTTTCCATAGGAAACCGCCTTTTGCAAGGGACAACTAGATTCAATTCTTCTTTTTTCTTGTAAATTTCGACATTTAAAACAGCCTTTTACTGGTCTAATTAAATACGAGTACTGACTTTGAACTGTACGAGTCACGGTCGCTTTTATTTATTTATTTAATCACATTTTCAATCTTTTCGGGCAAGTTATTTTAATGATGCTATTTACAACGGAACCCTAAACCCAGTAATTTAAATAGCATTTTAACGCAAAAAGTTCCTTAAAACATGGTTACTGCGGGGGCTGGCGACTAGTGAGATATTCCGACAGTCTGAACCCGTGCCAAGAGTGAGTCGAGACTATATCACGCCGTGTACCGGCGTCGCTTCCTCAACACTCTACTATCAGACCACTATCGATCGCCATCAACAACTTGTCGGAAAGCACACGTGTGAAGTGACAGATTTGATGGATGGTAAAACGCTTTATAGTAGTTCTTTAGAAAAATTATCTAAACACAACTTTTTATGTAATAATTTCCCCTTTTCAAAAACATTAGAAAATAAAAATACTCTAATTCCATTTATTTTCATGTTTTTGAAATGGGGAATTTCCCCTTTTATTATATTGCCAAATAAATTTCGGAGCATCAGGATTCTGCCAGATAAAGGGAACCCTTTGAAAAGCCCACTAACTCCTTACGTCAATGAGACATAAAACTACGTATTTGTCAACGTCTAAATACGAAGTCATTAAACTCGGGGAATCCCTAGAAAAACATCGTAAAAATTTTTCGTTAAGTAGTTATCAATCAAAATTATAGGAAATCACACCAATTTAAATGACTTCTGTTTTCTCGTTTCAGTAAAGCCTTAAAAAACCAGCTAACTGCGTGTTGGACCACGCACATTGAAGGGTTCCGTGGATAGGATGAATTTATCCCAATAAAAAACTTAACATTGTAGTTGAAAAACATGTTCTCCCATAAATTCCGTATGGGAGAACATGTTTTTCAAACTGCAAAGTTGGTCGATTATTACTCGTTAACCTGTAAAGCCTACTTAGCTGTGATAGTTTTCCTTTTAACTTCGTTATGTATACTACTGCTGTGATTTTTTTCACAAATCCACGTAATGGTAGGGCAGTGGAATGATTCGTTAATTTTTGAAAAATCTTTTGTTTTATTTCCATTATTCGAAAAAACTAAAAAAAACTCGACATTCTTCTAAAATGCAACAGAAAAACTTGTGGAAATTTAACATCTCGGAAAACACACACACGAACACACACACACACGACACACAACACACATCCTCACACTCTCTTACTTAACATTAGGTAATGTAGTGTGTACTCGTAGTAATGTATGTGTAATATTGTATTTCTTTAAATATTTGTTAAAACGTAGTTAGTGTTATGTAAGTCTTGGAACAACCTACCCTCTCACTAGGAGTCGGGCGTTGCTAGCTGCGCCACAGTTTTTAACTATTGCAGCTATCATCGTTTAACACTGTTATCTTTGAATGTATTGTTTTTTGTTCCCTATAAACGATTACATTATTATATTATTATTCGACTGGTATACTAATTTATGCCGGATAGGTACCACAACTAAAAAGTGAAAAATAAAAACTTTCGTTACAAATTAAAAAAACAACGAACTTCTAAAAAAAACATTTGTTTAGGCATAAAGTAATGAATCGCTTTCATGTATAACTATATTACGGTATATTTTACTATACAGAATAAAATATTTTTGTTTTGTAAAAATGTGTTATTTTAGTGTTTTTTTTTTGAAGTCTGTTATTTTTACTTCGTCGTGTCGATGGATCACATTGAGTCAAACATATGCCACACGGATTGCATTAACAGCCTCATAGAGGTCAGTCTCTACGTCTAAATCTTCTAACTCTGAGCCTTAGCAACTAAACTCAACTTATCTACGTTCACGTTCATTAGAATTCGTGAACGTAGAATCAGCAGCATTTACCTACCTACCTACCTATATGACGGAACGAATTCCGCGAATAGCTGTGGCATGATAAAAATAACGCGCGCTTTCTAATGTTTAAGGAAAATATCCAGCTGAATTATTGTAGAACATTATTGTGATTTAATGAGATTTATAACTTTATACGAAAACCTCAGCTTCATCTGGGTAGCCTTTTCTCAACTATATTGGGGTCAGCTTCAAGTCTAACCGGATGCAGCTAGTATTTTACATGGAACGACTGCCTATCTGACCTCCATAACCCAGTAACTTGTTAACACTATAACTGGCAAAACTGGTTGTCGGACTTTCTGGTTTCCCCCGTAACGACTGTCAAAGATTTAAGCCTCGTGCAGACTAGCTCGACTAGACTCGAACAATACAATTTCTAAGAAAACTTCACGGTATAACAATAACCGGTGTCGCGTCGCGCTAGTCTGAAAGAAGCTTTACAAATGACAGCCGCGATAAACCGCTTAACGTGTTTTCCGAGGCACGAAATAGATGGTCACCCATCCACGGGCCGACCTAGGTAAGCGTAGCTTAACCTGATCGCTTAAGCTCAATCATAATCAAAACTAGCTTTCAGAATCTAAGTAGATTGTTGCACGAAATGCAAAAACAAATTACATGATACGAGAACTAATTCGCAGAGGTCACTATTATTATGTAAACAGTGTTATTACCGAATGTTTAATATTTACATTTACCGCTAAAATAAACCGTAACACCGGTATTTTCTGGGCCAGTTTCTTAACTTTGTCGGCTTCCATCTCAAGGTTGTTACAAACTCCACCTTTGTTTATAATAGTGTGTAAACTGTTACGTTACAGAAAGAAAATGTTGAAATGGTTACGTTTGATGGAATTGATTTTCCTTATGTGCTTTTCCTTATCTACCAACCCGCACTGGCCCGCGTGGTGGATTACGGCCCACTCCCTCTCACAGACAGGAGGCCTATGTCCCAGTAGTGAGGACATAATAGACTGATTATACTTATGCTATGTGCGTTTTCCGAGTTGCTAGACTTCATTTTTCAAGCGATCGTTAAGAGGGAACATGGCCCGCGATTCTCCATACAAACGTATTCCCCGTTTTTCTTTCTGAATAATGCCTCTAGAGCTGTCATTTTTTTTTTTCTAAAATCAGGGTCTCTATAGGCATGTCCCTGTCATTTCCTTTTTTCAGCAATTAATAAGTAAGGAAACTATGACCCTCCAAAAATTACAAAAAATGCCCCATTTTTACCGCCGTGATTAGAGGACTACCAGACTAATTCGGAAAAGTTTTAAGCATAAAAGAAAATAATAGGAACCTAGACATACTCTTTCTTAAAATTTTAATGTAAAAAAATATTAAATCGGCTTAGTTTTCGAGGAGAAAAAAGGAGAATGCCAAACGTCGTTTTCGTCAAAATTTTTGTGATATAATCGGTCTGAGCTGCAGTTGTCCCTATCGCACTTGACGGGGTTTAACTCGGTTTTTCGGGCGCAGCGCGACGGCAATAGTTTCTTCAAATACCTATTTTTCAAATTCCTCGCAGCCCCTGTTCCCTCGAGTATCGAGCTGATCTGAAGAGATCTGAGAGAGAGTCCAGTCCCACAAAGAATGATTACTGTTGAATACACTTATTCTATACTATGTAGACGTTAGTTATCTATAATCTTTTTATTCAACTAGTACTACACAGGCCGTTCAGGATCAAGTTTATGATTTTTTTGTTGTTGAGATTTTTGCCTTTTCTAGTACTCAAACCTTAGTTGATCCAATAGAGTTATTTTGATTCTTTAAAGAAACAGGATCGATTGCCATCAAAAATGTTTTTGTGAAAACTGCCTATTTTCAGGCTGACTGTAATTTTTTTATCAATTTCTCTGAATCTAGATCAAACGATCTCAAAAAATTAAGGATAGTCTCTTAAGACCGTTTTCCTGTTGCTACAACGGCTGCCCTTACTGCCCCATCTTAAAAATCCACCCTTTTCTTGGCTTAGCGTCACTATCGGAAACACAAAGCTTTCCGTTTTTTTTTTTTAATAACGAAATGAGCTTTTATATGAAAACGTCTGTTCGGCTAATAAATTGACGCAATGTATAATATTGGGGATTTTTTTAAATTAATGATGATGATGGCTCGCTCCACATGGGACTTATGCATAACTGGTGAAATCTGCCTAACCCTTCGGGGAATACAGGCGTGATGTAATGTTATGTTTTAAAATGAAAGCGATTGTAATTTTGTGTTCATAAATGAAATGTTAATTTATTATGACCTTGAAGGAACTTACGTTGAAAGCTTTAAAGGTGTAACAATACCGTCTCGTAAGAGATGCGTCTGGACAATGTGTTTGCATCGTTCAGATACGCCCCAGTTTTTATAGGAAGTTTGTGTAAACGATAAACGTTTCTAAAATATCTTGAGCTTATTTTTGTCAAATTACAAATCAGTCCCTGTTAGTGGAGAGGGTTTCAATGTAGACAAAAGCGAGCGAAATATCGAAAATTCCGTGCAAAAAGTAGAAGTAGGTCAAGTGCAAAATATGTATCACAGCAATAAAAAAGACAACTAGATTCGTTAATATTGAATAGAATGTTATACAAAATCTTTAAAATATTATGATCGAAAATTTTACTTAGTAATTTTCTATGAAAACCTCATTGAAAACTGCTTAATTTATTTCAAATCGGAACAAGTTGCAAAATATCGATGCGTTTAGAAATGAATATGTAATTGCTAATCTTAAACTCTAACCCAAAATAATTCCTTGCAAAACCAATCGACAGAAAGCAGAAACAATATAACGCGAATCGATTAGAAAAAAAAACAAACTGACTCATCTATGATACAAAAATCGAACACGAAGAAAAAAAGAGAAATATGAATTTTAAAATATCGTAAGCGCCAACTCTGCCGTAGTACAGATTTAAAAATAGAAGCAGACTCGCTTTTGAGAAGTGTCCGTCAACGCGCGCCCATATTGTTTGACTACCCACATACACACATTTTTGATAGGCCCAACCGCGCTTTATTGCGATTTTCTTGGGAACCTGCAAATAGTTATGTTTAGTTAGTTCGGCCTTGGATGATGGGAAAATTGGCGCAGATGTGTGAAAGTGTAGTAGTAGTGGTTTCACGTGTGTGGTCTTCATCATTTACAGTTGTAACCAGTTTAACCTTTATAATACTGGTGTCTCATATTGGAGACAGATAACAATAAAATTCTATTGTGTCTGCTAATTGCGCGCGCGACAGATTAAAGCTTACTGGCGCTTGTGTCCCAATACCGTTGCTTCAATGCAGAGGTAGCCACTTTAGCTTATCATCTCCTGTGTTACATTTTTAACACATTTCACATTTTGAAGTGCTAGTGCGCTACCAAATTGGCATAAGAGTCGTCATGAGCCTTCTCTCTTCGCACCAGTGACCAACGGCCGAAAACTGTTCTCCTTATCATAAATGATTAGTTTATGTTGATTAGACTCGTCTTAATCCTTCTACGGCTTTAGCAGTAGCCTTTAGTCCTGTAAGAAATGTTCCCGATTTTTCTAACTGTGCGCCTGTCAACATCCAAATATTACAGTGTATTTAGGTATAAATAATAACAATGAGAACCTGACAAATATATGACAAAACTGTGGAGACGACACGAGTTGTGGAGCGAGTTAGAAAGATTGAGATATAATAGGTACAAAGGTTGTTTCAACTTTGCAATTTGTGCAGCAACGTGTCGTGGGCAATACTCCTGGTATTTCAGATGTAACCACTTCGAATCAGGCGGTCTGTTTGCCAACCTATCAAATAAAAAGCACATGTACTGTTTTCACCTATCAACCCACGTGTTTATCAGTCATAACTGATGAATGTATATTCGTCTATAATTCAAGCAACATGGTAACGATCGCCTTAAAATATAACTTTGTATGTTTTTCATCAAAATACCAATTGTATGACTTGTATAAGGCTCATACACTTTGCTCCGTGTGTAAACACTAGCTTCCTCAAGCCCACGGAAAATGACTAAGTTCTCTATTATTGTTTTGTTTTAAATAGAAATAGTTAGTCATCACACAAATATGATGGGGGAAATGTAGTGGCTGACCTGTTCTTTGGGGCGTCCATCATCGCAGCAAAAAAGTTAAAGATGTGATGAAAAACATATGGGCGTGTATTGTCTAGGATTTTTGTATTCGTTTATGCTTTATAATTAGGCTAGTCTGACTGTTTCCAGCTGACAAATGTTTGTACAAATCTTAATGAATGTTTCGAAGCTGAGAAAAGAATATGTACAGCAGCTTTGCTTTTTTCCGCATCTTTTCCAACGCCAAGTCGGTATCTGCTCTAGTTAACCTAATAAATTTGAGTTATTCCTATGATTGTTATCCCTTTAATTTGATCCTCTGCCGGTAAAGCCTGAAGCCGTGTCCTTTAGTAGTGGATCTGTTTTGAAAATCAGTCTGATATATTCTTAAGTGTTGAATCTCATATTAGCTTCCATACTTGATTGCCTGAACTCCTATAAACCGGAGCTATCATACAGCAGGCAGATTAGTAGAGGTTTTTATATCCGTTTGAATTACCAGTAAGCTACATTAGAATAGTCAAAGATGCATTGAGGAAACCAGCTCAAAAATATGACGAGGATGATGATAACAAAAATGCACAGCTACCGCATTAGCGACGTACCGCTGCGCATGCGACGCTCGGAATAGACGCGACCTTTGTCGCAGTTGTTACTCGCCCGTCTGCGACCGTTCTTAACTTTATGAAGCGTTTAGCATCATATTAATACCACGGTGCAAATAGACTGGCTAATATTAACATGGCATTTAGTTCCTAGCAGAGAATAGATCGTGGATGTCCTGAAAGGTTAAAATTAAAATAAATAGAGTTATTTGGAACCACTTAAGTTTACAATTTACAGAGGTAAACGAAAATAGCTACAAAAGTAAAATACTGTGGCGCAGCTATCAACGCCCAAATATATACAAAGACATTGTTCCAGACTTCACAATAGTTATTTGTTATACAAGAGTGCAAAGTTGCTTTTTAACCGCGTGTTCAATTTTGATGACCGAGCAAGCGAAGGATTCTAAAATTGAATCACGAGCGCAGCGAGTGATTCAAAATTAGAATCCTGAGCGTTAGCGAGGGAATCAAAAGAGCACGAGGTGAAAAATCTTTGCACTCGAGTGCAACACGTAACTTTTCATTCCACCTCAGCGAGGAAATGACTAAATGCAAAAAAAAAACGTTTACAATCACAAGATAGGTACACTTTTATTTCAGTTTAGGTATTAATTACTACATTATGACAGGTAAGTATTACAGAATAATCTTTAAATTATAACAAAATAATACTAAGGTATAATTAAGAAAATTTTAAAGTAACGTTGCTACAGTTATTTAAATTGAGTGTAATATTTTTGTTTGGTACTGTAATATTGGTGTTAGTCACTTGTGTACTGTTTTTCGGTAAACTATCTGTCATACTTAATAGTTGTACCGATTCATCGGATTCCCTTGGCGTGAATGTTGGAGAGAGAGGGAGATGGTTAGGTGTTTCATAACGGCTTATTTTTGATGTAGAAGGGCCAGTACAAGGATCCGATTGAGGCTCTTTCAGTGTAATGGCTCCTACGATGCCTTCACATATTTTAGACTTATTTTGGATGGAATCCTCTATGTATCCCTCTACAACTGCATTGGACTTCCAGCCTCCGTGGCGCTTAAGGGACAGCAGATCAGCTCCGGAATCAGCCAAAAGTGTGGCTGAAGTTCGTCGGAAACAATGACCCGTGTACAACAGGGGTTCTGGAAGTTCAAGAAATGTTGCTATTTCTCGTGGGATACTGCCAATTTTATTAGTACCCATAGGCTGTCTAACACACTTTCCATTGCGATACTGTAGAAAAAATCGATTGATTGGAGTGTTAGGCGGGCGTAAGGCTTGATATTTCTCAACAATCGTTACGTATTCCTTGCGAATGACGAAGTTGCGGTCTCTTTTTGTCTTTGTATTAGGTAAATTAATTAATAGTAAGTCATCTGAATGTTTCTCAATGTTTTTGACATTAAGTTGTGTTAGTTCATTAGTTCGACATGCTCCGTTTATTCCAATAATAAGAACAACCTGTAACGTAAAGAGTATTGTAGTAGATAAATGAATAAAATTGATATGAACGCATAATTATGCCTATCAACATCTACTAAGTATACTATTTAATTGAGATTAATATACTTAAGTAGATACTGAATGTGCAACTGACTTACTTTTGCCGCCAAATATACGGAATCGGGTGCTTCGTTAAGAAACTTTTCAATATCAGATACTGTGAAAACCTTCGATTTTTTTGGTTGATGACCAGATGAGGCTCTTTTTAAAAATGCCACTAATTTAGGATAGGTATCGATATGTTTGTCTTTTTTCATCTTTATTGTTGCTTTTAGCATCGAATACGTACTCCATAGAGTGCTTGCTTTCTTGTTCTCGGATAATTCTATAAAATATGCCAGCAAAACGTTTTCTGATAAAGTTTTGGCTCCTTTTGCTAGTCGCCACGTGTTGAACATATCGTACTGTTTTAAATACTTCTAGCGTGATTGTTGAGGGAGAAAGCTCATTTGCGCATTATTAACAGTTTCAGTCAATTCTGTTGGCGTCAAGCAAACTTCCTCGTCGCTAGAATCACTCATTTTAGTTTTTTCACTTGTTTTCAAGTTTCTTGTTTTTAATATACCTAAGGTTTAACAATGACGTGAAAAAATGCCGCGTAAAGAACCGCGTACAAAGCAAATTGAAAAAAGAACACCAAGAAGGTTCCGAGTCTGAGTTTTTAACAAATTAAAAAAAAGTTGTATGATATATTCGGCACCATAGAGGTAGCAGTAAATAGGTTTAATGTTTTTTTTAATTCACAAACTTAGTGCACACGATGTTCTAAATTCAATTTACTTTATCCTCTAGAGAATAAAAACGTCTTTTCCACTCAGATACTGAAGATTAAAAATACTCTTTCCGAGATGGTGGGATGAAAAGAAAATTAATTGTTTTGTCACACACTCTCTTTTTTTACATAGTAACCTTACTATGTAGTATCAGTGTAGAGTGGAGGTGGGGTGACGTGTGTATGTTGTGTGTTTAATGTGTTATGATATCATAAGTTGCTCAGTTTCTTCATAAGACAAGGATTTAAGCCAGTCAGTCATTTTTCTCTTCACTAGACTTTTAGTCATAGGGTAAATATTAAGTCTTATATTTATGTCATTATAAAGTTTAGAGCTGGTATGGTTGAAGTGCAGCGCTCAGTCTTACAAACTCTGTCGGACGCCACTTGTTTGTTGGGAGCTGAGGGTCGTAAGGCAGAAGCAGGTGTTTCTTCAAAACTATCGAGGACGAACAACTGTCTCACTGTGAGGACCTCACAAAGTGAGTACAGTTCAGAGATCGGAAATCTAATAGGTTTTTTTGCCAGTACCTACTTTTAAAACTGCTCTCTGAGCCCTCTCTAGCCGCAACATGGTTGTTGGCTCAGGGATTTGCTTCATGAGATTAGGCAGTACTAATCTACGTGTCTGCCCCCCGTGGTGATTGACGTTATCCTTTAAAGCTTAAAGGATAACCTTGATGGGGAGGAAAAGCTTAAAGTTTAAACTTCTCCTCCATGGCGTTGATTGTTTCTTCCTAGTCCGGGCACGCGTGGCACGACCACGGGAGACACGAAATTCAGAATGACAGATTTTAGAATGTTGTCCATGTCGCGATGTCAAAAATAAACAAAAGACATTTCACTTTGTTTTAGTAGAGTAGAGATAGAAATGGTCATGTTTTGACGTTTAATAAATGAGCTGATATGAACAGTTTTAATCAATAACGATGCAAGTAGTTTGAAAAATATCAATTAGCGCCATGTTGTCTTAATGATAGACTCGCCCCCTGATACGGGAACTAAATACCGTCAACAAATACAGACGAGTGGTGGGTGTAGGACAATGCACTATCGCCTACCCTGTTGGGGAAGCCCGTCTTAGGTTTCCACGAAATGCCCACGATACGGAAGTCTGGTTTCACTGTAGGAATTTGGTTCTTAAACAAGAATTTGCCGTCTATACGTTTAACGTTATTTATTATTCTTAGTTCTGCTGCCTGGGTTCCTACTGTAAATAGTTCGTTTCCATCTAAATAAAAAACAGAAGAGTCTATTCAACGAACTCCATTGTAACCTAGCTAAAAAAAACTCTAAAACTCCCGAAACTTACAGTTCCGACTTTTAAAAGCGTCACGATCTGCTTTTGTTTTTCTTTCCAACCGAGAGCATAATGATGTTATTTTTATTTATAACCATTTTTGATGTTGTTTTATTTCTCAACACTCTTTCTATTGTTTCTCCAGAGTCCACGGGCGGCAGTGTATTCGGAGTGCCTCTGGCGCAGTGCGTGGAGAGCGAGCGGGCGTTACGACGGCAGCAGCATGGCGGCTCCCGGGCGTCGCTCGCCTCTTTAGGAGCCCTGGAGAAGGGCGATGATGTAAGTCTTATAATTAAGTTGATTACGTCTTGTATCTGTCGTCGATATTGCATGATTTTTCATTATAGCTGTTTGCAAACGCTCGCTGTTATGTGAAATGCAAAAATGCGAATGCGAAGGCAAAATGTAAAATGCCTCATCATTATATTCCAAGAAACGCAAGCAACACCGTTTACAAAATGCCCGCGGCAAATTGTTATCGAGCATGGTGGTATTCGTATTTCGTGCTAAAGACATGTGGTACCTACGCAAGAATTAGGGAATAAAGTATAATGTAACAAGTATGTCGAGTATAATAAGTGTGAATGGAAAGAGGTAGTAAAGAGAAGATGGATGGATTGCATGAACGATATTAGGTGATGGAGAAAATAATGTAATAAGCCGACCCAAAAACATTATGATGATATCTTTAAGGTAATGGTACTTAATGGTTTTAAGAGCCTTGAAAATAGAAGGTTCATGTTTTTAGTCCTGTTGACGTTGCTGTCAGCAGAAGCCCAAAAAGCCAGAAAATTCGATATTTTTCTATTCAAACAAACAATTCAAAAATTTACTATAATATACAGGGTGTTTGGCGCATGGACCGACACAATTATTTCAGGGATTTGGGAGGTCATTAGCTAGGTTCTACCCATACACCCTTTGTCCCAAATGTCACGGTTGGTTACATATGATTATTTTTTTAAAATGAAAAAAATTCCCAAAATGTGTCCTTTAATTTGAAATAACTTTTTTGTTTGTGGGTTTAGTGGCACAAAACAAATTTTGTTGCATTCTCCAAAGTCCTTTAAATCTAAAAACATCTTTGTTTTATACAACTGGTTTCAAGAAAATTCCTTACAAGCTTCCAAAGTTAATTTTTGTATTTAATGAATGAAATTTTACAACTTCTAAATTAATTATAAAAAAAACTAAAAGCTATTTTGAACTTAGCTAGAACCTAGCTAATGACCTCCCAAATCCCAGAAAAAATTGTGTCGGTCCATGCGCCAAACACCCTGTATATGTAGTCAATCACACAGACATAATTGGGAAAAGGGTAGGCAGATGATAATAATGTAAGCAATAGTAATTAAAGTATTTGGAAAATCTATCGAACATTGCAACAGAATTGAAATTGTGATTTTAATTCTGTTGCATTTGTGTCTATCGGCAACACTAAATCCAGATATATGAATATTACAGCTGCAATGAGTCATAACCACAAAGTTCGATAACCAAACACTACATCCGAAAATAGATCACAAAAACTAACAATAGAACTGTTCGATGAATTAAAAGATGCATCAATCGATCAATCTACTTATAATACAATTGACATCTATTTTCTAATGCAACCCAGTCCCGTCTAGGATCAACCGCCCAATTTTCATTGACCCCTCAGATCCCCACACAAATCACCTTTCGAACCAGTAAGTGTTACAATAGGGACGGGTCAGGAGGGTCATGATAGACTGGTCATGTAAATGCTACTGTTCGTCAATCGCCATTTGAGCGCTCAGAAATAGTTCTAGAATGGTCGCCAAGACACGTAATGTGTGACGTGGCAGTGCACCTGGGACTATCAGCCATGCAAATCAGTTTACTCACTCTTTGAAGAGGTTTGGATAATAGAATTTGGATAATTGTATGGATTCGCTTTGTTGATTCATTTGGGTGAATTTCAACAACTATGATTTATTACCTAATTTTGGTGGACATTTTTGTTTCTGAATTTTTCAATAATATAAAATGTTGATATGCAAGAAATACGTATTCAGTTACATTAAATGTAAAATAATACTATGTAATCCTGAAAGCTTCTAATATATATATTTACTAAAGAAAATTATAAATAAAATAACAATAAAAACCTTTTTTATAGTGAATAAATATTATTATTAAGATAAAAAAAAACGTAATTGAGATCAATTTAACAACGAATTCCTCTAGTTTGACGGAATAATTCCGATCTTTTTCTTTTCTCCTCCTTTCTGCCATAATTTTCCTCTCCAAGCACTGTGCGTGTATCAACTTTGAATTTTTCTTTATTATGCTGGAATACAAATAATACCTACCTAACATTTTTGTTTTACCGGTCGACTACCTAAATAACAAGGATTTAATTTTTGCTCAGCCTTTAATCTACTATATCGGTTCTTTTTTCGTTATTTTTGAGGTACGTGCTTCTTAAAACTTGGTACATTGTGATTGGTAAAATACCACAAAAACTACCAAAATGGCGCCACTAAAATTATCTTAATATGTAGTATATTATTTTAAAAAAAACGAATAGGAAGTATAATTAATATTAAGTATATTTATAAATAATATATAATTATATTTGTATCATTTTTAAAGCATAGCAAACCTTTTTATTGTAAATATATTACAACACCGATTTAATTAAAAAACGTTTTAAAACATTAATACCTTAATTGCAGGTTTTTATTCGATCGTTACGGAAATACTTATTTATTTATTTATTAATACTTCAAGCACATAAATGTACAGAGGCGGACTTAATGCCACAGGCATTTTTTACCAGTCAACCTACATTTTCTACAGTCAAATTTACGTTTTTAGCGGGAAATCACAACAAGTTAAAATAAAAAAATAAAAATATTTATTTTATTCAGTATTGACATTGGTAAAATATTAACGTACCATCTTAGAAATAATTTACAAAGGTAATAAAATGTTAGATCGCAAAAGTCTGTCACTGCTGCGTGAGCTCCTGGCTAAACGAAGTAAACTATGGTAGTGTCGTCCTTCTAGGTTTATTATACATAAACGAGCCACGTATTGATTTCATTACTCCCACCAAAATTTTATATTTCACGTGGTCGGTGTCATTCCTTTTCGATTTTCTCTAGGATAAAGTATTGCACTAAATATTATATAAGTATGAAACTCTGAAGGTCTTGAACAGAAACGGCTACAGTAAAAGTAATCGTGCAATGGTTTAGAGTTAAGTGTACAGTCGTTTTAAGTTACGTATCTTTATACAACGTCGGCGAACGACGAGACGTCTGTAAAGTCTCGCTACCAAGAACCATGACCAAATTAAGTAGGTACTGACAGCTTCAGATGCTCCTCTAAACGGAAAAACACAAACCTATGCATCTTGCCTTAGATGCGCTCACTCAGCTAACCAAGAACTCTTCTTCTGAATTAATTTAAAAAGGAAGTTGTATTATAAGTGTCCTTTTGCATTAACAAGCACAATATGCAAGTTCTACCAAAAGTTATAACATATTTGTGTGAACTAGAAAATTTTCCGCGCCGCATTTGCTACATTAGCCACGTTTAACAGAAAACTGGCATGAAACTGTGTGGTTAATAGCCATTACTTTGTTCTACCATTATATTTGTGACCGACGCTTTAATGTTTTGTGTTTGTACCATTTTTAGTTGGTTCCGTTATTTCGTATGTGAACCGTAACGTTTTTGTAGTTAGTGGAAATGTGACAAATTATTTTACTACGAGTTTTATATGGGCTGGCGGTGTCAATATTAGTCTTTAGTTGTACAAAATGTTCACTGTTGGATATTGGACTAATTAACTCAACAAAGGCTTACAGAGAAGAATCTTCACCATTCGTTGCGTCTTGTGTTGACTAATCGGAATTGACTTGTGTATGTCGATCAGATAAGATAAGATTTATTTATTTGTATAAACATGGTATATACATACATACAAGAGCATGCAAGATGATATTAAATTACATTATAGTCCAATCATGTTTAGCCTTATAATATATTGGCGTACAAATCTTTTAGTCCCATTACTACTTTTAATCAATAGAACTTAACTATAATAAAATTAATGTCAGACAAGTTTTTCGGCAAAAAATTCAGTCACACTATAATAAGCTTTTTGCGATAAAAACATTATCAACTGACGTTTGAACGCATTGATATTTAGCTCCTTCCAACGCTTAGGTAGCTTGTTAAATATAGTTGGAGCCATGCAGATGATACTTTTGCGCATGAGTGCAGTTTTAGCAGGATATACACGAATTATGCTCTATTACGTGGGACAGTGTCCTGTAAGCGTGGAAATAATTTGGGATTCCCTTTAACAAACATTACAGTTTCGAGGATATACAGACAAGGCAAAGTTAATATCTTGTATCTTATAAAATACGGTTTACAAGTATCATCAGTCTTTAGCCTAAACATTGACCTAATGCATCTCTTTTGGGCCTTGAATGCGATGTTGTAATCGGTAGAATTTCCTCAAAAGATTATGCCGTATCTTAAGTGAGACGCAGCTAAGCCATGGTAGCAATTAAGGTGTCTACATTCTAGACTGCAGCTAGGGAATGCAAGGCAAAAGCGGAACTACTAATACAGAAAAAATAAGTTCATGCAATAAAGCGAAAAATAAGTTATTCGCCTCATTTCTGTTAGGACGACTCGTCTCGACGCCGATCGGCAACTAATTTGCATCGTGTGAAGTAACCGAAGTGTGGTGATACGTGATCGACTCAAGCCGTATTCGCGTCGATAAGTTTAGTGGTGGTCATTCCCATAAAAGTAAATAACATTCCTAAAAAAATCAAATAACGATTATAATGATGAATAGACAGGTATGCGATGACTAATAAACCCGTGGTCACAAACGGAAAAAAAAATGCTAAAAGAAAATCTCAATAACATCCAACACATCGAAAGTAGTAGATTCATTAGTAAAAGATAAATGTTTATCAAAGAACAATACACACGATGCTGAAACCAATAACCCAATAATTGCAACAGCATTTACCTGAGTCAACATTTACCTGTAATTCTTAAACACATATATCGCAAATAGAACGATATTATTATGTAAGACATCGAATCTTGTGCTGATCACCGGTTTTATTTGATTAAGACTTCATTAGGCATTCGTTTTTCTTTTGAGTCTCTCATTCTTGTGTCCGATACATTATATCAAATCAACATATGATACAACTAGAAAAGGAACCCCTTCGTCACATTTTCAGCATTATAGTAAGTGTGATCCAGCATTCCTTTAATCTAGCGACAATCTAAGAGGCCCATTTTGACACCTATCAAAATAATTTGTGTAGTGATGGGAAAGAAACGGTTGCTTTAAAATCCGATTCTCGAGACATATCGATTTATTACACGTCATCATAATCAGCATACAGCAGTTCACTGCTGGACACAGGGCTCTCCAAATGCATGTCTTTCAGCTCGATTCTCGGAAACTCTCATCCAGCTGCTAAAGCTTGTCCACTCTGAAATGACGCGTCTCACTACCTCATTTACGCACACGGTAATGCAATAGTGGGGTGTATCATTTCAGAGTGGACTAGCTTTATTGACTTAACTTTTCTAAATTGACCTATTAACTATCAAAATAAAGCTAAAACTATATGTGCTCAGATTTTGTTTTTATATGTTTTAACATTTAATAACACAGTTACATTTCCCTCTTTTCTAAATGTAATGTTTGTAAAAGTATCGATTATTCAGAACATTGATTTTATTCGGTTAGAAAACGGCTTAAAATGGTCACAGCACTACGGTAACGAACCCAAAGACATGACATTGTAAGTCGTCCTGTCGGAATACTAATCAACGATGAATTAGTATTTTTGAGTGCATTTTTCCAATAAAACGTGAAAATTGGTGCACACAAAATATGATACTATTGTTATAGTGTACGAGTATGGATAACATAGTAATAAATTAGGATTATGAATTAGATTTTTCGATTTCTTACGTAGACGTTCATACAAAATTATAGCGGCATGTATAATGAGAAACGTCAAATCGGGCTTCTTAGACTGCCGCGAGATTGTTTACGGCGATAATTTTGGGATAGATGGGTTATGGGTCATATAGTAGATGGCCAGATGTTGCCACACGGAGAGAACTTTCATTTGTTCTAATATACCTACACCACACTGAATCCAGTGTTTTAAGGTCTTTAGACTTCTCAAGTTGGTAAGGGCAGTATCGAGCCCCTAACGGCCCGATCACACGCACCACAACCACACTACATGATATACCACAATACACGACAACACGTGGACAGGCGCTAATTTGTTTTTTTTCTGTCTGTCGCCAATAATGACATGGCCACTAATGGAGATGGGTGGAGGAAGAATAAATCCTAACGCCCCGAATAAAATGGGGTAGGAGCAGGAACCTTAGTTTACGTCTCTATAGATGCACACTACTATTGCAGATTTTTACTACGAGTTGAAACGAGGAACATACTGCGAGAGAAAGTTTTGAGTCTAATAAGGATGGCAAGGAAAGATTTACTCCGAGGAAACGATAGTTGGGTTGTGTTACGTATGAAATGGTTAAGAGGGTGAGCAGGTACTGAGATAACGGCTGGCACAGATGATTGGATGAATTTGCATTTTGCGCCGACCCCGAATGAATTGGAATAAGGCCTCGTAGACAATGATGGGTTACAACCAACTTGGGAATATTGGAAATTAACCCACACGTTATTATTACAAGTAAAACGTTTAACGAAACAGAATTTACGAAACATTGACGTGGAGTTTACACCACCTAGTAGCTCCACCCTAGTGAACTAATCCTTCAGAAATAGGGCCCAGACAGTTGCGCAGACGGCGATAACGTAGGCGTTGCTATGACAACGCAGCTCACAGCTTACGATTCAATAAATCCCTGTAATGACAGAGCATCGTCTTGTTTAAGATTTACGTCTGTGCGACGGGTAAACATATCGTCTAGGGTAACGTGGGTGCGCTTTGGAGATAAACGTTCCAAATCGTATGGTAGTTAGCAAGAATTTTGTACTAGAATGTTGGCTCTTTTTATAACTATAGGGAATTACCGAAACTTTTTTTATGTCAGCACCAGCTGTCATGCGTGGTTTTGCATGGGATTCCGGGCCGTCGTGAAATCTATGAAGTTATTAATTGAACTCAATGCCCAGAATTTGCCGTACTGAAACTTAACAAGATTAAGAAGGTCAGCCAAGGTGTCTCAAAGCAAAGTGGCTTTAATTTAAAGTCAACATCGTTTCGACACTACAACAACTAACGCACGTATGTACAAGTGTGTGGTAGTTTAAGCTATAGAGCTAGATAGCCTTGTCATATTTCACATCTTTATCATCATCAGTACAAAGAAGAATAAGGACAACAACAATCGAATTCCGTACAAGGATGAAATTCAATAGAAAGTCAGTCAAACAGATCAGTCAATCATTACTATCATTCATGAACCTTGCAATGACAGCTTCCCGTCTGCATGATATGCGTCGGTTTGACGAGTAAACATGTATTGCTGTTTTGGATATTCTGGTTAAAACTGAAGACATTCCTCATGATAGACATCCCTCGTATGTATGAGATGTGGCTTAATATCGTGGTTTTCATGTTTGTTGTATGAAGCAGTTAGCTACATTGTTGTGAGGTAATTTCGATTTATTGCACTTTGAGTTTTGGTTTATGTAACGGGTTAATGATAGCTGTTTCAACAGTTTAGTTGCTAGTTTCAATCTGGTTGCTATGTCAGTAATGGACCGTTCTGTTTACCAATAGTTGAATTTAGTTTTACTGGTCCTTTGTAGGATCTCTAAAGACAGTTTTCTCTTATTATCTCTATCACTTTCCGGGACGAATTTCACCCAATAGTGTTAAACATAAGTGCTCCTATTTTTGTGTTTCTTTCTTCTTTGACTAAATATCTCATTACATCGGGGCCAGTATCATCCCACTTTCCTCCTTAGTTCTTTACTTTAACCGTTACCACTTATTATGGATGCATACCAGTAACAGTATGGACTTGTGTTAACTGAGTCATAACCAGCAAATATTTAGTACTCAATCAGATGCCAGTCATTACACCGAGTGTTTGGCATCCGAACTATGTGCGATGCGTCGTTATTTTATATAGATCGTGACAAACAACACGTCATATTATATTTATGAAGCGTTTATTTCAAGTCTTTGATGTTGGAGATTTATAACTCTTAAGGCGTTGTCCTAATGGAGCGTGCTTTGCGATATTTGGTTGTGGGATAATGTCCATTTGTCACGCTTTCAACATTTAATACGGTATGTTTGATCCAGTATTCCTATGAATATTTATTACGGTGATGGTTATGGGCTGTCATACATATCTACAAACAGACCTCGCCTCACTGCATCAAGTGCTTATTAATCTCGTTAGACTATTGACTGACTTGCTTAACTCTGCGAGGGAAGTATGGAACCCCTACGCGATGAATTGATTAGATGAGTTTATTTTTTTCTTGTCATGAAGTGGTTGTAATACTGGTAACATTTCAAATCAAATGTAATCAAAATGTAACACGCGATAACATGTTGTAATGATCATCAATATTAACGGTTACGTATACGCAGAAATATTTTAATCGCAAAAACTCGCCAAAGCTCAACGAACAATGTTCAGCGTAACATTGAGTAATTTCTCCACGTAATCTATAAAAATAAACTTTGTAGCACATGAAAAAGCTTCCTAGTTTATTTTAAGCTGTCTGAAAATAATTTGTAATTAAGAACGAACCTTGTGTTACAGTGTCAATAGGTCGTCTGTGACGTCACGTGTCGTCACAGGTATCCGGTTACCTGGCCTCACATCTCGATCATTAAGGCCGCGATAAAATTATCGTATGACGCGCCAACGCACCGTGTATATATACCCTGTACTAAAATAACTAAGCCTATAATAAATCCGATGAAATTGCTTACCTTGTGGGAACGGGTGCTGACTTACAAAAGAAAGAGAATGTGATTGGACGTCTGATTGATTGTACTAAGGTGTAGAAAGATTGAGAATGAGAGTGTCTGGAAATGATAAACCACAATATTTTTAGATCGGAGGGTTAAGGACGTAACTGAATAAGGTTTTTCCATCATTATGTTAATTTTTTTTTTGAATTTCGGCAATCTCGCTAGTCATCTTTAAAAAAATATTATAAGAATATGGTTATAACTGAAAAAAAAATTAATAGTTTTTTTTTTTTTTTTTACTGTGTATGAAATTTACACGTAACTGGCGAAATGTGGGTGTAGATACAATAAGCTACAACTCTGCCAAACCCTTCGGATATTACAGGCGTGATGTTTAAAATTAATTCATTTTTTTCTGCCATTACAGAGTGAATCCTGTGACTCAGGAGAATGGGGCTGGGCAGGCCTGGAGGAGGCCGGTCTGGGAGGCCCCAAGGTCCCCGGGATTGTGTCCGCCTGCCTCTCACACCTGAGGAGGCACGGCATACACACCCTCGGACTGTTCAGGGTATCCGCCTCCAAGAAGAGAGTGAGACAGGTAAGATACAGCTAGAGAAGAAGTTTTTCTTAAACTGGAGCGTCAAAAATTTCTAAAGCTTGTGAACATAGTCCAAGTTTCTGATGTCAAGAATTTTGACACAAATAATCTATGAAATTCAAAAATACAGCTCTATAAATAGCAAGAGGGTGAGAAATAGGACAAAGTATCCTAACAATCCTAAAGTGAAGTAAAAACGGCTAACCGAATTTGGATGAAATTTGGCACACGGGTAGACCATAACCTGGGTTAGGACATAGAATACTTTTTATCTCGGAAGTTCGTTCCCGGGGGGTTTTTTTACATAAACGAGGGCGATGCCCCGGGCAAAAGCTAGTACTTCTTAAGGTAAAAGTATATTCATAATTTTAACTTAACATGAATGATGAAGGCAACGACAATACAACAAGAATAAAGGGAATGAAATAAGAACTAAAAGAAAACCCTATGAAGTTTCTTATTCTAAACAACAAGGCCTTTATAGTCATAGCTACAATAAAACATAATCTAATAATACAGTAGTAGCAGTATCTCTAAGTGACGGTCTCGGCAGCTTTCTAAACATAGCCCAATCCTTTAATAGAGCTATCATTTAAGACAGCAATTGCAGTCTATTTCAAACGTCTCAATAATAGCATATGATGCGCGTCTAATGGCTTATCAGCTAAAGATCTTAATTAAGGAAACAGCACACCTTTGATTGGCAAGATAACACCACGTTCTGGCTTTGGTCTTCGATCTAAAAGTGGATGCTATTTGATTCGGTGAGCTCACTGACTACGTCTCCTCTGATGGTCATTTGTGGGTGCATGGAAGCATTTACCCTCGAATATAATTTGGTGTACATACATTATTGTGGGGAGACTATAAGTTAAAAAAAGCACTGCGTTGCGCTAATACACTTCGCTCGACCTGTATCAAATTATCCGTCGTCTGTGATGGTAAGCTGTTAATCTAGATGTAGTTATTACTTAAGATGTAAAAAAGTTACCAACCAGGTATGCCTGCTATGACAGAATTAACGCCACTAAATCACCTAGAGTACCTTGTTTACACTCCCGAGGCCCGAGTCAACATGCTCCGTGAGAATACAACACTGATCGACGGAATTAGATGTTTCCCCAAACGAAGGTATTGCCAATGGTTCCGTGGCCTAGTTGCTACATCTATTACCGAGTTGTACTTACTGCTAAGTATTTTATGTTTCGTGCTGATTGCTGATACAATGTTGGGAGACGAAGATAGACTTGTTTGTGAAGTGAGCGAATAATTTGAGTGCGTTATTGATATACCATTGTAATAGTTCATTTTGCAAAGTTTACTACTTTTAAACTCTCTATCTAAGCTATCTAAATAGACCACACTCTTTTGTAACCCAAATTGTAAGATCCAAATGTGTGTTTTTAAAACTAAAGAATGAGATGATATAGCGAAAAGCGAAACCTGTACCCGAAAATATGCAGGCACCGTTGGCTGTTTGCAGTAGGTAATATTCTGTTTTAGATATATTATATTATATTAGATAGTGCAATCCACGACGACACGCCCCACTCCGCGATTACTGTACTGTAAGCTGTACTTTAGTACGGAGCGGAGCGGAGTGGGGCGCGTCGTCGTGGATTGCACTATCTATAGTCTAATTTAAATTTTTGTTTTTTCTCGTAAATGGATTCCCGATTTTATTGGCATTACCACAGAAATTCCAAATGTGTAGGATAGCGACGATGAACCCTCTACACGCTAATTTGATCTACAATAAGCACTAAACAGATTTCCACCTACACTTCCAGTTACGCGAGGATTGGGAGCGAAGTCAGGAGGCGGCGCTGGACTCGGCAGTATGTCCACATGACGTGGCCACGTTGCTGAAGGAGTTCCTCCGAGACCTCCCCGATCCTCTGCTTTGCAGGGACCTGTACTCTGCGTTTTTGCACACGCAAAGTGAGTTTAATATTTCTTAGAATTCGATTTAACGATTTTATAATTTTTTTAGCCGTGGGCCATGTCATGTATTTTTTTTTGTAAAGTTCGCATGCATAATGGAAATTTTTCCTGAGAAGCTTGCACGCCTTTTTTTTCTTCAGCTTAATTTTTAGGTCACGGTTTTTGAGGTGCTGTTCCGTCGTTTATTATTCAACGTTCAGAAATTGCTAATAAATTAGAATCAATCAATCTAGAAGAAAAAGAAGATACAAAATCTTAAAACTGGTTTGCCAAGAAAAATCCCAAGATTTCTGCAAAATCTGTTCTTAAAAAAGCTGATTATAATTCCAGAAATCCACAACCGTCGCTTCCAATGGGAAGCCCTGCGCCTGATCGTGCAGCTGCTCCCAGCAGCACACAGGGACACTCTGAACGCGTTGCTGTCGTTCCTGGCGCAGCTGGCTGCGCACTCCGAGGATGACCATCATGAGCCCGGCAACAAGATGGACGCCGCTAATTTGGCCACAATCTTCGCGCCCAATATACTACATAGGAATAAGCCTAATGAGCCTGCCAGGTGGGTGTTTTGGTAGTGTTTTTGAGAGGAATAGATAAGTTTGGTTCTGTTTTAAGAGTAAGGGAGGAACTACTGATTTGTAACGCAGGCAACACAGTGCTGAAGATTCAAATGCCTCACATTTGAATCTTCAGCACGGTGTTGCCCCGCCAAGACCAGGCAAAGCAACGAGCTTGGGCACTATTTTTCTCGTAAATGGATTCCCGATTTTATTGGCATTATCATACATTCTACCATTATTGAGATAATAGATATCAGAATACAAAACAATTTGTTTTGTTATTCCAGTTTCTCTCCCTTCCGCCGTTTATAAAAATTGGAGTCGAAAAAATTGTTGTAAATCCGTAACAGATAAATTTGGCACAGACAGTTCAAATACACATCGTAAACAATTGTTTCCTCTTAATTTCCAGCGTGGAACAGCTCTCAGAGCGCGCTGACGTCATCAACGTCGTACGACAGCTGGTGGAGAAGCAAGGAGAGCTGTGGACCTTACCCGCAGAACTCCTGCACGAGGCATACATCCACTTGGCTCATACCGCGCCGACACACCTTGACTCCTTGCTACTGAGGAGAGCTGAGTAAGTATCAACTGTAAGGAGTAGTGCTAGCTTACCAGCGCGACAGAATTGGTGTCGTAGAGTCTTAGTCTTCAAGTACATAAGACCTGTCCATGGAATGTTGCTTGTTGTTTTTGTTGGAATCAAACTTTCGTGCACCAGTGACGCTGCTGCCCGATACCGACCCAAGGATTCAGGTTAGTACACTGGAAGATTATTGGGTTATCTATGTGAGCCAGTTTTGGCAGTCAGCGGAGCTGTGCATCGAAGATAAAGTTTCTGCTACATACATCCTAATACTATGGTAAGTAGAAGTGGTTGTGTGTCAAAAATCAAAATGTGGACTAATAATGTGTGTTGTAACACTTTAAAGGTCGTTGTCGACCAAAAAACCAACTTTTATTAAATTTTAATGACAAAATTACGTAGAAACAGTGGCTGTTTCTACGTCTGGTATAGATAATGTCAAGAAAGTCTGAAAATACAAACGAGCTATGGTACGTTTGACCCACCCGATTTTGATTTCAGTAATCATTTGATGAATCACTACGTCATATACCCACCCACCCCTTGTAAATAACCAAATCAAAAGTCCACAAATTACCGTGGGATCCAAAATACCATTTGTACAATACATTACGATTGAGAGTGTGTGTTTCCTCCCTCACCTCACCGTCCTTCCCCAGGTGTGCTGCTGAAGCTAACGCGGAGAACAATGAGAACAGCATGAGACACATGTGGTCCAGGGAACAGTTCTTACACGGAGCAGCCGCCACCGGTGGGCCTGGCAACATGCCTAGGTAAACGCCTTCCAGGTTACACGAAGTAACAGGTCATTGTTTCACAATCATGAAGCATCAGGTCTTTGCCCTTTGTTGGTGAAGCGGCTGCAAAAAAAGTTTATGTCCGAAACTGGACTCCGAATCGCTTGTGTTTTTTTTTTTTGTAATCTTTTTTCATTGTATTTGTATGGATACGAATATAAGGGTCGCCTGCCGCCATCAACCCATAATCATGCACCACACCAGACCAAAGGTTGATGCGTATCCAAACTATCAGGTAGACCCCATGTAGGTACGACAGAATCGTTGACTTCGAATATGCTTTGCTTTGACTTCTACGACCCTAAACTATTATATGATAGTCGTCACTCACCATACAAATCGTAGCTGTATGCAATGATGCTACTGCAAGCTGTGACTCGGTGATAGTTTCCTAGCCAAGCTCATTATCTCGTAGCCTTTTTCCAACTATGTTGGGATCGGCTTCCTGTCTTACCGGATGCAGTTGAATATCAGTACCTATTTTACGTGAAGCGACTTCCTATCTGACCTTTAGAACCCAGTTACTGGATAACACGATACGGCTTGGCAAGACTGGTTGTCAAACAAGCCAAGCCAGTAGACATAAAATATTTAGTCATCTGCTAGGGTCTACCACCATATCTTTCAATGAAATTCACCCTGTTAATCCCCCTGCTTTTCTCTCGGCAGGCGCAGTGAGAAGAGCTACTCGCGCAGCAGACGGACGAGAGAGACGGCTGCTTCGGACACCTCGTCCGGATCCCTGTCGTCTGCCATGACTATTGTTACCAGGTTCGTAATTTTGTCACAGTATGTATAGTCAATAAAAGCAATAAGTTAACAGCCAAGATATTTCTTAAAATATTTGCACTTTTCAAATACCAGACTTCGACGAACTATATGGGAGGTTTGACTACTGAGTAACTGAGCACATACGTAACAAGGTGGAAAGCGATTGTAGTCAGTTAGCTCCCTGGTTACAATCAATCTGCCTAGCCTTTTCCCAACTATATTGGAGTCGGCTTCCAGTCTAACCGGATGCAGCTGAATACCAGTATTTTACATGGAGCGACTGCCTATCTGCCCTCCACAACCCAGTAACTGGGTAATACGATACCCCTTGGTAAGACTGGTTGTCAGACTTTCAGGCTTCTGACGACCCGTAACGACTGTCAAAGATCCACGAATGACAACCGGGACCAACGGCTTAACGTGCTTTCCGAGGCACGGAGGAGTCTCGGTATGTAAAGATGGTCACCCATCCACAGACCAACCCCGGCAAGCGTAGCTTAACCTGACGGATCGACCCGTGCGGCAGTTACTACTTAGCCACGAGCTCCTCAGTTAGCTCCCTGGTTACAAAAGATTAATTATCCATTACCGTAGTTGTCAATTGGGGATTTTGTTTGATCCCCAGTTAGTCGAGTCAACGAATTGGATACCTACCCATATCGTTGATGACAGACATAAAAGGTGATACAAGATTGATTAGCACTTTCTCCAGTTTTTTTTTTTAAAGAATTTTGTCTTTGTTAATGAGAGACTTGTCTCTCGTGTCTCCTACCCACAACACAGCATTTCTCCTTACAACGGCATCTGCATTTGAAATGAAAATGTTCCATCCTTGATTCCAGAGTACGTAGCAGTGAAGAGTGCGGCAGCAGCGGCGTGGCGTGCGGCGGCAGCACGCCGGCGGCGCGCACCGACAGCAACGACTCCAACGACTCCGCCAGCGACTACACCGAGGTGCGTGCTAGTGTACCTGCTCCGTACTAAAGTAGATAGATAGATAGAATACTCTTTATTGTACACCATAAAAATTACAGACATAAATTTAGAAATTTTACATAGGGTGACACAATGGGCGGTCTAATCGCTTAAAGCGATCTTTTACAGACAACCTTTGGATGGATTAAAGGTAACAGGAGAGACAGCTTACAGTACAGTAATCGCGGAGTGGGGCGCGTCGTCGTGGATTGCACTATCTGTACATTTAAAGGTCATAAAATGTTCTACGACTTCTGGGTTATTTTGGGGCTACCGCGCTTTTGCAGTGCGTGGATGTTCGCGCAGAAAGGCGTGTTTGATTTTTACTCGGTTATGGCGTCCCTGGCGCGACGTTTGCACGATAGCTCCAACAGCTTGGTTGCCAATTGTGCCGATTCTCTTGTCGCAAATGTAGAGGCATTTGCGACAAGAGAATCGGCACAATTGGCAACTAAATTTTGGTGATATTTAGTCTAGTTTAGAGGAACTAGACTAAATATCACCAAAATTTAGTTAACACCTGTCAAACGATGATTTCCCATTCTGAAATAGAGTAAAGTGGTACAACTTAACTATTTTTTTGTTTGACAGCACTAAGATGGTACTGAGATTTTAATTTAGTAAAAATGTCAATTTTGCTATTCTGAATTTGACGTTTTTCACCTTTTTTTTTTTTCTTTTTTTTTTTTTTGTGGGGGGGAAATCATCAAATGATGTCTCCCGCTCTGGGTGGAGCGGGAGGGCGTGTCAGACTCTTACTGACTAAAACCCACCCGTGTTCCTTCTGTTGCCTGTGCAATGCCAGGGGGCCACGGTATCCCTTTCGGACTTTCCCGCAACCCCGGCAGGCAATTGGTCTCATCGGACCCCTTCACTTGCTGACGTTTTTCACCTAAAATTTTAATTGTCTAAATCTGATCATTTTTAATCGCGATTAAAAATGGTGTGGAATATATTAGTTGTCATGAACTAAAATTCACACGAACACCTCGATTTCAGGTGCAACCAGTACTGTATAATTGTTTCTTTTGCTTAAATCTCGAAAATGGTGTGTCCTATCGCAAAAATAATGAAAATTTCGACCCCCTTTAAAAAACCGTTATACCCCTTAAATACTCAACACGTAGGTAATAATTTTTCATATTTTCCATACAAAAAGTGAAAAATTCCATATAAAACACGTCGAGGCTGCCCCCACTGCGCACCTCCGGCTAAAAAAATTCACGGGGTAGGGCAAACAAGTATGTACCACGTGGAGACGCGATTGCCAAATTCGATATTAGTTGTGGAATGAATGAATGAATGAAATGCACCGATCCCAGCGTGGTTTAACCAGAATCGATAAATCGAATGAACCCCAAGATTTGCTAGCCCTTGGAGCCTCATGTTGCATGGTGCTACAGAGGCCATTACATATCAGGGAGTAGACCGGGGTGCGCGGTAATGGTAAGGAAGACCGTGCCAAAAGGATATGGAAGGATTCGAGCCATACCGGATATGCATCCTTGAGTAGACAATGGACTAGTGGAGAGAGGGGTGATAGTTATCTATGGATTGTCATTTTTTAACGACGTCGCCGCCAGATTGGTTTATGTCCAGCTTCACCGGTGCATATTTTGTCGGGGTTAACTGCTTTTTCGACTCTTTTCTATGTCACTGCTATGCTGTGTTACACATTGCTGTTTCCAATGTCTTCTTCTGGTTACTATCTGTTTCAGCTTTCTTGTAAATCTCGCTAGCAGCCTTCTTAATCTTATATCAGTCTTCAGCCGTCTTGAACTTCACAATTATTAAAATATTTTAACTTAAACACTTCATCACAAAAATAAATTTACCACCACATACAAAACAACACTTGCAAAATCCAATGTCAGAGTCAAGAGCACTAAAACTAAAAGGATTTCTTTGTTGGTCAACAGCTAGCTACCTGCCACCCTCAACTCACCAAATGTCTAACAAAAGAATGCGCACTCGCAAAAAACATACCCTTTTGGAACACATTTTGGGCACTACACAAAAATCACACGCGTTTAAAGTTAGGAATAAATTGTAAATACAGCATAATAGATCTATGGATTTATAATGAGACCCACTTTAGACTTTAGGCGGACCTCTTTAAAGGATTCAAATTCAAATTCAAAATATTTTTATTTCACATAAACCTACAAGGGCACTTATGTAACGTCAGAAGCTAGGTGCACGGTTCCAATTGGTCGTTTCCTATGGAGAAGAGCCGGCAAGAAACTCCACGGTTACTCTTTTAAAAGTAAATGGTATTTACAATCTTTTCAAGTTACAGTGTTTATAGGTATGAGAGGACACTAGGCCTATCAACAAGTACCATTCCTGAAATATATGGAAAGGTCTCACCAGGCAGCTTGCAACTGGGTCCTGTGGCAGTTATTCCCTTTAGGCACTAGACCTCTCGCCTGAGATCATAAACGCTTATTCCACCCACTTTTGTACTATTTGTATTTTAGCGATATAAAGTTACAACCACAGCAAAACACAAAAAAAAACACTTCGATTTCGATGCCCGGCTTCGATGGTTGCTGTAACGAAACATCTAGAGTGCACATTTCATTAAACTTATAATAAAGCTTTGGTGGAGCACAGTTGGGAGCGTCCGTGCTCTTCAGCGACCGATGACCGAATCTCGCAAAATTCGATTTTAGTATTGTCATAATAATTATTAAATTTGGATTTATTTATTGCAGAATAGCTTAAGATTCTCATAGCCAAAAGTAAGGAATTTTAGTGTTAGTTAGTTTAGTTCGGTGTACAAGAGAATCAGCACTATTGTGGGCAACAAAATGGTCAATGGCATTAATGTGGCACTCATCGACGATGACGACTCATCGAGCGCCATTCAGTTTATTTTGTTTTTAGGTATCAAGGTGTGTGTAAATGATCATTGTAATTTTTAACTATGGGCTCTGGTCTCAAAAGAGACTTTTTATTATATGTATACATATTTATTTTTATCTAATCATTATTATTTACTAAAATAATGGGTAGTGTGACAATGCTATAGATTAATAACAGCTAGCCTAGATAGCTATCGGTAGTTAACGAAAGTGGCCGAGGATCGCGTGGATAGAAGAAGCTGAAGTCCAGCATTGGACTGCTGTAAGTAGGTTATTATTGGATGCAGAAGCTGGAACAGGCGTTCTATTCTAAAAGAAGGAACTTATAATACTTGTGATGTTCCTAATTCTAGTGATACTGCTTTCTTATTCAATTAGTTTTTCCGTACTTCCACAGACGCTAGGCGGGTCAGACGACGATAGCTGCGTCATAACGGCCTCCCTGCACATCCCGGCCGCCTTCAGCCGCGGCGGGGGCCGGCGGGGCCCGCGCTCGACCCCCCGGCGCCGCTCCACGTCGGGCTCCGAGTCGTCCAACAAGTCCTCTAACAAGTCCTCCAACAAGTCGTCCAACAAGCGCGACTCGGCGGTCGGCTCGTCGTCGCCGGCGTCTGCGTCCGCGACGTCGTCGCCTCCCTCGTCCCCTCCCCCCGCGGGCGCGGCCCCGGCCCCCGCGGGCGCGGCCCCGCCCCCCGGGGCCCCGGCGCCCGCGCCGCTGCGCGTGACGCTGACGTCCGCGGCGGAGTTGAGGCGCCCCTCACCTGATCTTGACAGACTTATGGCGCTAAGCAGGTCAGTTTAAACTCCAAACTCAAAGTGTAGTAAGTTCATAGGGAGAACAACGGAAAAGAAACTCCATGGACACTCATTTAACAAAATATTGTTACAACATATTGGTTACTTCATCCATGTTGAAATGATAGGTACATATTGTGAGACTGATGTAGAAAGACGTGCACGTTAAAACCGCAAAGGGCAAAAAGTAAACAAAAAAAAAACTATTAAAACTGTCAACTTGCTTTAGACTGCAAAATAATATCCACTAGTGACGATACTTATTTAAAAACATCGATGAAGGCTGAGTAGTCAGCCCACTTGCCGATCTGGTATGATTGTCCACTAAATTATTATTTTAAAGGCCGGGCGCCGAATAGAATACACTTTTAAGTGCCTACTCCTTAATTCATTAGAGATTTGAATTTTTTGGCAAAACTCTCATCACAGCAGCTATTTTGTATACAATTACAGTTTGATGCAAGCTTACCATATCACGAACTTTCAATCCCCTACCAATCATCTACCCCAATTCTTCCCCTCAGAGAGCGCAACACTTCCGACGCCCGCGCAGTCATGCTGCGCCAGCACGACGACAGCTCCGTGCGCACGCGCGCGCGCCCCGACGGCGGCGCCCGCAGGGAGCCCGCCGCCGTGACGTCAGCGCCCGGCGCCGTGACGTCAGCGCCCGGCGCCGTGACGTCAGCGCCCGGCGCCGTGACGTCAGCGCCCGGCGCCGGCACGCTGTACAAGCGCGGCGAGCTGATCTCCAGCGCCAGGCCCTCCACGTGACGATATACTCCTGACTTTACATACATACACTAATATTTATCACTTTGGCGAGCGTTTTATTGTAGTATACTTTCTGATTTTGGTTACCCTTTTAATAGTGGGGATGGATCGTATAAGAATAAGCCATTTCTTGACCCTCGAGTGTCGTAAAAGTTGAGAACAGGAGTTTTTAGGATATGTTGCAGTCACAAATTAGTGTCTCAAGTGTGGCCTTATGACCATTTAAAAAAAGAAAACTGATTTATGGGCGTGGGTGTAATATTTGGTAGAATAGTAAGTGGAAAGGTGGACACAGAATAATATATAATATCACTGTGGTCAAAACATAATGTCTTAGTTGAATTCTAAGGTCAGGATAATATCGTTGTAATGTTCGACCTAGAGACGCAAGTTATTAATAAACAGAAATAAAAGAAAATAATAACAACAAGAAGTAAGTTGTACAAAATATTTATTCCATGATTGCTCCATTTCCATAATATTCTCTATAATGTTGTGGTCTATTTTCGATGCAGTTTGTCTCGCATGATGATGCCACCCAGTTTCGACACGCCATCTTGGTACTCCGTTCGTCCGAGAGGTGGCACCGCCGCAGTCGTTTCTGCCAAGATTATCATCATGTGATTATTATTGCATTGAAATTAGGAACTTACTCTTTGGGAAGTTATTTTTTTTTAAAGATGAACCTATAAATTTCGATTGATTAAAGTTGACCAATCGATATTGATTACCTCAAAACAGATTGTCGATTGATGATTATGATCCAGCAACCATGCACCACACACTGAATCGATCTGAACAGCTGATGTCAATCTGTTAATTCAGCCGTTTAACTAAAGGTGTCAAGTTATACCTTGACATTTAATTTCAATAAATAGGTTTGTTTTAAAGTTAATCTCAAAATTTTAAGTAACAGCTAGAAGTTAAATGGCTGGAGTACAACGTGAGGAGCCTCCTAAGAAATGAATTAGCTAATTTGCTAGCTTTAATATTGCCATCTTGACAACATTCTTTGAATAGAAAGTCTGACGTCTTTGTTTTTGGACCAATGGCCACATTTGTTAACATAAGTTTCTTTTAAATCAAAAATACCGTAGCAAATATCTGTCTTACCGCATTTCGCCCTCGGATCGCTCGCAGCATTGGCACCAGCTTGCTTGGAGATGGTCTTGGGCGCGGACTTCTGTCCCGGCTTGGGCCCGACGCGGCACGGGTCGCCCGGCAGACGCATGGGCTGCGCGCACGGGCCCGCGCCGCTCTCGTCTTGTGCGCGCTGCAGACCTTCGAACTTGGCGCCGGGACCTGGTGGAAATCAGTGATAAGTTATGTCAATAAATTACTAACCAACATCAGATCCGTGGAATTAAATTGATGTTTAGAATAGAATACACTTATAATTCTTTATTAATGCAGAGTGAAATTGAATTCATGAAACATCTGTTAAGGGGTCATTGTACTCATTATTATGAACAACTTTCACTATGGGACCTACTCTGAAATCGCGAAAAAAACAGCTGTTCGCAAAGCTCGTCAAAATGTAGGGAACGGCTGTTTTTCACTCTGTATACTTTCACCATATGAATTATGGATAAATGTTGAAATTTTACATTAGACTGACATAATGGACGATCTTATCGCAAAAAGCGATCTTTTAAAGACAACCGTTGGATGGATTAAAGGGAGAAGGAGAGACAATACTGCAGGTAGTCTAACAGTTTTAATATGGAAAGCTGACAAAAATAAAATCCTTGGAGTAAGATATCTCGCGTTGGTAAAATGGTGAGAGGTATTTGCCTACCTCGTTTGTCAAGTACCTACTAGCGCGACGGCTGAGCGTAGTTTTATTCGGTTTTTCGATTAGGAATTTCTGAGTAGCAACCCTGAGTGTGGACTTCGTGCCCGGTCGATACCAATAGGAACGCCCCTCGTTACATGGGACTCAACTGTAATTGGCAAAATGTACCTGCTTCGCAGAAATCGACCTGGTACGTCGTTTTGTTCCGGTCCCTGTCTATCCTCTGCTTCAGCTCCGGAGACGCCTCGTTCTGCAGGATGCTGTACAACATCGGGTACTTCGATTGTAACTAGATGGACAGAGAACATCATCATGTTGAATATACTCTTGATAGTAAAGGGCATGCATGAGGCTGTAACAGTTAAAAGTACACACGGCTGCTCATCAAGCTACACATTTCCAGTATAAGCTGACCGCGCATTGTACGGAAATCGTATACAATGCGAGATCAGCATACATTGGGAATGTATAGCTTGATGTGTAGCCGTGTGTACTAGTTAGTAGTATTAAGAAGATCAAAAACAATGACAAATATTAGATGAATTCTGTGAAAGATGAATATGGTTACGGTTGGGAAGGAAATTAACTCTGAAACTACGATTAATAGAGATGTATGGAAGAAAACGCTTGACTTCGGCGACCCAAATCTTACTGAAATAAGCAAGAAAGATAAATGATCCTTGTCACTAAGGCGACATCTCCACGGACGAGTAAGGTGATAGTCTCGCCGTGCCATCAAATTCAATAAAACCCTATGAATCATTTTCCACACGGCGATATCATCGTGGCGATAATTTGAAGGCACAGCGTGACTCGCCGCGTTTCTCTTGTCCGTGGAGTCCAGACTAACAAGGATTTTGGGCGATGCGAACCATCAGCATTTAGTTCTTAGATGAGTTGATTTATAGGTGAGTCCTATGATCAACTACCTTGTCCAAGAATGCATTTGGCTGGTCGTAACGTGACGTCGGTGTTTCTGGAGCCGCTGCAACCCGTACGGGGTACAGTTTTGGATCCAACATTGGTCCCATGATCTGGAAAAGTGAAATGTAAGCAAGAATATTTGATCTCTAGCAGTCCGCGAATTCGCTTGCCATCTGACAATCAACTAAACAAACAGGCCGTTTGTCAGTCAGAGAAGTGGTTTAGCAATTGAAACGTTAGTCTCGGTCCTGTTGTATTACCTACCCAATATATAACGAGAAAATAGTAGATTATTTGCCTAGGGAGCAAACAACTATTTTTAAGTCGGAGTGTTTCTTTGAATCTAGAGCGGAGAGAAGGATTCTAGAGTAGAATCCCGAGCGTAGTGAGGGATTCTAAAGTACGTCTTTCGACCTTAAATAATGTTGCTCCCGAGGTGAACACTACTTTTTATCATCGTCTATGAGAAAAAAAAAGTGTGCGATCCGACCCCCATTAAAAACGAAGTTCCTTCTTCCGTATGAGTTAATTTCAAAACAAAAAAAAAATTGCAGCCGCCGTTCTTGAATTTACATTTTGACTTCACTATCGGATTTAGCACCCTCGAAAAACTATGAAAACGACACTCACGACAAAGAAAATTAAAAATTTTCGCAGCCGCCGTCTTGGATTTACATTTTGACCTCACTATCAGCTTTAGCACCCTCGAAAATTATGAAAACGAGAACCACGACGAAAAAAAAAAAACGCAGCCGCCATCTTGGATTTACATTTTGACCTCACTATTCATCATCATCATCATCATCAAAACGAAAACAAGGACATTTTGACCAAATTCACACTCTCTCTCTTGCTGGCCCCTGTTACTTGTTCATACAATGTTCGTGATTGATCTTTTTGGTGATTGGAACTTTTACTAACAAAATCCACATTCCAAATTCAAATCACTTTTCGTCCCTAGTGATTAAAAAGCTGGTCTCTGTTTACAAAGAACAAACTAGCTCTTTTTGAATAGATGTGATAAAAAAAGAACAAGTTTTTTTGTAATCAAAGTCTAGTTCTTCCCACAGAGAGACCGAGACGGGAGACCTGTGTCCCAGCAGGAAACGTAATAGGCTGTTTGTGCTTATGGTCAAAGTCTAAACAATGTCCCACAATTTATTTTCTATATTAAGTATTTACATAAAATTAGGTAAATTCGAGTACCAGACTAAACAGGGCGGCGGCGGCGGCGGTGGCGGAAGCGGCATGCGCGGTCGGAAACAAAGGATTTTCAAAAATCGAACTGCGGCAAGTCCTCGGGCAAGCGCCGCGGTGTCGCCTCGGGTGCCTGCGCCCGCGCCCCCGCCCCGCGCGCGCTCTCCACCAGTCAGTCGCGTGCATGGAGCGACGTCCCACGTTCCGCACGGTTGCAGAGGACCCTAAGGTCATTTAAGGTCATCACTGACCTTTATGTAACCCTAAGGTTATTAACCTTGACCCTGAGGTAAAGGTCATTTACTTTAGGGTCAAGGCTATTGACCTTGGGAGTTCCCGTGGAGTTCCCTATCCCTACTACTCCCACATCCCACTAGGTCTCGAAAAAAATCTTATACACCTCTTCATAGTAGGTGAAACGGTGTGTTTCAAATCATCTGACCGCGCGAGACGTAGTCATGGAGCGGGACTCTTTACTTGATTATTTCGGCAGCATCAGAAGGAGCACACACAAAGGTATGCATGAGTTTCGTTTCCAGATAGATTTCTTACAACTATGGTACTATTTTGCGATAATTAAAGCAAGCTAGTCTACCTCATTCCGGCTCCACCCGCCTTCCTTCCCGGGCGGCAGTTGCGGCATCTCTCCGCCAGAGTTCTGGGGACATCGGCAGTCCGGTGGACGAGTGTGTTGCATGCATGCTTGGTAGAAGGCTAACTCCTCGCCTGAGAGTTTCGGCACACTACGAATGTGGAAACAGTCAAAATTATGGTTAAAACAGCATAAGTGTATTTTGCTCAGATATACTTTGCTTGGGATTTAAATTGACTTTAATTGGTTGACATTTGAAACGTTCAAGGTCCGTTTCTGTAACGACGGTCTTACTAGTGTGCGTCATTCATTCATCAGCATCACTCTGCATCGACGACATTATTCATCGTATGCTGAATACCTTGGTTACTAACTACCAGGCTTAAGTTTTGTGTTTTGAGAAGCCTCTTCTTGTCATGCGTGTTTGAAGTGAATAGACATTAATCAAATGGACGGGCCTTTCACATAATTCTGGTCTGAGTCACAAAAAACTTAGATAACGAGATTTTTTGCGCCAAGTAGGAATTATGGTTGCTGATTACAAGGTACCCCTTGAAAATCAACAACCATCTTTCCTATATTTCACAAAATCCTGTCATACATGAAGACTGGAAGTAGGCTCACTCTGCGAAACGTCCTTCACCGCCTGACCCAGGCCCTCCCGATGCAGCAGAGCCGGATCCAGGCAGGTTAGGCCATAAGTAGTCCTTCCTGTAAGTAGTCAAGTAGTGATCCATAGCATCAAGGTAGTCCGCGCTATCTCATCTCGTTCTCACCGGCAATTTTGTGATCAGGTCTAACGGGCTTGCATATTTTTTAATTAATTATTTCACGCTGGAATTTTGAATTGATCAAATGATTTGTTGCCAAAATGACAGGATTGACAGGAAGATGGTGACTCGATTTGTTTTTTTTATTTGGTTTATTGTCAAAGTAGAACCTTCGTGAAGGTTCTATTCGATAACACGGATGTTTTCAGTAGCAAGCTTAGTTTTGATATTATAGTTTGTGGTATTCTGCCGTGCAGAAACCACATCATTTAGTCTATTTATATTATTATGTTATTATACTAAACATACCACCTTTTAATCTATTTACCTATTTAAATCCAATGTCACTCATGTAACTTTCTTTTTGTATATTCTTTAACATTGTTTACCTCGGAAAAGCATACTTTTAATCATCTCTTGATTGTTTTATTAACTTTACTTTTTGTAAAAAATCTATATTTTCATATCTAATTTTCTCTATTGGTAATTGAGCCGGTGTCGACTAATCTGCCTGTGTCATGTTGAGACGGCAGCGAAGAGTGGCAGGCCGTCGGACATTGTACTTTGTGGGTAGATAAATGTTAGTAGCTGCAAGGACGAAAACAAGGGTTACTAAAGCATGTATTCTATACAAACTTATATACAATACAACATAAAAATATATGAATTCATAGTAATTTTACGCACCAGTTAAAATTATAAATTAATTCATTTATAAAGGTGGCAAAAATGTGGATGATTTTGGGAGAGAAGTGGGATAGAAGAGAATGGAATTTAGTTGAGAGAGGAATGTTATATTTGGATATTTTTCGATAGAGATCGAAGGAATTGGTGTTTAAAGAGCAGGAGAAAAATATATGATCCACAGTAATATATACTAGTAGTTCTGCGAACAGTATATATAGACCTCGCGAGCACAGTTTTTGGGAACAATTAACCTTTAGCAATTCGCGCCAAAATAATTACACTGTTAGTCGCGTGGGATCTGTGCGGACCCCAGAGTTTATTTGTGAAAAAGAAACATAAAATAAAGACAAATATATTCTTTATAGGAACTTTATTTACAACATCTTAACATATCAAAAATATAAGGCTTCTAGAAAACAACATAACAAACACGTAAAACCGTATTGAAATATTCTTATCAATTTATTGGCACAATACATGAATCGAAAAGTTTAGTGTGGTGTTCATTACCTTCACATAAAGTTGCATTTACCACACTCGGTTTTCGTTTTTCTATTAGATATTAGACCTCGCACACAAACGTAGGTAAGTGTAATTAAAATTGTGTTTTTTATGTAAACTTATTTAACAAAATTATACTACACTATTAGTCGCGCGGGGTCCGTTGGACCCCAAGCACCTCCGTGCAGCAGATGTAGTCAACGCTGCGGCTAGCGGAACGCTGAGAATGGAGGGGCGCGTGAGTTAGGAAGCTACTGGAACGAATAGTCGCGTGCGTATAATATTGGCTAAAATATGATACAAATAAAGTCTCGTGGGGTCCGATAGACCCCGTGTCAGTTAAAAATCCTATAATTAATATACCCTTCCAACTTAAACAAAAAACCCATCTGCGGCTGTAGGTTATCTACTAATAAAGATAAGATAAGCTAATTTTATTTTGCAAATATGGATATAAAAATCATAAAATTAGCTCAGATAAGTAGTAATTAGTCTAAGAAAGTTTAAAGCTGGCGGGCGGGACGGAGTTGGTTGGCACGGTAACAGCAGTACCACCTATTTTATGAATTCCAGGGGTTACATTTTTATATGGAATTCTGATCTGAGATATCGCGGGGAAGGACCTCCAAGACTTTTCCTCTTGGATCGGCCGTGGTAGTTCGACAGCAACATTGACAGTCTAAATTAGTTGTTCTATTGTGTAATATTTTCTTGCGCTTATCTCGACGTTCAAGCCTCAAGCCTATAGCAAAACATTAAAGTTCTATGTTTACGTAAGTTTATTTAGTACTTTATAGTTCAATAAAAGCTTGTTTAAAAAACGTATTTTATTCTAGCATTAGAATTATATTATATTATATGAATTGTATTACATAATTATATATTAAAATATGTGTTCTATCTCCTTCACTTGTAAGGTACTTGTCAAGACAAATCCAACGAGTCCAACACAACAGGGCTACCGTGTAGTTCCTGAGTGTTCCTGTGGCCACCTTCTGGCACTATCATCAGACCCTAGGGTCTCATGACAATGTAGGTTTGACAAGGTGTAGTCTAGACTACACCTTGTCAAACCTACCTACTTGTCAAAACAAATCGAAATGGCCTAAACACAACGGGGCCTAACAAACAATCTTGTATAGTTATGGAGTTTCTATAGTGACCTTCCAGATCCCTCATGAGGCCCTGGACTACACCTTGGGCTATAGTACTTGGCAAGTACAGTACAGCAATCAAGTTTTTCTTACTATTCAGACAGCTGTGCAGCTGGGGAGTTTGTTGCGCTACTTCTTCTTCCCAGCTAAAGCACTAGGAAGTGGTGAGTGGGCGGGCGTTTTTGGGGGACTGTCTTATGTAATTTTGACGTTCGAAAAGTGCTGATTTCTCAGCTTATTTTGAATAAATGACTTTTGAATTTGAATTGAATTCAAGATAAAACCAACGACCGCAAAAACAACAGGACGTTTAGTTGAAGAGTTCTTATGGACCCGGACAGCATCTAGTGTAAAAGCACTTGTCAATATGTAGTCCAGTGAGTCCAAAAACGATGGTTCTAACTTGTTTGGTTGAGGAGTTCCTATGTCCGCCTTCCGCTCCATCATCAGACCCTGAACACTGCCATTCATTCTTAGATCGGGCCCCAAACTAATCTTATCTCCGTAGGAGTAGGAATCGCCCGTAGCTTCAGTTGAATCATCGGTTTTCGTGTTTAGGGAGTAGACCTGCAGGAATAACTAATGAACGATAACGGTAGTTTTAGCGTTCGAAAAACCGGCCTAGTGCGTGGTACACGCACAATGAAGGGTTCCGTAGTTGGGATGAATTTATCCCAAGAACAAACTTTAACATTGTAGTTGAAAAACAAGTTCTCCCATACATTCCAACAGCAAATGTAAGTTGGTCGATTATTACTCGTTATCTCTTGTAAACCATACTTAGCTGTAAGTTTTCCTTTTAACTTCGTTTTAAGTTCTACGGCCATAATTTTTTCCAAAATTCTCGTGTTCTGGTTTTTTTAATATTTATTTTTAGTCATAAATAATACATACCTGCCTGCCTAGCCTTTTCCCAACTATATTGGGGTCGGCTTCCAGTCTAACCGAATGCAGCTGAATACCAGTATTTTACATAGAGCGACTGCCTATCTGACCTCCACAACCCAGTAACTGGGTAATACGATACCCCTTGGTAAGACTGGTTGTCAGATTTTCGGGCTTCTGACGACCCGTACCTACTGTCAAAGATCCACGAATGACGGCCGGGACCAACGGCTTAGCGTGCTTTCCGAGGCACGGGGGAGTCTCGCTATGTAAAGATGGTCACCCTGACCAACCCTGGCAAGCATAGCTTAACCTGATGGATCGACCCGTGCAGCAGTTATTACTTAGCTACGAGCTCCCTAAAATAATACAGTATACCTATACCGTTAAAATTTCAGCGTGCCTCAAATAGATTGTTTTTTTATTTTTTGTAAAATAATTTTGCAAGCGCCTGGCAAATTTTTGGACCCGACAAAATTATCTGGCTGGTTTGTTTATTTTTTCACTCTTTAAGTAGTAAAGTAGTAGTTGCGGTGAGCAAGTAATACTCTTTGTAAATGACAAAATACTTCGAGAACACTTTTTGCAACAAAAACAAAACTATTTCGTTTCGATTTAGCCTCGCTACCCTTCAGCCAGGTCAGCGGTTCAGGTCAAAGTCAAATAATTTATTTCAATTAGGCACAAAAAAGGCACTTTTGAACGTCAAACTTTACAAAAAATAATAAAACTGATTCTAGTCGCCCATTCCAAAAGGTAGTTTTCGTATGGAGAAGAATGGGCAAGAAACTCCACCGTTACTCTTTTTAAAAAAAATCATTATATCTTGTATACACTTATTATATAATTCTATGTGAAGACAATGCACCTAGAATAAGATTACTATACCACGATAGGTAAAAAGAATGAAAAATGAAGGAATGACATAATTATGTGATAGATGCATGGTGCTCACATACTTACAAACATTGTAAAATTATACTATATTTCTAACATTATAATAAGTAATACTAATAATAATAAGTCAGTGTGTGAGACAGGGGTATGAAGTATTAATACCATCATTATTCCATTGCGAAAAAAGGATGGTCCTAGCGGCCTCATATAGCTCCGTCCCTCACTCACTCTGGAATAATGGTGGCATTAATACGTCATAATACGGCCCCTGACACAAGAAGTTTTTCTCGTGGAACACCTGAACAAGTTTTTATCGTGCCTCAAATACCTACCCAAAAATGTCTAACACCTCTCGGAATATTACACCTTTCTAGTAATCATATTTTTACCAGCATTGTGGCCCTCTCAGAAAGTGTTTTCCGTTCTGGCCCGGCAACGATACCAAACAAGGTCATGGTTATGGCAGTAGACTGTACAGATATGTACATTTTGGTACTAGAAAGAGAAATAATAGTACCAAATAATTTCATGACTTATACACCATTTCAGTGGCCGGGCTTCAATACTCCTAGTCCGTAATAAGCGCCTACGAAACTTGAATAGTTATTGTAAGTTGTCAAGTTATACTATTGCTATTGAATTATTGTCAGGCGTATTCTACCTGAAAAAATTAAGTGACTATTAAATAAATTTGAATGGTTTTCTTGTAAATATAAGTAGGTCTATTTTATAGTACATAACACGTACATTTATCTCAGACACGAATCATCCATTAAAGTTGTGGATGTCAGCTGATCTAAGCGTGGCCGTGCTAGGAGGCTAGGACGGATATGCTGTAGCCCGGCCGCTGAAAATGGTGTTTATGTCATAAAACAATGTGATAGTATTATTGCTCTTTCTAGTAAGAAAAGGTACATATCCGTACAGTCTACAGCCATAACCATGACCTTGTTTGGCATCGTGGCCGGGCCAGAACGGAAGTATTGTCTTCGAAGGGTTCTGCAAATTCAACCAGGAGAACATTTATGGGGGAGGATTTCATTGCACCAATTACAATCCTCAGACATTTGGACTGGACAGAATCCAGTCTATGCAGAGCTTCCTTGTTACATGGCTCAATTAGGTAACTGCAGTAATCCAACAAGCTTATGACCAGCGCATTATATATCAGATTTAAGGTGTATGGGTGAGCTCCCCACTAGACACCTGCCAAAGCCTTGAGGACCGAAACCGAGCGCTCACATTTGTTGACTGTATTATCAAGGGACACACTGATAATACAGTCCAAAAATGTGAGCATTCCCGACAATTGACAATCCAGGGTAACCCCAAGAAGCCTTCCCTTCTCCTTAATGGGGATAGCTTGACCGTCAATATTAATTTCAACCTGCGGGATAAGGCGTCTACGAGTAAAGACAACTGCGGACACTGCGGTACTCTTTGGAGCACTTAAAGATAACCCGTGGACTAATAGACATTGGTTTAATGAAGACAAAGAGATATTAATGGATTGAGCGGCCATCTTCGATGGAACTGCCACAGATCAATATCGTCAGCATACTGAAGTATATTGCAGTTAAAATTTAATCAAGAAGGAAGATCAGATGTATAAATATTATACCTATAAAAGGGGACTAAGCACGGATCCCTGGGGTAGACCTCTCCAAACCGATCTTGGTTTTTCCCGGAAAACCTGAGTTTAACACTACGATCTGAAAAAATGCTGCCTGTGATTTGACAAATCCCAACCGGGATTCTCAGCTCTTGCATCTTCTGCCTGAGAAGTGGGAGGAGGACAGAATCATAGGCAACTAAAATGTCTAAGAAAACGGCTATCACAGACACATTCCTGCTAAGGACCAGTCGGATCACTGATGGATGTGGGGTACTCACACTATCAGCTGTACTCAGACCTTTTCTGAAGTCGAACTGAGTCGCTGGGAGCAGCTTCCTGCTTTATACGAACCAATCTAGACAATTTTTAATCAAATGCTCTAAAAGCTTAATAATTATGGACGAGAGAAATTGGCCTGTAAGAAACATTAGTTTATATCATTAGGATCTTTACCAGGTTTTAATATTCCCTATATTAGGAGTACGGGAATCCATCCACTCCGGGAGCAGAATCCTTTACATGAGCGAGGACAGATTTAAATTGATCAAAGGTAAACGGCCCATCCAGATGATCAACTAAAGTCAGCTGAGAGTCCGAAGCGGTACACTCATCCATACCGGGAACAAACACTGAAGTGAGCTTATAAAAAAACTGGTAACCCAGTTCCGCAGATAGTATGCTCCCGGAGGGAGGCTTCAAACTACTTCTGAACGATTTACGCCACACTGATGACGCTGGAGCGGATGGACTCAGTGAGCCACAATACTTCCGCCAACCTTCTCTCTTCTTATTTTTGAGTAATTCAAGAAATTACTTAGCCAAAATATGTTGAAAAGCAATGATGTAATCCAGGATCATGTCGGAGTTGAAATTCATTTCGGCCTCATTCCTGGCCCTGATAACGGCAGAGTAGTCCCTATCCCACCATGGCGGGGATGGCATTTTTCCCGTTGGCGGTTTTTTTTTTTTTTGGAGGGAAGTAATCGTCTGCTGCAGAGGATATTGTGTTGGAAAATGAGGAAAAGCATTCCTGAGCAGACTCAGGATTGATGGATGGAAGGGAAGAGACACGTAAGTCTAAGATTTTAGAGTAGAGGTCCCAATCCACTGAATTCAGCTGGTATTTTAACAAAGGAGGGGAACTTTTGTCAGGGATAGCCTTAGAAAGGATTTCAACCGTGATGGGATGGGTAAATGATCACTACCATAAGTCATATTCAAGCGACTCCAATTAAAAAAGGCTGGCTATACTAGATGAACAGAATGTTAAATCAACACAGCTGCTGTTCTGCCCTGGTGCAGACCTACGTGTGGAACTGCCATAATTAATTACACATAAATGTTAAGTTTATCTAATATTTCCACTAAGCCTATACCGAAGTTGTCACAAGTTTCAGAACCCCATCTATAATGATGGCCATTAAAATCACCCATAATTATTAGTAATGGACCTTGTACATTACTTAGCAAACTTTTTATTATAATAAGATCTTCAATTTGTGGGTGTGCATTATAAAAACTAAATATATTTATATCAACAACCTAGCAACAACATTGATGTTGTCACCAACAAAGGGTAGAGGAATCGGGGAGAATGATACTTTGTTACTAATGAACAAAGCACATCCTCTATCCAAATTACAAATGGTTGCAGAAACTAATGTATGACGAAATCTCGGTTTCATCATACATTAATTTCTTCCCAAAATCTTATTACAATAGTCACTTATATATAATCTTCTGAACTAATTAATACTGTAGGTATTTAAGTTAAGGCATTGTTTGTTTAATTTATTTCTTTCTTGTACTCGTACTTGCATGACACTCGGTACCTGTTGTATGCCATTATACTTGTACCTAGCTTGGCTCCTAATACACAGGCTTTTGGCTTTTTGTCTAGTTTAGGAGGCATAGGCTCTATTGTACAATATAGCTATATGTACTTATCCTAGTGTACTTATGTGTTTTTTTTTTCAGTGTACTATCGGAGAACTTCATATCTAAGCAGTTTGAAAACAAAATCCCGTGAACACGATGGCCACATCTGTTACCGCCCCGGTTCTATAGCGGCCGAGCGCTGCAAGCAGAAATTGTCCTTACGGTGTATAGATATGAACTTCTTCGATGGTACAAATAAACATTATATTATTATTTCATCTGATATGTCATGGCGAACACTACTGAAACATGGAATCCCGAAACTACTTTCAGAACGAAGCCAAGTCTCAGCAATGCCACAGATTACTTCTTCCTCAGTTCAATGGGGACGTCTCTGACAAGACCTAAACAAGTGATGATGAATTGGGGAACTAAGGCAATAAAATTATTTTTATCTAAAATGGGACTGATTAAAAAACTGTTTGCATCCTGGTGCTACTTGAACTCGATTGAAACTCGGTTTCTTCCTAAGCGCGTGACACTGCCTAGGAGTTACAATTGTTAATAATGGGTCAGTGGGTCATCTTAGGGGCATCACACAAAACAATTTCACAGGGTGCAGAGCAGTACCTGGGGTCTGACCATTTTTTAACGATGCGTATAGTATAAAGGGGGGTAATCCCTCATCGTATATTATAATAATAATATATCTGTCTTCCAATTGTGTTTTTAGCTAGCTTATGAGGGTTGTTGATTTTAGTAGCCGGGGGAGAAGTGGCCGATCTTTTCCTGTTTGCAGATTCGGAGTCCATAATATCTAATTGCACATTGTTGTCGGGGAGAGTAGTAAAGGAATTAGGAGGGTCTAGCAGTTTTTTGGCATCCATAGTGGAAAACGGGTAAACATTTAAAAATCAACGAAATTAATAATAGAACAAACCTTACGCTAAAACACAAACACAATGAATAATCTCGATTCAAGTTTACATTAATTTAAGCCACTAAAATCGAAAATATTCGTAACACAAACAAAACAGTTGTCATGCCTTCACTACCATAGACTAATATTTACAGGAGTGATCAGTGAGGCGTATGGCGTATCTTAACAGATAGAAATAACAGATATAAATAACAAATAACAATTTGTTCATAACAATATAGCTTATCTGGTAGGTACTTATAATAACAGACCCTAGAACACTGTTACCGTGGCTCTTACTGTTCATTATAACAGTCCCCACAAATACTGTTACTACGGCTGTTACTTACATACACACACACAAAGGAAGGAATATTACAAGATTATCAATTTCTCTCTTTTCCTCATTAAGGAATGATCCTTGCTAAAAAGAGAAACACCTATTATTTACTTCAAAATATGTTTACTTTTCACTATTACTAAAGTGGTTAAACTACGCTAAAAAGAGAAGCACTTAGTATTTATCATCCCTAAAAATACAGTTCAGGTCTTACAAAAACAAAAATTTACGAAAAAGTTACTCCTATATTAGGTCGTGTTACTTGTTACTGAGCATTAGAAAAAAACTTAAAACCAAAAGAAATAAAGAAGATAATCAATTGAGATTAAATACGTATTTATCGTCCGTACAAAAATAACAGGCTGTTATTTAATAACAGATATTTGGATCTGTTATTTTTGTGTAACAGTAACAGTGATAACAGATATCGTGTAAAACCTGTTACACAACGCATCTCTAAATATTTATACATCTATCTATTTTAAATAAAAATTAATGTTTGTCTGTATAACCTATATGGACTGCGAAAGGGCTGGACCGATTTTGGTGAAACTTTGGTAACCCTACCAGTTCTGAGGTCGCACGCGAGGGTTTCTGACAAAAAAAAAATGGCATTGCAACGCATTGCTGTGCAGCTAGTAGACTATAATTTATGATCTCCACTAGTTGTATGGGCGTTGAATCATCGAACGAACCAACGAGTATAGTAAGATATAGGGCGCCCGCGCAAGCTCCAGTAAGTTCTCTTTGTATTCGTTCACAGTCGGTTAAGAAGCTACTCACCAGCGAGCAAATGTGCGCGCGCTTTAACTCAAAAGAAGATACCTAAGTACTTACTGTCTTTACTCAACTGTCTACCTTCTCTCTCAAATACTTTTTGTTTAGGTTCGAGTAGGTTGACGTGCTGGCGTCTGTACATCATTCGTCCGTTGAAATAAAATAATCAAGCAAACAAATTTGAACTCCCAAATCTAGTAGGAGGGATAGAGGGTTGATATTTTGTCCGGCTCGAATGAAATTATTGTTAAGTGAAGAGAAGGATGGCGTTATGGTAGTTTCGCTTGTGCGAAAGAGTAAGCAGCTCATCTGTTGATGTGCGCTCCCTACAACCCGTCCGAATTAACTGTGCACCTGGCGCTGTGACGTCACTCTCAACAAATTCAAAAACGTAATATCAACTGGCAATTCAAAACGGACACACGCTACGGTAATAAAGATGCTATCGCTACTGAACGCTCATGGCATATTCTTTTGCATTACATTTTCTATACTCATCCAGTTCTACAAGTATTTCTCTTTTCGTAGTCTGGAGACTTTCCATTGTCATTGTCAATACTGTCTTTTCTACGCCAGACTAGGTCACTGGGGTTCATTTTCTTCTATTCAAAAAAAGCCCGTTTCTTGACAGTGCCTGCTCCGATCACGTCGTCGGTTGCTTTGCGTTGTTTTCCAGGTGGGATGATACTCCTTGCTGACGTTGACCTTTTCCTTGCGTCTGCAGAGTTGTATGAACTGCAGTACTCTTGCTGTGGCTCGCCAAAAGTCTCTTCCATGATGAGAATTTTTCAGGATCTGGTGATGGGTGGGTGATGCTTACTGCCACTGCGATGTCTGTCGACTTCTCTTCGCCGATGGTTTCTTTTATGAATGTTATTGCCGCATGCCAGTGAACTTCTTTTCTTCTTAAGAAGTCCGGTTCGGTATACCATCTGTGACCGCAGTTGAAGTTGTCTGGCACGTCGCGTGTTGCATCATCTGCAGGGTTCTGCGCCGAGGGAACCCATCTCCATTCTTGAGGTTTGGTGAGATCTTCTATCTCAGCCAGCCGATGAGCCACGAACGTCTTGAATGTTCTCGGGTCCGTCTTGATACAAGAAACTACGATGCTGGAGTCTGTCCAATATGTCTTCTTCTCTACCTTCAGATCCATTTCCTGTTCAACGGAGTGTGCTCAATCAATCTGCTTCCTAGGATATCCTTCCTTCGAGTCTTGGAATCGATACCGGTTTTAACGTAGTGACTCGCACCTTCGCTGCCACCAAGCTGACGTGGAAAGTTCCATCTTGATCTTCTGTTCTCCAGTAGACCGTCGCTGCATACGCCATCTCGCTGGCATCCGTGAACGTGTGCAGCTCCCCCTCGGTGTGACTTGGCGCCAGGCATCTTGGAATCTGCCAATCTTGGAGCAGCTTCATCTTCTCCAGATAGGTTTTCCATGCTTCGTACTCCTTTTCTTCTATTTGTTCATCCCAACCGCCGCCGCTTCGCCATGTGTTTTGAACCAGCTTCTTGCCCTGGACGAGAACCGGTGATGTTAATCCCAACGAATTGAAGGTCGACATTACAGCGCAGGTGACTTCTCTCTTCTTTCTTCTGGCGTGTTTCTGAGGTTCGCCCTGTTGCCGATGGAGTCCTTTACTGTGAACTAACGTAATCCCAATGTCTTCTCTTCCTTCGCGCCAAGGTCAACTTCTGTTTTCTCGGTGGTTTCAGTCTTCACGCCTTGCAGCAGCCCAGGTTGATTTGATGCCTATCCCTGAGTTCGAAGCCCGTTCTTGTGTATGAAGTTTACCTGCTCTGTTACTCTGCTGAAATCCTCTTCTGAATGGAAGCTGTCTAGATAATCGTCCATGTAGTTATTCAGCTAGACGGCCTTGACCGCCTCTTGATAGGTACTGTTCCTTTTAGTCCGCTGCGTTTTTAACAATCATAACATTGAATTTGATGTTGTACCCGTTTTAGGTGTAAAAAAGGCATTTGGAAAGTTTCCAAATACTTTTTTTACAAACTAAATATTCAGTGTTAGGATATTCATTATTGCATTTCATAATCAATAACGCCATATTTCTTATTTCCATACAGTAATATTGCCAAATTAATCAAATCAGCGACATATTTGACATCTATTTGCGATGTTGTCCGTTTTCAGAATTAACGGGGTGTCCTGCGTGAGCGACGAATACGACGCGACGCGACGCGACAAGACACGATGCAATGCGACGCGATGTTACACGCGACAAATGTCCTACGTGATTTTGGTCATTACTTCTCGAATCATGGAGAAGTACAGAACTTCATGCATTAAATGTAGATCTGCCTTTGAGTTGTTTTAATCAGCAATAATCATGATGACGAGACAAGTGTGTCAAGAAACACAACACAAACCCTCTCCAAGTCCATTTATTACATTCAATAAAATAAACGCATGTTCTCAACAAACAATTTTAATCGGCAACTAAATCAGTCAGATTCTATAAGTAAACATGTATGGATTCTTCCAGCGGCCGTATCTGGGCTCCTTGCGGGGTTTGCCGAACGGATTCTTCTCCAACACGACCTTAGCCAGGAGGCCATGACACGCGCCGTAGGTTGTGTCACCTGTGTTGACTCGCAGGATACGACGGAGCTCCCCTGTGAAACGGAAAAATGTGTTTTTATTAAGGTTCCTTGAGCTGAACTCCTAAAGACTGTTCCGCGCTTCCTTTGTTCTAGGTCGAGAGAAGTGCAAGGAGAGTAGGGAGGAATTTGCATTGAAGTGGGAAAATACAAGCTAATAGTTAAAACAAGGTTCCATTTGTATGGTGATCCTATGATAGTCCTCTAGACCGAATTTCGGCCATGACGGCCAATCTCAGAGGAGCGAGCCATCGACGCGGGAGATATTATAGTGCTCAAGTACAGACGCCAGCACATCAACCTACTGCAATCTGTTAAATTTATTTAATAGATTTTCAACTTTATTTCTAAAGTATAAGGTTTTTCAACTTTATTTTTAAAGCATAAGGTTCAAAGTTGATTGGGAAAAATTGACAGTTTCGGGAAAGAAACGCGGCGCGTCCAAATGTTTTACCTGGGGGCCAATTCTCGATTTTAGAGATGGTGTCGAACTCGACAAAAATTTCTAATGACGTCATTTTTTCGACAAATTTTAAAAGTTGCTATTCTGGGGATGTCGAATTCAACATTTGTCGTAGGCTAACGTTAGAGTTCATGTCGAGTGCTTCTAAGCAGTAGAGATGTCATGTCGATTGTAGAGATACGTCATTTCTGAGTGAATTCGTTGAGTTTTGGATTGTACACTGTGTTTTCTTTTCTTTAATTTTTAAATAAAATACGGCTTGGCATCTCATACCTACTGGAAATTCGATTTATACTCTTTGATTTGTGCATTGTGTTTTCTTGAAACGACGACCTTCGCGCAAATAACAGACTCTGTAATTTGTGTACCCACGATTGGACTTGAAACCACTGAAAGATGGACGAGTTTATTAGCATTTTTATCTCGAGTTGTTGGAAAGTGGCGAGCAACTGGCCAATACACGGCGACAACAGCGCACTTATCCCGCCGTCGATATTTACGACTTGAGCGAAACAGAAGTCACTAAAAACTTCAGATTAGATAAAGATTTAATAAGGGTTCTAATAGATCTATTGGCTCCTGTAATTCAGGATACCACGAAAATAGACCTGAAAACGAAGGTAAATAATCGTCTGCTTCATAATTTTATTAGTCATGTATAACTGTTCATTAAACTAACCTTACCCATCAAAAATACTAATTGCACACCCTAAAATACCTAAATTAATTATACAGTCAACTGTCAATTTGTCAAACTGATTATTTTTACACTAAACGTTTCGTTTTATACTTAAATAATTAGGTTTAGTCAGCGTTTTAAAACAAAATCATTCATTAACTCATAGCTACCTAAAACGGAACGTGCGATTCTTCATAATGGTAACATTATCTTCACTCGACTCGACATTTTCGTGACATTTATTTCTATTTTGACTGAGAATACGGAATTCTGCTCAATTCGACATTTTTTGGTAGAGATAGAGATATTTTTAATAGACATAGAGATAGACTTACGATCTCTAACTAGAGATAAATGGCGAAAATCGAGAATTGGCCCCCTGGAATGGTTCTCGCTCCCCGCGCTGCTGCCATCGAGAACACCCGATCTATTCTGTAAAAATCTCACCGTGAAAACTTAGGTGAAGTGAGCTGTCATTCCACCTGCTGCTAGGGACTGACAGCTCACTCCGAGCTCACTTCACCTAAGTTTTCACGGTGAGATGTTTACAGAATAGCACTGCACTTCCATATACAACTATTGCATTTGATCATGCCGCTGTCGAAGCCGCCCTTCTGCCCGCTGCCGCCGAGAATACGGCCTTATATTTATTTATTTTGCACATTGCCCGACCTGTGAATCGAACCCAGGACCCCACGCTCAGCAGTCACGATTACAACCACTACCAACGGGGCAGTTAAATGGTGATCCTATATTAAACACAGGATCGGTCGTTGTGGCGACGCTACGACCCCAAAGAAGAAAAGGCTATTATATTAATTCTAACAAAAAAAAAAAACACTTTCTCCTCTGTATGTAGACCGACAGAAAGATTTACTTTCATTATCTATTTCAAAAATAAAAATACTAACTCGTCAAAGAATCGTCGTATTTGGGCCTCATAGACATGGAGGAAGGTAAGTCCGCGTATTTCTCTGGCTTGGGATGGCGGTAGGAGCCCTTCTGGGTGGTATCCGGTATGAGGACGTCGTCCGGCAGACGCAGGGTTTGCAGCGCACGCGCACGGCGGGTTAGGTTGACGGACATAAAAGGCAGGTCTGTGGAAAGGTAGATGGAATAATGTATTTTTTTTATTTGGATGGTGTTTAAAGCTGGTTTGGTGTTTGGAGCTGTCAGCCGCGGCTTACGGACGCGTCCGATAATTTGTTCCCAGCTTTAATGGCCATCACTCGAGTCATTCTATATTTATTATATCACCTGTACAACGATTGATTTGTTGCTGATTTTTGAGGCACTGAAATAAGTATTAATATCTAATTTCAAAAGGAGTGTAGAAGAAATTACAATGGACTTTCCCACTACGAGCAGCGGGATTAGATTTATATCGATTCGAAAAGGTAAGCCCGTTTCACTGCACGCTGATTTCCACTATAATCACGTTAAAAAAAAATACATATGGCAGTACAAATTGTAGATGTTTTAATAAAATGGACTGCAATTCTTCTGTTACTTTGATGATCAAAATAAAATAGTAAAAGAGGCTACACACTCATGTAAGTATTCCGAATGTAACTAAATATATAGTAGATGGGTTAATCGATGAATGTAAGAAAAATGTATCTACCTGTACAAACCTCGAGCCAATCGCAAAGATATTTGAGGATATTATTGAGAGAGTCGAATGTGAGCTACCGGAAGACGTTATACAAAGACATTTAAAGAGAAAAAATATGTTTAATAGAGCTAGAAAGGCTTACTTAAATTTGGATAAAACAACTTGTAAAGATCTAAAAGATCTCATGTTACCTCATAGTCTTGTGGATCATTTTTTCTTGTTTGACGACGGGACAAAGGAGAAAATTTTGCTTTTTAGCACATCATTAGCGAAGACGCACGTTACATATCTATTAATGCTTCACAAAACGATGATACCGTAAATTTTGTCCCTTTAATTTATATAACGAAACACAAGCTACTTATGAAAGACTATTTACTATATTGCGGGATCATTTTTCGGTAAATATAGAGCAGTAGGTATAGATGTGATTACAAGTTAGCAGTAATAGGGTGTTTTACTCCAGAGAAAAAATCTAAAAATATATTCTTGAGATAGCTTAGGCAAAAAGCAGTCGGAAATCGTTAGTTTAAGTTCATAAAATAGTAAACTAAATTTTAAAATTCAATTCATAGGTTTCAGCTTTTTTAATCTGTTTCATAACACCATTAGATAGTAGTCGCCATATTAATACTGCACTATGTAAACTTAGAAAGTGTTAACTGTCAACTATCAACGTACCTTTAATCTTTATAGGCTTTTTATTATTTTCGTAACCAACGTAATTTTTATTGAAATAATACCATGGACGACGGTTTTGTAAAAGCTTAGGAGACAACACAAATTTAGAACTTAAAAAATATCACTGCATTTGTTTACACAGCCAACTGACGTCATGACCACAGAGCAATATGGCGTCCACTGCGTCCAGCGTTTTCATCAAATTAAACGCGAAATTTGAAAATGCATTTTTATGGCACTTAACGATTGCATAAAAATTTTGTGAATTTTTTGGTCGTTCATTAGCACTATAGTATCTAATTGAGACACTTTTAAAAAATGGGTGTAATACCCTTTTCAAGCAGTTAAAGCCGTATATCCCAATGCCAAAGTTACCGGTTGCTTCTACCACTATTGGAATGCGGTCTCAAAAAAAAGCCAATTTTTTATCTTTTTAAATTTTTATTTTTATCTATTTTTATTTTAAAGTATTTTTAGTTATAAGAGAAAATGCAACCAAATAACCTCTGATGACCCCTAAGCCAGTGTCAACTATTTTAGAGTAATTTGACTTTTTATATTTTAAAATATATAAAATAAAAATATTAAATGACTCGAAAATGGTTGACATTTGCATAGGAGTCAAAAGGGGTCATTTAGTTGTAAATTACCTCTTCTACATCCCCTTAATGAATTTGCGACATATAATCCCATTAACCCTGTATATGAGGTCGTTCTTATTTGCCTCTCATCTCAGATGACCTTTATATTCAAAATTCATTTATTTACGTGGGTATCTATGTTTGGGTTCCGTTCCTAAATCCTATAAGGGTTCCGTTTTTTATACGGACGTACGGAACCCTAAAATACACAATCAATTATATTTCTAATTCTAACTTTACCTCTAGAACAGTACTTATTTAAATACTCCGTCCTCTTCAGATCCTTGACTTCGTTCTCAATCGGCGTGGGGTCGATGTCCTTCGACATGTATATCTTTGTGAGTTTTGGATAGTCGTCTGCAAACTATCGAAAATGTGTTAGGAAGTCAAGATTCCAGATAATGATTTTGTTCAGTTATTTTTTATTTGTGAAATAAATCTATACTATCTTCTCATTCATAGATGTTTAGATGAGACAAACCAGCGTCTTGTCTTTAGGTACCAAAATACTTTCTGAGATAAAAAAAAAAAACGCAATAAAATCAATCATGAACATCCTTCACATGCCGTCTCCAACCCGCCTATTTCGCTATGATTGCAAATCGCGGGTCGTTTAAAAATATTATAGTCCCATTTAATCAAATCAATTCGACAATTTTAAACGTTTTTTTCATACTAGTGCTTTATTAAAAAGTAAAAAGTCAGTTAAAGTCAAATAATTTATTTCAAATAGGCAGTTAAAAATCTCTTGAACGTCAAAAGTTTACAAAAAAAAATAGAATTGATTCCAATGATATTAGAAGTAAAAAGACGTAGATAGGTTACCTACTCGTACCTAACATTCTATCTTCAAAAACGGCACTATGTCACACTATTATAGGACACGTGGAAGTAGGAGAAAATGTGGCTAGTTAGCCAACTTTTGACGTGCCACTTGCGGAACGTTTATAACCTATCTACCTCTTTATACATATAATATCATTGATTGATTCTAGTTTTTTCAAAAGGTAGTTCCATAGACACACAAAGCGAGTGCATGTCGGGCGCGAGTCGGGACGGGAGCACACGAAAAGCGTGTGCGGGCGTGAGCTGACATTCATATAGATAATACAAGGTATCACAATAGGGTGTTTTACTCTATATATGAGAAAAAATCTAAAAATATATTATTGAGATAGCATAAGCAAAAAGCAGTCGGTTAACGTTAGTTTTAGTTCATAAAATAGCAAACTAAATTTTAAAATTCGTTTCATAAACCATTAGATAGTACAGTAGTCGCCATGTTATTACGTCATACGGCTATGTAAACATAGAAAGTGTTAACAATCAACTATCAGCGTACCTTTAATCGTGTATAGGCTTTTTATTATTTTCGTAACCAACGTAATTTTTATTGAAATAATAGCATGGAGGACGGTTTTGTAAAAGGAGATAACACAATTTATAACTTAAAAAATATCACTGCATTTGTATACACAGCCAACTGACGTCATGACCACAGAGCAGTATGGCGTCCACTGCGTCCAGCGTTTTCGTCAAATTACGCGCGTAAAAATTAAAAGCATTTTTATGGCACTTAACGATTGAATAAAAAATTTGTGATTTTTTTGGTGGTTCATTAGCACTATAGAATCTAATTGAGACACTTTTCAAAAATGGGTGTAATTAATACCCTATTTAAACAAGCCCCTCGTACTCTCGTCCCTGAGCCCGACACGCACCCGCTTTGTGCCGTAAAAATGTGCCAATATTGTAATTTTTTGACAAATATGTCACGTTACCGCAGTCGTATCAAATAGTGCCCAATAAGTGATACTGAAACATTAAAATTAATTACCCTCTTGACAGCATCCTTGTAGTATTCTTTATACAGTGGACAGAGCATGTCGGGGTACTTTTGCGTTTCTTCTTTAGCCCTCAGCGTGTCGCGGCTCAGACCTACTATCAGACAGTCATCGTCGATGCGCTTGCGACGGGCACTCTTGCTGCAAACAGAGGAAAAAATGCCGTGGATATGGTTGGCCCGTCATCAGCATTTCAGGGTCTATAATCATGAATCTTTATCTATCTCGACATCTTAAGGGTGCACTAGTCGATGGCTCGAACTCGATGATGGGCGTGACTATTATGCATGCTAATTAGTCTTTAATTAGTATTTATTTATTTAGTTTTTATTCATTACCTCCCCTCTACCCTCTACCCTCGGCGCTAAAGAGAACGTTGAAAATCAAGTGCAAGAAAAAAAAATCGCCGCCAAGACTCAGCCCACTATCGACCTCCGGTCTCCGGAGGGGAGTGATGTAGCGATTACACCGCCACATACGAACTACGCATCAAAGACATGACGTCACACAAATCCTGCATCGCGCAATTAGAGTTTACCGCGTAAACGACATAATAATAAGACTATCTGACATCAACAGTGGGGCAGTCGGCCCGCCAGACATAACACCCGTCTGGTTGGAGGATCCTCCCTTGTCTATGGTGGATGAGTGAACTTTACACCCTGTTCCTCATGCCCCTAAATATGTATACTTATATTATATAAACAAGTAGGCACTTACGGTTTGATCTTTCTATCAAAATCGACCATATAAACCGACCGGTATTCTATTTCGCCGTCGAAGACAGACATTTTGTTTAATAAAGCGTAAAAAACCTTAATAAATATACTTGATTTTGGTGTTGTTTTTGACAGTTGTATCTACACGAATTGACGTTTTTTATTTTGGTTTTTTTCTGACCGTTTCTGACAGCTGAACACGAATCGAAATAATTATGTACCTATGTTTACCACAGAGTTTTCATGTTTAGTTTTTACAGACCTCTCAGGACTCATTCCATTTAGGTACCTAGATACAATTATCGATAAAAAATCACACCTACCTACTAGAAACTACCTACTAGGTACTAGAAATCTCAAATCAGCTGCAGTAGTATATTATTGGGCATTCTATACCACTGTCGGCAAGTCGCGAGGCGAGTGCGCCTCGCTCCGGACAGTGGTATAGAATGCCCAATAATCGATATTCGACTCGACTTTTTACTCGACCGTCGATCGTGCGAGTACGATCAGGCTAGTTCAGGACAGTAGTGTGACCTACAGGTTGACTCGGTTTGGTAGTTAGTAATGCAAAATGGATAGTGGTAGTGGTAGGGTTTATAAATATTAATCTAAAATAATATTAGTCATTATTAATTGAACTGTTTCACACAATAATCATGAAATTTGTAAAACAACCACAATCGTTGAATGTCAACATAATGTGTGATGAATTTTGTAAAACTGATTTCCGTCATAGTGAATTATTACCTAATTCAGTACGCTGTATAATTTGCGGACCGTCAAATTGTGGAAAAACTAATTTACTCATTAGTCTTCTTATACACGAAAATGGTTTAAGATTTCGAAATGTTTATATTTATTCAAAAACCCTGTACCAACCCAAGTACATATTTTTAGAAAAAGTTTTGCAACGAGTACCAGGTATTTCGTTTCAGAAATATCAGGAAAATGAAGAAATACTAAGAGTTCAGGACGCAAAACCCGACTCTGTGATTATATGAACATGTCAACACTGATATGTCATGGGTTCAATTTCGTGAAATGTGTTCAAAAATATGGAACGATCCCTTCAGTTTTGTAGTGATTAATAAAGATTGCCCTAAAAATAAAGGATGTTATAGAAATAAATTTGACACATTTGTAGTTTTTGATTAAATCATTGTTATTTAAATCCGGTACCCTAGCTTTTCTAATTATTCCACTTACGATACTTAATCAATCACTATCTACTTCATCAACATGGAAAAATCTTTGAAAAGACAAATCGTTGAAGCGACAGAAGCCGTGAAGAAAAAAGTACGATAAATGAAGGATATTGAAATAAATAATAAAGAAGCGCTGGAATCAGTTTTCAAGCCTGTGACAGAACCTTTAAACTTAATTGCCAATGTCAGTAAACAATCTGCTTCACAAAATATCGAAGATGAAGAAATTGAAGTTCCATTTATTGATAAAACTTTGCAGAAAGAAGTTCTCAGTGACAAAGGAAGCAATGATACAGACGATTATGACTCTGAGGTCGACAGTGACTCCTCCTATAAATCACTAGGCGGAAAAAAACAAGATTGTAACACAACATCCTGGTCAGTTTCTCCAGAAGCGTTAGCAGATATTCCATTTGGTGTCAGATACGAACATGGAAAGTTGATGTTGGGATCTGCTCGCATAATTGTCAATGACGAATATATCACAGTGGCAGATCGCAAGTACCGAAGTACGCCTGGATTAAAACAGTTGCTACCAAAAAAGGATGTAGATTTGAGTTTGGTTACAGGGAGTGATATGCAACATTATAAATTAATGCTACTTGATACTAATGCACATCGTCGAGATTATGATCCAAGTAAACCGATAAAAAGTAATAAGGGTGTAAAATATTTACAAATTATTAAACCGCTTTTTACACAATCCCAAGGGAAAGGACTGCCCTTAACAAAGTAATGGGCGTTCCTCAAGGTTCGATATTGGGTCCATTCCTCTTTTTAGTTTATATTAATGATTTACCCCAAATATTTCTAAATCAACCAAAGATGGTGTTATTTGCAGATGACACATCATTGATCTTTAAAATAAACCGACGGTCACCAAATCTTGACGACGTGAATAGCTCTATTGTTCAGGTCCAAGATTGGTTTACGGTAAATAATTTGTTACTAAATAATAAAAAAACCAAATGCATTAGATTTAAATTACCAAATGTTAGAAGTAGCGAATGTGACATCATATTGAATGGAGAAAAACTGGAATTAATTAATCAAACAGTTTTCCTTGGAATTACGATAGACGAGAAATTACAATGGGGACCCCATATAACATCTCTCGCGGGGCGGCTAAGCTCGGCCGCTTATGCTGTTAGAAAGATAAGACAGTTAACAGATGTAGAAACCGCGCGTTTGGTCTATTTTAGCTACTTCCACAGTATTATGTCGTATGGCATTTTACTGTGGGGTCGGGCTGCTGACATTGAATCCATCTTTGTTTTACAAAAAAGAGCTGTCAGAGCCATTTATAATCTACGTCGTCGCGAATCTCTCAGGGAACTATTTAAAAAGATTAATATTATGACGGTACCTTGCCAATTCATTTATTCAAATATTATGTATGTGAGAAAAAATCTACATCTTTTTAATAAAATAAGTGATAGACATAATTTCAATACTAGAAATAAAGATAAAATAGATCAACCATTTTTCAGACTATCTAAAGTAAGTACATCTTTTATGGGGTACTGTGTTAAATGTTACAACAGAATACCTTGTGATATAATAGAATTAAATGAAAGAAAATTTAAAAATCATATAAAAAGTACACTTTGTAAACAAGCATATTACAAATTAGCGGATTATATCCAAGATAAAAATGCTTGTCCTGCTCCATAGGACAATTCAGAATCCAGACAAAATCGAACTGGTTGCTAATTTAATTGTATAATTATTATTTTTTTATTTTTTAAACATTATTTTATTTTAATTTTTGTGATTACCTACTTGAACTCACACACTGACTTATTATTATTAGTATTACTTATTATAATTTTAGAAATATAGTATAATTTTACAATGTTTGTAAGTATGTGAGCACCATGCATCTATCACATAATTATGTCATTCCATCATTTTTCATTCTTTTTACCTATCGTGGTATAGTAATCTTATTCTAGGTGCATTGTCTTCACATAAAATTATATAATAGGTGTATACAAGATATAATGGTTTTTTTAAAAGAGTAACGGTGGAGTTTCTTGCCCATTCTTCTCCATACGAAAACTACCTTTTGGAATGGGCGACTAGAATCAGTTTTATTATTTTTTGTATAGTTTGACGTTCAAAAGTGCCTTTTTTGTGCCTAATTGAAATAAATTATTTGACTTGACTTGACTTGACTTGAAAGATGTGGAAGAAGAATGTAGATGTTATATATTGGGTTGATCCTAATGAATTGGTAGAACGGCTAAAATTGTTAATTGCATCTCAAGATGCTGGTAACACAGGGGTAAACAACTAAATTATATCTATAATAGAGGAATTGCGTGAAAGTAATATAATAAATACATAAATCATCTGTGTTTCATTTTACTGTCAACCTTTCAAAACAATACATCTTAAAGATGAATGTAGACAAATTCTGTCATTTTATTCACAAGAGATTGCGTTTTTCAGATTTATTTGAATTTAATGATAACGCATTGTTAAAATCAGAAAGCGGGGATTTTGATTTGAAAGGATCAAGACTGAAGGGAATCCAATCTCCCGTAGATGGAGACGATGCCGTGAACAAGGATTACGTAGATCGAATAAGTGCTAATACGATACATGAATTAAATAGACTAATTGGTGCATTACGTTCTCAGCTCGCGTTAGATGCAAAAAAAATAGTTCAAGCTACTTTAAAAGCAAAGATATAAGAATAGATTTGAATCATTTGGAAGATAAGTTTTATACTAAAGCAGATGTTGATAAATTGTTTAAAAAGCTGTAAATTATGTCAAAACAGAAAATTGTAAATGAAATACACAAAATTGCACGAAGAAATTTCCTTCGACGTTCTGTTGTTCTAGGAAGTATTGACGACTTGTGGCAAGCTGATTTGATGGACATGCAAAATCTAAGAAAATATAACAAAGGCTACAATTACATTTTAATAGTGATCGATTGCTTCTCAAAATATGCTTGGACGCAGTCGCTAAAATCTAAAAATAGACTTGATGTGACTCATGCATTTGAACGTATATTACTTAACACTCATCGAAAACCTGATAATTTACAAACTGATATGGGGACAGAGTTTTATAATTACACATTTCAAGCGCTCATGAAAACATACAAAATTAACCATTACTCATCGTTTTCTACCAAAAAAGCATCAATTGTTGAGCGACTAATTAAAACCATAAAAAATAAATTGTACAAATATTTTAGCCTCAATGGAAACTATAAGTGGCTGGGTAAACCATTAGAAGTTATACTGGAATCGTATAACAACACAAAACATCGAACTATTAAGTTAAAACCAATCGATGTAAACAAGTCTAATGAGCAAGTAATAAAAGAAAATATTTTGAAAGCATATAAACATGTATCTATTCCATCATGATTATTCCATGTAAACCTAAGTTTAAAATTGGTGATTATGTTCGTGTCAGCAAATACAAACACAATTTTGAGAAAAGTTATACTCCTAATTGGTCAACAGAACTTTTTACTGTAGAGAAGATTAATAATACAATACCAGTGACATACCATATACAAGATCAACGAAAGCAAGCTATATTAGGAACCTTTTATGAACAAGAACTTCAGAAATCAAACTATCCTGGTGTTTATTTGATAGAGAAAGTTTAAAAAAAGAAAGGAACAAAACTTTACGTAAAATGGTTGGGTCTTAGCAATAATGAAAATAGTTGGATTGATAAAGCTGCATTAGTGGATTGACTTAATAAATACACACATCAACACGGTCTAGGGATATTTTAAAAAAAGCGAATTACTATCAATGTGTTAATTATTTATATGACATGTATATATTTAAAAGATACGTTATTTAATATTCTACCATTTTTTAATAATGGTTAAGGTACTTAGATTAAAATTTCAGGATTTTATGGAAAAAAAATGAAGCATAGACGGAAACCGTATATGAATTAACTTTTAATTTGTGAGTAAAAACTGAAAAAAATAGAAAAATCATTTAATTTGTGTTTATAAACTTGAATTTAGTAGTCTGAGAAAGCGCCCATGATGTTCATAACACATCGGCAACGATTCGGCATGCTCAGAACAAGGTTGTCAATGTCTTGCTGCGGAATATTGTCCCATGTCCTTCTGAGGTGCGCAAAAAGTTGATCTTCTGTAGCCAGATTTTCAGGAACTTCCTTCAGAGCTCTTCTTTGCAGCATATCCCACGCATGCTCAATGGGATTTAGATCTGGCGATTGAGCAGGCCAGTCTAAGGCCCTAACATTATGTGTATGTAACCAAGCTGCTACCGTTCTCGCCGTGTGTGCCCGGGCATTGTCGTGCATGAGCAGGAAATCTTGCCCCATTTGTGTTCTGTGGGGCAAGATTACGGGCCCCAGCACCTGTTGGACGTATCGTTCTGCCGTCATATTGCCCCGCACCCAAACGAGATCCGTCCGTCCTCCAAGACGAATTCCTGCCCAAACCATAATTGTTCCTCCTTGGTATGGGTGAACTTCCTGAGGGTTCTGGAGACGGCTCCATCGTCCAGGAACTCGCCAAACACGCGTCCTTCGTGAATCTGGATGGAAGCCGAACCTGGATTCATCCGTGAACAGCACATTGGACCATTGCTCACGGCCCCAGTCCACGTGGTTCCGAACCCATTCTAATCGTCGTCCACGATTGCCTCTCCGTAAAGTTGGGACCCGGAGTGGTCTACGAGAGCGTAGATTGCTTTCATGCAGTCGCCTTCTTACAGTTTGGTCACTCACAAGCACTTGGTGTTCCACTCGCAGCCTTTGGACCAATTGAGTCGCCGTTGCATTTGGTTGAGCTCGCGCAGTAATTTGCAAAAATCGGTCTTGTCTGGGGGTAGTGATGCGACTTGGCCCCGGTGCCTCTCCGCTACTTCACCTGTGGCACGATAGCGTGTCCACAATCTTGAAATTACATTTTGATGGGTCCCTATTAATATTTAATATAAGGGAATATTTTTCCATTGCGGTTTGTACAATGCAAGGTGGTGGACTAGTTAATACACTCGAGAGCAATGAATCCGGGTCACTTAAAGAATCCTAAAAATCTCGGAAACTAAAAATGCTAGGTTAATGCAATAAATTGTATTTAATAGACAATGTAATACTCCTTAAATGAAGGTATTAAAACTTCTTAGTTATTGTAAAGTTATATCATAAAAAAATCAAATTTGAAAAAGGGCCACTTTCGAAGATGGAACTACGAAATTACAGCATTTGGTTTTGCTTTTGTTTGTAATCTGTCATTTATGTGGGTACATAAACCATGTTGATAGTGCTCTATATTCATTATTCAAGCTGAAATTATGTCGCTTACGCCTGAAGAATGCACCAGAATACTTACAATGCTGGAAACCGGCCGGAGTCAGCGCGATACAGCCAGGACTGTCGGTGTGTCGCTGTCAACAGTACAAAGAGTTCTCCGACGTTACGAAGAAACTGGTTCTAACCTACGCAGACCAGGAACGGGCAGAACCAGGTGTACCACAGCACGAGAAGACCGATACTTGGTGAACACCATGCTTCGAAATCGCTTTCTTACAGGAACTGAACTCACAAATCAGTTTCGACGCCTCGGAGGAAGTAACCCAAGTGCATGGACAGTAAGACGTCGGCTTGCTGAATCTAACTTAAAACCCCTTAGACCTGCAAACGGCCCTAAACTGGACCGTGGGCATCGTATTTCAAGACTAAGATATGCCCAGAGCCACGTAAATTGGAGTATTGAAGATTGGTCAAAAGTTATGTTCTCCGACGAATCAAAATTTATGCTCTACAAGCACGATGGAAGACACAGAGTGTATCGAAGACCAGGGGAAAGATTCAAGCAAGCATGCATCGAAGAAAAAGTAGCCTACGGTGGTGGGTCTGTACTTGTGTGGGCCGGAATTTCTTCTGAAAGTCGCACAGAGCTGGTGATCATAGAAAACGGCTCTTTAACTAGCGAAAGATATGTGGAAGAAATCCTCAATGATCACGTTGGTCCATTTATGGTCAATTTAGGTGAGGATGCTATATTTATGCATGACAATGCCCGACCTCATACAGGTAGGATTGTGAATGACTACCTTCAAGAGATGAACATTACTCGTATGGAGTGGCCAGCGCGCAGCCCGGATATCAACCCGATCGAGCATGCTTGGGACGAGCTAGGCAGATGCGTAAAACAACGAAACCCTCCCCCAATCACGCTTCGTGAGCTCAAAATTGCTCTCACAGAGGAATGGGAGAATATTCCCCAAAATCGTATAAGGAACTTGGTGTACAGCATGCCAAACCGCGTAAACGCAGTAATGGAAGCACGAGGAGGCAATACGAAGTATTAAAATTCAAGAAAATCGTAATAAAGTTCAAAATTTGCGAGAAACAGAACGTCATAATAAAACTATGGAGGCTTTAGCTTTGGGTAAGGGTTTATACATTAAACCGCATAAAAATGGTAAAGGATTATTCATAGAACATCCAAAAAACTGATAAAGAAGCTGCCTAATCGTCCTCTGACTAACATCGACATCCAAGAACATGCACGAGACATCCCACACTTTCGAGGAGTATACATGAAGGATCAATTGCCAAGAAAGCCAAAACGGATTGAATGTGGAATTGTTAACTTAGACGATTCTAAAAATGAAGGAACGCATTGGGTAGCTTATGTTAAAGTATCAAACTATTGCGAATACTTTGATAGTTATGGAGACTTAAAACCTCCAATGGAATTAATGAGATATTTTAAGAATTGTAGTGTTTATTACAACTACACAAGATATCAAAAGTTTAATACAGTAAATTGTGGTCATCTATGTTTAGAATATCTGTGGAAATTTTGGAATAAACATGTATAAAATTAATGTGTTCTTTTCATTTCAATCATTTGCAAGATGTCATTCACTTTATCGATAACCGGGAACTCGTCTATCTTATCCACGTACTATCCTAATACGTTACAACTAAATGGACAATATGAGTGTGCATTATTGCATTTCTCATCATTTAATTCTATTCCAAACATTGATGAAACAAATAACAAGTTTTACTATGGCTCCGATATCATTGAAATACCGGAGGGAACCTATGAATTGCAAGATATCAGTGATTATTTAAAATCTAAGATAAAAGGTGCATCAATTAAACTAGATTGCAATAACAATACTTTAAAAACTACTATGTACTGTACGAAAGATGTAAATTTTGAAAAAGAAAATAATTTTAGACGTTTGCTAGGGTTTGATAAGCAGATATTAAAAGGTAATAAATGGCATGTGTCACAGTTTCCCGTCAACATTTTACCTACGACCGTGGTCAGAATTGAATGTGATATTATAAGCGGATCGTACATAAACGGAGAACCAAGTCATATTATCCACGAATTTGCTCTCAACTCCTCTCCTGGATAATTTGCTCTCTCCTGGATATAGGATCATAGAAATCCCAAAATACTTTCCAATCAACCAAAACAATATAAGCTGTATACATATCAGGCTATTAGACATAAATAATCGCTTAATAAATCTACGAGGTGAAGAAGTGCAGCTGTATTTGCATTTAAGAAGAAAACATGATTGACTACAATAAATATGAGCATCAACAAATTAAAAAGATCAGTTCCGCTCAACCTTCCAACCAAATAAGAGCTCGCTATAAGAAGAAAATAAAACTAACTAATGACAACGAGGCCTTCCTTAAAGCGATCGGATTGCTAAAATGAATATCTTAGACGTTTTATCTTCTCCTACATACGACAACACTGTTGAAGGAATCGAATTTCATTCTTACAAGCCCTACGTAACCAGTTTCAACAGGAACGATGAAATCCGTATACCTATCAACCAACAGGACTTGTACATACTTCCATCAGCTAGTACCTTGTATTTGGAAGGAACTGTGATCGTGACCAACTAGTATTCATTTTACGAATAATGCTCTACTGTACTTGTTCCAAGATATTAGGTACGAACTAAATGGTGTGGAAATTGATAGAATAAAAAATGCTGGCGTAACTACCACCATGAAATCGCTGATATCAATGAATGAGAGTGAATCAAAAATATCTAACGCATGGGGCTGGAATATCGAGGGCATAAAAAATATAAATGGTGGTAGATTTTCCGCTTCTATACCACTGTAACATAATGGGTTTTGCAGAAGACTTTAAGAAAGTTGTGATAAATAGCAGGCATGAACTGATATTGTTACGAAGTAACACCAACCTGAATGCTGTGAAACTTAACACCGGTGAAATTGTAGACGACGTTCAGATCGATAAAATTATCTGGCGGGTACCGCATGTTAAAGTGTCCGACAAAGAAAAAATAAATTTGCTTAAACTGTTAGAAAAAGACCGAGCGCTCCAGATGATTTTTAGGAATTGGGACCCGTACGAATATCCGGCTTTACCCAAAGCTACAAAACATACTTGGGCTATCAAAACTTCCTCACAAATAGAGAAACCAAGATTCATAATTATGGGTCTTCAGACAAATAGAAAAAACAATGTAAGTTCTGATATGTCCCAGTTCGATCATTGTCATGTTCGTGATGTTAGAGTGTATCTAAATTCAACTTACTTCCCGTATGAAAATCTAAATTCCAGTTTCGCGAATAACCGGATCGCTTTATTATACGAACAATACACCAGATTTCAACAGTCTTATTACGGACGCCGCTCGGAGCCCTTATTAAGTGAGAAACAGTTTAACGATTTGGCACCACTATTTGTCATCGATTGCTCAAGACAAGCTGATAATGTAAAGACAGGTCCTGTTGTGGATGTAAGAGTGGAAATCGAGAGTGATTCGGATATACCAGATCAAACTTCTGCATACTGTCTGATATTGAACGATTGTATTATTGAGTATAAGCCGCTCAGTAATACTGTGAGAAAAATATCATGAATCCGAATACTATCATAGTAGATGTTCAAGGGTTTAAAGATCTATATAATAATTTTATTATAAAGGAATTAGCTTTTGCTAGTTGTGATTATACGCAATCATTTTTAATAAAACCACCATATTTGTTTAAATACTTAACAAGTGACGAAAAAAGGCAAGTTAAATGGTTGGAAAGGAATAGAGGCATTTATTGGAATGAAGGATATATTGACTATAGAGAATTTAAACGTATAATCGTTCCGTATCTAGAAAATAAGGAAATCGTTGTAAACGGGTTGGAGAAGGTGAAGAGGGTAAAAGAGCTTTGCGTGAATTGTAAAGTCAGACCTTGGCAGAGAACAATGTCCTAATTTCTCTATTTTGCATAAAAAATATTGTGAAGATAAAACTAAATTAAATTGTAAGAAACATTTAAAGCATTGCGCCCTTAAAAATGTTTTATGTATAAGAAAGTATTTAGAGTGGTCATGAAATGTGTATACTACTTATTTTGTGTATTGGTTTCTAGTATATAAATAAAAAACTTTAATACGATAAATATGCTTTTATTTCTTTACAGTATTTAAAACTAGTCTAAATAACCTCATACTAAATTACAGTAACATTAACTTTATTGATGAGTTTACATAATCAGTTCAGTTATTAAAAGTCACTATCTATTAAAGATTTTGATATTTTTTAAACTAAAGACTCAGTTTCGTCCATAACACTGTCTATAGCGTCTTTGACAATATATTGAGCATTTATTATAACGTTCTCACTGTCACTATCAGTATCACTGGCTTGAGAGTTGTTATTGCACAAATCGACGACTGAAATTTTTATTAATTTAATTTTATTTATTTATTTTATTTTATTTATTTATATTTCAGATAACATGATCCATTTTGTTAGTAAAATAGTGGTTAAAGCTATGTTAGTTCACACATAAACGCATACAATGTTTGAAGAACGGACAGTCATACCTGTCCGCTATCACACTCAGGATGCTGTTGCTACTCACACGCACTCTGTGCAGCAGTGACGCCGCTTTCTTGCGTAAGATTGCCGCGAAACCATCTGTGCGTGCCTCCATGAACATGGCGGAAGCGCTGCAAAAGGGAGGGAGCCTCAGCAGCATCCTGAATGCGTTATTGTATTGGACCCGCAGAGCATTGACAGCCTTTTGCGTATAAGCTGTCCACAGGCTGCTGGAGTAAAACGTCTGACAAAAGGATTTAAATAACAAAATTTTAACCTCTTTTGTGCAGCGGGCAAACCTGCGGGCCAGCATATTAGCCCTGACTGTCAACGCTCTGCGTTCCCTTTCCATGTCACTTCCATCGTTCAAAGAGTCCGTGACTATATGCCCCAGATATTTGAATTCATGGACTCTTCGAAGTTCAGTCTTACATAACACAACCGGTGGAACCTTATCCAATCTCCTGCATCTAGGAGCAAAGACCAAGAGCTCGCTCTTTTTCACGTTATACTGCAAGCCATGGCTGGCAGCAAATGTCTCACACATTAGCAACAGTTCTCTGAGTGCACTGATAGATGGAGCCAGCAGCACCATGTCATCCGCATAACTGATGTTATTTATACAAACTCCATCAACATGGCATCCGATAGGCCTCCTGCTGAGTTCATCTATCAGATTATTTAATGCCTCGACGCTGTAGACGACTCATAACGAAAGATTTTGTTGGTTTTTGCTTCTTCAACATTTTGGTTTTTGCTATGGTCGGGTTCACAGCGAAGCATCTCGGAGAATCCCTCGTAAGGATCCTGAGCATACTGGCTGAACACAAGCTCTGATTCAGAAATCTGTAACAAAAATATAAACACAATATAACACTGTTGTGTTGGCACAGCGATCGAAACCGCGACGCTTAAACGTGGTGTTTGGGTTTGATTCCCAGAGGTTAAGTGCTAGATGACATTTCTCAGTAACAACTAAGAGTCTTGATCAGTGTTCAAATAATAACAAAAACCTTACTAATAACTGATGAAAATGTAAGTGCATAATTCATCTCTGCCCAACCTTCTACGACTGCAAGGGAAGTTTCATGTGTATGATTAAAATTGCTGTGAACACAATCGTTAGTAATAAAAAAATATTAAATATTTTACTTACCGATGACATGTTTATGATGCACTCGAATTTTACAAGAACCTACTCTAGGTGAGTAATATTTCGTAAATGAACAACATGCACATTATGCAAGTTAGATCGCAATAACCATATAAATGCTAACTATGCATTTATCGTCGAGGGCAATGAACAGTCGTGAGTTTTATATGTACTGAATAGCGTAATGATCATATTACTTGATCGTGTACTTTGAAAGTGAGTCTTATTGTGTTGCGTGCATAATATAATTTTAATTGTTTGAGAGTATCTTAGTATGACTTTAAATAAATAGGTAATAAAAAATTAAACAAGTGGAAATTTTAATGATTCACATTTTATTTATTTTTTATTTACAAATCAGTTTTATTAAAACCATAAATTATATTTACATTAAAATTAAATAGGTAGACTTAACTTCTAAAACTAAACTAGGATTATTTTACTACATAAGTTAGCATAGGTTTTACATATTTATTATCATAATCTGTTATATTTAAGTCTCTTACTACGCATGATTTTACTCCTTTGGCTTTTTTAGAGACTGTATGAGGAGTCTTTATAGAGTAAAGTTTTGATCTCAGTCCAACGAAATCAGATACATATTTTCCTCCCATTTCATCCTTAAACAGCCCTGGAACTTTTTTGTTCTTATTGGTATCTTAAAATCATTTTTATCGTTATAGTTACTAGTGTCAAAATATTGTAAAAAATGATACTTCAAATCGTGATAAAAATAATTAGTGAATATTTTATAAACAAACGAATCAGTATCTGTATAACACAGCTTCACTCGGTCTTTATAAAAAGGCTTTACTGTATTGTAATGAAAGTCATACATATGTGACTTAGAAAGTTCTAATACAGTGAACCCAATATAAATAGGCTTATCTAAAAATTTTGATCTGGTTTCATTTGTATTGCAACTAAATTTTCAGAAAGAATAGATGCACTATGGAAATAAGGGTTGGCTACAAGTCTCTCGGTGGATATACATTTCTTGGTTCGATTAGATTGATCAGACCATTGATTAACTAAATGGACGGTTACTCTATTTTCTGTATTTTCTAATGTCTTACCAAAAACACTGTTGTTCAACAACTTAAAAAAGTCTTGTTCGAATGAACTTTTTGCCATTTGCCTTAATTTAGTATTTAATTCTATGTACTGTTTTAAATATGGACTCTGCTTGAAAGTAATAACTCTGTGAACTTTACGTAATATTAAACCATGTTCTAAACACTTCTTTAAATGAACGTAATGTATCACATAATTATATCTACTTATTATGCAAATTTGCAATTAATTTCTTTGTATTTCCTCCTGGAGGTACACATTTCTCAGGATAAAATGGTAAATCATTGTGGTGATTGTGTAGGTAAATGATCAGGATACAAAAGATCGACTTCTAATATAAAGCCCCATTCATCGTTATCCTCAACATTTTCAACATGAAAATTATCTAATTCATTTTCACTGAGAAATCTAAAACTAGAATGCGGTAAATACTGACACATACTAAAACCATATAGATTATTACAGTCTAGATACACTATGAAACAATCAGGCTGTGATGCATCATATTCTGACATGTATTTATGATTGGCTTTTGCATATCGATGGGAACACATGCACAGACCCCCACGTATTCCGCTTTGGATCATTCTGACAATAGCCAAGTCCGACACGAGTTCTAACTGAACGCCTGTTTTTAGTAACATTGCATCGAAAGATAAGCTAGGTGCAGTTATGTAAAACGCGGGATCAAGTTTGTAATATTGTTTACAGGTTTTTCGGAAATTTTGAAATATATCTGTCAGTAAAAGCACATCTGTTTTTAAGTATAGATCAGTATAATTACCTAGGTCATTAATATTGAATTCATCCCAAACAGTCTGAGCGTGATTATAATCTACATCGCTTATATCTTCGTTGGTCAACGAATTATGAAAACAACTCTTAGGCGGTAATGATGTTTGTTCGTAACATTTCCAATCTGTCATATAATCATACGGATAAATGCCTTTACGAGTCAGCAAACTAAATTGTCTTTCATCAGGAAAATGAGATTTAAGATTAACAAAATCTTCTACCTGCAATGTTTTAGCAAGTTTGTCCAAACTTGTTCCTAAAAAGTTGAAAGAATCTAAAAACCTAATTTGTATAAAATCGTTATCAGCAATAGGAACAAACTTTGTGAATGCTGTATATTTTTCCTTGGTCTTAGGTATTATTTTAATTTGCCCTGGAATTTCGCCTAACTCTTTTATAAATAAATGACAATCGTATCCAGAGAAATTATGAAAGAATATTGGAACGAATTTCGGTACTTTATGTTGCAGATTACAATGTTGATGTGCTGCGCCTCGGTATCGACCAGTAATATGACAGTGATCCCTTACTCTATCGTTTAACAGTAGATTTTCACAAATGTAGCACTTAACGGCGCGTTTAAAATCTAGAGCGTCTTCTTCTGTGAATATCATAGGCTGGTTTTTGGTTATAAATCTATGTATTGTTTTAACATCTTCCATCAGAAAATGTACAAATTTTGAAACACAATCTTTTCCGCGATAACTTCTATAGCTATTATTAAATGATGACACTACATTATAGGCGAACGCGGCCGGCACGTGGCGTTGTGAGTATGACGTATTGACGGTGTTGAATTCATCGCCGGAAATTGGTTCGAGTAATGTTTCGAAATCAGCATATATGACGAAAGGAATGTCTTGTTTTCTATCATAATTTTTAAATTTTAAGAATGATCCCTTTTCTGGTAAAACTGTAACAACCCCTCCACACAAGTGTGATTCAATTTGACTGTGCGTTTGAAAAAACAATAAGCATGTTTCGCAAAAGTAAAGTTTAACATGATGTTTGGTTATCTGATTCCTGACTAGACGCGAAAAATCTTTGATAAGACAGTAATGAGAATTAGTATTATTTTATATACCTAAGCAATAGATGAATGCTCTTGGAATTTTTATTCGTTGATTTATACAAGGGTCCAACAATAGTCTTGTCATTTTTTAAAGCATACACGAATATATTTAGAAAGGGATTATTTTTCTCAAACACAGCTATGTCCGAAAAAGTGATTGGAAATGACAAATCATCAATATTCAAAACATCTTGGAAGTAGGGATAAGATGAAACTCTGTCGGGATGTCGGTCCGTGGGGTATAGCGCCGCCACAACACACCATAAAAAGCAATACTCGTCATTGTTTCGAATATTCAAACAGGCTTTTTTATTTTTTATAAATTTTGGCAAAGTTATGAATTTAGATCCGCCGAAAGGTTGATATTTATTAATATTTATTTCTAAATGTGAATTGCACATGAATGTCCAACCACTATCTCTCTCCTGAAACTCTTCAATTTTCTTTAACAGTAAATCAACTGTTGATTTATAAATAGAATCAAAATCGTAATTTAAATTAATCACAAAGTTTTTCGTAACGAATGATTTTAATTCCTGTTGATCATTTTTAAACATAAGAAAATAACAAAAAAGTTCGTAATTAATTTTGACAGCTTTGTGTTTCTGTAGGGATCGATCTATTAATGTTTTAACTTGTTCACTAATATTATTGAGAAAAATCTCAGGGAAATTATTTATTAGTTCGCTAGTCGCAATGATCTTGTAACTTACGATTCGTTGTTTAAACGATGAATTAATAATCGTAACGTTATCACAAAAAGGGATCGCGCTATTGTTTTTATGAATACTACTACGTAAATGACCAGACCATCGTCGACTATCTACAAATACTTTACAGACCGAACAGTGAGGCATTATTATTATGTTATTTATGGAACTAATAATCATACAATACAGTCATAAAATTCAACAATAACAGACTGATACTTACCACTAAAATCTTACCTAGGTAAACCAGCTCTAAAAGTAAGTATTGTATAAACACTCCAAGTAAATAGCGTAGCAGAACTATCTAATTGTTGAAAGTCCAACAGGGAATAGGGATGATTTGCTCTCGGGCTCTCGTTTGACGATCAGTTCTTCACGAACTAATCGAAGTGTTTATCAAAATATTTCTGAAAAAATACAAAAATAGGTAAGTATCTAATTGTAATGAACTATTCAACAATGTTATGTCGATACTGGAAATATGAAATAACGTAAGGGACATTTTGTCGAAAATGGGTTATATATATCATTGGGTTCGAAATTTCTTGCTCTATCGATTGGTATATTTAAAATATCGCTATCTCAAAAAAAATGTCCCTTACATCACATATTTTCCGTAGGCCTAAACCTTTTTTTTTCTAGAAACTGGCTGTAAATGACATTTTAAATTAATATTTTTATAAAAACTAATGTAAGTCTCTATAGTCACAGTATTTGGTACTTACAGGTCACATAAGTTATTCCATAATTTGAGATGTTTTTGTATTGTCTTATACATTAGTGTTCCCTGAGAAGGTACACATACCACGTCCCTTACATTAAATTGTGACTCAAATTATCATAATCATACTGGACACTTTGTAAAATTAAATTACTTATTAGCTGGCCATACATACATACCAGTAGATAGCATGCATGCTATCATTGAAAGATTATTAAAAAACTGATTGTTTGGGGACCTTCCCAGTGGCCAAGCTTGGGATTGAGCTGCTCGCTCTGCTCTTCGCTAAGCCTTGTGATAAAATCAAAGTTAAAGTCGCGAGCATATTCGTAAGAAGCTGGCAGTATCATCACAACGTTAATGTTTTCCCATTGTTTGTCTTATTTGTTTTAGTATATTCGTGTATTTATGTATATTTATTAGTGCTTATATTTATATAAGTGTATGATTAGGCATATATATTACGTGTATAGTTTGTTATAGATATATGCGTATCTTTATAACTACTTTAAAAATATTCCTCAATTTCTCGTAATTGCACCTACCACTGTTTGTGACTGGTAGAAAATGCCTATGGTATTAAGTCCGCCTCTGTACATTTCTGTGCTTGAAGTATTAAATAAATAAAATTATAAAAAATAATAATATACCTAATTATTATAATCAGGAAGGTAGGTAGGTTTATTATTCAGTAAAATCGTCAAAATAATTATACCAGTTTTATATAAACATTGACATGTTGAGTATAACATACAAAATGACATGATTACTTTGTATTATATTATTTAGTATTATATTATTTTAATTTTTGTGAATGTGAGGACTATGTGTTTTTTTTCTCAGTTCGTTTTAATGATGGTCTGGCAGTTTGAGTAGTTTATGCGGCCTACCCAAATGTCCTTTTTTTAATCTCTCTATTGTTCGTCGAGTTGAGCTCCTTAAGTTCTGAGTTGAGCTCCACGATTACTGACAAATGTTTGCACTGACAGGACAGGTCCAATCAAATCTGTGTAGTTCTATGTGGACTAATCTACATGGTCCTCATAAGGCCTGACCTAGATTATGTCTGGACTTTAAAAGAGACTGTGACCTCTGAGTTTGTTTCGGCCTTCTCAGAGTAGTCAGATAGGAAATGCCAAGCTCCACAGCAATTTTTTTTTTAAGGTTGCGTGTAAAATTGATTCCAATATCTTATTTACAGAATTAACAATTTTATTTCATGTCATTTCATAATTTATGGAATCAGCCAGAAAAAGACCTCAGGCTTATCGAGTGAATCAGTGAATGTGTTATGATATCAGGATTTCTTTGACTTCAATGATTTTGCTGAATCAGTTTTTACTCCTGCTCCTCTCAAAAACAAAGACCTGCATTTCAAGTAAATTCGAGTATGTACATTTCTAAAATCGAAAAGTGTAAGTAAAATATACGATTTTAGAGGCAACTTACAAAATAGAACTTTGCAAAGAAATGCAAACTGGAAGAAGGACAGTGAAGGGTAAAGGGAATGGCAAGGGCATTGCAGAGATTGATCAACCCGAAATAGAAAGTAGCAGTAATCTAGCTGTGCCCAGTAACATAGACAGCTTGCCATTTCTGTAGAAAATACTACTAATTTCAGTTCCAAAGTTCTTAAAAAATTATGTGATAATGGTCTAATTCCAAATAGGTTTCACAATGAATATTTGAATCTTCCTAATAAGAGTATAACAAAAGATAAGCTATACACCAGTGATGATGAAACTGATAAAGGTAATGACAAATTTTTGAGACTTTTTCAATTTAACTGTAGGGTTTCTATTGAGGAAGAAGTTAATTTGTTGTTTGTTTAATGATTATTATTTACATAAAATACTGATTTGTTGAGTTTTTTTTTTTTTTTTTTAATTTTATTTTCTCTTTAGACATATGATAAGTCTAAGTTTAATAAACCATAATAGCTATTTTTTATTCTGACTTAAAACAGAACTTAATTATGCTGTACTTGACATATATTATGAGAGCAAATTGCGTTTATAAAAGAGGATTAGTGAGTACAAATAAAAGTTTTGATCTATTTTATTAGTTTATTTTTTATCATTCTATGTCAGTAAATACTTTTAAACTATATGGCATAGGCATAGTAGGTCACGAATGTATTAAATTATATTTTTTAAATTTGTTAACAGCATAAGCATTATAGAGTACACCATTAAGAGAACTTTACTTTGAAAAACTCTAAATGTTTATTTCCTTTAATGTCCCATACATCAATGCTGTTTATTTACATAAATTTTTTTATTAACTTATATCACCCTTATTAATTATTATTTAACGTAAGGGACATGCTATCTTTAAAACTATAGGCTTTATTGATTTTTTGCTATTTTAGCTTCAAAGAATGAAAAAATCGAAGAAACTTTGTCCTAGACACTTTTTACGTAAAACATATAGTTAAAAAATTATAGTCAGTTTTGTAAGAAAACTATCTTATTTTTGCTCTTCTGAAAACCTTAGTTTTGTCCCTTACGTCATTTCATATTTCCAGTATCGATGTATTAAAAAAATAATTTATAATTACCTTCAAAATATGTAATGATATACATATACATATGTATAATGCTCCATAGCACAACTATCTATTTTTTGAGAGTCCAACAGGGATGCTTTGCTCACGCTCTCTCATTTGATGATCAGTTCTTCAAAATATTTCTGGAAATACAAGTAAAAAACGGTAACCACTTGTAATTGAAATATACCTACATCAATATTTTATACAGAAAAAAACAAAATAATAATTACCTTCAAAATATGTAGATACCTAATAAAAAATTCGACCGTTTTGTAAAGATACTTTGTACTCTGTGATACTCGTATAAGCAAACAATAAATTATTTTAATTATTGATTGTTAGTAGGTAGGTAATCAAAAGATCGTTTGACTAACTGAGTCATGAGCTCTTTTTAAGTTCTGAGTTGAGCTACACGATTGCTGACAAATGCGTGCACTGACTGGTCAGGTCCACTCAAATCTGTATGGTTCTTTCCTCAAAAGACCATTTCAGACACAAATCTACATGGTCCTCAAATTGAAATGCTCTGACCAAGATTATTTCCGGGTTATTATATACACATTGACATTAATGAATGTTATATATTCATTGACATGAATATTTACTTTAAAGTATTATATTATTTTAATTATTGTGAATGTGAAGACTATGCAGATATTCCCTTTTGTTTTGTTTTAATTTTTTTTTTGTTGTCAATTAGTTTTTATCATGGTCTGGCAGTTTGAGTAATTTATGTGGCCTACCCAAACGTCCTTTCTTTGGTATTGTTCGTCGAATCGTTGAGCTCCTTAAATTCTGAGTTGAGCTGCACGATAACTGACAAATGCGTGCACTGACTGGACAGGTCTTCTCAATCTGAATGGTTATTTCCTCAAAAGACCATTTCAGACATCAATCTACATCGTCTTCACATGATCTGACCAAGATTATGTCTGGACTTTAAAAGAGACTGTGACCTCTGAGTTTGTTTCGGCCTTTCTTCTCAGAGTAGTCAGATAGGAAATGCCGACCTCATCTAGTTTTTAAAATATGATTGACGTGTAAAAGTGTTTGTACAAACCTACTTGCAGAAATAAATCATTTATCATTTATCATTTATCATGCATGCATGCTTGTATGACTGAATATAATTATTAAAAACTTGTTATTAGACCTAATTCTAACAAATAACTTATTTTCTGTGCTTAACCCAAGTATTAAATAGCAAATACAAGTCCTTAAATTAAACTTAAATTGTATAAAATTGTTTGAATATGTAATCTGAATTAATAAATTGTTTCTAGTCACCAATGCAACGTTCATCACAAACATATTCCGTGTTAAGTGTAAGTTTCGTCATCCACGCGAACGAAGTCGCGGGCACAGCTAGTATTATACATATAAGCGTTGTTTGTTGCTTGCACGTTATTGTTTTGACAACCCTAAGTCGTTTTGCTGCATTGACATTAGATTCAACTTGAGTAATCCCTAGTTACCATTTTTTGAACTGATATAATACGTCGAAGAGGTAAAGTTGTTTCATGCTACATAACACGATCGGTGTTAGTACTGTTTATATAATGGATTGACGTTCGTTTCCGTCTTATAAGCTACATGTTTTCGGAGTACTCTATACAAACATATTGAAGTCTGCAAGTGAGGAAGTTATCTTCAAGAAGTGCTCTACGCTCATTCATAATAGGGATGATGACTAAAAAAATGTTTTTTGTCCGTAATGTAGATTACGAAAAAATAACGTACACGTATTTTTTCTTTTTTTACGTTATCAAATGATTACGGCGATACATTGAGTTATAATGTGCCATGACGTCACTTGTATGTAGATTTTATCCATACTTGTGACGTATCAACCCCCACTCCCCAACTTTAATGCGTTGTATCTAAGTCATTTTTCATTAATATGATAAAGCAAAAAATACGGGTCTACTATTTTATTATTATCTGACTGACGGACTAAATAGAATTTCTTTTTTTTGACCCAGGCATCATCCCTATTGTGTACCACGAGTTGTTGTCAACATCAGTGCTGATAGGCATCCGCTGCCACCGCCACCTGCTGCTGCCAGCCTTCACAAACTCATCAAACCAATTGGAAAAATGTAAGTCAAAACTTTTCAACCGTTTCATAGTTTAGGGCTCTGGTCCTGTTCGCTGTATTTTAATATGTTTAACTTTATACTTGAGGTATTTACATACATATTGCTGTAATAGCAGAATAATAACAGAAGATTTTGTTGTTGTTTCAGTAAGAAAATCAATACTGGTAACGATATATTCGGTATCAGTAAACACCGCGGAACTGACACCGAGCTCAAAGATGATTCATCGGACACATGTCTATCGTCCTTCTTCGTGAACCGAGTGGCCAAAGGCAGCGAGCGGCGATCAGCGAGAATCGATGGAGAGTACCTACTATGTCGACTGCAAGGTGTACAAGGCTGACGACACGCGTCTCACCGACAATCTGGAGCTGTGGAAGAAGGCGCTCATCCGACTCAAGTTCCAGACCGACACAGATTCTCCTCAATGGCGAAAACTACAAGAGTTCGTGACTTCGGTAGATGTATTGTTTCCAGTGAAACCAATGTTTTATGACAAATAAACCAAATAACTTGAAAGATTTTTTATTTAAGCAGTTAATATTATTGTAGTCTACACTACTCAGTTGAATTGATTGTTATTCAGCATTATGTAAAGTACACTCTGTCCTGAACTAGCCTGATCGTACTCGAACGATCGACGGTCGAGTAAAGAGTCGAGTCGATTATCGATTATTGGGCATTCTATACCACTGCAGTCCGGAGCGAGGCGCACTCGCCTCGCGACTTGCCGACAGTGGTATAGGTCACACTACTGTCCTGAACTAGCCCGATCGTACTCGCACGATCGACGGTCGAGTAGAGAGTCGAGTCGATTATCGATTATTGGGCATTCTATACCACTGTCCGGAGCGAGGCGCACTCGCCTCGCGACTTGCCGACAGTGGTATAGAATGCCCAATAATATACTACTAGCTGCAGTCATCGAAATCTATTGAAAACTATTTTAATGAAAAAGCCTTTCTTTTACCTATTACCTTCCTACCTTAATAATCAGTAATAGAGCAATGGAATGGATATGACCAGCTATTTACGCAACACATTTTCGTAAACGATTACGACTGGATATCTATGATTACGACAAAGAACAATGAGCAAAACTACATTTCAAAACCACATTTTCACAATATTTTCCGACTAGCCACGACTAGTTTCAAAATAGTCACAACTACATAGTGGTGCCGACCAAAATTTTGTTTATTCCTATCAAACGACGATTTCCTATTCTGAAATAGACTAAAGTGACACAACTTAACTATATTTTAGTTTGACAGCAATATGATGGCATTGAGATAATAGTGAAAATGGTAATTTTGCTATTCTGAATTTGGCGTTTTTCATCAAAATTTTTGATTGTCTAACGAAATCTGACTATTTTTAATCGCGATAAACATGTAGAATAACTTCAGCTGAAAAAACAGGCTGTATCTTTTTTTTTTTTTTTTCATTTGCTTATATCTTGAAAATGGTGTGACCTATCGTAAAAATAATGAACATTTTGACCCCCTTTAAAAAACTCATACAAAAACTAAAAACACAATTTTAGTGATAGTTTAGTTAGTATACTTCGGTGTACAAGAGAATCGGCACCAATTTCCCACCAGGCACAGCTAGCTTCGAAATAGTCACGACTAGTTTCTGACAACTCACGACTAGCTTCCAAAATAGCCTCCTCCTGCCTACGGCCCTGAGCATAATACACCCTCATTTCGCCAGTCCCGTGAAATAGGGGGCGAGCCTATTGCCATCAACCGGCACGAATCCGGGCTCCGGACTGCTACTGAGAAATTGCGAATGGAACTACCTTCAAAATTGTGTCAACTAGCTTCAAAATAGTCACAAAGAGTTTCCGACTAGCCATGACTAGTTTGTTAATACTCACGACCAGTTTCCGGCAAGCCACGACTATTTAGGAAATAGTAACTAGACACAAACACACACTACACTACGACACGACTAGATTCGAAATAGACACGTATAGTTTCCGACTAGCCACGACTACAGTTTGGGAATAGTCACGACACTCACGACTAGTTTCGAAAATTTTGCACCCTCTCGAAAGATCATTCAAACAGAAATATTCGTTATTTTGACGAGTTACGCAGAAAACCTTAAGAATTGTGAGAACGAATAATGCAAGCGCGAGCACGAAAATTATGTTATTGCACCATCTTGGATAGGTTTGCTTTTCTTTTAGCCATGCATACAGAAATGGGGGCAGGCTGTGTGTCTGTAAAGTGCGCTTCCCTAAAGTTTGCGCCCCTGGCAGTCACCCGCCTGGCCAACCCCTAGCTACAGCCCTGCCTGTACCCAAAGTTAAAAGAAGCGACACTTAAACCATTGTCCCCTGCAACACAGCAGTAGGTATGCCTGGCATAACCGCAGTAGTCCCGTCCGTGACATGATTGACTTGACTCAACCCAGACATTAGTAGGTACGAGACTGGCCGGTATAGTACCTAACATACAATAAAACATAGGTAACGCCTGTATTCCCTCCCCGAAGGGTTAGATAAGACAGGGGCGTATCTTCATTACACACACGTTCGTAATGTCCATTTCCTCGTGGTCCATGTATCCAATAAGGATTTTTCTATTTTATTATTGGGCATTCTATAACACTGTCCGGAGCGAGGCGCACTCGCCTCGCGACTTGCCGACAGTGGTATAGAATGCCCAATAATATACTACTAGCTGCAGTCATCGAAATCTATTGAAAACTATTTTAATGAAAAAGCCTTTCTTTTACCTATTACCTTCCTACCTTAATAATCAGTAAGGATTTTTCTATTTTATTATAATTTAAAGAAAATTCTTTATTCAAATAGCATTTCTTTCGCTAAAAAGAATCAATAAAACAATAATCCTCAATAATTGATTATGATATACTCAATTGATGGTGATACTTATTGATTCATTTTAGTGAATTTCACTATATTTGAAAAATAAAGTTTCTTTAAAAATTGAAAAAAAACTGTCAATCAGGATTCATGTAAGTGTGTAATAGCGTTTTTACAAAACCATTACAATTTCTGCATCGGAACTGAAAAAAAATGCATCGATATGGAGCGACGACATCATTTGACACGAGAAGAGATGATGTGAGCCGTCGGAATGATGCAAGCTGGTTCCAGGCAACGTACTGTGGCTGTCGCTCTTGGCACTACACAGAGCGTTATAAGCCGCCTCTGGACACCCTATCGTATCACGGGCAGCGTGGCCGAGCGACATGGAGGACAATCCAAAATACTGCTCGACGAAATCGTACCAAGACCGCCTTGATGTTGGCTACGAGGCTCCACAGCTCAGCTCGCTTGCTGATAAGCGACCAAACCATCCGAAATTGTTTACGTAAAGTGGGTCTGCTTTCCCGAAGGCCGCTGAGAATTCCAACTATAGCACCCCGCAATCGTAGGGCCCGTTTACAATAGGCTCGCGAACACAAAAATTGGGAGGAAGAAAACTGGCGTTGTGTTTGCTTTTCCGATGAATCTCGTTTCGATATGACCGAAACGAGATTCATCGGAAAAGCCGGATACAAGACGTACCTACTCGAGTTTTGAGCACCTCTGGCCGACATAGACCGAATTCGGTCGCAGCCGTAATGGCTTCCCTAGTCGCGCACGAGGTGCTTCACAAGTACGGGATTTTTTCGTGCTTGTCAAATATTGAATTCGGTCGAATAGCGATCGCAATCTATGTCGAGACTGCAGCCCTCGACGTCAAGAACGTTTGAACATTTGTCAGGAAGTTCATTCATATGGAGGAGGGACAATAATGGTTTGGGCCGGTATTTGGATCGGTGGAAGAACCGATCACATTTGGATCACGGGCAACCTCAATGCTCTGATTTATGCGGAGAGGATTATTTCTGTCGTGATCATCCCCTTGCGAAGCCGGTTGGTGGGTGATTCGTATCGACTAATGCAGGTCCACACACGGCTAAGGTCGTAACACGCACTCTTTGCGATGCTCGCATCAACGTTCTGCCGTGGCCTGCTCAATCGCCAGACCTCAACCCAATTGAGCACGCATGGGATATATGCTCCAAAGCAGAGATGCCGATTATGGATGCCGTGCCCCACAACAACTTTTTGACTTGTTAGAAAGAACGTCCTCAAAGTGATTTTGATGAACTGATTTTAAGCATGCCAAATCGCTGTGATTGTTTGATTCGTGTCAATGGTGGAAACACAGATTATTATTTTATTTACGTTTACAATTTAAAAAAAAAACTCATTTTTGCCATTTCATTGACGACATTAACTTAGGTTAATAACCCACAATTTGCAAAAAAAATATTTTTTCTTAGTTTTTACTAAATATAGGGACAAGTTATAACTTAAACATAACATAACAACAAGAAGCCAGTCTGGAAGACTAGATTTGGTAAATATTAATTGGAGTTTTTTTTTTTATTAAGTTAAAAAAAAAACTTTCAATGTTGTTGTTTTCGAATAAACACGCGCAGGAGACACGGTTTTAAGCTCCATACTATTCGGTATTACTCGATAGTTTTTTACTCCAAAACGAGTAAATATTAACGTGTGGATCGCAAAACTCACAGCTCGAAGGCTCGCATCGAGCCGGCTCGATGGAATTAAACCCCCCCGAACCCTTGCTCGCAGAAGCGCCAGCCCGCGTTATGCTGAGAAATGTAGCACTAAATTCCCCAATTAATAATAATATTAATATCTGTTTGATCCAGCCTGTCCCATCTTGCTGTCCTCCCGCCAGCGACGCCCTAAGCCGAGGCTCGTACCCCACAGGGGGTGCCCTTAGCGAGCGTTCGCTTAGTATAACATAGAATAGTTTATGCCCCTGGCTGGAGGCTTTAAGTTAGTAGCTTAAGGCATCCACAGGATAGTCCGGTTAAGCAGCTGCGACCTCAATCTGAGAGTCAACTGCGACATGCCATTAAAAAAAAAAAAAAAAAGGTGGAATTAAAAAAAAGTAATTTCCTTCGCACCTTGACTCAATTTAAGCGTGTACGTCGCCGCGAGTGGCGAGACTTGCTAAATGTAGCAGCCACCGTCTCCTTTGTTGAACAGACATGTTTTGTCTCCCGGATCTATAGTAACAATGGGAGTCCCACAGGGCTCAATTCTTGGTCCTTTCTTGTTTCTTATTTATATTAATGACTTGCCTTACCTCGTAAAGGATAACCATGATATAGTGTTGTTTGCGGATGACACTTCACTTTTGTTTAAACTTAAACGTCAGCAGCTGGTTACTGACGATATAAATAGCGCGATCGCGAAAGTAGTTCACTGGTTCAATGTTAACAATTTACTTCTCAATGAAAAAAAAACCAAATGCATTAAATTTACACTGCCTCACGTTAGGCAGGTGAAAACTAATGTGTTGATAAAGGGCGAAGAATTGAATCCTGAAGATAGCACAGTATTCTTGGGCTTAACTTTGGATGCTAAGCTTCAGTGGGGCCCACATATAGATAAATTGTCAAAAAAGCTAAGCTCCGCAGCGTATGCAGTTAGAAAAATTCGTAATTTAACAGACATAGAGACAGCCCGTTTAGTGTACTTTAGCTATTTTCATAGTGTAATGTCGTATGGTATTCTATTGTGGGGAAATGCCGCCGACATTCAGACTATCTTTGTTTTGCAGAAAAGAGCTGTTCGATCAATTTATAAATTAAGTCCGAGACACTCTCTCAGAGAGAAATTTAAGGAGATTAATGTAATGACTGTGCCTTCTCAGTATATTTTTGAAAATCTCTTATATGTCCATAAAAATTTAAACTTGTTTAAAAAATACAGTGATATCCATAACATAAATACTAGGAACAAACACAAATTTGTTGTACCTACAACAAGGCTCAAGAAAATAGGTGGCTCGTTCAGAAAATTGGAATCCCACAAGGCAGTATCTTGGGTCCCCCCCTCTTCCTTTGCTATATTGATGATCTTTGCCAGCTTAACATGAGAAACTGTAATGTACTATCTTATGCCGACGACACTACCTTAACGTTTTATGGTAACTCATGGGAAGAAACTTTTGCAGCGGCCCAAGAAGGTTTCAATATTGTAACTCATTGGCTTGCTCTCAACAAACTGACCTTAAATACCACCAAAACTAAATATATAGCGTTCAAAATACATAATGTAGCAGTTAATACTAATAATTTCAATATTTATGCACACACATGTAATCCTCCAACCACAAGCTGTACCATGTGCCCAATGATATCTGAAGTAGAATCAATAAAATACTTAGGGATAATAATTGATAAAAACTTATCTTTCAAAAATCACATTTCACATCTGGTCCAGAAAACAAGAAAACTCGTTTATATATTTAAAAATCTTAGGCATGTAGCGAGTTGGAAACTGGTTAAAAATGTGTACGAATCACTATGCCAATCAATCTTATCGTATGGTATATCCATATGGGGAGGCTCACATAAAACGAACATCCTAAACGTTGAAAGAGCTCAAAGACTTCTCCTAAAAGTTGCTCTCTTCAAACCACGTTTATACGCTACAACTACACTCTATAACGAAGCAAATGTATTAACAGTCAGACAACTTTATATACTACTTACAGTTATAAAAAAGCATTCCTATATAGACGTTTCTACAGCTAAGCAGAAGGTTAATACAAGGCGTTTTTATGAAGTCTGTGAAACAAATCCGGTAAAAACATATTTTGCCCAAAATTTCTTCAATTTCAGAGCAGGCAGATTATATAATAAAATTAATAAAATTCTTGCTATTGTTAGTTTATCTAAGATAGAATGTAAAACGAAGATTACACAGTGGCTTTTAGAACTCGATTATGAAAAAACTGAAAAACTGCTCACAATCTTATCCTAATCTAGCGTTTTTATAAATACATACTGCCATCCCTTTACGCACACATTTGTATACTCATCCACCTTTATATGCACACACAACCACACCATCTTACTATCACACACACACACACACACACACACACACACACACACACACACACACACACACACACACACAACCCCACACCACATACACGAGACCTCACACGTCACACACACACGCATTTTATTTTTCTTTTTGATTTTATTTTATTAGTACTTACCTTTTTTATGTTATTAGTTTCTTTTTTTCTACAATAGTCCTACATGTATTACGAGCTACCAATTTTTGTGATAATTACTAATCTCGGCGAGGGGGGCCAGGATTCCATAGCACAGGGTATCCTAGTTTGGATTCCTGACTCCCACAAGTCCTAGTACCTCCAATATTTGTAACACCTCTATACTGTATTTGTACTTAGTGGGAGAAAAATAAAAAATATTATTAAAAATATTATCAGATGTCAATGTATACGCTTTTATAATAAACTTCCAAGCCACGTACAAGACCTAAGCCTTAATAAATTCAAATCATTCATTAAACGTAAGTTGTGCCAGAAAGCGTTTTATACCGTTAAAGATTTCATTGAGGACAAAAAGGCTTGGGATTGAGCTGCTCCAATTTATTATATATATATATTTTTTCATTTTGAATTTTGTTTGTTTTTCTGCTAACTTTAAATTATATACAAAATGACATGAATATTTACTTTGTGAAGTATAATATTATTATTATGATGTGAGGACTATGTGGGTCATATATTTAGCTATATTTTACTTTTTGTTATGTTAATCTGGCAGTTTGAGTACTTTATGCGGCCTACCCAAATATCCTTTCTTTGGTATTGTTCGTCGATTCGTTGAGCTCTTTTTAAGTTCTGAGTTGAGCTACACGATTACTGACAAATGCGTGCACTGACTGGCCAGGTCCACTCAAATCTGTATGGTTCTTTCCTCAAAAGACCATTTCAGACACAAATCTACATGGTTCTCAAATTGAAATGCTCTGACAAAGATTATTTCCGGGTTATTATATACACATTGACATTAATTAATGTTATATATTCATTGACATGAATATTTACTTTAAAGTATTATATTATTTTAATTATTGTGAATGTGAAGACTATGCAGATATTCCCTTTTGTTTTGTTTTAATTTTTTTGTTGTCAATTAGTTTTTATCATGGTCTGGCAGTTTGAGTAATTTATGTGGCCTACCCAAACGTCCTTTCTTTGGTATTGTTCGTCGAATCGTTGAGCTCCTTAAATTCTGAGTTGAGCTGCACGATAACTGACAAATGCGTGCACTGACTGGACAGGTCTTCTCAATCTGAATGGTTATTTCCTCAAAAGACCATTTCAGACATCAATCTACATCGTCTTCACATGATCTGACCAAGATTGTCTGGACTTTAAAAGAGACTGTGACCTCTGAGTTTGTTTCGGCCTTTCTTCTCAGAGTAGTCAGATAGGAAACGCCGACCTCATCTAGTTTTTAAAATATGATTGACGTGTAAAAGTGTTTGTACAAACCTACTTGCAGAAATAAATCATTTGGCTCGAACGATTCGTTGAATACTGAACGGTGCGCGTCACTCGATAGATTAATGCTGAATGTGTGGACGAAAGCCCATGCCATGGTTTTTACTCGACATGATAGCTTGATCGAGTAAAACGGTATGTGAGTACGGAGCTTTAGGGTCGGCTTCCAGTCTAACCGGATGCAGCTGAATATCAGTATTTCACATGGAGCGACTGCTTACCACTTCTCCACAACCCACTTACTAGGTAACACGATACGTCTTGGTAAGACTGGTTGTCCGACTTCGGGGTTTCGTCTACCCGTAACGACTGTCAAAGGTAATGAACTAATGACAGCAGGGACCAACCCGAGGCACGGAGGGGTTTTGTCTATTCAACTGCTTCAATAAAATAAATTAAAACACAGAATATTTAAATATAAATTTATAATCACTTTTATTACTATACATTAATGGTATTCTATAATAATAATAAAATGTATTTCTTAATTTATTACATTCTTCCTACGCGTCGTTGTCAACACGACGCGAGCAACACTCTTGAGTACAAAGAGTGCGATTTTTATTCGCAACAGCGACATGAAGTTTTTGAATATAGAACTTGGAACCTAAGGCCGCGTCCTAATTAATAGCGACCCTCTGTCGGCGCGACCACGCAATTAAGTTCACCGAAAAAAAAAAGTTCGAACGATCGTGTATTCGCGCGACGATCGCTTTTAAATAGGCGCGGGGTAAGGGTTGCTACACATATTTTCGGCACTTGGCCAACCCGAAGCAATTACCACATATTCGGCTTTCATTCGGCTCTGGTCGATCGGCAAACTCCGTTCGGCATGCACCCTCGCCGAATCATGTTTGGGTCGGTTCGGCACAATTCGAAATAAGCCGAGTGGCTTTTCCCGAACATAATATATTCGATTTGGCCGCCCGGCTGTGCCGTATCATACCAAGCCGATTAAGTGTGTAGTGTAGCACCTATATTTTTTATCCAGAATTTTTAAATACAGTATAGTTTTCGCTTACCCTAAACCTAAAAAGGGGTTATTGTACCTGCTCATAATTATGAACAACTTTTGCTATGAAACAAACGTTGACATCGAGAACAAATGCGACAGCTGCACCATACATTGGTGTCCACATAAATCGAAAAATGTATATAGAAACTATTTCTTTTTTCTCCATTTTGGGATTGTATGATCCAAGTTCTAAATACATAGAAGGTACGTTTTTTTTAATAATGTCGCGACTAGTACATGTTATTCTCGATTAAAAATCGCACCGTCCACATACACCTTTATCATTCCAAACACAAACTTAAAATAACTTCTTAGGGTGGTTCCGCACGAGCGTGCGATCGCTACAAATATCGCAAGACGCTTACATGTCGCGTCTTTTAAACAAAAACATATAAAATGGCATCGATATTTAAATCAAGACTAAGCTCTTTTATTATATAGCAAAATTCTATACATAATAATTAGCGTGTTAGAATATCTTTAGGTATTTTAAAATTAATAATGTTTTTATGGGAATTGCATCTAAATTCACTCAGATGGAAAAAGATAATATAAATAGCTCAGTCACAAGACACCCACATGTGATGATATGAGATAAGGCTAGGCCTCTAAGAGAGAGAGATGGCACAAAATGACGTAAATAACGTGTTATTTGTTTAACCGACGCTGTGAATTTGACAGTTCTATTCTAACACGCTTTGTTAATAAGTTTTCTATACATTACAATAAAACTAACTACATTCAGTCAGTCGTCTTGTTTCAGTTTCAAAATGATCGTTTTTAATATCTACACATGTATTAAACTGCTTTGATTTAAGATTTATTTATTATTTATAACCGATTGTAGTGAAGTACAAAAGGAAGGTTTTATCATTTAAGATAGGATTATTTTACAATTTAATAACTGTTGTATAATATTTCAAGTAAAATGGTAAATATAACAGATAATACAAATTATATTGATAAGAAATTCCCTTCAAACTTGCAAAATCAAAGCAGTCATAATGATATTTCTCTCAGACACATAATAAGCCTACAATATTATATCATTTAAAAAATCTGCATCACAGATTCCTTTAGGCTTACCTTGGTTATATACACAACGTTAGTAAATAGACGCCGAAAACCTGCGATTAAAATCGCACATATAGACTAGTCGCAGGTTTGTAGACCACCTTATTCAGGGAGGCAAATTACTACAGGGGGATATTTATACTATCATAATTATAATAATATCTATGATCATAGATCTAGGAGTCATAGATATATGACATGTATTATAGACATATGAATCGTTTATGTGCTTCGGTATAATATATACAGGGTTTTTGGTAATATGTGGAGGAGCTCGTGGCTAAGTAATAACTGCCGCACGGGTCGATCCATCGGGTTAAGCTAAACTTGCCGGGGTTGCTCACCCATCCACAGACACGGGTCTTTGAATATGCAATAGACAAAGAGGGTAAATAGACTGCCAGAATATCTAGATCGAAGTGTGAAACATGTAATATGCTTTTTCAAAATTTAAATACGTGTCTTATATGAATAAAACAAGTTAACGCTTGTATACATTTCACTCTTCATAATTTCCATACCGGGGCCTTATTATTGATATGAAAATCGATTCGGAATAAACTATAAAAACAAATGACCTGTCCTATATCTCCTTAGTGAGTTGCCGACATATTACCAGTAACCCTGTATATTTACTACACCCATAACATAACATCATGGCTCGAATACCCGTAGGGTTAGTCAGAAAATATGTATATTTCATAAAGGATAATTGATATGATCCTAGAAACGTTATGATAGTGTGATATTCCCCTATCACAAAACTTCATGGGTATTTGTTTGCGTTGTATTTGTTTCTCTAAATAAGGTTAAGTCGTTACAATTTGTCTACATTTAACAATTAACATATTTTTGGTTCTAATTTAGGATGTTAGTCAAAGTTTTAGTTCACATATAAATAAACTGAAAAATGACTGCAGCAACTTCAAGTAAAATTAATTTAATATATTTGTCGATATTGTTTTATTTCTTAGAACTATATTCAATCATTATTGTATTTTATTATTATCTGTCAAATAATATTAGAGGTCTTGGATAATATCATGAAATTAGTCTAGAATATAGCGAAAACTGTTTAGATAAAATAACTACACAATATGATATTTATTGTGCTATACTGACTTCGAGCCCAATTAAACTATCATAGAAATATGATCAGAGATGTACGACTCATTTTTATATGAAGAACCTGTGACTTGTATATGATTCATATTGTCTATGATCATAGTTATGGAATCCTATTTGATAGGAAGCGTACAAATATGATCATAACCGTCTAACCTCAAAAATGACTAAATCAAACACGGATATCGTTATCCATCTTGTTTAAGTATGACGTGTAATATGTAAAAATGAAGAACAGCATCATTTAACTATGGTCATAGAATTTGACGAATATGAAATCATATTTGTATGATAAATATATGATAGTGTAATTGGGGCCTTACAATGTTGCACTATTTCTAAAAACGTTGAAAAATACCGATTCTTTTGACAGACGTCACTTCGATGTTAATCTTGATCGCAATTAGCATAACCAGCCTATAATATTCCCACTGTGAGAGGGAGTGGGCCGTAATCTACCACGCGGGTCCAGAGCAGGTTGGTAGATGTCACATGTCTTCGAATTTTTGGTTCTAGGACATGTTTCCTCACGATGTTTTCCTTCACCGTTTTGTGAGCAGTGGTGATGAAATAATAAAAATAAACTGCCTGGTTTCCAACCTACGACCTACAACTCGTACGTCGCGGTGCTTACCTCTGGGCCACCACTGATCGCATTTGCAATTTCATAATTATGAAGCAAAATTGTGTTACATGACCTGGGCCTCACGTCTGCTATTACTATAGTGTCAGAATGGTCTATCATTGATTTCATAATTGTTGATTTTGACAAGTTTGGTAATCTACTAATATATTGGCCTCATTATGACTTTCCAATGGTCAGCCACTGACACTCCATTGAAAGAAATGGCATCTATTGGTAATCTCGTACATGAGAAAAATGAATGACTGACGGCGGTAATCTGCTAAAATTTTGACAGTTCCTTTGATCAGTGACCTACCTGAGAACGTCATTGTGCAGTCATTGCTTTTAATTCGTTACGAGTATCGTGTTTGTAGAATACAATGATCAACCAATGATCGACCATTATGAATTAAGCAGATTACGAACTTTTCGCAAAATGACAATGGGATCGTGTTGGAATGACGAATTTATAAAAATAGCAGACTTGGGCCCCTGTTTAATTGTAAAATTGTGGTCTAATCAGTTTCATCGTCAGACTACAGCATTTGCGTGCCACGTGTTCAATGTTATTTTAATTAACAATTAGTTGTGCGTTTGTAGCACAACTGTTGCGCGATAGATCCTTTAATGTCATCAACACTTTGCTTTAAAATAATGAACAGCAAGATGTAAGCTACCTACTCTTCTAAATGCTAAATATCCTATTTCTTAATGAACATTTTCAACGTTTTAAGAAACAGTTAAACATGAGTAATTAAATTATCACACAGAATGAATACTGGTTACCATAGAACTTAAATCTATTAAAATATTTTGAATAAATGATATGATAATGGTCCTATTACATTTAAATTAATTTTGGTGTCGAGATTTAGGATATACAGAGTGGCAGGCACATCGACAACTGTTTCATACAAAAGTGGTATACCTACCTACCGTGGTGGTCAAAATGTATGGAACAGTTTTTTTTTTAAATTCCGACGGGAAGAATCAACGCGGAGTCATGTACTGAATCCATGGTAACAGTTGCCGTCGATGTCCCTGCCACCCTGTATATTATATACATACGCCTTAAGGTTGAATCAGCGGTCATTGGCCTTATTTAAGGTAAGTTAATAATACCTACATAGAAATATTTCGATTTAGAATTGAATAATAAAATCGTTGTACATAACACTTTTTTTCTTTTAGATTCGAATATACAAGGTAACAACGAACATAATAATAAACATTTATATTCTGCGAATTATTTACAATTTCATTGTTTTTTTTAATAAACAGATAATTTAGTAATAAAAGATTAGTATTGCCACCAAAGTTAGGCTGATAGCTTACCCTGGCATTAACTATAGCCATGACACACAAAATGGTAATGGAATATATTATAAAAAAAACGTTAAATACTTTTACTTCTACTTTATTTAGCAGTTCTATAGCAGTGACTTGCAGTAATAACTGCAAGTGACCTGCAAGTATTAGTTATATCTTAGTAGTTTATGAAAGTCTGACAATTACTTGACTGCAATAAAAAATGGCGGGACTAGTCCTTTTTTGCAAGATTTTTACACAACACTGGGTATATTTTATAGTCCTTCAAAATTCAATTTAAAGGTCGACTAATCTCTCACCAATACAAAACTCCAGACAAAAAAGTCGTGCGACTGTTGCGCAACTAAAGCTGTTATCAGACGCTTCACACACAAGTGAATATTTATTTTTGTTCATTCCACGTGGCACCGAAAAAATAAACAAAGGTTCATCTACCCATTTCCTTTCATTTTTCTATTATTCGGTAGGCAAGTGAAAGATGCCGAGTGCCGAAATCCAACATCGTTGAATGGGTTCAGTAATGAATTCACTTTTGATTCATTTTGTAAGATAAAAACATTATGCCAAAATTAAAATTCCTAACTTGCAAAGATCTCGAGAATAACCTCTGTCAGACGGAAAGTGAGATTATAAAGGTTGCGTGTTTTCTTTGAAGTTCGGAATCTTAATCGGTTGTAAACACTGAACAGAAGTTTAATTGTTATTACGCCCAAGAGCGTTAAAGGTCCCGCAAAAAATTAAAAAAAAAGGGAAGCGTCTGATATCAGCTTAACGCGCAAGCGCGACATTTTGTTTACGATTCCTTTATCCTCATTCTTTTCATAGTCCTAATTCTCCTATCTACATAAAATTCTTAGCGTGTCCCGGCCATGTTTTCGCGTCAGTAAGGCCGCTCGTCCTCGCAGTACGACGCGGTCCGCCGCTGCTATGGCACCCGGAAAGGCACTACTAAGTCCTCGTGGTGTTCAACTCGGAGTTCCGAAATGGCGGCCGCGGCTTTCTTTACTGCGTTCGTTATCTGAAATGGAGAATTTTTATTTTAGTGGAACGTTTTTATGGGGGTTCAGTCGCAAATCATATTCTCAGGCCCTAGTGTGTTTCTTTTAACCATTTCGATTTTACGCATCGACCGCGTTCGGCGCTCCGATTGGCAGCCGGCCGGCCTTCACCAGTGAAGGGCCAATCGGAATGCCGAACGCGGTCGATGCGTAAGGTCGAGATGGTTATAAGAAACTCACACTAGGGCCTCTGACAAACATACATACAGACATTGACCTGCAAATTGCATAAAACGTAAGAAAATTTGAATTTCGTCTCCAGGGAGTTTTTGTAAAATACGACTGGGACGGTTTTTAGGGTTCCGTACGAGAAGGGTGCCAAACGGAACCCTATTACTGAGCCTCCGCTGCCCGTCCGTCTGTCTGTCAGCGGGCTGTATATTGAACCGTAATAGGTAGACAGTGGAAATTAGAGATTGTGTTATTGGCGCCATTACATAAAATCATAAAATATAATAAAGTTAACAATAATGGGGGTCCAAGCGTGTTTTTGTCCAAACGTGCTTTTGTTTCTACGTTTTTTGATAAAATTTTGTAAGGAAGGAACCCTTCGTGTGTGAGTCCGACTTGCACTTGGCTGGTTTTTTTATCTCTTGTAGAACAGTTATTTCGCTAAAGATAATCCGTTTTACTACAGTCAATGTGGATTAAGGGCTTCTTCTTAATATACATATGGCTTTGCTATCACACGACGTAGGTACGATTACGTTCTTTACTTTGAAGGTCATTTCGATGTCTGTTCTGTGTTTACATAACCGAGACCCAAAACATATTTTTAATGACATTGGTGACAAAGGTATTACAATGTATGATTCCGAACAACGCACGCGGCAGTGCTGCCGCGTCACTACTGGTCCCATACATTTTCTATAGGTTTAAGTATATGAGATAACATTCCAGCTGCAGCTCGGAATGTAATCTTAGATAAACCTATAGAAAATGTATAGGGACCAGTAGTGAGGCGGCAGCGCTGTCGCGTGCAGCGTTGTTCGGAATTCAAATTCAAAAGTCATTTATTCAAACTAGGCTGAGAATCAGCACTTTTTGAACGTTAATAGTAGATTGTTTGCCAAGGGAGCAAACAACTATTTTTAAGGCGAGAGTGTGTTTATGAATCCAGAGCGGAGCGAAGGATTCTAGCGTAGAATCCCGAGCGTAGCGAGGGATTCTTAAGTAGAATCCTGAACGCAGCGAGGGATTCAAAGTACGTCACTCGAGGTTAAAATAGTGTTGCTCCCGAGGTGAACACTCTACTTTTCATCACCCTCTATAAGAAAAAATAACGTGTCCGCGGTCCTACCCTCATCTCTCACGTATGATTTAAAACCAAAACAAAATTATCGCAGCCGCCATCTTGGATTTACATTTTGAACTCTTTATCGACTTTAGCAGCTTTAAAAACTCCTGCCTTCACGTTGCACCCTCAAAAACTATGATAACGACACCCATGACGAAAAATTTGAATGTTTTTGTAGCCGCAATCTTGGATTTACATTTTGACCTCAGTATCGGCTTGAGGACCCTTGAAAACTATGAAAACGACACCCAATCACCCATGATGAAATTTTTTTAAATTTTCACAGCCGCCATCTTGGATTTACATTTTGGCCTCACTATCGGCTTTAGAACCCTCGAAAACTATGAAAACGACACCCATGACGGAAAAAATTAAAATTTTCGTAGCCGCCATCTTGGATTTACGTTTTGACCTCACTATTGGCTTTAGAACCCACGAAAACTATGAAAACGACACCCATGACGAAAAATTTGAACATTTTCACAGCCACCATCTTGGATTCACATTTTGACCTCACTATCGGCTTTGGCGCCCTCGAAAACGACTCAATGACGAAAAATTTTAAAATTTTCGTCATGTGTCGTTGCCGCCATCTTGAATGTTCATTTCGACCAGGCTTGTCAGTGTGAATAATAATTTACACTTTCTGTTTCTTTCTTGCCAGCCTGTTACTTGTTCATACAATGTTCGTGATTGATCTCTTTGGTGATTGGAACTTTTACTAACAATATCCACATTCCAAATTCAAATCTACTTTGCTCCCTAGGGATCAAAGTGCTATTTTGGTCCCTGTTTACGAAGAACAAACTAGCTCTTTTTGAATAGATGTGATGAAAAGTTACATAAGACAGTCCCCCAAAACGGCCACCCTTCACCACTTCCTAGTGCTTTAGCTGGGAAGAAGAAGTGGCGCAACAAACTCCCCAGCAGCACAGCTGTCTGTTCAGTTAGAAAAAAAATATTATATATTAGTATGCAAGATAATTAACATTACGCAACACAAAACATAATTTAAATTTCAAATTAATAGCCCTAATACAGCTAGCACACGCCAATATACCAATAAAAAACATCGAGAACTATACTCAGGCAGAAATAAAAATAACTAAACGTAAATAATATCTTTTTGTCAAATTAAATAGAGTTGAATCATCTCAACACCTCTCTCTCTTGAATTTGTTTATAGGTATATATATATAATATAGGTATATATTTTATTAAATAATTATGTATGTATGTGTATTATAACTATTTCTAATGATATATTTTAATAAAAAATGTTTTTTCTTTGTTCCTCTCAAACAGAGCACCTGCCATCTAATCTCTTCACCACCCTTGGTTGACTGGTAGAGAATGCCTAAGGCATTAAGTCCGCCTTTGTACTTTTTTTTGAGTGTGAAAAGTTTAAATAAATAAATAAATATCTAAATAAAAGCCTCCAGGCTTATAAGGCCCGCTTACATATAGCTGTAACTAGAAATTTATAATTATTGATAAACTAGGATCATCGAGGTAAAACAAAAATTGTCAAGGTCGCTACAAAAAAAAATAGCTAACCACATAAATACATAATTACAACTCATTAAAAATACATTGTAATGAGTAGATTATGTCAACAATAAAATTAAAATAAATGTCTTATCCTGCTAAAGCTACAACAACCCGTCGCCATAAAATACGTCACCTCTTAAGATGATATGAATTAAAATAGGTACTTATTTCTTCAATATTAAGGAAAAAACGTAAGGAAATCGGCTATCTAATTACGCAACACATTTTCGTAAACGGTTACGACTTTGTTTAATTTTGACAGTTCAACAACATTCATTGCGTTATTTACGTTGTTGAGCAGATTTTTTTTCGAACTTGTAAAGCAATGGATTAGCTATTTGATTCAAAACGATTCAAATTCCGAGTGATCGTGTATTACGTAATTAGGGTACTGGACCTTATCTATACACTGTATAAATAGGGTATTACACCCATTTTTGAAAAGTGTCTCAATTTGATTCTATAGTGCTAAAGAACCACAAAAAAATCACAAATTTTTTATTCAATCGTTAAGTGCCATAAAAATGCATTTAAATTTTGCATTTTCAAATTTCGCGCGTAATTTGACGAAAACGCTGGGCGCAGTGGACGCCATATTGCTCTGTGGTCATGACGTCAGTTCACTATGTAAAATAAATATAGATTAAAGGTACGCTGATAGTTGACAGTTAACACTCATAAGTTTACATAGCCGTACGACGTAATAACATGGCGACTACTATCTAATGGTGTTATGAAACAGATTAAAAAAGCTGAAACCTTTGAATTGAATTTTAAAATTTAGTTTGCTATTTTATGAACTAAAGCTAACGTTTTCCGACTGCTTTTTGCCTAAGCTATCTCAATAATATATTTTTAGATTTTTTCTCATATAGAGTAAAACACCCTATTGAAGTAGCTTTTCGTGTCTGTCTGACCGCGTTGTTCTTCTAAACTACGGTACCAATTTTGATGCGGTGTTCAAGATTCGGAGGGCTTATGTGTATAATACATTGATATTTAACTTAGATATAATAAATAAATCTTGATATTTTGACAAGTCATAAAAACCATGCGAATCAGGGGAGGGACGCTAGCCACGAATATAAGTATGAAATCGCCCATCCACCTTGAGCAAGCGTGGGGCAATCAATACTCATGCCTTCTCTGTATGAGGAGAGAGAGGTCTTTGCCCTGCAGTGGGACATTTTGCCCAGGTTCTTACGGGCGATTTTTGCCGCAGCGATTATTTTTCACACACTGGATTTTCAATGCTCTGCTTAGCGCCAAGAGTTCAAAATCCAACCGTGTTTTTTCAACGTGCTGGGACTGCACTTTGTTGGATTCTCAACGCTCGGCTCAACACCGAGAGTTGAAAATCCAGTGCCCGATAAAATCCCTCCGCGATATTTTTACGTCCTTGCGAACGTGGTGAGCTTAAAGGCTGGTAAAAAAAATAAAAAAAAATGATAAAGTCCATTATTTTACGGAATGCAAGCCTGTTATCAGAAATTTAAAATCCACTCACCAAGTCCTTGTCCTCGGCCGCTAAGGCCGGCCTCGCCAGCAGAGCAGCTCGCTCGGAATGCGGCAGGTCGGCCAGCAGGCGCGGGGGCGGCGCCGGCGCCGCGCCCATGCCCGCCACGCGCGCGCTGTACACGCGCACGCGCTCTGAGTACGCGCCCGCTTCGAGCGCGTACGGACCGAGGGCGCCTACGTCTATTACATTGCTGGAAAGTGTGAAAAAAGGACCTCTTTATGTATGTATGTATACTACATTTGAAATATGATTAGACATTTAAATAAACCTTTTTTACAGTCCGTTCAACGGATTTTAACTTTTATTGCGTTGGTGGCATGACAAATTGCTGCTGAAGTAAAAACAGTTGTTTTTATAACCACTTTTTTGTTTTCAATGCCATCCTTATGCCTACGGTATAGAAGTCAGAGTATATGTATTTAATGTAGGTATATAAAATGTAAATGGTACAACCAAAACTATCAGCAGTATTGTTTCTCCTTCTTCCTTTAATCCATCCAAAAATAATTTTAATTTTATTTATTGTCAAAAGGAATGGACTGGCCCGGTGCCCCAATAGTAGATTATTTGCCTAGAGAGCAAACAACCATTTTAAAGGCGTTTTTTTTTTTTAAATCCATACCGATGCGAAGGTTTCAAAGTACGTGACTCAGCTTAAAATTGTGTTGCTCCCGAGGTGGACACTACTTTTTATCACCCTCTATGAGAAAATAAATAAGTGCAACTTATGAATAAGAATAGTACCTACGTGTATTTATTTCATTCTCACTATTTGGAAGACCCACTCATTTTTTTATAAAACTAAATCCGAATTTGAGTAAGCAATTACGAACCAAGGAGAAAAGCATTTCGGACGTTTTTATTATTTCACCAATTTTTTTTCTCTAATTTGAATCGGACGTGTTTTACCACACAGCCTGTTACTTGTTCACATATTGGTCGTGATTGATCTCTTTGGAGATTGGATGTTTTACTAAAAATACCCACATTCCAAATTCAAATCACTTTTAGTCCCTAGGGATTAATTAACTATTTTGATCCCTGTTTACGAAGAATAAACTAGCTCTTTTTGAATAGATGTGATAAAAATAGTTATTTATCCAACATGTGAGGAAAGTTCGTTTTTCCTATGAGTTTTGATTTTGAGTCTTAAGCGAACGAAGGATTGAAAAATAGAATCACGAGCGCAGCGAGTGATTATAAATTTCAATCCTGAGTAAGCGAAAGACTCAACAAAACGAATAGCAAATGAACTTGCTCACATGTTGCATACAAAACTTTTCACCACGCCCAGCGAGAAAGTATTCAGTCATCATAAGTAAATAAATTAAATAGACACAAAGCAAATCAAAATAATTCTTTATTTTTTAAAATATCTTTAAAACTTAACATAAAAAAATCAGGCAAGGTTAGTTTCTGAACGGGATCATTACTTTCCTCACTGTTCAAACAGTGAGGAAAAACCAACTTTCCTCACTGTTCAAGCAGTGAGGAAAAACCAACTTTCCTAACTGTTTTCGTAGAGGAAAGACACTTCTTTCGTGCGGGAGTGGTGAAAAGATATTTTTCACAACTAATGACCTACCAAAACTAGAGGTAAGGAAGACATCAAGTTGGTAGCTCTAGCTCCATCTAGCTCCATTCACATCATGTATCACTTAAAGTCTTAAAACATATACTGAGCAAAGTTTTAGAAAAAATATCAGTTCTTGAAGTCGACATTTTCGAGTCTTAATGAAATCAAGAGACCTACCCAGTCTAAAGCTAGTTTTCGAATATTCCAGTGACAATCACAGTATCAAAAAAAAAAGAAGCTGTTCGAATCTCTGCTACAGAATCTATTGCGGTCGACAAGCTCTTCAGCCAATATATCAGATACCCACCGTTAGACTTCAAGGTCTATGGAATACATATAAAAGACGACCTATAGCTACACTTACGTCCTTTCCGACCCCAATGACCCCACCACACTCCTCCAGGAGAGCAGTAGGGCCACCAGTACAGTGCACAAATACACCCGACACCCGTCGTACCGACCTCGCCGCCGAGGTCCTCCGCGATCGCGACCCTCACGAGTAAATAATAGGTACTCCCCCCCGACCCTTGTCCGATGAAGCGCCAGCCCGCGCCGCAGCTGAGCGCGTAGCTTTAAATTCCCCGTATAATAATAATGATATATCCTTGATCCAGCCTCTCCCATCTTGCTGTCCTCCCCTCAGCGACGCCCTAAGCAGAGGTTCGTACCCCACAGGGGGTGCCCTTAGCGAGCGTTCGCCTAATTTTAATTTAGAATCGTTTTGCTCCTGGCTGGAGGCTTTGAGTGTAGTAGCTTAAGGCAGCCACAGGATTGTTCGGTTGAGCAGTAAATACCTTCGTGGTATACCTGCGAGATGCCATAGAATAACAAAAATACACTTACGTGGCAGTCTCGTGCAGTATCCTGTTGAGCGCGCTCTGCTCGTCAGGCTTGCGGGGCGGAGTGGATGCCGACGCGGCAGGCACCGGCGTCTCCTGCTGTTGTTCCGTCACTTCGAGGAGGTGTGTCCGCTCGTTCACTGTGTTCTCCTGGAAAGTCAGTTTAGAAAAATAAATGTTAGCTGTTCATTGTCATATTTTATCATATGCCTAGCCTGTTGGGATGGGCTTCCAGTCGGTTTCAGCTGAATACCAGTTTTGTTTTTTACATGGAACATCTGCCAATCTGACCTCCGCAACTCAGTTACCGGTAACACGATACCCCTCGGTAAGACTGGTTGTCTAAGTTTCGGGCTTCTTTCGGGGACCCACCATGTCACCGTATAATTTTGAACTTCGTTAGTTTATAATTTATCGGTATTATTTCCGTTAGATTAATAATCAATATAATAAAGTTTAAAATCTATCCATAGGAAAGGTCTCACAATTTTACGGTGACATAAAATATACAGAGTGGATCAAATAGTGACGTCATAAAAAAAATATAGCTTACTCATGCCCAGAGGTAACGGGAACGTACAATCGGGATAAAAATTATCATAGGTAGGACCTATGATAATTTTTATCCCGATTGTACGTCCTAACCCAGGTCATGGTCTACCCATGAAGTTAAATTGAAGTTTATAATTTGAGTCTATCCCACTGAAAACTTAAATCCCTGCCATCGGTACTTTTTTGAGCAACTTGCAGGAATTTTAGGAAGTTTATTATTTTGCGTATGAAAGTAACATTCAAGAAGATTATGTCACAAAAAAATAAACTGAAACATACCCACTACAAAAAAAGATACGCATTTTTGAAGCTTCCTTAGCCCTGGGCATGAGAAATCTATTTTTTATGACGTCACTATTTGGTCCACCCTGTATAACTACTGCAAGCAGCGAGATCGCCTTGGCATAAATGTTTTTCGCGAAAAGTTAAAATAATAAACAGTCGAGATACTTTTACTGACAAACTACTAGTGCTTTCTAGTGAATGAATACATAATTAGATTATGTGTTGTTTTTATTATTCAATCAGAAGGTTATTAGGTTAATGTTACAATCGATTAATAATTTAATTGCAAGTTTATTAATAAATGTTTCATAAATTAATAACTGGTGTTGAATATTTATGGTGCTTAGTAAGTTGCAAGAATTCTTTGATTTTTTTTATTTAAATTTTTTATTATTCTCATCTTAAACATGATTATTATTTGTCACCAACAACATAATCAATTAGCCTTTTAAATACGCATGCTGTAGGTAGACCGGTACTAAAGAGCGCTTATAGTGAAAGTGGGCAACGTCGCAAATACCTGCCAAATATTTCGCTGTTTTGATTCGGTGTCTTTGGTATTGTATTTTCGTTATTTGCCACAGACTTCCGAAATTTAAGTTATTTTTCACTTCGTAGTGTTTTTTGGAAGTCGGTTGTTTTTTTTTTTAAGATTTTTAATTTGCGTTTTTTAGTGGGTCAGTTTGTAATTAATCTAACTTACAATATCCTAATGTCAACTACTCATCAACTTTTACAAAATATTGCTTTTCCCAATGCAGGGACGTTTATCTTTGAGTAGTTCTCCCGGTACCTCACCATCAGCTCCACTTCTCCATATGCATTGACGAGCATAAATTGCTTGGCAACTATATTAAAATAATCGAATCACAACCCGTGAAATAATAATAGAAATACTAGAAGAAATAATAATAATATTATTGAGGAATTCTTGTGGCCATCTGTGGTCTTCATCATTAGTTCCACTTCTCTCAAATGGTTCTTTCCGAGAGCACCTGTATGAGTTACTATAAAAAATATCCAAATCGCTAGAGGTGTGCCTATAATATTTGAAGAGTTCTCTCGATTTCTCCAGGATTCCATCATCAGATCCTGACCTGATGACAATGGGACCGTCTCGGAAGTATACCCTTTCAAACAAAAAAGAATTTTGCAAATCCGTCTATAGGTATATGACGGAGTTGTGCCCGAACATACATAAAAATAAAAATACAAAAATACATATAAAAACATCCGAATTGATAACCTCCTCCTTTTGGAAGTAGGACAGATTCTTTTCTTGTTAGCGACATGTGACTTTTTTATTCGTCCATGTTTACATCCAAAACTAAGTATTCGGCGTTACGATATTAATTGTTGCATTTCATAATCAATATTTTAGTTAATTAGTTAGCCATATTTCTTATCTCCAGTCAGTAATATTGCCAAATTAATAAACAATGAAATATTTGACAGCTATTTGCGACGTTGCCAATTTTTAGGATAAGCGCTCTTAAGTACAGTACAGCATGCGTTTTTTAAAAGGCTTGATTATGTTGGTCACGTAGAATATGTAGTGTGATGGAAAACATTGAACTTTTGATACCCAGTATTTTTAATACAATAATAAAATGTCTATATTTAGTTCATAACAACACAATTTGTTACAGATAATTATGTAACTCTAAACCAAGATTATGTTGCAACTGCAGTACTTATCATATTGCTTTCAATGTGATCTGCATTCAACTACTTTTTCTCAATTTATTCACATTTGACTGTCGTTTTTCTGACTCATTATGTATGCATCTTTTTATTTTATTCAACTAATACTGAATAACCTTGCAGAATGTTTTTACATTTCAAATTTTATTTATTACTAGCCGACCAGACAGACGTTAAATACAAAAATCACATAGAAAAAAGCGCTTTCCACCAGCGCAGTCACCGGGAAACCTTTTCAAATTTTGCTTTAGATAAAAACCTAATTCGGACTATTACGAACATTGAAAACAAAAAATAGCCGAATCAGTCCGGCTGGTCTGATTCGGCTATTTATTGTTTTAAAGTGATGAGCTTACCCAGGAACAGATTTTATTTATACTGCCTACTGCTTGCAAAACTGAAGACCGATGATGGCAGGATTGTATCCGCCAAACCTGAGCTGATCGAGATCGAGATGTTCTATGGACAGTCACACACGTCAACAAGTAACCCCGTTACGAATCTGGCAAACGATCCAAGAGATAGCTTGACCCGACTTTACACCGAAGACATCCCGGACGTCAACTTGTACGAGATTAGGATGAGTCTGAATCAGCTCAAAAATAATAAGGCCATGACGAAATTACGACTGAACTCCTAAAGGCCGGCGGAAAACCCGTTCTTAAGGCCCTCCAGAAACTGTTTGATTCCGTCATACTCGAGGGCAAAACGCCCCAGGCATGGAACAGAGGTGTGGTGATACTTTTCTTTAAGAAGGGCGACAATGCCTTCCTTAACAATTAAAGGCCCATCTCACTTCTGAGCCATGTCTACAAGCTGTTTTCAAGAGTTATCAAGAACCGTCTCGCGCGCAGGTTCGACGGCTTCCAGCCTCCCGAACAAGCCGGATTCCATAAAGGCTTTAGCACCGTAGACCATATACATACGCTTGCGGCAGGTTATACAGAAGACCGAATAGTACTCATACCCTGCCTCTCTGCTCAGCGTTTGTGGACTACAAGAAAGCTTTCGATTCGATCGAGACATGGGCTGTACTGCAGTCTCGTCAACGGTGCCAGATAGACTATCGGTACACTATGTCAGTTTCGACCTATCCTTCTGCAGTTAGGTGTGAGACGGGGAGACGTTATCTCTCTGAAACTGTTCACCGCTGCACTGGAGGATGATTTCAAGGTTCTAGGCTTCAACATCAATGGCAAATACATCACTAACCTTGGGTTTTCCGACGACATAGTTATCATGGCTGAGGCTATGGAGGACCTTAGTACAATGCTCGATGACCTCAGTAGAGCTTCCGAAAGAGTGGGCCTTAAATTGAACATGGACAAGACAAAGGTCATGTCAAATGCCCATGTAACACATACTCTCACGAAGATCGGAGACGATACACTCGAACAACTAGCTTCAACTTTCTGACTAACTGACTGACTCTTTGACAATTCAAAAGTGCCTGTAAATGGTTTAATTGAAATAAATGCTTTGAGTTTGAGTTTAGAGTCAATAAAGAAACTCATAAAAAGTAAGCAAAATGTGTGTATCCATTTACTTAATGCAGACAATAACAACTATTGCGATTGCGACCAACATTATTTTGAATGCTATCAATGTTAAGCATGTTCCAGAATATCAATTTCCTGCCTATTGAAAAGATAATAGAGACCTATTTGATTGTTTATATTCTACACATAATCAAATTAAATTATTTAGAGTAAAATTGACTTGCTGCATATTGTGAGGTTTAAACTGTGAGTGATAAAGTCTAAACCGAGCTGACATAAAATTAAAAAAAGATCATGCTGAATCAAATAAATTTGTTAGTACAAGTATAGACCGAAATCGCTGTACCGCGCCTTAGGTATATGCGCGGCAAGCCGGGGGGCAGTGCAGGCCGCTCATTCGTCAACGCTGCCCCACGCCTCGCCACGCTCCTAAGACGCTGCAGTCACACGTACAACGATCTCGGGCAAACTATACCATTAGAAAAAAGTTTGTCCTTTTAATATTTTGACTGCAAATTACACATAAACACCTATTAACAATCATGTTATTAGTTAAGTCATAAATGTTTACAATGAGACACTATTTAAACTAAGAAGTGAGTGGATACCAGGGAATCATGAAAGAGATGTAGGTTAATTTATTTATTTAGTTATTTCTGGGAAACTTAGGCAAAATATTTTCATCAGTGTCATATGCCCAGCCTTTTCCCAATTATGTTGGAATCGGCTTCCAGTCTAACCAGATGTAGCTAAATATCAGTATTTTACATGGAGCAACTCTCTCTGACCTCCACAAACCAGTTACTGGGCAATGATATCCCTTGGTAAGACTGGTTGTCAGACTTTCGGGCTACTGATGACCCGTAATGACTGTCAAAGATCCACAAATGACAGCCTGGACCAACAGCTCAACATGCTTTCTGAGGCACGGTGGGATCGTGATATGTAAAGATGTTCTCCCATCCACGGACTGACCGCGGCTACTGCAGCTTGGCCTGATTGATCGACCCATATGGCTTTTATTACGTACCCATGAGCCACTTTCATTGGTGTGTGTAGTAAACAATAGTCAAGAAAAACACACACAAACAACAACACAAATAAAAAAAACACAACATAAATATTTGTCTATTGAACCATAAGAAAGAGTTTTTTTAAATGGCAAAACAGGTTGTAAAACTAGGTTAATTATGTATTTATGTCAACTTTATTGTAATATTAAACAACATAGAAGTTACCTCAAGGTACCTAGTTATTTCGGTCTTATTGGATTGTTTTTCTACTAAAATATTGGATCAAAAGCATTTCTAATGACTATCATAAACAAAGATTCCGTAGGTACCTATAATGATGGTGCACAATGGAGGTAATACATAAACATTAGGCAAAGACCTCCATACAACTTCCTATAACATTGAGGTATTTGTAAACTCTCGCTATCTCGACGAAGGTCTATATTAATTACTAAACCATGCTGTTTATGTATTTAATTAGATAAAATGTCAGTCAACTGGAAATTAGACGACAAAGATAACGATTGTATGTCAGTGTCAAAGTTAGGAAACGGGAAATGGAACAAATATCCACCCATCTTTCACGCTCGAAACATAGTATAGGCGATTAGAAACCTATATGTAACATACACGCTATGTATCACGTAAAAATAGCGTAAAATTTACCTGTGGATCCGTGTCTTTGTGGCAAATACTATAGCAGCACCCCATGACGGCGGTTTTCAGCGAGTCGAAGCATGAATGCAACGACGTGTCTTCGTCGTCGGACTGCATAAATGTTTGTATTTATTGTCTCTCGATGCCGATAAAAATAGAAAATTCCGTATTTCGCAGCGGGCGAAACTCAGCAAGCAAAAGTGACAGATAATATGACACACAGAAAACATGAAATGTCATTGTCAAATGACATTTGGTTTCGTTAGGAAATCCATTCGCAGGTTACATGAGAGTCGAAACATATTAGATCAAAGTTCTAAGCTAGAATTATAATCATAATTTTAGAATAATTTATTGGTCAATTGTTACAAAATAAATTTTAAAAATAATAATATTGTATGCTTACTGTAACTAGAATATTTAAAATAAAACAATGGTCCCCAAACTAGGCAGCGCCAGTATCTTGGGGGCCTAAATTGCGTTAAATGTTAAATATAATAAGCTGTTGTGTTTTGTTTATTGCTTTGTAAACGCTCCACGTAATAACCGTATAGTGCGTTCCATTATTTCGCTCGAAGAGAAGACAACAAACGCACGGAGCGTTTGAATGAACCGCTAATGTTCATTCATTCCACATTGCATTCATTGTCGAGCGTAATATTTGAACGCACCCCTGTGACTCCTAGCTTTGCTGTCAAACTCAAAGTTTTCAAGTGTCAACTCAACTTGTCATATATTGTCAAGTGGTGGAAGCAAAATAGTAGAAATCACAAAAAGTCAAAAACACGTCGACTGAGAAGTTTAAGTTTAGAGACGGTTATTTTTAATTAAAAATGTTAAGATATAGAGGTAAAAAGAAAGTGATTGACAGAGTGAAGGAGCTGGACGCCTTCCCCAAAGTGCCGGAAGAGTACGTGGACAGCACACCTGTAGGCGGCACTTTTTCAGTTATCGCATTTTTTATAATTATGTGGCTGATATATAGCGAAGTAACGTACTATCTAGACAGTAATTTAGTGTTCAAATTCATGCCAGATATTGATATGGACGAAAAACTCCGAATAAACATAGATATGACTGTTGCTATGCCCTGCTCTAACATTGGAGCTGATATTCTGGACTCTACTTCACAAAGCGTGTTTGGTTTTGGTGAGTTACAAGAGGAGGACACCTGGTTCGAGCTCACACAGGAGCAACAAGACGCCTTTGATGCTGTAAAATACCTAAATTCTTACCTCAGAGAAGAGTACCATTCTGTTTGGCAATTGTTATGGAAAAAAGGCCATGGGTCTGTTCGTGCTACGATACCGGCGAGAAAAACAAAGCCTAACCGTCGACCAGATGCATGCAGACTTCATGGTGTTCTAACACTAAACAAAGTTGCTGGAAACTTCCATGTCACAGCAGGAAAAAGTTTACATCTACCAAGAGGACACATACATTTAAACATGTTGTTTGATGACACACCCCAAAACTTCAGTCACAGAATACACCGTCTCAGCTTCGGTAGTCCAGCTAATGGGATAATATACCCACTGGAAGGTGACCTTAAAGTCACAAAAGAAGAAAACATGCTGTACCAATATTTTATAGAAGTTGTCCCAACTGATGTAGATACCACATTTGAAACGATAAAAACTTTCCAGTACGCTGTTAAAGAGCTTGAAAGACCAATCAGTCATACTAAAGGATCCCACGGAGTCCCCGGAGTCTTTGTCAAGTATGATATGGCTGCGTTAAAAGTCAAAGTATACCAAGAAAGGGAAAATGTACTTCAATTTACGTTGAGACTGTTTTCGATCATCGGTGGCATATACATCGTAGTTGGGTTTATGAGTACTATAGTTTTAGCTGTAAGAACAAACTTTTTCAAGAAAGTTGCACCTACTGCGGTTGCACACAAACAAGCTTATGATGCTAAGATTCGTCCGCAGACAAATCCATTGTTAGTCACACCAGATTTAAGTGTTCCCATAGAACTTGTAAGACCATGATAGCAAATTTAAATTAGTACTAAGTTTATTTACCTAATTTTGTATTGTATATAGAGATTTTTATGAGTATTGTGTTCCACTGAAATTTAATTTGAATCTTAATTATTATTTATTGTTCTTTCTACTTTTATTGACTTCAATTATTTCACTCCACTATTAACTAAGATCGGTGATAATGATAACTGATAAGTTAAGTAGACACAATTTATACAATTTTATATTCTTTGAGATTATTTCTACTATGTAAAATGGGAATTTCTGAATTATATACTATAATATTATTTTAAATTATGCAATTAAGGTCAGAATATTAATTATAAGTATTTTTTTTGTATACTTTTTATTTATTTTACATGTATTGTTTTTGTATATAATCATGTATGCTTTATATTATTCTCTCATATGTGAATACATTATTTACAATATTATTGTGATGTGTTGCTTTTTTCTTCCATACTGTAAATTTTATAAGACTGAAGAATGACACTCCTACAAACAATAACTTTGTAAAAGTAGTCCTTGTGACGTCAAATTGACTCAGATAATTTCCAACTAAGTCAATAAAATTCTTTGTAATAAGCAAACTTTGCAAAAATATCTGGGTCGATAATGTTCAATAAAATAATGTTTTACAGGCAGGTGTTTTACTTCCCCTTAAATTTGGCATGCGGGGCTAGGGGGGTTGGTAAACGGTTCTGAGTGGTTGTCTCTTTCGCTCTCGTATGCCCGGTGTATTTTGCATCGCGGCGCACGCTCTGCTTCTCTCGACTCGTTTTGTTCTCGTCGCGGCGAGCCGGGCCGGCCACCATTCGCGCGGCGGCATCGCCCCACGACGAATGTGTTACCACGTTCGATCAACGAAAACAGTCGAAAAGTTTCCCAACTTTTTAAACGAGCCCATGATACAATACTTTTTCTGCAGAATCAGCAGTGCGGTGAAATAAAAGTGGTCAATCTTGACGAGTGTTTGTGAAGTGCGTCTACGATTTTTTTTTGCGATCGTAATTTACCGTTTCATTTGTACTTTACTGTTTTGTTCGATAAAAAAGCGCGTAAGCAAAGTTGCAATATTCGTCGAGGGCCGTATATGGTATAGTTGAATCTTGGGGGCTGGCGTCGGTGAAAGTAGACCTTTGTTAAGTTCAAAAGGACACTGGCGTGCAACTGGCTCGAAACGACACGTTTTGCCTGCAGTTTGCGAGAAGGTGAGCGGCATGAATTACCTACTTAGTTACTCTTCAAACTACAGTTATCTTTACAACGAGATTTTTTTTTAATCGTTGTACCTATTCCAAATAGTATTTCTTTCACTTTGGAATTAGTTAGATAAGTGCCGTTATTTGACTTGTTATCAGTTGGTTTACTTAGTCTACATGCTGCTAATGAGCGTAGGTACTTATTATTCTTATTAAAAATACATCACATGCAGCAGTGTCTAAAAATTCTCACATTCTCAACTTTAAACAAACAAACACAGCAACAAGTTTTTTTTCTAATTGCAATGGATCATCTCTCAATATGCCTTTTCCTTTTTTCCATGTGATGTTAACCTCTGTGGTTGTAATTGCTATTTTCAAAAATCGATAGTTCCATTAAGAATGGCAGCCAGCTGAACGACTTCGATGCCATTCATGCAGCGCAACTGTAGGTCAGTGCCCTATACCCTACCTGTTGACTCGGCACTCCCCGTCGAGCCGGTTCTCCTACACCAACGGCTCACTGAAAAAAACGTCAGGTTTCAACTGACATTGAATAATAAATCGATGGTTTCGATAGAAAAACATGTTGATTATCAGATGACTTGACTCGCGTGCAAAAAACAAAGAAAAGAGGGAACAACTTTAGGGCTGCATCGAAGTAACTTACTCGGGAACCTGTTTTCTGCCTTTTTGGATAAAAAACCTCGGCGTTAAATTAACTTATTCTTAAGAACTTATTTTGTAAAATGAAAAAAAAAGATAGCAAAACGTAACAAGTGATCTAAATCGGTTCAACAATTTCAAAGATTATATCTTGCGAACAAGGTTAGCAACTTTCTCTTGCCGATAGATAAGCAGACGAAATTGGCACCCTTTATTATCGAAGTCATTACTGGCAAAAGAAAAAGAAATTGGATAAACATCTCGAATAATCTTTCGGAATTTGGCGAAGATGGCTACGAGTTGGTACCTACCTACTAATGTTTTAACGTTGGGAAATTAGAGCTACCAAAACAGGAAATTACATAAGATATGATCTTTTTCCCGCTAAAAGAATAGTAATAAGATGTGATAGATAGTAGCCTACCTGTATTATGTAAATTTCTTTAGTGGTTTAGCAATAACAGTTATTCACACTTGCATGACCAGTAATTAGTCCGAGGTTCCGAACACTATTACCACCAACTGAGTTTAATACATTATGATGGCCAGATGCTATCGTATGATACAATAAAGGCTCCTGCAGACCAGCGTGACGCGACTCGAACAATACAATTTCTAAGAAAACAAGACAAGCAATTATTAATAATCATTCATTCGGATTTTGCTATCGAAATTATGATTGGAAATCGCGGCATTTGTAGTAAAATTATCGACATTCAAGGATTTGGCATCTTCATTGAACTACGTTCACAAATGGGGATTTTATATTATAAAACTTCATCATAAACTTAAAACTTAAATTTTTCCTATCTCTAAATAATAATTATGCTTCTAAAGAGCGTTGATTTAGATTGAAGTGTTTAAACATTTTGGGAACACCAAAATTTCTTCGACATATAGTTTTTGTTGATCCGAGCCACCTGCGAGACACGCTAAGTGTTGGAGCGACGATTATTTTTTATTCCAACACATGTTTTCAATTCCTTCCAAGCCGTTTCTAAACAAAACGATGATGGTGTTAACGGGGCGAGACAAAATCAACCGGGCATTAAATAGAAATAAGATTACAGAACTAGAAGTAGGTATAGGCTGCCTTTAATTAATCAAACGCTAGAAATAAACTTTCCAATGAGATCGCAAGAACAGCTTTGGACGAACAATTACCTAATGACAGAGAATAATTGCATAATTTATGACTTGAAGTTGGGATAGATTCGAACTACAGGAAATGAAAATTAACATAACTAAAAAAATTGAACATAAATCCTACGCCAGGGGGTCTACTCCCTAACCGAAATTCGTAGATTTGGCCGAAATTACGGACTTCGGTTAGGGAGTAGACCCCCTGGTGTCCAACCTCCCTAAATACCTACTAGGTATGTTAGACTTTATTTATATGTGGTGAGCCACTCATTTCAGTGTGAGCGACAATTCAATTTAAAACTTTCTATTTGACATTTAGGAACTCGGCTTTCAGAACGTGTGTCAAATTTATGTGTGCTAGGTGCACACTTTGACTTTAATCCAGTCCTACAATTTGGAACGAAACTTTGAATATGCTTATTATCCATACTCGGAAACCTGGCTGTGTTATTTTAATCCTCTTTTTCATACTTTTCTGGTTGGTTAATTTATTATAATCAAGCTTACCCATTACCTATCCGTTGGTTAAATGGAGGCCAAGCTGGATTACGAGTGTCTGTTTCATCTTTTCAGCATTAATTTATGCACAAATCAAGCTCTATGATCAACTTTTTCTTCCCTGAAATATCCAAATCTGTCAAATCCATTGTCATTTGGAGACTGCCAGTTAAAATATCAAACCATTTCTTTATTATTTTAGTAAGTACTTCTGTCGATTAAAATTAGTTCAGTAAGTTCAGTCTCCCTTTCCCGAAGCTCATTCATTACATTATTCAGCCTTCGTTTACTCCAAATATTTATTTGTTTCGGCCTTGGCCCATCTCGTAGGTTCATTTGTTTACTTTTCAACTCACTGTTGTTCTAACAGTTCAAACAAAAAGGTTCGAACTCTTTAACACGTTCTATTTTTGAAAAGAAAAATATTGTCTATGCGTACTAAATAATGGAAGCAAGAATAATAGAAGTTAGTGAAGTATAGAGGGTTTATTTCAAGAACAGGATGCGGGCTGGGATTTTTTGTAAAATGATACTGTCTTTTATAGCATGAAGGAGGATACTGTAGCACTTGCTAACTGGTTCGGAGAAAGTCAGTAACCCAGTCAACTCCTTTCAATGCTATCGACATGTCGATGTGTTATTTTAATCGTATCATCACGTTCGAGGCAACGTAACGTGTTATTTTCTATAGTTTGGACGCCATTTATGAGAATGTACAAGACAAATTATCTTTGGAGTATTTTAGTGAGTGAGCAGAATTTCAAGAAAGCATTTCGATGCCACTTGAAAGTTTTATTTGTTGTTACGTGTTGTTATGTTTTTAACGGGTTATTTGTCACTTTTGTATGGAAACCGGTTTGGGCTCAGTATAATATTCCAAGTAACTTACGGATTAACAGTTAAGCACGTGCTAAGCGCCTCTAGTTGATACAAATGCGACTCGGGGAACGAGTGAACGACTAATTACCTACTTACTACGATTCTCAAAGTCTTCGTCACCTTTGCGAGATGTTTAAATGCAAGCGTTGCCAAGTTGAGAGTAGGGATGGCGCCAAATGCGTGGGATGTCAGGGACAGTTCGACTTTCCCTGCGCTGGCATCACTGAAGGTGGATGGAGGAAATTGGGTGAACGGAAATACACATGGAAGTGCAGTAATTGCAAATCCTCGGCAGCATCCAGCCCTCTCCCTACAAGAGCAGCCACCGCTACGCCCCCCGTACCGGCTGACATGGAAAGTATTATGTCTGAGCTGAAGGCCCTCTCAGCCCGGATGGACGGCTTGCCTGCATTAATTGAGAACGTGAAAGCTATCCAATTGGAACTGGCAGAGCTTAAATCTATCAGATCGGAGTACTCGAGTCTTAAGACAGGTGTCGAGTTTCTGGACCACTCGGTGGAGACATTAGCCACCAAAGTGTCGGGGTTGGAGAGTGATGTGGACGGCCTCAAGAAGAATAAGGACCAGATAGCAGCGTTACATGATCGATGCTCCAGAATAGAAGATCTGCATCGCGAAACTGAGCAGAGATCTAGAATGAACAATCTAGAAATTAAGGGTGTACCGGTAACCAACTCGGAAAATCTGTTCGCAATTGTTGGCAAGATAGGAGACATAATTGGGTGCAGTATCCCGAAAGAGCAAATAAACTTCATTGCGAGAGTACCAATGCGAAACAACGAACATAATAAAAATATCATTTGCTCAGTTCATAACAGATACTTGAAGAATGATTTCGTGGCTGCAGCAAAAAAACTTAAATCATCTATAACTGCGAGTAAGCTGGGTCTACAGTCTGACAGTGTCATCTATGTGAATGATCACCTGACATTTGAGAACAAAATGCTTCTAAACAAAACGAAAAAGCTTGCTAAAGAACGAGGTTTTTTATACACTTGGGTAGTTGGTTGCAAAATCCTCATAAAGAAAAATATTACCTCTCCGACTCATCATATAAAAACGGAACAGGATCTAAAAAAGTTTCTCAGTTAAAAATGTTGTGTCAATTTTATACTATGCTGTACCTGTATATTAGCACTCAGTGTGTTAATGGTTTGAGAACCACTGATTCCATTTTTTTGTGTACATTCCTTTGCTGCTGCCCTATTGTTCTCTTATCGCTCAGTGTTGACCATGCCTATTGTTCTATTGAATCTTATATTATGCTTGTAGTTAAGGTTGCAGTTTGTTTGATCTCGCTCGTCTTTTTAATGTATTTTGGTTTAATTCTTTGCTTTATACTGAATGTACCTCATATAACAATTTCTGTTGAAGTTCTACTAATGCGTTATCTTTCTGTTAGCGATGTCACCTATTAGTGTATTTTACCAAAATGTTCGGGGATTGCGTACAAAAACGTCAGTATTTTATCGAAACGTGTGTGTTAATTTCTACGATATTATTTGCTTAACTGAGACTTGGCTTATTGAAGGTATTAGTGACCGCGAATTGTTTGACGACCGTTACATAGTGTGGAGGCGCGATAGAAATTATTCTAATACAAAGCAAACTTTGGGGGGTGGAGTGCTTATTGCGGTGCGACGGGAACTTGTCAGTGATCTACGCAGTGAATGGTTCTCGTCTGCTGAAGACTTGTGGATCACTATCACCCTTCATAGGAAAAAACCGCGTGTGTCATACAAAATGCATCTGTGTGTAGTGTACATCTGCGATCAGAAGCTTGGCCACTCCCAGGCAGGTCAGTTAACTATTTTTTCTAATAACCTAACAGACATTGTTCAGAAGCATCCCGCTGATAAGTTTCTAGTTCTTGGAGATTTTAACCTACCAAACATAATCTGGAATCCAGATGATGATGGTCATTCTGTTCGGCCTAATAATATCCAAGGTCATGTTCAGGTTAATCTCTTTGATAATTTTACCGTCTGCAACTTCTCGCAATACAATTCGCATGTAAATGTGAACAACAAAATACTAGACTTAGTTTTGTCTAATAGCGAGGTCTCAGTAGCGGGTTGTGGTGATCCCCTGGTACCGGAAGATTCGCATCACAAGGCTCTCTGTGTGTCTGCTGACTTCGTGGAACTTCACACTCTTCCTGCACTTCCTCGGGTTAAATTTATGTACAGGTCGGCCGATTATACGGCCATTAATCACCGGCTTAGCCAGATTGACTGGTACAGTGAAATGAGCATGAGAGCATTCGAGGATGCTGTATCATTTTTCTACGACACGCTCAATGATTTGCGTGATTCTTTTGTGCCAGTTAAGACGGTCGTCCCATCCAGTAAGTATCCTCTCTGGTACAAGGTGCCTCTGATAAAAATTCTTAGAGAAAAAGCGAAGCACCACTCTAAATTCAAGAAATACGGAAACCAGTATGATCACGAGTCTTTCGTTTTACTTCGACAACGTGCTAAGTTAGTTGAAAGCGAAATGTTTAGCTGCTATATTAAAAAAATTGAAGAGGGTATATTTAAGACCCCCAAAGCGTTTTGGTCATACGTCAAGTCTAAAAATCAAACTAATTCGTATCCTTCCTTACTCAAATATAGAAACTGCACTTCCAGTAACGGAGAGGTTATTTGCAACATGTTTGGCGACTATTTTTACTCGAACTTTCTAAATACTGATAGTAGCACCTACGGTGACAACGGCCTATCTAATGAGCGTGCGCAGGGTTCTAACATGCATTTGGGCGGTATTACTTCAGACATACATTCGGTCGAAGTTAGTGAATTGGAAGTATTTAAACTACTAAAAGGAGTCGACTTGACAAAATCTGCAGGACCAGATAATATCCCGCCTATTTTTATATTTAACTGTGCTAAAAGTCTGACTACCCCTCTTTCACTTTTGTTCAAGCGATCCCTAGCTGTGGGTGAGGTACCTGCAATTTGGAAGTCAGCGTTGATCTCTCCGATTCACAAAAAAGGGCCTAGGGACATCGTGGAAAACTATAGACCTATCTCCAAACTATGCCTTTTTGCTAAAATGCTCGAAAAAATAGTATATAAGCAGCTGTATGCTACTCTTAAGTTAAGTATTAGTGACCGTCAACATGGTTTCCTGCGAGGTCGGTCCACAACCACCAATCTCATTCTTTGCAGTGATTACTTGACTGAATGTATGTCTCGTCGCACACAAGTAGATGTAATCTACACAGACTACAGCAAGTGTTTTGATCGCCTGGATCATGCTATACTCTTGCGTAAGCTATTAGCTATAGGTATCAGTGGAAATCTTTTCAGGTGGTTCTCGTCATATGTAGCCAACAGATGTCAAACTGTTGTTTTGAATGGATATACATCCAGAACTATGTTTATCCCCTCGGGGATTCCTCAAGGATCGCTACTGGGACCCTTAATGTTCAACATTTTCATCAATGACGTCTCTTCATGTTTCTCGAACTCAAAAGTTCTTTTGTTTGCGGATGATATGAAGGTTCTAAGTGAAATTGTAACTGAGGAAGATGCTGAACTTCTTCAACTTGATCTGGATAGATTCCAAGAGTATTGTGTCGCCAACCGCTTGGATTTAAATGTCTCGAAATGTTACTTATGTACGTTCACTCGCAAACCTAAACCTATTCTTTATGATTACAAGCTAACTAACACTTCAATATCCAGAGTTAATACGATTAGAGATTTAGGCGTCACTTTTGACTCGAAACTTCTTTTTGACACACACATTGATAAAATGATTAAAAAAGCTTCCAAGGCACTAGGTTTCATCATGAGAATATCAGCCGATTTTAATAATATAAAAACATTCAAAATTCTTTATTGTGCCTTTGTGCGCAGTCATCTCGAATATTGTTCACCAGTATGGAATCCTGTTTATGTTACTTACGTTAATCGCATCGAAAGTATTCAAAGGAAGTTTTTGAGGTACATTCAGTATAGATCTAAAATCTATTTACCTGACTATCATAGTCGTTGCAGGAAGTTTCACATTCTTCCACTAATCGAGCGGAGAAAAATTGCTGACATGGCTTTTCTGTTCAGTTTGGCTAAGGTTCAACCGATTGTTCTGAACTGCTTGGCAGAATTGGGCTACGTGTTCCATCATTTACCTTTAGGAATCATGATCCTCTGTATGTTCCCTCTGTACGGTGTATATACAGACAAAACTCTTATACTATTAGAGCTAGCAGATCATACAACTCGATGTGTCAGAATGTTGATGATCTGGACTTATTCACCACCAGTGTCAGTAAATTAAAAAAAACTATGTGTAACCGCTTCTTCGAGGATCACTGACACTTCTCAAGTTAAATTTTTTATTATTCGCTCAGAGTTCTTTTACTTCTTACTTTCTTTTACCTGTCTACTGTCTCTTGTTCTATCCTAATTTTTGTCAGTGAAAACTTGTAATTGGCCTTCTTTCACTATTGTTCATATATGCATAACCTAGCTGTAAGTTTTCTTAAAATAATAAAATAAAATAAAATAAAACAAAAGGATTTACTTTAAAATCGGTTGGTAGTTTTAGTGAGTTTAGCAAACAAATTATACTTCACTGACGTGATTCTTTGAATTAAAATGATGGGTTTTCCAACTATGATTCTGGAGAAGTCATATATTTCCTACTTCAGATTTATATTCTAGACATCTAAACAATTCTTAATTTCTAACTTCATCAGCCAGTAGGGATTTTAGGGGGGAGCAATTATTACTTAGTTACTTCTAATTCTCGCAAAGATGAGCGGTTTTTAAACACCTTATTAATTACCTTCGTCTTTAGACCTAAAGAATAAAAACCGGCCAAGTGCTACCTAGACAGTACACATTACGGTTTATGAGATACAGCCCGCTGACAGACAGACGGACAGTGGAGGCTTAGTAATAGGGTTCCGTTTGCCACTCTTGGGTACGGAACCCTAAAAAAGTAATCTTGGCATCAAGCCGAGATAAGCACTACTTACAGCTTCTTAGAAAGAGCTAATATTTTCCTTAGCTTACAATTTCATATGTGAGCATGAAACACGTAGCTACACAAAAGATATTAGGTACGATAAAGATTAACGATGTTTTCTTTATTATTTTATCGTTTTATTTACAAAAAGTTTAATGTTTTAGGCTCTATTATTTATTACGGGTAGATGGATGGACGTGGCTAGCTTTATTCTTCAATAAAGTTCAATAGAGTGCAACAACTATAGAGGAATTTAATAAAGCTGATGTCACATAGTATGAAGGCTTGGGAGAAAGTTATTGAAACGCAACTGAGAGAAGAGTGAAATTTCGCAAAACCAATTAGGTTTTATGCCTGGGTCGGGGAGCAACTGATGCCATCTTCGCTATCCGCCAGTTGTACGAGAAATACAGAGGTGCGTATAAAAACTGTACTTGCACATGGTACCTATTCGTTGACCTCGAAAAGGCATACGACCGAGTTCCTCGTGAAGTTTTGTGGTGGGCCCTTTACTCCTAGGAGAAATGTGTGCCAGGGAAGTATGTGCAGTTGATTCGACCGAATGTACAGTCGATGCAGACGATGCAGTACTCAAGTCCGGTCTACAGTGGGCACTACCGGCAGCTTTAATGTAGCTGTCGGCTTGCACCAAGGGTCGGCACTCAGCCCTTACCTCTTCCTGGTAATAATGGACGCTCTTACATCGGATATCCAGGAAGAGACTCCCTGAGGAGGTGTTGTATGCTGACGCTTTTTACGTGCACGTCTTTCTACATTGTTCTCACATGTATAATTTCAACATGAATGATGTAACCAATATTTTATAAGAATGTTATGATTTCAAAGAGTGTCCGTGGAGTTACTTGCCCGTTCTTCTCCATAGGAACCTACGCTTTGGAATGGGCAACTAGCTTCATATTTCTGACTGACTGAACCCTTGACAATTCAAAAGTGCCTTTAAATGGTTTAATTGAAATAAATGATTTGAGTTTGAGTTTGATTGTGCTGGTTACTGGAGTGGTGGGAAAGACTGGAGACCGTTGGCCTGAGATTAAGTCGGACCAAAACAGAGTACCTACTTGTTTTGTGATTTTGGTGGTCCTTCCATTCCTGTGCACATAATACCTCTCACCGAAACGCCCTTGCCGATCTGCTCCGACTTTCGGTACCTCGGGTCTTTTGTCCAACCGGGGTTGCGGGAAAGTCCGAAAGGGATACCGTGGCCCCTGGCATTGCACAGGCAACAGAAGGAACACGGGTGGGTTTTAGTCAGTAAGAGTCTGACAGGCCCTCCCGCTCCACCCAGAGCGGGAGAAGACATTTGATGATTTCCAACCCAAAACAAAAGAAAAAAAAGGGGTCGGTTGTCCAAGGGGATGGCGGAGTAACTAAAAATAATAATTATTATTAATCATTCAATTCAATTATTTCAAATAAATAACAAGTCAAATAATATGTCGCAGATTAAAATATCAAAATTTCAAATAAAATCCATAAAAATAAATATCTTAAACGAAATAACTATATATTCTAATAGAAATAATCATAGAATATTGTTTATTTGCTTATAAATAAATAAACTAGTAGGTAATCAAACAAAGATAATTACAAAAACAACACGAACTGGCACAGTAGCACCATCAAGTCGGAGACAATTTAGGCAGCAAAAGACGGAAAATCACCGAGCGTGCGCCGGCGCCGCATCCACTCGCTTATCCAGAAGTCATTAAATTTTGAAGTCATCATCAAAAAAATCATTTTGTGAATAATAGCATTTCTCCACCAGTAGTTTTCCAAGCCGTTTCAAAAATATTTTTTTATATATTTATATCGTTTGGTATTTTATTATATATTTTAATTGATGTTAAGTGAGGACTTGTGCTGTGTAATTTTATCTTATACTCGTATTGTGTTATTACGAACGTATTTTCAAACCGTGAAAGTGGTGCATATCGGCGAGGTTGGTCTGTAACTTTGAGCTAGAATTGTGGATATTGTCTAACGAATTTACAGATTTCTAGAATAGTCAAAGTTAAAAATATGTCTGGTGTCCTAAAATACGATTTACAACATTCGTCATTATCAATGTGATAATGGTTTACATTGTTAATGAATACATTTTTCTGTAGGATAAACAAGTCGTTTCTATCTACACTATTTCCCCAAAGAATTATACCACACTTAAGCCATGCATATGTATGGTAAGTGGATTGGGCAGTTTTTAAATTTGTAGTTTTTTTTTTAGCTCACGTAATGCACATGTAAATCTAGATAATTTGGATTTAATTTTTTGTATGTGCGCTTCCCAGATCATGTGGATTTCTAAGTCTAGACCCAACAAACTAAAAGTAGGTATCTACGCATTCTAATTTGATATCGTCAAACGTATATTTTATAGTCAAGGGATTTTTTTGGTAAGACCTTAATTTCATTTTTTTTTCCGAGAAATTAATTTATAAATTGTGGTATTTTATCCAATTTTGGATATATAACAATTTTGTATATTTAACTCATATTACAAACTTATTCATAAAATGATACAGACAGGATAACAAGCACAGACAAAAACGAACACTCACAAGGTAACAATTACAATTAACTCCACTATGTTTTATCATACCTCAAAAATACTTTTAACACTAGCAAATAAAACACTTTTTCATCTGCCAGCGCCAATATTCACCATTGTTTGTTGGTTTTGTCCAGCTTGTCCCTCCATCTTCTACATGGTCTGCTTCGACGCCTTCTGGCTGTGTGAATGTGAAGGGCGGGCGTTTTGGGGGACTGACTTATGTAATTTTGACGTTCGAAAAGTGCTGATCCTCAGCTTAGTTTGAATAAATGACTTAAATTTTGAATACTCAAATATAGTGGTTATTTTGGCCCACAAGTGCTCACAACTCATTAGAGCATACGACAGAAGTGGCTTTGAGTTACGTCAGTGATTTCTGCTACGAATATAAATACTAAGTGTGGTGTTACGAATATGGAAAATAAGTAAGTCTGTGCAAAATATATTCCACATAGGTTTAGATTGTTCGCGTACCTAGCTACCAACAACTTACATTCTATGTACATTACAAGTGTTGGCAATACATTTACGTATTACAACAGATGTTGGATCGGAACAATGGTCTCGATTCATAAACTGCGGAGCACGGCATGCGGCACTACGTCACGAGTATGCCATTCCTGACTGTTCAAACAAAGATCCTTTTGCAAACCACTCGGTATTCGTTGTACCTACCTACTAACTAATTGTGTTGATCTAACTGTGTTTAGCGGACATTTATCGAAGTTTTTGTGAGGTAGTTCTGGTGTTTAACGTTAGGAACAGGTACCTACTTCAGTACTTAAAGGCAATTCTTCTATGCGTGTCGTTGGCAATCTAAATTGAGTCGGCCAAGAATTTTTCATCGAGTCTGGCACCTTCAGGAGCGTTTCCTGTAAAGTGCAGACAACAGGACAGGCTGGACGTGTCCCATCGTTTGTGGAAAAGCTACGTTTACACTCCAGGTCGGAGTCATCTGTGAATCTCCACCTAAGTAGATTTAGCTTCGGCCAACCGGTCCGGAGTCTGTTTAAAGATTTTCAGGTATGCCAAAGCAACTCACGTCCAGGTGGGAGATTTCAGCAGGTTGAACGAATGGGTAAAGGCCAGTAGCTAATAAAAACTGTACCAAAAACAAATGATTTAGCCTCGAGTCTTCATAAAATCTTTATCAGTCAAAGATTTATTTGCAAAGATGCAAAGATTTATCGCTACATTTGAATAATAGTAAACCAAGATGTTAAGGGCAGTTCAGACTATGCTATACTATTTCGCTATAAAACGTGTTCTTTTTGTAATGCCATAACTAGGGTATTTATGAGACTATGTCAAAGAATCAACTGGCATTAATTATTTGTCAATAATTATTTTTTCGTTATTTGACGGCGATCCGTTATAAAGTGCACACACAATGGATTTGGTACTCACTAGTGTGGAAAGCTCATCAAGAGATGACGATAATATGGAATTAATTATTAAATTATTATTAATTTTGAAAAGGAACAATCAATGTAACGGATTGTGTATTTTCTGAATCGTAAGATATAGCTGAAAATCGCTCAAGATTATTGCTAACAACAAGCCAATACTTTATAGCATAGCGTTGTGTGAACTTGTCCTTATAAAATGTGTGTTGTGCTGTACAATATTTGCTTTAACATAATGATGCTGTAAGTTATAGCGTATTCTGAACGAACTGTCCTATAAGAAGCGGTATTATGAGCAGTTTACTGCCTGGTATAAACTCACAAGCCATAAAAACAGTAACTGCATTTGAATTATACAATAAAACATTGCTTTGTGGCTAAATTCCGCAAAACATTATTTAAGATAAAATAAGTAAATGGAGATTCTTAGGTAGGTACTTACATAGAATACCCTATGTAAGAACATCTAATTAATAAACGTGTATTTTCTATTCTATTAACTGCAATAACTTATGTATTGTTATTAAATTATCTACATACTATGTATTAAGTTATTATTTTTCTTTATAAACCATTATAATTGTCTATTTAACATAAACAACTTATGGCATAGGAAAAATACCGCTTCAAAGTTTTCCTTTATAAGTTTATATTGAATAAACATCCTTAACATACCTAATATTATATTAGGTACCTATATTGTCTCACTGATGATCTGAAAACAAAAGAAAATTAGATAAATAGCTGTTTATAATATCTCTCAAGTTATTAATTATATCAAGATAATCAAATCACCCTATATGTATGTAGAAATTTAATTTACGATCCAGTTCATCAACTTATCACAGATTTTTTTTCCCCGAGGTCTTCACTAAATACCTACAATGAAATTGCAGTTGTTTATTTTGAGAGTTTCATGAGCGCCAAACGTGACATCCCCCACAGACTACATAGAGATATGACATCCCCTAAAGTTCTGACATTAAGCAATCACAAAGCTGTGTAAGTGACATTTCTATCCGTACAACAAAACATTCCTTAAATTGCATTCTACGTACATTTTAGAAAGTTAAAGTGAAATGACGTACAAATAACTGATTATCGATTCAAAACATGTCGTGATGTTGCGTCGCGTTTGCGCCGAGTGTGTGTAGTGTGTTATTTGTCTTGATACCGATCTTCAAATGCTGGTGTTAGAATTGAATCATGCAGAACTAGGTAGCTATGTGATTGCATTATATCGTTTAATTTATTAGTGCTGTTTTGCATGACTAACATATTGTATACAGATGGTATCTTACATTTGACTGACCTAGAATGCGATGCGGTTGTATTCTATCTACTCCTTTTTTAGTAAAGGTTCCTTTAACTTCAAAACTGGCGAAATGTGTAGGTAGGTACTATAGGCGCGCCTCTGCTCAACCCTTTCGGGATTACAGGCGTGATGTTAAGTGCTGTGTAAAAATCCAAGACGTTTATTGAAATTAGTTTGATAGCTAACAGCGAACGAAACAAAATGGCGAGAAGTTCAAATCAATGCTTCGGTTAATCACATCGTTGGTGTGTTTTCAATCTCTTTTCCTTTCAATATTCTCTGTCTATCTAAACACCGACAAAGGGAAATTCCTTTCTGAGGAATTTAACTCCACTCCCCTAAAATATGACCTTCGCAGCAATACGTGCTTTCAAGCTCGATTTCTGTCGATCGCATCGTCGAAAATCGAGTAAATATGGGGGCACTGATAAATCGGTTGTTAGAAAACGAGCAAAAATATGTAAGGATACAATAAACGGAACATCTGTTCTGCTGCGTAGCCTTAAACACAAATTATTTGCAAAGAAGTCTGAGCATTTGCAGTGTCACGCGCCAATTTTGGGTACCTACTTATTTTAGCGTTTTTTTTTCATCGACATCTAAAGCGGTTTACTTCCTTCTGTCGGTTCAGTACAAACGATACTATGCAAGTTGGTAGCGCAGTTGACTTAGTGCCATCACTTGTGGGACTCTTTTATTGCAGCCCATTGCTGGACTCATTATTCTTCAAATGCACTAAGTATGCTATTTTATAAAGCCTTTAAAACAAGGCTTTAAATTCAACCTGCCAGCATTCCTCGGCCTCCCGCATGGTTCAACTCCCAAGAACAGCCCGTTCAAGGCATCAATTTCCTACGAACATATTCAAGTGTACATTTAGCACATATTACTAATATCCGCAGTTAGTTTATGTTACGCCGTCTTCCTGTAAACGTGTTGATTTCATGGTACTAATTAGCTTAGCATAGCGTTGATTAATGTTTAATTAGAGATATCGAACTGAATTTTCAGCTGTAGTCTTTTCACATCCTTTGGGAGGCATTACGCCTGATGGGTGGTGTAAGAAAATACCGCATTCCGGAAAAGTTGGGATCAGCTGATGACCTTCGTTCAATGCCACCTTTACTTTTCTTTAGCGTAGCTCCATAAAACCTAGGGCGTAGCACTTACCTAGATAAAAATTACGAGCGTAATATTCTTCTACTTGAGATCTAACTGAACCTAACATTTACATAAAAATGCTAGTACTCAAGTCTCAACTCAACCCCGTTACACCCTCCATTTTATTCCCCTTTTAACCCACAAACAATTTATATACCCAATTGTTATTAACAGTTTTCATAAAGAAGTTTTGAAATGTAGCCCTTTGTATACTTATCGATATTACAAAAAAGAGCTGAATAAATCATGGAAAAGTTTTAGGGTATACTTCCGAAAATTCGGAACGTTTTCATATCGATATTTGGTAGGTAGACAAAAGTTTTTTCTAAGTAATATGTGGGAAGGAAACCTTATGTAAGTAATCCCTGGATGAGAATTTTCAGTTTATTTGTTTTGAAGAAGGCGAAAAATGACTTGTAAACCCAACATAACCTAAGCCTCCCAAAGTTATGGCAAGGTTGATCATTGAGCAACACAAGAACGTTTTAGAAGGTACAAATATGTCGATACGCTCCCAAAGCCCGCTGATTATCATTTTACCATTTACAGTGGAGTGGTGGACTCTGATCTTCCCTCATGGAAAGCGATGGATGAGGTCTAGAGTGGAACGAGCGTGCAGAAGATGCCTGTTCAGTCTTGCTTTGAAGGCTTACGGGTTAAATTCCCCTCCAGATTTATTATGTGCGCGGCCAAAGTGTGGAACTCTCTGCCAGCATGTGTGTTTCCTTTCACGTTTAAAGGAATTGTGGTCAACAATGCACCTTACAACTTTGCTGGTGATCTCGACTCCAGATCATAAACTATAGCGGCGTATAGAACCCGTGTTCATAATACACATCTCTTCGTACTGTTTTAACAGAAAATTACCATTTTAAATGCGTTAATATGTTAATGAATAATTTATTAAACTAGTCTTAATGTGTTAGTGGATAAAAAGTCAATTAGCTGGAAAAGTAACGTGTCTAGATTTAGCGGTGTCGTTTATCTCATCTCGATTTTTTTCTGAAACGTCTTCGCTGTGAAAGATTTATTTATGCAATGGTACCATTTCATATTTCTTACGCTTTGTTAAGGCGAAGATAGGTCAGGCTTGCTAATGAATAATACAGACAGTCTAAGAAAATTAGGCAAAAGGTAAGATTTTGTCTAGGAACGGGCACAGATCATAACCAGAATAAACAAATGTAACTTATAGTAAGGCCATTTTAATAGGTAACATTTGACAATTCATCAAAATTCAACAACGTAACCTTGTAACGCCGGGCATAAAATAATATATTTTTTCGTTTTGTTAGAACTGCACAATTGCTTAACTTTTTCAATTACGATTACATATTTAATGTGATAATGACCGATACGAGTAATTTTACGATTTTCTTTCACTAAACTGACAGACGTCAAATGTTACCTATTAAAATGGCCTTACTTTAGTTACTTGTCCTTATGGTTCGTTTAAGCATATGGGAAGACCCTGTAGCCTCTTCTTAACCTAATCAATCAGATGAAAGGCAAATGAGTCAGTCAAGCTTTAAATTTGAAAGGAACTCCTCAAAAGTTGCCTTCTTCTACTCCTTAAGGAAAACGTTATAGGAAGCAAAATCTCCATACACTAGAAGATAATCGAGAGATTAGAGTTCGAAACTCCACTGCACGAGTTTCATAGGGGGACCCCGTGGGGGACCTACGATAGTTAGGACTTGATGATCTTAGGTCAAAAGTACTAATAACAATAACATTTGCAACTATCCTACCAACGGACGTCAAACAATAATGTTGTAACAACACCGTATTAACATATGCTGTTATGATTGAACCCTATTGTTGTAGTACTACTTCTGAGTAGTTCTGAGTCATATTTACATTGGCCGAGTGTTATTTGTAAAGTTATGGCGCCGAAGATGCAATTGTTCAGCTAGGAGTGGACCCTTGATTTATGTTTTATTGTTATTTCAATAAGTGGAAGTGAAGTAGACTGCTGTCATTATATTAGTAAGTAAACACATACAATCACGCCTGTATTCCACGAAGGGCTAGGCAGAGGTGTACTCTAGCATTCCCACATTTCGCCAGTTATGTTTAAGTCCCATGCAATAGGGGTCGAGTCTATTGCCTACCGGGCACATTATAATCCAGACTCCGGGCTACTACTGAGAATTCCTGAAAAAACCCGATAACACTTTGGCCGACTTGGCTACTGCTGAGTATGTCAGGCTTACGTTCGCAAGGTTACTAGAATAAGATTTTTTTAAACTCAAATCGGTCTAGTTATAATGAAAACCAGTTTTTTTTGTATTTCATTTCGTGGGAAGTCGAGTCACTATTGTCTCTATAAGAACTATTGTATCTGTATTTGGACTAGAAGCTCCTGATTCTGACAATGGTCTATTCAGGTCGATTGGTCGTCAAAACACAAGTAATATCTAAGAGTGGACTATTTAGAACACCAACCGTTCGATACCAATATCTGTAATGACAGGTTACAGAAATGGGAACACTTACCGGAGAAAAATCGAGTTAGTCCTCACTGTCCTCAGTAAATTACTGGTACCTACAATGATGTTCGACGAATAGAAAGTGCATATTCATCATCATTTGTGTCTGCTTCGTGACGTACTGTGTGAGTAGGGAAGAGTGGTGTGACCCTTTTACACCATTCTTCTTTATGTCTACCCTTTATAGCAGAACTTTTTATGTCATAATATTATTTTGCACAACAGCGGTTAGCATAAACTTCATTTCGCAGAAAATCGCTTGGCATACGCACATTTATCATAAATTCTAAACTCATAATTTTGTAAGTCAGAATCTTTAGGCATACATTTCATGCAGATGGTTTCGCTCACCGCCGTGGCTGAGGCTGTTCCGCGATTCGCCGGCCAGCAAGCCGAAACTGTTCCTCAGCTCGCGGGCCGCCTCGCCCCTCCGCGCCTGCGCAGGCTTAAATTACACTCTAGGGGTAGAGTAGACAGGACTACGTTTAGTCAGTTCGGCAGCAATTCGTTTCTGTCACTAACTTTTATAGCACAACGATGACAATATATTTTTTCTTTTAAACTTTGTCCCACACTAGGAATTTCTCCTGTATTGTGGGTGCGTTTAAAGACATTTAAACTCACAATACACAAACATTCAGAACCAGAACAACTACTAATAGGTCATACAAATAATTGTTGGTTACACTACCAGTCTACGCTGGTATCTATATTTTAAAGAAAAAACTAAAAGAAAGAAAAATAATTTTAGAACTTGAACAATACAAATTCCAAGAAAACTTCACGGTATAACAATAGCCGGTGTCGCGTTGCGCTAGTCTGCACGAAGCTTTATCTGTCACAGAAACACGTACTAACATAAAAAAAGATAATTAACTCGAGTAGGTACAACAATCAAATAAAACACATGAGATTAAAATATAATCACGAGCACAAAACAGAAATAGTCGGCAGCTGCTGGGACGTCATGACTGTGACAAGGCTTCCACTCAGCATGATGCTGTGCTATGGGGACCCACAGCACAGCGCTGATTTTCAGTGGTCACCCGAAGAAGAGTTACTGAAACTCCGTACTACGCTAAGCCAACTCAAGGGTTAGTGTTCTGCCGGGGTCGCGGGAAAGTCCGAAATGGATACCGTCGCCCCTGGCAACGTACAGGCAACTGAAGAAACACGGGTGGGTTTTAGTCAGTAAGAGTCTAAGACGCCCTCCCGCTCCACCCAGAGTGGGAGAAGTTATTTGATAATTTCCCACCAGAGAATACAATCCCGAGCATGTTTTTCAATCCCGGGCTTACGGGATTTTTGAAGCCTTTTCCCGGGATCCCGGGCCTATCCCGGGATTAGACTATGTGGTTTCTAATTGGGCTAAAATAAAAAAACACGAGTAATTAAAAAAAAATGTCTTTAATGTCTTTGCACAACACAAATCAGAAAATAATAAGAAAAAAAAAACACAAACCAAAAAATACTATACTTTTGCAAGAAATTAAAAAACAGCACAAAATAACTATTTAGAATTTCGAAAATATAATCGCAGAAATATCAAAGCATCCAATGTGTGACTTCCGAGCCTGCTTCGTAGTTTATTGCCAACATAAGCAGCAGCTGAAAACGCTCGTTCAGCTTCTACACTGGTTGGAGGAATAGACAATAGATACTTATATGCTGTTTCTAAGTGTAGTAAATAGTGGGTACCTACGTATTGTACGAGTTGCTTTTTGTCGTAATGTATTAAAATAATCTAGGCAAGGTTATTTTCAAGGCGCAACGGACTACGGAATACAAACTAGACATGTTTGTAGCAATCCCGAAAATCCCGAGATTAGCCAAGTACAGTCCCGGGATTTTCGGGGCCAGAAAACGGTCAGTATTCCGGGATCCCGAGATTCGGGATCCCGGGATTGTATTCTCTATTTCTCACCCAGAAAAAAAAAGCGTTAGTGTTACAATACTTACAACCGATGTGCGTTCGACTGCACAAGGTGTTTGCACCTACTTACAAGATGGTGTTAAGTATTTTATTCATATTCTCAATGTCGTAACAAAGTACGTATTGTTGTTCAAAACTTGTAATATATTATGAAATGACCCAGTTACCATGTTAATTAGAATTAATTAACTTTTCAACATGAAGGTCGCACTGTCTGGCATTTTGAAGAGTTACACAGATTTTTCAGGTAGAAGTACCACCTATATGTATTATTATATTTTGTAATAAGGAAAATTTAAAATTATGATTTTCTTAATTCGTGTAGGTAATTTTATGTCGGTCAAGTTTATTAATAAAAGATATTAGGTAGCTACATTAAATCTTAAAGCTATTTATAAACTCTAAACGAGGAAAAGTGACTTTATTTAAGTGAGGTAGAGTCTGATTCTGTATTCAGATAATCCTAAGCTGTTCAAAAGATATAGAATATTTAACCCATTCAATTAGTTGCTCAAAACACCAACAACCAATCATATAAGTAGACAACGGTTTAAATAAATAGACCTTTCAAACACTCGTTTTGTCTTCCATAAAAAACCTGAGCAAATTGTGACCCTTTTCAGAATCAATCTAGCCTCAAACATGGCCGTACATAGACTTGGCTTACAATTTATTTGTGGTCTTCCAAAGTGCTTTTCGTGTATTCAGCTCAGTGTCACGTTTACTTACCGATACATAGAGCCTTCTCCTAGGACATTTTTGATGATATGTGGACTAGTTTCGGCAAAAAGGTAGGTAAATAAGTGTTGAATAGTTTTTGTGAAGTCCAATTTGGGCATAGAGATAGTGGTCAAATATAAAAAAAAAAACTATTGCATTGCGCGGCCAAGAAAACAAATGATAGAAAATGTTCGAAATTAAAAATTGATTTAGGATTTTCTCATTCGGATGGACGAGGAACATCCGGATTCTGAATTCAGTTTTTAAAGTTGAGCCCTTGTCTAACTCTACGTTAGAAATTTTAATTTTAAATGATCGATTGAATTGATCGTTTTTATATTTTTAAGTATTTGTGATTAGTATGTTGGATTGGGATTAGGTGCCTTGTAAATAAATAAATAAGTTAATTAAGATGATTCCTAAGTACTAAGTAAGAAATTTAAATTCAGAAACCGGGTGTGAGTAATTCGGCATAAGAAAAATTGACGTCTTGCGAAAATTGTAACAATAAGTCTCAGGCAGATATTCAAAAAGCACTACACACTGCTTACTTGTAGTAGAATCCAACTCCGTAAAAGTACAGCCTTTATTTCCTCAACAACCATAACCCATAGACCAGACACCGTTTTGTAAAGCAAGCAACGCGCACTAATAGCTAACAGCGCCATTACTTTAAACTAACATGAATGACTTGTGTGGGTAAGATAACCATTGCACGCCATTGTTGTTCAATCGATAGTTTCACCAAATTGTCGTAGCAGTCGGTCGGTATTTTGTTAAAGGTGGTTACACATTTACGGGCTATAAGCGCGATTTCTTGTGTTCTATTTAGATGTTGTAAATCGGTCTCCTGTCAATAAAGCGCTCCAAAACATAGATAGTTGACGTGGCTCAAAAGGCTCCTCAACTTAAATGGCCGGATAAACTGCGTGGGCCAAATAGTGCAGAAATGGTTGCCTGAGACAGTGAGGCGGAGTCGCGGCAGGCCACGTAGGAGATTGCGAGACTAGGATAGGCGATAGGTTCCGTCAAAGATGGAAGGAGCTGAGGGAGCTTTTGTTCAAGAGTGAGAGCTCAAACTGGTTGGAGTAGGACAATGAGATGGCGGGCTGTCATTTGCACTTTTCAGTTTTGACCAAGTGTGATTAAAGCCCAGTCACTGCTGTACAAACCCGGGTGCCCAATGAATAGGTTCGAACGCCATCAAATCAAATTAATTTGGAATCGTATGTTAAAAAAAATGGGGAACGAACATTTTTAAGATTCTACATACAACCACGGAAGACCGCATAAGCCTCTTGTAAAGCCGCGCTATACCCGGCAGTAAAGGAATGGCGAAAATATTGCAGCGTCTCAACAGTGCTACCAAATTGCGCTACAAAATCGCAGATGTGTAACCATCCTAACACAAAGCCATGTCGGATTGCTTCGTCAATTAGTTTAAACTACACTTCGGTAACGAGTTAACGACTACCGTAATAAGGCAGTAATGCTTACTAATAATCTTTTCTTTACCAGTGTTTTGTTGTCCTATTTGGTGGACATGTTTTTTTTGGGAGTTGGTTGTGTTCCATAATGTATGTGTTTTGGTTAGTGTCATACATACATTTATGAACTTAGAACTTCTTTCTGTATTTGGCGACACACTGACATGTTACATTTCCGCGTACCTACTCGTATAAGAACCTGTTTTTATGTTGGAAACTTCTTTTTTTTTAACCAAAATACGCCCATTCTTCATTCTTTGCGCCATTTTAATTTGCAAGACTTGTGATAGTCACACATCATCCATAGACTTATATATAAAGACATGACAGACGAACTTTTTGGCGGCACGGTTGGTGCAGTGGTTAAGCGATTGACTGTTCGCTGCGTGTCGCGGGTTCGATTCCCGCACAGAACAAATATTTCTATGACTTACAAGTAGTTGTTCCTTGTCTGGCAGTTTGTGAATGTGAATTAAAACGTTAGTAAACGCACCCACAATACAGGAGAAATTACTAGTGTGGGGAAACGTTTAAAAAAAATACAGCAACTTAGTTTCTATTTTTGCGCACACGTCCTGCAAAAATGATATTATAGTGATACGGCTGTGTATTGCTCCATCTCAAAAGCAAAACATTGGTGCCGATTCTCTTGTACACCGGCCTAAACTAACTAAACTATCACTAAAATTCCTTACTTTTGACTATGAGAATCTTAACGCTATTCTGTAGTAAAAAGTCTCTAAATTAAAATAATATTTTGACACAACTAAATCGAATTTGACAATTGCGACTCCACGTGGTACATACTTGTTTGCCCTACCCTGTGATTTTTTTTAGAGCTGGAGGCGCGCAGTGGGGGCATCCTCGACGTGTTTTATATGGAATTTTTTACTTTTTGTATGGAAAATAAAAAAAAATATTACCTACGTGTTGAGTATTAGGGGTATAAGGGTTTTTTAAAGGGGGTCGAAATTTTCATTATTTTTGCGATAGGACACACCATTTTCGAGATATAAGCAAAAGAAAAGAAAAAAATCCAGTACAAACTGTTTTTGCATCCGAACTCGAGATGTTCGTGTGAATTTTAGTTCATCACAACTAATAATATTCCACACCATTTTCAGTGGCGATTAAAAATGGTCAGAATTAGTTAGAAAATTAAAATTTTAGGTGAAAAACGTCAAATTCAGAATAGCAAAATTGTCATTTTCACTAAATTAAAATCTCAGTACAATCTTAGTGCTGTCAAACTAAAATATAGTTAAGTTGTGCCAGTTTAGTCTATTTCAGAATGAGAAATCATCGTTTGACAGGAGTAAACTAAATTTTGGTGATTTTTAGTCTAGTTTAGACGCATTTGTGACAAGAGAATCGGCACCATTATCATACCAATATTAGTCTTAGTATCACCCATTCGTAATACATAGTTACCACATAAAATTTAAATATTCAGCGTGTGAGTCAGAAGTGTCCTCAGACATGCACATATTCATGCAGAGCGCGTAAATATTTTGTGTGCATTATGATAATGTGGGCTCAGTTGAGTTCACTTTGTTATTCTTTAGATTATGTGAGGACTGGTGACAACGACTGTGTTCTTGAAAAACAGTATCCTTTTTAATTTGTAAATGATGTAGAATTCTGCTCATTCATGAAATAAGCTATTTGTTTGTCGGTGTTATCTCTGTGTCTCTCTGTCATATGTTTCTTTTTTTCTGGAGCCGTTAATACTTCAAGGAATTTAGAAAAACACCCTAGAATGATACCTTAGCATAATCAGCCTATAACGTTCCCACTAACGGAACACAGGCCTCCGGTCGATGAGAGTGAACGGGCCATAATCCACCACGCGGACCCAGTGCGTGTTGGGAATCATTTCTTGACATAGAGCCCAACCGAATTACTTGGTTCTGGTTCTGGCGAAAATGCAAATCAGGCCGAATTTTGCTTTCGTTTTCAGCCGAAACAAAACCCCGTTTTCGGTCGGACTATACCAGTTAGGCAATACCTATTCACCAGGTAAATGTACCATCAATTTCAATGAACTTATCTGCGCAGTAAATGCGACAATTTAATTCCATTGATCGATTTTTGCTCACTGACAAAATAGAAACCCGCAAACTCCATTTTATTTCTGAACAATGCTTGTTAGTCATTATTCAGGTTTTGTCATCTGTATTTTTATTTCATTCAGTTTCATAATCCTAAACAGATAGTCTATTAGCTATCATACCATCCTTCACAGTTCGTTAAACTCAATCAACGAACTGGTTATATTTTATTATCTTCAACATTGTTTTTATATAACTGTTACAAGCAACCCGACGGATTGTTTCGCGTTATTTTTTATGTTATTTATACGAATTTCCGTGACGAGTGTTATTTAACTTGAGGAAAGCAAAATTTGGCAGGCATATGTATACAAGGGTAATGTAGTACAATGAAATGAAATTGTTTATTCTGTAAATAGGATATTGGAATCACTTTTACACGCCATCTTAAAAAAAAAAAAATATAGCTAGATGAGTTTGGCGTTTCCTATCTGACTACTCTGAGACGAAAGGCCGAAACAAACTCAGAGGTCACAGTCTCTTTTAAAGTCCAGACATAATCTTGGTCAGGCCATATGAGGACCATGTAGATTAGTCTGAAATGGTCTTTTGAGAAAAGAACCACACAGATTTGAGTGGACCTGTCCTGTCAGTGCAAGCATTTGTCAGTAATCGTGGAGCTCAACTCAGAACTTAAGGAGCTCAACTCGACGAACATGGTATGGCGGAAGTTGGACTGGATAAAACTAGACATGAACTAACTAGTTTTGTTTAACTTAGGTACCTATATGAGCTGCTTCTATCCAACACCAATTCGCACTGGGCTCGCGTGGTGGAGTACAGTCCACTCCCTCTCACAGGTAGGAGACCTGTGTCCAACCATTGCAGTGGGAACATTATAGACTGATTATGCTTAAACAGCCTGAATTTTTAGTCACCGTCCAAATTTTGATATAACTATTAATCTTTGGCGAAAATTATTTTCTTTTAGTATCACTCAATACAAAAATATTGAGATATCACATCACAAAGTTATTATATACCACGCAGAGCGGATAATTGTTTCGAGAAAATGATTTAATATGAAAATTTTACGTATCGATTTTTTTTCAAAAATGGAGTTAGCGAATCATACCTAATGCTTAGAAAAAAATTGGGCGGTGACTAAAAATTCAACCTGTATACAATGAGCTGCTTCAAATATTTCTTCTTTTATTTATTTAATAATTCTTTCTTTGTTTTCTTTTTTCTTCGGGTATTGGGTTCCAAACTAAGAGTCCTCTTTACTGTCTACTCAGACAATAGAACTCTTGAACGATATGCTGATAAATAAACTTGTGTTAAAACTTGATGCTTTACTTATTCTTTCCCTCGTTCTTGTGGACGGCAGCCAACCAAGATCAAGAACAACGACTTGTTGCTTGTTTACGTTCTGTACAACCTTGTAGTTAGCATTTTTGTGACAATCACGGTATGCCTAGACATAACTTAGTTTTAGTTCTTACCGCCTTTCTTTGACTATATCTAAGTAAGATGGCAGCTCCTTCCTATGCCACCTATGCCATTTTTATACCTGGCTTTTCAAATGCCCACGTGTCATCCACAAGACAACACTCCCACTCTCAACTCCTTACTCCCGACCCGTAGATGTTTATGTTAGAAGGAAGACTTCACTAATCAACATTATTGTTCTCCTTTTACATTACAATTTCCCTTTAAAACATTTCGATATTGTGATATTGTTTGGCAATGCCTACGTGCTCTTTGTTGCGAACTCTTTGTTTCCTCTTGAAATCCCTCAATCCTACAGCGCATAGATTCGTGCCAAACCATAATGGCCGCCGTAATTCCACATTGTGTGCCTCATCCGGTTATCCGGGGTCATGTGTTGATCAGATCCGTGGCGGACGAACCGCAAATCTTGCAGTAATTCCGGATCATGGTTATTATTTGCAGTTTCATCTTTGTTCTATTTGAATTGTAAGATGTTGTGTCGAAATTTGGGTTTAAAAATAAGAGGCTCTACTTTTGCTGGCGTTTCAACATTTTAGGTTTATTTTAGGCATAAACAAATATAACAGTTGGCTATTACAATTCCACAAACAATCAATTTAACTATTTGAATGAGTATAAGGAATGACCTAATCTATCAGTTTTTGGCAAAATATTTGACTAAGATTACTGATAAATCAGTCAATCAAGTCTCAGGGTAACAAAAATGTTACGAGGATCCTTATAAGCAGTATACGTATCAGAAGAGTACTGAAGATTAACTGATTAATATGCTTCCTTTGTACGCATATCCGTCTGAGTAATGTATTTATTTTTAGTCACAAAAATAACGTAGGAGTAGTAAGTAGGTACATTGGGAATAAAACTAGGATAGGAAAATGTCTTCTTTAATAAAATAACATTTTTATAATCCCGATCAATCCATGTGCATAAGTTCTCAAAAACAACAAAAACGAATGCAAAAAAACTCCTGAGTTTACAGCATAATTCAAACCTCGCGTTACTACTCACTACTCAATAGTAAACGTTACCAATACGTGCCGGTAAATAGAGCAAGAACGTCATGAATCTACTTCACACCGACTACATATACAATCTAATAAAAATTCCTCGTATCACATAAAACTGAGCTAATTTTCACCAAGCCTGATATATCTTCCGTCTGAAACTCGATAACTTGACTAGTAAATCGTGATGGTGCCATCACGCTAACTAGCGCTACTACTAGAGAAGAAACTCATGTAGTTGTCACTTTGGGGAGTAGTGAGTGACTTTGTGAATTGTGGGTAGTTTTTCTGTTGATTTGTCGTGATTGGATAAACGATTTCGAACACGATTTGAAAATAATTTGAGAATTCTTTGAGATTTTATGAGAGTCTGCGTGTGAGTGTTGTCCTGTCATAAAGGCGGAAAACCAGTGAGCACTTTCTCACTACAGAATTATAAATAAAAGATGGCACCGTGAAAACACTCGCCAGCCACCACGCCCAAGTGCATATAAAAAGGAATCAAAAACATAATAACCATAAATTACTATAACGTATCGCTCTATTTAAAAAACTGTCAATATTTCCAATCAATTAACTAACGATAACTTTACCAATGACATAATACTATCGTCAATATAACTTACTACATTACCCATTAGAAAATAGCCGAGTTTCCCCACTAACACGGTCATTGGTTCGGTCGCGGTCCACTAGCGCCACTGTTATATATCGCATCATTGTAGGTGATAGCTGATTCAGATTCGTTTGTCGTCACATTAGTAAGGCAATATAACGAGACAGAAACAGAAGGACATTAATTAGCAAAGACGCCAGATGTTATATGCGTTATACAACAAAGACTCAAAATCTATAGTCATTTATTAAAATTAGGCTGAGAATCAGCACATTTTGAACGTCAAAATTACATAAGACAGTAGGTACCCCAAAACACCCGCACTTCATCACTTCCTAGTGCTTTAGCTGGGAAGAAGTAACGCGACAAACTCCAGTAGCACAACTGTCTGTTATGTTAAAGTAACTTGAATCTATACAATAGTATACTATATTAAGACTATAAGTGATAAGCAGAGGCGATATTCGTGTGACGATAAAATGCCATTTAGAAAGTAGCAAATAGCTACAATTTGGTCCTACAGTTTCAGATTGCACTTAAGAATTCTTTAGGTACAGAAAATCTAACCCGACATTTTCTGGGCATTAAACTCGTTCTCGGTAGGTGGTCTCATGTGAAAAAACCAATTAGGTGGTTAGTTCCACTATATATAATTAAGGACACGAGAAACCACAGCCGTTAATACTGTTTGCCAAAATACTTTAAGGGAAGATTAAACCACTCAAAAGCCACTACTACTGATACAAGGACAAGGAAACAATTTCCCACCCTGTTCGCGTATATTCAAAATCGTAAACCAACAGTAACAGAGTACACGATAATTTCTAACCCTGCAATCAAACAAGCTTTTCATCACTATCAGTGTGTGGGTCTAGTGTCTAGCTAATGTATATTTCTCAAACCAAAGCCTATAATAATTTTTGCTATTGATGCAGCTAGAAAGACAATACTACCTATCCTGCTCGCGTATCTTTTAAATCGCACCTACAGTAACAAAGTACCTCGGGATCATTCTTTATCTTAAACCCGTCCACTTGATTTGTACTCCAACCATAATTCCGTTCCACGTGACACTCAGATGAATGCATGTTTTCGCGCAGTGGATATTCTGCTGCCATCCATTGCAATGTCACACTACATTGCAAGAGTTGCTATAAACATCATGTAGTCGAGGAATTTATTTCCTTTTCGAGATGGTACATAAAAACATCTGAGCATCTGTTTGCTTGTTGTCATCTTGTCAGGTGTAAGTAATGACTACTTTGAGGGAACCGTGTGGAATGTTGTGAATTAGCAGTTTTAGTTTTTCGCGAGTCATCGATTTTTAGTATTGGATTTACGTTTTTATTGAGATTGATGTCGTATCGGTATTCGGAATTCTTTCTACGCGCTTCAATGCTGGTGAAGTGATGACTATCTTAAATTGAGAACTCATTACGATTTTTTTTTCTTCTGTTTATAGTACCTATCTATTCCGATACTATAGGTACTACTTATTCAGCTGCTAAGTTTTATTGACCTTGTGTGTCTGTTGCGGTAGAACGAGATGACCTAGTAGACGCGAATATAATTAAATACTTACACACTTATTCCTCGTTAGTTATCAATCTTCTGTAGCAGCATCACATTAGTCTTCTGTTATGGATAAAATAAACTTGGGATGTTTATAAATTTAGACCAAACTCATATTTGTAACCTATCCACTCAAGTTTATGTTCTACACGTCATACCGAACAGAGACATCAATTTATTCCACCACAGCCAAAACACCTTAATTTTTCTTCCTAGCAACAACACTAGATAACAACATTAGAAACAGGACCAATGAATCACGCTTTCAAATATAAAACAATAGCTCGTGAGTCCCGTCTCAATCCCGGTATCGTATCCAACTTATCCAAGGCTTTCCCGGGAAGTCCGTGCGTCATGCATGGCTTTCATTGGTTCTAAGAATACATCCCAAGGTGTGAGTCATTCGGTTTTATGACCAAGTTATGGCCGCTAGCAGTTCAAGGATCAATGCGGTTCATTTGTATTGTGAAATTGGATTTTGTAGTGACATTCAAGAAATTGCGACTTTTATGGGTTTAGATTTCTGCGCTGTTTTTCCTGGGATTTAAAAGTCTTTAAAACCACAACAAGAGAGAAAAGGCTGGAATATTATTTCCTGCCTGGCTTACCTTAGCGACAACCGTACGATGAATGTCTCCGACTGCCGATTGGAAATGGCTTGTAGTTGTCTTCAAATCCGACATAGCATTATACCTACGAATTTGTAAACGAGCCTTCCTTAAAAATCTAGACCGAGAGCTCTCTAAAAATAAACCCTTTATTACTTTGTACCACGACCTAACAACATGCTTTAAAAAATGACAAAAAATCAGCCATAGACCGTGATCTAGTTACCTCATATTCATCCCACAATGAAGAGCCATATTACTGTCACTGATGAATGTGTGGCTACCAGAGATAAGGGGCTAATATTGGCTTATAATGTTAGCCCCTTATCGTGCGCCCTTGACATTGGTGTCGTAAATTATTTTAATAGTTTTAATGCACGCTTCACAGTTTGTGGGGCAGTGGGAGATTCTTTATGGTGGCGAAGTTTTATAAACATATAAATCATGCTTAATTTAGGTATGGGTATTTTATGTAAACAAAACAAAACAATGAGATTTTGGACAATTTGTTTACACCATACTAACGGGAATTTAGTTATGAACCTACATTTCACTGTGTTTGAAAAACCGCTAAAAATATATTTATACTGTAAAATATATTTTTGGGCATTGCATTAGTCGCTATAAAAAGAACCACCTAAATCCGAATAAGATCATTAAAGACAATATCTTGAATACACCAGATATCGAGCTTTTACACTCCATGACTTGATAAATCTTTGTTCAATTTAAGAGGTAATTTACCTACGCATGATAATGATTAACGGGTAATTATTTACGATTTTTTTTTTTGAGAGGAATCATATTGGAATCAAATGATTAAGAAGTCTGTTTGTTTCTATGACAAGTTCACACGAAAACTGTTATTAATACAGTTTTGTGATCATTATTGTATTGTTAAGATGGACGAGATGTTTAAGAATAATATTATAATAATTATCATTTTCTCATAGGTAGCAGTAACAGCTGTACCTACTTAAGGAAATAATGGAAGATATCAAGTTAATCAGCCTATAATTTAGGTAATGTTGTAGGAATTTTTTTTCATTAATGAACTGGGACTTAGACCATTTTAGTGTTGAGTGGGCTGAATCTGATATCCCATGCTTGGGTGAAAAACTGTCTAACCCCTTGGTATCGGATTACCCAGTAACTGGGTTATGGAGCCAGATAGGCAGTCGCTCCATGTAACAAAATTGTGGTAGGTAGATATTCAGGTGCATCGGGTTAGCTTAGAAACAGACCAGAACATATTTGGGAAAAGTCTAGGCAGATTATGAGGCTCTGGTGGAAAACTAAGCCAGTCAGCATAGTAGGTGGTAACTATCTTGAATCAGAATAAAACCGCTCTTTTAAAACTGCATTAACATCTTCTATTTTATTGTTATTGACATAGCATAATCCGCATCTAATGTTACCGCTGCTTGAGAGTGGGCCATAATCCACCACGCGGGTCCAGTGTGGGTTGGCGGATGTCATCTTCGAATTTTTGGTTCCAGGACATGCCGGTTTCCTCACGATGTTTTCCTTCACCGTTTAGAGAGCAGTGGTGATGAAATAATGTAAATTGTCTGTTGGGCTGCTCGCTGGGTCACCACTGCTCATTATTGACATGTGTGTGGAATATTTGTTTACCAAACCACGCGTATACAAAGCTGGAAATATCACACAGACCACTTAACGATAACCTCCGGCATTTCACCGATAAAAGATATAAATAATACGACGCCATTTTCTAAAAAATTGCTAAATTCGTGAAGGCCCGTAAAAGGACACGGCGTGTTTTATTCATGGCACACAAATGTATCCCGACCCTGGTGTGAACTCTGAACTTTATGTTTATGAGTTTTCAATAGATGAGGATGGAGGATTAAAGAGGATTTTTGAATTACAAGTTTTGATTAATTTGACGTGTTTCAATGAATTCAAATAGATAGATAGATAGAATACTCTATAATACGAGTATGTACACCATAAATATTACAGATATTAATATAGAAATTAATAAATTTAAAAAAATTAAATTGTGAGGATGGAAATTGAATGGGCAAGAAGGATATAAATGTAGGTAAAAGTTTTTGTATTGTTTTGCTATTTCTTTTTTATCAGTGTGTGGCCTAAGACCTATTTTAAGTGACAAGTAAGATAATATTGCAAAAATAATGGATTCATCATTTTTGATAAATAAATCGAATAATATTGATTATGATTAGGTATGTTTTCCTGGGTTCGATTCCCCCGGGCAAAACGTTATTGAGTTTTTCCATCTAGAATTACTCAGAAGCAGCCCGGACTCCATGCCAGTTGATGGCAATAAGCTTGCCACCTGCCATATTATATGGGATTTAAACTTAAGGTGATACTAGCCAACATTTTTCCCATACAAATTTCGGGAGCGAATTACTCCACTGTTTGACATTGTACATCCAAAGTTAAACATGATATAGTTTTGTCTCATTATTAATTGTGTCTGTACGGAAGCGGAATAGTAAAATTAAAAGCCAATAAAAAGTTATGAGCCAACAAAGTTTCATTTTTCTTGCTAATTTTAACGCAACTTTGGGCGTAAATAAGTAATAAAAGAAATGGAAAATCTCCAAAACAAAATCCGTACAGACATAGCTCAATTATCGAAGATTTTAATAAACTTTATTTGTAAATGATTTACGCAGCGGTTTTTTCATAAAACACGATTTCCCGAAGGACTTTTCGTAATTTTATTCGCGCTCGTTTTACTATGAATTGTCGTGCATTTCACTAGATAATGTTCCCCCGCGCGGTGCGGAGGGAAGACGCTCACGCATACATGCACATTACTATGTGATACGTACTTTCGTTCGAATTTCGATTCAGGCACGTGCATATCACGCACGTTTAACTTCGTACTTTTGAGTGTTTTTCGGCTGCGGCCTACGCGTTTGTAAGTTTGTCGCGTTGTTTCGATAACGTAATTTTGTTAATTTTATTTGAATTAATTTTGACTACGTATTTTTGTTTGAAATTGGAATTGTTGGTTTGAGTGGACGCTGTGTTGGAATCAAATTTTTTTTGTAATGCAATAAAAATGGCGCGCCCCGCTAGTTCCATTAGAGAAAAAAAGAAAAATGGAAACTCCTTTGTGATGTTAACTTTTTGGATTTTAACTGTATCATAATGGTAAAAAATATATTTTTCATCACATCTATTCAAAAAGAGCTAGTTTGTTCTTTGTAAACAGGGACCAAAATAGCACTTTGATCCCTAGGGAGCAAAGTAGATTTGAATTTGGAATGTGGATATTATTAGAAAAAGTTCCAATCACCAAGGAGATCAATCACGAACATTGTATGAACAAGTTGGAGAAAGGCTGGCAAGAAAGGGAGAGAAAGTGTGAATTATTATTCACACTTTGACAAGACTGGTCAAAATGAAAATCCAAGATGGCGGCAATGACACATGACGAAAATTTTCCAATTTTTCGTCATAGGTGTCGTTTTCATAGTTTTAGAGGGCGCCAAAGCCGATAGTGAGGTCAAAATGAAAATCCAAGTTGGCGGCTGTAAAAATTTTAATTTTTTTCGTTATGGGTGTCGTTTTCATACTTTTCGAGGGTTCTAAAGCTGATAGTGAGGTCAACATGTAAATCGAAGATGGCGGCTACATAATTTTCAAATTTTTCGTCATGGGTGTCGTTTTCATAGTTTTCGAGGGTTCTAAAGCCGATAGTGAGGTCAAAATGTAAATCCAAGATGGCGGCTGTGAAACTTTTCAAATTTTTCGTCATGGGTGTCATTTTCATAGTTTTCGTGGGTTCTAAAGCCGATAGTGAGGTCAAAACGTAAATCCAAGATGGCGGCTACGATAACTTTAAATTTTTCCGTTATGGGTGTCGTTTTCATAGTTTTAGAGGGTTCTAAAGCCGGTAGTGAAGGCAAAATGTAAATCCAAGATGGCGGTTACGAAAATTTACAATTTTTTCGTCATGGGTGTCGTTTTCATAGTTTTCGAGGGTTCTAAAGCCGATAGTGAGGTCAAAATGTAAATCCAAGATGGCGGCTGGGAAAATTAAAAAAAAAATCATCATTGGTGTCGTTTTCATAGTTTTCGAGGGTTCTAAACCCGATAGTGAAGTCAAAATGTAAATCCAATGGTGTCATTTCGTAATAGTTTTTAAAGCTGCTAAAGTCGATAAAGTGATTCGTAAATCCAAGATGGCGGCTGCGAAAATTTTGTTTTGGTTTTAGTCCACACGTGAGAGATGAGGGTAGGACCGCACACGCTTTTTTTCTCATAGAGGGTGATGAAAAGTAGAGTGTTCACTTCGAGAGCAACACTATTTTAAGCTCGAGTGACGTACTTTGAATCCCTCGCTGCGTTCAGGTTTCTACTTTAGAATCCCTCGCTACGCTCGGAATTCTACTCTAGAATCCTTCGCTCCACTCTGGATTCAAAGAAACACTCTCGCCTTAAAAAAAGTTGTTTGCTCCCTAGGCAAACAATCTACTATTATAACATTATTTTGTCAGAGAAAAAGTTTTTCAATATGATTCTATTTTTAAATTTCGATAGTGTGTATAAAAAGTATGCCAATAATAACTCATTTTGAAGTTTATAATTCGAATTTTACGTTATGAGAGTAGATAAAACTATTTTCGGTATGATTTTCTGCCGTTATAAAATTACTTTTTGAGCTGTAGTGGCGATAGTTACAAACCGCAGACGTTATGTCAATAATCATGTTAGGTATTCATTTTATCAATAAAGATTTATAAAATAACTTAATAAATGATGGCTATGTACCATCGAAGAAGTTCATATCTATACACCGTAAGGACTATTACTAGCTTGATATGTAGCCGTGTGTAACTGTGTACCCTTATAATAAATTGAGTAAGCAACTGACAACCTTTGTAGCAATCTATCGTTACCTACGTTACGTTATACTGTATACTATTACTGTAGTACTATTATTTATTCTGTGGTTGCGAGTTTCATACTTACCTACCTATATCTATTACCTATGGTGTGTGCTCCCGACACCCCGCTGCACCATACGCTCATCATGTATCTACGCTCGGTTTATCATTGACTTACACCAGGTGTTTTTTTGGTCATGGTGGTTTAGACTCTAAACCACCATGACCTACTCTCTAAACTTTAGAGAGTAGGTAAAGTAAGTACTCATGAATACAATCAAGTTTCATTATGGGACCAACCCTGAAATATGAAAAAAAAGTCAGCAGATCCCATGCATTTTGATCGTGTAGCTACTGCAGTTTACTAGGGATCAGCTGATTTTATTTTCACGGTTTCAGGGTTGGCCTCATAGTAAAAGTTGTTTGTGCTGAGTAGGTACTTTCATCACGTAAAGCACAAAGTACCTACGTAATCAGGCGGCGACGGGTATTTCGTGCGTAAAGTAGATATGACAATACCTATGACTAAAAATCATGCTGTACTTGGTTTATTCTATTTGCTTGCGAAATAATTTATTTCAATTGACAACGCAAATTTTGCATACACTAACACCTACAATTTGATGCACGGAGTCGAAGACTTGCGGTAAGTAGGTAGGTTATCATACGCCAACAGAATATTACCTGCAATCTGCCTGGTACCTACTTACTGTTATAATTACCTGTCTTACATGTTTATTCCGTGTTGTTAGGTAAGTACGTACTTACATTACAACCAAAAATATCGCAAACCTCCGTAGTGGACATTAGAATCTTTATTATTCTGTGCTTTATGTAGGTAAGTAGGTAGTACCTACCTACTTTATGCGTAGTCGTACGTCCGTGGACCGTGACTCGTGGTTGTGAGAAACTACCTATGTAGGTACTACTTCATCGGCTGTAAACCTACCTATACGCAATAATCTACATAGGTGCATACTTGTCTGAAAACAATCTTGATGTGCCTCTTAGTAGGTAGGTACCTAATAATATGCGCGGTCGGGCGAGTGATGATTGTTCAAGTAAGCATGCGTCGTAATCTCGAGCGATCGCTGCATGTATGACACTCGGGGAAAACTAAACAATAAAATAAGCAATCTGCAGGTACCTATAAGTGTAAGGGTTTATAACGATAACAGCGGCGCTTACTATTATATTACGAGTTTGTAGGTACTTGCTGACTTCTCGGCGAGCGGCACAGAGCGGCGCGGCGGTGCATGTGTGCATCGTCTAACATCGTTTCGGTTGGGAACAGTGTTTGTGTGCGTGCGAACAGACGTTGTGTGTAGACTAGCGTCTAACTGCTCATCACTGACACTGTCTCTGTCGGGCACGATGCTAGGTGAGACAGCGTGCTTTTTGGCCACGCCCACCAGTGAGTTCGAGCCCGTGCAAAGTTTGTCCTTAACTGGCGAAATGTGGGTGCACTATAGGTACACCTCTGCCTAACCCTACGGGGATTACAGGCGTGATGTTATGTTATGTTTGCAAGTGAAGTTTGTACGAGTATGAAGTGAGGAATTTCTGTCGAAAATGTTTTTAATGGCCTTTATTTTCTAAAATCTGATTTTCATTGAAGTTGACGATGAAAGCACCCTTCTAGAACATAAATATCTTTAAACCAGGGAGATTTATGTATTCCAAGAACACGGAGTTCTTAAGATTTACTTGATTTCAAGGTATTTTCCTATTGGGGACTAATAATAGATTTAGGTAAGTATCTAAGTACATACCTACTTCTTCTTTCTTTTTCGTGTGGTTTGTGACTAACCTGTACCCTAATTATGTAATAAACAATCAATCGGAATCTGAATCGTTTTGAAACAGATTGCTAATCCATTACTTCATAAGTTCGAAAAAAAATATCTGCTCATCAACGTTAATAACGCAATGAATGTTGTTGAACTGTCAAAATTAAACAGATTCGTCGTAATCGTTTACGAAAATGTGTTACGAGTACTGATGTCAGAATTTTTAATGTTTATGACGCCCATGTGATGGGCCTCTGACTTGGCTTCATAATATGCCGTCGAGAAATATCTCTCAGGCTTTCCTCACGATGTTTTTCCTTCGCCGTTTTTGAAGCAAGTGATAGTTATACAATACGCACATGAATCCTAAAAGTCAAAGGGCTCGTGCCTAGGGTTCGAACTCGAGACCTATGACTTGGCAGTCAGACGGTCATACAACTAGGCTATCACTGCTAATTAAGTACCGGTAAACCGGGGTTACTTTGAATCGCGGGGTAACTTTGATAGAAACTTCCATTTCATATAAAATCGTGAATTACTTAAAACGAAACGCAATTAGGTAGTTTTTTTTCTGAGTTATGAACACTGAACAACTGTTTAATCCTTTCCTGAAGACACGCTGGGAATCCACCAATCATTTTAATTGAAAAAGGTAAATATATTGTCATTCAAACAATCAAATCAATTGTTAGATCAAAGTTACCCCATGCGACAATATTTATTTTTCTAGTTGATAGATTTTTAATTTTTAAATTGTATTGGCATTATAATTGGGTAATTATATTTAAATTGTATTGGCATTGTAATTGGGTTTATTTAATTGCGTAATTACTTTGCAATTACGCAATAATTACTTTGTAATTACGCAATAAAATAAGGGGTATCAAAGTAACCCCATCCTACGTATAACTTTGATCAGGCAGTTTATTTTTTTTTTCTCAAAATCTAGCCAATTTTTTTCACTTATTATTACAGGAATCGAGAGTAATAAAAAAACCGATCACTAGATTTATTTAGTATTTTTTTACACCCACAAATTTAAAAGATATGAACCTTCAAAGTTTAATATTGATCAAAGTAACCCCGGTCTACGGTACTAAAATTATAGGAATGCGGGACTGCTTTGAATATTCAATGCCTTTATATTTATATGGCAAGTAATTGGTATTTTAATTGACCCTAGCGACTAAAAGGCCTCTGTTTCAATGAGCAGAAACCTATATTTCGTTGAATGATTCATTTCAATTGAATACTTATGTCATAGAAGACTCGACTGCTGGTCTAGACTAGACTAATAAGCCTAATTAAATAGGAATAGGAATAACAACAACACAAGGATGCATTAAAAGTCTCAATTCAAAATTTAAATTCAAATCATTTTTGGAAAGACAGAGCCACGCTTCAATCATTTTTAAGACATCTTCGATAGTACTAGGTACCTAGTCATTTCAAAATTAAATTAATTTACACAAATAAAGGTAGTATTCGTTTAAGTGGAAATGATATAAATTGTAAAGAAGGATTTGAATAGACCCGAAATCAATGAATAATCTCATCTCTTGCCGCGAGACTAAATTAGGTAAGGTACCTATAGATCTACTTTTGTACTTACTTAGACCTTAATAATATGATTACCTACCACATATAATAACAAATAATTTAACTCAACAGCAAAGTTCAAATTAAAATAATTGGTGTTGATATGAATATTTATAAATTAAATTGCACCCACTATAATTAGCTGATTTATGAGCCGTAGTTCCATTCTTAATAAGTGAAACATAATGATCTAGCCACACACCCGTGGCTTTACTCGCTAGAAAAAAAATATTTTTCACGGAATGACAAGTGCCATAAAACTGATCAATGATGCGTTCCTTTTGAACACCAAATGTCATCCAAATCTGCTCAAGGAATATCTCCGATATTCAGTGAGATTCGTAGATCTAAATATCCAATAACTGCCCTATTTGCCCTGGATGAGGCTGACACAGGAGCGTGGTTTGGCTCTATTAAGCCTCGTTCAGACCAGCGCGACGCGACGGCGCGACGCGACTCGAACAATACAAATTCTAAGAAAACTTCACGGTATAACAATAGCCGGTGTCGCGTCGCGCTAGTCTGCACGAAGCTTTAGCCTTTTTGATTGTGTGTGTAAATAGAAACCAATCATCAATTTAATAATCAACTACATCAATTTTAAATTGCGCTAATTTGTTTTGAAGTTTTTAAAAGTGCTACATTTACACAGGCATTAACATGAACCCTTCAAGGGCCCAAGCGCGAAGTAAACGTAATGTGAATTCGAACGACTTATGAAAGGAAATTACAACTATACTATAGATTATAATTGTATCACTCTTAGACATGAACAGAGTTGTAAAATTAAATAGATATTAATTGTAAGTACATGTACAAAACGAGTATTTTCAGTTTTATAATCGTTGGAATTTACGTGACGTTTACCTACTCCGCGCGTTCCGCTGGCCCATAGATGAGAAGGCGCTGAGCAAACGATGGACAAATTTATTTTATTTTTTATTTATTTATTCAATTCGAACACAAATGATTCATATTGTTGTTAGCAACACATGATTATAAACTAAGTTAGTAATGTGTCCAATTAAAATTAAAATACAAATAAAATTTAATTTATAAACGATATCGAATTTAAATCAAACTAAATAAAATTTAACGTCCGCCCACAAGGTGGACAGACGACCTAATAAAGGTCGCAGGAAGCCGCTGGATGCAGGTCGCTTCCAACCGGCCGATTTGGAAATCATTGGGGGAGGCCTATGTTCAGCAGTGGACGTCCTATGGCTGAAATGATGATGATGATGATGAAATAAAATTTAAATCAATTTACAACAAATGAATAAAACTAATTTAAAAATAGATACATATAATTAGGTCCGCTTCCCAGACCTGCAGCTGTTCATACGGGTCCAGTGGCAATCAGGCTTGTCCGCTATCACCTTTAAAATGCTGTTGGTACTCCCCCGCATCCTTTTCATCAGGGATGCTGTTCTCTTTCGCATAATTGGTTGAAAGCTATCCGTCTCTGCTTCGGCAAACATGCCCGATGCGGTATTAAAACCACGGGAGCCCCAACAATATCCTAATAGCCGCGAAATCGCGAATTTTGTTCATCGTCTGCTCAGCGCTTAAAGGCTCGTGCAGACCAGCGCGACGCGACGGCGCGACACGACTCGAACAATACAATTTCTAAGAAAACTTCATGGTATAACAATATAGCCGGTGTCGCGTCGCGCTAGTCTGCACGAAGCTTAAAACGGCAGGCCAATATTCCGATTTGTGTTAATTGTGGTTTACTGGAATTGTGGCACTAATTTGTATGCATAATACATTCAAGTTTCACTCCTTTGGAACTTGTATTTTTACGGAGTGAAAGTGTTTGTTTTTATTAAATTGTGAACTGAGTTAACAACTGACTGGTGGACAATATGGAAATTTTAATATTCACTTTTATGATGAAGTTGTATTAAAATTGGAGATTTCGTCATTCTTTCTGATCTTTAAATACTTTCTTGTGTTATGTCATGATGCTGTTAAACTTTTTATGCATATTAAGAGACGTGTGTCCTTTTTACACACGTAAAATATATTATTAGTGACTATCTCGTTGGTCTAGTGGTTGCAAGGGCTACTGCTGAGCATGAGGTCCCAGGTTGGCCAAGTTGTCATTGGGTTTTCTATCTGGAATTTCTCAGTACCAGCCCGGAGTCTGGATTTGTGCCCGGCTGATGGCAGTAGGTTAACAATACTAACAACCCAGAACTTCAACAACAACAAACAACAACTTCTCAACCCAGTCCGTGAGTGACTTTCCATTGGTTTCCATATCAATAAATTGCTAACTTTTAGAAGTTAATAAATAAATGGATAAGTAATATATTATGATTTTGATTCTGTACGAAAACATCTCTTGGGACTTTACCAGAAAATCCGCAAAAATCGTGTTTTTGTTTTTAGATTTTTAATTCATATTCTTTATAGCACCTCTTTAGGTCACGAGCTATCCGAATATCAAAAAATATTTGGCCTAAGTCTTAAGGGGGAGGCGTGAAAATTGATTCGCTGTTACAATGGTTGTAGATAGCATAATATCACAACATATAGTACCTTAACTATTAAGCAGTTACGGCGTGTACTCACAATCACGATTTATCCGCTCTGATTGGTATGAAAATTCAGAGTAATTGCAATCCTGCCATATGGGTCGGATCACGATTGAAACTCTGTTTGCTCGCAATCAGAGCCAGGACGAAGTTTTACTGTGTGTTTTACGGGCATGAAGTATGAAGCCTGAGGTTATTTCCAAGTTGGTTGGAATGTCTGTGCATTGAACATGACGATAATTAAACTGAGAATTGGAATTATGTAGCTTCCTCTCTCGTTTTAGTTATAGCATAGATTCATCTATGCTTTATAAATATCTGATCGATCTAACCAAAGAACTTTACAATTGCAATTAACAAGTTACAAATTGATACATTTGTTAACTCTAACCCACACAATTGTTACGGAAAACCTCACAAATATGTAATTTGTTGGGACAAGTCTACGATTTATACACAGCCCTCATACTTTGTGTCAGCTTTTAAAAATGCGAAATATTTGTAGATTGTAGCTCATACGTAATATTTGATAGTTCTGTGTTAGGTACTTACGCATTTTTACAAATTTAAAATGTTGTAGAATTTTAGACTTGTAAAGCTTTGTGGTATAGAGCCCTGGACTTCGATAGCTCAAACCTGTATTTAATCGAAATGAGTTTCTACTCTTCTTTTAATTTGCTTGAGGAATCGGCAGGGTTGCAACTTTGCAAGTTACTGCATCTTTTGCTGCATAAACATCTAAGTACACTTGCAACATCTCTATAATATGGCTTGTCATTATTTGATTGCAACTTCTTTCAAAAGGCATTAATCCTTGGTTTTCACTCAGAACACTCCATCACTACGATAAACACACGTGGGCATAATATAATCAGCTGACATCAATTATGTTTACCTTTTATTCTCTAACCGCAAACAGTGCCATCAACGAACCCACACATATTTCAACACAGGTATAACGCGGCGCTGCGCTGGTTTCAAAGACCACTACATTGAAGCTATACTGCGTTCGCGATTGAGTTTCCAAACATGTAAACAAATCAAGTGTTTTTGGAAAAACAACTTCAATCCCCACATAAAAAGTTTAGTTTACGCTACAGCTTTAAACATTTTTATTACTTTTTGAATAGGCATTCTGAATTCAACTTAATTTACCCACACTACAGATATTCTGGAACTAACTTGAATTGGAAACAAAGATTTCCATAGACTAGTTTCCAATTTCACCACAGGTCTAGTGACACTGGCTGCACACAATGATAGTAAATCCCTATTCAAACGAATCGAGTCGCATGCGTTTCGTAACTGACGAATTAAATCGCTGACACTCATGATTCGGTTACTCCGAATTCAGTTCTGACTACTATCGAAGGGAATTTAAACCTTATGCTGAAAAGGTAAGGTTAGGTATCGAGTGCAGTGGAAATAAGGTCAGATTTGCATTAAATTTTGACGACAATTGAGTTATGTTGGCTGGGTGTGAACTGTGATTGTTTATGGACTAATAAACTCTATTGAATTAAAGCGTTGAATTTAATGGAAAGTTGTCAAACAAATAGTGTTTTGTTGTCACTGAGTAGTCGTTATTTAATTATAATTCCACATGGGTACCTACTTCAGCTATGCACCGGTTCATTTGTAATAAAAGAAGTTAACAATGAATTGTATCTTGAGTCTGTCATAGTTTTCAAGAGTTTGAAAGAGAGGCTTTTTCTGAATTCGAAACTAAAGTAACCTGAGTTGGAATAACTAAAGATCCACACGAAGATGACCCAAATAGCATAGGCCTGAAACCAATTACCGGGCACCATGTCCCAGCAGCTGTTAATCGCCAATAGAGACATCATACTATTAACTATCCAACTGTAGATACTAGAAACAGTCGTAATGTAGCATTAAGCGATTCTAATGCACATTCTTACCTTGGAATTTACTTCATTCAGTACGAGAAACAAGCGTGACGATCAATGGGTAAGCGCAATGCAACAACTGATGATGTAATTTATAATATTAGAAACAACTAGATTTTAATGCAACAATATTTTGTAGATAGGTCTTTTGCTACACTTACGGCAGTTCCATTAAGAGGAACATTTCCAGAGTTTTAACTTACATAAGTACTGTAAAGGCAAATCAATTAGACTTCGGCTTCATAGTCTGGAATTGTTCCTATTGAGCTCGTTCCTCCTGTAAAAGCATATAGCCCCTCTATTAGACAAAAACTAATACATCGCCATTAAAAAATAATAATGGCGCGTAGATATCATTAAAGTCGGAAATACTCTGAGTATGATGAGGGACGCTTGGTACCGAGAATACTGGCAGAAAGGAAAGGCCGAAACCCAAACAGAAATAGAAGCTGTTCCTGCCTATAGCATTACACATTCTAAAACATTTTTTGCCATATATCCAAAAAGATTACTTGAATCTATCGCAACGCGTAAAGTGCGTCTTTAACAATAGTGTTGTAAAAGCGTCTGAACAGCGGATGCAATAGTGTGGGCCCCTTTACGGTACGCCAGGCAGATGCCGAGATAATCAACAATAGATTGCAACTATTTTATATACTCTTTAGTTGGATGTTACTCAAGTTTGGAGCCTAACGATGCGAGGTTTTAAATAGGGTTGGACTGATTCAACGTAGGAGATCTTAAAGAGTTTGATGGACTCGACTCTGGTTATAAAACCCTCAGCTGTGAATAGTAGCGAGTAAGAGAATAATAGTAAGGGAAACACCTGGGTAAGTAAGAGGCGCACGGAACCGGGAAGCATGCCAGAAGAAAGGGGCGGTCACCGGGTATAGAACATCACTATTATATTAACATTCCCGGCTAAAATAATGATGGTAATGATGAAGAGAATACAACAGATACTAGGAGCGACTTAGGGATGGTGGAATAGAAAGAAAAATACACTCGAGAGCAATGAATCCGGGTCACTTAAAGAATCCTAAAAATCTCGGAAACTAAAAATGCTAGGTTAATGCAATAAATTGTATTTAATAGACAATGTAATACTCCTTAAATGAAGGTATTAAAACTTCTTAGTTATTGTAAAGTTATATCATAAAAAAATCAAATTTGAAAAAGGGCCACTTTCGAAGATGGAACTACGAAATTACAGCATTTGGTTTTGCTTTTGTTTGTAATCTGTCATTTATGTGGGTACATAAACCATGTTGATAGTGCTCTATATTCATTATTCAAGCTGAAATTATGTCGCTTACGCCTGAAGAATGCACCAGAATACTTACAATGCTGGAAACCGGCCGGAGTCAGCGCGATACAGCCAGGACTGTCGGTGTGTCGCTGTCAACAGTACAAAGAGTTCTCCGACGTTACGAAGAAACTGGTTCTAACCTACGCAGACCAGGAACGGGCAGAACCAGGTGTACCACAGCACGAGAAGACCGATACTTGGTGAACACCATGCTTCGAAATCGCTTTCTTACAGGAACTGAACTCACAAATCAGTTTCGACGCCTCGGAGGAAGTAACCCAAGTGCATGGACAGTAAGACGTCGGCTTGCTGAATCTAACTTAAAACCCCTTAGACCTGCAAACGGCCCTAAACTGGAGCGGGGGCATCGTATTTCAAGACTAAGATATGCCCAGAGCCACGTAAATTGGAGTATTGAAGATTGGTCAAAAGTTATGTTCTCCGACGAATCAAAATTTATGCTCTACAAGCACGATGGAAGACACAGAGTGTATCGAAGACCAGGGGAAAGATTCAAGCAAGCATGCATCGAAGAAAAAGTAGCCTACGGTGGTGGGTCTGTACTTGTGTGGGCCGGAATTTCTTCTGAAAGTCGCACAGAGCTGGTGATCATAGAAAACGGCTCTTTAACTAGCGAAAGATATGTGGAAGAAATCCTCAATGATCACGTTGGTCCATTTATGGTCAATTTAGGTGAGGATGCTATATTTATGCATGACAATGCCCGACCTCATACAGGTAGGATTGTGAATGACTACCTTCAAGAGATGAACATTACTCGTATGGAGTGGCCAGCGCGCAGCCCGGATATCAACCCGATCGAGCATGCTTGGGACGAGCTAGGCAGATGCGTAAAACAACGAAACCCTCCCCCAATCACGCTTCGTGAGCTCAAAATTGCTCTCACAGAGGAATGGGAGAATATTCCCCAAAATCGTATAAGGAACTTGGTGTACAGCATGCCAAACCGCGTAAACGCAGTAATGGAAGCACGAGGAGGCAATACGAAGTATTAAAATTCAAGAAAATCGTAATAAAGTTCAAAAATTTCATGTTTCCTATTTTTGTTTTAAGGAGAGATCAGCAGTTTTTTTCTTTATGTAATTTTGTGTTAATAAAATGTATGGTGACTCATATTTTTTTTACTTTCATTTAAGGAGTATTACATTGTCTATTAAATACAATTTATTGCATTAACCTATCATTTTTAGTTTCCGAGATTTTTAACATTCTTTAAGTGACCCGGATTCATTGCTCTCGAGTGTAGGTTTATATTGTCCCAGAAATACGTGTGTGTGTGTGTGGGCAAAACATAAGTTAAGGACAATAATTATTTAAGGAAAAGTATAGGAAACCCATGGAAGAATAGGTAGAACATAGAACACAGGCCAACAATATAACGATTAAGAACATTTAGCAAGAGATGTCTGCCCATGCGCATTAGAAAAATAAATTAACGAAGAAAAGGGAACAATATCATAATCACTATAAGCAATGCGTATTTTTATGTATGAGGCATATTTGTATGCCTACCTACATGCACGATCAGATCCCGATAGTATAGTGCTCTTTTGTATTGAAGGGATGAGCTCACCTTCAAATGGCAGAGTCGAAAGGGCAGTGACTACCGATGCAATGTCAACACAGACACGGCATTCGTGATTGATGATAGATATTTCAGTTATTAACATATAATTTTGATGCTGATTCCGTAAGACAACGACTGAAATAATACAACAGATTGACGTATTGTTATTTGTTTGAAGATGAGATTTTTTTGTATAGTCTTGGCTTTTCAGTTGACTCCTGATTCAGACTGAAAAGCCAAGCCAAGACTATAAAAATCAATTTCTTTTACATAATCCGGAATCTTTTGACTCCCGTTTGAAAATGCCTCTTCGTTTTGAATAACCAGCACGCGTTACATGGCCAGCGTAGAAATCAGAATCGAAAGACAAGATAAAATATTGTAGAAAGATTTATACGGCACGAAGAAAAGAAATATCACTTTTTCTTCACATATAGAAAGGATCATGATATGTGTGCTGTAGTGCTACCAAAAACCATTCAATAGTATTTCCTCCTTTCTTTTAAAAATAAGCATTCTCAGTAGGTGTGCAGTTCAAATACACCAACCCAGCCATCCTACTTTTCAACCATGACATAACTCACTTACCAAAAGATATGCGATCGGTCAATTTCACGCGAGCAATTACCAATTCTGTAGACAATGCGTCGTAAAGAAGCGCTTGTGCAACCGTCGCTATCTGATGCAATTGCTAGATTTATTGATAGTGCTGGGTGACGTCACGGCTGATGAGTTCGTGTGGTAAGAGTGAGAGTAGGGGTGATTAGTGATAGGTTTACATGTCCAGTTCTTATGCTTCCCTTCCGAACTTGTCCGACTTTGTTATTTATCCGAACTTCGCGACTCATGAGGATTGTTTTTTGTCAGGACTTTCCAAATTTCGAAATAAGAACCCTATTTTGAAATGCCTTTGTGATTTGAGATGGAACAATAAGGTTTGGGGTTTAAAAGTGGGATGGGTGTTGCTCTTGGTGTAGGTATCATGGTTCTGAGCTGGACCAAAAGCTTAAAAAAAATCGACGATGTTAAGTATTTGCAACACCAGGAATTTGATGCGTTATCGATCTTATACGTGCAGTCGAGGGCATTTCAAGTTTAATAACGTTTTTAGGATTAGAAATTTGACGGTTTTTTATATTTTTCTTTTAAAACTGTTTAGCCCTGTGAATCTGTTTGTTCTTGCTGGTCTTATTTAATGACTACTTAACTTTCCTTTAATAACTAAATAATGAAGGGCTAAACAAAATACCAATTACATGTTTACTATACTACTATAATATTGAAAGTCTAACTAACTTCGACGAAAACATGGCTGCAACTGGCTGAAAACCTTTCAACATGACTAAGTCTAAAACCTGCCTAATCTTCGGATCTATTGACGTAAATCCTCAAACAAATTCCGATTGAATTTGAAGTGTTACAACGTGGGCTATAACGTATTATGTTTACGTAAAACAATTTGCAATAAATATCTAGTACGGTCCACTTAGGATCCGTTTCACTGAGGAGTGAGGATAGTGCAATGCGGTGGAGCAACGATCTCTCCCTATGACAGGGGTGCCAAAGATGGGAAAGGACAAAGAAAATCCTATATGCTGCATGCTAAAAATGTTATCCCTCAGAAAGCAAGTAAAGCCGTTGGTCCCGGCTGTCATTCGTAGTCGTAGATCTCCGACAGTCCCCCGAAAGTCTGACAACCAGTCTTACCAAGGGGTTATTGAGTTACCTAGTAAGTGGGTTATGGAGGTTGGCAAGTGATGATGAAGTTTATGATAAAAAAAGCTGTATTCGCCATAAGTAGGTCAGATCATGCAAGTTAGTGTTGTAGCGGTTACACCGCCACATACTAACTACGCATCAAAGACATGACGTCACACAAATCCTGCATCGCGCAATTAGAGTTTACCGCGCGAACGACATAGATAAGACTATCCGAAATCAACAGTCGGGCAGTCGGCCCGCCAGACACAACACCCGTCTGGTCGGAGGATCCTCCTTTTTCTATGGTGGATGAGAGAACTTTACACCCTGTTCCTCATGCCTCTAAAGTGTAGTACAAGCATACAGTGTGGTAATGCCCAATTCTAAGAAGTTGAAAGCTTTAAATTAAAGCCAATTTGTTATCTGTAATCGATTGGAAAGATTAAAAACAATCATCTCGAGACAAATTGAGAACCAGCTTCTGCAATTTTCTGTGGAAGTCATTCCAAAAAGACTTTCTTTGGCTTTAATTACTGTATCTCTTTATTCACGATGATAACCGAATCAGTGCGGTAAAAGGGATTCCACGATTTTCTGTCAAATCACCAACCCTATTCCACGAGTGACGTGAACTCTAATTAAGGCAAATGCATTCGCCCGACAATGTACTCGTTCGACGCAGTCGTTTGTTCTAGAGATGATTTTTATATTATTTATTGGTGGATAAAACGAATGCACTTTATTTGTGCAACATATTGAGTGGAGAGTGCAATGGGATGACATAACTTGAGGACTGTTATGTAAGCTTCAACCGAGTATCTGTTTGTTGTTAGATTATATGAATGAAATAAATTGATTCAGTTCAGCTTCCGCTATGATAAGACTAATAGTTATTTGTGCAACAAGAGAGCAAAGTTGTTTTTTGCTGCGAGTGTTGATTTTGAATCCCGAGTAAGCGAAGGATTCTAGGTTAGAATCCTGAGCGCGGCGAGGGATTCAAAGACACGAGATGCAAATAACTTTGCTCTCGTGTAACACATACAACTTTTCACCTCAGCAGCGAGAACATACAACATGTAAAAAAAACATTTCCGATCCGTGAGGGTGTTGTTAGGTATCGTACTGTGAGCATATTGATGTGGAAATTTTCAGAAAAAAAGAAATCCGAATCCCCAGTTTTTTTTCAATGGCAAATACCAATTTTTTTTTTTTTTTTTTTAAAGTGTGATCGGGGTACCCCAGTCAGGCACGAAGTTCCTTCTCACGTATGATTTAATTTAAAACATAAACAAAATTGTTACAGCCACTATCTTGGATTTACATTTTGACCTCACTATCGACTTAAGCACCCTCAAAAACTATGAAAACGATACCCATGACGAAAAGTTTGAATATTTTCGCAGCCACCATCTTGAATTTATATTTTGATCTGACTATCGGCTTTAGCTCCCTCGAAAACTATGAAAACGACATCCATGACGAAACATGAAAAAAATTTCGCAGCCACCATCTTGGATTTTTATTTTGACTTCACTATCGGCATTAGCAACCTTGAAAACCATAGAAACGACACCCATGAAGAAATTTTTTTAAATTTTCGCAGCCGCCATCTTGGATTATTATTTTGACTTCACCATCGGCTTTAGCAACCTTGAAAACCATAGAAACGATACCCATGACGAAAAATGTGAAAATTTTCGCAGCCGCCATCTTGGATTTTTATTTTGACTTCACCATCGGCTTTAGCAACCTTGAAAACCATAGAAACGATACCCATGACGAAAAATGTGAAAAATTTCGCAACCGCCATCTTGGATTTTCATTTTGACCAAATTCACACTTTCTATCTCTCTCCGTCTTTCTTTCTCTTTGCATTAGAAGAAGACAGTCGCAGCACTTTTCGCGTGACGATCTCTGCCAGTGCACTCTTACCGCAAGCCGCTTTAAGAACTTCGTTCTAAAAAATTTAATAAAACAGATTTTAAATAAAACCTTATCAGATGATTTGCAATTTAAAGGTTTTATATGTATCCGAACATTTTATTGTTTGTTTCTTTTTTGGACCTACTAGTTATGGAATTTTGAAATCGAACTTCGAATCGACTTGATTCTATCTCTCGCTTTTTTCGTATCGAAGTGAAAGTGACAAAACTAAGTGAAATTCAAATCTTTAGAATTTTGTGAGTGACCACCACTGACATTTAAAAAAAATAATTAAAAAACTACTTTGTCTCACGCTCGCAGCAAAATTGAATTTTGCACACTGTTTTTTGACAGCAAAACCTGCTTGTTTGAGGTGCTGAGGTGAAAAATAAAATGATCACTAGTAGAAATATATTGGAGGATTTTGCTGAAATATTATGACCACGATAATGACACTCAAATGTAACAGTAAGTAACAGATCATGTATTCACTTGCACCAGTAGATTGCTGATATAAGCCCTGTGTTGTATTGTAGCTTGATAGATACAAGTACTCCTTGGAACTTGCCTTGCAATAGCGACCGAACTTATGTTATAATATCAGGAACTGCCACATTACATGGCTGTAATATTATTAGTATTATTAGTTATACAAGCATTTTTTTTACTCCCATACATAACTAAACAGCGACCCGAACTAAACCTTAAGAAAACCTCAAGGTTTTAACATTACCAACTAAAGCAAGAACACAAGTACCGAATGCGTCACCAAATCACCTTAACGTTTACGAGTACAAAAATTACAAAAACGCGGCAAAGTACCGCGTATCGGCATTGGAACATAAAAACGTCGTATATACAAGCTAACGATCTGCTATAAAAGTGTTGATTGCGGTGACAGTACAAGGAGTAACGGTTTATCGTGCCATATTTATGGGAAATTCTGATACATGTTTTACAATGTATGTATTTAAGATTTATTCTACAAGCACTTGAAGATTATTTTTTCTGTCATGTATTTTCTCTTCTGTGCTTTGATCATCATTACTATCTACCTCTGCCCTTTCTCTAATTAATTTGGGGACAGCATAGTATCCACGTCTTTTTCTTCCTACTCCACTTATAATAATATAGTATAATCCGTTTACTGAGCGTTAACTTTCTATTTATATAATTATATCACCTTTCACACAATCCATTTTCCCTCAGTGCATAGGTATTCCATTATCCCCTAGTCATGGTCCCGTCAATCTTCAAGCAGAATAAATCTCCTTTCTCCTTTGCCCCAATCTGAAAATCTCATTAATAAGCGTTATGTATCTCAAACACAAAAATTAATTACACAAATTGTAGGGAAATCTTCCTACCTAATAATGTCTCCACGACAGCAGTTCCGCGTTGTAACTGGACAGTCGGTTCCGTGAGTTACGACGTTCTTATGTCACTCGTTATGATCATCAGTCACGGCATATATTAGATCGGGTTGTAAATCATTGATATCATTTACTACAGCTGTCTTTTTAGAGTGAACGCAATTGGTATTGGTTTAGTGTTTATTAGTAGTAATGCGAGTCATACATGGCTATGTCATGTATGGTTCTTTGATAATACTCGTAATGAGTTTAGCTTTTTTAGTGGTTGCGTTGGAGTCAAGGTCGCTTATCAAATAAATTAAATATACGATTCTCGCTTCATCCTCGCTATATTTTTTCCGTCCTGCATGATCAAAATTCTTCTATGTCTTGCTAAGAGTATTCTTTTCTATGCCGAAATGAAATTGTTCTACCGTGCAGCCTTTCCAAGTTAAGAAAATTACGTCAACCTACACATTTTTCTTATCCTTACCAAACTGGCGACATCTTATTTGATTTAACAATTTATGTACACAAATATAAATAGACAAAAAGAAAGTGCTATGCTAATGGCGCTATGGACTATCGTATTCATGAATAACAGACCCAAGATTAGCAGTCGTCATTTCCTTATGTCCTTTGTAATCTTTCTGCCTGTCTATATTAAAACTAGATATAATAAATATGTTACAAGTACAATCTTCCATCTGAAACTCGTTTAAAATGTCATAGGAAATACACGTTAGCGTCACTTTCCTATTTCCTCTAGAACATTTTAAAAGCACGAACATTAACTTGTTCTCTGATATTATAGTTGACGGGTTTCTTAAACGCTTTTAAGAGAATTTAAAAACAAGGGACTCGTAAGTTTTTAAAGGCTTTCAAAACGGTCATTTACTTAAGTTGACGTTTTTCTTTTATAATGTAAAGAACTTAAGTTTTTAGTAGTAAGTGCTTCTGTAAGCAAAGTGTCGTTCAGTGGGTTACTTGGTCAACATTTAGCGAAAAAATACTCGTAAAATTCTCGAATAGTTTAACAGAGGTGAAATTTTCGCTAGCTCTATGATCTCTATTCAGGCAAGAAAACGAGTCTCATACAATTTTTGCACGCATTTCCAAGTTTGATTCCCAATTGGCACTAAAAAGCTTTATCGTTTACCTTATTATGTCTACACTTAAAATATATTTGCTTTATTCAATGGTTCTTGATGCAAAAACCTCATCCTTATCTCTACATAGCTGAAAAATTAGATTATAGGAATTCTTCAACATGAACACTTCAATATTATGAGTACCTAATGCTGAAATGAATTAACAGCTGTTGTTGTATTATTGCAAGACAACTCGAAGATCACTACCATTGTAATCTCAGTGTATTGTTAAATCCTCCTTTGTTTATAGCACGCTTTTCAAACTAAATACAATTTGTTTACGAATAATAAGCTAATATAACGTAACACCGTGGTACAGTCAGCAACAAAATCCAACTGACACGGTTACATTCACATAATATTATCATCTAAAGATGATATAAGATGATTTGATACATTGTTTTGAGTATTTCACGTAATAACTAAGACTTAAAACTCTTTAAATTTTATAACGGGTCTGAGTTTTATAAATATTTTGTCCGTGAACTGAATTGTTGTAGTTGACCGTTCAAGTAGTGACAAATGTAATGCGATAAAAATGTCCTTCGTTTGTACGAGTTATTGCGTTTTTTAACCTTGCTCTGCTGTGAAAGAAACATGTGATAAACGTAGACTATTTTGGAATTACGTAGTTATGACATTTTTTTGTGTGTAAAGTTTTAACTGATAGCTGTTATGTCTTTGACGTTTATTTCAAAGACTTGCTTAAGTGCATGACTATGTTTTAATATAAATAAAACCTTTTTTCTACGAACTACAAGCATTTTTTTAAATCGTGCATTATCTTCGTCATAGGTACATGGTTATACACTAGTTAGATCTTTACCTGTTTCTGTAACTACGTGCTTCTCTACTCTTTCATTATTAGTACCTATATCTTCGAACTACTCATGATATGCTTCTTCATCAACATCATCATCATTGGCAGATGGAACAATTCCACCGACAGCTGAGTACAGTCCTGCTCCCTTTTGTGCCATTCTTCCCTGATCTGTACGAGTCTCATCCTGGTCGTATTCTTCTTACACCTTATTATTTAAATAGCACATGAGTTTAACACCTACATTATCACCTACATGCTAAATAAGGCCACTGTACGTGTTCATAGTGTCAATGTTCGACACGTGTTCTATGGCATGCAAAGCAAGTCAAAGTCTATAATTATGTTAGACTATAATTATGTTGTTGGTTAGTATAATTGTTACTATAATCGTGTCAGAATTAGATTAATGTAAGGAGTAGGAAATGCAGATGATGATGTGATGTAGGGGATGTAGGTGGGGGTTGAGGGATGTAGCTGTAGGTGTGTGTGATTTTGTTTTTTTGTGTTTATTTTCTTTTTAGATATTGTTTACGTTTAGTTATTTTTATTTCTGCTTGAGTATAGTTCTCGATGTTTTTGGTTGGTATATTGGCGTGTGCTAGCTGTCATATGGCTATTAATTTATAATTTAATGTTTTGTGTTGCGTTATGTAAATTATTTTGCATAAGTACCTACTTATTGTATAGAATCATGTTTTTCTAACTGAACAGACAGCTGTGCTGCTGGGGAGTTTGTTGCGCCACTTCTTCTTCCCAGCGAAAGGACTAGGAAGTGGTGAAGGGTGGGCGTTTTGTGGGACTGTCTTATGTAACTTTTACGTTCGAAAAGTGCTGATTCTCAGCCTAGTTTGAATAAATGACTTTTGAATTTTGAATTTTTTATTATTTATTTTTTATGGTTCATGTGGTCTGCAATAAAGATTTTTATTTATTTATGAAGATTTAACAGATCTGGGTGCAAGCTTTCATCATCTTGATACATAACACCGATAAGACCGCCCCTTGTGTCATCCTATGTACAATTTCTGCTTTTAATACTTATCTGTAATTTCTCCATATAAATTACAGATATTACATGGAGAAATTACATAATAAAGATTATACTATTCTGTACAGCGTATCTTTATCATTATATGATATTGTGTATTATATCTTAAATGTAAAAGTCATCCAATAACTATCTAACGTCATCATGCCCGCTAACTGGTACCACGTTTGACATGTGGGCCAATATGACCAATTGATTCAAGGTTGCATTGATTGTTTGCACCAAGGGTCCAGACTCCAGACTGCGAGGAGACTCGATCGGAACATTCGAGACAAATGATCTTCGATATTGTCTAGCGTCTATATTGTGTCTGTTAATTAGACTGTCTTTCAGGGAATCGGTTGAGCAAGGTATTACTAGTATTTCGATATCTTTCTAATGAGAACTTTCCCAGACAATAGGTTGAAAAAAAAAAGATAAAGGTTCGTCAATAAATGTCTCAGATACAATTTGTTTAATTTCTTCATCATGATCATGGACATAGGCCTCCCCCAGCGACGCCATTATCACAATACATATAATACGCTGCGCCCCGCAGTTTCACCCGCATAAGTCTCGATCCCGTGGGAATATCGGGATAAAAAGTATCCTATGTCCTAACCCAGGTCATGGTCTACCCATGTTCCAAATTTTGATCCAAATCCGTTCAGCCGTTTTAGCGTGAAAGCGTAACAAACAAACAAACGAAAAATCGAATCTTTTCTCTTTTTTATATTAAATTTAGAAGACTACCGTTGACTATCAATCACTGATCGTTTATCGTATCTTGCTGTCTGTATGTCATATCTATACTCTAGTCTAAACAGTGTATTTGTTTTAGGGCTATCATAGGTTAATCTGGGCTTCCCTGGATTTCTTCCTTGTATTAGAAGGATCTAGGCACGTTGCTAAAGTTTTGTCTTGTTAAGTCCCCGGTTCTCTAAATCCATGTCCGGGTTTAATTATTTCAAAATGGGCTAAGTAGTTTGTCTGTGTAGTCGAACTCGTTATGATTGCTTTACACTTTAGATAAAAACTCCCAGGAAATTGAAAATTCACTAGGGTTGAAACTATGTAATTGTCACATCAGCTTTTAGAGCAAAAACATACCTTGACCTTGACCTGTGACGTGCAAGTGCAACCTTACAACATGGGTCTTTTATTTGTAAGTGTTGTTATCAATTATCATTGACTGTTTATTTGAGACTCCCATCAGTAGAATAGTTTATTTTTATAAGTTTAGTAGGTACATTAAGGGTACACTAGTCGGTCATTCTTCCTTACAAATGTAGTATGGTGATGACTCTTCTGAACTTAAAATAATTTTATTTTGAGTAAATACATCTAGTAGCTTTTCCATAATATCTATACGCCCAAAAGGTCTGTTCATGAAATTTTACGCGCTCGTTATCGTTTTCGTTATAAACCATCGTCTATTTCATTAAATAAATTAATAATTATATAAAAAAATAAATAAATAAAAACTAGATAAATAAATAATCTAGACAATTTTGTATGCATATTAGTCACGCCCGCCAACGAGTTCGAGCCGTCGACTAGTGCACCCTTAACATCATACTGTAATTTAACTGCATTCACTTATATGCCTTTCAAGGTAGTCAGGAGGCGTACATTTAATATCTTCGCCATTATAATATTGCGCTTTAAAGTAATTTGATTATATAACTAAAGTAATTAATTTTAATAATTAATGTTTGTCTTTATTTCTTTCCAGGTAAGAATCGTGTGTTACTTCGCAAAATTGGAAGCTAATCATGGACGTCTGGTATAAGTAGTATTTTAAGAAATAGTAGGTGGAATTTTTGGCAGTCGTGGATAATTTGCCAGAATTGGCAGACGAAATTGAACCCCAGAAGTCTGACAACCAGTTTTGCTGAGGGGTATCGTCGGGGTGTCTCCATGTAAGATATATATGTATGTAGTTACTGGTATTCAGCTGCATCCGGTTAGACTGGAAGTCGACCCCAACATAGTTGGGGAAAGGCTAGGCATATTGATTGATTGGCAATCGAAATTGGTGATCAAAGTCGTTTTTTATGACGCTAATCTTTAGTTATATTTACATCACTTATGGCAGGATTATGTGTATCATCATATTATGTCCTTTGACGGGAACCACACTGAGCCATTTACTAAAAGTTACTGACAAATCCTCAAAGTGTCGATTTAATGTAATGTTTTCAGAAATTGTTTGATAAAGTTCTTCGATGAAGGTTAATGGAAGTCTTAAGCTAACAAGATGCCTGTCATCTCTTCAATACTAAAATATAATAAGGATCAGCCTCTTTAAATTAGCGTTTCTAAAATTAATGAATGCTCGTTAACATTATGAACCTTCTAAATTAACGTCATGAATTTGTGAAAATTTCAACACTGACAATATTGCTGAATGGATAATTCTAGTTATATCACTAATGATATCCAATTATCTGGCGAAATGGGTCTTTGACAACTTTTTTTGCAAAAGTGGATGCTTCTGCCCTCATCAGCATCATTGTCTTGCTTCACCTGCTGCTAAGAATACGCCTACTCCTTTTGTGCTTTGCTTCCCTGGTCTGCACGACTCTCTTCCAAACCCGGTCCTGTGAAGGCTATTCTCATTCTCAGAACAAATAAAAAACCAAAACATAGCGCTACGAACAATACAGTGAAACATGCCAAAACTACACCTCCGCTCTGTGCATACACGCTCACACGCACACATTTACAATCAAACTACAACTCACTAAGGGCACACATGTTAATGAAGCAGGCACTTTTGACAGTCTAGTTTGGTCTGAGTTCTCACTAGCTGTTGGTCTGCCGACACTTCTTCCATCTCTCCCGAGCTATCTCCATGACTTCTGAAGTCTTTGCTCATACACTTGGGGCTATCTACAAATTTACAAACGTTGTAATAGTCCATTGTGAGTTTTTGTCAGATCTTGTGTGACAAATCTGTCAAAAAACTCACAATGGCGAGACCATTGCAACGTTTGTAATTAGTAGAGTTAGCACACTGCTCTAATGATTTTAAATCACCTCTTACGACATTTCTGGTGCATTATTGACTTTTTATTACCCAGCAACTTAATTAAAAGACTTCCTTCCTCTTTCAAAGTGTCTACGCGATTTACGCAAGTAGGTAGTACGTGTGCATACGCAAGCAAAAGTCATATGTGCGTGCCCAATTATACAAGTATTGAAACACATAGTTAACAATATTCGCCGTGTGAGGCAATGCCCGTGCATCATTAAGGTCAGGAGACCCATTAGAGACGGATAGACACTAGTTTTTGCAGTTTAATAAAATGCAACTAAGAGCTTGATTAGATGAGGCGATTCACGCGCGGATTCAGTTGAGATTTTTTTGTCTTTATTTTCCAGTTGGACATGGTAAGTGCAATTTTCACAAATGAAACTGAACACGATCAGTAACAATTAAACCGCGTTCAAGAGCTGTCAGTGTCAATATTCCTTAGAAATGATGACACTGACAGCTCTTAAACACGGCTTAGATGAGCTGATCTGGTTTGTAATGATGAAGAGGGAACCGTTGGAAGTGTGACAATTATATGCAAAAACAAGCATTTTTTGCCTCTTTTTATTATATTTAATGCATGCATCCCCATCCCCATCGGAACCTAAACTATTCTTGTCGTCCTCTTGACTCGGTTTATGAAAGCGTTAGCTGAATATGAACAAAGTTCAATTTAAACTGACTGAACCGACTTCAAAAAGGAGGAGGTTCTCAATTCAGTTGTATGTTTTTTTTTTTTTTTTTGTATGTTTGTTACGCCGTTACTCTGCCAATTATGAATTGATTTTGATGATTCTTCTTTTGTTTGGTAGGGCATACTTCAGAAGTGGTCCCATATAAATTTAGTCAAGATCTGATGAGGGGTTTTTGAGTTAGCTTCAATAATACGTATTTTTCCCATCTAGTATAATGTGGATGATATTCTAATAGTTCCTGTCACTGTAATTTACATAGCAGGTAATGGGTATTCAAATTTTGTGGGGGTTTTGTGTAGGTACCACAACTAAAAAGTGAAAAATAAAAACTTTTTCACAATTTTTTTTTATTTTTTGTGTAAAAGTTTTTATACAATCAAATATTAACGATTTCATAAATTTCTAAATTGATAGCCAATCATATTTTATAGTTGTCATGCAGATTGCATAGATGATGCATTTTTATGGCTCACCAAATGAAAATGTTTTCATTATTGTATTTTTTGAGATTTCTAATAAATATTTTTAAATTGTTGACTTGTTGTTTTATGCAAGGTTTCATGTTGCAATCTGTGGTGACAATGACATTATATTAATTTATTATCTAACGCATATTTAAGGCGATGGAATATTTTGTGTAAATAATCAAGTTAAATTAAAATATTGCATACTAGCGTCCGCCAGCGGCTTCGCCCGCGTGATATCATTAAAATTATATAATATGTTTCTTAGTGATAACTGATAATAAAGCACTCTACTAGTGATAAAAAAATTAAAATCGGTCCGGTAGTTTTGAGTTTATCTATACTAATATTATAAAGAGGAAAGATTTGATTGTTTGTTTGCATTTAATAGGCTCCGAATCTACTAAACCGATTTGAAAAATTCTTTTACCATTAGAAAGCTTGGTTTTCAGGGAGTAACATAGGCTAACGACCACAGGAGCGTAGCCGCGGGCAGTGCTAGTTCATTATAAACAAAAATACGAATCTTTTCTCGTGTAGATACAAACCGCGTGGTGTGAATCCAGCCTTAAACAAATAGATAGACCATCCATTTACTCATCATTTAGCTATACATTAAACACAACAATTAGCATTTAAAATAAAAGTAACATTTAGTGAATGCCAAGGCTATCGGAAATGTCTTCCGTAGCTTAAATGTTTATTTATTACAGCAGGCGCCACATTTGGGTAGCTATCTAGTTCATGATGAACAGTCGGCCATGTTAGTTGAACTATAGTCTGCACGCGAGTGCTAGTCACCTCCTGAGGAAAGTGCGGTGAGACGGGGGGGGGACAAAGGCCAGGCTAACTCAGTCTGCCAATTTTGTCAATGGCGCCCCCTCCCCCGTCTCACCGCTCACATACCTCAGGCGGTGAGTACCAGTCGCGCGTGGAATAGACAACCATTACTTTTAGCAAGCATAAATAGTAGATTTTACAACGAGTGCACAAAACGAACCATTTTTATCCGAGACTTTTAGCGAAGGCGACAGCTGATAGTAAATGTCGAGGATTAAATGGTTTTGTGGACGAGTTATAAACTCTGTTTTTCACTTCGATTGCGAGGAAATAACACAGTAATAAAACAAAACATTCCTTTAATTTAAATTCAAAGTAAAATTTGTACAGTTTAAGGTTATTGTTTTTCCCGGCATTGATAATAGGCTTGGGCTGCAGACCTATACAGCCTACTATTAAATTAATTTTGTAATAATAATTTTCTTAAATTAATTAAATAACCTACCGTAAGTACTTGAATTCAAATTTTAATATCTTTTATGTCTTAAAAAACACATAAGGCAAATAAGTTAAAGTAAATATTATAAAATAACAAATTCTATCTATGAACTTCTTAATGTGTTTGGCTGTAGGTATGGCTCATTTTCTTTGCCTTAATATAGATACATTTATATACGTTAATGCACTAGTGTACAAAATTCGATTTTGTGCAGCCTATATCCTGACCGCTACGCGACACCGGTTATTGTAATACAGTGAAGTTTTCTTAGAAATTGTATTGTTCGAGTCGCGTCGCGTCGCGCAGTCGCGTCGCGCTGGTCTGCAGGAGCCTTACTGCGTTCAGCAGGTCTTGGCAAAGTTACAGTCAATCAGCGATAACGGCGAGGCAACAGTCAAAAATATATTGGATCGACTTAAGCTACCTAAAAACGTAGGTATGTCTATCCTGGTGAAAGTCATTGTAGAAATACGAAACGCTTTCAAAGCGAATTCCTCGTTCCCCTGCTTTGAATTTTGAACTATTCTGTTCTGATACTGGACAAGTGAGTTCTTCGTTCTTCGTCAAAAATTCTGCTGTGTGGTGCGTAGCAGAGATGCGCATTAATAAATAATAAAAAAATCTGCCAAGTGCGAGTCGGCCTCGAAAACAAAAGGGTTCCGTACCAGCGTACAAAAAAAAAACTATCTGTTATGGTTCATGAGATACAGCCCGCTGACAGACAGACGTACCTACAGCGGAGGCTTAGTAATAGGGTTCCGTTTGGCACCCTTCGGGTACGACCATTTTTTTTTTTTTTTTGGGTGGGAAATCATCAAATGACTCCTCCCGCTCTGGGTGGAGCGGGAGGGCGTGTCAGACTCTTACTGACTAAAACCCACCCGTGTTCCTTCTCTTGCCTGTGCAATGCCAGGGGGCCACGGTATCCCTTTCGGACTTTCCCGCAACCCCGGCAGGCAATGGTCTCATTGGACCCCTTCACTCGCTAACACTCTTTGAGGCGCGCGTGGAACACAACGCGCCGTCGACCCGGGCTTGGTCCTTACCGGACGGCGAGCTACCCATTGCTCACCATCCGCAAGCCCGCGCCTACGGTGGCCGGGAATCCGCGATCGATTCCCGACGCCCGGGGCGTCTCCTCCTGCGGCGGCTAGGGGCGTGAGGGCGCGAAATTTGCCTCTCCCTCACGCGCTCCGCCTCCTCCTTCGCGAGCATTACTGCTTCGCAGAAGGAGGTGACGGCCTCCCATGCTCTCTCGCTCCGTACCATGGCCTGGACCAGGGCCGGACGCGAGAGATCCCCGCCACCGATCGCCTCGGGTACGACCCTAAAAACTTGAAAGGTAATGGGAAGACCGACTATGAATGACGTATCTACTAGCTATGATAGCCTAGTGGCGTGACCGTCAGACTGACAAGTCGCAGGTCTCGAGTTCAAACCCAAGGCACGCACCTCTGACTTTTCGGATTCATGTGCGTATTATATAATTATCACTTGCTCAAAAACGGTGAAGGAAAACATCGTGAGGAAACCGGCATGCCTGAGAGATATTTCTCGACGGCATGTGAAGCCAAGTCAGAGGCCCGTGGGCGGCTTTAAAACTCTGACACCAGGTTAGTTTACTAACCACACAAAAAGAAGAAGAATGACATATCGAAAATATTCTAGAATATTGTCTTGAATCATGCAATTCCACAGAAAGCAGTTTTGCCGAATACATATTCCATCATCTCGATTTTTGACTCTTTACGGCAACAACTATGTAATAATAGTTTATGGACCCCGCTAACCCTGCGTGGAAAAACATTTCATATAAAGTAGGTTGCCAAGACTTAAAAAACGCTTTCACTGTTAAAAAGTTATCAGATCTCATGTAGAGCTAATCTACTGACTCTACAAGGCCTAACTCTACAAACCTTATCATCTTGGTTAAAATGACACTCCTATGGGATTATGGTAAGAAATTAAGTCACTGGTCTTTAATGGTGTGCTATGCAATAGTTCTATGGAACGGTCAAGCCGTACATTTGGACCAAGATGTGAGGTTTGTAAAATTAGACCTTGAGTGAGTGAGTGAGTGACGAAATCGACGTTTTTTAGGTATTAATAAAATCCAAAGTATAAAAGCCACACAAATGAAACTTAGCTCTCTAGCATTACCCAGGCCGAATCTATGAGGGTTTGAAATATGACAAAACGCTTCGAGAAAAGGTAGTTAGTGCTAAAGTGCCGCTTTTTATTCTTGGTTCGTCTTGGCGAACAGATCCTAGCTAACAATACCCTATCATGAAACTAAATTTATATAAAACTTGTTGATGTTGTTAGTTTATTTTAAACTTTAAATTAAAACTAACTTATTCATATATTCTCGTGACTCCAAGTTTTATTTCTCGAGGGATATAAAGTATAGATAACTTGTAGTTTAACTTAAAAACTTCGCAAGTTTTATTATTTTCGCAGTTTTCGCACCCCTATAGTGTTTGTTACTTTCAAGACGACGTCCCCTAGAGAATGTATCTTCAACTTTGATGTCTGCTTGTATTTTATTCACACCTTCCGTATTTTTAAAGACTTCTTCGGAAGATTGTTTTGATGTGATCTACAGGGGGGGCTGAAAAATCGTTCCCTGAAACCTTAACACGATCTAACGATCGTACTTACTTTCATTTATGCTTCTATCTTTAATGGCTTAGGCTACTTTTATTTTCATGCTACGACCTTCCTCGGTATCTTACAGGTGCTATTGAATAATATGGCAGAAGTGTGACCACAGAACGTATAACAATTTCTGTGAGTCTGACACATAAACCTTAGGATTTTTTCTACACCATGGTAAAAACCACATAAAAATCCACCAAGTAGTTTGGATATTATAAGCGAATACACACACATACAACTATGTTATCCTATTTAAGCTTCGTGCAGACTAGCGCGACGCGACAACGCGACGCGACACCGGCTATTGTTATACCGTGAAGTTTTCTTGGAATTTGTATTGTTCGATTCGCGTCGCGCCGTCGCGTCGCGCTGGTCTGAACGAGGCTTTAGATATGATTCTCAGGCAGTAAACTCATTGTTACGAGTACTTGACACTGTTTAAACATTGATGTTCTTAAAATATTCCCCAAATCACGGTGAAAACAAAAACCGTATCAAATCCCTCGAGTAGTTTTAAAGTACCTACCTATGTACTAAGTGGAGGCGATCGGTGGCGGTGATCTCTCGAGTCCGGCCCTGGTCCAGGCCATGGTACGGAGCGAGAGGGAATGGGAAGCCGTCACCTCCTTTTTTAAGGAAGAGGCGGAACGCGTGAGGGAAAGTCAAATGTCGCGCCCTCACGCCCCTAGTCGCCGCAAGACACCTCTTGGGCGTCGGAAATCCCAGGCCGATTTTGCGGCCACCGTAGGCGCGGGCCTGCGGACGGTGAGCAATGGGTAGCTCGCTGTCCGATAAGGACCAGGCCCGGGTCGATGGTGCGTTGTGTTCCACGCGCGCCTCAAAATATGTCAGCACAACTGACAAGGTCGCGGGAAAGTCCGAAAGGGATACCGTGGCCCCTGGCAACATACAGGCAACTGAAGGAACACGGGTGGGTTTTATTCAGTAAGAGTCTGACACGCCCTCCCGCTCCGCCCATTTGATTATTTCCAAAACAAAAAAGTTTGTACTAGCCGAATACACAGATAATTAACTACGTTAGATGAATCACAGTACACATACACACATTATACCAAGTACATTGTTTATATTGTTGTGGTAGTAAACAGATCTCGGATGTAGGCTAGCCGTGTTTACTGAGCTGATAAATGGGACCAATTTAACGCCCCAGTAGGCACACATCGAGTGGGTTAATATGTTAGGTGCCAAAAATCGGATTAGGTACCCATTTGTAGTGGAAGAGAATAATCGTATAAGCAGTACAGATATGAAACGATTACAAGAATTAAAATGCTGTCACCTTTAGGTATCCGTTTTGCCTGGGGGTATCGTGTTACCCAGTAACTGGGTTCTGGAGATCAGATAGGCAGTCGATCCATGTAAAATACTGGTATAGTTCGATTCAAAGTTAATGGCGGCTCGGAAGTTAGCTGCTCGCTGCGCAGTACCGCACCCCTCACCCCCGCTGACCCATGAATTTGTTACTGCGCAGCGACTAGCCTCATGTTCCGAGCCGCCATTAAGTTTGAATCGGGCTGAATTCAGCTGCATTCGGTTAGACTAGAAACCGACCCCAACATAGTTGGAAAAGGCTGGGCAGATGATGTTTACCTAATATATCGAAGAATAGGCCACAGATAAGACAAAATGTGATGATTTTGTTGGCGAAAGTTGGCTGTTTCTCCACTGACTTTCAGCCTTTCCCAAATATGTTGGGGTCGGCTTCCAGGATACCCGGATACAGCTGAATATCACTATTTTACGTGGAGCGACTGCTGATCTGACCTCCACCACCTAGTTAGGTAGTGGGTAACACGATACCCGATACCAGTGGTAACACTGGTACCTACAGGTGATGGTATGTTGATTCTTATCATCGTTTCCTTTCTGTTCTACTTACACGATTATCCTGTTCTACTCCAATAAGAATGGCCTCGCAACTGCCCCATAGACTACGAGTACCTATAGACTAGAATTGTTGAATTGTTTATATAAGCGATGCCTCTGACAATTTCAAACTGATTTTTGGACAGACAGCAAAACATATTTTCGATACTTTATTTCGCACTGTATTATATTGATTGAATAAAAGTTGCTATAATAATCATTTTGTATATTTTATTCAAAATTGATATAATTAATTAACCTCCTCAGTCGGTATAAAAACAAGAGCGTTAAAAGCTGATTGCTTATTAATTAAAAATTAATTATAATTGTAAAATGTCCCACAATTATTATGTTCATTAATTAATTGCTTAATTGCTTTAACTTTGTTTTATGATAATTGGTCCATGTTTTAAGGGTGAATCGTAAACCCTATTACTAATTATTAAACTGCATTTGCATCTAGATGTTTAGCCACCATCGGCCAGTGCCCGATGGTATGATAATCATACCAATCATCTACATTGGTAGGTCACTCGAAGCTCACACTCACACGTAGAGGAAAGGTGCTAGAGGAGCTAGAGCTGGTACTGATGACAAGCAAAAAGAAAAAGATAAATACGGTTCACCATTATTTATTAAGTTCTTATTGCTCTCTTGATCTGGTACATTTACTTCGTGTATATTCAAGGTTGTTTACCACGAAGTTATTTTCAACATTTAAAAGAACGCCTTTTACACACAGACAGACGCGACGCGACGGTGCGACGACGCGCGACGCGACTCTGGTAGAACAAATTCCAGAAAGTTTTCATAAAAATTGTTTCACTAGTCGTGTCGCGCATGTCTGTGGGAGCCGTTAAATGTTACTTTACTTACCCATGCTGTGGCTTACACATGTTCCCGTCTCTATCTTGCACTTTCAGTTTTACAGCTGTGCGACTGGGACAGGCATAACGCTTAGCCAAAGTAACGTGTATCTGGCCTTAAACAATGCCATATTCTGATTTAATCTCATTCCTCCCCACACAAGCAAGAATGCCTTATGAAAACGTCTTAAAATAGGATTATATAAAAATAAACTAGTCCGAGTCCTTCAGCTACAGAAGCTATCCTTACAGACATATCTGAAGTACCTTAAGTACGTTACTTGTCTTATTTCAGCCTAACTGAACTTGTTGTTTTGTCTGTCTATTTCCAGCTCAGTGCCTTGAACTGAGGAAGCTAAGTTTAGAAGACAGTAAACTTCAGTGTTTGATTCGAACTATACTGTGGTTGAAAGTTGTAAATTGCCGAATTAGTTGTCACCCAGTAGTTAGTTGTGTGTTTTATAAGTAAAGCGACTGCTCAGCGGTTTGAGTCCATCCCTCATAGGCCGGGCACTTGGTCACTGCTAAATGAATGCCTAAATAAAAGCGCGCTGTCGAATTTTCAACTTTCGGTGCTGAGGCGAGCGTTGAAAATCAGCGCGCTTTTATTGAGGCTGTCATTTACGTGTAGCTCAGCGGCAAAAACTGGAATAAGTGTTATTGAGTTATTTCGTTAGGATTACAAATAAAATGTAAAAAAAAAATCCATGGGGTGACACAATGGGCGGTAGGGTTTTTCAGTAACAGTAACAGCCTGGAGTCTGATTTTATGAGCGATTAGTGTCAATAGGCTTGACCCATGTAGCATGGGACTAATACAAAATGTTGGCAAAAATTTAATGTACTTACCTACTATCTTCTCTGCCTACACCTTACGGGAATAGAGGCGCTATGTTTTAGTGAAAATGATGTAATAGCTTGTCTATAAAACTGTGAAGGGTTCAATAACTTTGTAATACTGTCTCGTTTTGAAAGTGATAGATAAGATTTATTGTTGAAGTTTTTATGGCCAAGGGGTGATTTCCCCTTGTTCATGAAAAAGTAGTTTTCATAAACACTTCGGAAGTCTTGATGGGTCATTTTCATTGCCTTGACTATATTACGGTACTATCAAATCGTAAATGGTTTTATAACCATTTGGAACTTCTTATTTCACTCCTTTTTAGATTAGGTACCTAGATCGCTCAAGTCTCGGAATAATTTAGTTAAAACCACGGAGGAGAGAAAGTGAGTACATACCTAGAACAAAGTGTTCTTAGTAATTAGTTTAAGTAATTAGTACTTTTTAAATTAAGAACTTGATGAGGTAATTTACTAAGTTAGCGCATTTCTTTACAGTAGGATACGATTCTCAAACAAATGCAAATTCTTTAAACCAAAATATATTCGTATAAGGGGGATGCGCTAAGATATCCCGTGATATTCAAATTGTCTTACGTTTTTAGCAATGTACTGGTCAGTGTCAGGTGTTATGTTGATTTAAATATGATTTGCGACCGTGACAAATATTATAAGACGGAATTATAAGCATTGTTATCAGCAATAAAACTCCTAAGTTAGAATAATCCTCAAATGTCAAGATTTCATGAGGTCATACGATAGGATTATATGAATTTAGAGAGATGTATTGACAATTTGTGTGATTATAATTCTACATATAAATATTTGATACGGCCGCGTATCATGTTGAGATCAACATACAACCTGCAAATTGTAAAATCGTAAGAAAAAATTATATTTCGCGGGCCACCGTGACGCTTTTGCCTTAAAAAAATATTAGTGTCCAAGATTTGTGTCTTAACTAACACCAAAGCTATTATAAACCCACACCACATAGACCAAATCAAAACGAATGTTCGTGAAGCACTAATACCTGAAACCATGTGTCTTTCTAAGCCTAATCCAATAGATACACCGAACCTCCCTGAAGTCCCTTTAAACCCAGCACAAGTAATAAAGTCGACATTATAAAAACCTGCAAGACGAATCGGATACGACTCGACGCGACAGAGAACTGTCGTAAATTGTTTAGAGCCAGGATTTATCTGTCTAACCCCCGGATCACTGTCAATGCCCCTGTGGTAGCCATGAATGTTTGTGGAGAGGAAATGTTGTGGGGTTGAAAGTTTAAGGGTTAAAATACTGTAAACAAAAATGTTAACATGGGTTTTTTTGAGGTAGATCTTTTTCATGATGATGTCAGTATAACGTTGAAAGACACTGTAAGATAGCTAAGGTACTCAAAACACAGTAAAATCTGAATTTCAGTTGATTCTGCTACCCATCTTATTTATTTATTTTACAGTTTATGTACACACATATAATAAACAGACAAGAAAAAGGAACGGAAAAATACGTACAAAGGTGATGCTTATTTCTAAAGAAATCTCTACCAGCATACATCATGCATGCATCTTATTGCATCTTATTGGTGTTCTTCACATTTGGTGTTAGTCTAGTTATTTCATTTGAGTACAAAGAACTTTATTGGGAGAAAGTAATCCTTCGGCCGTTAGGGTAATAGCTTATTATTGAATAACACCTTACTGTCATCGACGGATTAATCATCATAATCAGTGTCCACTGTTGAGCAGCTATTCATTTTCTTACCACCCCTGGCCAGAATAGTCATCCAACGAAAATATTTCAATGAAATTCAAAAGTCATTTATTCAAACTAGGCTGAGAATCAACACTTTTCGAATGTCAGAATTACATAAGACAGTCCCCCAAAACGCCCACCCTTCACCTTCCAGCTGGGAAGAAGTGGCGCAACAATGTTCCCCATACCTGCTATCTTCAACGCGAACTAATCGTTCCTAACTACGAGTACACTCGTCTAATCCTGTCCCAAGAAATCGTGGCGACACTATCCGAAGATGTAAACTGCAGTCTAAGATAATTCCGATATAGCCGAGGTCATTCACCTGCGTCTGCAGTTCTGAAGGGATGACAGCTATTTATTATAGCTTTAGGAGCATACGATCGTCATCGTCAGTTTGTTTTTAGGATGATTAGTGATTGGGGTTATTTATAGTATTGGGTATGTTGTTGATAGACTATCTTGATGCGTCTTCGGGCGGCAAATATTTATTATTTGAATAGTTCATTCTAACATCAAATGATGTAGTCAGAATACATGTGGCATATGTAGTACCTAGATGAAATTATTCGAAAAGGATTCCTTTCTGATGCATTGATTGCGACGATGCTCCAAATTTAATTTTAACGTAGAATGGTTTTTAGAAAACTATAGACAGCAAGTTGACACTGAATACGATCTATATAAATCTCCTGCCCGTACACTGAATATGCCTTCAAATCTGTTGTCAAAAATTATAAAATATCCTCTAAGACACACCGTGAATCCATAATCCGGTAGATTCCAACGTCCGTCGTCCTCGCACACACGGCGCTTGTCTCCGACCAGAATGAAGTCTTGGTTACACTCGAAGTTTACCTGTCAATGGACAATACATTTATAAATCCCAATAGGAAAAATATAATTGAAAAGACTGTATGTTTGTTCCCAAAAAAATGTATATTGTAATTGTGTATTGTTTGTATAATGTATTGTATAAAATAAATAAATAATCACCAGGTTGGGGCTCGTGTCTAAATAATAACAGCCGCATGGGTCGATTGAAGTTAGCTTAGTTTACTGCGCTTGCCGCGGTCGGTTCGTAGATGGGTAACCATCTTTACATACCGAGACTCCTCCATGCCTCGGAAAACACGTTAAGCCGTTGGTCAAAATTCAAATTCAAAATTCAAAAGTCATTTATTCAAACTAGGCTGAGAATCAGCACTTTTCGAACGTCAAAATTACATAAGACAGTCCCCCAAAACGCCCACCCTTCACCACTTCCTAGTGCCCGGCTGTCATTCCATCAAAGATCAATTTTGACAGTCGTTACGCCTAAAAGTCTGACAACCAGTCTTAACAAGGGGTATCGTGGTACCCAGTTACTGGGTTGTGGATTTCAGATAGGCAGTGCGTTCATGTAAAATACTGGTATTCAGCTGCATCCAGTTAGACTGGAAGCCGAAAAAGCTGGGAAAAAGGCAAGGTTGAAAATTGCCTGCTGCATTTTATTCGGCTTCGCAAGTTCGAATAATAGCGCGCATATCAGTCTAGGTTGACTGTAGCCGGCATGCCGACCGTCGGTGCAAAGCTGCACATAAGCCGCCAGCACAATGCCACACCGTCAGTCCGCAGGCTCAAATCTGACGGCATAGGCTTTTGGCTTCAAGCGCCGTAACGTAACGTAAAGAGCTTAATGCTGTGGGTCTGACAATAGCTATAAGGCAGATTTTCTATTTAGATGAACTCAATTTTCTATCCATAATAAACATTCGTGTTTTTCTGGTCATGAATTTGTGAGTGCAAAATTGTGAGAATTATTCAAGAATTTAATACCAAAACGAATTCTGCAACCTTGATTTGTACAACCACCCAACATACCTAAAACAGTACCGATGATATCGAAATCGAGCTGGACAAACATGAGGACTTGACAAAGTTTAATGTTGTCTTCATACACCCTCTTAATATTATATCAATTACGTAATAAAACAATAATTAGACGCAAAATACCATCCAATTGCCATCATTCATTCATCAACACCATCGTCTATTTTAAGCCCAAGTTCACACGATCCATCCATACTCACATGTAAATGAACTGCTTCAAATAAAACCTGTTTGCTAATTAATATTACTCGTACCTGTCTTTCCAGTAGAAGTCTGAAGGTCAGTAGATAGAGTATAGGAAATGGTCTGGTAAGAATTTCCGGACTTCCAAATTTATGCGAGCCTTGGTGATGGAGTTCTCCTAGGTGCTTTTGCATTTGTAGTGGAAAAACTAGATGAGAATGCAAGTTTGAAACTGATAGCGGATTAGAGGTGTGGAAGTTTTGACAGATTTGTATGAGTTCAGGAGAGCACTACCTAATACGTACGCACAATGCAATCCGACAATTCTAGTTCACACACATGAGGTTAAAGTGTGGAAATTTTTTATGCTGTCGAAAAATCCAACACTGACTAAATAGAATGATCAGGATCTGAAAAACACTGAAATAAAACCAAACTTGGTAGACTCTGACAAAGTCGTTATGAGTTCAGCGCAGCGGTGCATCGAAAATCGCTGTATCCCATGCCTTGTTCTACAATAAGTAACTAACATTATGTATGAAATATCCATCGACTTTGCGCACACGACATGAATACTGATGTCAGCTTCGATTGATGTCTGCTGCGGCCATTTAATTGTACAATATTACCCACCAGAGGGTCAGGACTTACCCATGTCAAGTTATGTTAATTTTAAATATGATTACTGAGGATTTTTATTGCAATTTTGGTTATTTATTTGAAGTATTTAAGTTTATTTACATGACTTTTAAAGTTTATTTTATAAAGTGGGGTGGTGTAGGTTATGAACAGGATAATATCACGATAGATGTTTGATAAAGTGAGGAATCTTGGCTTTATGTAAGCAAACGTGATAAATTGGTCATCACTGTTCTTTCCTTCATTGTAGAAGTAGAATTCGTCCTGCAGCTAAGGCAGTTACAATCTGAAGAAAAAACAGTAGTAGAAAGCCTTGTTACAGGCCTGTAGTTTAAATTTAATGACGTTGCTTAGCTGCCTACTGGAACATCATAATCAACAATCATTATCCCAAGAGAAAGAATGAAGAATCCCGTTAAGATTAAAATGTATTCAGCAAAAGGAACTGTAAAAAATAATGCCTAAACCGAACCAGTTAAACAACATGTCAACGATCCTCCACATATAATGCTCAATCATATAATAGAGCTACATGAATTAGTTCCATCGATTGTTATGGTCAATAAATTGGTCATTGTGCCCAAGTGGAGTAGGTCAGAGCACATCAACGACCCGGATACGTGTCACCTGTGTTTAGGGTCGGCAATAGGCCTTTCTATATTATGTTTGGTATCAACAGGCTAGATAGAAGGATCTGCACTTGATGCTGGCTATACGCACATTAAAATTTTAAAATACGCATTTATCTCATCTCTTGCTTCTTGCCTTCGTTTCGCGCATCGTTTTTAGTCCTACCTTTATAGCAACGGCAATCTCCTCTTGCTTCAGCGGCAGATAACTGCTCCCGGAGCAAAGTCCTCTTCAGTCACTTCTGGTACTGACAATGAACAAGCATTGATCACTAGGCTTGCTAACTTCTTGTCCACAATATTGGACCATTAAGCCTAAGTTAACTACTTACCTTCATGGTGACACTTCCAACTCATATTGGTTCTTGCCAGATTTTAAACCTAACATCTTAGTGCTCAAGAATCGTATCCATAAATCTGGCAGTCATGAAATGTTACCAAATTTAAAGAAAGGATAATAATCTAAATTTATAGAAAGGATATAAGGATAAAAAAATAAACAAGCTGCTAACCCTACTTCAATGTCGCAACTGACGAGTGTTACCACATTTCAGTGACACACACTAACGATCCTCCTTTGTCTGCACATTAATGTTGCCAGTTTTTAGGTTATTGAGTCACTGATGCACAACCGTTAATGACTGTGAGCTTTAGTTGCGAAAATACCGTATTTTTTTTGTGATGATACTCGTTCGTTTGAAGATGAAACTGTTGAACGAGAGGATTATTTTTACATTATTCTTTTTTTCTTGACGCTGGCTACCTCAATTAGGACGTATGATCTGTCAAGGTCGAGTGATGACAAAATTTACGAAATATATATATTTAGGGATTTATATCCTTTACGAAGTGAGTGAAGGGTTATTAGTGCTACAAGTTACCCAAGATTTTCAGCATCTAGTTTCGTTCCAAGATCAATGAAATTAGAGATATAGCCAGTAGGGTTATTAAGGGTTACGAAAAACTTCCTTATTACACTTATTGGCTAAGTGCGAAACTACCGTCTATCGGTACGACATTACCAATTCCAGGATGTCTTCTGTCCACTTCAAATTTTATAACTTAGTAAAAAACAAGCCCAATTTCATAGTGAACTTCAAGAAATCAAACCAATTACAAAAAGACTAAAATGTAAAGTAATACCGAAAGGAGAATGCCAAGTTGTCCTTCAAGACTCGGCCAGAACCGACTAAAATGAACTATATATCATTAAAAAGGAAAATAATTATAGAATTTGATAGTATAATTAGTTTTCTATAAGAAGTACACCAAAAAAAGTTATAGTTCTTTAAAGTTGTCCACTTAATACTTCTAATTTTAACGATAACAACAAATAAACTATTAAATTATTAATTAAATAATGATTTTTGCCACATATTATCCTCGCATAATATATTTTTTCATAGTAAATATACATAAATATAACATACTTACATTATTTTAGAATGTAGGTTTGGAAAAAACATGGATACTTTTTAACAATTTATTATTCATCAGAATCTCTTCAGTCTCAGTTTCTAACGAGTATCGTCGCATTCGAAAGGCATTTACTCCACAATTAATGCAGCGAATCATGGTTAGTAGACTAAAGGTCCGTGTGAGAAAAGCCAGGTCAACAAGTAGGCAGGTTCAGATGTTCTGTTGGGCGAGCCGGGTCAGCGAGTAATACAGGTTCAGTTTCAACAGCCAAGGTAGTCGTAAGTGGTAGAAAAATTGGAGTCCAGAAACACAGCAATATACATACCACACAAAACTTAAAAACACGTAATCACTTCGACGCTCGTGATAAAACGCGCAGGAGAAGTACCTAGTAAAACTTTTTGACAATTATCAATGACAACTACAAAAAGAAGATCAAGTGTTGCCAGCACTATAATAATTAATATTCTAAATTGTATCGAAAATCTAAATTATTTTAAATTGTTATAAAATATATTCAAAAATATAACTAAATACTATTTATTACATTAAGAATTACGAGTTACGACTTATTTAAGTAAAAAAATCACTTACGTAGTTTCATAATGATATTAATGCAATCGATTTGCAAGTGCAATTTCGTATCGATATTATTTTATTTTGGTATTGGCAACATTTTAAATTGAAATTGCAGATTGGAAACGTGTTGAAAAATTGAATAACTATTTAAAATGACTTTTAAATGGTGTACTTCTACAGATTTTATTTATACTTTATAATTCATACCGTTTTATATTAAAAATTATCATAAATATTAAAAGTCTGTCGGACGCTACATGATTTGAGCCGATTCTTGTCATTGTCCTTTAATTATCAAAACTCCTCAAGTTATTCTCAGAAACCAACAAAATAATCTTTTGTTCCACAAATACTGCTAAGTACACAGTTTGTTGAGATATATTTCATTTCAATGTTCGTGGTCCGCCTTCGCTTCCATTTCGTCTCATCGTTCCATCGTCTCGATGTTGATTACTTCGGTTTCAATGTAATCCTTTCCTTCTTTGTCAAAGTTAATGAAACTTCAGATTAATTTTTAGCTTTTCATTCTTGCATATATTTTGAATATATGTATAAAGTTGGCTTTGTTCACAATAATTTCCGGTAGATGTTTATGTCAATCAAATCAAAATGTAATTAATTCAAAATAGGTTAAGCCAATTTGCACTTTCTGAGAATCAAAGCTGCCGCGACTGTGCAGTGGTGATGTTGACCCAGTGGAAACGGAGTTGTAGGTCGTCGATTCGAACGCAGGCAGGCACTTTACTTTGTGTAAATTCTTTCATCACCATGAAGGAAAACATCGTGAGGAAATCGACATGTCCTAGAACCAATTTGAAGATATGTGACCAACACGCACTGGGCCCACTCCCTCTCACCAGAGCAGACCTGTGTTCCAGCAGTGAGGACACTATAGTCTGATTATGCTTATGAGAATCAATGCGGGTCCTCAAAAAAGATCTTTGACAATGATTAACCTACTTCTTAAAAAAGGTGGAGGTTTTCAAACGGGTTTTTATAATGCGCACAGCAAAGGAGTGGAACTCTCTGCCTGCGTGTGTTTCCGAACGCATACAACCCGAATTTATTCAAAGTATCAGTGAACGGGCTTCTTCTGGGTAAGCTCACTCCATCGTCGACTTTGTCTCTGTCACCTCTGACCTAGACTAGAGTCAAGAGCAAACCCATCGTAAAATAAAAAATAGTATTTAGTAAGTATTTCAATGAAATTCTAAACACTACACTACTGTCCCATCTTCAAACTCAATTTTAATTGATGCTAACTCCATAAACGCTTGACCTCCCCTCCCCCTCTCCACTTCACCCCTCGTGACGCCAGTCGGAAGCCTCAGCAAGTACCTACCGTTAAATGAGATGCGAACTTCTTTATTTTTATTTTGAGGCGAAAAATGTTAGGGATTTTTTTTTGTTGTTTTTGCAATGTTTGTGATGGATGAGTTATAAATAAAATATGGTAGGTTTTTGTTGTTTTAGCGTCTTTGTGTAACTGTTTCTCAGATCGTCTTCGCTTTTTCTTGTTTTATTTTGCTATTTTTACATGCTAAATATCACAAATACGCCATTCTATTCCTACAATACCCAAGATTCCAGGAAGGATAACACCATATACGCAAATAGGAATTCACGGATTACAAATCTTCCAGAACTAATATTTAGCTTCGAAGGACTATAAGAATAGCTTTGTAAAATGTAACTTGATCCTTAGGTTTCTTCCAACAAAAATAAATAAGAAGATAATAATTCTTTCCGTTCGAGTATACACTTGACATCTTCTAAAACCTAAACAATGAACCGAATGGCCTAGTTCACAAGTTAAGCTAAACAATTCCACTTAAAACAATATCACACTGCATAATCCAAACATTCAGACTCAGTCAGCACTCGATAATTAAGTACACTTTCATAAAATGTTTACCTTCTGCGACATCACTATCTGTCTCGTTCTAACACGGGTACTTCCCTATCTCCATCCCTCTCGCTCAGTGCGTCGCGTATCTCCATTGCCTTGAACTCTCAACATTTTGTGATGCGAAGCGAGACGTAAAGATGCCTTCACGCAATGTTTTGCTTCATTGATTATATAGTTTTTGATCCTTATCTTCAGCAGAAAAACTGTCTCAGAAAGCTTGACGGCCGAGATATTGTTATGATAGCAAAAAACGTTATTATATCATTGGGACAGAATGTTTGGGTGGATTCAATTATTGTCGTTTTTGTAAGCAATTTAAAATATGGTCGATGTTATATCAGTTTTTGGTTCAAGGTTAACCGTGATTTTGGTAGTCGAACCGTCAAATCTGTTAATCAAATGAAAATGAGTGAGTGAAATGAGTCCATTAAAGGGGTCTATTATAATAACCATGAGCATTTAAAGTATTCCTATAGGTACTATTCATCTTTATTTATTGTTATACTTAAAGTTATAACATAGGTACTAAGAATGTCTTTCATATCTTCCGCAGTGTAAGAATTTCAATGCAATGCATTGTAAAACATATGATGTGCTGACTGGTGTGCATATGTATGCGTGACGTCATTATAGGTTGCATTGCCAGTCGCTTACATCAGCCTTTGGGTAGTACGTGTAGCTATATGTGTTCCTTTATGGATCAGGCAGAGTTCTAAGTAAGAATTCATGAATATGGAGCAAGGGATTTTTTTTAGAGAGGTAGCTAAGCAGCCATTGGTATGAGGTAACAAAACAATCGGGGTTCTGTCTGGTTGGTCAACTAACATCACAATGAACTTGTTCTATAAAAACTGAGACCTTCATAGGAACTTCTGTATTGTCAAGTTTTCCAAAATGTCCATGAAAGCAAACGTTTATCTTCATAGACTATGTCAACAGGCCTCATTGACACAGATTCCCTGTGAGGTAACCATTAACTGAATCAAAACTCTTTTTTTTTCCACTTTTCTAAATTAATTTTCCCGACCTCAACATCTTCAGTGATCTCTTTACCAGCTGTAATTATAATTAAAATAAAATCCTTCCTTAAAAAATAAACCCAAATTTTTTCCAATACTTAAGTGCTTTAGATAGTGCTCAGAATTCGTAGCGCAAAGGATGAAACTTGGCAAGGGAACCTGGATCTAGGACTCGACGTTTTTCCCGAAGTTAAGCCCCATCAAGTAACAAGCGCAAAATGTAAAAAGGCCATGCCACCTGTGGGCAAGTACACTTAACCTGATTTTGCTACCTACCCTCCATTCTCTCATTTAATCTTGCCAAGGTAGATTAAACTTTATAACGGAAACATTAAGAATAAAAATAGAATATGAGGCAGAGATCTTTGAAATGCGTTTGAAGTTTTGAAGTCATCCTTTGAGTTGGAATGAAATGCGACTTGGAATAGTAAGGTAATTTTTGTCGTTTTGTGATGTTTCTGTCAGTTTATTTATGGTACTTTGGTACTTAATTATTTCCACGTGAAGAATTTGGTAATGGAGAGGAAATGAAAAAAGAGACTTATAATCGCTTATCATTTATTATTTATAATATTTTAGAAGGCACGGTCAAATAAAGATAAAAGAACAAGTACTCTTTGGAATTGTCAACTTACTTTCTGACAAATGGTTTATAAGGTACCTAATCTTTAAAACTCAAACTCAAAGCATTTATTTCAATTAAACCATTTACTCACAGGCATTTTTTAATTATCAAGGAGTCGGTCAGACAGAAAGATGAAGCTAGTGCCCATTCCAAAGCGAGAAGAATTGGCAAGAAAGTCCATGGACATCCTTTTAAATTAAAATATTGGTCAAATAGGTAATATTGTAACTATACAATATGTATATGTCGCAGTAAGATGGTTATAGCCGTGATATAGTTATATCCCTAGGGATATAGCTGTATACCGTAATACAGTTATATGAAAGCGGTTCATAACTATCTTACTAGGAATATAACTATGATGAGCACGACCTAGTAGTATAACTATTGGGGTAATCCGACGAAATAGGTTAGGTTAGAACTGTGACCAGCGGCCGGCGAGCGCTACGTTGAAATTGGTCGCAGTAACTAAATTAGGGCACTCGGACAGTTATGAACCGCTTTCATATAACTATCTTAGGGTATCTAGATATATCCTTAGAGCACGGCTATAACCATCTCACTGCGACTTAAACATACGAGTATGTGAAAATTAGTTCAGTTGTTGGTTTTATATTTAACTGCTGTTCCCTTATCATTTGCGGGGTTAATAGGTCCCCACTTTTTTCCAATGATATCACTTAGATGCTCGCTTTAATTCATTAAAATCACACATCGTAAGTTCAAAATAATCAGTTCAATAAACAAGTAATAATGGACGATAGACCAATGCTCTCTAACTGTTCAATGATTACAGATAATTATTATTTCAACCCTGAAAACCCAACCCTGTTCAACCCTGTTTTTTTATTTTTTACCCTTCGGGTGGGGCGTGATGTTATGTGTGTTTAGGTATGTGTTTCCATTTGCTGCTCTCAAACCGGTAAAGGAATCGTGACATTGTGGGGAAACTGGTAGGTCTTAGAACCAAATATTCGACGACAAGTTATATCCATCAACACACAATGGGTCCGCGTGTTCGATTACGGCCCACTCCCTTTCAAAGAGAGGAGGCCTGTGTTCCAGCAGAGAGAATATTATAGACTGCGTTGTGGATTATGACCACTCCCTTTCAAAGAGAGGACGCCTGTGCTCTAGCATAGAGAATAATTATAGTGTTAGAGTTTTAAATAAAAAATAAAATTATAGACTGCGTGGTAGATTACGACCACTCCCTTTCAAAGAGAGGAGGCCCGTGCTCCAGCAGAGAGAATATCATAGTCTTAGAGTTTTAAATAAATAAAATTATAGACTGCGTTGTGGATTATGACCACTCCCTTTCAAAGAGAGGAGGCCTATGCCCCAGCAGAGAGAATATTATAGACTGCATTGTGGATTATGACCACTCCCTTTCAAAGAGAGGACGCCTGTGCTCTAGCATAGAGAATAATTATAGCGTTAGAGTTTTAAATAAAAAATAAAATTATAGACTGCGTGGTAGATTACGACCACTCCCTTTCAAAGAGAGGAGGCCCGTGCTCCAGCAGAGAGAATATCATAGTCTTAGAGTTTTAAATAAATAAAATTATAGACTGCGTTGTAGATTACGGCCACTCTCTTTCAAATAGAGGAGGCCTGTTCTCCAGCAGAGAGAATATTATAGTCTTAGAGTTTTAATAAATAAAATTATAGACTGCGTTGTAGATTACGGCCACTCTCTTTCAAATAGAGGAGGCCTGTTCTCCAGCAGAGAGAATATTATAGTCTTAGAGTTTTAATAAATAAAATTATAGACTGCGTTGTAGATTACGGCCACTCTCTTTCAAATAGAGGAGGCCTGTTCTCCAGCAGAGAGAATATTATAGTCTTAGAGTTTTAATAAATAAAATTATAGACTGCGTTGTAGATTAAGGCCACTCTCTTTCAAATAGAGGAGGCCTGTGTCCCAGCAGAGAGAATATTATAGTCTTAGAGTTTTAATAAATAAAATTATAGACTGCGTTGTAGATTACGGCCACTCTCTTTCAAATAGAGGAGGCCTGTTCTCCAGCAGAGAGAATATTATAGTCTTAGAGTTTTAATAAATAAAATTATAGACTGCGTTGTAGATTACGGCCACTCTCTTTCAAATAGAGGAGGCCTGTTCTCCAGCAGAGAGAATATTATAGTCTTAGAGTTTTAATAAATAAAATTATAGACTGCGTTGTAGATTACGGCCACTCTCTTTCAAATAGAGGAGGCCTGTTCTCCAGCAGAGAGAATATTATAGTCTTAGAGTTTTAATAAATAAAATTATAGACTGCGTTGTAGATTACGGCCACTCTCTTTCAAATAGAGGAGGCCTGTTCTCCAGCAGAGAGAATATTATAGTCTTAGAGTTTTAATAAATAAAATTATAGACTGCGTTGTAGATTACGGCCACTCTCTTTCAAATAGAGGAGGCCTGTTCTCCAGCAGAGAGAATATTATAGTCTTAGAGTTTTAATAAATAAAATTATAGACTGCGTTGTAGATTACGGCCACTCTCTTTCAAATAGAGGAGGCCTGTTCTCCAGCAGAGAGAATATTATAGTCTTAGAGTTTTAATAAATAAAATTATAGACTGCGTTGTAGATTACGGCCACTCTCTTTCAAATAGAGGAGGCCTGTTCTCCAGCAGAGAGAATATTATAGTCTTAGAGTTTTAATTAATAAAATTATAGACTGCGTTGTAGATTACGGCCACTCTCTTTCAAATAGAGGAGGCCTGTTCTCCAGCAGAGAGAATATTATAGTCTTAGAGTTTTAATAAATAAAATTATAGAATGCGTTGTAGATTACGGCCACTCTCTTTCAAATAGAGGAGGCCTGTTCTCCAGCAGAGAGAATATTATAGTCTTAGAGTTTTAATAAATAAAATTATAGACTGCGTTGTAGATTACGGCCACTCTCTTTCAAATAGAGGAGGCCTGTTCTCCAGCAGAGAGAATATTATAGTCTTAGAGTTTTAATAAATAAAATTATAGACTGCGTTGTAGATTACGGCCACTCTCTTTCAAATAGAGGAGGCCTGTTCTCCAGCAGAGAGAATATTATAGTCTTAGAGTTTTAATTAATAAAATTATAGACTGCGTTGTAGATTACGGCCACTCTCTTTCAAATAGAGGAGGCCTGTTCTCCAGCAGAGAGAATATTATAGTCTTAGAGTTTTAATAAATAAAATTATAGAATGCGTTGTAGATTACGGCCACTCTCTTTCAAATAGAGGAGGCCTGTTCTCCAGCAGAGAGAATATTATAGTCTTAGAGTTTTAATAAATAAAATTATAGACTGCGTTGTAGATTACGGCCACTCTCTTTCAAATAGAGGAGGCCTGTTCTCCAGCAGAGAGAATATTATAGTCTTAGAGTTTTAATAAATAAAATTATAGACTGCGTTGTAGATTACGGCCACTCTCTTTCAAATAGAGGAGGCCTGTTCTCCAGCAGAGAGAATATTATAGTCTTAGAGTTTTAATAAATAAAATTATAGACTGCGTTGTAGATTACGGCCACTCTCTTTCAAATAGAGGAGGCCTGTTCTCCAGCAGAGAGAATATCATAGTCTTAGAGTTTTAAATAAATAAAATTATAGACTGCGTTGTGGATTATGACCACTCCCTTTCAAAGTGAGGAGGCCTATGCCCCAGCAGAGAGAATATTATAGACTGCATTGTGGATTATGACCACTCCCTTTCAAAGAGAGGACGCCTGTGCTCTAGCATAGAGAATAATTATAGTGTTAGAGTTTTAAATAAAAAATAAAATTATAGACTGCGTGGTAGATTACGACCACTCCCTTTCAAAGAGAGGAGGCCCGTGCTCCAGCAGAGAGAATATCATAGTCTTAGAGTTTTAAATAAATAAAATTATAGACTGCGTTGTAGATTACGGCCACTCTCTTTCAAATAGAGGAGGCCTGTTCTCCAGCAGAGAGAATATTATAGTCTTAGAGTTTTAATAAATAAAATTATAGACTGCGTTGTAGATTACGGCCACTCTCTTTCAAATAGAGGAGGCCTGTTCTCCAGCAGAGAGAATATTATAGTCTTAGAGTTTTAATAAATAAAATTATAGACTGCGTTGTAGATTAAGGCCACTCTCTTTCAAATAGAGGAGGCCTGTGTCCCAGCAGAGAGAATATTATAGTCTTAGAGTTTTAATAAATAAAATTATAGACTGCGTTGTAGATTACGGCCACTCTCTTTCAAATAGAGGAGGCCTGTTCTCCAGCAGAGAGAATATTATAGTCTTAGAGTTTTAATAAATAAAATTATAGACTGCGTTGTAGATTACGGCCACTCTCTTTCAAATAGAGGAGGCCTGTTCTCCAGCAGAGAGAATATTATAGTCTTAGAGTTTTAATAAATAAAATTATAGACTGCGTTGTAGATTACGGCCACTCTCTTTCAAATAGAGGAGGCCTGTTCTCCAGCAGAGAGAATATTATAGTCTTAGAGTTTTAATAAATAAAATTATAGACTGCGTTGTAGATTACGGCCACTCTCTTTCAAATAGAGGAGGCCTGTTCTCCAGCAGAGAGAATATTATAGTCTTAGAGTTTTAATAAATAAAATTATAGACTGCGTTGTAGATTACGGCCACTCTCTTTCAAATAGAGGAGGCCTGTTCTCCAGCAGAGAGAATATTATAGTCTTAGAGTTTTAATAAATAAAATTATAGACTGCGTTGTAGATTACGGCCACTCTCTTTCAAATAGAGGAGGCCTGTTCTCCAGCAGAGAGAATATTATAGTCTTAGAGTTTTAATAAATAAAATTATAGACTGCGTTGTAGATTACGGCCACTCTCTTTCAAATAGAGGAGGCCTGTTCTCCAGCAGAGAGAATATTATAGTCTTAGAGTTTTAATTAATAAAATTATAGACTGCGTTGTAGATTACGGCCACTCTCTTTCAAATAGAGGAGGCCTGTTCTCCAGCAGAGAGAATATTATAGTCTTAGAGTTTTAATAAATAAAATTATAGACTGCGTTGTAGATTACGGCCACTCTCTTTCAAATAGAGGAGGCCTGTTCTCCAGCAGAGAGAATATTATAGTCTTAGAGTTTTAATTAATAAAATTATAGACTGCGTTGTAGATTACGGCCACTCTCTTTCAAATAGATAACTGAAAAATATTATTTTTACTTTTATTTAACTTTTGAACCTTGTATTGAGCATTGCACGAGCGAATACCTGTTACGTACTTGTGATTACATTGCTGGTAATTATTATGTTGAACCCTTAATATCTCGTGTTGAGTAACAAATATTTATCTATATACTACCAAAACTGCAGAGGTATCCGTACAAAATTACACACGCTATACATGAACATTCTTAACGGTAACCACGACATAATCGTACTCACAGAGACTTGGTTGATTCCTGAGATTAGCAATAATGAGTTTATCGATCAGCGCTATATTGTGTACAGGTGTGATCGTTATCGTATTAGCACTAAAAAAATGGATGGCGGGGGGGTGTTGGTTGCCTTGCTGAGGACACTTAGGTCCTCTGAATGTGATATTTCTATAACTCCGGCCAACTCGCTATTTTGCAACATTGTTGAACATGTCCTTATAGAAGTGCCTAGTTTGCGACCATCCAAGAGGCATATCATTAGTGCGGCTTACATACCTCCTAAAACGGCAGCGCTTGTGTATGAACAACATTTTGAAATCTTACAGCAGGTACTGGCTGACCCTTCCGTTGACAATTTTTACATAGTAGGCGACTACAATCTACCAGAAATAACCTGGAACATACCGGGTCCAACGGTTTCCCAAATCGGCGGTGGGTTGGGCTTAGGCTCGTCCACGACTTGTACACAGTTAAATAATTTAATGTCATTACTTGATGCTTTGCAATACAATGTCGTGACAAATACCAATGGTAAAATTCTTGACCTACTGATATCAAACCACCCATGTAAGGTATCGAGTGCGTTGTTGCCTTTACTTCCTATAGACACGTATCATCCACCATTTGTCTGTGATATAAGTCTAAATGTAGATACTCTTCCCATGAAAAAGCGACCACTACAAAAATACAACTTTTATAAATCTGACTATGAGCACATCAACCGTAAAATTCAGAATACCGACTGGACGGAACTTCTAACCCCTTTAGGATCCGAGGAGGCACTCAGCAATTTTTATAATAAGATCGATGAAATTATTAAGCAGCACACACCACTATCTGCATCCAGAACCGTTGGCTTTCCAGTCTGGTTCACAAAATCTTTAAATAAACATTTAGAAAAAAACAAAAATCATGGGTCAAATGGAAAAAGTATGGCAACCTTGCAGACTACGAAACTTTTTCTCAGTACAGAGCCTTATTTAAGGAAAATTGTGACAAATGTTTCTCGAAATATATTCAGTCAATTGAGGATGGCATTCATAAAAATATTAAGGACTTTTGGGTCTATGTTGCAAATCGCAAAGACAAACCCGGTATACCGGCAAAAGTACAATATAACAACGTTGTATCCAACGATCCTCAATCGATTTGCAACATGTTCTCCGATTTCTTTGCTTCCGTATATGAGCCTACTTCACCTGCCCTTTCTCGATGGGAGCCACCTTCTGAAACAATGTCTAATGACATAGTTATTTCTGACCTTCACTTCAAAGAGGAAACAATAATGACAGAACTGAAATCACTGGATCCAACTAAGGGCCCGGGTCCAGATGGTCTGTCTGCATTTTTTCTCAAAAATACTGCCACTGTCATATGTAGACCCTTAGCCATAATTTATAACAAATGCGTCACTGAAGGTGTCATGCCGACGGTATGGAAACAAGCTAATATCACGCCTGTACACAAGGCCGGATCTAAACGTAGTGTTGAGCAATACCGACCAATTTCTATTCTGTCCACCTTGTCGAAGCTTTTCGAAAGACTAGTACACAACGAAGTGTACCCTATTCTACATCACGCCATCATAGAACAACAGCATGGGTTTGTTAAAAAACGATCAACAACTACAAATTTATTAGCTTTCTCCAGCGATCTATTTGAAAAGATGGATAATCGTATACAAGTTGATGCGGTGTACACGGACTTTCAGAAAGCTTTCGACAAGGTGGATCATGAATTACTGCTGAGCCGAATAGCCTTCAATGGCATTCGGGGTAACCTGTTGCGATGGTTCATTTCCTACATCACTAATCGCTGTCAACGGGTTGTAATCAACGGTTACCACTCTAATGCTATTCAGGTTACCTCTGGCGTCCCTCAAGGTTCTATTCTTGGTCCTCTTTTATTTATTATCTTTATAAATGATATTGGTAACTGTTTTCGCAACTCAAAATTTTTGTTATATGCAGATGACCTTAAGGTATACAGACCCATTCGAAATATAGAGGATTGCTATCTTCTCCAAGAGGACTTGGACAGACTGACGGACTATTGTTACACAAGTAAGCTTCTTCTAAGCATTCCCAAGTGCAACTATATAAATTTTACCAAAAATAAAAACATTATTAGGTTTGCGTACTCCTTATGTAGTATCTCTCTGAATAAAGCTGACTCAGTACGTGACCTGGGTATATTGCTTGATGCTAAACTCTGCTTGGATTTACACATAGAACAAATCATTAATAAAGCATACAAGATGTATGGATTTATAATGAGATCAACCCACGACTTTAAACGGACCTCTTCGTATATAAAGCTCTAGTCCGCTCACAGCTTGAATACGCGGTGCCCATCTGGAACCCGTATTATAAAAAATATATAGATATGCTAGAGAATGTACAACGCAAATTCCTTCGTGTAATGTATTACAGATGTCACAGAACGTATTTGCCTTATCACCAATTGCTCGATAAATACAAACTTCTGACGCTCAGCTCCAGACGCAAACAATTAGATGCAATGACCTTGTATAATATTGTTAATGGCAAATTTGACTGTATCGACCTGAACAATGTACTGTGTTATGCTGTCCCCAGAACTGTTCATAGACGCCAGGTGCGTGCAGGTACACTATTTGCAATAGATACCTGCCGATCTAATACTGGTGAACGTTCACCAATTCGGCGAATGGCAGCATCATACAATAAAGAATTCGAACACATAGATATATTTACATGCTCCATGCAAAAGTTTCGCAGCCTTTTGTATGAGACACTTAAGCTCCTATATTAATGTTATGTGGTTTCGTAATTTCATAATTAGTAGGAATAATACTTGTTTTCTTTTTTTTTCTTTTTGTATTTGTAATGTTTTCTAACTGTCATGCATAAACAGCTTTTCCTAGCAATTTAAGGTTTACTCATTACTGTAATCTGTGAACAGCGCTGTGGGCTACATTATTATTTAAATTATTTATATTATCATGTTGTAATATCCCATAATGTAGCTGTTTGTTGTTCCCATTTGATAAAATAAAATAAATAAAAATAAAATAGAGGAGGCCTGTTCTCCAGCAGAGAGAATATTATAGTCTTAGAGTTTTAATAAATAAAATTATAGACTGCGTTGTAGATTACGGCCACTCTCTTTCAAATAGAGGAGGCCTGTTCTCCAGCAGAGAGAATATTATAGTCTTAGAGTTTTAATAAATAAAATTATAGACTGCGTTGTAGATTACGGCCACTCTCTTTCAAATAGAGGAGGCCTGTTCTCCAGCAGAGAGAATATTATAGTCTTAGAGTTTTAATAAATAAAATTATAGACTGCGTTGTAGATTACGGCCACTCTCTTTCAAATAGAGGAGGCCTGTTCTCCAGCAGAGAGAATATTATAGTCTTAGAGTTTTAATAAATAAAATTATAGACTGCGTTGTAGATTACGGCCACTCTCTTTCAAATAGAGGAGGCCTGTGTCCCAGCAGAGAGAATATTAAAGGCTGATTATTCCTCCATCATCATCCACAGCCTGACTTCACCTACTGGTGAGCACAAGCCTCTCTATCTTGTGCCAATCCCCACGCTTCTGTGCCAGCCAGGTGTCAGCCTCATCCAGGTTCTAGGCGCGGTTCTCTACTGGGGCACAGGCCTGCTCCGGCCCATCCCTCCCGGACGAACGACACTTCTTCCAGTGCTTGGACACCACTCGATCACTGCCTTACTCTAACTTTCATCACTGCGCCTTGTCAGGTGTCCTGCCCAACTCCATTCGAGTTCTGCTGCTGATTATTAGCTATCATTTATTAAATATTAAACAGTAAATAATTCCTTTTGATCCTCTCTATACACAGTTGGCTTTATTCCAAAAGTCGCCGCAAGTTAAAAGCTCTCGTACAAATGAGCGCATTCTTCTTGAAATAAGAAGTCTACTCCTCCGTCTCAATCTGAAGCCATTGTCATAGTAAAGCGAAATAACCCGCCCGAAGAAACGGGGCGAGGGGGCGATGTTCTAAATCACTCGTTAATGTCACTCGTAATAGAATTGACGAGTAATAATTTCAGTCATTTAAGATTGTAATCGTGATTTATGTATTTAATTTACTGTAATTGCAACGGTTTGAAATCTAAGTAAACAATTATTTGAAGGAATTTGTGGTTGACAACAAACATGATTTATTTATGTTTCATTTTATTCACGTGCAGTTTCGAATTGTCTCGTCAAGAAAATATGTTTTGTTGTCGTTACGCTTAGATTAAAAGTGTACAAGAGCTCATAATAATAGGTAATTGCGGCAAAAAAAGGGCCATTACACACTGGCTATTAGCGAGGTGATTATTCAATACGCTCTCTGCGTGTGCGTAGCGAGCACGCCACGTGTGTGCAACGTGTTCGCCGCGTTTGCGTGACGAGAGCTATTGACGTGAGTATACAAGAGACAGCGAGACAAGCGAGTGTACAATATTGTGAAAACGCGGCGTATACGTCGCGAGTCGCGGTTAGCTCGCTTCGCACCCGCGGAGAGCACGTCCATAGATCGCCTAAATAGAAACACGCTGGCAAATCATCAGTGTGATAACGCACTTAGACGAACCTGTACCCTAATTACGTAATGCACGATCAATGGGAATTTGAATCCTTTTTAAACAAATTGCTAATCCATTGCATCATAAGTTCGAAAAAAAATCTGGTCAACAACGTAAATGACGCAATGATTGTTGTTGAACTGTCAAAATGAGACAAATTTGTCGTAATCGTTTACGAAAATGTGTTTCGTAATTAAATAGCTGGATAACAATACGATAGGTATCCTACTCTTCAGCTCGGAAAATGTGAGTTCTTGATTTGTTGAATGTGGGATGTGAATAGTCACGGGAAAAAGCTAGTGAATTCATATTTATAAAACTTAATGTCACATTTTGCGTGCAATTGAACACCCGCATGATAGTTGACAACTGAAAGATAACATTATTTACGGCTGTTGTATTTACAGATGTTATTCGAAAATAAATAATGATACTTAAATGTCCCGAATATTTTTAATATTTCAGGTAGACCGAACAAAAAAGATTGCCTAGTCACATTTTATGAATACAAAAGTAATCTTGTGGCATTTATAAATTGAGTTTTGAGGAACATAAAATGAAGGAAAAACCTACAAATATGTCGGGTGATACAGAGATAGGGCCCCAAAGACAGAATAGTTGCGACTATTTCCGTCGCAGATTTGTGCGACAAATTCTTTGACGCGAAAAGATAATGTAATATCTTGGAAGACTTATATTAAACTTTACTTTGAATGCATAATTTAGAAGTTCTCTAGTGTATAGTGTTGCAGAAATCCGAACTTAACCACCTGTTATAAATTTGAGCTCTGAAAACAGCTAAAAAAGATTATAACTCAAAGTAATTTTCTTTCGAAATACAGTTAAAGAAGAATAAATGATGCTATAATTTACTGTAATGGGGAAGATATGTTGTGATGTCACATTATAAGACGATGCCTAAAAATGACATTGAAGAAGACACCGATTAACCTGAATTGAATTTTGAATTTTACTTCTTTCACTTTCACGTCTCTCTCGAAGCCTCCACATAATCAGACAATGTGTGACGAGCCACAGACACAACAAAATATAAGTAATTACCGATTTCTCGCTAATTATGTTACTGACAAGTCGGTAAAAGGTTTTCTTTTTCAGGTTTCATGCAATAGGGGGTGAGTATGCCATTAACCAAGGCATATAAGTACTTATACAGCCAGAGTCCTGGGTACTACTGAGATTTTTCTTGTCAAAAAACACGACCCGAAGTGAGGACCGAACCCAGGACCCCTACTCGTACAACAGTAGACCGTAATATGTAATGGAATTAACCATACACCTGCTACAAAATAATTAATAACAATAAGGCCGTATTCTCGGTGGCAGCGGGCAGCGAGGCAGTCCTCGCTGCCCGCGCCGCTGCCATCGCGAACAGTAATGCTCCCCTAGAAAGTTTCATTGTAGGTAAATGGTAGATGACTTAATATTATTTATTTCGTCGTAAAAGGATCTTCAGTGCACATAAATCGTCCATCGACTTATATATTTATAGTCATAAATCGGGATTGTGCTTTAGAATTGCTTCTGCAGTATTATTTATGGGTGAATTTTAAATAAAATATAAACAGCACACACAATGTTCACTGACAAATAGTGAAAATAATCGAATAGCGAGCCGGTTCAAAATTCTCTCTCTTGTCGATGGCACGACTCTGACGACTTGTTGGTGGCTGTGCAGAGGTCGTTATGGCTGCATGTTTTGGGGCACAGAGATCTGGATAGAACTTGGGACATAGCTTGTGGCAAAGCTGTGGCCAAAATTAATAAACAACTAAATAAATTAATGCAATGTTAAGAAGAGGATGCTAAATTAATTGTGTTATGTTGATTTACCCTTCGCCACTGGTGCCAAAGCATAGGCAAAACGTATATCTAATACCAGGTAAATGCACTCAGGCACATCATTTTCAAATGCAGCCTACGCCTCTCCAGGAATGCAGACATAATAACAGAATAAACTATTTTACATAAGAACACACGCAATGCACAAAATGCTAAGTAAATACCAACGTATTCACAAATAATACCTATAAGATGTAAGAAGGTCAGCAATACCTGTCTGGTGTCTGGTTCCGGGTACCGGGTACGTTTCAAAATCGGTGTTTATGTGAATAAATCGCTCTTGGCTTGAGAGTTCTCAAGTGTTGCTATAAAAGTTTAAACTCCAATTTCAATATGTTACTGTATCGAAATTGAATATTGTATCAGATGCCTACTGAAACTCTAGTTGATTTATTTAAATCAGTGTTTCAATAGTCTAAGAGGTTATTCCGGGAGCAGAGCTTCCGTAGGTATATGGTTAATTACGGTTACTACCTAAACATTAATACACGTACGTATTGCGGGTTTTCCCGACTAGTTTTCAACTGACAGTTCGAGTCTCGATCGGATTCTACAGCTTGGAAAAAAAGAGTCTGGAAAAAATGAGGGCGCCACTATCTCACTTTGAATGGGAAATGAGTAGGTACTTAAAAGAATTTAAACAAATTGATAAACACGCTGCTTGTGGGTGACTCAAAACCTACTAGCACTTTTTGGCGAAGTATAGTGCTATCATCATAAGTCTGCATTATTTAAGGCGCTGACAACAGGCAAACGGTAAAAGTAGGCTTGACTTAACAAACAAATAAGCCAAATCTATATAGTTTGTGGTAGCGGAAAAAATATATGTTAATCTTGAACATATTTCTCAGAACTTGGTTGTTACCAAAACACGTTTACAAAAAAACATCAATCCAAAATATCTGTATTAAATATCAACGAACGTTGGTATTTTAATTAATAACAAGAATGTCTTATTTGAATGCAGAACTTGGTTGTTTTTTATTTTCGATTACTCAACTCATTTTTGAATCAATCAATAATTCTTCATATTTTGCAATAAATTACAAGCGTTGTGTCATTGCGCTTCTCTTTCTTTTTTATGCAGTCCGACAGTGACCGTGGTTTAGCTGTTGTCAGCGTCTTAAGTAAAATATTTAAGTAGTTCCAAATGTCACGACGTCAGACTCTTTTATGAATTTTATGATGTTGTTTTTGCTATGCAATCAAAGCTGTAAGTTTTTAAAGCTCGAAGTTTATTTGACTGCTTTAATCCACGATTTAAACCAGATTCTGCAGTGGACTTTTTACTGTCCTCTTTTCGAAACTACTTTTACTTTAGTCCAAACCCAAGTTGTAACTTTAGTATTGAACTAAAGTCTTAACTCATCTTGTTAAAAGACGGTAACAGTATGTTTTTTAACTGGTACCTTTGTAACTGTACTTTTTTTTGTGGAGTTTCTTTTTTTGTTTTCCCCAAAATTGTATAATGTGGCGGTATAATCGCCATATGCGAACTACGCATCAAAGACCTGACGTCACACAAATTCTGCATCGTGCAATTTGAGTTTACCGTGCGAACAGAATGTCGTGTCTGGCGGGCAACTGCCCAACGATTGGTGTCGGGGAAGTCATATATTATATATATGATATTATATATATGACTTCCCGACACCAATCGTCGGGCAGTTGCCCGCCAGACACGACACCCGTCTGGTCGGAGGATCCTCCCTTTTGTATAGAGGATGAGTGAACTTTACACCCTGTTGCTCATACCTTTAAAATAACAACAACACAAATACTTATTACTATTACACTTATTTACCACAATTTCGTTTCAGTTTCCAAGTCACGAAGTTCTACGCGTAATAAGTGCATTAGACAGACATTCTAGGTATTAAGGCTATACGTTACTAAGTGCTAAAATGTAAGTGTCAATGCACATAACGCGATGCACTTAGCGCGTCGCGGTGCCGCACGACTCGATGGCTGTATATGTGAAAAAGGATGCGCACTAGTGGCGTTTTCATCGCTAATTGAAAAGTGAAATGAAATGCGGGAAATATGAAAGTTAGATCATTAAGGGAGAATTCCACCAATGAAACTGAACTGAGTTTCTAACACAGGACTTGGTCCAAAATATCTAGGAATTTAGAAGCGCACAAATACTTTATTTTATACCTCATTGCTAAAGAAACTAGACGTGCAAGACCTTGGAAAGACCAGCACTCTAATTGCGTTTTGGTTTGCAATCCCAATCCCAAAGATTTTGAAGGAAAGTGCTAATCCATTGCTACATATATTTGAAAAATGAATCTGCTCAACAGCGTAAATAACGCAATGAATGTTGTTGAACTGTCAGAATGAAAAGCATTGCGATGTAAGCGTGTTTCTCAATCACCCCGCTGTATTCAGCAATAGACTAGGGATAAACTGCTTAAAAAACTTAACAGGGTAGACTGCCTTTTCGTAGTACCGATCTCAGACAAGAAAATCACGACATAGCGCTGCGAACAATACAGAGAAGCATGCCAAAACTACACCTCTGATCTGTGCATACACGCTAACACGCACACATTTACAACCATTTACAATCAAACTACACCTCACTAAGTGCACACATGTTTACGAAACCGGCCTCACGTCACTGTTGACAAGGCAATGTCTTGCTTTTTTATTTGGTCTGAAGTACCGATAAGTCAAAATAACTAGCGGGTTTCACTAGTTTTCGTTCCTGTAACATACTTGATAGTATCTTCAACACACCTCCGCCAAACTCTCAAGCCTCAAGAACAAGAACAAGCACAACACCCTAACAGCAGCGATTACAGCACCTTACTATTAAAACTTAAAACCGCGTCAGTGTGGCCTGTCATTAGCATTAGCACGGCAAACTGCGGCACTTACATTAACGCGCCGCGAAACTCGGCCATTAGCATGCACGGCGAAACTGCAGTTTGAGTACAAGTCATGTATACTTGTATTTATGGAGGAATATTTTGGACTACAGAGTAAGCAAGCTGGAGTTTCAAAGGGTTGGTCAATCTGGTAATACTTGTAGTAGGCGAAGAACAAATTACTGTCAGAGAAGACATGCTTTTGAATGCAGAAGGTGAATCAGTGTCGGTGAACGTAGCGGGGGACGTACTTAACTTTAACTCAAGAGTCATGAGCTCAGCGGTGGTAATGGCTGAGAATAAATTAATATGGTAATTTTACGAAAGACAAGGGAAAAGATTTTCCGTTTTTGACAGTCCCATTGTTCACTCTGGCGGGTGACTGACGCTCCTGCCAGGCGGTCCCGCCCCCTCACACTAGTACGAAACCGTCGTCCTATAATTTTTTAAGTCACTAATTTCGTAATGTAACTTTTGCTTTTAAAACTGCTAATTGAAACTTGAACCCTTATTATATTGACGACTTCGAAAAGTTAACAAGAATAATAGCACTCTTACATTTTCATTATTACATTTCTAGCTGTTCCAGCTTTATCATAAGCACTACTAAACCTTGAGTCTACCTAAGTCAAACTCAAAGTCAAAACGTTTATTACGGACCTAATATAAATAGGTTCTACAAAAACCTATATTAACGAAATATAGCCATAATATTCACGACTACCAGTGACTACCGAATAATATAAATGAAAGCAGCTGCCCAAGTGCCCATCTGACATAATCCCTTAATCGCCTTAAGATTTCCAGCTGAAGGAATAAGGCAGCCATTTTCCTTAATATCTGTTGAATTAAAAATGTATTCTGTACTAATTAAAGCGTATTTTTGTTTCAGGTAATTCAAGTTGAAAGCTTTACTGAAGATTAACAAGATACGAAGCTACACCACCAGATATCAGATCTATGACTAGTCTTTTTCTGGATCGGAACGGCTAAAAGGTATCTCATTTATATCACTTTCATGTCTGAGAAGGTGCGTGTGCGTCTGTCTTCCAAAGGATGAATCGACACGACGTCACTGCTCATAATAAACTTTATTTTAACGAGTAGTTACCATACGAGCTTCTAAAAACTTCGTCTGCGGATTGAGTCAACTTTTTTCTGCGACCAAGAAGCATTGGTGTGTTTTGGTTTTATAGGTGACGGTGAAATTATAGGCTCAGGAAACTTTCCAGTTTGTCGCTAATGTCGACAACATCTACTATTCTCCGTCTATACACGTACTGATGCAGTATTGCAGGTGTTGTCTCTTTGTGGCATTATATACTTACAAGCAGCAACCCGCGGTTTCACCCGCATAACGGCTCGTGCAGACCAGCGCGACGCGACGGCGCGACGTGACTCGAACAATACAAATTCTAAGAAAACTTCACGGTATAACAATAGCCGGTGTCGTGTCGCGCTGTCGCGTCGCGCTAGTCTGAACGAAGCTTAAGTCTCGATCCCGTGGCAATATCGGGATCAAAAATATCCTATGTGTTAATCCAGGTGATAAACCATTATGTGTTCCAAATCCGTTCAACCGTTTTTGCGTGATTGAGTCACAACATACAAACATCCAAAGATAAAAACTTTCACATTTGTAATACTCTATTATTAGGATAAATACAAAGCCTTGTTTAACCAATATTAATTCGTAATTTTTTTTCGATTTACATCTAAACTTTCGCATAAATACTGCCATCACAGCATTGATTATGCCTGAATGGATTCCCGCCAACGTTAATAAGATATCGGAGTAGGACGGTGAAGGACGGACGGCCTTCGATCATGATTGGGTGATTAAGCCTGTGTTACTTATAGGTAGTTGATGCGTTACACTTTCAGCTGAAAAGATGGGTGTAAAAAATATACAAAAGGTCCTTTACATTTAAAGGATCTCTTGTATATTTCTTACACACACATCCTTGATGGGTTGATTTTTAAAGTATGCTTCGTTCCGTTTCTGAAAGCCTATAGTCATTAATAGATAGTAGTAGAAGTAGGGTAGTTATGTATAGAACTATTAGTTCGCCATTCCGAATTTCGGCAATGGCGATCAATTTGTGCGGACACCAGCTTTTGGAGCGGGAGATATTATAGTGCACAATTGTGTGCGCACTCAGACAAGTTCACTGTCTCTGCCCTCACTCACATAGTACCATCGGACGGCAATCCGACACGACCGGAGAGAGATCAGGCGCAGGGCCAACAGCTTAACGTGCTTTCCGAGGCACTGCGGTATCACACCGTCAACTTCCAAACTCCGGGCTGTTACTAAGAAATTCCTAATGGATAAATTCAATAACAAAGTGTTATTGGTTTTTTTTCGCTCAGCAGTCGCGCTTGCGACCACGAGACAAACGGGGCAGTCGGTTTTAAAATACCTAGGTACGTACGGTAGTCAGTAGGTACCTTGTAGACTGTACTAGAACTACTATTTATCAAATCTCAGGTATTATAGGATTGTTAGGTGGTTACTTAGTAAGATGACGTGAGATTACAAGCAGACTAACTGATCGGAGTCATGAGTCAGGAGTTCACAAACCAAACTGTTGTTTTTAAGAGTACAACGGCTGCAAATGTATTGCTGTCAAGCTTAAAATATGTCAGTGCTCTTATAAAGATTAAAATGGACCTGAAAAACGACAGGCTATTTGTGAATTGCATTGTGGAAGCAGACGGTACATTTCCAATACTGGAAACATTTCGTGTTGGGGAGATGACATAAGTTTAAAGTGTCAGGAAATGGGAAATGCACGAAGTTGAAATGTTTTACAATAAATTCCATTTTGTTAATCATTTACACACATTACGAAGTTGCAGCTACATAAGTTACTAAATGTCTATAAGAGAAGATCAAAAGAAAGAACACTTGTTGTTGGTTTCCTCTACAATAACATTAGCTATAAGAACACGCCATCATCTTCCTGATCTTATCTGAATTCCTGCTTTATTTGGGGTTGATGCAACGTGTCTTACGTTGCATCAACCGCAAATAAATTACATTAATAAACTGCTTCCATTTATTTCTATTTGATATGCTGCCCTGCTAACGCGACAGGCGCTATCTCTGAGATACGGTCTTTTAGTTTTTTTTATACCATTCAAAAGCTATAACAATTTCGCATCTAATGGTATAAGCCAAATAGTGATATCTAACTTAAAACATACAAAAAACCATTCAGAAGTTTTTTTTCATGTATCCTTATCCCTAAGTTATTTTAATTTACAAAAAGTCAATTTTCTCAAAACTTACTCCGATTGAGATAGCGCCTTCTTAGCATCGCTATAGTAGCCATACTGCCCAGTGCCCAGTATGGCTAATATAAATGATTCACATCCACCCTTTTTTTGACCTTCTCCGACTTTTAGCCATCCACATTCTTACTCAAAACAGTTCCTCATTGCTCTGCACAATTTGCTCTCATTCGTAATCCAAACTTCTTCAATTAAGGGGCCTGCGAAGCATGCGTAGTTCATACAAACGTAATACCAAAATAATTTGTAAATCAAACATATTCTTAAGGTAGTGTCACGTGTATTTATTCCGATTGGATTACAGAATATCTATTCTTCCAAATATATATTTTGAATGGACACTGATATAAAGACGAGATATGAGGAATTTAAAATTTCTATAGAACACTTATTTTTCTCATAACTCGAATTTAAATCAGTGTCCATTAAAAATATATATTTGGAAGCTTAGATATTCTGTAATCCAATCGGAATAAATACACACTACCTTAAGAATATGTTTGATTTACAAATTATTTTGGTATTACGTTTGTATGAACTACGCATGCTCCGCCGGCCCGTTAAGTTTTCCCGAAAATAACAAAAAGCGATCGCAATCATAAAATTCAAAATATCAACCAGCGAACAGGGGAATCCTTTTAAAAAGTTGCCAGCCAGTGCTCAGCTTCTAAATTAATATTGGTCGTGAAACAGTGTCCCCTTGATTTTTATCGCTAGCTCGGATGCAATTAAACCGAGATCAACTGGGTGTCAAGGCGGATGACATGTGGGGCTAGGAAGACCGCGATTATCGGCGATACGTTATTTATTATTAGGAGCAATTTCATTAATGAGAGTAACGAGGTCTTGTTGTATTATTGTGTTAAGGCAATTCAACTGTAAAAGCAAAGGTTTTGAAAGAACTGCTGATTATTTTGTATAACTAGGTATTATTCCTTTCGACTTTTATACGATTATCGTTACATATAAAACACTGAGATAGTAATTAAAATTACTATGTTATAACCTGTAACTTAATTCTTCCATTCTGTGTAATAGATACTAATAAAACAATCACAAACAGGTTGTATGTCACTCAATTACCTTTTACCGCGTATTTATTTGTCCGCATCCAATTTAAACTTAATTACAACCAGCAAATAGGAATTTAGGCAACTGTGAGTTGTGACATTTAATTACTAATACATGTATTACCTAATTTAATGAAAATGTCCTCTATATTGTATAATTTGCTAGCATATTATTATTGAAAACATACATAACATAGTCAACGAGACCACATTAGGAAAAAATGTTGGAACAATTGAATTTCCCGAAATCTATTATGATTTAAAAACCGCTTTATATATTATATAAAGCGGTTTTTATAAATTCTAGACTGATATGGGATGGTTCGCCCACAAATTAAAAACAGACAGAATAAAATGTAAAATACTTTCATTAAAAAAATCGAATAATTTTTAAAATGTATCACATTTTTTCATAACCTTTTCCACCGTTCTCACGGGTCAGGGAAAAGAAAATATTATCCCATGTCTAAAAAGCTACATGGCCATTTGTAAAATACATAAATGTTCCAAAAAAAAAAAAACTAGTTGCTACCTTATTTGGGTATCTAGACCTACCTACTATTTATTTGCAGACGCTTGCGCTTCTTAGCCCGCGAAATTCAAATTTTATAATTATAATTCTTTAAATACATACGAGTAAGTACTCGTATTAGTTACAGACCCAAATCATATTTTGATAAACATACAACCTGACCTGAACTTTTTTTTTTTTTTTTTGGGTGGGAAATCATCAAATGACGTCTCCCGCTCTGGGTGGAGCGGGAGGGCGTGTCAGACTTTTACTGACTAAAACCCACCCGTGTTCCTTCTGTTGCCTGTGCAATGCCAGGGGGCCACGGTATCCCTTTCGGACTTTCCCGCAACCCCGGCAGGCAATGGTCTCATCGGACCCCTTCACTTGCTGACATCTCTTTGAGGCGCGCGTGGAACACTACGCGCCGTCGACCCGGGCCTGGTCCTTACCGGACGGCGAGCTACCCATTGCTCACCGTCCGCAAGCCCGCGCCTACGGTGGCCGGGAATCGGCAATCGATTCCCGACGCCCAGGGCGTCTCCTCCTGCGGCGGCTAGGGGCGTGAGGGCGCGAAATTTGCCTCTCCCTCACGCGCTCCGCCTCCTCCTTCGCGAGCATTACTGCTTCGCAGAAGGAGGTGACGGCCTCCCATGCCCTCTCGCTCCGTACCATGGCCTGGACCAGGGCCGGACGCGAGAGATCCCCGCCACCGATCGCCTCCACGAGGACACGGCGGTGCTCTGCCCAAGCCGGGCATACCTCCACCGTATGCTCCACCGTGTCCTCCGAGAGATCCACGCAGTGATGACACCCGGGCGTTTCCTCCCGCCTTATCCGAAACAGGTACCTCCCGAAACAGCCGTGTCCGGTGAGGACCTGCGTCAGGCGGAAGGTGAGGACGCCATGGCGCCTCTCCAGCCACTCCTCAAAGAGGGGACTTATCGCCGCAATAGTGGCGTGCCCAGCACTGGGTTGCGACAATCGCACTCTCCATGCCGCCATGAGATCCCGTCGGAGCTCTGTCCGCTGTGCCGCGATTTCTCGCGGCATCGGAGTCAAGCCCCGGCGTTTCGCCTACCTGACCTGAACCTAACCTGCAAATTGCAAAAAACGTAAGAAAATTGTAATTTCGCGGGGTAACCTTGCGCTTACGCCTTATAATTATGTACACTTCCTCATTTACCCGCTGTTTTCATGGCCCCAAAATAAAAATGAAAGAAGCGGCTTACGAAGTGACATGGACTAGCCGGCTTACAGCGGGTTTGAATTCCTGATAGAGAAGCCGTTATACCCCGTGTAACTTTCTACTTATTACTATTATATTTCATAATGGGCAACTCGGAAAATATAGACTCTATTTCAAAGTTACCTTTCAGGAAATTAAAAGTAATGGGATATGGTTGGTATTGTATTTCTGTTTCAGTTTTACGGGTTTGTGCTTAGACCAAATAAAAAACCAAGACTTAGTACATGTCAACAGTGGCGTGAGGCCGGTTTCGTAGACATGTGTGCACTTAATTAGTGAGGTGTAGTTTGATTGTGAATGTGTGCGTGTGAGCGTGTATGCGCATAGTGGAGGTGTAGTTTTGGCATGCTTCACTGTATTGTCGCTATGTCTTGGTTTTTCATTTGGTCTGATGGTTTGTGGCTAGAAATTAGTGGGATACGACACTGACTGGTTAATGTCTACTAATCCTATAAAATAAGTGTTCTTGTAGGTGAGTTTCTGGTGAAGAAAAAGGTTTCGATCGGTGAGGTTAACATAACATAACATGACGCCTGTCTTCCCCAAAGGGTTAGGCAGAGTTGTGCCTAAAGTTGAAAGAAATTCACAAAAAACTGAATGAAAAATCACTGACTATTGTTAATAATTTGATATAAAGGAGATTGCCCGATTTGTAAGGAAAGTTGGGTCCCACTGGAAAATTGTTGTGCCCTGAAGATTTTTATTTTAAATAATAGTAAAAACATAGTATTTTCATAATCAGAAACCATTTTTCATTTATTCACCCTGGTTCAAGAGATATAATTGTTTTTCTGTTGTAGCACTAAGAGTCAAATATCTCACAAAGAACAGCACTATTAAGAGTCAAATATCTCACAAAACGTAATGCACTCCAGGAACTTAATAGCTCAACTCGGTAGTAGCAGAAAAAGCACGTATCGTAAATAATAACTAAGTAAAAGATTACGGAATTCAAAACTCAAAGTATCTAAACAAAGCAATGACGCACGTAACGAACCACAGAACATACGTAAGTATCTCTATGTAGTCTGTGCACAGAACGAAGTCTGCGAGTTCTGTGACATGCACAAGTAAATGTTGCCAGATATTTTTTTTTTATAATTTATTAATAAATCGTTATAGATCAATCGATAAAAACTACTTTTCTACTAAGGAGTTATCTAAATAAACATGGCTATTATTTTTGTGTCTATTACTTTTCTGAACATTTATTATTTATCAATGAGTATTATGAGTTTAAGCAACCTATTATTGTCATTGTTCCATCGGTTTTACTCGCATCGACTATAAGCATTGTTTATTTATCCAATAGTGTTCGTCATCAAGAATACAAGAATACTTTACATAAACTCATATTTGGCGTACACGTATTGTTGTTCATTTCAGATATGTATGGTACAATAATACGTATAATAGGACAGGGATAACATCATTCTATCTCATCGTCCTAAAACAAAATACTAACACAGTAGCGTTGAAGTTGTCAAATGTTGAGATCTAATTGAGATGTAAACTGCCCATAGGTTATAATTATATAATTAAATAAAAAATAATAGTTTTTTTTATTATTTAATATCGTTTTAATTAATATCGATTACTCAATTGATTAAAAGATAGCTTTAGTTATTAAATTCTTTGATACCTGGCAACTTTTTTTGTATGCCAATCAAACCACAGACTACATTGAATCAAACGGATGTCGACGTAATGTTTAACTATTAATTAACTTTATCTTTATTCCCAGGATGAAATAAATTGTATAAAAAATACCCTGTACACAAAAAAAATTGTTATATTTTTTGGTTAATATTAAAATCAGGCACTCGATACCACAAAAGGGACCTGGGGGCCAATTCTCGATTTTAGAGATGGTGTCGAACTCGACAAAAATTTCTAAGGACGTCATTTTTTCGACAAATTTTAAAAGTTGCTATTCTGGGGATGTCGAATTCGACATTTGTCGAAGGCTAACGTTAGAGTTCATGTCGAGTGCTTCTGAGCAGTAGAGATGTCATGTCGATTGTATAGATACGTCATTTCTGAGTGAATTCGTTGAGTTTTGGATTGTACACTGTGTTTTCTTTTCTTTTATTTTTAAATAAAATACGGCTTGGCATCTCATACCTACTGGAAATTCGATTTATACTCTTTGATTTGTGCATTGTGTTTTCTTGAAACGACGACCTTCGCGCAAATAACAGACTCTGTAATTTGTGTACCCACGATTGGACTTGAAACCACTGAAAGATGGACGAGTTTATTAGCATTTTTATCTCGGAGTTGTTGGAAAGTGGCGAGCAACTGGCCAATACACGGCGACAACAGCGCACTTATCCCACCGTCGATATTTACGACTTGAGCGAAACAGAAGTCATTAAAAACTTCAGATTAGATAAAGATTTAATAAGGGTTCTAATAGATCTATTGGCTCCTGTAATTCAGGATACCACGAAAATAGACCTGAAAACGAAGGTAAATAATCGTCTGCTTCATAATTTTATTAGTCATGTATAACTGTTCACTAAACTAACCTTACCCACCAAAAATACTAATTGCACACCCTAAAATACCTAAATTAATTATACAGTCAACTGTCAATTTGTCAAACTGATTATTTTTACACTAAACGTTTCGTTTTATACTTAAATAATTAGGTTTAGTCAGCGTTTTAAAACAAAATCATTCATTAACTCATAGCTACCTAAACCGGAACGTGCGATTCTTCATAATGGTAACATTATCTTCACTCGACTCGACATTTTCGTGACATTTATTTCTATTTTGACTGAGAATACGGAATTCTGCTCAATTCGACATTTTTTGGTAGAGATAGAGATATTTTTAATAGACATAGAGATAGACTTACGATCTCGTACTCGAGATAAATGGCGAAAATCGAGAATTGGCCCCCTGCTCCGTGGCAATCTCCTTTGGCAGTATTGGAAAAAGTCATTTATCAACTCATTAATTGCCGGTCTCTCAATGATCGTTCAAAGGGACTGAGACCTACACTGGTATTTAAATAATCTATTAATCACCACTTAGCAGTAGGTTTAACCTTTATAATACTGGTGTCTCATATTGGAGACAGATAACAATAAAATTCTATTGTGTCTGCTAATTGCGCGCGCGACAGATTAAGGATCTCACAACCATCATACTCATAGCATAGGACTTGCAGATGAACGACCTTCATCCATTTGTTTAATGAATGAAAAGTAGTTAAAATAATAAAAAAGTCATTTTTGAATTTTTAATTATTCACTCTGGCCAGGAATTTTTTTGCCAACCCACTCGCGATATTTTTTCTAATATACTTAATTTGATATATATAATACTTTCATTCATTGAACATGAACAGATAGGTGAAGATCGTTCCTCTGCATATCTTAGACCTCTTCTAATATCACCTTGCAATATAGCGATGTTCTTAATTCAAACTTTTCGAACAATAAACTAACTCGTTACCAATCACGCACGAACGTGACATGCAGACGATCAGTCAAGGTCGGCAGGAAGCGCGTGCGCATGGTCGTGAATCATCTGATCGCTTTGTTGTAGTGGAAGGTGTGGGGGATACGCTGATTGGTTTGTTGCATTTGTATTGTAGAGCATGTGGTTCTTCACCTACTTACCTGCTTGTGATTTTGTAATCAGGTATAAATAATGTATACCTATAATATTTGTCCTTGGGAAAATGGCGCGGTTTGGAGAGACTGAAGTTTCGAATGTTCGCCGAATTATTTGTCTCTTAAAGACAAAGAGAATATTCGGAATCGGAGCTGACACCTAGATAACCTATATAAGATACAATATTATAATAGAATACTATATACTATCCATACAAATCCTAACTAATATTATAAATGCGAAAGTGAGTTTGTTTGTTTGTTACACTTTCACGCTAAAACGGCTGAACGGAATTCGATGAAATTTGGCACATGGGTAGACCATAACCTGAGTTAGGACGATACTTTTAATCCTGTAAATGTAGAAATTTTACATAGGGTTAAAAGGGTGACACAATGGGCGGTCTTATCGCTAAAATTGATATTCTACATTCGTCATTATGGAGGCACAATGTGGTAAAGAGATTAATTGATGCAGACATTCGATGTATGATGTCAATGATGTGTTTTGAGCCCATTTTCGTATAAATAATAACATGAGGAGTATAGTTATAAGAACCTATAACAGGGGCCGAACCTACATATGACATTACGGCTGTCGCTGAAAGCCAGCGCTGTGGCTCTGTCTCGCATAGGGTCACAATGTTAAGGCTCCCGCAGCTGTCTGCGGGAGAATTTGTTCCAACAGAGTTGCGTCGCGCCTGTGCGCGACGCAACTCTGTTGGAACAAATTCTATGAAAACTACAGAAAATGTCTTACCAGTTTAACATCCCACCTGTCTGCGGGAGCCTTTATGCTGAGCGATGGCAGTTTTGCGTGTATTTGACGGTTATTTTCTCCCCGAGTTGTTCTTTTTTGCGTCACATTTTACCGAATAAACGTACCTACCTATTTAATTGTTTTCATTAATCGTGCACATAAGCAGATTCTGTTCTGCTACTGAGAATTTCGTAATAGAAAACCCAATTACACTTTCAAACACACATAGCTACAATTATTTTGTTTATATAACCTACACTTAATAATTTAGCTATTCTTCTCAAGAAAGCGTGTCGGTCGGAAGCACTTCCCCAGTAACCACAGTGTACAAATATTGCTCGGTAGCATGATAAGCAATTGTTTTTACTCTGTGACAACTCACTTGGAACGAGATAAGCTTAACTCTGGCGCCTACGTACGTACAGTCGATGGAGAAAACAAAAATTCTATACCTTTTGAAAGTTATGTTATGACATGAGAGTTCTAAGATAAACGAAATGGAAAAAAAAAACATTCTATAACGAGCAACGACTGATGTGCTTTAGTGTACCAACGATTTACAAATTTTCTAGGTATTTTGGCTTTCTGCATTTTGCAGACGATTACATTTATTTATTTATTTATTTATTTTTATTTATTTATTTATCACACACACAACTATCATTACAGGCAATAATCCTAATGCGGTAGCGTGGTCTTTACTTACATTCTAAATTAAAATTAAAGCTACTACTTATATATTAATAACATAACATAACACAAACAATGTTACTTTTGTGAATTCATTCAGAGAGCAATTAAATAAATCTATCCTATCAGCAGTGTCATTCAGTGTATGCAAGGCTCGCGTCAGGGGCGCTTTACTGAGCAGGTTGGTTCGCGCGCGTGGCACTGCTAACAACCGTGGCCGTCGGCGTCGCAATGCGTACTTATCAGGCACATTCAGATATATCTCCTTCAAAACACCAGCATTAAACATTTTACCGCGCAACAGCTTAAAAATATACGTGGTAAAAGCCAGGTCCCTTCTTGTCTCCAGTTTGTTGTACCCAACCATGCCAATTACGAACAAGGTTGGGTACATCAACGGATAGAAGGGGTAGACCCCGTAAAGTTTCATATACAAATACCTGATAAATTTGTTCTGTATGCGTTCCAACATAAGACTATATTTAATCTCATGTGGAGCCCATATGACAGCATTACACTCAAGTTGAGTTCGTATCAGAGCATTATACAATGCTGTTACCGCTGTAATGTTTGTAAAACCCGATGCCCGACGGAGTATGAAACCCAGGCTTCTATATGATTTTTTACAAACATTTATAATATGTTCACGAAATGTGAACTCGGTGTTCAGGCGCACCCCCAGATCGCGTACCTTTTCTACCCGCTCAATTGGCGTGTCATCTAACGCATACCCATGATGATGTGGCACTCTCATTCTGCTAAAGGTTATAACCGAGCATTTTTTTACATTAAATTGCAGCTTATTCTTCCTGCTCCACTCTGCCACACTATCTATATCACGCTGCAACCGTGCACAGTCACTCAAATCTTTAATTGCCATAAGCAACTTAAGATCATCCGCGAATAATAGACAAGTGGCAACCCTGACAACCTCAGGCAAGTCATTTATCATAATAATAAAGTTCAAGGGACCCAGATTGCTTCCCTGGCTTACTCCTGACCTCGTGTAATAAGGCTCGGATTTATAACCAGCATATTCTACAAACTGCCGTCGATCTCTCAAGTAGTTAGCAAAAAACTGCAGTAATTTGGGAGTACAGCCGACTGCTGCCAGCTTCTCTAATAATATGTCGTTATCCACCAAATCGAAAGCTTTTTTAAAGTCAAAATAGGCAGCGTCGACTTGTACTCCCGCATCAACATTTGGAACCACGTACCTACGTCATAAAATTCAGTAAATTACTGGTCGTGCTGCAACCCGGTCTAAAACCGTGCTGGGCATCCGATATTAAACATGATACTTGGTCCAAAATGCACGTTTGTACGGTCGACTCAAAGACCTTTGCTGGTGCTGACAGAATTGCCACTGGTCTATAGCCACTCACGTCCGAATCCATCCCACCCTTAGGTACTGGGATCACACGTGTGATTTTCCAGCATTCAGGAAAATAAGACGACTCAATGCACAGATTATATAAATGTAAGAGCGGCTTCGCTAGTACAGCGCGGCAATCCCTTATTACAAAAGCAGGAATACCGTCTGGCCCCGCCGACCGCTTTGCCTTAAGTCGATCTACATGAATCAGTAGTACTTACAGTTCGAGTCAAACTTAATGGCGGCTCTGAAGTGACTCGATGCGCAGTACCCCACCCCTCACCCCCGCTGACCCATGAATTCGTTACTGCGCAGCGACTAGCCTCATGTTCCGAGTTTGAATCGGGGTGTACTGTATCTACCTATTTTTAACATAGGTGCATAATGTTTACGCCTATTTTCATAAATGTACAGCATATTATTACGCTGTTTTCCTTCATTATTAGCATCATTATTAGCATCTTGTTGCGAATGTATTTGTTTATATACAATCTATGCGTGATTAGACTCACGTTCAGGAGTTGATAATAATGAGCATCTGTTAATAGTAACACATTGCAGATACCTATGGAACAGGAAACACATTACCTAGGTACCTATATACAAAAGCCGCGGGAAAAACCTAGTCTAGGTCTAATATATATTAGACCTAGACTAGGTTTTTCCCGCGGCTTCGCCCACGTAGAGTTCGGAAAATATCCTTTGTAACACTCCTAACCTACGTCACGAAATCCGTTCAGAAAAATGCAACAGATATGACAGAATTCCTTTTACAATTTTATAATATTAAAGTACATGAATGTAGATCAGTCCACAAACGATACACTCGTGGAAGGCCTTCCAACGCTATGTCTTCCGGTATATACGTGTCGCCACTCCAGAACCTATCGGCCAGATGGCACTGGGCCATATTGCTCTCAGGCACAGATGTACGCACTCGCACTTAAGTTCCATCAGGTTAAGCTACGCTTGCAGGGGTTTGGTCGTGGATTGGTAACCATCTTTACATACCGAGACTCCTCCGTGCCTCGGAAAGCACGTTAAGCCGTTGGTCCCGGCTGTCATTCGTGGATCTTTGACAGTCGTTACGGGTCGACGCCCGAAAGTCTTGACAACCAGTCTTGCTAAGAGGTGTCGTATTACCCAGTAATTCTGGGGTTGTGGAGATCAGATAGGCAGTCGCTCCATGTAAGATACTGGTATTCAGCTGCATCCGGTTAGTCTGGAAGCCGACCCCAACATAATTGAGAACACGCTAGGTAGATTGATTTAGATTCTTGTTCGGAAACACTTTATCAATTGTCTTGATGTTGCAAGTGTCCACCCTTCACAGACATCCTCTTTGCATCAGGCATTCCTATTATAACTTAATATAAAAATATTAAAAAAATCCCCTAATTTTCCATTGCCGCTAATCCAAGAGCACTTCCCGTAATTCTCTTCAAAACCTTCAATGTATGCAAACGCTCCAATATGATTATCCCAATTTCTCCGTAATGGCGTAATAAAGACCTTGTAACGCTAATATAAACATAATCCAATGCTGGGCTCACTAAACTGATCGCCGTAAATTCAATTATGGCGGCGAAATTTTGCGTATACTACCAGAATAGGGTTTCGGTTGTATAACAGAGTACGTGCTAAATGTGTTGGTGCTAAGTCTTCCTACGTTTGCGGGAATTACGAAGGTATGTAAATTGTGTGGAATTTGGAATTAGGTGGTAAAGATTATTAGATTAGCGGAATTAATATCGTAGCTGTTCTTAATATAGCACCTGTAAATGGATTTCCTGTATAGACACAAGTAAGAAAGTCGATTAAGTAACTAGGAATCTCTTTCTTAATATTTTCATGTTAAGATCAAGAGTCAGTAAGAGTAGGAGAAGACCAAAGAAGCGATGGATGGACTGTGTGAAAGATGATATGGCTAGAAAGGGAGTGAGTACTGAGATGACGACTGATAGAGAAGTGTGGGAGAAAGACATGTTGCGCCGACCAGTAATACATTGGGATAAGGACAGAGGAATGATGTTAAGGTCAGTTAATATTCAAAATATCATGTTTTAAACTAGAACTAACACAGCAAGACAATACTACTGTATTTCTACATTTCCAAACTCTTCTTTCGATGCTTTATTATCGTGTCATAAGCTTTTCTCGTATAGATTGTTTATGGAGAGGTTCTCGTAGAGAGAAGAACATCTGTTCAAAAGAAGTTGTCTCTCCGTAGTTATTTCTGAAAGCTCTCTTAATATTCACTCTTTTTCTTTAAATTTTTATACTTCACTCATCATCTGCTTAGACTTTTCCCAACTATGTTGGGGTCCTTTTCCAGTCTAACCGGATGCAGCTGAATACCAGTATTTCACATGGAGCGCCTGCCTATCAGGCCTCCACAACCCAGTAACTGAGTAATACGACACCTCTTGGTAAGTCTGGTTGTCGGACTTTCGGGCTTCTGACGACCCGTAACCACTGTCAAAGATCCAAGAATGACAGCCGGGGCCAACGGCTTCCGAGGCACTTTTATAAACTTCATATACACTTTTATAAACTTCATATAAGTAATATACCTAAAATTGCATCTTTTGAATTTAAGTAGGTATGTCTAAGTCGTCCGTTCGCATGGTTTTATACTTATCCTAGTTATCCAGGGAAACCTATTATTAGCCATATGAAATGAGATGAAATTGTTTATTCTGTAAATAGGATATTGGAATGACTTTTACACGTCATCTTTAAAAGAAAAAAATAGCTTGATGAGTTCGGCGTTTCCTATCTGACTACTCTAAGAAAAAAGGCCGAAACAAACTCAGAGGTCACAGTCTCTTTTAAAGTCTAGACATAATCTTGGTCAGGCCATATGAGGACCATGTAGATTAGTCTGAAATGGTCTATTGAGAAAATAACCACACAGATTTGAGTGGATCTGCCCAAGTGCAGACAATACTGTAATACACAAACTCAGTAACATACTATATGTACCTATGTATAATAAAACCGGCCAAGTGCAAGTCGGACTCATACACAAACGGTTTCGTAGCACATTAACATATTTAGCAAAAAAACACCTAAAAAAGAATTTTCTTGTATGGTTTAACTTTGTATTGTTGTTATAGCGGCAATAGAAACACAATCTGTGAAAATTTCAACTGTCTACCTATTACGGTTCATGAGATACAGCTCGCTGACAGACAGACGGGCAGCGGAGGCTAATTAATAAGGTTCCGTTTGGCACCCTTCGTTCGGAACCCTAAAAAGCAGCCAAATATGATACAGCTAATAAAAAAAATGAGCAATATATTCCATATTAAGTAATTGCGTCAGCAACCACGTGTTTTTTTGCATCCAAGTGTAGTGGCGTGGTCAGTCTACCGTATCGCGTGACCTGCCTGAACCTAGATAGCTGTATGTTGGTTTGTTACTTGTGTTCTACTGGTATTTCAGCTCTGTATATTTGCATGAGTAATTGCCATATATTGCCAAGCTAAGAAGTTTTTGTGAATGAGGAAAAATTATGAAAATGTGTTTTTACATGCTTTGGTAGCTAAGGCAAAAGTAGTGAGTGTTATCGTAAGAAAAACAGATAGAACTCGTATTGTAAGTTCATAATTTTTACCTTGAACTTTGGGGCTGTAACTGTTTTTACAACTAATATGACTACATTAAAGTAGAAATTTGTCAGAATGCAGTTTAGACTCATATTCGCGACGTTCTCGCGTGATCAGCTCACCAATAAGGTTAAGAGTCTTAACACAATCTTACACATGTACACACGGCTACATAATCAAGCTATGTGTATGTATACACTTCCAGTATAAGCTGACCGCTCATTGTACGGAAATGCTAAACAATGTGAGATCATCTTATACTGCAAATGTATAGTTTGTATGTCGCGTTAGTCTGCACGAGCCTTCAAAAGGACATCATTAATTTCGTACCAAAGTTTATCAAAAAATTTAAAATTGTACAAAACGTTCGAAACCTGAATGATGTCCTTTGGCCTTGAAGAGATTAAATACTTAATGGAAGTTTGTCATTGCACTCACCTCGAATGCAATCAAAATGTACCTAAGTACTATTGTTGTTGAAACTTTTGTAAGGTTTGGTGACTCCAAGAATCTCTTCATTGAATAGAATCAAGGGTTGTTTACTACCAGGTAAACTATAGAAACTGCACTTGGTCGCAACGGCCAACAAGCCGCATACATTACGAGTACAATACCACTGACGGCCACGACTGGCCGGAGTCGTGGCCGTCTAGTGCGCGAGATCCTTAAGTATTAACAACTGCATCTTACTTACAATTATAATAAAAAAAACTCAAGATCAGCTTATGTCACGGGCGGCCGGTCTCTTACCAACATAACAACACTACATTTGATGCAACGTGCACAGCCCGGTTGGCAGCACGCCAGCGACAGAAACCCGGTTATCCGCCGATGGTGACACATGTCGAAATGTTACCGGCTGCTCGGAATTAGATCCGTGTTTTCGAGGTACAAGAATTTCGGGGAAATTTTGAATTGATTCTTCGTACAATTTGTAAAACTAGCTGCGTTTGCGGCTTCTGGGTGTGACAAGTATTAAGTTTTCCGGGATGAAAAGTAGTTCTGTAGGGTGTGATTAATAAATAAACATCCAAACGTCTAAAAATACGCATTTGTGATAATAATCAGGCGAAGCGGGATTATGTTCAAAGAATTGATAAAAGTACAGATAGCGAATGTCCGAAGACAATACAATCCTGTTCATATTTTTAGGTACCTTTACATCATAAAAGAGATAAGCGCTAACTATACCTATATTCCTGGAATTTCTCAGTAACTGCCCGGATTCTGGATTTATGGTTGATGGCAATAGGCATGGGACAAGCATAACTGGCGAAATGTGGTTGTACTGGAAGTACACTTCTGCCTAACCCTTTGCGGATTACAGGCGTGATATTTATGTTTATTATACAGTATACGTATGTTCTGTCTATTTAATTTAAATCCTGCAGCCTTTTATAATATGCCTAATTTCAAAGCTCAATATTCCCAATTAAACTGTCGTTTATGTCAATGTAAATGTAAATGAAGCCTTCATTTTCTTCAATAGTCCCGAATTAATAACATTTACCAAACACACCCACGCTTGGCTTAAAATTCTGGCTCACCGGCTGTCATTGCAAAAACATCGCGTTTGAGAGCCGATTAATAATAAATCTAATTGTAATATGAGAATACAGACATTGTACAGAATTTACGTTAAACGGAAACCAAATATCAAGTTTCGCCGACGCAAAGTTATATTCAGTTTAAGAGGTTTATGAATATTAATGTTTTGCTGAAAGGTAATTAAATGAAGCCATGAACTTTAGGTGATATTTTGAGAATGAATTAATGACGTATGGAGAACATTTCGACCCATTTTATTCCGTGCACGGATCACCTCTCCTAGAACCAAAAATTCGAAGACATGTGAAATCGACCACACACTGGGCTCGCGTGGTGGATTACAGCCAACTCTCGCTCATAGAGAGGAGGCTAGAAGTAGGACCATTGTAGGCTGGTTATGCATGGACTACCATCAGACATAACGAAAAGATTTTGTGAAACTATAGTGACAACAATTAGCCAAACGACTCCTACATCGACTGATTTAGATAATTATCCATGTGCAAGAACTTGGATTATTATCAAAATCATTCCATAGTAGGTTGACATTCAATAAATTAAAACAGGTCAATCTCCAGTCCATAGCATGATTCATAATAGCCCAACTATGTCCACAGCTGACACACCAGACGGCTAAACATGACCTCAACGTCGAGCAAGTAATAATTGAAAATCAGTCAAACCTGCCCCTTCCATACATACACAATCTATCTATACATTTAATAAAGCTGAAGAAATTGTGTGTGTGAACATCATCGCATCTTAGGAAATACCAGCAGGATTTGAAAAAAGAAATGCATTTAATAACCTAATCCTTGAGGAAAGTAATAAGCAATTTAACATCACGTTAAGGGCAAGAGCCGAGCAAAAAGAAAAAACTAAAAAGAACGCTAATCGAAAATGTAAGTAATAACAACGCGGGCGGAAAATGTAACTGCAATTTAAGTATATTGTGGTGTCTTACTACTTCCGCGCGAACGAAGCCGCGGGCATGAGCCAGTTTATCAATATCAAAGCTAACGGGCCAATAATCGTGCGCACAAAGCTGCTCAGCAAACTTTACATAAACAACACGAAACTTAATAACGTATTCTAGGACGCACGTCCATCAAACAACTTGTTCTGTGGGTGTAACAAGACAGGCTGGAACGGGCCGCATCGGGCTGTGACACGGAGTGGTAGGCCAATGGAATGTTAAGTTCTGAATTGAGCTCCACGAATTACTGACAAATACTTGCACTGAATCGATAGGTCCACTCAAATCTGTGTTTTTCTTTCCTCAAAAGACCATTTCAGACACGAATCTACATGTTCCTCATATGGCCTGACCAAGATTATTTCTGGACTTTAAAAGAAAATGCGACCTCTGAGTTTGTTTCGGCCTTTCTTCTCAGAGTAGTCAGATAGGAAACGCCGACCTCATCTAGCTTATTTTTATTATTTTTTTAATGTCGCGTAAATTGTATTCTTATTTACAGAATAAACAATTTCATATCATAAGTGCGAACTAAAAACTAGAGCCAAGCCTTTGGCTGACCTAAAGTAGCTTAAGTGCCTGTTATTATTGATGTCCTATCCTATTGAGACCAATCTAAGGTTTTCCTTATACTTGTAAGGTAGTTTTCTGACTATCTTTCGCTCTACACCATAGTTTAAAAAAAGAGTTTTTGACAGTTACATAAGAGTCGTTGCGAGAACTATGTGCGATGCGCTACCGCAGATCGTACAGACAGCAGAATAATTTTCCTAGAGAGAAGACCTCAATGTTATCCTGTCTTATAACACGCATTTCAGACAGCCAAACAGACTGTGTTCTCATATTTAGCTAAGATAACGTCAGACACACAAATAACAGACAGCAGAATAATTTTCCTAGAGAGAAGACCTCAATGTTATCCTGTCTTATAACACGCATTTCAGACAGCCAAACAGACTGTGTTCTCATATTTAGCTAAGATAACGTCAGACACACAAATAAAAGACACAAAGTTAGCACTCCATGTGTTTCCTACTCTGTGTCCCCACCATATCGGGAGCTCTGTCGCAACAAGTCACCTTTGTGCTTGATAGTTCGCTTTAATGATGGGAAACTGTATACAGTACGTTTACAGTTAACATTAGAAAAAGTAAACAACGTTGTGAACTTATGACTGTCAAGAGATTGATTTAGTGTGCATTTAATTAGTAGCACTTAGCTTGTTTATTGTTTGGCGTTTCCGTGTCAAAAGAGATTTTATGAAAATAAAAAAATGTATCAGGCACACATAAGTATAGTGTGTTCATAAAAGTATGCGTTGCATGACACTTGAATCATGTTAAAACCTCATTTAACTTCATTTGACTTGACATTTATGTATATCTTAAGTTGGTTGTTCGATTTCAATGGTTTACCTTTAATCGATATTTATTTAACTGTGTAAATTTCCTTACGTAAGTGTCACAGTTTATCATAGCATGGTGACATGCTATGATAAACTGTGCTTTTACTGTACTTTGCTCACGCAAACCATTATGAAATGAAAAGAGTATAGAGTCTGTACTGTTTTTAGCTTTAGGTACTACAGGGAAAACAAGGGTTTTCCCTGTACTGTATAATAATGTAACAGTATTACGTCTCGGCAGTGTCCATTGGCCGCTCGATAGATAAAGCTTCCGCGTCCATGCGTAACTGCCGCACACTCGAGACTGTTGCGTACTGGAATACACTGAGATTACGGATCTGTTTTCTATGAAGACGTAATACTGTTACTTATTTATACTGTGGTATCGCGAAGTTTATGCATAGAAGTTGTTGCTACCCAACTTGAAGTTTTCTCTTATAGCACCCAAAAGGCCGCGATATAGTCTTACTTCTTAGGCGAGTTTTATCTTAAGGTGCCTTCTTATTCTCTATGATACTCTTCTCTCTTCTCTATATCTGAGAATAGCCAATGAAGTGTTCTGTTTGCAGCTGAAGACCACCCAGACCGAGGGTCAATATTTTCGATCTTAAATTTATCTATGAATAGCCACTGCCCGCGGCTGCGCTCGCGTGGATCCTAATTCTTTTTTAAATAAAAAATTGCCTAAGTTACTTCTTATAACTTCAGCTATCTGCCAGTGAAAGTCCCGTTAACATCGGCTCAGCCGTTTCGGAGATTAGTCGGAACAAACAGACAAAAATATTAAAAATTGTTTATAAGTGTCTTACATACTTGCTTATGCATTTAAAGCTGTTATTTTCACATTACAAACAGACACTTCAATTTTGTTTATTTGTATGACTGTATATAGGTAATGTATGTATGAAAAGTAAATAAAATCTTAACTATTTTTAGTTTTAAGTCGCAGCAGAGAAAACAAAGTTTTTTCTTAGTATTTCGAAGATTATTTACGTTTATAGACGTTGTTGCTACGTGCCTTCAAGTTGTTTACAGCACCCAAAAGCCCACGATATAGCCACTTCTCAGACGAGAGTTTTATCGTAAAGTGGCCTCTCATGGTACTCTTGAAAATAGCGGATGAAGTGTCTTTCTTCTTGGCTGAAGACCACCCAGTTGAGGGTCAATATTTTCGATCTCAAATAAAGAAATATAGATTTTTAATTAAGGTCGTTACGAGTATTGCACATAATTTTGTGTTCTTATTAACGGTTCAAACTTCCCTTACCTATTCATAAGAACTTAGAACCTAATAATAGGCGGGATTCAAATTCACGACCTTACGTTCGCTAGTTCGACGCTTTAACATTTGGACCACTGGCTATTGCCGCTTCATAGAAGTACAAGTAACCATTAAAAATAAAAGGAAATATAAAACATTACATAAGATTCGTAATACTAGTAATTAAAGCCGCCTATTCACGGCACGTACAAACAATCGATAGGGCGACCTCCCCTGCGACAATCGTTGAACTTGCGAGTAGCGGCGGGCAAGTTCATTGAGTGAGTCATCCGCACTTGTAAGGCGTCGCATTCATAATACGAGTGGACGATGGTTTCTTGAATTTAGAGAAATGAGGTTTAGATAAGGGTCGTTAAGATAGTGATAAGTTTTTACTTTAGTAACTCGAGTTGGGCAGGTAAGTACACAGATTATTTTGTAGGTCGTTTTTCGGTCTGTAAAAAATATATTTTAGAAACCTTATCAACATGCATAAAGGTATGTGTAGACCAGCGCGACGCGACGGCGCGACGCGACTCGAACAATACAATTTCTTAGAAAATTTCACGGTAACTATAACCGGTGTCGTGTCGCTCTAGTCTGAACGAAGCTTAATTTTGCACTTTTACCATTAGTTCAATTATTTGCAATTAAAATAAAACCATATGTAGGTAACGATAATCCACAATACATAAATATTTACTACATCTTGCATTGGTTTAAATGCTCAAACTCCCCACAACTCTCACTAAAATAATAGATAAACATAGCACAAAAGTAAACACGGTGAAACTTTGCGTTACACAGATAAAAGGTGCAGATAGAGGAAAAAATATGTGCCACGCCATTATGTACGACGAAGTTCGTTATCTGTTCATGTCAAGACAATTACTTGCGTACAACTGGTTTGTCCTCGAACGCACGGTGCATGGGAATCTTTATTGCATTTGAACTGTGTGCATGTACAGTATACAGAAGCAAGAACAGTTTTAGCTTACGCTTTGTTTTAAGATGACGTCATCGGGCTGAATGAACTCAATGGCACCCGGGATATCCTAGACTAGATGTTTCTTTTTAATCAAGACAGAAACGAAAATAATAGAAATACATGTGTCATTGTGCGTTTGCTTACGCGCTACTACTACTCAATGATAGATGGTTTTAATGTTCGTTAACACGCGGTCGCGGTCGTTGTGGTTCCGCTACAATCCATTATTTTTTTTACCTAAATTACAAATTCTTCTGTACCAGAAATAAAAATGAGTTGATTTCATGCACATACTTAAAAACTATTCTCTAGGAACATTTCTACGGCAATCTTCCACAAAAAGACGTTTTAAGCCTCGTTCAGACTACAGACGGCGCGACGCGACTTGAACAATACGATTTCTAAGAAAACTTCACGGTATAACAATAACCGGTGTCGCGTCGCGTAAGTTAGTCTGCACGAAGCTTTAATCTGAGAATTGGTTCTCCCGTCTCAAATTTATCAAAACAGCACCCATGCTGAAAACAAACGCGTGTCACATGGCGAATCATGGCAATAGCTAAAGAGAATTAGCGTCGTATCGCGTACAACTTGCAAAGCATTTCAGCTGCGATGATCCGTTGTCTAAAACACGGTTGGTACGGCAAAGATGATAATAATACAATCAACTTTTACGTTTCTGCGATAATCGCTTTTTTATTTACTGTAGGTATTTCCAGTAATCTACGACAGCTAAAATGTTTGATAGGTCGCGATGTCGCTATAATAAGTCATAAAAATCTGTCAGATGAAGTAGGTGAATGGGTTGTTTATTAAAAGTATAAAGAAGATATCTATATTATTTCATATAATAGTTTAAAATATATAACTTATTTTAACAATTTTTTTTTTTTTTTAAATAAGTTATGAGGTAACTTTTTTTTGTCTACATACAACGTGTGCATCGTGAGTATCGTTACATCCACGGATATCTATGGTGACATCACACGCCGTGATGTAACCTCAGCATGTTATTGTAACAACGATAAGTGAATGCAATTAGTGTAGTTTCTCGGAACAGAGCGTACTGTATGCGCAGGAGTCGCAGGATGATTCACGGGTGGCTGGTATTTTTACTTGTTGTTATGTGTCTTTAACATTGTGTATACAAAATCCACTCGATAATTTCTTGGAAAAGGTGTAGTATTTTTAAAAGGATGGTTTGCAGTAGGTATCTGTTTTTGTACAGATTGTCAAATTTTCTCAATCAACTTTGAACCTTATACTTTAGTATTCAAGTTGAAAATCTATTAAAGAAATTTGACAGATTGTAGAGTAGTAGAGTAGGTTGACGTGCTGGCGTCTGTACTAATAAATACTTTATTCTGAAAGTGGGCAACGTCGCAAATAGATGTCAAATATTTCCCTGTTTTGATTAATTTGGCAATTTAATTACTGTATGGAAATATGAAATGTGGCTTACTAGCGAACTAGAATATTAATAATTAATTGCAATTATATCAATGAATTTGATGCTGTAACCATTTTTAGATGTAAAATTGTTTTTTTTTTGTCTTTCCTGGGCTTATTATTAAGTTACTCTGTATGGTTGTCTCATATTTATGAATAAAGAAATATTATTATTTGGAAAGTTTCTAAATACCTTGTTTACGTCTAAAACTAAATATTCGGTGTTACGATATTAATTATTGCATTTCATAATCAATATTTAAATTTGCTAGTTAGCCACATTTCATATTTCCATACACTAATAATGCCAAATTAATTGAAACAGGTAAATATTTGACAGATATTTGCGACGTTGCCAACTTTTAGGATTAACGTTCTTTTAATATGTGGCACATTAAGTTTCAAAAGCAAATAAATGATTCTTGATTCTTGCTAACACACAATCCAAGACTATACCTTGCAAGGACATCAAACTGAGGGACTTACGTTTCTCCACTGCGGTTTGCATAATTTATTTATCTTTATTTTAGTCTAAATTTGTGCCCGGTTCATTGCCATAGGCTTGCCCGCCTCCACACCGCAGAATACATATTGCAAGTACAAGGGACTTAACACTTCTGCCTAACCCTTCGAGGCATACAGGCGTGATCAAGTAATGTTATGTGTTTATTTTGGCCCCAATAAATTCTGGACATGAACTTAAAGTAGGTATTTGTTTCTATGTTGAAAATGTTCAACCTAATCTTTATGTAAGTTTATAGAGCTTTTCCTACAGTCCATCTCTATCCCTTCCAAGTGATAAAGACCAACATAACCTAGTAAACTATGTACTAGCTCCTTATCTCGTCCTACATGTTGACCTTCGATCGCCACTAAATACATAAGCTACATTATGTAAACATGAGCTATGCACACAGCGATAAGAGAAGACAACACTGTCGAATTCTTGGAACAAAATAACGAAGTAACAAGGACTCGTGCGCAGAAATCACTGTGATTCATGATGTTAGATCACTAACAACTGTTTATTTTTCGCTGAAAAAAGTTGTGATAGCCCAGAGGTTAAACTGGAGGTGGTGGTTTCGCATCAACCCGCAGAAAGCCTGATGCTCAGGTAGGTAGGATCTATATAAACTGAATATGTAGGTAGTGCCAAAAGTGTTCAAAAGTGCCTTTTTTGTGCCTAATTGAAATAAGTTATTTGACTTTGACTTTGAAAGTGAGTTCGAACCTATTAATACCCACCCATGCGACCTTTTTCAAATTCTACAGGATAATAAAAGAGAAGAGGATCTCGTGGCTGAGTAATAACAGCCGCACGGGTCGGTCTATCAGGTTAAGCTACTCTTGCCGGTGTGGGCCCGTGGATGGGCCCGATCCATCATACCGAGACTCCCGCGTGCCTCGGAAAGCACGCTAAGCCGTTGGTCCCAGCTGTCATTCGTGGACCTTTGACAGTCTTTACGCGTTGTCACAAGCCCGAAAGTCTACAATCAGTTTTACCATAAGCATAATCAGCCTATAATGATCCTACTAGGACACAGGCCTCCTCTGTTTGAGAGGGAGTGGGCCGTAATCTACCACGCGGGCCCAGTGCGGGTTGGTAGATGTGACATGTCTTCGAATTTCTGGTTCTAGGACATGCCGGTTTCCTCACGATGTTTTGCTTCACCGTTTTGAGAGCAGTGGTGATGAAATAATTTACACAAAGTAATGCGCCTGTTTGGGTTCGAACCCACGACCAACAACTCAAGTCCCGTTACCACTGAGTCACCACTGTAATACCCAGTTACTGGGTTGTGGAGGTCAGATAGGCAGTCGCTCCATGTAAAATACTGGCATTTAGCTGCATCCGGTTAGACTGGAAACCGACCAGATTGGTATACAGGATAATACATTTTCTAAGTAAATCTTGACATCATTGACTTAACGGTAAAATATTAATTGTGAGGAAACCTGAGCCCCAATGTCGTATATGTATTATGTAATACACTTTTTGACCGCCGAAATTTCAAATCCGTTGCTTCATACCTGTTTGAAAAATTCGTCAACGTAAATAACGCAATGAATGTTGTCAAAATGTAATTCGCAGCTGGTGATAAAAGAGAAAAAAAATGGCGTGAAACAAACTAAATTTAGTAGAACTTTTCTGTGTAATTTTTTAATTTGCGAATAAAGGCTCGAGCAGACCAGCGCGACGCGCTAGTCTGAACGAAGCTTAATTATGTTGCATGCGAGATTGGCAGTTGTGTTGCATGCAAATAATTAAGTAGTGCAATGTGCACCTTGTTTTCATTGTGTTTCCTTACCTCATTTCTAATAGATAGCAACTCAGGTTATTGATCTTGGGATCCTGTGTTCACTATGAAGATTTTGGAATTTCTTGCATGGAATTTTATCGATGTCTCAACCCTGATAGTGAACTAGGTATTACTTAAGGGTACGCTAGTCCGTCATTCTTGCATACAAACGTAGTATGGTGATTACTCGTTAGTTTGACGGTGTACGTTCAAAAATAAAAATGATATCAATTTGTCTTGTTATTAACCAGCCCTGTATGGAAGCAGAATTGGAAAAAAAAATGATTATTAATGTTATGAGCGTTAAGACTTCCATATTTCAATACTAATTTTAACTCTTTGTGCGTCAATACATAACTTATGTGGTAAAAATAGCAGAATAGAAACCGCACAGGAACAGATAATTTATTCAAAAGTTCAAATAATTTTATTTTGAGTAAATACATCCAGTAGTCTTTCTACAATATCTATACGCCCCTTACGGTCTATTCATGAAATTTTACGCGTTCGTTTTCGTTATTAAATCATCGTCTATTTCACTAAATAAATTAATAAATATATAAATAAATGAATAAAATCCAGATAAATAAATACTAAATTAATTAATAATTAGACAAATTAGCATGCTTGTGAGTCACGCCCACTAACGAGATCGAGCCGTTGACTAGTGCACCCTTAAAGCTTAATTCAATTTATTCAGACCTCAGTTTGTGTTGGACAAATACAGACAGAAAACAAATACTCTTACTATTTTCTGAAATAATAATTATGTTGATTGTTCATGCACAAAATGTTATCATAGAGCAAAAACTTGTGAGATAGATTTTGCTCTACAAATAAAATAAAATAATTTAAATTCAGGCAATTGTTGTCCATATTTTGTTAGTAGGTACATTATCTTGAAACTATGTTAGTAATGCGTAATTACGAAATCAATGAATAGGTCTATGAAAGAATTTTGAAATTATTATCGAAATCAAACTCAAATAGTGTATTCTAATAAGAGCGAAACAAAACATTTATAGGCTGTTAACCTGATAGCCTAGCTAGCCTATCCTTACCTTTAGCTTATACTTTGGTTTAGCCTAGGTACAAACATACATAAACTCACGCCTTTTCCCTATGGGGGTAGGCAGAAACTACAGAACGCCACCTGCTACAATCCTTACATCCTTTTTATTATGACAACCATAGAAACGGATTTTCTACGGGTTTTGTCGACGGATGAATAGACAAAATGATAGAGTGTGATTGTCTATTCTTCCGTCGACAAATCGCGTTTCTATCGAGGTCATGCTAAGCGAGCTGAACATACACGCACGCCGTTGTTAGCGTAATCTATACTAATATTATAAAGAGGAAAGATTTTTTTGTTTGTTTGTACCGAATAGTCTCCGAAAATACTGGACCGATTTGAAAAATTCTTATACCATTAGAAAGCTTAGTTTTCAGGGAGTAGTATAGGCTACTTTTATCCCGGGAAAAATAACGGGTCCCGCGGGAAATACCACGGGAGCGAAGCGGCGGGCAAAGTGCTAGTCTTTAATAAAAGAATAACCAAATTAACTAGGTGCAAATAGCAGCTAAAATCCGTGTTAAACATGACCTTAGAGTATAATAGGCGTGTTATTTAAAATCCGAGCGCCTATCTAAGCGTACTGCGAATGTTTGCTCGGCTGTGACATCTGCCTCTGCCAGCCGAGCGTGAGAGAAAGCGAGCATTCGACGCGGTGCCACAGAGTAGCTGGTTTGTAGCCAGTGCTGTGGGTGTACTGGACGTTAGAGAGATGATGCTGAGGGTTTTTTGATAGGATGTAATCTAACAATCACGCCTTGTTTCCTCGGAGGGTTGAGCAGAGGTATACTTATAGATGAAACCCTACCTGTGGATATGTATGTTAAACTAGCTCACCGACAGACGTTGTCCTATCTAAACACAATAGTTCATACAAAAATCCCATAGAAAAATTTCAGTTTTTCCAATTTTTTCTTCTATTTTTTCGTTCCCTAAATAGGTATGTACCTTATTTGAACTATTACAAAGACTTTAAAACAAAAATACCCAAATCGGTCCAATAGTTGTCAAGTGTTGTGCTTATCAACGAACAGCATTTCATTTTTATTATATTAATATAGAAGATAAATTTATGGCCTCTAAATTATGCCATGGATTGTTCCCATCTCCAAAGACTTGCAAGAAAATTCCTAGGTATCAATCAGATTGACACAGCAGTATCGTATTATTCTGGTTCGACTGGTTTTGGATTTGGATTATTTCCTTCACCAGACGACTAATAATAGCCATCTTCTTAAAAAAAAAAACAACTACACCACCATTAAACCTGACTTGTTTTCCGTACGTGTTTTTCGGGTGATCACTGAAAATCAGCGCTGTGCTGTGGGTCCCCCATAGCACAGCATTATGCTGAGTGGAAGCCTTCTTGTCACAGTCAACACGTGCACCTGCCGACTATTTCTGTTATGTTTATATTAATATTTATATTATTGATCTATTTTGTTTTCTGCTTACCTACTCTTGTCTTTTTGTATGCACGTGTTTCTGTGACAAATAAACCTCTTTTTCTTACTTTTTAGTCTAGAAATATTCCTTCATAGGCAGTTTCCAACAATAGTAGGCACTATTAAGTAAGTACCTACCTAAAGTATTCCTAGTCGCTATGTCCATTCACGCTTCAGTTTGCTGGGTAATGTGGGATTTCGCATGGTAAGCACTCGAGGCCTCCCAATGGGTAACCATGCGTCACATTTTTCAAGCAAAGCAAGAAATTATTGGTTACAGCAAAAAAATACGAACAATGTAAAAATATTATAATCTACAGTGCGGCCGTTGCGAGAATGCGTTCTTGACTACTAACTAGCTTCATAAACGAATATGTGTTTTACGAATTTGATTCTTATTACTACTGAGCTCCTTAAGTTCTGAGTTGAGCTCCACGTTATCTTACAAATGCTTGCACTGACAGGACAGGTCCACTCAAATCTGTGTGGTTCTTTTCTTAAAAGACCATTTCAGACTAATCTACATGGTCCTCATATGGCCTGACCAAGATTATGTCTGGACTTTAAAAGAGACTGTGACCTCTGAGTTTGTTTCGGCCTTTCTTCTCGGAGTAGTCAGACCGGAAACGCCGAACTCATTTAGCTAATTTTTTATTTTTTTTTATAAGATGACGTGTTAAAGTGATTCCAATATCCTATTTACAGAATAAACAATTTCATTTCATTTCACTAGAAATTTTCCAACTGACGGCCGGCCTGTACTAACTTTTGCTCGCTTCGCCAGCGCGTGGGTTGGAAACTGTCGGGAACGTACTCCCGGGATAAAAAGTCCTATGTTAGTGTAATATCCTGTGTGCGAATTATAATGGTTACAGACAGTTACTTTCGCATTGTTAATATTACTATTTATTGTTATTGATGTATGGATTTTTAACCCATCAACTGTTAAGACCGCTAAATGGGAACGGCATTTCGTTATCTCCCTAATCACTAACTTGAGGACTTTGACTTGGATCAGCAAGAGCGACCCTAAATTCTAATCATCAAGTCGCAAATCTGTTTTCCTAACAAAGTTCATTCTAACAATCTGATAAACTAGGTCAATGTAAGTCCCAGCCATCCTAAATTCATGGCTACCGTATCTGACAATATTCACGGTAGGCGACGCGTGAATCTGAACGATATTATACGATACCGTACGATACATCGCTACAATGAACGTGTTTAACATAACCTTGTTTTCAGCGGAATAATGCAGATTTTTGGGCCATTTCCTTGTGAAATTGGGAAATCCTACATTACCCGATTTCATTGGGATAGAATTTAACAAGAAATTCCGATCCTTAGTATAGATTTGTTAAGTGAAGCTCGCCATGATGTGGCGAAAATCTACAAGCCTACATTTATTTTCATTTACATACATACATAAACTCACGCCTTCTTCCCATGGGGGTAGGCAGAAACTACAGAATGCCACCTACTACGATCCTTACACACTCCTTTTGCCTCGTTTACGTTCATACATATCGTATGAACATCGTATCGCATCGTATCGTATCGTATCGTTCAGTTCGTTGATTTTCATTTATGTTCTCATAATAATATTATGCAGTCCACTGGGGTCATCCCAGTATTTGCCTTTTCACAGTGAAAATCTATTCTGGTCAACTATGTATTTGTAAAACTTACGAATTGTCTTTACCCATTTGTTTTTTTTTTTTTTAATTTAGTGCACACAAAAAACAACACAACATACAAAAGCACGATTAAATTATTATTAACTAGTTGTCCGCCCCGGCTACCTACCTACCTACCCTACCTACCCTACCGGGATAAAAAGTATCCTATGTCCGTCTCCTGGGGCCGTATTATGACGTATTAATGCCACCATTATTCCAGTGTGAGTGAGAGACGGAGCTATACAAGGCCGCTAGCACCATCCTTATTTCGCAGTGGAATAATGATGGCATTAATACTTCATAATAAGGCCCCTGGTTCTAAGCTACCTCCCCCCCACTAATTTTCAGCCAAATCGGTTCAGCCGTTCTTGAGATAAAAATAGTGTAACTAACACGACTTTCTTTTATATACTTATATAGATTAGCTATTAGGAAATAGCTGCAAGGTGCCAATATACAAAATAAAAAAGAAAGAAAACAAGACATTGTGATGACACAATTGGCTATGACACACTTTAAAATAATGGATTAATGGATTTCATAATCAGCCTATAACGATCCCACTGCTGGGACAGGCCTCCAGTCTGTGAGAGGGAGTGGACCGTAATCAGGCGTAATCCACCACGCGGGTCCAGTGCGGGATGGTAGATGTCACATGTCTTCGAATTTTTGGTTCTAGGACATGCCGGTTTCCTCACGATGTTTTCCTGCACCGTTTTGAGAGCAGTGGTGATTAAGTTATTTACACAAAGTAAAGCGTCTGCCTGGGTTCGAACTCTCGACCTACAACTCGTAATCCGGGGCCGTTACCACTGGGCTACTACTATTTATCTATTTACTAATTCAAAATGTGCAAATCGTCGTCTTTTTAATAAAGATAGGCTCATAAATAATTATTTTGCATACTATCATACTATAATATACATATAATCATTGTTTTTTAATTGAACAGACTGCTGTGCAGCTGGAGAGTTTGTTGCGTCACTTCTTGTTCCCTGCTAAAGCACTAGGAAGTGGTGAAGGGCGGGCGTTTTGGGGGACTGTCTTATGTAATTTTAACGTTCGAAAAGTGCTGATTCTCAGGCTAGTTTGAATAAATGACTTTTGAATTTTGAATCTCGTGCATCAGAAATCAATACACAATACAAAAACTAATTTAAGCAGAATAGTCAACGAATGTCCAATATTACTCCAATCACATCACAATTGCTAATAAGTTACAAACATACCAACGAACTCTAGAATACATCTTTAGTACTACAAAAACCATAAATACATAGTAATAAGCTATTACGAAAATGACAATAGATTACATGCGACAAAAACCTGCGCATGATTTGTCGTTACCAACAGTTCGCGTCACGGAGTTTAGACGAAATAATTGTAGCGGAGTGATGACCAAGAAAATGCCGTGAGGAAAGTTTGTAGTATGAATGTGGATAACTATAAGAGTAGAGGAAGACCAAAGAAACGATGGATGGACTGTGTGGAAGATGATATGGCTAGAAAGGGGGTGACTACTGAGATGACGGCTAGTAGTATGGAAGAAAGGGATATGTTGCACCGACCACCACAAATAAATTGGTATAAGGGCAGATCAAGTACCAATAGAAACTAGAGAAAGATTGTGAACTACATTTTTTATGTTACGAGTTGTGTTGGATGAAAATATACTCGTAGATGGTAGTGGATCAAACAATTATGCACAAAATAATTTCCGTCTAAACTAATGTTGTAAAAAGGTAGATACAATTGTACGATTCCAAAAATTCTTTCACTAATAGGAAGCTGCAGTATTTCCAAGTGCCATAGAATATGTTTTATGGTTTAGTTGACTTCCCACGTGGACGAAATTGGCGTGTAAAAGCTAGTGTTTAGATAATACTAGAAACTATAGTCGAGTCAACTCTAGTCCTTCCGACAATAATTGCAGGAGAAGATCATCTTTTTATATTATATCCTATGGTTCTCTTTATTCTTTTTTATTTGAGGCAGTACTGGATCTGGCTGATAGCCCTCTTGAATTTATGCCGTAATGTTTGGTCTAACCTCGTAGGTCCACCTAGGATGTGCTCTACGCATCGTTGATTCATCAACTTTAGGAAAAGCGGAGACCAGCCCTTTCCAGCCTGCAATTTCACCCTTCAATACGAAACAGAATTGCTGCTTTGCGATTTGTTGTTTTCCGATGAACTCTTTCACAAGGTGCTCCACTAATTAACAATTTTATTAATAAAAACTTTATCATAATTTGTTACGCTAGTATGTATATTGTCGCCGGCGTCATTCGTCACGGCGTGCAGTCTTAGTAATGAGTTGGTAGAGTGAAGACCGAGTGAAAACTGGTTTGTATTCATAAGTAGTGCAACGACTTTTATAACCACGTGTAGGTAAACAGTTTCGTTACTTGTTGTATGATCTGCTTGAAAACAATGACCGTGGTGAATTTTTCCAATGCGACAAGGTAACATCTTGTCCCTAACAGGGTACTTAATTGATTAACTTAACAATTAGTGAAGACTTTTATTAAAGTAATCCTAACTAATATGATAAATGCCAAAGTGAGTTTTTTTTGGGAATGTGACGTTTTATCCCCTTTTGCTGTGCCCAACAGGGTCCATATTGATCTTTTACTTTGTTATACCATCTATGTAATACATATGGAATGCAATAAAGATTTGAATATTGAGTATCCCGACATTCCCACGGGATCGAGACTTATGCGGGTGAAACCGCGGGACGCATCAAGTAAATAATAAATTGTGCTGCCAAGTAACGTGGTTATGTTCCAGTCTGTGCCTGAAGTTACATATGGGTCCAGATGTAACTTCAGGCACAGACGACATTTCAGCTTTAACACCAAAGAGCATTATATTTACCTATATATCTTTTTATTTGGCGGGACGAATTGACAACAGATCATCATGAGGGCCTTTCCCTTTTTAAAAGAAACAAAAAAAAAAAAAGATTTTACTCACGTGCTTATAACAAAAGGTAAAAATAAATCCATTGCTAGCAAACCAAACAAAAGTCGTATATTGCCACAATCATCGCTCTTGGAAACCTATAAAAGCTTCAACAAATATAAAACTCAGCTTGCAGACTTTATTAAGAAGCCCGCAAATATAAGTTCCTAGGAATTCCTACCTCGGCTTAGGAATTCCTATTACCGGGCGTTTGAGGCGCCTCTCTGGGAATCTCTTTTTTATTCCCATTCTAATGACGCTCAATATCGTTTGTTTTACGACTGGAAATAGCATTTAGGATTATTACGAATATTTCCTGAATTCATTTATTGATTTCCGTTCAACATTTCTTTAAACCCAGCTCAGAGTCAAAGTCAAACTCCTTGGACACTCTTTTAAATCAAGATAATATTATAAAATTTTAGTGGATAAACGAGTACAAAACTTCAGTTTTCAAAACTTTAGAAATAATTTTAATTTGATAAACTCTCCAGAACATTCATGAATATATATAATATATATTCATATCTCCCATAGGTAGGTACATTAGAAAGTGAAGCCACTTAGTCATAATAACAACAGGTTTTTCATATGATTTTTTCTTGTTGTTTCAAAGTCCCACTCAACAAGTGTAGTCATGTTGGTAAAATATTTTGTTTACAACCGTATACTGTACTTGTTTTATCTTCATTTGTTAAATAACTAACAGCTAATCCTTTAAAACAAATGATTTTATTTCAATTACCATTGTCCAAGTAAAGATAAGCTAATTAGAAAAGTGTCTATGCTTATAATTGATCTGCGACAGTTGATTGATTAGTAACGACTTACCAAAATATGCAACGAACAAAAAGCTACCACAGCCAAAGTACCCACGAGCCCATATGATAATTTAAGTCCAGTAGCGGTTGCAATAAACAAGACGACCATCTAAACAATAAACATTAAACGTATTTATACGTTTAATATTTATTGTTTAGATGGTCGTAATAATCTGACTCACCCTGCAGATGTTAATACTACTTCAGTTGAAACAGACAAACAGACAGATCCTTTATAAATAAACCTTGATCGCAGACTGGATAGTGTCGAAGATAACGAAGTAATGCAGGCAGATTCAGCTGATGGACTAGGCTATAAACTAAATGCTTTGGAATGTATGGGTTCAAGAATGATGCATGCTTTCAAGTGCTTTTGGTATAAGATGTTTTGAAGCTTGGAATAGTATTTTATGGCAGTGATCAAGAAAGATTTAGACCACTTTCAAATATGTCCCGTTTTAAATTATGGTGTGCTTAAAATTGCATTGTTTCTTGGGTCAACAGTTTCGTTTTCTAACAGTAACTTAACTAGCTGTAACAAACATCAAAGTCAGTTTTATTGGTTAAGGATATATTTTTTCACATGATTATTCGAGGAAAAAACCGTTAAAATAAGATACTGGTTTAGTTTTGATAAAGTGTCCTTAATGTTAACCTGCATATATATCAATTTCACGCATGCGAAGAAGCTGTTAGTACAAAAATATCAAAGCCATTCAATCGAAAACAAACATTACCACAAGATATATGGCTTCAAAACTTCCGAACAAAAGCATACAGCAAAGTCAAAGAACAGCGCAGCACAAAATCCTATCTAAGTTTTAGCTGCGTCATCCTTCAAAAGTGCACTACCTCGACCTAATTCAATCCCTAATACATTACCCGTTCAAACAGAGCTCGTACTTCAAGAGTTATGTAAAGTCATCAATGTATAAAGCACACATCGTTTTGTTCGATGTTGAGCTCTGGGTGAAGAGGGCTCTATCTATTTGTGGCATGCTTCGGAATGCGTGCAGTAGATTCTATACTTAGGAGAGGAATTACGATGTTTAGAAACATTGACAGTTTGCAACGAGCTGGAGAAAGTAGAATTGTATGATTATAGGCTTGTTTCCTGGCACCTGGGACCTGTTAAAGTGTTAATGTTATTTGCAGAATACGTGTATTTCTACCTTGGTACTTCCCTTTCGAAACTGCGGTTATGAATATCTTTGCCATTTGAGTCCGAATTTCTAAATAATTCCAAATATTTGCATGTTCAGTTCTTTCCCAAAATTATTTCTTATTTAGAAAAGATTATAACTATTGAAGTTAGAAATGTTTAGATTATAAGCCGGTTTGTAAAATCTGTACGTAGGTGCTAATACTAGTCCAATCGTGACTACACTGATTCTTATCAAGATATACTAAGTTTAGCTTAACTTAGTCATACCAGAGCAGCTGCACACTTGTAATTAACATAGTTACGACTATTGATGTTTTACTTGGTTATAGGCAGCACGTCCATGCAGGTTATAGGTTGTAATCTAGCCTCTCCCAAGATCTAACCATGATGTTAGAACCCCCTCCACAACCTCCACCTTGCCAGTCTCTCGTCATACTGCCAGTAGATGAAACGCACGTGGAAAGGCTGACCAGCACCTTGCGTTCTAATTGTGCCACTGGCTACGACAACATATCAACTAAAGTACTGAAGCAAACAAGTTCCTTTCTATCATCACGCATATCTTCAATCACGCTACTGATACTGGAATCTTTCCCAACGTCCTTAAAAAAGCGGTCGTGCACCCCATTTTCAAGAGTGGAGATCTGTCTCCACCAGAGCTACGGATATTGGACGGCGAACGGCGACGGCGACTGAAGCGAACTACCGTCCAATATCCGTACTAAGCTCTTTATCTAAGATCCTGGAAAGAATAAATAACAATTAAATCTCTCTAAACACAAAATCATTGCTAACAATCAGTACGGTTTTAGACCAGGAATCTTAACGGAGGATGCTGTACCTGACCTTACCAAGACATTAGTTAACAGCCTGGACAAATGCTTGAAATGCTACGACATCTTCTTTGACTTATCCAAGGCATTCGACACGGTTTCTGTTCCTACGAAAATGGAAAGCGTTGGAATTCCGAATCCCAACGCTTTAAAATCTTTGTGTCGTGGCCTCGCTTTGGATATATTTAAAGATTATCTCTAACCGTACTAAACGGGTTAAAATTGAACTCTACAAAGAGTGATGATGGATTTATCAGCTTCGGTGTTCCGCACGGTAGCATCCTCGGGCCCCCTCTCTTTTTGCTCTACATAAATGACATGTGTCATGCTCATATTACAAATTACGATACATTTATGTACGCGCCGATGACACAGCGTTGATAGTGTATGATTCTGTCTGGGTCAGAGCAAGTAAAAGGGCGAAACAGTCGATTCGCTTTGTGATGGCAAAGACAAAAGTCATTAGATTTTCTCTACCTAACACTATAACTACTCCACTGGAATCAATTAAAACCCACAATTGCAGCTGCCTATCTCTGTCCTTGGTCCCAGACATAAAATATTTAGGAGTCCACATTGATCACAAACTTAGCTGGCAACCCCATATCGAAGCCCCCTATGTAACAGGATCCGAAAATTAATTTATATCTTTAAGGGAACTGAGGCACTCTACCAATCCCGATCTAGCTTTGAAAGTTTACCAGTCTTTGCCAATCAATCATTTTATATTGTATCCTGGTTTGGGGCGGAACCTACAAAAAACCCTTACCTTAAATCCTGAAAGTCATGCACTTAAAGCGCAGGGACTTTTAGACTTTATTCTGAAGCCGGAGTATTGCGTGTGAGATAGCTTTTCGTACTCTGCGTTGTGCTGCGGAAACACTACGTTACATCTCTATCAAGATAAGCTAAAAAAACGCAAAGGCTCTCCCGTGTGCGATTTAGTCGAATGCCGTTCCAAGTTTGCTTGCCGACAGTAGGCGGCAACTAGCTCTCGCTCGTATAATAGAATACATAAACTTATACCCATATACTCCTTGACTAAACACGAAGTTAAAATCAAAATTACAAATTGGTTGCAGAAATTAACGTATGACGAAACCGAGAATCTTATTACAATAGTCTCTTAATATAACTAATTGATACTGTATTTAAGTAAAGGCATTTTTTGTTTAATTTATTTCTATAAGTACTTGCATGACACTCGGTACCTGTTGTATGCCATTATACCTAGAGGAACTTGGCTCCTAAAACACAGTTTTGGCCTAATTTAGGAGGCATCAGTTCGCCGTTTAATTAGACTATTGTACAATATTGCTATAATTCTTGTGTAAGTTTTTCAAAGTGTACAAATAAACATTTTATTATTATATATATTATTTTGTACCGTAACATTTACTTACAAATGCAATATTTAAGATAGCAGACCCACTTTTTTTAAACCTAAAAATTAATATACTTACCCAAATGTAGTTTTATTTACACAAGAATTAAAGGAAACTATAAATTTTACTAAAGTTACACACTAAACTGTAATAGTAAGAGAAGTTAAAGACAATAAATTCAGGAGAATGTCGCAAGAAAGGAAATTGCAGACATTAGAGAAAAACATAATAGACTAGACAATGTCGAAACAAAACATTAGGTCTTACTCGATAAATTGTGGGAAAGGAAACAAACTGAACGTAATGGAGATCATAAAATATTTAAGGAGCAAACGATCTATTTTGTATAAGTAATTAATGATCTTAAGCAGTACAATCTTTATGAGGACAGAGAAAATACAAGGAAACGAAAGGCGATTAAATCCAGACTGATTAAATATGTAACGTAATTTGAAATCTAACAGAACTACAGCAGACTTTACAGTAAATCAGATGAGGAAATTAGATAAAAGAAAATCAAGGGAAATCTAGACTATCCCAACGAGACTGTGAATCCTAAAATCTGTATTCATGTTTATAAATAAAACATTCTCAAAATATGCCTCGAGCGAGATGATCCGGAAATTAGATACATTTAGCCAAATAGGTTAGTAAAGCCTCCAGATAATCCAAACAGAGCACTAGGTTATATCATTTTGTGCTAAATGGAAATCACGAGAGCCGACTCGGAAATAAGGAATATTTAGCCAAGTGATTTTCACTTTGTGTCTAGTGTTAGCATACTTAAAGATAAGCTCTTTTCACAAGAAGATTTACTAAATTATTTTCATTTCTCTTGCTCGCATTATTTTGTCTACTTCATATTTTCTCCTGATATGAAGTCTTGATGTGGCAACTGGGTTGTGGAGATCATATTATAGGCAGTCGCTCCGTGTAAAATACTGGTATTCTGCTGCATTAAGCAAGACTTAAAGCCGTCCCCAACATTGTTGAGAATACGCTAGGATGATGATAATGAAGTAATGATTCGGTAGACTATGGTTAACTTACCTAGAAGTATCCATTCTCTTCTAAAGTCCCGTTTTATCTTATATCCCAAACATAGATTTTTTCATCTAAGCCATAAGATATAATATCCTATAAAATGGTTGTCTGAAGACCTGTCGTCTAACGTGTAATATATTCATATTCGGATGGCATCACAATAAGGAAATTGAATCGGCGGGGATCGTCGTCATTTCCCGAATATATACCTCTGGGACTGATTGGATTGGTTCGCTCGCTGCGGGGTAAGCAGATATCTAGCTTATAGATCAAGGTGTCTTGTTAAAGTAGATTTATTTTTGATGTCACATTATGTGATGCCTGTTAAGAGATTGTAAGGTAAAGGATTACGCGACAGGATATAAATCGTTTTTGGTGAAGTCTTTTGAGACATTGATAGTAAACTTTTACTTTAGTGAGTACTTACTAAGATTACTTTTCAAGAAAAGACGCAGACTTGATTCATTAGAGGGATTTGATATCAAGGGATAAGGTTTTAAATCTGTGGTTTAAAAATGATCTCAAGTTAAATATTGATTTGGCTTGCACTAAATTATAGGAGGAGCCCTGAATTGGTTCTACTGCAAGATTTGAGAAACGGTCAAAGAGTAAAATTATCGCCAAAATTATTCCAAGAAACAACGGTTTCTCTACAGAAAAACTGACATAATCGAAGAATGATAAACATCACATAACTACACTTTTCGAACACGATTTTAAAATGTATCGAATTATATTTTCGTCCTCATTTCTCTGGTACCGTACTGACTCGGAATTATATGCGGACAATTATTTGGGATCGTGATGGAATTTAAGCGGATTTGCATGGAGTTGTGGATAATGATGGTCGTTGAGAAAACTTGAACTGATTACCTAGTATGGAACTCATTATTATTGATTATGGTCATGTATTATTTGATGAGGATTGATTTGAGTTTGATTTGAAATTAAAAAAACCTGTGGTTTATCTTCTTTAATTGTAGCCAAGGTACTGGGTTATATCTTTGTACTTTTGACCAATTGACAAGACCAAAAATTCATACCTTTTATGTGATATTATTAATGATGCATCCTGAACTCAAACAGATTTTAAATCATTATTCCTGCACATTTTTTATTCGCGATTGTATTCTCGAAATAAATCATTTCTTATCGAAAGTAATAATCTCAAAATCAATGAGTATTAATACCTTGTTCTAATTCTCATGCAAGTTCCCAAAATTACAAAAACTCATAAAAGTGATGTCGCAATCCATTGTGGAATATAATAATTATAACGTCGTGACCTCAGAGCACTTGGAGGTACGCTTACTCACGAATTTATAAGGTCACTTTCACAATAATGATGCGTTGGTAAAAAAAATGGAAGAAGAATAAGGGGTCTTGGTAACTTATTAATCAAGGTGAGATGTCCCTGTAGGTAGTGGGTTGGTTGAAAGAGAGTGTAGATTGCAGAAGTTGTCTTCAATCAAGGTCCGGTTGTTACAGAAATGCCGAATGCAATGGAAAAAAAATCTGCAAAAAGACATCTGGACAAAGGCCTTACCTTTGTCCAGATGTGTGTTGGCTGACATGATGATGAATCAAGGATAAACTGACCTAACCTATCAGATCATAATTCTAGATAATTAGACGAAGGCTCCTGTCAAATTGATCCTAGAAGTGTTATGCAAAAAATATGGTGACAAAGCGTAATACAAAGCCAATTCAACAGATGACGCACTTGCATGAACTGTCTGAACAACGACGCGGTAGGTGAAGATTTAAATTCCTGGGTCTTATCTTCCAGTCTTGTTCTTTTCGTGTGGTTAGTGACTAACCTGGTGTCAGAATTTTAAAGCCGCCCATGGGCTTCTCTCTGACTTGGCTTCTCATGCCGTCGAGAAAAATCTCTCAGGCATGCCGGTTTCATCACGATGTTTTCCTTCATCGTTTTTGAAGTAAGTGATAATTATACTATACGGACATGAATTCGAAAAGTCAGAGTTGCGTGCCTTGGGTTCGAACTCGAGACCTATGATTTGGCAGTCTACGGTCACACCACTAGGCTATCACTCCATATATATATTTTTTATTTTTTTATTATGACTTGTAAAGTGATTGCTATGTCCTATTTTCATTTATTCCAGTAATGATTTTAGAAGAAAATACGAATAGAAATTCCTTGGATCCCAAGTATAGTATTTATCAAACCTTTAAACAACCGCGCCACTTATTCCTCCATTCGCACAAACACATAAAAACGAAAAGAAACAATAATGGGATAATCCAACATGAATTCGCCTCTTATAACGAACCACATGATGCATTATTAAACCATAACCATCTGGGAAAGCAGCGGTTTATCCATTTGTGGCGGCTCTGTAAATCATATCTCCTGGGAACGGATTCGAGTCCTATTTTAGCAAGGAAATCGTCTTGCAGCCTCCTGAGATGTTGCGATACGAGTAACGTTGCTAAAGCAATTGGGGCTGTGTGTGAAGTGACGCAATGAGCATGAGACATCTTAGTATAGGAGAAGGTTGACATGGTTCCAGGCCTCCCTGGGACCTTTGGTAGCACTTTTGTTTTCAGGTGATTAGTAGTCGAATCTCAGATACTTTGCGAAGAATGATAAAGATGGTATTCAGGTTATGAGGATGTCTTGCGGACAAGAGAGTTTATTCAGTTGTAAAGTAATATGCCTCATTTCCAGTATACATTTTATTAAATTGATACTAGAAATGAGGCTAACCGAAAATATATTGCAGGATATGGCTGGATAGATTATGCAGGATAAAAAATAAAAAGTTTTGTTTAGTAGAATCTAAGATTGTAAATCCATATTAAATTCATGCTGCTGGTATATCAAATACCAAATGTGAGAATTTCTATTTTCGTATCAGCCACGAAGGAGCACATTAGATCCCGCGTTGCGAAGTTCGGACCGTTGCACATCCCTAGTGAAACATGTTATTTTTAACCGAAATATTAAACCTGGACAGTTCTATATATTAAACATGATAGATTTGCTCTCGCTAAGATTTTTATGTTTTATTTCAGTATAGTGAGATTCATTGGCTAGGCAACGGAGAATAGATAGATGGATAGATAGAGCACTCCTTATATTACACCTTATACAAATATGTGAATGTGAGCCTCTTACTGCGACAAGCCTGGTGACTAGGGTTGCCAACCATACTGTTAAAAACAGTATCATACTTTTTTCACTGTAAAATACTGTTTAACAAAAATAAAGTATATTCATATACTATTTTCACTGACAGAGCTATACCTAAATAAAAAAAAATATCTACGAAGTACATCGTGCATGCACCTAGGCATGGCCGCAGTAGTTCAGAAAACCTGAATTTCAGAATGGAACTGTAAATGTCTCGAATTTTCACAACAAAGTAAATAGATAATTGTTATCATAACACCTTTAAAATAAAATACAAAAATAAAACTACCAATACTAACTATACTTTTAAATACTAGTATTTTAGTTAGGTCTGCAACCTGAGTATTCACAGAATGTGATTATGTGCTAAGTGCTGGGACGACTGAAATACAGCTTCAATACATTCAATAAAAAAATTGCTCCCCGTCTATTTGGTGACCCTTACGTAACCTTCAAAACTGGTGCTAAATTGATGAGTTGCGCGACAAGAATTAGCATTATTATTTATTTTCCCACTTTGACCTAATATACTTTATTTCTTGTACAAAAACTTGGCAACCCTACTTGTGACAGACAGACTGATATCATAGATTTGATGATCTGCGATGGTTCTTGTATTTCAGACGACCACGATCCATAACCAGTTACTGGGCAACAGGATACTCCAACAAACATATAATAAAGAAATCGCAACTTAACTGCCTCGTTGGTCGAGTGGTCGCAAGCGCTACTGCTGAGTATGAGGTCTTCGGTTAGATTCCCAGGTCGAGCAAAGTGTTATTGGGTTTTCCATCTAGAATTTCTCAGTAGCAGCCCGGAGTATGGATTTTTGCCCGGTTGAAGGCAATAGGCTCGCCTCCTGCCTCCTATTACATGGGACTTAAACATACTCGTAACTGTCGAAATTTGGGTGTTTTATAAGTACACCTCTGCTCAACCCTTCGGCGATACAAGGCGTGAAGTTGTATGTTATAAAAAACTCTTTAGCGTATTTTGGTGTGTGCGTAACCCTATGTTTTGATGGATGATGATCAGTGTAATAAACTGGTGCAATTTGTATCATCTTTATTGCCACATGTCTGTCGTAGGCGATCGTGTTAAAGGCAAATATCTCAAAAACTTGACAAATACTAATGACCCTTACTTTCTACCACTCGTCATTAACTAAACACGACCAATTAAAAGTGAATTATACAAGAAAACAAGCAATCGCCAACAGTAATCATCCGGAAACACCGCAAAACCTTGAACTTAGAGCAAGTCAAGTTTATGCCAACTTTATACCAACACTTAATTAAAGGTAAAGTCTACTTTATTTAACAGCAATAAGAGTGATAACAACAGTAAAGACAAGACCACTTTTATTATAGATCGACAAACGAACAATAACTTTTCAATCAAGATAAAATATGACTTATTGTCTCAATGATAAGGGTGATGGTAACTGCGTTTGTATTCTGGTAAATAGTTCAATGGCTTGAGTAAAAAAGTAGTATGCCATACCGTGGGTTCCGTCACGCAACTTATTGCAACTTGTATTGTTTCGATATGTTTATTTTTTATTATTTATTGTTAATGATTTAGTTCTACTTCTAGTTCAGTTTTTGTGGGAATCTGTTTGTTAGTTTTAAGTTAGAAATTCTTGGAAGATAAGTTATTGGTCTTTGTTTGCTTTTTGAAGATATCGTTTACTGTGGGAGTTGTGGGATATTGGTATTTTGGTTTCAGGCTAGTACTAAGCACAGTAATAGTGTCAAAACGGCTCAAAAGATGAGAAAAATAATGTAATAAAATGTGCATAGTGTATCCGCCTCTGTAGTCTAGTGGTTAGACTACCTGTCTCAGACCCAGGGGTCCCGGGTTCGATTCCGAGTGGGGCAAAATTTTCTGCTCGGTTTGGGGGTGGTAGGGCGTGTTCTAAATCCGCCTGGCCACCATCTTATCTAAGTCTGTCTCCATAACATCAATGCTAGAGGTAAGATAGCCAGTTCTTCTGTGAGGATACCGGGTGAAGAACGCTTCCACCTTCGGCCTGATCATCACTTATGGTAAGTGATGATCAGGTGAGATGCAGGCAAAGAGACTCCACATGGAGGATTAAAAATAAATGTGATTGGTCATTTTTCGAAGGGAAGGGGTAAGAAATATTACAGAGACACACCTTTACCAAGAGTGGTGATCAATGCTCGCGCCTTCTCTGTATGAGAAGAGGCGTTTGCCCTCCAGTAGAACAGTGCCAGGCTGGTATTATTATTTCGAAACACAAGGTCCGTAGAAACTGTATGTAGGTAACCATACTTCAAAAACTTATGCCCCCTCAAACAATCATACAGTTTAGTCGCTACGATTTATTTTCCAAAAATCCTAGTCTATAAGGCAGGTGTTACGAGTATAAATTAAAAGCGTCTGAATTCAAGCATGACGTAGCAGGTATCGTTATTTCGAAGAGAAAAAAAAACATCGAACCTGTTTTAGACCAAGTTTAGACATAGCAACAGGTCGCAAAAACAATTACACGAACGGAGGGTTATTTAAATCAGGCAGATTGGTCTTGAAACGGAAACGTCTGAGTCTAAAGCCACTTGAACAACATCTCAATTAACAATATTTTTACCCACTAGGGGAGCAAGCATAATGATACTTTGTTAAACTGCTTTTACTAAACAATTCGAGCCGAGCGTGTGGTACAATCCTCAGAAGAAGCAAGGAAGCTTTGGGTTTTTAAATCTGGAATTTCTCAGTAGCAGCACCGGAGTCTGGATTCGTGCCCGGTTGATGGCAACAGGATCACTCCCTATTACATGGGACTTAAAAATAACTAGTGAAATGTGAGCGTACCTACTACTAGTATTCGTACAGCTCTGCGTAACCCTTGGTGGAATAGAGAGGTGATATTATGTATGTGTTACGGCTGTCTCGTTGGTGTAGTGATGTAAACTCCAGATTGCGCAAGTGATTGTGGGTTCTTTTATCAGGATTTTCTCAATAGGTGCCGGAAGTCTCTATTTGTGCCCAGCAACAGGCTCACTCTCTAACACTTATCGGGTTCCTTTCTCTATCTCCAGAGTTCTTCATCAGATCTTCACAAAATTTTAATGGGAACCATTTGAGAGAATTTTAATGGGAACCTATTTGAAACAAATAAATAGTCCGACTCGGTGAATATTTTTGTCGGAGTTAAGCCGGAATATTTAAAAAATTTCAAAGTACAGACAAATTATGAACCTTGCAAACAATGGATGAGTGTTTTAGGTTATATTAAAAATTCAAGCAGCAATTATGGCAGGATGCGAGTATTTACAAGGCAAGGGTCCGGTTGGCGTATTACTTGACTTTTAGAAGGACCACTCGTGTTTAGGAACGGTTTTATATTTAACTTTGTTTTGGAATACTTCACTGATGAGGACGGCCGGCTTGTCTACTATGATGGAGATATTTTTTTTAAGGTTGCGTTATCGAAGGGTTTCAAACGGAACCCTATTACTAAGCCTTCGCTGTCCGTCCGTCTGTCTGTCAGCGGTCTGTATCTCATGAACCGTAATAGGTAGACAGTAGAAAATTTCACAGGTTGTGTATTTGCTTATCCGCTATAAAAACAAATAATAAATAAGTTTTTTTTTAAATTAAGGCCCCATACAAGAAACGTGTTTTTTTTTGGCGTTAGAAGCTTGAAGTTTTTAGATCTCTAAGGGACCGTAGACCTACGTTTTAGATATTAATTGCAGCTTGATATCTCCATGCGTTCCTGAGAAAAAGGATCTTGACAAACTGACAGACAGACAGACGGACAACGAAGTGATCCTGTAAGGGTTCCGTTTTTTCCTTTTAAAGTAAAATAGGTAAAATAAATAAACAGTGATTCATGAAACACAACCTTAATTCGTAAAACTTTATCCAAGCAACACACGTTGGTATAATTCCCACCTATTTTCGTAAAAATAGTTACCTACACAAAGCTAAATTACCTATTTTTACAGGTCTTGCCGGGGCGACGGGTTACCATGGCAACAGCTACTGAAACAAACCCCTGAAACCAACGGGTGAGTTCACGACCTAACCTAGATGTAATACAAAGGGTAGGGGTGAAGGTGAACATCAAGCGGAAGTGGCGCTTGACGCGTGAAAGTTGAAAAGTAGAAGTTTTAATCGTCTAGTGATGGATGATTGCTTGCTTGTGCTTTATGGTACACATTTACAACAGTCCTGATAATATAATAAAAATAATTATGAAGGAAATAAGGTACCAAGATCAAATCGGCAAAAAAAAAAAAAATACGTAAAAGTCTTTCTCATCTTGATAAAAAAAAAACATACGGATGGATGGATAGACAATTTAATTACTCAAGGATTTATTGTCTTTGCGTCAGAACCTCAAAGAGACTTACTTTTCCTACAAAGATGTTCAGGGTCTAACGGCCCGACTTACGAGTTGCAGGCCGTGGTTTCGAATCCAGGCAGGAGCTTAACTGTGTGTAAATAATTTCATCTCCCAAAACGGTGAAGATCATCGTGGGGAAACCGGCATATCCTGGAACCAAAACATCGAAGACATGACATCTACCAACCCGTTTGGTATCTTGCTTAATGACCGAAACCCGACCCCCGCGCGCATCTACGCTCGCAGTCATCGATATTTGTACAGAGGCGAATTCTATAGCTCAAAGAGCCGCATGTGGCTCGCGAGTTTGCCGACTACTGGTCTATGCTTATTATGCTTATACTAAGGATAAAATAGTAAAGTCTCTTTGGTGTCGTGATATTTGCCTGCATGAAACTCCTGAAAATTTCACTCATGGTATTTATTATTAAACAATCTCTTACTTTTGGAAATATACTTAGTACTACGAGATTCCACAAAAGTAATAACCTATGAAAGTTGACACACACCTGTAGATATAAACTAAGTTTAAAAAAAAACAGACAAATAACAAAAAAGTATCTCAATTGACTTTTAGAAGTAGTGTGGGATGTTTAATTATCGAATGGAATCAAAATCATTCTATTTTATCTTGTACACCCACCATGATCGTCAAATGAATTGCTAAACTGCGTCTAAAAAATGCACTCTAGAATATGTGTCAAGAAACACAAGGATTTAAGAAATATCTCTATACATGCAAAGACAACTGTGGCTGTGATTCTTATGGATTCAGTCTGGATTAGTGCAAGGTTGATGGCAAAAGCTGGCCCTCTATTGCATGCACATTAACTGAGTGTACTTTACTAGCTACATCTCTGCCTACTCTTCCTAGGAAAACATACGTTATGTTTGGTATTTATAAGATAGTATAATGTTCTTTATTAAGCACTAGGATAAGCCCACTGAATTTCCAACACCTATTGAGTAGCAGGTGCATTCAGTTTCATACAATCGATCAATGTTTGCTAGGTCGAAAGTAAGTCTCAACTCATTTTGCTCGCAAATTACTCTGGATAACACTTATCTGGCCTCCCTTAATGTATTCTCGAGCAATTTTATTCGAAGATCATTAATTCAAGAGATTTCCAAGTAGAGCGAGAGACCCGAATAATTTCATAGACGATTTGAAATTCTAAATGATGACTGTCAATGTCAAAATTAAGTTTAATTGTGAATTATTTGGTCGTCAGAAGTCCGAAAGTCTGACAACCAGTCTTACCAAAGGGCGGTCAGATGGGCAGTCGCTCCATGTAAAATACCGGTATTCAGCTGCATCCGTTTCTAAGACTGGAAGCCGACCCCAATATACTTGGGAAAAGGCTAGACGGATTGATTCATTGACTGTGAATTATTTGATGTTATCGCAATGGATTGAACATAAATTATGTTTTTGATATTATATCATCGATACAAGACATAATAATGTTATTATGATTATGAGAAATTCAGATAGTAGGCCTGTTGATAGGCAGTTTCCAATATCCAACTTTTTTGTAAATCTTAGGGCCTTTGCATAATTTACGCACCGTAAACATGCATAATGCGTAGACGCATCGAGCGCTGCTGTTTCAAGGTGGAAAACGTCCCGATACTGAACCGCGTGATATCTCTTTTGCGACAAAAGTAACTTAGGAGAGCTCATTTACAATTCATAAAGTCTCTTCTTAAAAGTCCCTCACTAAGTGACTCCCTAAAAGACTATTTAACAGAACCCTTTTAGTGGTGGAATTCGGTTCTCATTACATAACATCACGCCTGTATTCCCTGAAGAGGTATGTAGATGTAATTGCAGGTGCACCCACTTTTCGGCATTTATGTTTAAAGCGACACTAAGCGACTTTTAGTATATTGAAGATTATGTCAAAACGAGTAGTGTTAATGATTTGGAAAAAATATATGTTAAATCGACAATGCTCTTAGCATTTTTGATTAATTCATAAGTCTCATATCATAGTCAAAGTCAAATAATTTATTTCAATTAGGCACAAAAAAGGCACTTTTGAACGTCAAACTTTACAAAAAATAATAAAAACTGATTCTAGTCGCCCATTCCAAAAGGTACTTTCGTATGGAGAAGAATGGGCAAGAAACTCCAACGTTACTCTTTTTAAAAAATCATTATATCTTGTATACACTAATTATATAATTATATGTAAAGACAATGCACCTAGAATAAGATTACTATACCACGATAGGTAAAAAGAATGAAAAATGAAGGAGTGACATAAATTAATTATGTGATAGATGCATGGTGCTCACATATGTACTTACAAACATTGTAAAATTATACTATATTTCTAACATTATAATAAGTAATACTAATAATAATAAGTCAGTGTGTAAGTTCAAGTAATCACAAAAAATAAAATAAATGTTTAAAAAAAAATATAATTATACAATTAAATTAGCAACCAGTTTGATTTCATAAGGGGTGAGACTCGGTTGAGCCTCGCACAGACCAGCTATCTAATTACGCAACACATTTTTGTAAACAATTACGATAAATTTGTTTCATTTTGACAGTTCAACAACATTCATTGCATTATTTACGTTGTTGAGCAGATTTTTTTTGGACCATATGAAGCAATGGATTAGCAATTTTGTTTCAAAATGATTCAAATTCCGATTGATCGTGTATTACGTAATTAGGGTAACAGGGAAGCATGGCACAAAAGAGAGGAGGCTGTGGTATACTTAGCAGTGGGTGGCACAAGGGTGCCAATGATGATGACGAATAGGAGCGCGAGGAGGTATAACCCTTAACCGAGTATTTATTAAATTTCTTGTACAATCAGCTGCAGAGAAATCTGGTGAGATTTCTCCGTAGTAATACAATGCAGTAATGTAATGGGAGTTAAAGTATGAAATTGCCGTTTTATTGTAATAGGTACTTCGAATTGACATAGAACCTTCATGGTTTGAGATTTTTGAGTGAAACTTTTTTCACATGGTACCTATGAAATTCATACATTGCAGTAATGTAATAGGGGTTGAAGTATAAAATTGCCTTTTTATTGTAATAGGTACTTCGAATTGACATAAAACCTTCATGGTTTGAGATTTTTGAGTGAAACTTAAAAAACAAATGATACCTATTAAGTTCTTCTTTTAAAAAATGTGCAACATTCGATTATCGACTTTCAGTTGTTTTTTTTATTCAGCTTAGACAAGAAAGATTGACACATCGGAAATTCGAGTTATTTTTGAATACGAGTTCCGACGCGGAACTAACGCGGCAGAAACTGCTCGCAATATCAATGTTACATTTGGAGGGATGACTGCTAATGAACGCATCGTACGATTTTGGTTTAAACGCTTTCGTGATGGAAACTGATTTGAAGAACGAACCACGGGGAAGACCGCCCACCCGCCCACACAGGTGAATAACAATAAATTGAAAGAGATGGTGGAAGCCGATCCGAGCCAAACTACCCAGAAATTAGCGGCATAGTTTAACGTTACCTTACCAACAATATTGACTCATTTGCGTCAAATCAATAAACTAAAATATGAGAAATGGGTGCCTCATGATTTGACTGATCTGCAGAAAGAAACGCGTGATGAAACTTGTGTTGCCTTGTTGAATCGATACAGAAATGAAGGAATATTGGACCGAATTGTGACGTGTGATGAAAAGTGGATTCTTTACGATAACCGTAAGCGAAAAATGCAATGGCTGACCCCAGGTCAAACGCCGCAACAGTGTCCTAAACCAAAGCTTACCAATATAAAGGTAATGGGAACTGTTTGGTGGTCTCAGCATGGTGTTATTCACTATAGCTTTCTCCAATCTGGTCAAGCAATAACGGCAGATGTCTACTGTGCCGAACTCCGAACAATGATAGCAAAACTAGCAGTTTAACAGCCCCGACTCATGAATCGATCTTCACCATTATTGCTCCATGATAACGCGAAACCTCATACTGCACTAGAAACCGTTTTAACTCTACAGGAACTGCAATTAGAAACCATTCGTCACCCTCCATATTCGCCAGACCTTGCTCCAACGTTCTACCATCTTTTTCGTAATTTGGACAATTTTCAGAAGTACAAAATGCTTTCACACAGTTTGTCGAATCCATATCATGAGAGTTCTATCGCAAAGGCATAAATGACCTTTCTATTAGATGGCTGCAATGTATCGATAATAATGGTAATTATTGTGATTAAATAAATATATTAAATTTAAATAAAAAACGAATTTAAATTGTTCAGTACAAATCGGCAATTTCATACTTTAACCCCTAATATTTATACATTGCGAGGAGGTGGGGTGAAATTTCTCTGCAGCTGACTGTACAATAGGGGTACATAGGCAGGTTTAGATTTTGTCACAAAGTATTCTCTGACAGTCAACCCTTGGGTTGAAAGGACTTCCAAGGAGTTCCTATACCACCTAAAAGAAAATTCGCCTGCACTATAACCTAAGGAGTTTCCAAACAATAATACTACGTACGTCAATTCATTACAATACAACTTCTACGTCTTTTCTCCACCACATTCCAGATACAACGATTGACCAACTTCTGACACCTGTGGCAATAGACCACAGATAATAATATTTGCACAAACACACACACACAACACTGAAATGAGGCCGCGTCCTAGCAATGCCGTTCATACAACTGAATAAATAAAGCTTTCAATACTTACGTACGTCTTTTAAAATTTTCCTTGGAAGACTAAAAGAACTCTAAGAAAATTTTAAGAAATATTTTAGAATATTCTATAGTGTCGTCTTCCCTCAGTATGAAATCCCTCACAGGAATTAACGCGATATACTATTTGCTTTCGATTACTGATCGTGGACAAAAGCAGACTGTCGCTCGAAGTCACTTTGCGCAAGCATTTTGTGTAGTTTTTTTTATGTGAACTGAAGTCAATCAATCTACCTAGCATTTTCCCAACTATATTGGGGCCAGCTTCCAGTCTAACCGGATGCAGCTGAATACCAGTATTTTACATGGAGCGACTGCCTATCGGACCTCCACAACCCAGTAACTGGGTAATACGATACCCCTTGGTAAGACTGGTTGTCAGACTTTCGGGCTTCTGACGACCCGTAACGACTGTCAAAGATCCACGAATGACAACCGGGACCAACGGCTTAGCGTGCTTTCCGAGGCACGGAGGAGTCTCGGTATGTAAAGATGGTCACCCATCCACAGACCAACCCCGGCAAGCATAGCTTAACCTGACGGATCGACCCGTGCGGCAGTTACTACTTAGCCACGAGCTCCTCCTTATGTGAACTGAAGTATTTGCTATATTTTTATGACTTATACAACCTTAACTGGTATAAACTTACATGCTCATTACTAATTTACGTAAAGACATCCATCAATATTTCTGTATTGTTTTCAAGAAAACTTTAATAACAGAAACTTTAATAAATAAACAATGGAAATTCAAAAATTCAAGTCACAAAAAAAGAAAGGCTGAGAATCAGCACTTTTCGAACGTCAAAATTATATAAGACAGTCCCGCAAAACGCCCACCCTTGAAGATCAAAATCTCATTGGTATCATTATCATTCAAACACTCGCCCACTAATCGGACCTCAGAGGACTCATCACCATGGAGTCAGCTGTTGCACACCTCCACGCACGGCTTACGCGTTTTTCATATTCTCCATTTTCTTGTTGCTTTATAACCGACCCGTTTGTAATTCATATATTTCTATCTTATTATATCCATGTTATACAGTCCACTCATTTTCATTTGCTTCACCACGATCTATCGTCGTGATCATTGGTTCACAAAAATCAATTAGAACGAATTCCATTCAACTTTAAAGTCAGCGGTTTTCCTATCAAAACAATTCTTGAACTAACATAAATTACCACTTTAATAAAGTATTTGACAGGAAGCAATTTCATTCCCCACTTATAAGGCTTTTAATGGGTCTCCACGGTGGACCGATAAATTATTTGATTAAGGAGTAAGAAAGACACAAGGACACCTGAGCCTTTTAAGAAAATAATTAAACACGACTTACCTTGTAAATTTTGAAGGCCAATCAGACGCTAATATTGATTATAACTCGGAAAACCTTTTAGAGGTGTCTTTGGTACTTAGTTTTAAGCCCCTCAACGACCTAAACAGACATTTCGTCGTATTTTAAGAGGTTTAATATTTTTAGTGGTCTCTCTTGAGTTCGTCATTTTTCAATTTTAATTTTTTGAGTAGCGTTTGTGGCCTTGCTTTACATTTTTTTCCATATCTCCGATGTTATTGGCTCGATATGGATTCTGTTTTTTCCAAATAGCAAGGTCACTTACGCTACACAAAAAATTAAAATTGAAATTGAAAAATATTAAATTCAATTCAATTTAATTTATTTCAGACCATGGTGTCCATTTTGTTAGTAACAATGTTCTTATAGACTAGTGTTAGTAAATACACAGTGATAAGAAAAGTAAATACAACAATCACTGCTGCGCCATCCCATGACAAATGGCGCTGCAGTGACTGATGTAACTGCAGTCCAGCCGACTCGCGATCATGTTAAGGATGCTGTTGGCGCTGCCACGTACTCCACGCACCAGGGAAGCGCATCTTTTACGCATAGTAGCGTAAAAGCAGTCTACGCGATGTTCAGCAAACATCCCTGATGCACTACAGAATTAAAGATAACCCACCCTTTTAAAGTTAATTTTCGAAAAAAAAACTTGAATATTCAGAAAAATATGGGCGGTCATGCCCATGGGCGGCATTGTATAATAGGAGGAAAGTTTTGGATGTAAAGATAATTTGTTGTTGAATTACGTAGAAGTAGGAATTTGTAAGCTGTGTTCTGCAGTCTCAAAGCAGTAAAATTAAAACCAAGAGCTGGATTTTGATAGTTGTTAAGATTTGCGTTCATTTCACCATTAGGTAGGTAGGTGTCTGAAAATTCCTCGCGCATATTTGGGAGTGGCGCGGGGAGGTGAAACGCCGGGGCTTGACTCCGATGCCGCGAGAAATCGCGGCACAGCGGACAGAGCTCCGACGGGATCTCATGGCGTCATGGAGAGTGCGATTGTCGCAACCCAGTGCTGGGCACGCCACTATTGCGGCGATAAGTCCCCTCTTTGAGGAGTGGCTGGAGAGGCGCCACGGCGTCCTCACCTTCCGCCTGACGCAGGTCCTCACCGGACACGGCTGTTTCGGGAGGTACCTGTTTCGGATAAGGCGGGAGGAAACGCCCGGGTGTCATCACTGCGTGGATCGCCCGGAGGACACGGTGGAGCATACGGTGGAGGTATGCCCGGCTTGGGCAGAGCACCGCCGTGTCCTCGTGGAGGCGATCGGTGGCGGGGATCTCTTGCGTCCGGCCCTGGTCCAGGCCATGGTACGGAGCGAGAGGGCATGGGAGGCCGTCACCTCCTTCTGCGAAGCAGTAATGCTCGCGAAGGAGGAGGCGGAGCGCGTGAGGGAGAGGCAAATTTCGCGCCCTCACGCCCCTAGTCGCCGCAGGAGGAGACGCCCCGGGCGTCGAGAATCGATCGCGGATTCCCGGCCACCGTAGGCGCGGGCTTGCGGACGGTGAGCAATGGGTAGCTCGCCGTCCGGTAAGGACCAAGCCCGGGTCGACTGCGCGTTGTGTTCCACGCGCGCCTCAAAGAGTGTCAGCGAGTGAAGGGGTCCGATGAGACCATTGCCTGCCGGGGTTGCGGGAAAGTCCGAAAGGGATACCGTGGCCCCCTGGCATTGCACAGGCAAGAGAAGGAACACGGGTGGGTTTTAGTCAGTAAGAGTCTGACACGCCCTCCCGCTCCACCCAGAGCGGGAGACGTCATTTGATGATTTCCCACCCAAAAAAAAAAAAAAAAAAGGTGTCTGAAAATATGCCTGTATCAACTGGCAAAGAGTAGGTATAATCCTTGCATGAAGACGTGACTAAGTAAGTAATGTCGGTATATTTATGTGTAAACGGCCTTGAAAAGTAGAAAAATAATGGAGAAAAAATTTCACCGCTAAAAAACATAACGAAAGAGTGATGCAATGACATGATGAACCCAAACTCAAAACTTATTACAAAGACTATACAACAAAAGAATCCACAAACATTCTACATTTAAAACAGACAAAAGACGACCAATTTCGAGCCCTTTCTCCAATTTTCTTTATTCATCAAAACCGCGGTCTCAAATTGACAATAAAGCATAATACTGCACAGTCTGTCAGTGTGACCACAACATACAATATGTCGTAACATTATGGTCGTCAACCCAGTTCTCAGGGTATGAAGCAACGTTAATAATTGTACGCCGCGAAACTTTCGGGTTAGACCATGTAGTCACCGCGGTTTTTAATGTGGGTAGTTTGAAGTTTTATGGCTGAGTGTGTCGTAAATGGTTGCTAAGGGTTTTTGTCAAGGGGGTAGAAATAGCGGAAACTTGTGAAAAGCCTTTGGTGGTAACGAAATACTTGTAAACGCAGTCAGGTGTTGGTGATTTCGGTTCATTAAGTCTTAGTTCCCTCCCTTTGTTTTCATTTGCCGTAAGTCTTCGATCTCTTAGATTAACTTACAATTCTCAAGTAAACCTTCCTTCGCAGTTGTGCGCTGCAGCTTCTCATAGGAATTATGTACATTTTTGATAAAATCACTATGCTTTTCCTTAAAGTCTTGATTTCTATATTTTTCGTCTACATAAGTTCACTTGCTTATGCCACTTTAGGAGCATGAGGAACAGGGCGTCAAGTTCACTCATCCACCATAGAAAAGGGAGGATCCTCCTACCAGACGGGTGTTGTGTCTGGCGGGCCGACTGCCCGACTGTTGAGGTCGGATAGTCTTATATATGTCGTTCGCGCGGTAAACTCTAATTGCGCGATGCAGGATTTGCGTGACGTCATGTCTTTGATGCGTATTTCGTATGTGGCGGTGTAACCGCTATATATAAGATAAGATAAGGCTATATCAATGGTGGTGACAAAAATGGTGGTGTGGTAAATCCCCATATACAGCCTACAATATAAGAGCAATACTTATGTGATCTATAGGGGTACCAACACTCTTACCCACGCCTTTTACAAAAACAGCGCTAACGCATATCACTGTCATCAATCATACGCTTTTCTCTCACATCATATGGGTAAGCCTGCCCTAATAAATGACCGCTTTGACGACATGTAACCCTGAACGAGGGGTGTTTCAACTGAAGACACAGCGAGACACTGTGTACAAAGCAGGATTTTTAAAGCCATCACGGTAAATCACGGTGTAATTTTTTGAGGTTGAATGGAGTTTGTAGGTAATAATTAGTAAGTACACTAGAATTGTGACGGTACGGCCACAATCTAAACAAGACAAGATTGAATAATTGAATGAAACTAGCGATCCTTTGATGTGTGTGATTCGACAAAGACTACTGAGAGATGCAATTAATAAATAAGAACTTCGTTTGTTTATAATCTATCGCTATTATTTCCTTGAGATTATTTATACTGTCGAAAAATTGTAAACGCATTATTTTTCGATAGTATCCATAGGAAACCGACAAATTTTGAACTGCTATCTAATTGCGTTACACATTTTCGTAAATGACTAAGACTAATCTCTTTCATTTTGACAGTTCAACAACATTCATTGCGTTATTTAAGTTGTTGAGCAGATTTATTTTTCGAACTTATGAAGCAATGGATTAGCAATTACTTTCAAAATGATTCACATTGTGATTGATCGTGTATTACGGAATTAGGGTGCTGGTATCAAGGTTGCTTGTGACGTAACACAACTTGCGCTAATACTAAATAGCCTGCCTAGCTGCGAGCAACCTGGAAGTAGCGCTCACTCGGAACGCGCGCGGTTGTTCACCGTTTCTAACCTAACCTAACCCATTTCACCCAGTTCACAATTTTTCGACAGATTATAACCTAACGGACATAATACCGATAGTTTAAACTAACGGTTCTCACAATCAAACGGTGACATAAATATACATCAATACAGTCATTATGTAGTTATACATCGTCAATAATTCATTTTTCTATATTTAAAAGGAGGTGTCCTTGGAGTTTCTTGCCCGTTCTTCTTCATAGAGATCAACGTTTTCGAATGGGCAACTAGCTTCAACTTTCTGACTAACTAACCGACTCTTTGACAGTTCAAAAGTGCCTGCAAATGGTTTAATTAAAATAAATGCTTTGAGTTTGATTATAATCTTTTTTCCATTATATGGTATCAATGACAAAAATTGAAAAGGGTATGCTGAGATGGTTTGGTCATGTTGAGAGGATGAATGAAAGGCGACTTACAAAATGTATTTACAAGGCAGATGTGAATGGAAACGCCGGGGACGCCCTAGGAGGACATAAACTGACCTTATTGGTAATGTTCTTCAGAAAGGACAGGTGCGTAGTACTCGCAACCGGCGTGCGTGTATGACCAGATGTATGAACTTAAACGAGGCAAAAGGAGTAAGGATCGTAGCAGGTGGCATTCTGTAGTTTCTGCCTACCCCCATGGGAAGAAGGCGTGAGTTTATGTATGTATGTATGTATCAATGTGTAGCCACTAAATATTACATTGGGTACGTAATTGAAGCTACAAATTGAAACAGTATTATGGGACTCAAACTGTAGACAATCCTGTTTATTCTCGTCGAACATCTCTTAGAGGCTGACCCCCGGAGATGGGCAGTAGAAACCCAGGGTGCCCCTTGAGCCTTCTGTCTTGTAACTACAACACACCGCTTGGGTCACCGTCTCAATTCCTAGGAAGTTTATTGTTGCAGTTATTCGAAAGCCCATTTATAACAGTGGACCTTTACGAGTTTATTGGTACGGCTCATAAGTTTTTGCTTGAAAATGTTTCGACGTTACAATAATATATGTACTCCGGAGATTAGAACAGAGGGTCACGGATTTATAATCTGCTGCCGAGGTCCCTGACCTTAATTTCTATTATATTTAATGTGTTTATAATAGGCATGGTCAGGATCAGTCCTACTTAGACAGATAGACTGATCGAAGCCATCCAGGGTATATAGAATGCGAAAAACCTGAAACGAAGTTTACTTTGTGAACGGGAAAAATGTTTTTCCACTGCAGTCGCTCGCAATAGACTTATTTTGTTTTTACACGAGGACGATAACAATAAAAAAAAAATCAATGGTACCAAATACTATTCTTGGTAGTTATGTAATTAGAAGTTTTCCCAAGAGACTAGTGGAAAAACTCCAGCTGAAAAACTGTGTAATCGTAACACCGATCATTGGTGGTTGTCTTCGTTTAACTATAGCGTAAATAGTAGGACAGCGCCGGCCGACCGGTCTTCATAGTAGAAAAACGAGATAATAACACATTTACATAACTTACTGAAGAACTTAATAATTGAGTAAATATTTTCTTTTTATTTCTTAAGCATACGCTAGTCAGTCATCCTTCCATACAAACGTAGTATGGTGATTACTCGTCTGTCTGACACTACGCACAAAACTAAAAAATATATCAATTTGTCTTGTCATTATCTAGCCCTGTATGGAAGAAGAAATTGAAAAAAATATTGGTGTTTGGAAGTTATGAGCGTCGAAACGTCCATATTTCAACACAAATTTTAACTCATCTTTGGGCGTAAATAAATAACTTAAGTAGTAAAAAAACGTATGTTCCGTACAGGAATAGATAATTTATTCAATAGTCCAAATAAATTTATTCTGAGTAAATATATCCAGTAACTTTTTAGGGTTCCGTACCCAAAGGGGCCCTATTACTAAGACTCCGCTGTCCGTCTGTCTGTCCGTCTGTCACCAGGCTGTATCTCATGAACCGTGATATTTAGACAGTTGAAATTTTCACAGATGATGTATTTCTGTTGCCGCTATAACAATAAATACTAAAAACAGAATAAAATAAATATTTAAATGGGGCTCCCATACAATGACGGAAAGATTTTTTGCCGCTTTTATAGATAATGGTACGGAACCCTTCGTGTGCGAGTCCGACTAGCACTTGGCCGGTTTTTATTCATAATATCTATACGCCCAAAGATCTGAAATGACCTTACGTTCATGAAATGTTACGCGCTCGTTTTCGTTGTAAATCATCGTCAATTTCACTAAATAAATTAATAAATACATAAATAAAAACTAGATAAATAAATACTAAATAAATAAGTAATTTCATTAATTAGCATGCATATTAGTCACGCCCACCAACGAGTTCGAGCCGTCGACTAGTGTACCCTTAAGGCCAATTTATAATTATTTCTAGCTTGTTAAATGACACTCCACTAAAATACGAACTCATTCTCTCCTTTAACATAACTACCCATCTCCCATTCTTAAAACCAAGTATTCTCCAAGCAATGACCTTTCATTAATTAAAATGTCCACACTAGGACATCCTTACACAGTGTCGTAATAGGAAAACACTATCCTCGTAGCTTTTACTCTAATGCGCCCTTTCTTTTGCACTTACGCATTTGGTATGCCTCTGTCTCTCCACCACAGCATCCGTATCGATCGGGCTGACGACCTTGACCTTGTCAGAGGGGTATACAATGTCCCGTGTTCCCGACCTTGTACCATGAAACTGGGGGGAGAGAAAACGATGTTGTGAACGATAATGGTGGTCGCAAAGTTGTCTTAGTACCGGTTCGAACCCGATAAAGTCCTGATGATTGCTATAATGTCTTGGATTGTGGGTGGGGTTTTGAGTACATACATACATAAACTCACGGCTTCCATGGGGGTAGGCAGAAATAGACTTCATTCACTTTTATTTCTTCATTCAGTCAATCTCTCTGTGGAATGCGCTCCCCCAGGAAATCAGGATTGCGACCAACCGATTATCTTTTAAAATTTAAGTTCGCGAGCACATTCGCAAGAAGCTGGCGGTATCATCACATGTTTGAAATGTTTTCCCATTGTTTGTCTTATTTGTGTTTATATTTATATATAATTAGGTGTATTTATTATATTTATAGTTTATAATGGGTATATTATTATGTATATCTTTACATTTAAATAAATATTTTTTTTCCTAAATTCTCGCTATTGCACCTATCACTGTTTGTCTCTGCATCACCCAAAGGTTGGCTGGTAGAAAATGCCTGTGGCATTAAGTCCGCCTCTGTACATTTATGTGCTTGAAGTAATAAATAAATAAATAAATAAACTAGTGAACACCACCTGCTACGCCCGTTATATACTACTTTAGCTTCGTTTATGTTAATACATCTGGTCATACACGCATACCGGTTGCGAGTAGGTACTACGCATTTGACCTTTCTGAAGAACATCACCAATAAGGTCACTATATATCCTTATAGGGCGTCCCCTCCCGGCGTTTCTCTGTCATCTGTCTTGTTAATACGTTTTGTTAGTCCGCCTTTCATTCATCCTCTCCACATGACCAAACCATATAACTAAGCATACTCTTTTCAATTTGTGGGTTGTGTTTAGAGTTTATCTGGGGAGTGTTCACATCTCCGGGTCCGGTTAGTCGGTGCCGGGTGGCGAATTGTATCGATAACTATGAAAACTCACGGGCCTACCGTCACATTATACCCGGTTACCGGTTTCGTCTATACTTCTACATCTATCCGACAGCCGGATACAACACGTGTACCCACCCTTACACGTGTTCCAGCTTTCACGTATAATTGGCGTCTGTTGTAGTATAGTATGTAATTCTGACTATGTAAGGAACAGTATTTTTGATTACTCGGCCTTGTTGCGAGGCGTTAGCTAAGTATGTCGGGCGCACTGGAAATTAGCCCCACTATAAATTTTGCTGATGGGCAAATCATTACGATTACCCAAGAGAAGATGAAGCATGGAGCCTGGAAAAAGACTTTCAGAGTTACACATTATCAAAGTTTTGAATACCTAAATCAGGGATTTAGGGGTAGGAGGGATGTATTCAGGGATTTATCCAGCTCCTACTGAAACTGTTCACTGTCCAGTGTGCCTTTCATCAGGATATCGTCACATACATTTTATTTGTCGAATCAAAGGATAATGTTGAGAAGGATAAGCTTCAGACCACCGTCTTAAGATAACACGATCGAAGCAGTATTTTGGCCTATTTAGCCTAGTGGCCTATTCATACGGTACCATAACCACAACGACAACACGACAAAATGAGGGCAAGCAGGGTTACGTGTGAACAGTGTCCCTGCAACTTCTTGCAATTGCCTTGTGGTTGCGTTGTCGCTAGTAGTTGCGATGTGGTCACTTTGTGACTAGTGTTTGCTGATAGACAGATCGTTGTGTTTGCGATGTGGCCGGCCGCTAGTGCGCGGTCTCGCTGGTGGTTGTATTGTGACTGCGACCTTGAAGTGGTCGGTATCGCCCACACCCACATGGTTGATTTTGAGGGTCAAATGTAGTCCGTGTGAATAAACTATTCATTTGAATACAAATAAGCACCCGTCAACAACATGTTGTCGTGTGGTTTTGGTACATGTGATCGGGTCTTCACACCATTTAAGGGCAGAAACCACAGAACGACACGTGTCAAGACGCTTACATACTCTTTCTGCTTCGACACGTTTACACATACATTAGTAGGTACATTTATGTATATATGTGCTCTTAGACCGCCATTTACCATTTACGCATACATGTATCGATTTTTATTGGAAATGTATTACTTTCGGACTGTCTCGTTGGTGTAGTGGTCGCAAGCGCTACTGCTGAGCATGAGGTCCTGGGTTCAATTCCCAGGTCGGGCAAAGTTATTGGGTTTTCCATCTGGAATTTCTCAGTAGCAGCCCGGAGTCTGGATTTGAGTCCGGTTGATGGCAATAGGTTCGCCCACTATTACATGAGACTGGCGAAATGTGGGTTACTACCTATAAGTACATCTCTGCCTAACCTTTCGTGGAAACAAGGCGTGATGTTATGTTCTATTGTATAAGTAGATTTTGTAAATACAGCAATCCTTCCAATACATAAGAATTATTTCAAAGGGTACACGATGGGCTCATTACAAAATAGGGCAAACTAATCTTCCAACTGTATTAAAATACTTGGTATACCAACCTATGTAGGTATATTGTGTAAGATTATATAGGATTGAGGTCAAGAAACTTGGGAGCCTTTACCTACTCATCCGATTAAGTTTAGAGTTAATTTTAATAGTGTTTGAAGGGATTTCAATGAAGTTATATATAGAGTTGAAACAGAGTTATAGAGAGTTTAATTGGTGAGCATTTGCGGGTCGACTTAATGAAATTGATCATCAAAGTTTCAAATACAAAGGCAGCTTCGTAATAGAAAAGAAAAATTGCGTTGACCCAAACCGTCGTTGTGGGGATGCTTGTTCCCAATTTTTAAGTACTTTATTATGTAAAATGGTGCAAATTGAAAGTATTTTTTTTATTTTTTTTAAATTCTGCACGTTCTAAACGCTCATTACAAAAAAAAATACATATACCTAATACTCCTTTACAATTAGCCAAAAGCCTCAAATTAACACTATTCTTACTTTATAAAAATCTATCATGTAAAATAATCAGGTAGAGTTAAATTGCTTAGAAGTCTATAGGCTAGAATGTAATCACTTTTTAAGAACTTTAGTTCTGATTAATACAGAAAAAAATCTTAGGTTCTTTTGCCAGCATTCGACGTTTTCCGGCTGAAATAATGATGTCTATTATTATACTCTATACAAGCAATGAAACTGGGCTTATCTCTACAACTTAATCAGGTGCGGGTATTCCGATGAGTCAGAACGTGACTGTGGTGGAGCCACAGATTGTCGTGCCCTCTGAGAAATAACACTTTAAATATAAAAGACCTTTCCGAGGCCAATGTTAATGTTGTCGACGTGGCCGAACTCTGGTCGAAGCTAATATGAAACATCGAAAACATCGATACGTCGAAGAACTTGGATTATTATACGCCTCGAAACTCCAGGCAGTTCAGGATAATAGCGCGATTTTTAACGCGTTCAAAGCAGATGTTTGGCTTCTGTACAAAGTTGTATAGTACGCAAGACAGTAAGATTATTATTCCGAGTATATTTATAGAATTAATAATACATGGCACATTGTTATACAATAATAACACGACACACGGCTTGTTGATGCTTCACAAAAGTGTCGTAAAGAAACGAGCAAAGACAATTTACTAATTATTTTACTTAGTTTTAGTACGAACTATGAGATTACTAAGGGTTCATTTTGATCGTAAACGAACCAAGAAAAGAAGAGTCTGCTCTCAATTCTTCAATTTCTTTCTTGTTCGACCTGCATGAAGAAAATATCATCAGATTTAGTTTATTCCGTCCCAGCCAGCAGTAGAATCAGGGTCCCTTAAGAGGGAACAGGGCCTGCGATTCTCCATACAAATATATTCCCCCTTTTTCTTCCTGAATAATGCCTCTAGAGCAATCTTTTTTTTTTTTCATGAAATCAAGGTCTGCTGAAGACACGTCCCTGTTACTTCCTTTTTTTTCAGCAACTTATTGGTAATGAAAATATGACCCTCCAAAAATTACAAAAATAACCCATTTTTACCGCCGTGATTAGAAGACTACCCTACAAATTCGAAAAGTTATGAACATAAAAAAATGATAGGAACCTAGACATTCTCTTTCTTAAAATATTAATGTAAAAATAATTGAATGGGCTCAGTTTTCGAAACGTCAATGTAGTCCATTTTTTTGTGATATAATCAGCTGTTGCAGCTGTCCCTATCGCACTCTACGGAGGCAGGCTCGAGGTAAGACGACAGCAATAGTTTCTTCAAATTTCCTATTTTTCAAATTCCTCGCAGGCCCTGTTCCCTCTTAAAAGCTACGAGAGGAATCTTAGTGTCGGGCGATATGATTTTTCCCGTACCGTTTACGGCATACCACCACTTTGTTCCGTATCTGATGCATATGAGATACAAACATCCCGAGCAACCTGTTCGAGATACAGAGGTTGTTTGTCGCTGTTTGTAATACAAAAAAATAGTTTCAAAGAGCATCGCGACAGACCCAGAATGAGATGGGGAGATGAACTAGTCTCATATCAAAGGAACTGAACTCAGATGGCAAGGCGGTTTTTGCCTTGCATCGGGGGGCAACAAATTTAAACCGAACTGAACCAAATTGTGTCAATCGAAGCCTTCGAATCATTGTGCACCTTCCTACATATCTGGGCAAACACATAGGTGCGTAGTGCCCGGGCTGTATTGTGTGTTCTAGTAACGTTACTTCAGGGAGTGTTTGCCTTCACTGGGCCATATTTCCCGCTCGATTTATTGCGTCGTAATGGAGGTTTATTAGACGTTTGCTCGAGATGGACGCACGGTACTTTCTATTTACGTTTATTTCGCAATTCTGTTTATTGATCTAAATCTATGTTTAAGAATGAGAAATACCTCTCTTATGCAACCTATATCAACATAGGGTACCTACATCTAGAATTTATGCTTGACCAACTTTCTAGGATAGGAATAGGATTCAAATCTATGTATTGGTCTCCGTTGTATTGGGCTTAATTTGACAATTCAAATTCAAATAAAAAAATCATTTATTTCAATTCATTTGAGATCATAATATGTTATACATTTGAAATAAAATTAAAATGTTAATCACATAAATATATATAAAAATAATTAATTAAAATTAAATTAGAATTATAACATTAAATAAGTACAATAGATTTGAATATACCAAGAGCCATTGATTGTTGATTTTTGGTGGTCATTGTTTTTATATTACAAGTTACCATGAATTACTAATAATTATACTATACGTTCATCGCATCCTTAGCAGCTAGCTCCGTTTCCATCATCCTTTGAGCCAAAAACCTCCACTGCTGGAAATAGGCCTCCCCCAAGCGCCGTCACATCGACCGATTCAGTGCCTCTCACTTCCAGCAGATTTCCGCGACCTTGACCAACCTTACATGATCAGCCAATACTCCCTCTGCTAGGACTAAGACCTCCTCTCAGTGAGAGAAAGTGATAAAGGATAAATAATTACAATACAAACAAATAAGGGTTTAACGTAATTACGGGTAAACCCTAAAAGGGATTGTGTAAAGATAAGCTCTAACATATAATGATCTCGTGAACCTGTGTTCAACGTTCGTGTAGCTCAAAATGTCTCGTAACAATAATGTAATATTTAGCTACAATGTGGAGCGTGGTAAGGTGGGCAGCTCGTGTAAATTCATACGGGCAGAGTTTTAAGTTTAGTGAATATTGCACTGTTTGGTGCATCATCGTTATTGTCCTGAGCTTATCCCTATCACTCGTCACCTCGATAGTCACCCCTTTCTACCCATCTCATCGTCCACACAGTCCATCCATCGTTTCTTTAGTCTTCTCCTACTCGTATAGTTATCGACATTCATACTGAAAATTTTCCTCACAGTTTCCTCTTTCCTCAGCATCACATACTAATGAAAACCGATTTCCGCACAAAAAAAAAATGCATATTAATGTAAAACAAAAAAAAAAGTTTTTATTTTTACCCTTTAATTTTTAAATTTATTTTATTTTTATTATAATTTGTTATCACAATCTGTGAAAATTTCAACTTTCGACCTATTGCAGTTTATGAGATACAGCCAGCTGACAGACGGACAGCGGAGGCTTAGAATTAGGGTTTCGTTTGGCAACCTTCGGGACTGAACCCTGAAAATGGTTCACGGAGATACAACCATTTAGTCTACTTTAGTTATTGGTCAGTTCGTCACTCAGACAGTCCGGCAAACTTTGTAACAGTTTGCGAACTTTTCCCCCCTTTACCCCTACATTATCTCACCGACCATCCTTTTCTTCCAAAAGTACCTGTAAAACTCTGATTGATATAAATGATTTGACTTCGATGCCCTTTTCTTCCTTAGGAAAGTGCTTTATAAGCTCCAAGGCTCTATTAGACCCGTATCTGCTGTAAATGAAGACTGACACATCAATTACTTCTTCTTTATCAGCTTTCCTTTTCATTCCGCACTTAATTCGTAAAAGAAAATATTGTTAAGGTAAAGTCAATTCGTGTTGATTTTTTAAGCCTGGCCGGAGAAAGCAAAGTACAAGGAACAGTGAGTGGAAAGCTATGAGAGCCCAGCAATGGTACCTACAGGTTGAAAAAAAGAGTTAATAGCTTTATCCGCCTCTTTGGTCTCAAGTACGACTACTGAACGTGAGGTCCTAATTCGATTTCTTATATCGGGCAAAGTGTTATTGTCCATCGGAGTTTCCTAACTTAAACAAATCATAATGAACATGCAGTATACTTTGCACCTCTGATTGCCTCTTCGGATAATACATATAAGCGTGCGAGCGGATATAAGCGTGATGTTATAATTTTTATGTAAAGAAAAAAGTCAGAATTTAAAATTGTATACGTTTTAATTAAACAGTAGCGGTAATTTGTGGCTCCGGGGTGTTAAATAAGTTCCTACGTTAATTAAATCATCATAAATAAGCGAATTAGGGACGCCCCAAATTAACACGTTGATTAAAGAAGGCCTACGAGAACAGGCTTAAAGTTTTTAATCCCTCAAAATTTTAATTTCGGGTTTCGACTGCCGTTACCCGTTGTTTGTAAAGTTTTCAAAAACTTTTGTTCGTTTATGAAACAAAAATGGAATTCTCTGTTATAGCTTCATCATCGGCACCGGCAGCGTTTTTGCACCTCCTCCCTTTTGTGCCATGCTTCCCTGGTCTGTGCGAGTCTCAGTGTCATCCACCCACCATCGTACGTTAACAATATTCCATCGGTGAAGTTCAAGATGGGGCTCACAGTTTCCCTTTAGTACCTTCCTATAATTTATCTCATTTGTATGTTACAGGAGCGGGCTCGAATGTCGGGCGGCGGCGGCGGGGGCCTCATGTCGTGTGTGCGCGAGGGCTCGCTGGAGCCGCCATACCGACCGCCCATCACCGACACACACAACCATGGTGAGTACCAGGGAGTCATTAGATACTTAGCGGGCATATTCTAAATACTTCACTTACTAGAACATGATTGTAAGTGTCTTTTATCCGCATACCGTCATGGTGATTACTAGGATAACATAAAAGTCTAAGATACTTGACTCTTGCTGTGACGCCAGAATAGGTGAAACTGAGATATATGAGGGCTTGTTGGAGCGCCATCGATATAAACAAGATTAAGTATCAGGATCGCACGGAGATGTTTAGGTTCGTGCAGCGTGCATGCCACAAGTTAGTGGACAAACGCTACCAAGTTATTTGATCTCTTAAACTATAAATTTAAGTACCAATTATACTACCAAGCAACGTATTGACAATATTTTCCATGATATCAATTCAATATCGAACAGCTTGCCAAAATTACATGTGACACTCCAAATCGTTTGATCAAATTGATTGTTGAAGCTGCCAAATCCGCGACAATTGGCGAAGGGTGGGTTGCCCCTCAAATAAATAACTAGTAACAAAATAATTCTTCACGCTGACCCCAGATTTAACGAACGGTCTACAATCGTAAAATTCGCGGCTTGGGGGTTCAACCCCAAATGTTTTTGTTGGTGTCATAAAAAGTATGTAAGGAAATAATTACGGAAGGGGATGGGGCGCCGCTTTAAATAAAATCTAGCTGTGGTATAAAATTTTATTAGGGCGGATCTTTTATTAGGCCATTGGTATTTCCTAAAATTAAGAAACTTCGCCTCTTAAAGAAAATAAATACAATTTCGCCCCTTGAATGTGCTCGCATAAGTCATAAAAACTACTGACTGTTTGAAAAATTTAATTAAAAAATCAATCAATTTGCCTAGCCTTTTCCCAACTATATTGGGGTCGGCTTCCAGTCTAACCGGATGCAGCTGAATACCAGTATTTTACATGGAGCGACTGCCTATCTGACCTCCACAACCCAGTAACTGGGTAATACGATACCCCTTGGTAAAACTGGTTGTCAGACTTTCGGGCTTCTGACGACCCGTAACGACTGTCAAAGATCCACGAATGTCAAAGTCAAAGTCAAATAATTTATTTCAATTAGGCACAAAAAAGGCACTTTTGAACGTCAAACTTTACAAAAAATAATAAAACTGATTCTAGTCGCCCATTCCAAAAGGTAGTTTTCGTATGGAGAAGAATAGGCAAGAAACTCCACCGTTACTCTTTTTAAAAAAAATCATTATATCTTGTATACACTTATTATATAATTATATGTGAAGACAATGCACCTAGAATAAGATTACTATACCACGATAGGTAAAAAGAATGAAAAATGAAGGAATGACATAATTATGTGATAGATGCATGGTGCTCACATACTTACAAATATTGTAAAATTATACTATATTTCTAACATTATAATAAGTAATACTAATAATAATAAGTCAGTGTGTGAGTTCAAATAATCACAAAAATAAAATAAAATAAATGTTTAAAAAAATAATAATTATACAATTAAATTAGCAACCAGTTCGATTTTGTCTAGATTCTGAATTGTCCTATGGAGCAGGACCAGCATGTTTCCAAGCATTTTTATCTTGGATATAATCCTCTAATTTGTAATATGCTTGTTTACAAAGTGTACTTTTTATATGATTTTTAAATTTTCTTTCATTTAATTCTAATATATCACAAGGTATTCTGTTGTGACATTTAACACAGTACCCCATAAAAGATGTATTTACTTTAGATAGTCTGAAAAATGGTTGATCTATTTTATCTTTATTTCTAGTATTAAAATTATGTCTATCACTTATTTTATTAAAAAGATGTAGATTTTTTCTCACATACAAACGAATGACAACCGGTACCAACGGCTTAACGTGCTTTCCGAGGCACGGAGGAGTCTCGGTATGTAAAGATGGTCACCCATCCACAGACCAACCCCGGCAAGCGTAGCTTAACCTGACGGATCGACCCGTGCGGCAGTTACTACTTAGCCACGAGCGAAATTTAATTAAAAAATATAAGTAATAATCCACATCTAGCTTTTTTTTTTAATATGACGTGTAAAAGTGATTCCGATATACCATTTACAGAATAAACAATTTCATTTCGTTTGGTTCAGATCATACAATCCATTATTGTTAGTGAGTACATAAACATAAGTGCATTACGATCAGGAGCTTTGTTTGCTTGACAAAAATAGCCACATGTGATAAAGCAAGAAATTAACTATTTTCGGACTTTGTCCTTTACTTGTGCTGTGAGACCTTGCTTCTTGCCAAATTTCATGATTCTGGGTCAACGGGAAATACCCTGTAGGTTTTGATTTATTTGTGAGTATCAAAATATTAACTAAAATGAACTTAAATGTCCGTATTTTTTTATTTCGTTGACTTAGAAGCTTAAATTTTTAGAGCTCCAAGGCACCATAGATCTACGTATTTGATATAAAGTTCAACTTGGTACCTCCAAGCGTTCCTGAGTTAAAGCCCTTTGACAGACTGACGGACGGTTTTTTCCTTTTGAGGTACGGAATCCTAAAAATACTCTTACTCTTCTTTGTTACCTGTGATCTTTCACTACGGAAGAACCTCGCGGGAATCTGTGGTTACAGCGAGCTGATCTATCACTGTCAACTGTCACTGTGTTATTCAAAATTTTGCCGTCAACGTACCGGATCTTTTCCTCCTCGTTAATTCGCTTAGAAATTTTGAAAAGTTTTAGGATAAAACTTTATAGAACCTGAATAATAGTGGTCGTAGTATTTGATAGTTGGATTTTCCTAACACAATTTGTCTATGTTCCAGGCGAAGGGCGCACAGGGCGCTTTCTGCGGGGCCTCCGACGCATGTTCAAGCGTCGCGGCAGTGGCGCCCGCGCAGACGCCTCGCCCGACCCCAAGAGCAGTTCTACGTCCGAACTGCTGGACGCTGACCGGCATGCTAGAAGAAAGTAAGTAGGATTCTTTATTTTGGCTTGCGCTTCGGAATTGTCGAACCTAGAAATTTTGAACTTTGGAAGCAGGGATTATCTTTACTTCTTTTTGAGGTAATGAACCAATGCCGCATCATTATATTATTGACGTTGTCGTTCGTGCTATCGGTACTCTTTAACGATTAAAAAGTTCCCGAACTTAACTTCAACTTAGCCGATTTTAAGTTACTCAACGAGTAACGCCATCTATGATTTGGTGGCGGTACTTCTAAGTTAGAATCTGTTTTGCTTTGTATTAGAGTTCAATCAACCGGGTTTGTTTTATTTAATTTGAAATTTGTAAACAATTATTATGGAGTTTAAAATAATGGAAGTGTCCAAGAAGATGTTTTGAAATGGAGGTAGGTAGGAATATTGTGATTTTGTCATACAAAAAGTTTGTGTTTTTTACAGTTTACTCAGCGAAATTATGTTGAATATTCGTAAATCGTGTATGAATACTTGGATTTCGATTAATTTACCCATCCTTTCTTTCATAACCAAGGGAGGGTGCCTACGGCAGCGGGCTGTCCGTGTCTCACGACTCAGTGTTCACGGGCGAGCGATCAGGCGACGAGTCCAGTGACGAGCGACCCACTCCTGCGCACGGATTGGGGCATGTCGTCACATCGCACCGGGTGAGTACCTTTTATATCTAAAATATAATTCCATAGCTGGTTATAGAAGACGAAAACACCTCATTTATGCCTAGCTTACATTGGAAGATGATAGGCGGTTTATTGTAACCGCCTATAGTGGTAAGACCACCCGTCTCAGCCCAGAGGTCGATTCGATTCCTAGCGGGGAAAAAAAAATCTGCTCGGTTTGCTTGGAGGTAGGGCATGTTCTAAGTCCGCCTGGCTAGGTACCGCCATCTTATCTAAGTCTGTCGCCATAACAACAATGTTAACAGCATTGTTGTATTTCAGCAGTTAGAGGTAAGGTAGCCAGTTCCTCCGTGGTTGAGGATTCCGGGTAAAGCTCGCTTCCACCTTGGGCATTATCATCACTTACAATCAGGTGAGATGAAGGTCAAGAGCTTCCCAAATGTAGTTTAAAAAAAAAACGACCGTGCCTTGACATGACCTTTCGGAAAAGGGGTTGGTACCATTTGACGGCCAACTCTAGCATCGCACGCTCATTGGTCATATCAAATAGCGCTCGCTTCCCCGGCTTCCTGTTACACATTTCCGTCCCTTTTCACGAAATCACTCCCACAGATTGCAGGAAAACGAGAGGAAAGATATTACACATTTAAAAACACAAATAAGTAGAACGATGGTCCAGCACGAATGTAATCTCAATCTAAATTAAAACTAAGCCCATTTGAAAGCTATCATATTTATCAAACAAATAAATCGGTTGTCAGATATGACAGGGACTTGTCATGAAACCATTCCACTGAACGACCAGCATTTTACTGAACGACTGACAAGTTTTATCTAAGCTGTTTAAGTTAAGTTAAAGTTTTAAGACCAATAAATTAAATCTGCCATAAGTACCATCGAAGAAGTTCATATCTATACACCGCAAGGACTATTTCTGCTTGCAGCGCTCGGCCGCTATAGAACCGGGGCGGTAACAGATGTGGTAATCGTGTTCACGGGATTTAGTTTTCAAACTGCTTAGATATGAAGTTCTGCGATAATACCTATTAACCGATACAACTTTCTCAGAACAGTCCAGCGTAGCCTTTGCTCAAAGACATCTTCTGATTTTTGAAAGTCAATAAATATTGCTGTTGAGTTTGTTTGATTTAATTTCTAAGTACCATCTTGTGAACTCAAACCGGAAGAGGCTAAAAGAAAACATTGATTTTCTGGTAAAAATAACATGTTGCATGTCGTTACAAATGAGATTATGAATGAGGCGCGACTCCTGACGCGGTTACATAAGCCTATTTACGTCTTAGAAGTCACTCGAGCTACTTATAATATTGAGTGTTATAATCATTGCTGGGAAACACTTGCACGTGGCACCGTATAACTTTCTATACCTATCTATAACATCACGCCTTGTTTCCCCGAAGGGTTGTGCAGAGGTGTACCTATAGTACACGCACATTTGGCCAGTTATGTTTTTAAGTCCCATATAATAGGGGGCGAGCCTATTGCCATCAACCGGGCACAATTCCAGACTCCGGGCTACTACTGAGAAATTCCTGTTGGAAAAAGCCAATAATACTTTGCCCGACTTGGGAATCGAACCCAGGACCTCATGCTTAGCAGTGGCGCTTGCAACCAGTAGACCAACGAGGCAGTCATATCTAGATTCTATGATTTCTTCTTCTGGCTAGCCTCTTCCTAACTATGTTGGAGTCGTCTTCCAGTGTAACCGGATGCTGAATACCAGTACTTTACAGTTTTTAGCAATCTGACCTCCAAAACTCAGTCAGTATCCGTCAGTTTTTCGGGTTTCTTACCGTAACGACTGTCAGAGAATTAAGGTCTATTCAAATTCTTATTTCCACTTAAACAAACATCTACTTTATTTTTAATTAAATAAAGTTGATTTTAGACTGACTAGTACTGTTGAAAAAGTCATAAAAAATATGAATTTGTAGCGCAAACTGAACCTTATGTGTAGGCTTTAGAGTTGTTTTTCCTAAAAGTCGTGTTTGTGCGAACGCAGATTACGTATAACAGCCTGGAACAACGGATCAGCGTACTGTCCGAGGCACGAACTGATCTCGGTATGTAACGGGTTCCCATCCATGGACTGACCGCGGCTAGCGTAGCTTAACCTTGATCGATGGACCCGTGCCGCTGTTACTTAAGCACGAGCCGCTGCTCTACATACATTTAGGGGCCTGAGGAACAGGGTGTAAAGTTCACTCATCCACCATAGAAAAGGGAGGATCCTCCGACCAGACGGGTGTTGTGTCTGGCGGGCCGACTGCCCGACTGTTGATGTCGGATAGTCTTATATATGTCGTTCGCGCGGTAAACTCTAATTGCGCGATGCAAGAACATGGTCAACAAATCTACAGTCCACAAGGTGCTTCTTTTCTGAAGATGAAATGATACAGGTGTTGTTGTGGGATGTCGCCCGTAGGTAGATACTTTCGAGACTAAAAGGATGAGCAGAAACCCTATAACCGCATTTACTTCGCGTTGAATGCTTAGGGAAGTTAATGCCTTGGTGGATAATTGGCGGAAACCCCAAACCGGGGTTTTCGGAAAGAAGTTCTTAAACGCTGCTTGCGGTAGGAGTAAACTGGTAGAAATGGTCACGTAAGGAAAAAGCGTTATGCCTTCTCCAATTCTCCATGCGACTTCCTTTCTCTCTCTGTGTCTTTCTAATACTTACGAGTGTGTATGTGCGTACGAGTATCGCGAAGGAGCTTCGTTCCTGACGGGGGTACTCCAACCGCACACTATTGTTTTGGAAAACAGATAGGTATTATATTCGGAGCCAAATTATTTAATTCAAATCAAATAAATATTTGGTAATTTGATGTTTATAGTTTCTACCTTGCACCTATTGACAAGAACACATAAGTATACGTATACGATTTCATTCTCGTTTCGGATGACCACTTAAAAACTATCATAATAGTATTTTAGTTGTACCTTTTCAAATAGAAAGCACATAAATAGTACCATGTCATTGGTAGGATTTGTGTGACGTCATGTCATTGATGCGTAGTTCGTATGTGGCGGTGTAACCGCTACATATATATTATTTTCTACTTCATCTAATCAAGTAATTCGATTTATTTTGCACGGGAAAATACTTAAAAACTAACATCATCTCCCGGCTTGCCATAATTGCTTGCTAGACGGATCGGTCATCGCAGTTATTATTAGCAGATTGAGATACCCTTGGTGACGTCATCTCTTAGTCACTTATTACTGCGCCAGTACCAAAGGGGAATTACAAGGAACCACTGGGAAAGTTTTAGCACCAACGTTAAAGCATTTAATTGAAATAAATGCTTTGAGTTGACATTAGTGACATCGGTGATGGAAAACATCGTGAGGAAACCTGGACTTATAGTTAATATAAGTCTGAAATCACCAACCCGTCTTGAGCAAGCGTGGTGATCAGTGCTCGTGCCTTCTCTGTATGAGAAGAGATCCTTCATGTCCCGCAGTGGGATAAGAATAGGCTAGTATTACCGGTTACCTATTTTTATTCTACTGCGTTTCTGCAAATCTTTGACCAGTATGTAGATAACACTGCACTCCAAATGGCGAAGGGAATCAACATGAGGAAACGGGCATGTCCTAGACCCAAAAATTCGAAGACATCTACCAACCCGCACTGGGCCCGCGTGGTAGATAACAGCCTACTCCCTATCGAATAGAGCAGGTCTGTGTGTCGGCACTGGGAACATTATTATTGCTGATTATGCCGTAACAACGGCCGGCCTTGTAGCTCACATAGGTGTAGTGAGATTGTGTTAGTAAAATACACATCAGTGTTTATGATACAGCGCTGATACACTATTGTTCTGCCCGGAAGAAACTGTATTCGTTTCCTTTCTCTCATAATGTAGGTCTCAAGATATCGAATTTACTTTACAGTCGGTTGTTGTAGGTATCTGTGTCCAATTGCCCCAATAACATGAGATTTTTAAACTGACAAAATCTCACCCTTTGGGGAAATACAGGCGTAATATCAAAATATTTAATTTCACATAAACCCACATGGGCACTTATGAAACGTCAGGTGCACGGTTCTAATTGTTCGTTTCCTACGGAAGAAAAAGAAACTCCACGGTTGCTAGGGTTGCCAACCCAATGTAATGTAGTATCCTACTATATCAACTCTAGAGTATAGTATTTAGAACTCTCTCGAGGTCTAAATACTGTATTTATAAAGAAAAAATATAGTAGGCGAAACTAGATTTTTTTTATTCATTACAAAATGGCGAGATGATTGCAATAGGGCCAGTAGTACTAATCTCATAAAAGCTGATTTAATGGTATTTAGTAATCTTAATTTAGAGTGTAAAAATAGTTATGAGCCATAAAATAAATCCTCTTATTAAAGGTTCATAGTATATATATACATTTTTTTATCTATTATATTTTTTTCTATCTGCTATATTTTTACAGGCTTATAAAATACTATATTTGATATAAAAATAGTTGGCAACCTTAACGGTTATATATTAATTACAGTGTTTATAGGTATGGTATGGAAGGACATTGTAGGCCTGTCAACAAGAACATGGTCAACAAATCTACAGTCCACCAGGTGCTTCTTTTCTGAAGATGAAATGATACAGGTGTTGTTGTGGGATGTCGCCCGCAGATTACTTTAAAGACCAAAAAGATGAGCAGAAACCCTATAACCGCATTTACTTCGCGTTGAATGCTTATGGAAGTTAATGCCTTGGTGGATAATTGGCGGAAACCCCAAACCGGGGTTTTCGGTATGAAGTTCTTAAACGCGGCTTGCGGTAGGAGTAAACTGGTAGAAATCGTCACGTAAGGAAAAAGCGTTATGCCTTCTCCAATTCTCCATGCGACTTCCTTTCTCTCTCTGTGTCTTTCTAATACCTACTTACGAGTGTGTGAGTGCGTACGAGTATCGCGAAGGAACTTCGTTCCTGACGGGTTTACTCCAACCGCACACTATTGTTTTGGAAAACAGATAGGTACCTAGATATTCGGAGCCAAATTATTTAATTAAAATCAAATAAATATTTGGTAATTTGATGTTTATAGTTTCTACCTTGCACCTATTGAAAAGAACACATATTAAGTATACGTATACGATTTCATTCTCGTTTCGGATGACCACTTAAAAACTATCATAATAGTATTTTAGTTGTACCTTTTCAAATAGAAAGCACATAAATAGTACCATGTCATTGTAAAACTCTTACACAACTTCCCGAAATGGCCGGTCATTGTGAGCTCTTCAATGAGTTGCAGAAGTTTTGGCCAAAGTGCGGTTTTTCGTTATAGTCAATGATCGATTTGAAGTATTTGGTTAAGGCGCTGTCCACAGGCAAATTATCTAAGTAGGCTTGTCTTAAAAAAATGTTTACGTTAGCGGAAAAATATATACTTATGTTAAAAACAAATAAATAAAATAATAATAAAAACACGTTTTGAAAAAACAAAAACGGTAAACTTACCTTTTCCCTTGATTTCTAATCCAAAATGTCTGTATTAAATATTAACGTACGTTGGTATTTTATTAATAACATGAACGTCTTATTTGAATGCAGAAGTTGGTTGTTTTAATTTTTGACTAGCTTTTGAAATTATTCCACGGGAACGTACTACCGGGATATATAGTATCCCTTGTCCTATTCCAGGTGATGGTCTACCCGTGTACAAAATTTTTATTCAAATTTGTATTTCATTCATTTTAGCGTGAAAGCGATACAAACAAACACAACCAAACTCACTTTTGCATTATAATATTAGTTAGGATTACTCAACTAATTTTCATCCCGCTTCTCTTTCTTTTATACGATGTCCGAAAATGATCGCGCTTTAGCTCTTTTCAGCGTCTTAAGTAGGTAGATAATATTTTGTGCACTCTCATATTAAGTAGTATACATTCTTACTTGTATAGAGTGCTGTTCGTTGGCTAATTCTGCAATGTCCTTGTAGCGGTTACACCGCCACATACGAACTACGCATCAAAGACATGACGTCACACAAATCCTGCATCGCGCAATTAGAGTTTACCGCGCGAACGACATATATAAGACTATCCGACATCAACAGACGGGCAGTCGGCCCGCCAGACACAACACCCGTCTGGTTGGAGGATCCTCCCTTTTCTATGGTGGATGAGTGAACTTTACACCCTATTCCTCATGCCCCTAAATCCTCAGCAGAGACAGAAGGAAACCCTTCAACCAGTTGCAGGTAAATACCTGTATTTTACGAGACTACCTGTCTGACTTCCGCAACCCAGTTAATAGGTAAAATGATACTCCTTTGTAAGGCTGTCTGGCCAGACTTTCGGGCTTCTCACTCCCCGTAAACTGTCAATGTTATAACAATGACAGCCAGTACCGAACTACCTATGGCTTATCGTCCTCTCCGACGCACGGAACTGATATCAATCGCGTCCACAAAAATATGTGTATCTAGCTTACCTACTGAAAATTCCTGGTCAGTTTATAGAAAAATAAACCTTTTCAATCTATATTATACCTAAGGTTAACGTAAGACCCCTCTTACGATAAACTCATAGATTTAAAAGGTAAGTTGTTGAATAAACTGACCTTGGATTTAGGAGCTGACTCAGAGTAAGGGATACAAAATCTGACCTACCTACATATTAGGTCAAGGTTATCAGACAGACCGAAGATTTTGTTTAAAAATAAAAATGCTTTTATAAAGAGTTGTACTTACTTTGCCTTCCAAGGTAGAAACTCTATTAGGTACCTACTTGCCTCTGGAAATCCACATATAAGTGGCTTTTAACTACTCTAAATCACAGTATAAGACTCGCAATTGTAATTAAAATCGGAACGTACAGACTTAAATTAAATAAAATTCGTTTATTTCAGACAAAATTCATGCAATTTTAACTCCTGTAGAAAAAGGAAAAAACCCATGTTTACGCTGTGAAATAATTATAAACATACATGTTACCTATATATGGCCTGGCTGGCCATCTGTTACTACCCACAAACCTCGAACCTTATTGCTATTTCCTAGAGAAACACAAACGCATTTATTTATTTTCTTGCAATTAACGAAAAAACAAAATGGTCAGAACAAACACAAACAAAAGTCTCGTAATACTGAAACCTGGACACGCCCAGACGCGATTAATTAATACATTTATTAATACCACATAACAACATCACGTAGGAGCCGTGATAATTCAACCATAATAATACCAAATAGATACGTAGCAGAAATACCACTCCGCACAAGATCGTATACTTAATTACGAGGTAAGTTAGATTCGAATTTAAGAGCCTCGTCCTCTGAAAACTAACTTGTTTATGAACAAAGCTTGAATTCAGTCTCGTCTGATGGAAAGCGGTGGCTCATCCAATTAGCTTAAAATTAATTGAACGCACCCGGAAGATGCCTATTCACTTGTACTTTAAATCGGCTTTAGCTAAGAAATCACACGTAGAAATTGGGGTCCAATAAGCAACGGAACGGAGGAGTTAAGGCTAAACTTGAGGCAACACAGCCTCGCGAGTTCCCGAGAAAAGCAAAAAGGCCTCTCTGTACCTATAGGTCATCCTGTGTTACCTTTTTTTCTGAAGGCCGCCATTCCAATTTTATTTTTCTTCCGTCTTCCCGGAGCGGAGGCATCTCATTGGACCTATGCCAAACCACAATGCACGAAACTATTCTGCTCAATGAGAGATTTCATCTGTGGCATCTACATGATCGATATTGAAGCTCTTATATTACTAACAGTTAGATGACAATTTAATAGCGTCCATCTCTGTCCAAAAATAAAACGGCGAAACACGACAGCAGTGCAGTTTTTCACGTTTACACATAAATCACATCTTAACAACAAAACAAACCTTCTGCAGATATCTTACTCAACACGTACCATGTAGTAACGCGAAATCCTATACAAGATCGAGTTCCGTTGCTCAGTTATGCTCTCTCGAACACAGTCACAGTTGTGTTCCGCGCGTGTGTTGCGGTCCTAATTCAAGTTATAGTTTTTTTCTTCCATCGAATGGGATGAATCACCCAGTCTGAACCGAACGCGCGACTACGCCCGGCGTACTATAGAGCTTCGATATTTAAAATTTAAAAAATACAATGTGTGTTGTGTTTAGTGTCCAAAAAATTAATGCGTGATTGGATTGTGTGAAAAGTGTGTTTAAAAGTTTTTCGTGTTGTTAAGTTTTCTGGTGTTAAGTTTAGTTGCAATATTCAACCGGTATAGTGCAAGTTTATATGTAGGCGATGCAAGTTATTACTTAGTTCGTTGAATCTCTTTAATGATCATTTGATGGTCATACTTTTATTACATGACATTGACCTGTGCTTTATGAAGCTCTAGCCTTGGTGAATCGTTTGGCTAGGTCGCCAATTATATTCTTAACCGTTAAGTTGGTCGGCTAACTTAAAACAGTCAGCTTTATAATCATGTTTAATTGAATTAAACTGCAGTTGCCATAGCCATACTTTTATAAATAAAAAAACTTAAATAGTGACGTCACCTTAGTCTCGCCACCCTTGACAGCTATAAGTTTAAAATAGGAACACCAATTTCAAGCTAATTAGCCAGTTTAATGTTTTACGTCTGCCTTTCAAATATGGAAACTGGGTTCGGTCTGACTCTGACTCATACGACTACTGATCGATAAACTTTTATGCCTGTTTTTTAGTAAGTTTTCGTTTGTTTTTCGATTTTTTGTATGACGTAATACTTTTGTTTATGTTCGAAGTTGGTGTTAAGTAAGTACCAACTCAGTATTTACTTATGGTGAGCTAAGTAAACACTCAATTAAGTATACGTGAGGATGTGTTTGCAGTTAATGTTAATTCCAAGCCAAAACTCAAAGTTATTATTCATTTTAAATAGAATTTCAGGCTTAATTACTAGTTTTTGCGAAACGTGAAAGCGCAGGCTGCTAAATAATTTAAGTAAAAATACTGAAAGAAACTCCAATTAATATTTATTAACTTAATTAAACATTATAGGTATACCATTTCCAACAACTTCTCAAAAAATATTAAGTGGTAAATTAATACAAACTATGCAGAGACGTTCCATAAAAAGGAACGAGTAATCAAAAATATAATTTATACAATTAATAATTATTATCAAAACATGTATAGGCGAAATACATCAATATGTATTTCGTAAATTTTTCAGAATATTGCACATTATAATACCTAAGACACGCGATGTACTCACAAAAACCATACCTACCTACTTCGTCGTGTTAGGTTACTGTAAAAACTTAAACAAAAAGTAAGATGGACAGCATAGCTGTTGGTAATGCAAATATTTCTAACGATTTCGTTACTGTGTAACCATTTTAAGAAATTTAATGATTTTCCTGCGCATCCTGGAGTATTTAATATGAATGTCGATGAAGAAGTTTAGTGTTCTTGAAGGATACGTGGATGGCAAGAAATGAGACCGGGCAGATGGAGGGATTTTGTGACAATTGACGAGAAAGATAATGAGTATGCAAGGTCATCATCATCCGACTTGCCTCTTCCTAGCAACTATTGTGGGGTCAGCTTACAGGCTAACCGTATGCAGCTATATACTTGTATTTTACTCGGAGCAACCGCCTATCTGACCTCCACAACCCAGATACTGGGCAATACGATACCCCTTGAAAAGACTAGTTGTCAGCCTCTATAGCGAGGTTATGCAGTAAATATATAATATCGACATTTTCAACACTAGTGTTGCTAAATTGAAGAAAACTTTGTCTAATGGCTTCTTCGAGCGTAAATAGTCATTTTTCTGTTTTCTATTATGTATATGTAGTCTTTTATCAATTTTCTGTTTCATAATTATGATTTTTATACTACATCTGGAAACATAAATGGCCATATTTTGTATAAAAGCTAACCTATTACTTACTGTATCGGTTTAGCTGTAGTTTACCTAAAAATAAAATAAATAAATATTAGTATTAGGCAGAGGTGTACCTATAGTACACCCACATTTCGCCAGTTATGTTTAAGTCCCATGCAATAGGGGGCGAGCCTATTGCCATCAACCGGGCACAAATCCAGACTCCGGGCTGCTACTGAGAAATTCCAGATGGAAAAACCCAATAACACTGCCCGACCTGGGAATCGAACCCAGGACCTCATGCTCAGCAGTAGCGCTTGCAACCACTAGACCAACGAGGCAGTCAATAAATAAATAAAAATATTGTTATATATCAAGGTCAATCTTTAGATTGGAGACCATTCTTCACACTTCTGACAGGAAGAAAAGGATATAACATCTTTGTATATAGGAGAGGAATTGTTGTCGTGGCCCATTTTCTGCCATACTAATGATACGAGCTCAAAGATATAGGGAATCGTTTACCTATCCTAACCCTAATGACCTTTCCCTAAATTATATGTAGCTAGTGGACCCTAATTATTTTTCTAAAATAAAAGTAGCCTAAGTAACTCCTTATTCAGCTATCTGCCAGTAAAGGTCCCTTCAAAATCGGTCGGAACAAACAGACAGACACGCAGACAATTTTATTTTGGTATATGTATCGTATAAACTTTAATATGCGTTTAGTAAAAAGTTTTGCCGTCCCAACGAAACTTCAATTTTATTTATTTGTTGAGGAAAAACGATTGACCTTGACTAGTTTCCACTTTCCAGCACCATTTTACATAGCCATTACTTTTCTGCCCCCTTATAAGCCACAAGGGGGTGATTCCGTGACGCAAACGAAGGTACCTGCACCACCCGCTTCCCCGTTCCGGTCGTTTCCCGTTTTTAAAGCTTGATAAGTCTCCAATCCGGCCGGTTTGTTTTGTAAAAATCCTATCGTGAAAGTGCAGTAAGCAGTCATTCCACCTGATGCTAGGGATTGACGCTATTGACAGCTCGTTTCAAGGTCACGTCACCTAATTTTTACAGAGTAGGTCGGCTGTCAGTCTTGCTGACATCTCTTAGAGGCGCGCGTGGAACACAACGGGCCGTCGACCCAGGCCTGGTCTTTATCGGACGGCGAGCCATCCGCAAGCCCGCGCCTACAGTGGCCGGGAATCGTCCTGCGATTGGAATCATAACTTTAGTATACAAATCTAACGATAACCTTGAATAGTATGCAAGATAGAACTTATTAACATAGCGCAGGAAATAAAACTTAGGAATACAGAACAGTCCATACAAAAGTTGGCAAGAGTAAGCTTATAAAAGTATGCATTCCTAAAGTTGACTCATTCGTGTTGGCACTACTGGCTGTGTGGCAGTGTGTTGTGTAGGTGGCCCGTGGGTAGCCGTGATAAAGTTGTATATTTTGTTTTTGTTTAAAGGCTCGTGCAGACCAGCGCGACGCGACTCGAACAATACAATTTGTAAGAAAACTTCACGGTATTACAATAGCGGGTGTCGCGTCGCGCTAGTCTGCACGAAGCTTAATGCGAAGTCTTTAATACGTTAACTAAAAAGATTATTTGGCATTCATTAAAGTCCTGCGTAAATGGACCAACATATCAGCTGCTACAATGACATGACACGTCTGCCGCCCCAGCTATCTAATTACTCAACACATTTAAAGCAATGTATTAGCAATTTGTTTCAAAACGATTCAAATTCCGATTGATCGTGTATAACGTAATAAGGGTACAGACCCACTTCAAGGGTCGTCATTCTCTTGCCCCCATAATATTAATTCATGTACAAATAAATGAGCAGCTGATTCAGTTTTTTATTTGTCTTGACATTTGGTTTCACTTCTTTCCTCTTGTTATAAATAGGCTAAAAAACTTTTGGCACCATTTGCGTCTGAAGTTTTGCAAATTCTGTCAAACCAGAGATGAATCTGTGGAATTGTCGAAGTCTTAAGAGTGCGCTATATATTTAGTTTACTCTTTATAATACTCCAAATATAAAGAAAAGTCCAGTGTGTAGGGAATTATTTCCTAACAAGCTTGAGATAAAGTGGATGTGTCATTGTTGGGTTATTTTCTCTGTCATAGTGTAATCGACTCAGCTTGATACCAATTTATGAAAAACACGTCTATTAGGCACTAATAACAGCCGCACGGGGGAGTCCTCTCGTGGCTAAGTAATTACAGCCACACGGGTCGGGCTACACTTGGTCTGTGGATGGGTGACTATCTTTACATACCGAGACTCCTCCGTGCCTCGGAAAGCACGTTAAGCCGTCGGTCCCGGATGTCATTCGTGAATATTTGACAGTCGTTACGAGTCGTCAGAAGCCCGAAAGTCTGACAACCAGTCTTACCACGAGGTATCGTATTACCCAGTAACTGTGTTTCTCCATGTAAAATACTGGCATTCAGCTGCATCCGGTTAGACTGAAAGCTGCCTTGAACATAGTCTGGATAAGGCTAGGCAGATTGATTGACGTCTACTAGGCACTTGATCAACAATATACTCTTTCTTGTTTAGCTAAGTCTTTGGTGTCATATGGTTAACTACGTCATAACAATTCGCCTGTATTCCCCGAAGGGTTAGACAGAGGTGTACGTACCTATTAGTACACCCACATTTCGTTAGTTATGTTTAAGTCCCGTGAAACAGGGGGGAAAGACTCCGAGAAAATCTAGATTGAAAAACCCAATACAACTTTGCTCGACCTGAGAATCGAACCCAAGACCTCATGCTCAGTAGTAGTGTAGCGGTTACACCGCCACATACAAACTACGCATCAAAGAAATGACGTTACACAAATCCTGCATCGCGCAATTAGAGTTTACCGCGCGAACGACATAGTTGTAAGACTATCCGCAGTCCAGCAGTCGGCCCGCCAGACACAACACCCGTCTGGTCGGAGGATCCTCCCTTTTCTATTGTGGATGAGTGAACTTTACACCCTGTTCCTCATACCCCTAAATTGGTGACCCCGACGTTATGACTCACTTGCACTTAGTGACTTGCGACCACTATACCAATGAGGCAGGCATTGTTAACTACTTTGGTACTACAAAACTCCGTAAGTCAAGCTTATTATAAAAACAATACAGAGAATTCCGTTGATCCAAAAATTCTTACTATAGATAGGAATTCTTGTTAAAAAAACTTAGAACAAGAAATGTTAACAGAGTCAGAAAACAGGTTATGTAATAAAGAGTAGGTAGGTATATTTAACTACATAAATAGCGTTAAGAACTTATGTGTTACGTAGGTATATATATAATCGTCTAGACATTTGAAATATTCAAATAAGATACATCTAAACATGACGTATGTCTAAGGAATATAAGCCTACAAATATTTTGCACAGATTATTGGTAATGCGTGAAGCTACCACGAAATCCAATCAAATAGTGTTGTTGTCCAAGAAGACAATTAAAGTGGGAAACCTTTTTACTCGACTACGGCGAAGCAAGAAGGAGGGTTATGATGTTTTAAACGATGATCTCGTGAACATGGTTGGTTTTGTCCTTGGCTATATCAAAATTGGGAGTATTCTTTTGGTCTTAGCCCAGTTAAAAACAGTCGAATTTTAAGTCCTAATTTTCATTTGGCCACGCTACTGATAATATCTATTCAGTATCCCATAGTAAACTTTGTATTGATGGGCTTATGACCGATCAGGTTTAGCTATGCTTGCCGTGGTTGTTCCGTGGATGGGTGACCCATCTTTACAAAAATATATTATGAAAATCAAAGGTATTTTTGACAGATTGAAACTGTTATTAGAACCTTCTTGAAAGTACGGGGATTGCCCCTCACTCTTCACCACTACTCTTCAACACTATTCTTCTTTCTTCTTTGGGTCAGCAGAACTTAAACTATCGTGACGTACCTAGTAGCCGAAGTTTCATTAGTTACGCGAGTTTTCAGACGGGATCATGAAAATGAAATAGTTACCCATATAAAAGTTTTGTAATAACGTGCCGTAGAACTTTGTTGGCCTGTATTTATGTACAAGGCATATTGGTTCACTGTTGTACAAAGTGAAATTGTGTTTATGTTTAGAACTCTGTGGTAACTTAATAGGCTAGTTGACAGTAAAAAAAATACCTTTTGAATTTAGAGTGCGCGCCACGAAAGAAGGCCGGCGAACTATTTTTTTTAATGCTATTTATTATGCACAATGACCATAACCACTAGCGCCCAAAATGTGAATATATAGCTGATATTTTATATTCACATTTTGAGGTAAATAAACCACAAGGAACGTTTCTAATTGGTTTTTCAAAATCCGTCAACTAGCCCATTCTAGAAAGACATAAATTGGGTTGTGTTATTTTGCTACGCTGACATAATTTTTGGAACCACATTAGTACTCGTATGGGCCGATTTTTAAGAACAGACTGATGTAATTGAATTACCTACTTACGTACGTACGAAGTAAAGGATGTTAATAAATGTACAAATTCAAAGTCAGTAAGCACTTTTGAATGACAAAATTTAAAAAAAAATGTAATTTATTAGGTAACATCGAATAGTTTCAGTGAAAATAGCATGTGACAGACTAGTCTGTCAGTTCGCCCGTGATTCCGATTTTCCTCCATTCTTCTACCAGGCACACGTAAGACGCATCATCTCGTCGAGTTGTCTAGTAGATAACAACTCACGAATGCCAGCAATCTTCAAGACGCGGACATTACAGCCGCCAGTCCGCCACGCATTGCTAATCCTCTCCAAATAATTCATCTATCATCTATACTTACCACTAATTTACCGACGGTTAAACACGTTAAGTGCAGGACATATTGTCGGTTAGTATTGGTCTGATATTCTCGCTACCCTGAATGATGAGTAGGAGTTAATATGATAGAATAAAGGGTATACAAAATGGAAAAGGTATAATTATGGTGTTTGGCACAATTATGGGATTCAAGTTTTGTAAAGCAAAGTTGTCTGAAGCTTCGACCAAACCTCGGCGACCACAACCCGGGATGCAGGGCTGAAGCGGGAACGTCTACCACGCGGTCGAGGCTGCTCGTGTTTATTATGGCGGAACCGCGTCCCGCGTTGTGGTCGCTCAGGTTTGATTTGAAATCAGAACAGAATTCTAAACCTCTCATCCAAATAAATTTTTAAGACAATCATCTTAATATTACAGACAAACAATTTACAGAATGATAATCACCTGATACAATATCTAATTGTTTTGTCAAAAAAAAACAAATTACATTACAGAAAAATACCACCATTTCACGGTAATTCGCCACTGTGCACGCGGCGCAAGCGACGATACATTAATTTCAATGCTCAGTACCGTTTCGCTTGATGCTTCTACTTTCCAAAATTCTCTTCACAGAGTACACTAGGTATACGTCTTACAATTACTTCCAGTGGTTTTGATTCTTTCTGTCGTGCAACACTGTGCAACATTTTACCTCCTTTTTAATAAAAAAAAATAGCTGTCATAAATTTTCGCGCGGATTTTCAAATTTGGAATTTGTTGTTCTCATTCCTGAGTTACGAAAAGTGAATTTGAATTGGTAATTTTGTTTGTTGAGTTACTTTTTAATTACTTAATGTTTGGTCCCGGGAAATGTACTTATTAAATTCTAAGCATAAAAGGTCTTGAGGGTCAAAGGGCTTTTAAGGCCTCTTCACAACTAAAAAGGTACGAAATGGCTGCTCGTAACTGTAGTCAACTTTTGAATTTAAAATGTATTCAAACTTGAGTGCGAGTAACATCAACGATAATGTTAAGTCATAGAGAATGTAATGATGAAGCAATTATGTTTTTTCCTCACTCCGCTGTGTATTCTTTTAAACAAAATTTTCATTATGTTGTTCATAAGCCTAATTATTTATTTACCCGTAACATCTCATGTTTATAAATTCCGTAACGATGGAATAAGAATATAAAAAAAAAAACACAATTAATTTCATTCTAGTCACTCAAGCAACAAATTGAATGTGCATCATACTTTTCAAATTTGGAATTTCGGTTATTTGAAGTGGTGACGTAATATAATGGCGCGAATTTCGGAGGCAATTCGAACTATTTGGAACATGGCCTGGCTGTTGGCAACAAAAGTCTTTTTGGTGAATATTATTTTTTATTTCTTTGTCTATAAAATATGATAAGCTTTTGCTTTATAGTTTGTGAAATATTTTGTAAACGGTAATTGTGCCTTGATATTTACGTAAAATACCTATGCAGATTCTGTATGAATCTTTGGAATGTGTAAAGTTGATTCCGGCCAGATTAAATTTTACGAGGTCTTTTTTTGCAAATCCATTAGGTATCAACGTCATGGTTCCTCTTAATCATATTACTCTATTGAAATCAATGAATGAAACGGAGTTTGTTAAAGGTACCATAGTCACAGATAATACCTATTTATAATAATACCCATATTCAAAGTTCGGGTTCATCTGGAATTTGACATTTAAACTATAAACTTCAACACGTGTATTTTATTCTTTCTTGCACCACAAATCACTAAGCGCATTATATAAAACGCTAAACGTATTTAAAACATCATTCTATCTCTCCAATAGTCTACAACTAGGGTTGCCAACTTTTTTTATATTAAATATAGTATTTTCGAAGCCGTTGCCTGAAAAAAAAAGTAGGTAATTAGGGGTGTGAGGAACAGATTGTAAAGTTTACTCAATCACCATAGAAAAGGGAGGATCCTCCTACCAGACGGGTGTTGTGTCTGGCGGGCAACTGCCCGACTGTTGATGTCGGATAGTCTTATAGGTATATGTCGGTCGCGCGGTAAACTCTAATTGCGCGATGCAGGATTTGTGTGACGTCATGTCTTTTGATGCGTAGTTCGTATGTGGCGGTGTAACCGCTACCTACAGGTATGTTTCAAAAATTACAAGTATATTTTTTAATACCTACATAATATATTATTTGCTACGTTAAGCCTTTTTGAACGGTTACAATATTTTTATAAATATTATCTCATAAGTTAATTAGGTTTACAAAATACCATTCGGTTTTCATAAGATTAATAATACCCCTATTGCGGTCATTTTATATTGAAAAGAAAATATAGTAGTTTCGCCTACTTACTATATTTTCTTAGAAAATAATATAGTATTTAGGCCTCTATTATAGCAGGATATTATATTATTATAGTAGGGTTGGCAACCTTAGCTACAACCGACAGACTGTACCGCTAAGCAATAGCTTTCGTTTTGACAGGTGAACTATTTTTATTGCGTTGAACTTGTGTTAAAAGAAGACCAATGTCACTGTCCTCCCATACCTCTTGAAAATAGTGTAAAAGCCAATTATTTTTAAAAGAATAACCGTAGAGTTTCTTGCCGGCTCCTCTCCATAGGAAACGACCAATTGGAACCGTGCACCTAGCTTCTGACGTTTCATAAGTGCCCATGTTGGTTTATGTGAAATAAAATATTTGGAATTTGAATTTGATGAATGACAACTAAAAGATATCTGTGGCATCTACCAACGCGTGCACTGGGCCCACGTGGTGGATTACGGCCCAATCCCTCTCATTGAGAGGACGCCTGTTTGTCAGCAGGGGGTATAATTATTATAGGCTGATAATACTTCATCATACTGCAAAACTATTTTTAACTCTTATTTTGATACAATGATTTTCCCTATTAGGTTTCTGATTTACCCTAGTACCTACCTGAATGATAAACGCATTGGAAACAATATTAATTATTATGTGTGATGTCATCACTATTTTCCTGTACATGTTTATATAAGATGTACATACTTATTTATATACCAGTCTGTTTAATGCTGTGTTTTATGAACTGGATAATAAAATACTAGAAAATTGTTTTATGTAACGAATAACTTCGTGATTCAAGTTGTTAGTTATGTAAATGATTGAGTCAGCCGGTGTTATAAGCAGTATTGAACTGTCCCACTGTCCAGTATAGATATGCTTCTTCTAATTCAGTGAAAGAACGAGCTTTGAAAACCAAGTTTAAAGGATTTCAGGCCTCTGTGTCAATGACAGTTTTCTCGGAAAGGTTTCGTACCAAACGGAACCCTACTAAGTCTCCATTGTCCGTCCGTCTGTCTTTCAGCGATGATCATGAACCGTAATATACAGATAGTTGAAATTTTCACTGATTTTGCACTTCTATTGCCGCTATAACAACGTATAATAACAGTAAATAATGTTTTTTTTACAAAAGTATTTTATAAAAAAAATTAAAAAAATTGTACGGCGCGAAAACTCTTCGTGTGCGAGTTCGACTCGCACTTGGCCGGTTTTTTTTACCATATCATCTAGCAATGGAGTTTCTTGCCCATTCTTCTCCATACGAAAACTACCTTTTGGAAGAGGCGATTAGAATCAATTTCATATTATTTGTAAGTTTTGACGTTCAAAAGTGCCTAGGTAGTTGAAATAAATTATTTGACTTTGACTTCGACTTTGATGGGGACATCAAATTTTCTCAACTCAATTCACGACATCACATTCCACAAACATAATTTCACCATGATCATACAATATCGAATACCCCAGTTTACCTCGTGCGAATACCTTGAAGATAATATGTACAGGGTGTCCAGTAAATAGCACGACATACTTCAGGGGGTGATAGCTAGGGTCACTACCTATCAATACAACACAATATATGTTCAGCAAAATCTTACGGATTTACAGTTTTACAAAATTGAAAGAAAGAAAATTGTTCTGTGAAAATTTTAACAAAAAAAACTATTTCTTCAAAACATTCTTGTTTTTGATCAAAAAAAAACTTATAATGAGTAGAGTAACTATTCACGAATAATTTGATGTAAAAAAAGTTCTAGAAAAAGATTTTTTCATTACGAGATGCTTAAAAATCTGTTTCAAGGTATAGATTTTTCGATATTTCGGAAAATTTTGTAAAACTGTAAATCCGTAAGATTTTGCTGAACATATATTGTGTTGTATTGATAGGTAGTGACCCAAGCTATCACCCCCTGCAGTATGTCGTGCTATTTACTGGACATCCTGTATATAAGATCTACCTTTTTCCCCGTCGATTAAATTAATGGCGCACGGTCCAAAGATTTTATAATGAGGCCAGAGATAATAACCTCTACTACGATCACCCACGCATCACATAAATATTTAAATAAAATGGCCTTTATGGAACTTTTTCTTTTCGATGACAATACCTACTTGGTGCTTTATTTTGTTTTGAAAAAAAATCTTGGTTTATGTCCAAAAACTGATTGCCTCGTATGTCTAGTGGTCGCAAGCGCTACTGCTGAGCATGAGGTCCTGGGTTCGATTCCCAGGTCTGACAACGTGTTACTTAGTTTATCTATCTGGAATAGCCCGGAGTCTGGATTTTTGCCCGGTTAATAACAATAAATAGGCTCGCCCCCTATTATATGGGACTTTAACATAACTGGCGAAATGTAATGTTATGTTGTCCGTATAAAATCATTTATAAGCCTCATAACCTTCGTTTGGCTTTCCGTAGTCGAGTAAAAATACGAACTCATCGTTTAGGTTTTTTGAAAATACTGAATTCAGTAGCGGAGAGCTCACGAAATCGGTTGTGGATTATTGCGATCTCGAATTTGTATCTATCATCATTCCATTTTCCTTTGTTTTAAAACAGACTAATAAAGAGTTAGGGTATGAAGCTACACGTACGCGGCGGGCCCGTCCTGTCGGGCCAATTCTGTGAGTGTAACGTAGTCAGAAGATCTAAGTATCACGCGATAGAAAGAGAGGCAACTTCTAGGTGATTAGCGCTGTGCGACCTGAATTGCACTTTATTGTGTCGTAGCAAGAGTGTCTTTTTAAATAAATTATTTTGCGGAGTGTCCCATCTTTATTTATCTGTGGTTTTACATGCAAACTTTACTGGTTGTACCAATAGACATGTTGGTCACACATACGTAATTAATAAAGAGTACCTTTACAAAAATTGACAAACAATAAACCATCGCTTGAGCGATACTCCCTACATACAATAAAAACACAAATAATTTGCTTGATTATCAAAATAATATTAATAATCTGTCACATAATTATTTCTGTTATTAGAATCGTGAAGATACTCAGCTGTTTACTTTCCGGCATATAAACCGACTGTAAGTAATTAATATGATCAAGAACCTGTGTACTGCGTTCGCGATTTAGTTTCCGAACATGTATCCAAATGTGTTTTTTGAAAAACAACTTTATAACCCAAGCATAAAGTTGCGTTTGCGCTACAACTTCAAACATTTTCATGACGTTTTCAATAGATCCTTTTATACTGAAATAAATTTAATTGACTCCAGCTTTCAGTTGATATTCGTTCCAAGTGGAAATAACGTCAATTGAAAACAAGGATTTGAATGGACTCTTATCTACTTCATTATTAATTTTGTATATTCGCTCTTGCCATTCTGAGCGATTGCTGACAATCTGTCTTTTCTTAATTGGATCAGGAAGATGACTTCATTAAGAGCTTATGTATTTAAATTAATTATTTATCATACGAGATACTTATTATATATTAACAATATTAGTGCTTACTGCCATAGAAAAAGAAATAGAATAGGTATTATTGAAGTCACGCTTTTAGTCAACAGTTTCAGGGCGTATAATACGGCCATTTTCTTTTCTTTATAAGTATTATTTTGTTTTTGTATGACATTGTTAAGAACTCGTTGTGTCTAAGACGTCATGGTGATAAAATCCTCATGGAATCACCAAGCATTTTCATAATTCCCTTGCTCTTATCCATCATATTTGATGTCGGTGCAACATGTCTTCTTCCACACCCTCTTCCATGAGATGACGACTATCTCAGTAGTTGTCAGTGTCACCCCTTTCTAGCCACATCATCTTTCACACAGTTCATCACCTACACGGTGGCGGAGACTTGATCTGTAACCATGAATTCAGGACATGATCCATGATCCAAAAAAAAATCTGCTGTCTAGAATCATGTTGGTACCGAATCCATGGTAACAGGATGCGGGTCGATGTCCCTGCACCCTGTATTAGCGAGAGCAGTAGTGGCCCATTGTCGGCGATTTACGAGACTCTAGGTCGTAGCTTCGAACCCAGAAAAGCACTTTAGTTTGTGTTAATTATTTCATCACCACTTCTCTCAAAACGGTGAAGGAAATCATCGTCAGGAAGCCGGCATGTTACAGAAACAAAAATTCGGCGACATGTGACATCTACCAAAACGCACTGGGAGCCCGCGTGGTGGATTACGGCCCACTCCCTCTCTTATAGGAGACCTGTGTCCCAGTGGTGGGACTTGCATTTGCAAGTATGGCGATCAACGTAGAGGGACCTACGTTAATCACCATACTTGAAACTTCGATCACTATAGATAAAAGCGATCTAATAAACGGTATTATTCTCATGTAATCAAGAACTAGCAATTATAGTAAAGAAAATAAAACAACACTTACATAATATACTTAGTTTAACGAGCTTCTTTTGTAATATATTCACTTAGCAACTCTCTAAAACGGAAGAAATAATTACAGTCTTTATTAAAAGTATGATAAACGATTTAGTGAACACTATTATATTATTAAATCTTCATTTCAGTAAAGACTTCAATATTAATTATATAAACCAGTACCCTAATTGCGTAACACAGTTTCGATCACAATCCGAGAGTGTAGAAGAATAATTCTAATCCATTACTTCATAGGTTTCACAAAGTCGTCTACTCAACAATGTAAATAACGCAATGCACGTGGCTGAACTGCCAAAATGAAAGAAATTGCGATCACTTGTCATTTTTTTATGTATGTTACGCAATTACCCCGTAGGTAACCAAGCTAAACCAATCAAATTAGCAATTATTATTAACTACCTGTTTATTTATTTACTAAAAGCTAAAAATATATTTTCGTCAGAAACAATTTTTTATGTCCACCCGATATCCTGCTTTTAATGTTTAGTTATTTTCATACAGATTCATTAAAGGTGTTATTAAAAAAAACCGCATAGTTTCGTTTTAAGCGGTGTGTAATATTTATGTAAATAAGACCAAGGTCATGGCGTTTGAAAGAGGAGAGGTTGTATCGGTGTGTGACATGAAAATATGTGATAAGAGTGTGGAGCAAGTAAGTGAGTTTGTATACATACACGGGGAGACTTTTTACAAGGGATGGGAAGATTGATGAAGATGTGGTAAAGAGAGTAAATGCGGGAAATAAAGTGAATAGTGCTATAAATGGGGTTATGACCAACCAGTTGATGTCCAAAAAAGCTCGAATGGCTGTTCACAATTGTGCCACACTTATGTATGGAAGTGAATACTGGGTGTGGCAAAAGAAGCATGAAAGTAGGATAAATGCTGTGGAAATGCGTTCCTTGCGAAGCATGTGTGGTCTAACTATAAATGATAGGCTGAGGAATGATGTGATAAGACAACGGTGTGAGTTAAAAGAAGATGTAGTGACAAAAATTGGAAAGGGTATGCTGAGATGGTTTGGTTATGTTGAGAGGATGAATGAAAGGCTACTAACAAAATGTATTTACAAGGCAGATGTGAATGGAAACGCCCGGAGGGGACGCCCTAGGAGGACATATACCTACTGACCTTATTGGTGATGTTCCTGAGAAAGGTCAGGTGCGTAGTACTCGCAACCGGCGTGCGTGTATGACCAGATGTATGAACGTAAACGAGGCAAAGGGAGTATGTAAGGTGGCGTTCTGTGTAACCTATAGGCAGAAGGCGTTAGTTTTTATAAGTAATTAATCTATTTAATATATAAAAATCAATGGCCGTGCATTAGTCTCACAAAAACTCTAAAATGTCTCGACCGATTTGAATACTTTTTTTTTGTTCGCCTCATTACAGCCCAAAGGAACAGCCGAAAAATCAAAAAAATCAAAATTTTGTGTCACGTGGTACGAAGCTCACGGGGTACTCCTACTTGTACCTACGTACAACCGCGAACAATGGCGGTCGATTACTTTACCTTATGGCCCTCAGTAATAAGGTTGAAAGTCGTCCACCGCCAGTGTCCGCAATGACACATTCCTACCTCATTAGCTCTAAATAGTTTTAATCGTATAAATAATACTGCACCAATTTTCCTTCAACCATTGCACACAAGGAGGAAATAGTTGAAATGTCGAAGTAGCACAATGTCCTTTATAACTTAGTAACTGTGCTGAGCTGCCTCCGAGATTACTATTGTGTTATTGTTCTGTCATCGCGAAAGTGAAATTCCACCACTCGCTTTTGTGATGTTATGGTGCAAGGGAGAAGAGTATAGCGGGATGGATTTTTAAATGGAGGCCACAAGTAGGCAAATGTACTGTGGGAGTCGACCTAGGTAGGGCAAAGTTTTTAGTTGGTATATTGGCGTGTGCTAGCTGGCATATGGCTATTAATTTATAATTTAAATTAGATTTTGCGTAATGTTAAATCTTGCATACTATTGTATAGAATCATTATTTTTTTTCTCTATCTGAACAGACAGCTGTGCTGCTGGGGAGTTTGTTGCGCCACTTCTTCTTCCCAGCAAAAGCACTAGGAAGTGGTGAAGGGTGGGCGTTTTGGGGGACTGTCTTATGTAATTTGGACGTTCGAAAAGTGCTGATTCTCAGCTTAGTTTGAATAAATGACTTTTGAATTTTGAATTTTGAAAGATTCTTCAAGGTAGCTGGTAGTAGCCAAGTGGCTTAAAATAGGAAAGTCCTATAAATAGGTAACTCATGTCAGAAACCGACATGTCCTAGAACTGAAACACACACCTGAACAACAGTGGGGACATTGTAAGCTGAGTGTGCTATGCTTAGTCGTGGATTACTAAAACAAACGCCGAAGCTTGACACGTGAATCTATTTGGTCGTCGTTTAGTTTAATATCGATAAAAAAAATATAGCGTTTCTCGTTTGTTCTCTCTAGTATCTTGTCACTCGGGCCACAAGACAAGAGGATACGACCTGTGAACTGGCGCGTATTATTTAATATTTTTATGTTTATCTCAGATTTAACGTTACCTCGTGGCTTTTGTAAGCTTTACGTTTTTTCAAACGATTGTTAACATTATATTGGCATGTTTAGTTTTTATGAACAACAGCTGTATTCATATTACAGTCACCTATTTATTTATCTAATGTAATTAATTATTCATGTCAATCTTCACTCGCTTTTGCAACGGCATTCATTTTGACAGATCGTACTACGTATAGGTACTCTGTTGACAGCTCAATAGGTACAATTGAGTTGATATAAAAATGAAAGTGACTACTGTGTGTTCTCTGTGGGTCACAGTTATTTCTCTACATAATATTTGACCTTTAACATGTTAAGTTCTTTAACGTGATATTTATTTGTAAGATACTTACAACAAAGATTTGTCGTTTATAGTACATAATTATCATATTTTTATGGATTCCTTGTAGAATGACGAATTTATTTAAACTTGTGTTGGTGGGTGGAAAACTTATTTTTAAAACTGCTAAGTTTGGTGTCTTATTTTTGTCCTCTAAACCAGTATTTTATATATTGTTTTTCTAAAAAAAAACCTCTTTAGGTTCAATTTGCACATTGCACAGGCAACAGAAAGAACACGGGTGGGTTTTAGTCAGTAAGAGTCTGACACGCCCTCCCGCTCCACCCAGAGCGGGAGACGTCATTTGATGATTTCCCACCCAAAAAAAAAAAAAAAAGGTTCAATTTAAGTTTGATTATTGAAGTTAAAATCAATTGTAGACTTTAGACTATTTTCATATCTTTGTTATTAGATTGAATGGGCCCTCAAAAAACTGCTGGGGAGTTCGTCGCGTCACTTCTTCCCAGCTAAAGCACTAGGAAGTGGTGAAAGGTTGGCGTTTGGGGGACTGTCTTATGTAATTTTGACGTTCATAAGTGCTGATTCCCAGTCTCATTTGAATACAGGAAAATTTTGAGAAAATGTAATATTAAGTTCAACAAACCCTGTAACTAAAGTAAGTGGATGTTGAACTGACGTGTTCTAGTTTAACACAAGGTTTTCCTGCGGTTGCGGTCGCCATTGTCCATCATCACACGATACTCAGCTATTATTCTACGTTAGCGAGAAATATGTGTCATTACCATATCACCATCCCGTTATGGGGTCAGCAGACATTCAAGTACAAGTGGTAGAATAAGGTGTGTTTTAAGGCAATTCAAGGCATATAAGAATATTACCTAACCTGATAGAGCAACTTCGACTCCCGCGGGGTAATGGCGTTACACTTACACATATGTTTTTTTTAACCACAACTTTTGTGTTACCGATCTTAATCTCAGTAGGTAATTCTGCTGTTGTATTGTTAGTTGTTCTGGGTGGTTTAAATAAATTACTTGAGATGATTTCTGCCAAGACAGTTTTACATGAGAAAAAATCTAAATTCTGCACTAAAATCTTGCAAACATCGTACCTATTCTAAAAGTTACCAAATATATAAGTTACAGACATAAACGCCCGGGACCTTAGGTCCTACCCACCCCACCAGCAACGTTTAAAAGTTTCACAAGAAGTTCTTTTGTGAGAATTGATCCTGAGATTCTATCCACCAAGGGGTATCGTACTTAGTAACTGGGCTGTGGAGGTCAGATAGGCAGTCGCTCCATGTAAAATACTGGTCTTCAGCTGCATCCGGTTAGACTGGAAGCAGACCCCAACGTAGTTGGGAAAAGACTACGCAGATAAGAGCGATAAGGCCGCCCATTATATATTTTGTAGTTTGATTTATTTTTTGTTATGTATTTTTGTGGTATACCTACAATAAAGTACATGTATAAATAAATAATAAATATATTTTTTCTATTTTTTGTCATCTGTTAAGGTTTTATTTTTTTATGAATAAGGAGTTCGCTGTAACAACTCCTTAGAGGACCACATTATCATTTAAATGTACTTACATTTAATTCAAATGTGTGAATATATACCAAACAATGAGACAGTTTGTTAATAACCTATCCATTGTTATAGGTAACAGTTACTAAATATCACACTCCGCTATTATGAACATGTGTTATGCAATCTCTTTCATGTCCTGGTGCCCTGGTACTTATTGATCCGTTTACTGTTTTGATAGCTCGCTATACTTCTAGATTTTTTCTAAATTAGGCACATGTGGCATACGTCAGCTTATTTAATGTCAGTTAATGCAAAATATTGATAAAAAACTTTTTTTCAAAAATTGTTATTAGGGCTACTTGTGCAAAATAACAGTACTCTATCTTGGAGAAATTTTGCGATAATGGAAAGAACGAAGAAAGATAAAATGACAAATCAATCTATTGATTCATACATATGCATCTTAGATGAGATTGCAGTAGATAATTTTCTCTTCAATAAAATTAATCATATAATATAGAATGAATCAGTCACTTATCGTGCAGATTGTTTTAAAATCAGAACTACCACGTATGGAGCTGATTCATAAACCACACATATGAATACCGTTTGAATATTTTTATTAATGAATTGAATTGTACTGTCTATTCCTTCTTTTTTTATCATTTATTTCTTATTTGTAATAACTGTGATAAGGAACAATCTCAATCTCATTTTTTGTTTTTAATTTATTTTAATTCAAAAATTAATATTTATATAACTTTTTATTGTTTTAATAACTTATTAATTGTATTTTATTTTAATAACCAATTATCTATTATTTATGAGTAATGTTAATCTAGTGGCACTTTTTAAATTATCTTAATTTAGTTAACATGCGGATAATGTAGTGGGCTGCAATATTGTTAATACTCCCTAAGACCCTATACCATTGTTATTTGTAAACATTTTATATTGTAGCAGTTTAGTGTCCCATAATAAATAAAATAAAATAAAATATTGTGTAGCTATGACTGCCTAGTACGGAAATGGAAGCGTTCATCCAAATAGCTGTCAAATACTTACCTGTTTTTATTAATTTTGCAATATTATTATTGTGTATAAATAAGAAATATGGCTAACTAGTGAACTAGAATATTATTAATAAATTGCAATTATAACACTGAATTTGAGGTTGTAACCGTTATAGATGTAAAAAGGGCAATTGGAATGTTTCCAAATACTTTTTTTTTACATCTAAGACTAAATATTCGGATTAATTATTGCATTTCATGATCAATATTTCGGTTCACTAGTTAGCCACATTCCTTAATTCCATACCGTAATTTTGCCAAATTAACCAAAACAGGTAAATAATAGACAGCTATTTGCGACGTTGCCAACTTTTAGTATAAGCGCTCTTAAATAAAACTATGGAGGACCTCAAGTCTAGAAATTTTAAGTAAGAACTTTTAATTATCTTTATTTTGCTATAAGAACTAATTATTTTTAAATCTAATTAAGTTCTATTTATCGTGTTCCTTTATCGTGTAATACATGACCATAAAAGGTAAAAACATAACCATAGTCAGCTTCAGAAATACTCATAATTGATTCTGTGAAATACATGAACAAGTCTAAAATTATATTTCCTTTGCACTATAGACCGCCGTCATTAGGGAAAAAAAATATCCTCTCTTCCGTTCTCGCTTTACGAAATATAAAAGTTCCCGCGTAAAACAAAGCTTATTTAATAATGATCTATGAGTGTTAAAACAATTAGCAAACTAGGTATTGACTTAACTAACCGGTTAGTAATAAACTAAAAGCTTGAAGACGCCTAATGGTTTCACGGTAAACATTTAAAATTAATTCGACTTCCCGTTGTTATCTGTCAGCTCAGTACTGTACGACTTCACCACTAAATATGACATGACTAATGCCTGTTATTGTTTCATATATTTTATTTCAGTTATTTTACAATTAGTTGGACACAAGACTTTGGTGCGAATATACGTATTTAGCATCAATATTGGTGTAAGTATATTTAAACAATACCAGAAAACATACCAACATTGAACACTTTGTGGACTAAAGTGTTCCAATTTCAAAGAAGTGTCAATTTTGTAAAAAAAAGTTTTATATCAACAGATAAAATTAAAAAGCACGTTAAAGACCAAGGAACAATACCGTAGTGCCAATGTGAAATATTATTTAAGTAGCTAAAATAAATAGTGTAGTGCAATGGTAAGTTAGTGAAAAAGTGCCAAAAATAAGTGTTTAAGTTACCAGTGGGTATGAGTCAAGGATGGAAAAGGAAGTTCAGTTGGATCACAGACGGAAAACTAGCACGATTATGGGTTTGTTCATAATTATATTATTTTATATTTTGCAGCAGTTCAACACCCTTCCTACTTGAGCAGTCATGAAAATAACAATTAGGTATATTGTGTTTGTTTTCCTGATAACACATCGGATTAAATTGTTTTTTTATCGCTCGACAAACATTACTGACCAATTAAGAAATATCAAAATGACTAAGCTTTTATTTATCAATTAAAAACTACCGACACGGTTCCTAAATGCAAAGAAAACTATTGAGGCATATACTCGTAACAACTGACTTCGTTACAAAGAAAAAATATCCTTATCCATCTTTTGCATCAGCTTCTGTCATATTGGCATAAGAGCGGTAAGCAGCAAGAAATATTTCCCCTTGCTAGTCAGCGAGGCTGTAGGGAGGCTGTAGGGAGGCCGTTTGTCCACCGCCACGTCAACGGGACATCGAGCAGAACGAGACGCACGTCTGTCAACTGGACATCTGGTTCGGTTCGAATAATCTCGATTCTCTTGACGATGGTGGTGGTCAAACAACTGCCTCTAGTGTGCAAAATCGGAGAGTGTGTTCATTTGATTTCTGATTTTACAACAAAAGAGTCATTTTGAAATTAGCATACGGAAACTATCCATGTAGTATCCATTGTCACAAACCTGTGATACTGGACAGACATGACACTCCATGGAAACCTAAAGCCAGGAATACAAATGCCAGTAACTGGCACAAAAGGGTAAAACTTTCCATTATGGGCGATTTATGGGTCGGGGAGGGGGGGAGGGGGGGGCTACCAACCTGTCCCATCCCCACCCCTCGTAGCCCCATGGTTATGGAGATATCCATGGTTAAAGTTTTGAGGTTAGGTTAGGTTAAAACACTAATTTCCGTGCAAAGCATGCAGCATGCAAGCAAGCACGCAGCATGCAGCATGCAACATGCAGCAGGCATGGTTTCTGTCACGGCTCCGGCGCTGCGGGGCTCCGGCGATCCGAAAATGTATGCAAGAAGCTTGCATGCCATGTGCCATAACCACTTCTGATTGGTGTATGTGGCAATGGCATGCAAGCTACTTGCACACTTTTGTGCAAGTTACTGACATGTGTATTCCTAGCTTAACAGCAAGAGTGGAATAGGTACCATTGCCAATGATTTTGTTCACTAGGACTTCGTGTCAGTAGTGTACCTAAGCTAAGGTCCTGCACGAACCCTGGAGCACAGTGCACTAGGTAGGTACGCTTTATCTGCCATTTTTTGCCCTTGATCACTTTTGTCCCCAAACAATGCCTTCTCTTATGATATAACATAACATTGTACCACATAATAACAAGTATCTGTAACACATTGATAATATGCAAAGGAAGCTGCGTCTGTTATCTTTATTACTGTCCGCTTCAAATTGTCGTGTTTAATGGGTCAAAAACATGGCAGTATTTCGCACTGTGACGTCCATTCATCTATACAAGTTGTAAATTAAAGTCGGTTCTCGAGTCCGTCTGTGTGACCGCGTTGTTCTTCTAAACTACGGAATGGATCATTTATAGAATTTATTCTGGAAGGCTTACCTTTGTATTTATACATTACTATTAAAGTTACTAGGATAATAAAGACGTCTTGATATTTGTCAAGAAAAAACCGTGCGAAGCAGGGTTAAAGTTCGTTTTTTAATCCTAGAGACTAATTTGACATTTCAAGTGATTGTTATTTGTTTTTAAATATGGAGTTAGACATTTGCACCTGGCAAATTCGTTTGTGGGATTAAAAAACGAACTATGTGTAGTGATAAATGTTTTGGTTTTCACACTAATGAGTGGCCTACATTGATATCAGCCGATTGGTTTTACGCCTTTACAAGTTTAGGTCATGATTCGGCACTCACGTTCTTTTTTTGGCAGGACGCCGAGAATCAGCACTTTTTGAACGTCATAATTAAAAAGGGTCTATCTTTTTTAGCAGAACTTTTTTTGTCATAGTATTATTTTGCATAAGCGGATAGTATAATCTTCATTTCGCAGAAATGGTTTGGCATACACTCATTTATCCTAAATTCAAAACTCATCATTTTGTAAGTAAGAATAATCCTTAGGCATAAATTTCATATCCATAATAATTAAAAAGTAGAACTATCATATCACAGAAATTTCACACAAACATACAAACAAGCTTACACCATGCATGCATGCAAGCAAGCATGAACTCAAACTCAAAGCATTTATTTCAATTAAACCATTTACAGGCACTTTTGAATTGTCAAAGAGTCAGTCAGTTAGTCAGAAAGTTGAAGCTAGTTGCCCATTCCAAAACGTAGATCTCTATGGAGAAGAACGGGCAAGAAACTCCAAGGACACTCTTTTAAATATAGAAATTACAAAATCCTGGGTACATTACTCTTGTTGATTCTATATGTGAGAACAATGTAAAAAAATATATAAAAATCAAAAACGATTAAAAATATAAGATTAAAAATAAGCCCTGGCAGATAAGAGATGACCAGGGCCTCAAGTCTGTTATTACAATAGTGTCAGAATGGTCTATCACTGATTTCATAATTGTTGATTTTGACAAGTTTGGTAATCTACTAATATATCGGCGTCGTTATGACTTTCCAATGGTCAGCCACTGACACTCCATTGAAAGAAATGGCATCTATTGGTAATCTCGTACATAATGAAAAATGAATGACCGACTTAGGCGGTAATCTGCTAAAATTTTGACAGTTCCTTTGATCAGTGACCTACCATAAGAACGTCATTGTGCAGTCATTTCTTTTAATTTGTTACGAGTATCGTGTTTGTGGAATACACTGATCAACCAATGATCGACCATTATGAATTAAGCAGATTACGAACTTTTAGCAAAAATGACAATTGGATCGTCTTGGAATGACGAATTTATAACAATAGCAGATTTGGGCCCCAGTCTCAACTGACGGCGCCCGTTCACGAACATGACGCGTGGATCAGCACCATCCAGCTCAACCATTTTGTAGGGAACCGAATGATCCAACACACTCGCCACCATCAGCGAGACATTATGTGCATGCAGCATGCAAGCGAGTATGCAACATGCAGCAGGCATGGTTTCTGTCACGGCTCCGGCGCTGCGGGGCTTAAGACAATATTTTAATTTTAATTTAAGGTTAAAAATACTATTTTATAGAAATGGCACTATGCCTAGTAAATTATTCCAAATTAAATTCTGTCATCTTAAAGTATGCCATTGTAAATTCGGGCAAACAATAATTATACTCAATATTTTTTATGTTTTTTAAATATTCGTTTAAAGAAGATTATGCCAAATAAATTTCGGAGCATCAAGATTCTGCCAAATAGAGGGAACCCCCCCCAAAACGCCCGTCCCTTCATTCACCACTTCCTAGGGCTGTAGCTTGGAAGAAGTGGCGCAGCGAGCTCCCCAACAGCACAGCTGTCTGTTCAGATAGAAGAACTTGGAAGGCTATTTCGGGTTAAATACCTACCACAAGTATGTGGGTGGGTAGTACTTTTTTGTTCTCATGATTTTGTTAGTTTTAAATCTCAGAACAAATAAAAAACCAACAAATAGCACAGTGTTACGAACTATACAGTGAAGCATGCCAAAACTACACCTCCGCTTTGTGCATACACGCTCACACGCACACATTTACAACCATTTACACCACTGAAGTCCGGCGGAAAAATTGTGGAACTGCATTTTTCTAAATGCAATTTGATGCAATGTTAAAGACACTAGCGCCGCGTCTATCGAAATTGAGTGGTGGTATTATTTGGTCTGAGGTTTTAATGTTCACGTCGCCAGTTCTCGAGAAGAACGGAAGTGTAGTTATCTACGCTTTGGAACTAGCAACTATTTTACTTAAATTAGGCACATAACTGTAATATAATTTAAAGTAAACACGTACCCTGGTCTACAAATACCAGTGTCACTGTTGTGCACCACTTTCCGTGTATCTTTTTCCTATTAGGCAGACAGACATAACTAAATAAAATGGTAATTATCCTTTAAACAATGTTCAGATCTGTATACTTAGGTATAAACAGATGTGATTTTAAAGGCTGTGTTCCTCGAAAATATAAGCAGGGGCATATTCATAATATATTGTAGGTAACTAATTATTATAATACCTAATGGTTAGCATAATGCTGCCATAATTCCTGGTCACAAATCCAAACTCCGGGCTGCTACTGAACCAAAAACACTGCCCAACTCAGGGGTCGAGCCCAGGACAGTCGCACTTTCGATAGTATTTTTTTTTCTTCTTTGGGGATATTATTCTCATGGATACCCTTCGTCTGAGGAGAACGGAGGGTTATTATTAATGGACTCCTTCCCACTAAAACCCCACTGTTTCTTCTACTACCATGAGTTGGGGGCCAGGCAGATACCTACACGTACATTCACCGTACTCCCGACTGCTATACCAACGTAATAGTATTCAAATTAATAGTTCCCTTTTTTCTCGCTAGGCGGAGCTAGTGGCGGCAGTGAGGCGGCGGGGGCGAGGTGACGGCAGCGATGATGATGAAGATCTGGGTCTACCGCAGAGCCCACCGGCATCGCCACCTACTGACAAGGTTGATAAGGTAAGGAGATGATGAATTTCTTGGTACTTCTATTTTGAGATTAGCGCCATCTGCTGGTGCCCGTGCGAACTATTACGAACGTTTGGTAGCTGAACATCGTAGCTATGTATTTATTCGAACCGTTTAACAGTCTAAGCTAATTAATAACAGTAATACGACAGTAAGTTATTTAATTACAGTCAATATAGAAGTGAAATATAATAAAATATGAATTTTAAACTCTACTACTACGTACTGTAAAGTTTAAAATTCATATTTTATCATAGTATTTCACTTCGAAGTTGTCAGGAAACGTGCAGAGCCATGAGGGTAGCGACATCTATTCTTGTTAAAAGTAACTACAACTCATTGAAAAGGTTATAGTATTAGAACTGCAATATAGAGGTCGCTACTTAATACATTTCAGCATGTCTCATCAATCTATAACATGAAAATAGGAGAAAACTGCCGTTGAAAAATATATAATATTACTGTCGTCAATACGATATTACCTATAGGTACATAAGGTATAAGGCTTCTGATTCCATCCCTCCGATTTCATTTCCAAATAATATCGTTACAGAAAATTTATGTTGACTAATTCTCCGAAGGTCGCTGCTATTATAAAACCAAGGTATACCGTATATCTAATAGGATTACGATTGAAACATTTGCATAATCATCTTTTACGTAAACTGAGCGATTATGGAATATAAATAAATGAATTAGAGATAGCAAAGTATTGAATTAGCTAAGCTGTGGAACACTGATAGATATTTGTATAAGTATTAATTTATTAGTTGAGTGCCATTATAGCAGGCATATTTATCTACATAATATAAAAAAGTCCCTCGCTGCCTCCGTCTGTCGGAACGTGATAAACTCAAAAATAACTAACACGCTGTTATAAATATTAACAAAAGCCAATCCAATCACTTCACAGGGGTTTCAAAGTCTGTAGGTACAGTCAGTAACAAAAGGCAATTAACTTTTTTTGCAATCATTTCATAAAATTTTTAGAAAACTGTCCAGATTTCAAAATATTTCATATAAATTCCCATAGAAAAAGCACTTTCAGTTTTCCCGAATTTTCCAATATTCCGGAAACTTAAAAAAGAAATATTTCCGTAAAATCAGATTCGGACTATCAAGAACATTATACAACAGATATTTTCCAAATCGGGCCAGTCGTTCTGAAGTAATGCGCTTACCAACGAATAGCATTTCAGCATTTAAGTAACAGTTAACACCCTTCAATTGTTTAGGTTCAGGTATTTTAATGAATATAATCTTCAATCATTAAGATTTTTAAACTAAAAATCTTTTATTTCTGACCCATTTCATTTTTGTCTGAGTACCATTGTAATATTATTGTGTGTACCTACACAGATGCCTACTGTGTTCAATCTTTCTGTTAGTTGTATCTACCTCTTTCTTTGGAGTGCCACTTCAGATTCAGATAGTGACGTACCTGTTTATCGATACCTCTCTGATCTACTTTAGTTTACGATCGGAAAGTACTCGATATTAGATCGTTTAATCTTCTAATACCAATTATTGTTATAAAGAGAGATAACAACTATACTGTCGCAATGATAAAACTAGGCACACGGTCTACCTGTGTTACTAAAGATAATAGGGTATAAGTACCTACTTTTGTATGAGTAGGTGTATTATAATTTGAACTTAGGTATTTGTAAGATGATTGGTGCACGCAATTCAATCAGACTGCCTAGCCTTTTCCTGATTGGCAGATATATCTTGGTAGAGAAGGACATCCATCTGTGTAGCCTTTTCACAACTATGTTGGGATCGACTTCCAGTCTAACCGGATGCAGCTGAATACCAGTATTTTACATGGAGAGACTGCCTATCTGACCTCCACAACCCAGTAGCTGGGTAATACGTTTCTCCTTGGTAACATTGGTTGTCAGACTTTCAGGCTTCTGATGACCAACGCGTGCTGCAATTCGATCCACGAATTACAGCACGCAATTGACTGAACATAATTATTCAGGTTAATTTGATCGAAGATCGAAAATCTGCCGATTTTCAGCGTTATTTAGAAGTGGATATTTTTAGGGTTCCGTACCTCAAAAGGAAAAAAGGGAAGCCTTATAGGATCACTCCGTGGTCCGTCGTCCGTCTGTCTGTCTGTCAAGACCCTTTTTCTCAGGAACGTGTGAGGTATCAAGTTAAAATTTAAATCTAATAAGTAGGTCTACGGTCCTTTGGAGCACTTCTATGTCAATGCAATACAATAATACGGCCATTTTTTTTATACTTACTCGTAAATAAATCAAGATATAATATACCCGTTGACTTAGATTCATGAAGTTGTTCCGGAAGTCTGACAACCAGTCATAACAAGGGGTATCGTATTACCCAGTAACTGGGAGTGGAAGCCGACCCCAACATAGTTGTGAAAAGGCTACACAGATGGATGTCCTTCTCTACCAAGATATCTCTGCCAATCATTGAAATCAATTCAGAAGTTCACTCATGAAAACTTGCTAACAGCTTCTGCATCTTTCTTCATATTCTTTTGCACCTATAACATTAAATATGGCCATTCACTTCCTAAAACCAATTAAACTAATAATCCTGCTCACCCTTATAAGGAGTCTGCATGAACAAAGCCAATAAATCGTGTGTGTTATAATGTTATAAATCAGCGCAGTTGATTGAGCGTTGCAGAATGGATGCAGGCGCAATGGTGAAAGTGGTGTCGAGGTCGATATTGTGTTTGTTACATGAGCCTCTTATTGGTGTAATGTTCCCCTTAGGAGTTCAGTCCCTCGGGAGATATTTGCCAAACTATAGCCTTGTTCCAAATGCTTGGTTTCGGAATTTTATAACAAGCGACTGTCTTGTTTTCCTTCTAGATAAGATCTCAGATAAGTCGAATTTACCAAAGACATCTCGAGTCGTGACGTGTGTAGCTTTAACCAGGGATATGTCGTAGCTTTGTATACAATTTTAAAGAGGCACTCTAGTCAAATTATCTCGATACCTCACCAACGCTTTGTAAGAGAGATAGGTCTACAGTAAGCAAGAAAAGAAAGTAGCTGAAAGCTACACCCGTGCGCGGGTCGGGCGCGGAGCGGGTCGGGAGCGGGATCCGCGCACGCGTTTCGTGTGCTGACACCTATATAATATAAGGAATTACAATATATACACGCCCGCCGTATTGCCGTCCCGACCCGCGCCCGACACTCACCCGCCTTGTGTGTCCGTTAAGCTTTAATCCTGTTTATACGGGACCGAGGCTTGGCGTGAAAAATAATCCCCTGAGATGCTATCCAACTATTTATTGAACTAGGAGTTTACAGAACCAACCCAGTTCATTAACCATTTCCATATCCAAAAGACTAAATTACATAACATCACGCCTGTATTCCCCGAAGGGTATGGCAGAGGTGTAAAGATCAGACCTAGATCTCGCCAGTTATGTTTGAGTCCCGTGTAATAGGGGGCGCGCCTATTGCCTTCAACCGAGCTCATATCCAGACCGAATGACGAGACTGTTAATGAGAAATTCCTGATGGAAAAACCCAATAACACTTTAATCGAACCCAGGACCTCATGGTCAGCAGTAGCGCTTGCGACCACTAGACCAACGAGGCAGTGTTCCAAGACTAAACTAAAAATTACAAACCCTGACATATTTAGTATCAGTTGGTGCGTAAAGTGTCAGTCAGTTGTCATTGATTGCCAGCTGTCATACGCCCGCATGACTTGAAAACTAAGTGAAAAGAGAAAATCGGTTTTCAATGAAATACGTTACAGGTAGAAAGTGTTTTCCGTTATACTGGTATTGGTGAATTGCAGCAGAAACAAGATAAAGTACAATTCCGTAGCCGACCGCAAGCGACAACTGTAGACGACGTGTCGTCGCGACACGACTGGGTTCTATGTATTCTTCTGTATTTCTATGAAGGCGACGTGTCGCTAGCTACGGAAGGTAATTCATAGAAACCAGTCGTGTCACTGCGGCACGTGTCGCTTGCAGTTGCCGCCTGCGATCGGGTACGGAATGGTACCTTAAGAGGAATTTAATCTCATTGGAAAATCGAATTAATATTGTCTGCTCCTTATGATGCAGAGAGAAGAAGAAGAAAAGCTTAGTATGGGCTCTTTTTATTGTGAGTTATTAATTTGTATTAAGTATTTCAAAATTAAGACATTGTGACGTACATAATCGTAGAAATTTACAATTTATTGTTACCAGGGCCCTGCTATTCAATCTATTTTATGGAAGGTCTTCCCGCTGCTATGTGGCTTCCGCAAACCTGAGATTTATTACAGCACTGACATGTAAGTGTCACGTCCATCTTTTAGAAGAACTTGTAAAGAACCACTGCTGTACTGTCTCACAATGACTTACATCAATAAGCGATCATAGATACGGACACCTAAAAATTGTCGGGATTCCAACAGGCAGAGAGATTGGTGAATACAGTTTCTATAGGCTGAAATAAAAACAACGCTGCTGCGCACACCTATTGCTTACGAAATCCTTTAATCTCCTCAAAGACACCCTCAAGAAACCAGATTACTGTTAACCTTTAAAAATCAACATAAATCCCTGAAAATTCAACGTACATAAGTGTATATTAGGTACACCCACAATTCCAGTTATGTTTAAGTCCCATGTAATAGGACGCAAGCCTTTTGCCATTAAATTAACGATTTTTTAATAAGAATTTGATTTAAAATATTTTCCCAATCAACTCTGAACCTTATACTTTACTAATAAAGTTGTAAATCTATTAAAGAAATTTGACATATTGTAGTAGATTGATGTACTGGCGTCTGTACAAATGAAGACTCCGGGCTGCTACAAAAAAAATTGCTGAGAAATTCAACGATAAGCGAAGTCTTGATTCTAATTTTATGAGCAGTTATCTGAAATATAATTGCCCTTCCGTGAGTCGGAAAACATGTTAATAGCTGTCATTCGTGGATCTTTGACAGTCGTTACGGGTCGTCAGAAGCCCGAAAGTCTGACAACCAGTCTTACCAAGAGGTATAGTACCCAGTAACTGGGTTGTGGAGGTTAGAAAGACAATCACTCCATGTAAAATACTGATATTCAGTTGCATCCGGTTATCTGGGAGCCGACCCCAACATAGTTGGGAAAAGTCTAGGCAGATGATCATGATCTGAAATATAATATTAAACCGAATAGTTATTCCTTAACATATAGTAGACATCGCGGAAGGCAAAAACAAACACAAACTGCACTAAGAAACATAAACAAGTACAAGACCTAGACACCTAGGCATATCTTGTGACCATACGGCTACTTTTATAGTCCCCCATTGTGTCAGTACCGTTTCAACGGTAACCACGCACCATCGTCTATGGTTCATTTGTTTTTAAATAACGTTTGTGACATTTGAATGGAAGTGCACTTTTGACATTTGTTTGTTTTGAAAACTGTAAAGTTATGGTTTTAAATATAGGTTAGTCGTGTCTGTTTTCTAATAAGAATCTGGGCCCGTGGCACTGTCCATGTTTTATGTTTTAATATCCGGGAACAACTATTCCTCGTTAAAATTTCATTAAAATCGATTGAGCCGTTCAGTACCTAATCGTAAAACAGACAAACAGATTTTCCCGTCAGTTGCGGTGTTTTTCAGAATTTTAAGGAAATGGTAGAGGTCCTTAACGCGGTTCATAATATCTTGACAGGACAGCAGACGTGTAGGCTTTCGGAAAACGTCCATTCTTGATTATTTTCCACTTTTGTTAAAATGTTATTTTTAGAATTTCTACTTAATGAACTAAACAAAAACTAGCCAACAGTCTACTACCTAATAGGATAAAAAAAATAATCAATAGTACTTTGACATGTGACGCAAGTGAGAACCCTGACCGTCACGGTCGCATTAAATATTCAGCTTTGTATGGCTTTCACAGCGCCATAGGGTTTGCCGACTTTCATTGTGGCTCTCTAGGGGATTCTGTATGGGTTGTGAAGGTTGCGCGAGGAAAATGGAAGGTATTGTGTGAATCGGAAACTAGACAATGCAAAAATGTCCTACGAAAATTATGTTTTTCGAAAATTCAAATCTGTGTGTGAAAAATCCCATAAAATAAGGCCTATTCACTATTATAACCTTTTTGAATGCTCTTGTACGGAATCTACGAAATTCATGCGTTTTATTTCAGTGTCATTCGCCAGGCTCTATTTAAAATTGAAATCGCAATTTGAATAAAAACAACACCATATTTTTAGGCACCCAAACAAATTAGCAAAAAGTCACCGGGTCAGTTACCCTACAATATTTCATCATGACCCATCATCTCTGCACCCTGTAAGGCACAGTCTACACCCACATGCTACAACAGTATCACCATGTATGTACTGCCAGTCTGCCACTATTCCAATACAAAGCTCTTCTAATCTGTACGTCACACCAACACTACCATTTAAGGCTTCCCCTATCTACTAACAAACGTGCCAGTCTCGACGCGAACTTACACAGCGTTGCGCGCGCGATAAAAAATAAATCATTTTATAGTTTGTGATTTTTTGACGTTAAATTTTCCGCGGGAGATATTTATTTTTGTTTTAATTTTTGACATTCGAAGTGTGGAGTACTTTTTTTTAATAAATAGTGAAGTAACAAAATAGTTATAATTTAGTGATGGCGGTTTTATAGTGAAGTTTTTTTAAGTGTATCGATAAGAATTTATTTTTTTATGTGTACGTTTATGTACTTTAATATTGGTGAGATCATTAAAGTGTAAAATAGTACTTAATTTCAAGTGCAAGTTGCTAAAATATATTTTGTGAGAATTGGGGCTCTTGAGATATTCATGAAAATTGTTAACAAGTTTTTCTTAGAAATTGTTACTATAGGCAAAAAGTAATCCTTACTAAGATATACCTGCCTCAATATTAGAGAGTTAGAATGTTTAATTATTACAGTTTAAATATCAGTCCACGTAACCAAGTTACTTAAATATCACACTACGTAAAATAAATTCACACACGTAGCTTAAAACATAAGCAAAACTCACACATTACAAAAGAAAACTCTAAATTGCAAAAAGATACGCAGAAAATATGACAATCGAAAGTTAAAAGATTTAGTACGACATTATCCGTTAATGAGGCGCTTTAATTATTTAATCTAGCTTTATTAATATCCTATTAATTGAAATTAATTTACCGTAAAACAGTTTGTTGATGAAAAAATTATAAGTAATGCTCACGAAAGGCAAAGGAAATTGCGACTTATGAACAAAATTATATTTATGGGCAAATACTTAGATGGATCAAAATACCTACGTTTATTTGAACGGCTAGGATAGCTAAATAGGTAAGTAAGTAGATAGGCGTCTTTTTATCTTACCTATTTTTTTCACACTAAGATTGTTTTTATGTACTTTAAATTGTTTTTATTGTCATTGCAGGTATAGTGGTCGCAAACGCTACTAATGAGCACGAGGTCCTGGGTTCGATTCCCGGGTCGGGCAAGGTGTTATTGGGTTATTCTATCTTGAATTTCTCAGTAGCAGCCCGGAGTCTGGATTTGTGCCCGGTTGATGGAAATACACACATACTTACATTATGTTTAGCCATAAGCTTAGATTTAAATTCTAATCTCCCTGAATAGAAAACTAGCCTCATAAGGAAAATGTCACATAAAAACACAAACAGACAGATGTATAGAGTAGAAATGCATCGCACAAAAAGCCGTGACAATTGAAAAGATTTACACCAGCGAATACCGTAAACAAGAAACTGAAGCTCAATTATGCTATCAAATGACTTAATGCTATCAAATGATCAAATGGCTGAAACTTAATTATGTCGTATACAACTCAATAAAAATTGTTTTTGTTTTTTTTTCACACAAATAACGATGTTTTCCAATTGTTATTCAGTCATAAAAAATATTTCTGCAATAATTAGATATTATCTTTTTTACGATATTTAATAGATAAGTTATTGCGAATTCATGGGTTCCCATCACTAGTTTCGATATAATCAACCATAATTTATTGAATTTTAACTAAATAGTGCTGACTCGAAATATTTACCTATATTATAAATTAGTATAGATAACAAATAGAGTGCAAATACGTACTGATAAACCGAGAAAAAGCACTTCGATGGATAAAACACTGCCTATAAGTTAAAATATTAGATAAAAACAAAAACCGCGTCATTTACCACAGACAAAACATTTTTCTTCTTCGTGTCAATGATTCCATTTTCAAATTTTATATAAGCTTCGACTAGCATTTAGCCACGTGGACAGCGGCATTGACCTTGCAAAGGTTTTCGATAGTGCAGTGTTATTGCACAGAGAGCACGACAAGAGATGTGGCAAACATTATACCTACCCATCAGCATTCTCTTGACCTTCATTAAATTTATTTGCGGTCGGCGACACATGTCTTCTTCTTCCATACTTATCCTTCATCTCGGTAGTAACCCCCTTTCTAGCCGTATCATCATTCACATAGCCCATCCATCGTTTCTGCATGTCTTCCCCTACTCCTACTCCCCTAGCACTCCAAGTTCGTACTCAAAACTTTCCTCACGACATTTTCCTCAGTCCTCCGCCTCATGCCCATACCATACAACTTCTTAGCCACCGGCACCCGTGCCACTTTAAAACTTCCTCTTATATACTCATTTCTTATTTTCTCAATTCTCGAATTCACTCATCAAAACAAATAAAAGACAAAACACTTAAAAAACGTCCCCACAAAAAACAGAATAATTCAATGACACAATAGAAAGCAAGTTACTATTGCATTTCCTTACACAGTACAAAATTGATTTACAGTTAAAATCGATACCGTAGTTATTAATTATTATTTGACATAATGCGCCTATGCGTTATGTAACAGGCAGTTAACTTTAACTGTTTCACCAATGACAGTAACATGTTACACGCATGAAATCATTCGGTATGCTAATCAGGTTGTAACATTGATACCTTAATGTTTTACATACTGTTTTCTCTAGCCATAGCAAGCCAGTTTAGTGCTCGTAGTACGAAAACGATAATTTATAAAATGCTTGGTGGTTAACAGTGGTGCTGGTTGGCCCCTGTCCATCTTTGTTAGTATATTATTACAAAATATATCTACCGTTTCTGTATATACGTACTTTATTGCTCTACCGTGAATGAGCCCTGTCAAACAACCTGTTCCTCATTGCCTCACGTAGGTACAGATGGCTGTCGCGCTATTTCTCAATCTCAGCACTGTTAATATGCCACATCCCGGATAAGTCAACATTTTCCATATCCTTACACAGAGAAAGTTGAACTTTGCTATAAATAAACTAACATGTATTTTGTTACACAAGTTGTTGCTAAAGTTATTTTATAATGAAGGTTAGTAGTTATGTATGGAGAGGGAGAGGAAGACCCAAAAAGATAAAATAAAGAAGAGATTGAAAGTAGGATGGATTGCGTGAGGGATGATATGAAAGAAAAGGGAGTGAAAGATGGATTGACGGCTGGCAGGGGAGAATAGAAGAAAAATACGTGTTGCGACCCCACGTAACATGGGACAAGGGTTGGAAGATCATGATCACTAGGTAATAATTATAAATCACTCCCCTTTTACTTGTGTCGTGAAAGGAGACTAGGAGGTTGTGGCAGCATCTAAATATGCAAACTGAAATAAAAATTCTGAATCGCGCAATTAGAGTTTACCGCGCGAACAGCATATGTATATAACTTCCCCGATATCAATAGTTGGGCAGATGCACGCCAGACACGACACCCGTTTGGTTGAAGGATCCTCCTTTTTCTATAGAGGGTGAGTGAACTTTACACCCTGATCCTCATGCCTCTAAAAGATCATGCATCTTAAGAGTAAGGAGGACAGCAGTGTGATCATATATATTATGCCAATAACAATAAACTGGGATCTCCAATATGTCAGCCAAAATGTGCGATTACTATGATCTACAATATAACTGTTATTAGATACCAGTTCCTTGGTACAGCAGTAGAAAATGTTTATCAAAACTCTATAATAGTAGGCGAAAGTAATATAAAACAATACCATATAAAATTCGGTTTCTTAAAGAAATCACGTTTCTGATATCACATTATTTTTGCTCACAAGTTACAAAAGCAAATCGAATCATTTCAAATACCTATAATATTCGCGTTTACTTAACCGTCGATAATATCGGTGTGCTTGCGATTTCAACTCTAGCTAGAATCAGGAGTAGACATTCAACAGAGACCAAGTTCGATACAATAAAATCGAGCTGCGTTGACATCCCATTACCATTTACCATTTTAGTTAATACTTTTCCAGCCTAGTCAATAACAACATTGAGAATAGTATATACCCAAGTTTGCAACCCTAAAAACTTTGTGCTACTCCCATGGTGCTCGAAAAACTGTGAAATTCTGGCACTTAAAAACGCGTCCGTAAGAAATATTAAAAAAAAACTCGCAGTTTTTCGAGTACCATGGGAGTAGCACAAGGTTTTCAGGGTTGCAAACTTGGGTATAAACTACTCTCAGAAGACCTAACTACATATAAAAGAATCATAGTTACATGGCGCTTGCGACGTTTGCATTTTTGTGTGTCGACATTGACTGAGCTAGTTCGTAAGTCACGAATTATTTTTTGTGCTTCTTGGCTGTTTGCAATTTCACCCCTAATTCGTTTAACTTAAGTTTTGAAGACGATATTTTAACACCAAGTGTTTACTATTTAAACACCATATAAATTATCATTAAGGGGTTAGTTGTGGAAACTGGCACCAAGTTCTTTTTCGTTTCACAAGTCCGCTGCGTTCAATTTGGTGCATCCATCGTAGTGACATCGTATCCATCGTTGTGCTATTAGGTACACCTTGGTCTCTGTCCCATACCGACTCATTTACAGCTAAACTTGACAGTTTGTCCATGACTAACGGTGTACATGATGTGTACCTCGCAACAAAAACGTGGGAGTACAACAAGTACACGATATGCATTGAACTATCACAATGCTCACTTGGAATAGTGAAACATGGGTGTACATGAGTAACTGTGAGTACGAGCATGTATTGTATTTATTTCTTGCCAGCTTAGATGCATAGGTATTTGTATTTTATGTGTGGGCTGTTACATTTTTCCCATGTAGGGATAAAAGTTTACTTTCAAATCGAAATACTACTCTTTCTATGTTTCTAGTACCCATGACCTCTAACCATTGCAAGTTAAGGGGCCTGCGGAGCATGCGTTGTTCATACAAACGTAATACCAAAATAATTTGTAAATCAAACATATTCTTAAGGTAGTGTGTATTTATTCCGATTGGATTACAGAATATCTAGGCTTCCAAATATATATTTTGAATGGACACTGATATAAAGACGAGATATGAGGAATTTAAAAATTCTATAGAAAACTTATTTTTCTCATAACTCGAATACGCATGCTCCGCAGGCCCGTTAACCAGTAAGGCTTTTTAGTAATTTGATACAGCCTCTTCAGTCATTTGTTTTCCCTAACAATTTATGTATTGCTATCTATGATACCAGTGTCCATCATTTTGAATTGAACAATGAAATGGAAGTAAAACAAAAAAAAGTAACGGAGTACGGACCAAAAAATCTTAATTTACGAGTAGTAGCATTTTCATTGAAATTAATTTCGTGTTTTTTTCCTGTTAAATTCTTGATGCAGTTACGATGATGATCTTTTGGGTATGCCACAGCCATAACAAGACGGCCTTGCAGAATTATATACTTACAGGGTGTGGCGTAAATAATGGATAACCCTGAAACTGTCGAATGGCCAAATTATCATCTATGATTTATCCCACTTATATCGCCATAGGTAATTATGCCCATGGATGACCAAAACTGGGAAAACAGCTTAAAAATCCATTTATGTTTATTGCAGATAAACGTTATCTGTAGACTATTTTCCGTAATATTGATATAACCCAAAGCGCTTTGCCAAACCAATGAATAGTGAAGGGAACGTCTACTTTTCTTCAAGACAAACGTTTAAGTCACTTAATTATAAGTATTTAAATAAAAGAAATCTGTCAAATGACCCCGACCCCGCCTTTATTTACAAAGGCGAATTAAATTTCGAAACGAGTGAGACTAATTGTGGCCATTGTCTTAAACGATTAAGTTAAAGTGTTGCCAGCATTAATTAGAATAGAGCACGCTTAATTCGAATAGAGGTTCCGTAGAAAATATGGTTCGATTAATAAATAAAAAGATTTTGGCGTACTAGCTCTATCGCAACTGTCGCAAGCCAATAAAATTAACTACTATCAAATGAGAGCTTTTTACCAGTTTTCAGTCGATTTCGGACTCGAAAATAAGAGTTTTCATTACTTATGGCTCTGCGTGACATTTTCTAGTTTTAAACACGATTTTGGTAGACATGACATAAAACACACGGCTCAGAAAAGACTGCTTGTCATAAATGTTGTCAAAAAGAATAAATTCTGATTTCAAAATTCACTCTTAGTGAGTGAGTAGCTTTTCCCGCGGTTTCACCCGCATGTCTCTATCTCGTGGGGAATATCGGGATAAAAAGTATCCTATCCACGTGTCAAATTTCATCCAAATCTGTTCAGCCGTTTTACCGTGAAAGCGAAACAAACAAACTCATTTTCGCATTTATAATATTCGATAAGATTTATACTACTAAGACACACGAACCAAATACGAAAAACAGAACCCTAATAAAGCCGCAGTTACACAAGCGGGCCTTGCGTTCAGCCAATGCCAGCACATTCTCGCGGCAGGCAGCGTTACTAATCGGTTCCTTCTGTGGCGTGTCGATATTATCACGTTATGTGTTTACTGGCTGATTGGCTGAAAAACGCGGGTTACGTCGTGTACAGTGAGGATTATGTTGTGGCTGTTTTTTTGGAGCAGAGGTTATTATTTTTTTTGTTCTTTTGAACTACTATTCACCTTTTCATAATTTTTGAAGTCAAGGGATTTATAAAGAGAACAGTATAAGTACTTACAAATAGGGTTTAAGGCATTGTTATACAGGGTGGCGATTTAGTCATCTACATCTGTCAAGGGGGTGATTCTACCCACCATCCTAAACAACTCTCGCTAAGACATTCATAACCGATTCGTAAAAAAAAAACTATTTCTATTCAACCGTAGACAGACTATTTCGATGCATATATGAAAAGTTTTTTTTACGAATCGTAAGTATCTACAGATAGTGCAATCCACGACGACGCGCCCCACTCCGCGATGACTGTACTGTAAGCTGTACTTTAGTACGGAGCGGAGCGGAGTGGGGCGCGTCGTCGTCGATTGCACTATCTATACATGACTTTAATAGCGAAAGCTGTTTAGTATGACGGGTCAAATCACCCCCTTGACCACACTGATGCAGGTGACTAAATCGCCACCCTGTATGTATTTACAGTTTCTATATTTTTGACATACAATTTTTAGCTATAACATTGAAGTATAAAGTATAGTTAGCTTTATAGTACCTAGTATCTGAAGGAACCCAATATGAAACTCAAACTCAAAGCATTTATTTCAAATAAAAAAATTACAGGCACTTTTGAATTGTCAAGGAGTCGATCAGTCAGAAATATGAAGCTAGTTGCCCATTCCAAACCGTAGGTTCCTATGGAGAAGAACGGGCAAGAAACTCCACGGTCACACTTTTAAATGCATTATATATGGTTACAAAATATTGGTTACATCGTTCATATTGAAGTTATACATGTGAGAACAATGCAAAACATTAAAAGCTTCCGTTAGCAAAAAAAACAAAATTCAAACATAAAATTAAGATTAATAAGAAATTATTATGCCAAGAGTAATTTAAATAACATAATGAACTTCTGATAATGCTGTCCAGGGGCCTTATGAAGTATTAATGCCATAATTATTCCACTGCGTAAAAAGGATGCAGCTAGTGGCCTTGTATAGCACAAGGCCGCTAGCTGCATCCTTTTTTCCGTCTCTCACTGACACTGGAATAATGGTGGCATTAATACGTCATAATACGGCCCCAGTTTCACAATCAGGGTTTTCACTATCACAGAATCCCCTGAAGCAGAAAGCACAGGCAAACGGATATATCCCGTTTATTATACAGTTACACAGAACCCTAAAGATACCCTGACAATCATATTTTATTACTTCGTCATTATTATAATAACAAAGTCATTGACCCACTTATATTGTTTCGTAGCGCGAAGATCCGTAATACACCAACTCCTACGCATCCTGCCGATAAATTATTAAAATGTGGTAAATTCCTTAAAAAATATAATGTTGTGTTATTATGTGACGTTTCATGGTTTTTATGGGTAACTGGGATTTACCATAATAGAGGATAGACATCCGGAGTTTTTAGAAATCAGTTGTCTGGGGCAGTTGTATCCGCCATCTTGATTTTAAATTATTCATGTTTGTTTTGCAATTGTTTACTATTTACTCATTTTAATCGGAAGCACGTTTGTGTTTGTTTGTCTAACAAGATTATCGAATTACGTAGGTAATTAGATTAACTGGTATAATGTAAATATTACCTAATTGAGATACTTACCTAGAGGTCTAGATTTATTCTTGATCTGTCTCCTAATTATTTTGAAAAATTTAACAGCTTCTTATTTAGACTCGCCCCCTATTACATGGGACTTAAACATAACTGGCGAAATGTGGGTGTACTATAGGTACACCTCTGCCTAAGCCTTCGGGAATTACAGGCGTGATGTTATGTTATTTTATTAATTGCTCTTTTTAGAAAGGTGCTTACAAGTGCAATAAAACTATTTTGCATATTCTATACTTTTCGAATTCATTCGCGTGATAACATTAGGAAAATCGAAATACCTTTTTCACAGTAACATTTCCTGACGTTTAGAGTACTTTTCATCGTACAGTCACGGTCGAGAGAATCAACAAAACAAACTTACACAATGTGATTTTAATTCGTTAAATTACCAGTTTATAATGTATAACATTAACGTCAAAATCGATTACGAAATAGAATAGTTTATGAAAATTTTCACATCGCCGAAAATTGTGTTGTAATATTGGAAAGCGCATCACTATTATGTCGGAAGTACCTACATCCGGCGAAAGAGAAACGTCGAGCGTTCGAAAATTCAATCCGTTCGCAATTTGAAACTGTTTCAATATTCATGGACGAGTAAATGAAAAGAGTGTTTACGCTGTAAACAGGTTCGCTTTTGCGCTTTATTGTACCTAGACTTATTATAAATTTTTTGAATATAGAACAATGATTTTATAAGCGTGGCTTAAACTGTAGGTTTTATAGTATATTACGTATATTGAGCTATTATTATTAGTTTAACTCACTGTAACTAATTGTTTTATGCATTATCTAATCTGATAGATAAGTTTCACAACTTTACTAACCGTGTTATTACGAAAGTATCTGTTTGGCACGTTTTACGGTTAATTACTGAACTGATTTTTATAAAAAAATGGTACCTATTAGCTTCATCGGTGTATAAATCGAATGCCTAAAAATTAAATTATCTACGTATGTCGGGTTTTTCAGTAAATTAAGTGATACTTAGAAAATCTAGAATAAGAAATTACTAAATAAAAAATAACTGAATAACCTACAGATAAAGTTATTGATGCAATCGTTTGAAGAAAATCGACTACCCGTGTCAGGTCTGCACATCATTTTGTGTAGTTCAGTGAAGCTTGCCAGTTGCAAAATAAATGTTTTTTTTTTCCCAAAGGGAAAACGCTTTTGACGAAGTTCTTGTTTTTATTTTATTGACTGTCGATAACCAATTAGCGCGTCAGTTCTGATTGCTTTATATAGCAATTGTATTTCGTAACCAATCAACCAAGAAGTACCTACCTAATTGCTCAAAACTTTTGTCTATTACCTTGAAAAGTTTATTCAGACTGATAAATTAGTACATGTTTTTAAGAAGAAGGGGAAATAATTAATCACAGATCATCGCTCGCTGTCAACATGAAAAAGTGCCCAAAAGGTTGGCAGCCAAAAAATAGGCCAGCCTTCGGGTCACGTGAAGAGTCGACCAATAGCTTGGCGATGTCTCGAAAAACAGTGGGCACTCGGACCCGAACATAATTATTATGTATAAGTTCCAATATTATTGGTATATTTTACTCTGTTCTCTTTTAAATAATAACCTATTTTATCTAGAGCCCTCATTATATACATTTCTTCTACATTATGAGACCTGCATAAATATAATTTCATCATCAAATTAACGTTGAACCGCGTCATACTACATTATATTAGATTCCATGGGTCATAGTACATTGGTTATACTTGAATAACTCTTGTGAACGCTTTCTATGCGCTTTCTATGGTTCAATTGTTTTCACAGTTTAGTAATAATATAACGAAGAGGCGTATTTAACTAAGTATCGGTTAAAAGTCAATATGCTAGTAATTTCTGCTGGTTTAAGTTGTGGAGAAAAGCAGTAATTGGTACTAACCTTGAAGTAGTAGGTAAAAGATTTCACGTTTGTTTATTTATCAGTCTCTACAAAGTTAACTTGTTAAATACATAATTAACAAAATCATTATCTTACGACTTTGCGTATGGAGACTTAGATGAATAAGGAAATTGAATTGAAAGAAAAAAAACTGAAATATATAATTTATGATTCTTGGACTAAGCACTATTATCACCATCATTATTTTGCTCTTAATAACTTAGCATAGCCTAGTGGTGTGCCCGTCGGACTGCCAGTTCATAGGTCTCGAGTTCGGACCCTTGTATAATTGTCACTTGCTTTAAAACGGTGAAGGAAAACATCGTGAGGAAACCGGCATGCCTGAGAGATATTTTCTCGATGGCATGAGAAGCCAAATCAGACGGTCTCAAAACTCTGACAGTCACTAACCACACGAAAAAGAAGAAAATACCATAGACTGGTATTTTCTTCTTTTTCGTGTGGTTTTCTTCTTTTTACTGTCCCACTGCGGGGCAAAGGTCTCTTCTCATACACAGAAGGCACGAGCACTGATCACCACGCTTGCTCAAGACGGGTTGGTGATTTCAGACTTATAAAGGGTGATTTTTTAAGAGGTATAGGATTTGATTTTCAAAAAAAACACAAAAAATTTGAAAAATTTGATGAAATCTTTATTGGAATCGATAGAACGATCAATATAATTTAATGTTTGAAGATGATTTCATGCAAATGCTGGCCGCGGCTCCGGCATTGGCAAAATTGGAGGAAGATCCACTTTTTTTATTGAAAAATTGTGTTCAGCGACGAAGCTCATTTCTGGTTAAATGGATATGTCAATAAGCATAATTGCCGCATCTGGAGTAAAGACCAGCCAGAAGCATTGCAAGAGCTACCACTGCATCCCGAAAAATGTACTGTTTGGTGTGGATTATGGGCCGGTGGCATCATCGGGCCGTACTTTTTCAAAGACGACAATGGCCGAAACGTTACTGTGAATGGCGAGCGCTACCGTGTGATGATTGGCGATTTTTTTTTTGCTCAAAATGGAAGAATTGGACATGCCTGACATGTGGTTTCAACAAGACGGTGCCACGTGCCACACGGCACGCGAAACAATGGCAAAATTGAGAGCCGCCTTCGGTGAACAGTTTATCTCACGTTTTATGGCCCGTCAATTGGCCGCCTAGATCGTGTGATCTAACGCCTTTGGACTATTTCTTGTGGGGCCATGTTAAGGCTCATGTCTACAGGGATAAACCAGCAACGATTGACGCACTGGGAGCCAATATTGAAGCATTTATTCGTGATATACCGGCTGATATGTTGGAGAGAGTGTGCCGAAATTGGGCCTTGCGAATGGGCCATCTAAACCGGAGCCGCGGCCAGCATTTGCATGAAATCATCTTCATACATTAAATTATATTGATCGTTCTATCGATTCCAATAAAGATTTCATCAAATTTTTCAATTTTTTTGTGTTTTTTTTGAAAATCAAATCCTATACCTCTTAAAAAATCACCCGTTATTACCTACAAGCTGCGCCCCGCGGTTTCACCCGGATAAGTTCCGATCCCGTAGGAATATCGGGATAAAAAGTATACTATATGTAAATCCAGGTTATAAACTATCTGTGTGCCAAATTTTATCCAAATCTGTTCAGTAGTTTTAGCGTGAAGAAGAGACAAACATACCCACTCACAAACTTTCGCCTTTATAATATTAGTGTGATAAGTCCAGGTTTCCTCACGATGTTTTCCTTCACTAATGTCCAAGATAAACTCAGAAAGTAGACAGACGCGAGGCCTTATCAGTTGGGCTATCGTGACATTCTGCCCTTATCGCAATTTATTTGGGGGCGGTGCAGAATGTCTTATTCTTCCATACTTCTCTATTTGTTGTCACCTCAGGAGTCACTGGACTAAGATCAGAAGAAATATATCACTATAAAGCTTTTGCGCACAGAACAGATGGTCAATGACGCCGAAAGGTTCTGGAGTGGCACCCGCGTACTGGAAGACGTAGTGTTGGAAGACCTCCCACAAGATGGACCGATGAACTTGTAAAGGCCGCAGGAATCCGCTGGATGCGAGAAGCACAGAACCGGTCGAAGTGGCAGCGTTTGGGGGAGGACTTTGTCCAACAGTGGACGTCATTGGCTGAAATGATGATGCTGAAATGAGATCAGTCTTAGGCCCGTATTACAGAACCTCATTCAAGACAAGCATTACTAAACTAATCAAAAGGCTTTAAACGAGTTTTAAGTAATGCTTGAGTTTCAGTCTGTTTCAGTACAGAGCAAACGCCCTTTCTCATATACATAGTAGTAGTAAAATGATCATTGATTGTCTCTGCAACTGGAAAATTTCAGAAGATTATTAAGTCTAGGGTTTTCATGAGTTGAAAATCACCCATATCTAATACTTAGTATTACTCAGTAGTCTTAGATGTCTTTCTAGTTGTATTGTTAGTTGTAATCTCAATATAGGTACTCGTAGTACTCTCAAGCACAGGACTTCCCTGTTGCAGTAAACACTTCAAGAAAACGTGTAGTGTTTTTGTCAACTGACTTTTGTCTGTCTGTTTGATATTTCTGTCCTTCATAGGCCTTAGGCACACAACATTTTCATTCTGTGTGAGAAGTACATAAATTGTTTATATGAACTCTGAGACACAGCTTAGTCATAGGTAAAAAATAGTTTTTCGAAATCCCTCTACCATTCGGTGTTTATTATTTATTTATTACATCCGTATCTTTGTATAAAAGTGAGGATTTGCACAGCGGATGTACCTAAGTTTTATCTAAATGACTTTTGTATGCAAATGCGCACATGAGTGATAAAGTACCAAGTCTGTTATCTTTACATATCATATTGTGTCCAGTTCTTATCAGTAAGTAGGTGTAAAACCTTATTAATAGGTATAATTTGCGTGCTAATGAAACAATCTAGGTTTTATTTGATAAACTTGAAGTGCTAATGTACATACTTGTGTTTATTGTTTTGACGTCAAGATGACGTGCAGTTTCACACGCTCTAAGCTTTAAAAAAATAAAAAATAGTAGTAATAGTAATTATTTTGATCTTTGAATTTCCAAATAATTGTAGTAGGTACTTAGTTATGTGAATTCTCGTAGGTACCTATCTGCTAAATTAGGAATCACTAAAAAACATCGGGGTTAGGTTAAAGTGCATACCGCTGTGATGTCAAACTAGAAGACACGGCGACTCTGCTCATCTGCTTATCCATGAAAAATTCCCTGCGGATTTTTCAGTAGCCTAATATTTATCTAACAAAAAAACAAAAAACTAATAAGCCAGATTTAATAGTAGGTATAAACATTACTGTGTTCAAACCCAACATGGCTGAACACTCAACTACATAATTACGCGAACGGCAGACAGATGACATCCGGCTCGATGAGATAGCTCACCCCTCTTCCGCTTCCCATTGGGCACCGGCACAGAGCGGCACAATTAGTTGTTGTGACATTAATATAGGTAACAATGGCAGTGGACTCATGTCTATGGAGCAATGTGTACCTCATGTTAATGTTGTGATTTGTGGAAATGATATTGAGAGTAGTTGAGCAATATATACTGTGACGAGTATCCAGTCCACCAGTTTATAATTCGGACCGTAAACATTTTTGTTTTAGGCACTGAAGACTATGATATTTTTAATTATGGAACCGAGAACGTAACGTTGAACTCTTTTTTTTGTACCTACGTCGTTATTTTTCACGTTCCGTTTCCGTCAACCAGCCATGGTGGTCGGCCATAGGCCACTTAGATCATCAATCCTTTATGGCTATTTTACTTTTGGATCATTAAAGTCGCTGTTTTTCAGCAATCAGTGCTGAAAATTATTACAAATAAGTACGAATTCAATTCGTTCCTTTTATGTCATTTCAATCGAGTGGTTTACCATCGAAAGAAATGTTTGCTGTCATACGATACGATACAGGGTGTTGGACATACGAAAATGGTGGATAGGTGGGGTCATCTGCTACTTACTCAGCCCTAATTTATTAATCCCTGGCTCCCTAATTATATCCCATGGATATTTAAAAAAAAAATTGCTTTCTTCTAGTTTCAACACTTTCTTAACTTTAATGTGTAATTTTGATTAAAAATGGTTAAAACAGGCAATTTTTTTTTTAAATCTTTAATTATGGCAGATTCTCATAAAACTATTGCTTTATTCAGATGTTAGCTAGAAAAAAAGTTATGAGTCCTCAAACTTACAGAAAGATGTAAAAAATACTTCAATCTTAATTTCAACTTGCATTAAAAAAAAAAAAAAAAAAATTGGGCTGAGTAAGTAGCAGAAGACCCCACCTATCCACCATTTTCGTATGTTCAACGTTCTGCCAAACACCCTGTATCTCTGCCTTTATACGACTAAGATTGAGGAATTGTTCAGAAAGATAGTTTCCCGAATACTTATTTCGATTAAATAAATCCTTCAAGAGTCGAGCAGCTTATCCGCTTAGCATACCTATATCTGCAGAATCGGTTCGCAGTTTCCAAGTTCCTTGAGTTGATCCCAGTTACCCAGGTGTGTAATGGCTGAAATGCGATAAAAAGGTTAAATTTTGTCACTGTACTCGATAAATTCTAATATCAACATAATTAAAATTATACAGTAAAGCAATAGATTAGTGTAAAATGATATATTTATCCTTAAATTCTGCAGTTTTCCACAGAGGCGCGGCTGCTTGCGTCAGCGCGCGTGTAATTTTGCAACCACCCGCACAAACTGAGCACCACGCGGGACTTTCGCCGCGCCTTGCACTTGTGGCCAAACTCATTCACACAACACAGTTCATTCTTCTCTAGATCAAGATCAAGAGTTAGTAGAGTTGCATGTGTTCACTTGATCGGTTCGAGTATGCCATGGGGGCTTTTTCGCGAATACCTAATGCTTCAAATAGTCTTTATAATAATTTAATTCACAATAGTTTTTGCATTATACACAATTCATAATATTCGCGTGGGTTTCCTTCGCAAAGCAAACTACGAAAAAATGCAGTAAATAGTTTATATGTATGGTCTAAGAGTTAGCCATAAACAATATATTTAAGGCCACCAATTGTAAAATGTCACATTATTATAAATATAAACTAAATAGTGTGTGCCTTGACCTGAAGTGTACACAAATTATAACCTCTAAAATACGGTTTCAATGACACTCAGCGGAACCTTTTTACAACGACTAAACAAAAGTAATGTATACCTAATTTAATTACGAATAATTCCATTATACTTAATTAGTGGATACTATACCCACCTAATGTTGTTTCAGTAAAGCGACCTACACGTGACTTATGGTTGATACAAATTATCTTTTATTGTTTAGCAATTTCGCAATATTGATAATTAATTAGGTATAATTTAATAAATAGACTATTTGTCTGTGCTCACGTTCGTTGATATCATATAATAATCTATTTAGTTTTGTGTACACTTATTAAGGTTTGAAATCACGACTAAAACTAGCTTCATCCTTCTGACTGATTGACTTCTTGACAGTACAGAAGTGTATGGATTAATTTTAAAAAAATGCTTGTAGTTTGAGTTCGACTTATCTTCTTCTTTTCGTCTGGTTAGTGACTAACCTGATGTCAGAGTTTTAAAGCCACCCATGGACCTCTGACTTGGCTTCACATGCCGTCGAGAAGTATCTCTGAGGCATGCCGGTTACCTCACGATGTTTTCCTTCACCGTTTTTGAAGCATGTGATAATTATACAATACGCACATGAATCCGAAAAGACAGAGGTGGGTGCCTTGGGTTCGAACTCGAGACCTATGACTTGACAGTCCGACGGTCACACAACTAGGCTATCACTGTTATATAGCTCGACTAATCAGGCTATATAATTTATAGAACTTTGAAAAGAGGCTATTGAAATAATTAGGCCATTGTGTTAAGTAGGTTATTTTTAGGGTTGCCAACTATACTATTAAAACAGTAGATATTATACTGTTTTCACTGATATCCAAGGCCATACTCTATTTTTATTAGAGTATGGCTTTGGATATCAGTGAAAACAGTATAATATCTACTGTTCTGTTCTAATGAAACTTTTTATGTTTCAATTACTGAGTACCAGCTAGCTTTAATACCTTTATGATACTATTAGATAATAGATAGGTACTGGTATTACAGTTAATTTTGCCACCTCAATATTCACAGAATGAGTGTTTTCAGTTATGAATGCTAAGTGGTGGGACGATAGAAATAGAGCTTCATACATTTACAACAAAAAAACTCCACATTTACTTGTTGAGGTTTACGAAGCCTTCACAGTTGGGGCTAAAATTGATAAGTTGCGCGAGAAGCACTAATGAATTATGTATCTATTTAAAAGATCAACATAAAATACTGTTTATTTTTCCGAAATCCTGTTTAATGTCCACTTTGACCATAATATCCAATGATATTAGAAGTAAAAAGACGTAGATAGGTTACCTACTAGCATTCTATCTTCAAAAACGGCACTATGTCACACTATTATATGACACGTGGAAGTAGGATGGCATGTCGTAATTATCGGGAGCGAAAAAGAGACAAAACGATGAAAATGTGGCTAGTTAGCCAACTTTTGACGTGCCACTTGCGGAACGTTTATAACCTATCTACCTCTTTTTACATATAATATCATTGATAATATCCTTTTTTCTTTAACAATAAGTTGACAACCCTAGTTATTTTGCCCAGGTAAGTTCCTCGACCGCTCCATTCTTGCAAAGAGGATGAACTATTTAGTAGTTAACTAGCTACAACGTATCTAATGGGACAAGTGTGATTCAGGGATAAATACTGAAATCTTACAACAACAACAATTTACTGTCGAGCCAAAGTTATGTACTAATATCATCTCTCTCTCTCTCTTTTTTTTGGGTGGGAAATCATCAAATGACTCCTCCCGCTCTAGGTGGAGCGGGAGGGTGTGTCAGACTCTTACTGACTAAAACCCACCCGTGTTCCTTCTCTTGCCTGTGCAATGCCAGGGGGCCACGGTATCCCTTTCGGACTTTCCCGCAACCCCGGCAGGCAATGGTCTCATCGGACCCCTTCACTCGCTGACACTCTTTGAGGCGCGCGTGGAACACAACGCGCCGTCAACCCGGGCTTGGTCCTTACCGGACGTCGAGCTACCCATTGCTCACCGTCCGCAAGCCCGCGCCTACGGTGGCCGGGAATCGGCTATGGATTCCCGACGCCCAGGGCGTCTTCTCCTGCGGCGGCTAGGGGCGTGAGGGCGCGAAATTTGCCTCTCCCTCACGCGCTCCGCCTCCTTTGCAAGCATTACTGCTTCGCAGAAGGAGGTGACGGCCTCCCATGCCCTCTCGCTCTAAGTCTAAGGAACTAGGACATAATCAAAAAATTATAATATTCATATGAATTGGTCGTTATCAGTAACATTGGCATTGGTAATCCGTATTGCGTGCGATCCTTTGTTATCATCTATGCGCATGCACTTCATACTTTATCGTTAACCGCGATATTCAAAATGGTTGAGCTAAATGGTGCTGATCCATGCGTCATGTTCGTGAACGGGCGCCGTCAGTTGGGACTGGTCATCTCTTAGCTGCCATGGCTTATTTTAATTTATTTAAAGTTTTTGAATGATTCTTTTTTATTACGGACGCTTTCACGAACGTGCACGTCTTATTACATTGTTCTCACATGCATAATTTCAAAATGAATGATGTAACCAATTTTTTGTATCATTTTTTTTTATTTAAAAGAGTGTCCGTGGAGTTTCTTGCCCGTTCTTCTCCATAGGTACCTACTACGCTTTGGAATGGGCAACTAGCTTCATATTTTTGACTGACCGACCCCTTGACAATTCAAAAGTGCCTGTAAATGGTTTAATTGAAATAAATGCTTTGAGTTTGAGTTTGATAAAATGTTCAACTACCGCCTACCGGCTACAGTTCTGAAATGTGACTAGAAAAGAATCAACAAGACCGATTATACTTTAAATTCAACCTTCTAAATTCATAACAATACTATTGAGTGAAGGGTTGGGTAGAGTTAGCTATAGCTCCCAGTCTAGGAGGCAAAGAGTCATGTTTGTTTGACATCTACAAATTCCAGGCGGATCATGAGATTTTCCTGATGTTAAGTCCAATGACGCTATTCCCGAGTCGCGAATCAAATCAAATCATTTATTTCTTTGCAAACATGGGTAAAGTTATCCATATTTTACCGTTACGTGGGCATGCAAAGGCTTACAATTCAAAATCTAAAAAGTGGCAGATCATTTGAATGGCAATCTTTATGTCAATCAGAGTAAGAGCATGTCAATAAGTAAGAAAATTTAATGACATTAATATTGATAAATCCTTTATTTAATCCAATAATAATTTATACATAATTATAATTAATCTAATCATTTATTTTCAATCAATCATCAATTATTTAAGTATGTCTCCTTTATTTTTATCTAATGATCTCTTATTAAAGAAACTAACCTTGTTTTAGGCTGGATGTGATGCGGTATGTCTCCAAGAACCACAAGGTTTCGATCTTATTTTCTATGTTCTGTTACAATAGAAACTTTAGAAAGCCTTAGAAATATAAAACTGGCACTGCTCGCTGGTCGCTGGCTTTTTGCGGCTGCTCGATGATGCGTCCCCGCGTCAAGCGACAGGCGTTGTTTTATATTGTAGGTTCTTTGTAAGGTAAAATCCTCTAAAATAAATAAAGAACTAAAAAAAAAATGTAGAATCGTAGGTACTTTAAAAAAAACTTTTACATTATTTATTTACGTATTCTTAAACATTTTTTTATTATTAATATTCAAATATGTATCTATTTTATTTACCTACGTCCGTGTGTCACTGCGGGGTGCCAACTGAAAACCAGCGCTGGGTGTCTGACGCCCAGCAAATGCTGAGATGGTAACCCTTTCGGTATGGGCACGCTCAGCAAAATTCTCCTGCAATTTTATTGTTATGTTTTTTGTTCTGTTTTTTATGTGTTTGTTGCTGTTGTGTTGTGCCTGTGTCGAATAAATGTTTTCTATTCTATTCTATTCATAATCAGACATAATAGGCAGCGTCTCTAAGATCCATTGCTCAATGTAATCCATACTTCCATATCTACTAATACTATAAATTCGAACGTAACTCTGTCTGTATGTTACATTTTCACGCCTAAACGCATTTCGATCAAATTTGGCAAGGAGATCTAAGATGGCATCCTGGGAAAGGACAGAGGTTTATTTTTGTCTCAAACATAATCCTAAAAACACATACATTTGAACTTTCGTATCCCTAACTTAAGAACTGCTGGGTTTCCCATACAAACTTTTATCCCCTATATCACCCCATATATTATTGTTACCATATTGTTGACCTACATGCATGAGTCAAAAGCGTTTAATAATATAATCACCCCTTTTAATACAATGGTATTCAATATCTGCAACATTTGTGAAGTCACAATTAACCGGTAACCGACGACGTTCAAAATTCATATCAAATATGAAATTGATACAAAATATATCACACAGTAAGATAACACAGAATGACAATAAGCGTCATAATCATAACACATCGATTGTTTCCGATAAGATAACGTATTATGAATACCTGATAAGTAATAACAGTAATATCTAAACTAGGCACTACAGGAAGCAAGTACTTTCTAGAAATATAAAATATTAGATAGCTGAAGATGAATGGAGTCTGTTACGGCAGAGGAAATTTTTTCACAAATTTTCCACCAGTTTTTATTACAATTTTGATGTCAACAAGTGTTTTTCAATAAAAAAATAAGCGTAAAAAACTGGTTGCCAAATTTTTATAGAAAGTAGGTATGTAGTGACGAAAAACTTATTTAAAAAAAATCTTTTTCTACCAGCCAAAGTTACTGGTATTTAATTATGTCATAATAAATAAAACTACTGCAAAAGCCTAATTTACAAAATAATAGACCATGAGCCCAAATCTCACAAAAACAAAAATACATTTCCAACTTAACAAATGCATAATTTTCAGTATATAATTTTAATCGTAAAAACAGTTATTCATGTGTAATTAAGTGTAAGTTATGAATAAGAATTGAAAGTGTAACAAACAAATACAGACGTATAAAGTGATGTGAGTGTGTCGATAAGTTCGGTTTCGAGTAATACCTACTGTCGATAAGATTGGTGATATCGATAGTGAAGATGATGTTGTACATTACTAAGGCTGAGGAAGTGTCCAAGAGACCGCCGAGGAGAAGGAGTATTAGTGCCAACATTAAGGTTAATAATGAAATTTCATTTATTGTAATATTAGACTCAATACGATATAATATTTTTAAAGCAAGTGAAGAGTGTCTAGGCAGGCACGACGCATCTTCTTGGACTAACATTTACAAATGGTACCTATGTTGGAATTAATGAAATTCAACCTACCTGTTTAAAAAAATGTTTGTTTGAATTTTCCAAATACTTCAAAGTTCCAAAATTATTTAACAATTAGGGAACAATTTCAGTCAGAATCTAGTGTTTGCATTATGTAATTGGAACAAAGTTGCTTGCACTAGGAGTTGATTGGTAGAATCGTCACGTAAGGAAAAAGCGTTATGACTCCATATGACTGTCTCTCTCTCTCTATCTCCTTCTATTATATACGAGTGTGTGTGTGCGAGCATCGCGTAAGGAACTTCGTTCCTGACGGCGGCAGTCCCCTGAACGCATACGATTTTTTTTTGTCTATGGAAAATGATAATCACACATACAGCATTATACTGCGACAGCATTATACTGCGATAGTCTGTGTACCTAAATGATTGAACTGAAGTGATCTGTTGAAGATAACTGCAGATGACTTGATGATTTATCGACGATTCACAGGACTCATTTCTAAAAAGTAAAAAGCTGCACTTTAATAGAGATATATTTTGTTATTTTTTCACAGCAATCAGACAGCCTTTCTTTTTCTTAAGACATAGTTTTACTATTTATATTTTGCTGCAAGCCATTTCTATTTCCTCCCATTCCTTAACTATCGCACCCATTAATCTTTCAATAAACCAAATATGAACCATATAATATTAGTAATTAATGTTTATGAAACTGCAATAGTTAGTATTACGTGGCGTGCCGGTAGAACAGACGGCTTGAATAGCTAAACATGCTAATGCAGCGTGCGTCCGGCTTGTGATTTATTTCAATAAGATTATCTGTACTGATTAGCTTGGGTTCTAATGTATATGGAAGATTTTTTTTTCGTTATTTGGAACAATATTGTGATTATGTAATGTTGCTAAATCCAATTTGTACTATACTTAAGTTTTTACAAATAAATTCTCTTTTATCTTTTTAAGTTAGATTTTTTTTTCTGGAAACTACTTGTCCGAACAAACCGTTGGAAAAAAAAGTTTATGAGCCCTGTAGTTTTTGCTTTTGAGCTCACTAAATATTACTAAATTCAATTTAGAATGACAATCAGTATTTTTTGTTAGCTAGCTAAAAGTTATACTAGTTTACTTCATTACTTCCTAGGGTTTAAGTTCCTGGGAATAAGTGAACTCTGGTTATAAATTACGAACGAACATAGTAAAAAGTTGAGCGTTCAAATAAAACAATATAGTTTAATTTTCTTTTTCTTTTTGACCTTGAATCGAATCAACAATGTTGCCAAGGCCAGATACATAAACGCCAAATGAAAGTGTTATGTCTCCTGATAAGATATGGCATTTAAATATTTATCTGTCGTTTCCTGATACATATTGATGTAATCGTAGAAGGACGTGAGAGTTTACAAAGGCCTATCAAAATAATAGAATTTTCTCCCATTAGTTACCAAAAATACGAGTAATATCGTCGATTCTAAACAGATTATCAAGTAAGTTGATATAGTAAATTTCGTAACTTGAAGCTGACGGCCTATATCGCGTAATTCGCGTTTTGCTTAGTCTGTAATTTTGGTTGACAAGGACGCAAACTCCTTAGCTGTTGGTCCCGCTCGTCATTTGTAGATCTTTGGCAGTCATTACGGTCAGTCAGAAGTCCAAAAGTCTGACAGCTAGTCTTACTTAGGGGTATCGTGTTACCCAGTAACTGGGTTGTGGAGGTCAGATATTTAAAATCAATTTATTTTTATTTATTGTTGACATAATCTACTCATTACAATGTTTTTTTAGAGTTGTATTGCAATATGTGGTTAGCTAGCGACCTCGACAATTATTTATTTTACCTCGATGGTCCTAGTTTATCAATCATAACTTCTAGTTACAGCTATATGTAAGCGGGCACGCCCTTTATGCCTGGAGGCTTTATTTTCTTTTTTAGATATTGTTTACGTTTAGTTATTTTTATTTCTGCTTGAGTTCCCGATATTTTTTGGTTGGTATATTGGCGTGTGCTAGCTGTCATATGGCTATTAATTTATAATTTAAATTGACTTTTGCGTAATGTAAATTATCTTGCATACTATTGTATAGAATCATTTTTTTTTTCTAACTGAACAGACAGCTGTGCTGCTGGGGAGTTTATTGCGCCACTTCTTCTTCCCAGCAAAAGCACTAGGAAGTGGTGAAGGGGGACTGTGTTATGTAATTGTGACGTTCGAAAAGTGTTGATTCTCAGCCTAGTTTGAATAAATGACTTTTGAATTTTGAGATGGTAGTCGCCCCATGTAAAATACTGTGTACCATTCGGCTGCATTCCGTTAGACTGGAAGCCGACCCCAACATAGTTGAGAAAAGGCTAGGCAGGTTGAAGAATGCACACTAAATGCGGTCAGTTTGCATCCTTGTCTACCTAATTCTAAATATGTTTTACAAAGATTTTAGTAATAGTAGACCTATTTGTAAAGGAGCTCGTCCAGGATATTACTACCACAGACTACCACCACACGTATCTCTGCCACCAAGCAGACCAGTCTGTGTTCCGATTTCAAAAGAGTAGGTCCTTCCCGGAGTAGTTACAGGATAATGAGACATTACAGCTTTGTCACACTCGCGTCGCCTCTTGTTTTTTCAGATATATTTCGCCAACTATACCTATGTCAAAATCTTCTCATACTAACAGCATCCTCATCTTTGTTTCCAGCGGCACCATGCAGGCATATCGCAGTCATCTTGCAGCGATGGCTCCCTCCTCAGCGTCGGCTCCTCAGAGATGGATGACGACAGCAGCAGCGGTCATCACCACTCGCATGACCACTCCAGGAGCGACCAGTTCGATTTCTACAGTGAGTATTCAAAAATTCTAAATATTTTATTTCACTTAAACGTACATTGTCACTTATGAAACATCAGAAGTTAGGTGCACGGTTGCAATTGGTCCTTTCCTATGGAGAAGAGTTGGCAAGAAAATCCACGATTACTCATGAAGATAATTGGCTTTTAAAATATTGATGTTCTCCTTAGCCTTTTGGAGCCTATGAAAAAGGAAATAGGATTGTAGCTATGTTTCGAAGTGCCTCAATCGAAATAGCTTTAAAAGACCAACGTTATCATTGTTGCCTGTTTCCGGGGTAATGAACACTGGTGGATGACATAATAACCACCTGAAATAACAACCACCATCAATACCAACCAGCTTCAACTAAGCCTGTAGCAATAAGCTGGATTTAGGCCTCAATCTTGTTTATCTAGACTTCTAGAGTATCACAGCCGGTGGGCTGTATTTATGTGGTCAGCTATTTAGCTAGCAACAGCTTGGTCAAAGTCATTTTATTTTTTCAATTTGGCACATAAAGGTAAAAAAAATAGAATTGATTCTCGTCGCCCAAAAGGGTTCGTATGGAGAAGAGTGGGCAAGAAACTCCACCGTTACTCTTTTAAAATGTTTTACAATATTTTGTATACATTAATTATATAATTATATGTGAAGATGATGCCCCTATAATAAAATTACTATACCACAATAGGTAATAATAATTAAAAATGAAGCAATGACATACATATTTACGAACATTGTAAAAATAGACGATTTTCCTAAAGTATTACATTTTGAATAGAAAAATCCATGTCCCAGTGTATGAAGCTATTGATTAAAGCCTGATTGACACGGCGCTATTTAATTGCCTGTGCCATACATATGTTGAAGCAACAATAAAATTTGTTGCTATATAGTCATTTATTGCTTAAATTTTATTGTATGCCACAAGCTCTTGGCGAGCTTGCATCGTGTAAATCAGAATGCTGCGGCATCCAACTTTCCATTTTCAAAAATACATTGTAAAAAAACTAGCAGTATACTTAACACAATTAATATCCCATGTTCCAGACACGTCCGAGCCACCTTCCGGCGTGGCGCCACTGTCGCACTCGGCCGCGAAGCACAAGATGGCGGTGCGACCCCGCCGCACGCACGGCGCGCCTCGCCGCAAGAAAAACAACCCAGTTAGTATTGAACTTTAAAGTAGGTGTCACTGTCCTATCGCTTTGCTTCCGTCCTTGTGTTTCCAGCTTTTAGTGTTGATTTTTAAAGGAAGATGGCGCAAACTTACCTTTGTTGAGTCGTCTGAAACATGGAGACCTTAACAACTACATTATTTGTCCTGTGTTTCTGGCACCTTAATCTTTCTTTATTTTTAATGTAAAGAAAAATTAGAGAAATCAATAATTGCGATGGGCAGCTGGATGACAAACACAGTGTCATCACGCCGTGCACCGCTGATATTTTCGGTCCAAACGTTTCTTATTCTTCCTTATCTGCTTAAACGTTGCGAGTGAGGAGTTAATTGCCCATGTCAATTGAAAACTAAAACAGATCAACTCCTTTTGTGATTTTTTGTCTGTGTTTATTTTTGTGTCAGTGCGGTTCTTAGGTGTGCTGCTTGTTATTTTTTTGCTTTCTAAACCAACTGCTTCTGTTAAGGTTATTCGTAATTCTGCTCTTCTAACAGAAGCTTTCTGCTAAGTGAGTTCTTTGGTTTTCTATCAAATCACTCACGACGTCTATTGTCCAGTTTAAAACCTGACCAAATGTTAAATATGGAATCCATAAAATTCCAGATTGCCGCATCAGCCTTGCCGATAACGCCTGAACTGAACGAAGAAATGATACGAAGCACTACTCCTGAAGTCAGCCACAAACATTCAGAAGTCGTTACTGGTAAGCACTCGATTATACACCTTGTAACATTCAAATAAAGCTTTTTATTCTTTGATAACATCTAATGGTCAAACCTTCTCGTTTCAGATTCATTCTCTTCATCGACCACTACGAAGCATCATATGATCGTTAAAGAACAGCATCAGCATGTGAACAGGGAACTCACAAGAGTTCTGGAGACTCCGAGCGATACTAAGCTAAAATCCTCGTCCTTACCTCCTGGGTTGGCACTTGGTCATCTTGTGGGTCAGTCGCCTGCAAAGCTTAGCATAGCAGAATCCAACACCCCAAGGTCCTCGATCAAAAGAAGCCAATCTAGCTCCCAAGGGCAGGCCCTTAGAGAGAGCTCATCGCGAACCCATGAGGAAACCATCCAACCTTACCATTCAGAAGAGAGGATGACGAAGTATCGCATGGATAAGAAAGCCGATGAATCTTGCCTCGAGAAGAAATCTAAGTCAGACAAGAAGTCAGAGAACGAAGCAATAAAGTCTTCAAAGAAAGAGGAATCGTTCTTCAGTAGACTTCTTCTGAGAAAGAGCGGGAAGAAGTCTAAAAAAGACCAGACGGATGGAGATGGTCAGCAAGAGATTAAAAAGTCTAAAACTGAGAAACCTGCTGCGCAGTATAAACCTGTTGATACAGAGAGAAATTTTCACGAAGGACAAGGGTACAAGCCGGTACCCGCTGAAAGAACCCACAAATCCGCTGGACAGAAAGCTTTCGCCAACCAAATGCACAAGAGGTTAGACAACAAGGGCGCTTACGTCCAAGACAGCGCGTACAAAGATGTGTACAGCGCTGCCAAAGTCCCCGGTGTAGAATACAACATTACTGATCTCAAAATCGCAGAAGAAACCGACAAAATGTTGAATCTAGAAATGAAAAGTCGGTACAGCAGACGCGAAGAATTCTGTGAAAAGATTGAGAGAACCAAACGGACTTCTTCTAAAGAGGCAATTGAAGATAAGAGGGAATCGTTTAACCTGCACCTTGATAAAACCAAGAGACCAGCGTCAGTCCAACGACTGGTTGATCCATTTTCCTCTAAAGCATTTATTAGTAATGAGGTGTTGAACAGAGCACAGGAAGAGTCTCCAGCGATCTCAGATGATGAACCTCCAATCAGAGCGATGCGCATCAAAAATGTTCCCAACGATTATAACATGTTCACAAGTGGTAGCATGCCGAAGAATATACCCTACTTCAACCAGAGCATGCTGGCGTCAACTTCACCCCCCAAAACGATTAGGCATCAGAGTTCCGACAACATTAAACACCGGTCGTCTGAGCACGTTTCCGATTTTACTGAGAAATTGATCGAATGTAAACGTGAATCAGCCCGCCATGCTTCTAAAACTGAGGAGTCTTACGTCAACTCCGCGATGAGGTCTCTGGGCGATGAGTATGTGGAGACTCGCAGCAGCATCGGCAAGTCGCACAGCTTCCGGTACGCGTCAGAGACGACCTCTATAAGCTCCCAAGAGAATCAGATGCCTAGTCTGCCGGCCATCGTCGGCATTTCTGAACCGTTACTAGAAAGCTGGGAAGTCAACTACAGGAGGAACCTGAGCGATCGAAACGACTTCTCCAAAAGAAATTCAACCAGAAACTACGGTATCATGCACGGCAGTGCCGAAGCTAACTACGATAGCTTGCCGAGTACCGATAGCAGTTACTTGGATAGCCTCAAAACTGATGCTAACGAAGATAGGAAACTCTTCACTAATAGCATTCAGATTACGATGAATAATAAACGCGACAGCGATATCTCTCAAATAGAGGCTAAAATAGATGATATTATTAGTTCGCCTAAGCCCATTATTGCCCCAATACTCAAGTCTAGTTCTTTAGATAGCATTAAGAGTAGCCCAGAGAAGCCGATGGAAGATAGACGGAAAACTATTTCAGTCGAGAGCGCTTTAAGTGCCAAACACAATGTGCAAAGAGAATTGAAACCAGAACCCGAAAGTTTTATATCAGTTACTCATATAAATAAAGAACAAACCCCAGTCAAAACGGTGGAAGCACCAAAAATTTATAAAAGTGATGAAAAGTTACAGAAATCCGGGTCTAAACCTGGAGTCCCGGAGTTTCTTAATATTCAGTTGAACAAAGTTGATGCGAAACCGACTACAAACATTGTTTTGACAGCTAACGTTACGCCAAAGAAACTTGAAAGTCCGCCAGTAGAGAAAGAGCAAGATGTGGAATGTTTCCAAATCACTGAAACTAAGACACAGAATATACCTGTGAGAAGGGAATCTATCAAGAGCAACAAATTCGTTGAAAATATTATTGAGAATACTCAAACTGATGACAAGAACTCCCCACTTAGTGGAAGGAAATCTGTCATCCCTGTTATACCACAAAGCCCTTCCACACCCAAAGCATTCTTCAAAAGAAAAGCAATGAGCGTCGAACTACAGGATAGACCAGAGAAACCACGAACAAACTCCATGAGTACTGACGGAAGCACGGAAAGAATTTACGATAACATATCTATTGATCAGAAATCCCATTCAAGCTTCGGAAGCAAGAGTTCCATTCAGAGCACGGACAGCAATGACATCAAAACTCCTGACAGACATGATGAAACCGTCGTATATCGCAAGAAACCTGGCATCCTCTCTAAAGAGCTCCGAGGTGACAGAAAAAACGATGACGAACCAGAACTGATGAAAGTATTCGCAAGAAGATCTTTAAAACTGAAAGATTCTGAAGCTGACAGCATTGCCCAAGAAATAGCCGCGATAAACAATAACAAAGAAAAAGAAGAAGGGGACGTGCCACCTACAAGAAGTAAGATACTAAAAAATGAATTTAACGCTTCTATAAAATCTAGGGACAGTGACAAAGAAAATGAAGATGTTATAAAGGAAGAAGAGAAGAGATTGGTTGACATTGCTGCCCGTGTGAGCCAGTTTGGTGCTCCACATTATCAAAGAAGTGTTAGCATTAACAGTGTAATCGTAAACAATGTATCATCTAACCCTAAAAGAGACAGCGCTCCCGTTTACAGAAGCGAAGTAAACAAGTATAAGAAAGAAGTATCAGACTCAACTCCCGAAAAGAGACTTAGAAATAGGACGTTCCCTGACCCATCAAATGACAGAGAGGACATTAAAAACATAGCAAAAAGTGAAGCAATGGCTTATAAAGCCGACACTTTGACGAAAAGGCCGTGGCAGAAGAATGATGATAAGTTCAGATTGTCGGTCGATAAAGATAGGAAAGAAAGTGCTGTGATAGACAAGGACGGAGATTTGGAGAAGGATGAAGGAGGGAAAGAGAGAGAGCCTTCGGGGGAAGCCGATGCGTCTCCCCAGTTTAAAGGGATTCTGCAGATGAGGGCCGAGTGGGAGAGGCGAGCAAAACAGGGCATGACCAAATAATACTGGTGCTAGGTACAAGGTAAAACTATTTTATATCTATTTAATTCGTCAAGATATATTTCCTTCAGATATAAGTTATTAACTTATGACATGAGAACTGGTTTGCATATATGTTGGTTAAAGAAACTGTTATCAAAGGGACGTGGCTAGAGTGATGAATATATATATTTATATATATATAAATATATATATTCATCACTATGAATTTAGAGGAAGAGGAAGACCAAAGATACGGTGAATTGATTGTGTAAGAGGTGATATGAATGAAAAGGGAGTGAATATGATAACGTGACAGATACCAGGGGAGAATGGAAAAGAAAATATTTTGTCTAAAAACACTAGTCACGGGAGGTTCTGCTTTCGTGTTTGTCAATAATTTAGCGGCATGGAATTTCTAACCTTTCCTATCTGCGAATGGAGAAGACATTGTTTGTTTATCGCCTTTTAAAAGTTAGTAGGTATCTTGTGTTGTTTCTAAAGTTGTTTTCATGTTTCAGGACGATGAAGAGATTGCTGTAAGAAATTGCGTTACACATAGTATATAATATATTATAAATAAATAGATTTAACTAGCTTAGAACATTCTAATCGGCAAATATCGAATGTTAATGAGATGTATTAATTTAATAGTTTATCCGATGTTAAGCCAATGTATTTTTGAGCGTTATTACAATAATAATATAGTAAATAGTTTCTATTTTATTAAACAAACACTATTAATGTATTGAACCGGTCACTATTCGTGTATTGATGACGGAATACAAATTTTATTCTATAGTTTTGATGTTGTTTTATTTTTACCTACTACGATTTCTCATAGTTTCTTTTTAGAAGACGTTAGACAGTAAAAAAAAATCTTAGGTACAGCTCGATTCAAAATTAATGGCGGCTCGGAACATAAGGCGAGTTGCTGGTGTACGTTACCCCAGCAGGAAAGTGTCTCCTAGAGTTATATGAGTGGAACGTTTAATTGGTGCCTTAGCTGCTGTAAATGTGCCCCCACATAAAAAATGTGTGCCCCCTGTCGTTTTGGAAAAAAACGGAAAAAACGATTCCTGCTGGGGTAACGTTTTTCTAGCAGGAAAATTCTAAACGAATGATCGGAGAGAGAAAAATTGTGCATGGCCAGAGAGCTTATATGTGTGCCAAAATGTGCCCCCAAAAATAAAATCTGTGCCCCTTCAGGTTTTCGAGATATTGCATTTCCTGCTGGAGTAACGTTTTGCAGAATCGTATATCTCTAAAACCATTGCATGTGCCCCTGTAGAATAAACATACACGAGTAGCTCTTAATGTGTGCCCCTTAGTGCCCCAATTAGATTTAAGAAAATATTTATAGTTTTCAAGTTATCGCGGTTTTATGAAAACCCGAAAAAACATCGCAGTGCCTAAATGAGACAAGGTATAAGTTCGCTGAAAACTGTATTCGGTCCTTCTTTACGCTAATAATAACCATACAAAGTTTGAAAACTGTTCATGCATGCGTTTTTGAATAATCTTGCTAAAAGTCACAACGATGGTGTCATAACTTTGACGGCAAAATACAAGGAACCGGCTCAATCCCAGATGTGGAGGTGTAAACCAAAATCTTGTGCCATTAGTCAAAAATATATGGTGAAAATATTCAACTTGGAATATTTCGCATTAAGTAAATATTAACAAAAAACCAAAATATGTAAACAACCGCTGGTTATCCGACCAAATTCGAATGACTACTAAAAAGCGACAGATTCATACATATCGATGACCTTCTTTACTTTACTCACTAACCGGTTCACATGTGTTGTGCCTGAGTACACTGAACTAGAAAAGTAATAAAATAAAGTTGTTATTGGATTATATTCTACTAGCTGTTTCTGTGACTTTACACATGATTAAGTAGCCTAAAATAAAATTTCAATAAAATGCATTTAGTAATTTATGTGTGAACGAAAGAAATACATCCAGATATTTGCCAGGTCTTTGACCCAATGGTACATATGTTTAAAAAAAATATAGTTCATGAAATGTGTGATGAATACCTACTACGAAAAAGAGGTAGCTCTTTTTTTTATATAAATAAAAAGCCCGTATTTGTCTATATGTATATATATATTTATTGATAAGCCGTAGGTTAGATAAAATAACATTAAGATTTTCATCATTAATAGAAGATTCCCTTTTTTCGCCTCCCCACACCGCTGCATATATCTTTGGCCCCGCGGCATCCGCTGACGTCGTGTCGCAAGGAGTCGCTTTGCGCTTTGCTTAGCTTGGAGAAAGTGAGACAGCTAGTAGGTACGGTATTAGTGTGACAGAGACAGTGTAACGTCGCTCTATTATGAATAATAGGTACGAAGTGTTTATTGACTAGGAAGTGCGTTTGGATGATTACTGGGTATTGGTAAACAGTTGCAGTTATGACGCCAAGGACCGCGTTGAGTCATGCGGTTGCACTGATACTGTTTGTTTACTTTTTTTTTAAGTTGGTGAAAGTGGCGTTAAGCATTTTATAACAATTGTTTGGTTGTAGGGGTGGCATTGTTTCGACTTATTTAAAAATACTTGTACACTTATCAAGTACTTGGATTTTTTTCATTAAGTACCTATTTACCTATTTATTTATTTTTAAACAAAAAAAACTAAATCAAGTTGTTTGTTTTCATCTGAAAGGAACATACTTTCCGATTGGTCCAGTAGAAATTTCATCAAAATCGAGTCAGTGATTTGTTTTCTTTTTTGTTTAATACGTATTTTCTCTTCTTGTGCTAGGTTGATGACATATAATCCCTTAACATTGTAAAAAAAGAAATCATGACAAGAATTCATAACCGTGCGTTAGCACTGGCGAAACATTCACAACAACACATGTTTAAATCGTTAGTTTCTGTCAAAGTTCCATACAATATTTGACAGGAACTAGAGATTTAAACATGTTTTGTTGTGATGTTTCGCCAGTGCAAACGCACAGTAAGACTCAACCACAATCCGTCAACACTCAACATTTCACAGTCAGGGCTGTATCTTTTTTAGCCGAAATAGCTAAATACTTGATTTGATTTTTACAGAATGTTCTATGGCCACTATAACAACAATAATATATACTAAGCAGGGAGCAACTTGCCAATAGGCAAAATGCCACCCATTTTGCCTATTGGCAAGTTGCATATCAACAAGCTGTTTCATTTAATATGGTCACAATGTGCATTTAATATTTTTTTTATTAGCCCCAAAACTTTTGAACGCGACTGTACGGACAACAGCTTAGGTATATTACGTCCAATAAAGAAGGTCATCGATATGTATGAATCCGTCGCTTTTTAGCAGTCATTCGAATTTGGTCGGATAACCAGCCGTTGTTTACATATTTTGTATTTTTGTTAATATTTACTTAATGCGAAACATTCCAAGTTGAATATTTTCACCATATATTTTTGACTAAAGGCACAAGATTTTGGTTTACACCTCCACATCAGGGATTGAGCCGGTTCCTTGTATTTTGCCGTCAAAGTTATGACACCATCGTTGTGACTTTTAGCAAGATTATTCAAAAACGCATGCATGAACAGTTTTCAAACTTTGTATGGTTATTATTAGCGTAAAGAAGGACCGAATACAGTTTTCAGCGAACTTATAACTCGTCTCATTTAGGCGCTGCGATGTTTTTTCGGGTTTTCATAAAACCGCGATAACTTGAAAACTATAAATATTTTCTTAAATCTAATTGGGGCACTAAGGGGCACACATTAAGAGCTACTCGTGTATGTTTATTCTACAGGGGCACATGCAATGGTTTTAGAGATATACGATTCTGCAAAACGTTACTCCAGCAGGAAATGCAATATCTCGAAAACCTGAAGGGGCACAGATTTTATTTTTGGGGGCACATTTTGGCACACATATAAGCTCTCTGGCCATGCACAATTTTTCTCTCTCCGATCATTCGTTTAGAATTTTCCTGCTAGAAAAACGTTACCCCAGCAGGAATCGTTTTTTCCGTTTTTTTCCAAAACGACAGGGGGCACACATTTTTTATGTGGGGGCACATTTACAGCAGCTAAGGCACCAATTAAACGTTCCACTCATATAACTCTAGGAGACACTTTCCTGCTGGGGTAACGTACACGAGTTGCTGCGCAGTAACGTGTTTATGGGTCAGCGGGGCTGAGAGGTGTGGTACTGCGCAGCGAGTAACTAACTTCCGAGCCGCCATTAAGTTTCAAAATTCAAAATTCAAAAAAAAAAATTCAAAATTCAAAAGTCATTTATTCAAACTAGGCTGAGAATCAGCACTTTTCGAACGTCAAAATTACATAAGACAGTCCCCCAAAACGCCCACCCTTCACCACTTCCTAGTGCTTTTGCTGGGAAGAAGAAGTGGCGCAACAAACTCCCCAGCAGCACAGCTGTCTGTTCAGTTAGAAAAAAAATAAAAAATGATTCTATACAACAGTATGCAAGACAATTTACAATATGCAAAAAATAATTTAAATTAAATAGCTATAATTAATAGCCATATGACAGCTAGCACACGCCAATATACCAACCAAAAGCATCGAGAACTATACTCAAGCAGAAATAAAAGTAACTAAAAGTAAACAATATCTAAAAAAAAAAAAAAAAAACCTCCAGGCATAAAGGGCGTGCCCGCTTACATATAGCTGTAACTAGAAGTTACAATTGATAAACTAAACTAGGACCATCGAGGTAAACTATATAATTGTCGAGGTCGCTAACTAACCACATATTGCAATACAACTCATAAAAAAAACATTGTAATGAGTAGATTATGTCAGCACTAAATTAAAATAAAATTAAAATAAATTGACTTATAAAGTAAAATTATAAACAATTATATAAACTCATATAACCTGTCAGTAGGTAAACTAATTCTGGAGAAAGAACATTTAAACATTGTCTTGAGTTAATCACAGCGACCATCTATTCTTATCATTTAAGTAGTCGTTGATAGAATAGTATGCCTTTGAACAAAGGTTGGACTTTAATTTAGTTTTAAACGCATTAAAAGGCAAATCTAGCAAAGAAGAGGGTAGCTTGTTATAAAAGGTTATACCAAGCCCAACAAATGAGTTATGAACCTTATGAAGCCGGTGAAAGGGAGCACGTAGTTTATCCTTACTTCTTGTGTTAACATTGTGAATATCACTGTTTTTAGTGTATAAGTGTATATTTTGCCTAATATATAAGATGTTGGCGAAGATGAATTGTGATGCCACTGTGAGAATACCGATATCTTTGAAAAAATCTCTTAGAGAAACTCTGGCACCTAGCTGGTAAATTGCTCGAATAGCTCGTTTTTGGAGGACAAATATATTTTGAATATCTGCAGCTTTGCCCCACAGCAGAATACCATAGGACATAACGCTATGAAAATAACTAAAATAGACTAACCGAGCTGTATCAACGTCAGTGTATTGTCTTACTTTTCTGACGGCGTAGGCGGCCGAACTGAGCCTTCCCGCTAGGCTCGATATATGTTGGCCCCACTGAAGTTTGGCATCTACTGTTATGCCCAGAAAAACTGCCGAGTTTACAGTTTCAAGCACCTCTTTATCTAAGACGATGTTGGGTCCTAGATTTCTAACATTTGGAAGGGCAAACTTTACACATTTCGTTTTTTTGGCATTGAGAACTAGGTTATTTGTCGTAAACCAATCCGTAACCATTGATAGTGCACTGTTTACATCGTCAAAATCTTGTCTATTCCTGTCTACTTTAAAAATAAGAGAGGTATCATCTGCAAACAGTACAACTTCACAGATACCCTTTAAATAGAATGGTAAGTCATTGATATATACTAAGAACAAGAATGGACCCAGTATTGAGCCTTGAGGTACACCTAACTGAACTGGTAGCCCAGAAGATTTTACACCATCAACATCTACACATTGCGACCTATTATTTAAATATGAATTTAAAACGTTGAGAGCTTCGTTTAGCACACCATAATGACGCAGTTTACGCAAAAGCGTGTCATGGTGCACGCAATCAAAGGCTTTGGAGAGATCACAGAAAACTCCAATAGCATTTTGAGAGTTCTCCCATGCGTTAAATATGTGTTTCAGGAGAGCAACACCCGCATCTGTAGTCGAACGACCCTTTGTAAAGCCATATTGTTCATTATGAAGGAGGCTATTTAAATTAAAATGTCTTAGCAACTGCTTGAGTATTAACTTTTCAAATATTTTGCTGAATGCTGGTAAAATAGAAATAGGCCTGAAATTGCCAACGTCATTTTTATTACCTGATTTAAATAATGGTATAACTTTACTACTCTTCATGAGGTCAGGAAAAGTTCCTAAATCAACACATTTATTAAAAGTAACAGCTAGATAGGGGGCTACGATGTCTATTATATTACTCAAAAGTTTAATGGAGATGCCCCAGTAATCACCAGTGTTTTTAGACTTGAGTGTGTTGAAAACATTAACTACATCACGAGGCGTTACATGTTCGAAGCTAAATAAGCGACTACTTTTAGACACACTACTAAACAAAAGGTTTTCAGCTTTAGATGGGGACGAATTTAAGGAGCGAGTCGTAGTTATAGGTATGTTGGCAAAAAACTCATTAAACGCCTCAGCTACGTCAGCTGCTTTAGTAACTAATTTATTATCGACCATAATCTCAAGTTGTTTATCTTGCTTAACCGATTTACCCGTTTCATTGTTAATAATTTTCCAAGTGGTTTTTACTTTATTATTGGAATTTTTAATTGTATCGCTTAAAAATTTAGATTTAGCAAAAACACTAACCTTTTTAAATAATTTTGAATAATTTTTGACATACTCTAGGAAAGGAGTATCAAATCTATATTTTTTCAAACCATATAACTCGTATAGTCTCGCTCTACTTTTATAAATACCCGGAGTGGCCCAATGATTAAAGCCAACGGAGGTGCCATTAATGTCAATAGTTTTAGTCTTGAAAGTAGATTGGTACTCTTTTTGCACAACATCAAAAAGGGCTGCATACATTTCATTAGGATTCTCGTGTTCTATTATAGATGGTGTTATTCTATGAGCTATATTATTTTTAAATTTATTGCAACGACTAGCTGTATATGGCCTACATTCTATTTTATGCGGCTTTTTATGTAATGGCATGGGGAAACTAGCTAATAAACCACAGTGGTCAGACGTTAAGTCACTTAACACTAATTTATTTAGAATAGAATAGAATAGAATAATATTTATTTGCTTAAAAACATGGTATAAAAAGATGGTATAATACAAAAAAAAGAAGTGCTTACATTTGCTTTTTTGGCATCACAATCACTAAATATATTATCAAGACAAGTTGACGAAGATGCCGTGATCCTAGTAGCTTCAAAAAACAAGTTAATTAAATTATAAGACCTAAACAGATTAAGAAGTCTAATACTTAATGGAGTAACCTCTAAAATATTAATATTAAAATCTCCACATAAAATGATACTTTTATTACTTGATTTTAACCTATTGAGCGAATCCTCCATTACCGATTCAAAACTAATAAAATCACCAGAGGGGGGTCGATAAACGCAAATTATAATGTATCGCTCGAGTTCAACACAAGACAACTCAATAGTGCGCTCGATGGAAAGATTAACTAAATCTAAACGTTGTTTACATTTCAACTTGTTTGAAACAAGAACCAAAGATCCACCGCGAATGGCGCTTTTTCTTACAAACGCACTTTGTACAGTAAAATTCTCATCATTAATAAACACCACTTCATGTTCTTTCAACCAGTGTTCAGTCAAACATAACACCTGAACATCATAGTTCTCCATAAATAAACTTAATTCTAGCTCTTTGCCGGACAAACCCTGCATATTTTGATGAACAACGTTCAATATATACGGCTCATCCGTTGTCGCTCCTAATAGTTTAAACTACTAGGCGTATCAAAAGTAGTGTTAGTACCACTACTAACAGTAATCGATGGTACACTACAGGTACCAGTGTCACTGTGTATATTGTATGCTAAAAGATTAGCAATTTGTCTTCTACAACTAGGTGGCAAATACATTGTATAATTTGTCAGTTTATAATCAGTAATGAATTGATTACAATCAAAATATAAAATAGCGTCACTGTGACGACAGGTCCTATTATAAATAAACATATTTAATTTATAAATGTGCCTATTTGTCTCATTAGACAAATATCGAGAATAAGGCAAGGCACAGAAAATAAATTTACAATTATTAGTTTCATTGAGATGTAACATCAAATGGACACATTCAATTATGTCCTTTTTTCTTACAGTTAAACTGTCCCCGTATAATAATATAACAGTGGAACTGGGGTTTATTTGTGTCAGTTTAATATTATTAATTAATTGGCTAATACTGGCACCGGGTAAACAATTATTAATTACATATTGTTGTGAACACTGATTAAATATACGACCAATACCTTGACCAAATTTGTCCGAAAATACATAGGTTGTGTTAATCAAATTATTATTATTTTTGCCATCCAAACAGCTACCTACAGGCTGAGCCACTGAGGGTGTAGGTGTAACCAGTTGAGGTTGGGGCTCATGGGAGCAGGCACAGCTAAAAGAGAGGTTATTTGTCAGAGACTCATACCTCTCGGCGTTGTACTTGACCAGGTCAGCCAATTCATTGGCCTCCTGCAAGCGCTTACTCAGGTCTTGTTGAGAAGCCTCATATTTACTAAAGATATCCTTTAGAGCATATTCCCTAACAAACAATTCATCCAGTAGGTGCTGAGTGTCTGTATTATACATTGTATTACATAATTGTAGATCACTATTACACTTCTTTAATTCTTTAATTAAATTTAGATTTTTTTGCCTAAGTTTTATATTTAATTTGTTAACTTTTTGGCGTTTCAGTGATTTTTGAATTTTTCTAATTAATCTATTAATTTTAATATATTTTTTTAACTTATTATGGCTAGTAAACAAATTGCATTTAGTGATAGTTTCATCAGTTAAGTCTATTGTTACAATTGGCTCAACACATGTGGGTCCAGACCCGCTACCAACCAACTCATCATAAAGACTGCAGGTGATCGCAGACTCTTCACCGGCTTTGAGAGATTCCAAACAGGTTATTGTGTCGTGGGCCCTGCTTAATTCCAGTTCCAATTCAGATATCCGTCTCAAAGCCAGTTCGTGGGTGTCACTACATTGCTGGAAATTTGACACAAGTTGACGGAGTTGTTGATGCTGGTCTAGTATGTCCATATGCTGAATATGTAGTTCGGCCAACTGGCTCTTAAGCTCAGTGTTCTTTTTATTAATATATTGCACTTCCACCTCACTGTCTTCTCTTTCCTGTAGCAGTTGATCGCACTGGTTTTTACTGGATTCCAACTCTTTCAAAGTAGCCTTCAGTTTTTCCTCCAAGGATGCAGCTCTACGGGTCAACATATTGACAAGCCAACCCTAGGGGCACCCTGGAATAAGAGAAGTGAAATCTAAGTGAGTAAAAGGAATAAGAGAGAGGGATAAGATGTGGATAGTAAGTACTAAGATGAAGGGACTAATGGGAGTATAAAATTAAATATTATTCAGAATTGAAAGAAAGCTAAGGAGTAAAAGTTAAGAAGAGTATGTAATCTCAATTATGGGATGATAATTTAATCAATCACAGGTATGTCTTATTTGAGATATTAAAATTCTAAAAATAAAAGGGAAAAACAACAAAATTAAGTTTGCAAAAAGGTTGGGGGTAGGTACTACCTGCTATAGTAAAGTGATTGTAAATCTATATTTTTAACATTAATTTAATGATTGACACTAGTAATTTAACACCGAGGTATAATAATAATGTGTAGTAATAATATTAACTGATGTCTAAAGTTAAACAAAAGTAAAGTTACAAGGACTAAGTACACTGATTTTTTTTTTTTTTTTTTTTCCGTTTTGGCAACTGAGCCGATGTCGACTATTCTGCCAGTGTCATGTAGTGACGGCAGCACAGCAAAATGAGCCGTCGAACTTTGCACTTCGTGGTAGTTGTTAGTAGATAATGGTATTAGCTGAAAGGACGAGACAAGTTTTGTTAGTTATTAACAAATAAGTTTTTTTTTTGTTAGTTATTAGTTAATCTAATAGAAAACGACACATATTTACAAAGTTATATTAGTTATTACACACCAGACTACATTTTTATATCATTGTCGTTTAAAAATTTTGCTAGGACTTGAATCAGTTTAGGGGAAAAGTTAGTCAAGAGGGAATTGAAGTTAGTAGGAAGGGTAATTTTAATTTTAGGGAGCTTATGGTACAAATCAAAAGATTGTGAATTTGAAGGACATGAAAAAAAGATATGGTCCAGGGTACCCTCATCAAGACCGCACTCGCACAGGGAATTGTCACGAACACGAATCTTATGAAGAAATACTGGGCTGCAGCAGTGACCGAGTCTCAGTCTACACAAGGATGAAACAGTTCTTTTAGATAATTTAGTGCATTTAAAAAACCAAGGTTTTCGTTGGATGTCGGGTTGGATACTGGCGTAGTACGCCCCCTTCAGCTTTGAGCTTATCTGCCACCCTGCTGACCATGAGTTATGCATTTTAAGTTTGGTGTCAGACCGTAAGTCGTAACTATGAACGACATAATGTTTTTGGTCAACAGGGTTGGATGTTGCAAATTTAGCCAACGAGTCGGCGCACTCGTTGCCACCTATCCCCGAGTGACTCGGAACCCAAGCTATTTCAATGTTCAAACCGTTGTTCGAGCAAATGAATAGTAAATTTTGAATGACTATAATGATTTTACTATGAATTTTTGATTTTAATTGATTTTGGCTTATAGCCTGAATGCTACTGAGAGAATCTGAAAAAATTACCGAATTTTGAATATTATGACTTTTAATGAAATTAATTGCTTCAAAAATGCCAATACATTCCCCTGTAAATACCGAAACCTCTGGAGGGCACTGAAAGAGGAGAGCAATTCTGGAATTCTGGAAATATGTTGCAATTCCTGTGCATCCTGTTGGTGATAATTTAGACGCATCTGTGTAGAATAAATTCCAACCCCTCCAGTACCTTTCAATGACTCGATCAAAGTCACCCTTTACGTCATCGGAACTCCTTGAAATACCAAGATTCATAACGACTTTTGGCTTAAAGTGGACCACCTCATATGCGGAAGAAAATACTGGTAAGGTAGGATACTGACAAACAGGTGAGGAGAGGTTTTTAAGTTCTCTGTACCTATTCATCAGCGGGGGAAACGACTTATGTTTCCAATAAGGTGATACTTCTAAAGATAGATGGATTTTTTCTAAAATGGGAAGTAAGGGATGGGACGAAAGGGCGAAAACTTTTGACAGGAAGCGATCTGCTAAGTATTTTCGTCGAAGGTTAAGGGGAGGCTCTGCACATTCTACCTGAAGGGCATTTATAGGTGAGGATTTCATTGCTCCTACAACAATCCTAAGGCATTTGGCTTGAATGGCGTCTAACTTACGAAGCGCCTCTTTATTACACGGCTCGAGTAAGAAGCAGCAATAATCCATCACGCTTCTGACCAGAGCATTGTACACTAATTTTAGAGTGTATGGGTGAGCTCCCCACCAGACTCCAGATAAAGCCTTTAGGACTGATACTGAGCGTTCACATTTTTTTACAACATTGTTGATGTGATCCACACCCGACATTTTGGAATCTAGGGTAACTCCCAGAAACCTGGCCTTTTCCTTAGTCGGGATAGCTTGACCATCTATGTTAATATGAACCTGGGGGATAAGACGTTTGCGAGTAAAAATAACTGCTGTACTCTTAGGAGCGCTCAAAGACAACCCATGATTGAGTAGCCATTGGTTTAATGAAGATAAAGAGACATTCAAAGATAGGGCGGCATCCTCTATGGAACTGCCAGAGACCAATAATGCAATATCGTCCGCATATTGAAGGATTTTACAATTAAAATTTAAGCATGAAGGGAGATCTGAAGTGTAAATATTATATAGTATGGGACTGATTACGGATCCCTGAGGTAAGCCTCGCCAGGTCACCCTCTGCTCAGAGTTTTCCCCAGGAATTCTCAGCTGAAGAGTGCGGCTTGAAAGAATGGTGCAGATGATCTGAATAATCCTAGCCGGTATTCTCAGCTCGTGCATCTTTTGCCTGAGAACGGGGAGGAGGACAGAATCATAAGCAGCTGATATATCTAGAAAAACGGCTACCACAGACTCATCTCCACTAAGGGCCAGTCGGATCTCTGATGTGAGGATACCCACACTATCAGTTGTACCCAGACTTTTCCTAAAGCCGAATTGAGTCGTTGGGAGCAGTTTTCTGTGTTCAACTAACCATTCTAGACGGTTTTTAATTAAATGTTCAAGAAGTTTAATAAGAATAGACGATAAGGCAATTGGTCGATAAGAGCAATGATCACTAGGATCTTTGCCGGGTTTTAATAGAGGAATAACCACTTGAACCTTCCAGGCTGGAGGAATATACCCAGAGATGAAACAAAAATTGACCAAGTCCAGGTAGTATTGGTGACATTTTACACCCGCTTTTGCAATAAAAGAGTAAGGGAATCCATCCACGCCAGGTGCAGAATCCTTAACATAATTAAGAACCGTTTTAAGTTCGTCAAGGGAAAATGGCTTATCAAGAGGATCATTTGACATTACAGAGCCTACTAAGTTTATTTCGTCTACACCAGGAACATAGACTGGGGCGACTTTATTGAAAAACTGGTACCCCAAATCTTCGGATAAGATGTTCGTGGGAGACGGTTTTAAACTGTGTCTAAAACTTTTCACTCTCTGCCACACCACTGACGCTGGGGTGGATGGACTCAGAGAATTACAAAACGATACCCAGCCTGCTCTTTTCTTTTTTCTATTTAGTTTCCTGGACTTAGCCAATATTTTATTGAAGGCGAGAAGGTTATCCAGGTTCATTTCAAGGTTAAAAGTCTCTTCCGCCTCATTCCTGGCCCTGATCATGGCAGTGCATTCCCTATCCCACCAAGGCGGAGAAGGGATTTTTCCTGAAGGTGATTTTTTATGAGGGAAGCAATCATCCGCTGTATCGGATATGGTGTTGGAAAAGGACGCAAAACATTCTTGAGCATTCTCAGCATTGATGGATGGGAGGGAGGAGATACGCAGGTCTAAAATTTTTGAATATAGATCCCAATCCACAGAGTTAAGCTGGTACTTTAGTAAGGGAGGTGAGGTTTTATCAGGAAGAGATTTAGTGGGAATTTCGACTGTGATGGGATAGTGATCACTACCATAGGTCATATTCAAACGGTTCCATATAAAAAGACTAGCTATGCTGGATGAGCAGAATGTCAGATCAACACAACTATTACTTTGCCCTAATCCAGACCTACGTGTGGCACTGCCATCATTAATAATACACAGGTCAAGATCATCCAACACATCCACTAGGCCTACACCAGTACTATCACAAGAATCCGATCCCCACCGGTAGTGATGACAATTAAAATCTCCCATAACGAGTAATGGACCGTTTACATTACTTAGTAAATTTTTAATTAAAACAAGATCTTCTAAACGTGGGTGTGCAATATAAAAAGAAAAAAGATTTATACCCTCAACCTTAACAGCAACAACATTTATGTGGTCACCAACGAAGGGAAGAGGGATCTGGGAGAATGATACTTTGTTATTGATGAACAAAGCACATCCCCCATATCCATCCGATCTGTCATGGCGAACACCACCAAAACACGGGATCCTGAAATTGCTTTCAGAACGAAGCCATGTCTCAGCGATGCTGCAGACTGATGGTTTAAATTTATTAATTAAAAAGAGTAGGTCAGGTTTCCTAGGAGAAATACTCCTCACGTTCCATTGCAGGAATGTCAGGGGATGGAACATTATTTATATAATGTACTATTGAAGACAGTTTATTGGCAACGTGGTCAGGTAAAGATTGTGCAGGGTTAGCTAATACAGTTATTAGCATATTGGCTATAATATTTAATATTTGTTCGGGCTTATCAGGAGTACTAGCACCTTCTCTAGGGAAGGCACAACCGTTTTGGGAGGGAGAGAAGGAGTAATCCTGAGTAAGGGCTTGATGAGCCTGCCTATCATAGCTAGGTGAAAGAGGTGGATGAGATTTAGGTTTGAGAAAGACCGTTTTACGGTATGATTTTGGTGTTTGGGGAGCTGGACTGGGGTATAGAGGCGGACTGGTTGTGGGTTTGGATTTTGGTGGTACTCTTGACACTTCGGCATATGATCGTGAGACTGGAGGAAAAACCTGGCTTGCTTCCGCATACGAAATAGATTTTTCGGTCATGAGAGCTTTTATGCCCTTCTGCCGACCCAATTCAGGACAAGCCTTATCATTGGCATAATGATTCCCAGAACAAGATATGCAAATGGCACAGTCAGTGGAAACTTGGCATCCATCTCCTGGGTGGTCTTGACCACATTTGAAACAGCGAGGTTGCGAGCGACATACTGTACGCGTGTGACCGAAACGACAACAGTTAAAACATTGAATAGTCGGGTACATATATGTCTCGACCGAAAGTGCAGAATAAAAACAATAAACCCGCTTAGGTAAGATTTGCCCGTCAAAGGTGAGAACTACAGTTTGAGTGGGTTTCCACTCTGTAACACCCAGAGAAGTCACCTTACGGTTCATTCTCCTTGCCTTTATAACTGGGCCGCATCCAACTGGAACCTTAATATTTTTAATGACCTCGTCTTCTGTCCACTCATTTGGTACATCTCTAACTAGACCCAAACGGGTTATATTGAATTGCGGAATCGTTGCCACAAAGTTATTTTGCACTAATGTTTTACTTACCAAGAAGCTATTCGCATCCTGGTGCGACTTAAACTCGACTGACACCCGGTTCCTTCCTAAGCGTTTTACACTACCTAGGAGAATATTGCTGTAGTTATTTTGAGTTAAAAACATTCCAAATTTAACCGGGTGCAATACAGTACCTGGGGTCTGGCCATCGTTCAAAGAAACGTGAACAACATAAGGTGGGTTATCCCTTACCGTGTACGATTGTCTTCCGAATTCTTTTTTTTGTAACTTAGGAGGATTTATTAGCGGAGATGTTGCTACTCTTTTTCTATTTGCTGATTCAGAGTCCATTGCATTTTCTAGCACATTGTCATCAGGGAGAGAAATCGTTAACACCGGAGTGTATTCAAAGGGGGGATCAGGAGGATCAGGGGGTTTTTTGTCATCCATCATGTATATCGGATAAAATCGTTTAAATATTTAAAAAAATAGTTAGAACAAACCTTAGACTACACTACAAACACAAAGAATAGTCTCGATTAAGTTCACACTTTTAAAATTAACTAAAATCGAGAAAATTCGTAACACAAACAAAAGCACTTGTAGCCTTCACCACTACCCACGAGAGACAAAGTACACTGATATTATTAAAGAAACTTGATTGACAATACAAGTCTATGACACATTACAGATTTAGATAATATTAATAAGCAATAAGGCCTAATGAACCTATTTTTTGTGAAGTAAATTATGTAGTGTTTGCTGTCTGGGCGAATGTTTTCGTCTTCGATTTTGCTTCCACTAGTTGTCAAGCAAAAGGAGACATAAACCGTGCCAGTGTGTGATGGACGTAGCTCAGAAACCTGAGCAGTATTTTGTGATGTTCTGCGTCATGTAAATAATAGGTAGAATAAGTTAAATAAAACAAAATACTCCCCGGGATTGATGAAATTTTGAAATCCGTCACCGTTGGGTTGGTCGAGTTGACAGCCGGTCTATATCCTTTTTGAGCGAAGTTCACGCGACAAAAAACACTGTATAATCACTGAATATACTAATTAATAACTAAATACGACTATAATACACTAATTTAACATAATTATAACACTTTTTAATAATTTTCTAAATTAAATTAACCTAGATCGTTTTTTATGACGACCGGCTACCAGTTTAACAGTATTGCCAGCAGCAGTTTGAATCGAACTATACTAGGTAATAGGTAATACCTACGGGCTGGTTTCCGCAACTCCACGTCAAAGCGCGTATTTTGCGTACAGGAACTATACTAGCTAGAGATAAGTCTTTCACAAAGAAGACTTTTTACTTGGCTTGAAGAACTTAAGAATGAGATCGTACTGAACGTTCAACTTCACTGCTGAATTTCTATTCTGATAAAAAATTGTAAGACGAAGAAGTCTACCATGAATTCTAAAAATACCTAAATAAATTATTTTACTATTAGATAGTTTTATTACCAGCATGGGCGTACCCATGGGGCGGGGCAGGGGAAGGCAGCTGGATTTTGGACGCTGGAGATAAAAATTATGTTAGTCACGTTATGACTTATTTTACAATTACAATATTGGTGCCGATTCTCTTGTACACCGAATTAAACTATCACTAAAATTCCTTACTTTTGGCTATGAGAATCTAAAAGCTATTCTGCAATAAAAAGTCTCTTTTAAACATTATTTTGACACAACTACAATCTTGTTTGCCCTACCCCGTGAATTTTTTTATAACCGGAGGCGCGCTTGGGGTGCAGCCTCGACGTGTTTTATATGGAATTTTTCACTTTTTGTATAGAAAATCTAAAAAAAAAATTACCTACGTGTTCAGTATTAGGGGTTTAAGGATTTTATAAAGGGGTTCGAAATTTTCATATTTTTTGCGATAGGACACACCATTTTCGAGTTAAAAGCAAAAGAAAAGAAAAAAATCCAGTACAGTACTGATTTTGCACCTGAAGTCAAGGTGTTCGTGTGAATTTTAGTTCATGACAACTAATAGTATTCCACACCATTTTTTAAATGGTCAGATAAAACGTCAAATTCAGTATAGCAAAATTGACATTTTCACTCAATTAAAAATCTCAGTAGGTACCTTATTAGTGCTGTCAAACTAAAATATAGCCAATTTAGTCTATTTCAGAATTGGAAATCATCGTTTGACAGGAGTAAACAAAATTTTAGTGATTTTTAGTCTAGTTTAGAGGCATTTGTGACAAGAGAATCGGCACCATTATGCATTAATTTTAGAAAAAACCGCGCTGCTCGGCAGGTCATGTTGTTGGTCACGCAGCAAGTAAACACACAGTTTATTTATTTTACTACCTCTATATATATAGCTTAGGATCTCCTGCAGGAGTTCGCCCTACACACTACATGTAAGCTAAAAAGTACCCCGGCTTTACAAATTTCTGTTCGGCCCATGCATCCCAGGTTCCCAGTACCTTTACAAAGTATTATTCAATGTAAATCACTTGCACTTATGCTATAGAGGGTTAGGTATATCGTAGGTCTAGTATAATTACTTATCTTCCTAGAAACTCTGCATAGAATATTATATTTCACAACACGAGGATCGATTCCACGACCCTGAGATCAGATGTTGATTGCAAAAAATAACCGCTGTGACATCTAGGTCATCTTTGTAAGTCCATACTAAGTTCGTGGCATGTGCATTTTCGATAGGTGAAAAGATATAGTCATACAGATATTAGGAAAAACAGGGACTTATGTATTGTATCTAAAAAAGGTTATGCGTGCTCATACATAAAAATATATACTTGTCGACTTGAGAACCTCCTTTTTTTCGTTGGTTAAAAATAAACAGTATCAATTCTGGTGCGAACGATTGCTAATACCCTGATAAGTTGAGAAATCACACATCCCTATAAGCTAATGCCCTGACAAGTTGGAAAATCTCACATCCATATAAGCTAATGCCCTGATAAGTTGGGAAATCTCATATCCCTATAAGCTTATGCCCTGATAAGTTGGGAAATCTCACATCCCTATAAGCTAATGCCCTGATAAGTTGGGAAATCTCATATCCCTATAGCTAATGCCCTGATAAGTTGGAAAATCTCACATCCCTATTAGCTAATGCCCTGATAAGTTGGAAAATCTCACATCCCTATAAGCTAATGCCCTGATAAGTTGGGATATCTCACATCCTTATAAGCTAATGCCCTGATAAGTTGGGAAATCTCACATCCCTATAAGCTAATGCCCTGATAAGTTGGGACATCTCACATCCCTATAAGCTAATGCCCAGATAAGTTGGGATATCTCACATCCTTATAAGCTAATGCCCTGATAAGTTGGGAAATCTCACATCCCTATAAGCTAATGCCCTGATAAGTTGGGAAATCTCACATCCCTATAAGCTAATGCCCTGATAAGTTAGGAAATCTTGCCATCCCTATAAGCTAATGCCCTGATAAGTTGGGAAATCTCACATCCCTATAAGCTACTGCTCTGATAAGTTGAGAAACTTAATAACACCAAGTCGGGCGGACTTGGTAAACGAACGTAGGACCTCATTATCAGCAGTAGCGCTTGCGACCGTTATTGGACGTTTCCGGAAAAGCTTTTTCACAGGGAGCGCTTCCTTTACGGCAGAAAAAAAAAACAAGTGGCTGTGAATATAAAACACCTTTTGGGCTAAGCGGGTACTATATCTACCTCTTATTTAGCGTATTTCATCTGTGCGGATTAAGGTTCCTAACCAAACATAGAGGGAAAAGATAAAACATTATAAAAGTCCTATTCACACAGAGTGCAGAAATAAGCTTGATAATAAAAAAACCTCAGAGTACCTACCTTTTATTGGACATATTACATGGCTTACCTATGTCCGACAAAGTATAAAGGCTTCCGGAGATAGCCGCGACGCGACTCTGGTGGAACAATTTCTATGAAAACTTCAGGGAAATTGTTGTGCCGGTGTCGCATCGCGCCGTTGCGTCGCGTAAGATGTCCAATTCAAGGGGCACACACACGCACAGCTGCAGAATCTGGTAATAACAACATAAATTGCAAAAATGTTTCCGAACGAGTTTGATTTAATTCAATTTTTTAATTTTATAATTCTAACATTATTGGTACTGTTAGGTAATGATAATGCAATAAACATTATTTTAATGATTGGAAGTGTATAGACTGCCGCTAGCGGCACTTAATCCCTATCGGGTAGTGCCGCTATTTGCGGCATTATAGTGGCGTTGCCTCGGCCCGGCAAAAGTCCGGTCCGTTTAGGCACAAGAGAATGTAATGTTTTGGGAATGTGGTGTTTCACAGCGAACTAAGCTCAACAATCAAACATAATAACAAGTGACAGTGAGAGAATGACAATGCAATGCGTACGGCACTTTAGCCGGGGCAGGCAGTGACACTATTATGCCGCTAGCGGCACTATATACACTCACTTTTCGTCATCGTGGTTTCAAACGATTGTACAACCTACATAATATTTTATCGAGTCTTATAGTCGTATATTAAAGATTAAAATTTTATAGACTATTAGATTAGATAATACCCACCCCCTATTTGTTGCTGTTTATACCCTACATATATTAGACTACATTATTAGATTTATGAGTATTTGTAATTGATTAAAAATGGTTTTAGTAGATAGGCATGTCATTTGTCTGATGTATTTAGTCACGTTGGTAGGGTATTTTAAACAAAAAAAGGAAAGCAGCTTGCTCGAATACAGATCGGCCCGTGAACCCATCTTCCCAGAGACAGTGGGATGAGCCGCTCTGCAGGTTGGTACGGAATAATCTTATTAATACGTCCACCAATACTGCTGAGCGTGCCCGCCTGCTGGCTGTGGGTGAGTGGGAGTCGGGCCTCTGGCTTCAGGCGCTACCGTCACCCAACATAGGCACTATGCTGGGTGATAACACCTTCCGGCTCGCTACCTGTCAGCGTCGGGGCGCTCCTTGTGTGGCTCCGCATCGCTGCCGATGCGGTGAAGGTGTCGACTGTCTCGGACACCATGGCCTATCCTGCAGTAAGAGCGCAGGCCGGATAGCACGGCACGCCAGCATCAATGACATCATCCGTCGTGCTCTTGTCACCGCCGGAGTGCCAGCTGTTTTAGAACCCAATGGTTTGGCACGCGACGATGGGAAGAGACCAGACGGAATGACCATAATGCCTTGGAAGGTAGGTAGGCCTTTGGTGTGGGATGCAACGTGCGTCGACACCCTTGCGCCATCCCATCTTCCTAGCACGGCGGGCTGTGCTGGGGCTGCTGCTGCAGGTGCGGAAAACCTCAAACGGCGCAAATACTCCAATCTTATTGGGACTTATATGTTTGAGCCGTTTGATGCCCTATAATTACCCCCCCCCCCACTTATTATGTAATATATACTTGTACATATTATTAATATTATTATTTTAAGTCTGTTAGTTTTTAATTATGAATAAAAAAAATAATTACAATTTGTGATGATCAGATATTTTAAAGTACAGATTGCTCACCGTGTCACGTATGTTAATTACTTTGTTATTATTCACTATGTTTATGGCATGTGTTAGTGCTCGCGTCTCCTCTGACGTCATTGTGTTTTCAGGATGCAAGTTGAGGCATGCGCAAAGGCACGCATCTGGGTAGCTGGGTACCTAACTAACGCAAAGTAACCTATATGCTGCACGCGCACGAGTTTAAGATAGTACCTATAGTAATTTCGAGACAGTCTTTCTAACATTCAGTTCCTCTACTACTTTCAATTCTTGACTGAATATCACGTATCAGCTAGGTACCCTTTATGAGACCTAAGCTGGCGAAGATGATTCTTATTGAAAGTATTGGATAATTTAGAACAAAACAAAGTCTCATATTTCAATACCCAGAAAAGATATCCACGTTTTATCTTTTAACTAAACATGCTCCCCTAAAAATGCGTGTATTTCGGAACGCAATAGAAGCAGGGGATGGGGTGAATTCCACGCATGCGCATTATGATACCCACTAACTAACCCCAATACGACAAAGCGTATCCTCCATTTTTATTCCATTTATTTTTCGAAAACGAAAAATTCATTCGTGAACGCGTGCAATGAACGATACATACATTTTTATGAAGTGCGAAGTTCTAAAGTGATTCCACGTTTGAATTTTGAATCTAAAGACAATTCTAACAAGCGTGTGCTTACGTAATATTTTTTTTCTTAAAACAAGATTGTGTAAGTGTTCGGAAGGCAAAGGTAAGTGTTTTTACTTCATTAAATTTTCATAAATCGAATAAAAAGTAAATGAGGTTGTTCATTTTTGTCTAGAATGTTCCTTTGAATTGTTTGTCCGAGTCAATTCGTATGAGATATTGTCAAGATGACCTTTTCGTTGTAAGGTGAGCATTTGCGTCTTCAAGTGAGCAATGCAATTTGTTTTCCAGCAATCCGATTACATAAGAGGCCTGCCATACCACCATAAAGTCTCCAAACCTGCAAATAAGAATACTATTATTATTTATACGACTGTTTTCCAATAGTAAATGGTGGTACACTTATGTACCTTTTTATACATAATGTAGGGCAATAAGACCTGCTACGGGAAACGTATTAGAATACGAAATGCGGTTCAGAAGATTGAGTGCAATACATTATAGAATAATACCAATTTGTATGAACATTCTTATGGACAGGTAAGTATTAGGGCTAATAAAGGAAAAAGTGTTAGATACTTAGTTTTATACTGCGTAGTAGACATTTCCAATTTCTATAAGTACCTATTATGTTTTTGTGATTATTAATTAAATTAAAAAAAAATTAAAATTCATTTATTTCAGGTCATTGACCCATATTAAATACAACACATACAATTTAAATACAAAACTCCGGTCACATTTTACTGCCAACTGATTGGTTAATAAAGAAATAAAATAATTCACTGACAAAAAAAAAATAAAAAAAATAATGAAAACATTAAACATTACATGTCAGATCAGATCAATTAATGTCAGATATAAATAAAAATTAAATAAAACAATGAATTAAATTAACAAAAATTAAGTTGATGTCAGAAGCAAACAAATGAAATATTATATTATTTTCTTTATTTTATTATATTATTTTTATCATTAAAACATTAAAGCTGTAGGTATAAAATGACAAATTAAGCACCAGCAATATGCCTGCTACAACAATGCCCAACGTAGGGGCAATCAAGTCGCTCAGCAACCATCACCAGGACAGTATTGGAGCTAGCCCGCACCCTGCGCACCAAGGACGCGCACCGCTTGCGCATGGTGGCGTGGAAACAGTCGGTGCGCGCTTCCGCAAACATGCCCGAGGCACTGCAGAAGCGGGGTAGCCGCAAAACCGCCCTGAACGCGTTGTTGTATTGGACACGAAGGGCATTGTAAGCAGCTTGTGAGTAAGATGCCCATAGGCTGCACGTGTATAAGGAGGTACAGAAAGCTTTAAAAAGCGTGATTTTAACCCGATTTGAACACCGTGCAAACCTACGGGCTATCATATTTGCTCTCTTAGACAGTGCCCTCCGCTCCCGCTCAATGTCGACATGGTCTTTCAGATCTGCTGTTACCCAGTGCCCCAAGTATTTAAATTGATCCACCCGTTCCAAGGGTACACCATTCAAGTGAATAGGGGGTACTAATTTATTATACTTATGTCAGCATATTAATGTCTAGATTGTGTGAGGAGTGTTATGAAAGAAAAGGGAGTGAATGACAGCGTGACGGTTGACAGGGGAGAGTGGAAGAAGATAACGTGTTGTGCTGACCCCAAGTGACATAGGACCAGGGCTGGAATATGATGATGTTACTAGCGTGTTAATTTCTGTTACTAATCATAAGCCTCATACAATGCACGGTGAGATACTTTCCCTTTTAATCACCAAACTTGACAAAATAATTGGTGATTCTCGTATGAAAGAAGACAGAATGCCACTGGTCTACACTTGTGACATGATTCCTTGATTGCCCTGAAAGACTCCTACGTGCGAAGACAAGTGTCCTATTTAACACCCACGTGATTTTGTAAGCAAAAAAGCAATGTTCCAACTCCTACAATGTTGCCCACATGTCAATTTCTTTCAGTAAATATCTACCTACTATGTATGGTTCGTGTCTAAATAATAAGAGCCGCACGAGTCGATTGAAGGTTAAGCTACGCTTGACAACGTCGGTCCGTGGATGGGTGACCATCCATTACATATCGAGATCCCTCCGTGCCTTGGAAAGCACGTTAAACCGTTGGTCCCGGCTGTCATTTCCAGCCAGCTGCATTCATTCTATTAGTAAAAATAGTACCATAAAGATGAACACCGGAGTCCGGACGAATAGTATCGTCAGTCGCGCTCTTTTAACAAAATACATTTTTAATTACCTACCTAATACTTCGTTAGCAGTGCAGACCATTGCATCTTTACATACCGAGACTCCTCCGTGCCTCGCAAAGCACGGTAAACCGTTGGTCCCGGCTGTCATTTGTAGATCTTTGATAGTCGTTACGGGTAATCAGAAGCCCTAAAGTCTGACAACCAGTCTTATTAAGGGGTATCGTATTACCCAGTAACTCGGTTGTGGAGGTCAGTTAAGCAGTAGTTCCATACAACTTACTGGTATTCAGCTGCATCCGGTTAGACTGGAAGCCAACCCCAAAATAGTTGTGAAAGGGCTAGGCAGATGACGATTTGTAGGTAATTGGACGCCCACGGTGTTCAAGCTTGGGAGTGAATTAAGGTACCACTCCTCCCTTCCTATGACCGTTGAATAATACAAATAGGGAATCATATTTTTAATAAAAATTTGATGAGATCGCCGTTTCCTACCTTACTAGTCGAGAAGAACGGCCGAAACAAACTCAGAGGTCACGGTCTCTTTTAAAGGCCAGACATACCTACCTAATCTTGGCCAGATCATGTGAAGACCATGAAGAGTAATGTGTAGGCTACAGCGTGGTCATAACAAAATAGGTACTAACTGCGACCATTAATTCGTTTGCCAACTTGGTGATTGTGACTGTTACGTCTGATGAGGAGATGAGGTATCTGACTGATGTTCAGCATTAAATATATGATTGCGAAGATGCGCCAATATTGGTCAGACTTTTGCCTTGTATCCAATGTTTGCCGCGTCTCTCCACATCTTACCTGTAAGTCATTAAAGTTAACATTGTTGTATAGATATTTCGTTACCCACGTTCTCTGCTGATCTGAAAATAAACAGAAAATAAATAAATTTAATGTAAGGTACTTATTACCTACCGTTACCGTACCTTCCGTTTGCAATAACTAAGTTAAACCAATAAAACCGGAACACAGCAACTCTGCTTGACAGCAGCCAGCCAGTCCATTCTTTAAAAATCAAGACGTGAAAATGTTGGTGAAGTAAGCTGTTATTTCACCTCAGAGGCCCTAGTGTAAGTTTCTTTTAACCATCTCGATTTTACCTTCACTAGGCCGGCCGGCTGCCAATCGGAGCGCCGAACGCGGTCGATGCGTAAAATCGAGATGGTTAAATGAAACTCACACTAGGGCCTCTGATGCTAGAGATTTATTTATTTATTGGATCTCCAACAGAGGCTACGCGATCTCAAGCAAGTTCAGAAGAATATGGACAAATACTAGTATGCGCTTCCAATATACGAGACCACATCAATCTCTTACTCGTATAATCTAGGTAGATACAGTTAGTTTGACAAGGCAAAATATTAAAATAACTCAAAACATACAACACGAAAATCATAGAAAGGAAACAAAATGAAATACAAAACCAAAATAATGTAGTTGTCGCATACGATGTGTAACCTCTCTGAAAATGGGTTGGTGACATCTGACACGGCCAACTCTAGAACCACGCGCGCTCATTGGTCAAATCAAAAGCGCGCGCTTCCCCGCTTAATGTTACACACTTCCGTCCCTTTTCACGAAATCACTCCCAAAGATTTTCGGAAAGCGAGAGGAAATGTTACACATCAGGAAAATAATAACCATAAAAGACAACAAACAAAAACAAACAATAATTATGACTTTTATAGCTTTTTTACACTTTGACATCGGATTGACAGTACACTTCAAGCCCACTTCGCCTAAGTATTGACGGACAGACTCGATCGGCAGAAATGGTTAACGTGATGGTAGGTATCTAGTGCCTACCCGGAAGAAATTTACAAGGATCTTTCCTAGATAGGTTATATACTCGTACTAAGATCAATAAAAACACACTAGTGAAATAAAAGGTCGAGAAAGATCAAAATAATATTTTGATAAAAGATCAAAGAAATATAGCTGAAACATACACAAGGCGTATGTCGGGACGAATAAAAGAAATAAACAAACGACCCTGAGCCCTATGTTGATTCTTTTCTGATCCCTTCAAAGAGGATAGGACAAACAATACACGTGTACTTATGTACAAAAAGATATAGAACGGTGTTTACGAAATAAAAAAGATGAAAAACAAAAAAAAAAACAAACAAAAAAGCAACCAAATAAAATACATATAAAGCTTCTTGTCAAAGCCGTCGTTCTTACTTCCATTGAAACATTGACACTACACTTACTGCTTCAGTTTGAAATTAGGAGTTAATAACGTTGACTTAGGAGCTATTGAGGACAAACAAATGAACAACAACAGATTTACAGTATTTCCTGTATTAGGGAATTATTCAGAACGTAGTTTGGCACCACAAGCATTGGAAAACACAATACATTTAATCATTCCAAAATGTCGCTTCTGCTTTCAATCGAAAAATCAAAAGATCCAATATTTTCCAACTTACTTACTTACTTTTTAATAACGTTAATAGGTAGGTACTATTATTTATTCTGAGCTAATAGCTAATCGTCTACATACATACCCACTGAAAGAATAAAATGACATGTCGATTCGACGCTAATTATTAACCACCACGAATCAATATTGGAGGTAGTTAGTGATAGTTGAACGATAGTCGCCATCCGACCGACATAATTGCAATGACATGGCTGTAATGGACATCAGTGTAAAGTCGAAGAAAATAATGAAAGTTCATAAACTTAATGTAAAAAGATAATTTCATAAATTTTTATGAAGAACAACCAAAAGAAACGTTTAAAAAAAACCAAGAGACAGTGTAATTACTCTGTCTATTGGTTTTTTTCCACTAGTGAAGAAAACATTTGTGGGATAGAAAAAACTGAATTGTTGACTAGTTTAAATAAAGATATGATAATTAGTGAATAAGATGCGTTTTCTAGGTCTAATATAATGTAAAACTAGCAAGAGTCAGTCTGTCAAATCAATCAAAACACAAACAAAAAAAAAATACAAACAAAATCAAAACAACCAAAAAAAAAACAATCAATCAATCAAATATGTTAATCGTGCACACAGGTTTACAACATTATGAAGTAGTCGCAAATTGTGAAATTGGGTGAAGAAATAAATAAAACCACTGCTATTATTTCTTCAGCCAAGTCACAATAGGTAAAAGGCGGCCGTTTTGGGGCAGTCTTATATAATTTTGGCGTTCATAAAGTGCTGATTCTCACTGATACTAACTCAAACTGAAAGCATTTATTTCAAATAAACCAACTACAAGCACCTTTGAATTGTCTAGGGGCAGCGGTTTCCAATGTTTTTTTGGCCACGGACCCCTTATTTTTTATTTACAAACTATCTACATGTTACAATCACTTTTGTTATTATCAAAATGGGGATCCGCATTTTGATAATAACAAGTGATTGTACCTAGTAGTTAAAGTATGTTCATGTTTGACCTGAAAGAAAGAACAAATTATAAATTAAAAATTATATATTTTTCACAATTAAACGCGAAGATCTGGAGGCATCTAGTCTGTTTCTGTACTTGTTTTTGGTGTAAGCTTATAGCTCCCAGTACGCATTGGGCGAGCCCGTCGCTCGGCCAACATATACTGGGCCTTTTTGCGTGTATTTGCCCGTGGGGCCGAGCGCGTGTACTGGGGGCTTAAGGTGAAAAATCAGACTTGCATCGGTAATTCTTCACAAACGGAAGTAGAACTATTCAACGACTGCAAGGTATTCTAAATCTTGAAGACTAATCCAAAAGTCATTCAAATTAGAATTTACTTATTCAAATTTTTGATTTAGACGGGATGAACACTTAATGTTGATCAAATTTTCATACTCTGACACAGTTTCACATCATCATCGATGGTTTGGTATGATTTGCGAATGGATTCTGTACCTGTCTTTTATTTAACTCTCGGACGAAACTCGGAACGTCTGTGACCCTTCCACGGAATCCCAGTGTTCCGCCACCTGTTGGGAACCGCTGGTCTAGGGGTCGGTCGGTCAGAAAGCTGAAGTTAGTTGACCATGAATATGGATGTATGATTGAGTTATTCTGTAGCAGAGCTCTGCCGCCGAAAATCACCTTCGTTGAAAACAGGTACTTACCTAGTTGAAACGGCTTATTGGTCGATTCGCACGAATTTACTCGCCCGAAACGGACGAAAAGACATTTTTTTCTTTTTAAGTTATTTTATTTGTAGGCGAATCAACAACTCCAGAAATAAGTATTTGGCAATTGGCACATTGTGAATAAAAAAATAAACTAAGTACCAATTTATTTTGTTTGAACATTTTTTTTCCCCAATTCATTATGAGTATTTATAAAAGAATATTATTGAAAATGTGCCAATTGCCTAGTACGTATTTCTTCGTGCTAATCGCTAACAGAAAAAAAAAATAAGTGTCGATTCACCCGTTTCTGACCAGTAAATTAATGCGAATGGACCAACAAGCCCTTGAAACTGCCAGTGGAATAAATTGGCTATTTCCTAAGCCTACAGTCACCATTTCCCATTCGATAGTCAGTCGTCTCTGCAAACCAATTAAAACATACCTTTATACTTCTTCATTTTATAAAAATTATGGAGTCTGTCGGTCTGTCCCTATACTCGTAACCTTTATTTGTTTTCCTGTTTGGAATGCGTCGCTTGCTACCAGGAGTACTAGGGTGGCAGGGGGAGAAGAGGGTTCCTTAATTACTTTTATGGTTAGATCGGGGGGAAGTGGGTTATCTATGGGGTTAATGGCGATGGACTCGTAATCTATTTACTGCACTGTGATCGAGTCTTCGAGAAATTGTGACCCTAGTTCGAGAGCATAGGTATCATATTAAACTCCGCACCAGAAAATTGGTTAGCTCCTACATAACTACATAGACAAAAAAATTCTTTGTCTTTAACCAGTAGGTAATAAAAAGGAAAATGGAAAGTATAATTATGTACCTACCTATTTATCTTAATTATGCAAAGTACGTTTATGAAAAAAAACAGTTCTAGACAACTAGACCCACGCTAGAAGATTGTGGACTGTAAGATGTAATTCGATTTCTACATTTAGAATTTCCCTTGATATAACAGCATATTGAAGTTCGAGACAAAAATGAACGACAAACTTCCAAAACTAACCTTATAAAACAACCAACTTGCACCTATTAATAAAACTATAAAACTTAAATTAATAACTGCGTCCACATTGAACGAAAACTTTTCGTTCAAACTCGACCATAAATTAAAAAGGAGTGTCTTAGCGAGGCCAGTTTCCCTCCAATTTGCATAAGGAGGGTCCATCAATAATCATTTTTGACTTTATTCAAATTTATAGGAGTTCGTCCAAGAATTTCGTAAAAAATTCAGGTGGAAGAACTTGTGAGAGGTGACTCGTAAGTCGCAATATCGATCAGCGATGGATTCCCATTTTATTTTAAAACAATGTTCAAGGGTTTTGTCCACGGAATAGATGCTATTCCGTGGTTTTGTCAGAGTTGCCTTCGTTACAAGGACAGGTATGATGTGCCATTGAATCCTGTCTGTTACTTCGTAATTTAACTTGCTGATTTCATCCAAAATTATTATGTCAAATCAATCAAATCAAATCATTTATTTTAACAAACATGAGTAATTGTTACCTAAATGTTTTCTTATAACATAGTCCTCCATATTCTACCGTCTCATGGGCATGCAAATAATATTCAATTCCAAAATTAAACAGAAATTCTATTGATACCGAATAAATATAAAAGACAAATAACATACATTTTTAACAATAGTTACAATAGTAACGTTCAAAGAGTCAATCAGAATAAAAAGTGTCAGAATAGGAACATGTACGAGTATGTAATCATAATAATAGTTTATCAATCAGTGCAGAGATTTGTCACTAAGAAAGCCGTCAATTGTGTAATAGATTTTCTCAATTAGTATTTGGTTTAGTGCCCTTTTAGTAATCCACCACGCGGGCCCAGTGCAGGTTGGTAGATGTCACATGTCTTCGAATTTTTGGCTCTCGCTGCTCTCACTGGCCTGGACTTTATTTCACATTTTATTAACACATTTTCCTCTTTCCACGTTTTCCAATCTTCTGCAATTTTGAGCCAATCTTTTAAACATTCTTTTTGGGCCTACCGAGTTGTCATTACATAAATAACTATATTAATGACCAGCTGATTACTGAGATAAAATGGCTTCTTCTTATTTGATTTACCGATTGCCGATCCCACCATTCCCACCTAATTCTAAATATAACTCGTTAACTACAAAAGCGGTTCTTGTAAACACCGATGGGATCAACTTGAAGGAACACTATACTGGGGCAGTTCGACCGCACAGTTTGTCTGAGTGGTGTGTGGTAAAGGTAACCGCGGCCTCCCTTGCTTTATGGGGGCAAGAGTACCGGCAAATTTAGGTCGTTGTAACTCTCGATAACATAAATAACGGTGAATTTGTGTAGAGATAAATAGTTGGGTGTGAGAATAGTCAGTTGTGTGTTCTACCTTAAGTGGAAATTTTCAGAAAACTTATTTGAGGAAAAGGCAAAGATTCATTTCCTCATTGGGGAACAAAAATACTAGTATATCTGATATTTATAGTTTCTAATCAAGGGAAAGCGTTAGGGTGTTAGTGCGAATCTTGAGTAAAAAAACTACAACAAACTATTATTTTATACTTTAGCGCTTTGGAATACTTGACTAAGTCTTTGATGAGGTTACGTGAAGTGAACGTGAAGTGAGCTGTCATTCCACCTGCTGTTAGGGACTGACAGCTCACTCCGAGCTCACTTCACCTAAGTTTTCACGGTGAGATGGTTACAGAATAGCACAGCTGTACCTTACTCAAGATCCAACCCCTTCACAATTTCTTTTACATTCATTTCATTTCTGTTCGTAGAATTTTCTGCCGTAAACCTAATAAATATTGACACAATATAAAACATATTAAGATTTCCTACGTCAGGACGTCGAAACACAATAAGGGCAGAAATGTTCCCTCCCTTACAGAGAAGACGTGACGAGCTGTACGTGCCTGTATCTTCATGTAGGTCGGAAATCGACTGCTTTAACATCAAATATAATTATTCTTAAAATTCAATAGTCAAATTCAAACTAGGCTAAGAATCAGCACTTTTCGATCGTCGAAGTTACTTAAGACATTCCCCCAAAACGACCACCACTTCCTAGTGCTTTAGTTGGGAAGAAGTGGCACAACAAACTCTTCAGCAGAATTTATTTCACATAAACCTACATGGGCACTTATGAAACGTCAGAAGCTAGGTACACGGTTCCGGTTTTCTATGGAGAAAATTCGGCAAGAAACTCCACGGTTACTCTTTTTAAAACAGATGGCTTTTACAATGTTTTCAAATAACAGTGTTAATAGGTACAGATAGTGCCATCCGCATTACCAAGTGCCAGGTCCTGTACTTAAAAATTAGGAAATGGCCACCAAATCGAAACGTCTATGAGTCTGCAAGGCCTACAAAGTTCTCATTTCATGATCAATACATTGCCCTTCTATTGTATACGCAACAATAAGTTGTTATTTTGTTTAAATGACATCTCGTGTATACCCTTATCCTTTCCATATCCTTTTTTTTTTTTTTGAGGGCCTTGTTGGCGAACCCTACACACTTATGTTATTCTTTCCCTTACAATGTGGAAATAAGAACTTAATAATCCAGAAATCCGGGATTACTTAATAATTCAAGCGTTTGGGTCACAAAGGGTTGCTTGAACGTTTGTTTGTTTAGTAACGCTTGCAAACAGGTACGTTTGAGTTACGTACAATATTGTTTCAGAACTTTAAACAATGATAACATTAAATGGTTATATTATTACGTACGGCTTTAAGGGGTGTTAACCAGTAACTGGGTGGTGGAGGTCAGAGGCCCTAGTGTGAGTTTCTTTTAGCCGGCCGGCCTTCACCAGTGAAGAGCCAATCCGAGCGCCGAACGCAGTCGATGCGTAAAGTCGAGATGGTTAAAATAAACTCACACTAGAGCCCCTGATAGGCAGTCGGTCCATGTAAAATACTGGTATTCAACTGCATCTGGTTAGTCTGGAACTGCAAGCCGACCTCAACCTAGTTGGGAAAAGCCTTATAGGCAGATGAAACAGTTTCTACTAAAACAAAACTATAACTGTGATGGTCACCATCAAGTTCGTCTGCCAGGTGTACTCACTTCTTGTCTGTCATGATAATTATTAAGACAGAAGACCCACTGGTTATTAGTTGATAGAAAAGGTCTAAGAAATTAAGTAAAATGTTGGTTTGGCCCTTGACTCTACTATCCTATTTGTTTCAGATTTAATTTGATTGACACTGATAAAATTGATATAAAATTTACACATACAGATTAAAATTTAATTAAAATAATACTTACCTCACCATCTTCCTGCCCTTATCCCATGTTACTTGGGGTCGGCGCAACACGTTTTTTTCTTCCATTCTCCCCTGTCAACCGTCACGCAATCATCTACACCTTTTTCGTTCATATCACTCCTCACACAATCCATCCATCGTTTCTTTGGTCTTCCTCTCCCTCTCCATCCCTCAACATTTATATTCATCACTCTTTTAGTCACATGCGATTCTTCCCTTCTCATCACATGCCCATACATACCAAGACAGTCGATTCCCTTTCAACTTTTCTGTAAGTGGCGCAACTTTCAGACTTCCTCTAATATTCCTAAAATAATACTTACCTACCTACTCTTAATACAAATAAATTAAAAAATTACGTATGACCTATGTCAATCATTGAGCGAATAGGTTTTTAAAATAAAACTCACTCCCTTTCAAACCCCGAAACGTTATTTCATGTAGATTTGTATAAAAAAGAAATCGTATAAAACCCTCTACGGATTCTTTCGACATATAACAAGAAAAATCGTTCCAGCAAAACTTTTCCGTTCTAACTAACAAAGGTTCACCACTGGATGTGAACACCAAGTTTTGTAGAAAACTTCAACGGGTTTTCAACCCAATAAAAAACAAATGCTTCGTGTTTTTTTAAATAAAACTTAAACTTTTATTTTGCTAAGGGAGAGAGTTATTAAGAAAACATCAAACAATAGGTCCGAGGTGGGTCCCCTAGAATTTTCTATTGGTAAACTCGACAACGCTTTTCCCGATTCGGGGAGCTGACAGCCCAGTTCCACCATCCTACCTTTCTAAACTTTTTTTTGTGTACACCTATATTATAATATGTAGATATAAGTTTAAACATGACTGTTTATTATATGGCCCTTGTGGGCTGCAGCTAAAAATCAGCGTAACAAAAAAACACATAAACTTACAAGGGACTCTTATGAAATGTCAGAAGCTAGGTGCACGGTTCCAATTGGTCGTTTCCTATGGAGAAGAGCCGGCAAGAAACACCACGGTTACTCTTTTAAAAGTAAATGGTTTTTACAATGTTTTCAAATCTCAGTGTTAATTGGTATGAGAGGACAGTGTAGGCCTACCAACAAGTACCAGGTACTTAGCAAAATAGAAAATGGTCCACAGATCTACAGTCTGTTAAGCCTAAATGGTCCGAAGAAACCCGATAGAAGCCTCATGTGGTACAGCCCGATTCAAACTTAATGGCGGCTCGGAACATGAGGCGAGTCGCTGCGCAGTAACGAATTCATGTGCCAGCGGGGGTGAGAGGTGGGGTACTGCGCAACGAGTGGCTAACTTCCGAGCCGCCATTAAGTTTGAATCGAACTATACCTATAGTGCTAAGCTGAGGCCCTTTACGAAAACGTATTTTATTTTTAATTACTTTTAAGGGGTCTTAGTTGTATTTATGCCAATAAACGCATTTTCTTTCTTCTTCCAGAGTAGACTTAGATATCATACAAAAAACAACACTACAAAGTTAGGTTGTTTTATTTGATTCATTTTTTGCCACCGACTTCCGCAACTGATGTTATTTTTCAGGTTCTAACGTCTTTGGTGTAACGAAGTAGAAAAATACGCATTATTGAAGCTATTTCAAAGATCACTCATCAGAACTTGACCATAAAATGGCTCCCAAATCGGTGTGCACGTGATAAAGAATTATCGCTGAAGATACATAAAAAAGACGCCTCCTCCTCTCCTTTTTTATTTAAGTCGGTTAAAAATTGTAAACAGATTCACGTAGAACGCAAAAACAAAAAGGTGTATCCACCCAATATTGGGGGGACATTGATTTATTCACCCTCCCTCAGAAGGGTGGCCAGCTAGCCAGCTAATAGGATTAGCGAGGATTCCCCGTTATTACGACACAGAGGAGTCGGAAATTAAAAATACTTGGGCGGCTTGAGCGACATATTATTTGCACCGGCTTCAAAGCAATTTTGAGTAATTTTTCTTCAATATTCAAACCTATACGCGGTCCTACCAATGTCGAACATTACTTCTACGCAGCCTATCTACACTGATAATGATATCATACTCGTATAATTATAGAAAAAAAATTATAGGTAGGTTACTGTAGTGTACTTTACGGTAGTGTACTTTTATTTGTAATGAAAATAATCAAAAACTACTGGGCCGATTTTAAATATTCTTTCACCAGTAAAATTCTATATTATCACTGAGTAATATAGGCTTATCACGCGAGCGAAGCCACTGGAGGAAGCTAGTAAGAGATAAATAGGGAAATCGTTAAAAGTATTTCATAGTACAGTTTCAAGAAGCCATTTTAAATTGCAGGAAAACCTTTAGCATCAAGCAACAAGAACTAGAGTGTCATCAAAAGTATCTAAGGTTCATTTTATGCACCTATTATCGGCAGCCAAGGTGTATTGCTACGTTCCAGGTTGTATGTCTTTTCTTGGTTTTTGCATTAAGAAAGTCTCTGCTGCAAACCAATTTATGCCAGGTTCAGAAGAGTCAGATGACCGAGTCGCTATTTCCGTTCATTCCCCGTGACACCACCGGTGGTGTCAATTTAGTGATGTCACGAGGTTAACAGCCTACCTGGCGAAAAGGGCGTGTACAATAATACACTTCTGCCTACCCTTTCATCCTTATACAGGCGTAATGAAAAGTTATTCATAGGATTTACGAAACATTAACTCCTAAATAAACTGATTGGACTACCCACCTCAGATTTCGTCTTACAAAACCCTGCTATCTTCAAATCAATTCTCAGATTTTATCGAAAACCTCTTGTTTTTCAAGATGTCTGCTTTTCTTTGTGAGTTAGATTACATACAATACGAGCGCCAAGCACACTAATTAGAGCGGCATTCTCTTGATCTTTTGTCTGAGACAATGAGTGTGAGACTCTTTGCTTTCTAGGTCAAGCTAGGATAAGTTTAGGCACTAGGTTCAGAGTTGTGTGGCGAAGTGGGAAGATTGTGGAAGCTGTGCTTGTTAGTTTAAGTGATTTAGTTAGTTAGGACGTTCAACAAAACGTTTACTAAAGAAGAATTTGAATTAGTCTGCCGTAACAGACTTGCTGCCAACCAAAAGTCTATTCTCATGCAGAGGAACGTCTATTAATCACCTGTAGGGTACTTCTTTTTTTTTTTGTGTGGGAAATCATCAGATGACGTCTCCCGCTCTGGGTGGAGCGGGAGGGCGTGTCAGACTCTTACTGACTAAAACCCTCCCGTGTTCCTTCTGTTGCCTGTGCAATGCCAGGGGGCCACGGTATCCCTTTCGGACTTTCCCACAACCCCGGCAGGCAATGGTCTCATCGGACCCCTTCACTCGCTGACACTCTTTGAGGCGCGCGTGGAACGCAACGCGCCGTCGACCCGGGCTTGGTCCTTACCGGACGGCGAGCTACCCATTGCTCACCGTCCGCAAGCCCGCGCCTACGGTGGCCGGGAATCAGCGATTGATTCCCGACGCCCAGGGCGTCTCCTCCTAGGATAGTACACCTGGATTGACGATTTAGTAAAAAAAATAATTGGATTCCTCACACGTACTCTTTCGTCGTATGTCAGTATTGTTTAGAAATTAACTTAGACGGTGCATTATGGTGCATAATTAACACTTTGAGGTACACTAACAATAAAACTTGCATTGTGTCTCGTTCCGAGTCCTTGAATTTGTTAAGACGTCAGAAAAGTCACATTTATTTCATAACCGAGGGCCACATTCCTCGCATACAAAAGTAAAAAATAGTTTTAGATTTAGAAGCACAAGCACATATTTACTGACAACAAGTCTGTATAACAACAAATAACATCAAACAACAAAACTTTCCTTTACCACGGTAACCATGGCGGTTCCTTTCAAAACAATGAAAATGGCCGCCGCGACCAGGGACTGATCAAGAGTTCTGACCGCCCTAGGCTAATTTATCAGGACGCGCCCCCTAGGTGCCAGGTGTGTTACGAGTTTACGACGGTCGGACTAAAAAGCAGTATATTAGTTTTGACTTTGCTTACTAATAGGAATAATTTTATCATGGTTCATACTGTCTATAAAAGTTTTCAGATCGAACTGCAAGCGAAAACAACGTTGTCCTTTAACTCTATCTATCTGTCTGTCTGTCTGTCTGTTACGCTTTCACGCTTAAACCACTGAACCGATTTTAATGAAGTTTGGAACAAACATAGGTAATAGGTTAAGAAAGAACATAGGATACTTTTTATCACGAAATTCTTGAATGTTCCCGAGGGCGCACGATATAGCCGAAATCCACGCGGGCGAAGCCGCGGGTGGAACTCTAGTCATTAATAAAAGATGAATGGAATGAGATCATACCAGTGAAACATTATTTCAACTGATTAATTGTTTATTTTAAAAATTATAGTAATTAAGTACAATTATTATTAGTTTATATAAAAGTCCTTTTTCGTGCTTTGGCGTTTGCAAAGTTTTCGACTATTTTTTCAAATTTGATAGTTTGCAGAAAATTACTTTCTATGTACAATAACGAGAGCGCTGCAAGTTTTTGCTGACGGAGTGTGGAGCGCAAGTAATTTTTAACTCTTTTAAGTGCTGAAAAAGACCTTTCGCCGCTGCAGTTGGTAACACTCATTGTCAAAAAAATTCTTAATATTATCTCTACATTCGGGAACAGACATGAAATATTAAAACTCTTTATTAACTGCAACAAACCCTTTGGGGTTCTGGCAGAAATAAAATGCTCGGTCTCGGTGTCAGATTTTAAAAACTGCGCCAAATGGACGCATTCTTCTGCAAAGGTTTCTCCTAAATCAGTGGCATATAGTTGTTGTAACTCCTTTGCTTTGCTTCTAATAAATTCACTGTCGTCTAGTTCATACAGTTTCCATAAGAAACCAAACTTGGTGCTTACTGTATTATAAATAATTTGCCGGTTTTTTAAGTGCACTTTAAGACAGTCAATAGCTGCATAATAATTATCAACGATGAAAGATCGTCTCCCTTCTAACTCAATATGTCCCGTTTGAACTTCATCAAAATGAAATTTTGGTTTCTTTCTTCTTCTTAAATCTTTTTTGTATGTGGTTACTTCGCATCTCTTGATTGCCTCTGATTCAAAATTTTCGAACTCTTTTTCATCACGCAACGTATCAAGATAAGCATGTAACGTCTCATAAAGAGTAACAACGTCAGATAAATCAATAGAACTTGCTTGTAGCTGTGCACTAACGATTTGAAACTTTACGAGCACACAGTTCCAAAAACACAACATTATAGTAATTTCTAGAGTTTTCATTTTTTCTAATATTGCTTTTGCTTCTATTTTGGTCTCTTTACTTTGATTTTTATCTTCGCAAATAGAGTTTAATGCTTCCAAAACTTGTTTGTATGAACTGTATAAGGCTTTGCTTGCATCTGCTCGTGCACTCCATCGAGTTTTTGATAGATTTTTTAGCACTTTCGATTCTTCATCCAATTTGGATACTAAAATTTGCCATCTGCTTGTAGATCCAGAAAAAAAATTGTATAGTTGTTGTTCCAGTGTAAAAAAAGCAGCTGATTTGTCACTACTTTCCGCGGCAGCTGATCCCACAAGTTGGAGAGAATGCGCTGCACAAGGAACAAAAGTAGCCAGATGATTTACAGCTTTAATTCTTGACTGAAGACCTTTGTATTGACCAGACATATTGCTAGCATTATCATAACTTTGGCCACGGCAGTCTTTAATATCAAGTCCCAAAGTTTTATCGATTGTCGTAAGAACAGCTTCCTCCATGTCTTCACCTTTATGACCGCAATTGGGTAAAAATGTGACAAAGCGTTCGACAGGTTCTCCATCAGGCAAAACGTAACGGATAATAAATGTCAACTGATCGGTATGTGAAATATCTGGAGTAGAATCAATGCTAATCGAATAATATTTTGCTTTTTCTATTTCTCCTACAATCGAAAGTCGAACTTCGTCAGCGAGCAGTAATATAAATTCATCGACTATAGAGGATGACAAGTACGATGGAGATCCTCTGCCTTTTTGTCCGAATCTCACCAAATGTTCAGCCATGAAAGGATCAAATTTAGATATAAGCTCAATACAGCCAAGAAAATTTCCGTTTAGTGCAGATCCAATAATTTCATTTTGACCGTGAAATGGAAGCCCACGAGAAGCTAAAAACTTTATTGTTTCTATTACACGTAGTAATACATTTCGCCAATAAGTTATTTCTTCGTTATATTGTTTGACTATTTGGGTATCCAATCGCTGTAAAAGTTTTCCTCTGCATACATACTGTCCCAAACACTTACGATGATCCGGAGAATTGTCATGATCAATTATTAAGTGAGAATTTTTCCAATCGTTAAATCCACTTCTGGCAAATACGGATGTTCCTCCATATAATTTACAAGGACCACAAAACACGTGACCTGTGGATTCTGAGTATACTAACCAGCTTCTCTTCACAATTTCGCCATTAACAAGCTTCATCTCAAACATATTTTTAGATAGAAATCTTTTTTGATTTTTATACTGCCTTTCTGATCGGGAAAAATCTAACTCTTCGTTCTGTTGCAGTCCTTTTTTAGCAATATAATCTCGAAATTCATCGTTGACTTGCCACAGTGCAGGGTCACTTGAGGGAACGGACGACTTTTCTTCTATTATAATTTCGTCTTCACTCCTCACTACTGTAGAGCTAGTGTTGGACGGAGAAACGTGTGAACATTCCGCGGTAGAGGGACCAGGGCAAGAAATCACTGAAGATACTGCAGCATTCTTCACCGTTTCGTTCCTTTCTGTAGAGCTCGTAAAAAATGTTTCAAGTTTACGAGTATGTTTTAAAACATTTTCTATCTTCTTTTCCTTTTCTTTTGCTTTTTTTCTGTATTCTGCTCCACTTGGCTTTTTTACTATCGAACTATTCTCATTAACACTCATAGTCTTAAAAAAACACGGTAACACTAACGATAAAGGACAATAAATATCACCAAAAACGAATACACACGAGCTATAATATGTATGACGGACGAAAAAAGGCAAACATATGAAACGCGACAAAGTATAAACACAGATTACTAAATAGTTACTACGTATAAACTATTAACCGCCGCCGCCGGGGAGTCCCCGCGAGTCGTTGATTTGTTTTTCATGGCGCGCGGTGAGCTGCGCTGTTGCCGCCTCACTCGCTCGACCACCGAACGATTTGAGTGACAAGTCAATGTTGATTTTACGCGCGCTTTTTAAAATTTCAAAATGTTTCGTTAAAATCAGGGACTAGTAAGCTTTTTCAGTTCACAGTTCATTTAGTGTTTTGTCTCAGTCTAGTTGAAAAATGTAGACACGATTTCAGCAGCGCGCCCGCGCCCCCCTAGATCCTCGCGCCCTAGGCTGCAGCCTAATTAGCCTAAGGGTTAATCAGGCCCTGGCCGCGACTGAAACAATAGTTTGATTGATGAAACTGTCCGGCGACGCTGTCCTATTGATTTGTTTTGGTTTCATATTGTGGCTTGTAAGTGGATTAATTCTGTTTGAATTGTTTCTATTGAGGTGTGTGGACTTGGTGAAAGATCATAAGGCGCGGTAATAAGCAAATATTTAGGCATGGAGGTGAAGCGACAGTAGTGCATCGCGGTATGCAAATACGGTTGAAAATGGCGATGCGATTGATTTTGGTTGAATCTCGTGTCCGCTAATAAAATGAAAGATATTATATGATATATAATTGAACTGTATTTCAAATTATTGATGTAAAATTCAGTTACCACTACTACAGTAAACTCGGTTAATCAGTGGTCAAATAACTCAGCTGCGCGCCGTGGCCGGAACATCATCATAACTTTTTAATTACTTATAGGATACTAATTAAACTTCAGTAACATTTATAGACAGTAATTACCTATATAATAACGTTTACGTTTAGTCTTTGGGGCGCATAATGGAAGTGCTAGGACCTATTAAAGCATATTTTCTATTTAATAAAATAACTTCAAAACGGTGCATTATAGTGGATTCGTTTATTGCATAACAAATTCTAACTAATTACCCAGATCTCATGTACAAATATTACAATCATCCGTATAGTCAATTCCAAGAGACAGCAATCGTGCAAACGTTACTCCAGCAGGATTTTAAATATCTTCGCAACCATAGCAAATACAAATTTAGTTGTACCATTTATTTCAAATTGATTTCTAATTATTTAGATAAGATTTATTTCAAAATAACCATTAGAAAACAAAAGATCTGGCTGGGGTAACGTTACTCCAGCCGGAAGTGTTTTTTTATCAAATAATTAAAAAACTATCAGCTTACCAAATTTAAAAATCTGCTTACCAATTACAGAAGCTGTATTTCTAATTATCTATTGCACTTAGATGACGCTTTTCGACATTATCTGGCTGGGGTAACGCACACGTTTATGCGGCCTACCCAAAAGTCCTTTATTTGGTATTGTTCGTCGAGTTGAGCTCCTTATGTTCTGAGTTGAGCTCCACGATTACTGACAAATGCTTGCACTGACAGGACAGGTCCGCTCAAATCTGTGTGGTTCTTTTCTCAAAAGACCATTTCAGACTAATCTACATGGTCCTCATATGGCCTAAACCAGATTATGTCTGGACTTTAAAAGAGACTGTGACCTCTGAGTTTGTTTCGGCCTTTCTTCTCTGAGTATTCAGATAGGAAATGCCGAACTCATCTAGCTAATTTTTAATATTTTTTTTAAAATGTCGTGTAAAAGTGATTCCAATATCCTATTTACAGAATAAACAATTTCATTTCATTTCATTACGGCTAACAGTGCGACGAAAGAGTGGACGTTTTAATACGGTGTCTCTGCTTGGTTAGCGCCTTAATTTTCTCCCTTTTTAACACGCTTTTATTAGGTCGACCTGTATGTAACTATGTAATGGAATCTAAGGTAACTAATTTAACCATCTTCCAAGGGTCGTAGCGTAATGAAAATTGGCAGCTGTATGTAGTTCTGATGACAATACAATAATATGGTACGGTCGAACTGATCTGATGATGGAGCCGAAAGATATGAACTGGAACTTCATGATGGAAACTCGTATCAGAGCTGTTTTGGATTTCTTAGAAAAGTCTTGTAATGAACTTTGACCAAGATTAGGTTTCAAGGTCTGATGATGAAGCCGGAAGATAGGCACTGGCATTCCATTATGGAATATCGTATCATAGTCGTGTTTGCACTTGTGAGAAAGGCCACGTAATGGACTTTGATTTTTTTGTTTTTACGTGCATTTATAAAAGCGCTTTTTTGTAGTGTTTTTTGAACTATTAATTTATTTAATGTACAGTCGCCACCACGTCAACCTACTACAATCTGTCAAATTTCTTTAGGTAATAGATTTTCAACTTTATCACTAAAGAATAACGTTCAAAGTTGATCGGGAAAATTTGACAGTTTCGGGTAGGTTGATGTGCTGGCGTCTGTACCCAAATTCAAACTCAAACTCAAAGCATTTATTTCAATTAAACCATTTACAGGCACTTTTGAATTTTCAAGGGGTCGGTCAGTCAAAAATATGAAGCTAGTTGCCCATTCCAAAGCGTAGTAGGTACCTATGGAGAAGAACGGGCAAGAAACTCCACGGACACTCTTTTAAATAAATAAAAATGATACAACATATTGGTTACATCATTCATTTTGAAATTATGCATGTGAGAACAATGTAATAAGACGTGCACGTTCGTAAAAGCGTCCGTAATAAAAAGAAGAAAAAAAGAATCATTCAAAAACTTTAAATAATACTATAATAATACCATCGTGGACACTGGCGGTGAACCACTTTTCAACCTTATTACTACCGCGAATGTCCGCGGTTGTACCTTGTAGACATGACAGGTACAGTCCCGTATTAAATTGGTGACACTTGCAGTAAAAGCACCGCTCTTACTGCTAGTACGACATAAAAAGGCATGTTAAATAAACACTGTCTTTGCTGTCACAGTCTGGTAAAAATTGTTGCCACCGACGTGCGCCTGATTGATGCAGTTGCCCTTATAATATCGGTCTATATACAATAATATTAGCACCGTCATCGTGTCACCATTAATCACCATCGACAAATTGAGTTCATCGCTTTTTTTTTTTTTTGTAAGTGCTATCTTGAAATAGTTATGTACTGTCAGCGCTGGTGAAGTCCTGTCGGTACCAGGATAAATAAAACACTTGTTTGTGATATAACTCGAATACTTATTTAAAATCTCTTAGTTTTTACATTATTATATTTTATATTATCATGACATGCGCTTGTCAGCTCAGGGGCCGACTGTCAAAAATTTCCTTTTCCTCATTGTTTCGTATTTATAACACATAGATTCGCGGAGGTTACATGCGAATACCATGTCAGATCCAAAGTCTCAACACTACCTACCTAGCAAGATGCTACTAGTCCTAACGACGATGCTACTAATAAGATAACAGGCAAAGTTTCGATAAGCATACCTCTACGCTCTACGTACCCTTACAGACAGTGAATAGAAAGAAAAAGAAAGAAAGAAATTATACATTTATTTAGCACAGACTAAAAGGCACACAAGTAAAAAGAAAAAAATAATAAAAGGAAAGAATACAAAATAAAAAGTGTAAAAGTGCGTACCAGCAGGAATGTGTGCCGCGCGGCTACGCCAAATAGGCCCAGTTCAGCATAAATGCCAGACAACTAGTGCCTGACGCTGGTTTTCAACTGGACCTGAAGTGTGAGTTGACGGATGTAAATCAGTTCTATACTGCAATGTGTGTGTGTGAATGCAGGCGTGATGAGTTTCTTGCCGGCTCTTCTCCATAGGAAACGACCAATTGGAACCGTGCACCTAGCTGCACCATCATCATCGTGCGTCAAATGTGAAATAAAATATTTTGAATCTGAATTTTGAAGATTTTACGTGATTCGGTCAAAACGATGTCCTTGCATTCATTTTGGGCATCCCAGGAAAATGGACTGGTCTATCATAATTAGCCATGGACGTGTACAAGCAATGATTATAGCGACAGAGACAAGCATTAAATGGGTTTTTAAGAGATTTTAGTTGTAAAAGACCCGTTAAATTCTGTTTATATCCAATATTTCGCAAAGGGAGGAAGAGGAGGTTATAAAATATGTTGTTTTGCTTCCTTTCGCTCGAGATACAACGCTGAAAATACTTTTCATAGTATCATTATTTTGTTGAAGTTTGTTAGACAAGTCTGTATGTTAAAGTTACAGTTAAGTACAGAGGTTTTGAGAGAAAATGATGTGCAGAAACATTCCGTGAAAGCAGTTAATACCTTCGTGAGAACATTATATTTAAGGATTTATTTATGACTGCCTCATTGGTCTCGTGGTCGCAAGCGCTACTGCTGAGCATGAGGTCTTGAGTGCGATTCCCGGGTCGAGCAAAGTGTCATTAGTTTTTCATCTGGAATTTCTCAGTATCAGCCCGGAGTCTGGATTCGTGCCCAGTTGATGGCAATAGGCTCGCCCCCTATTAAATGGGACTTAAACATAACTGGCGAAATGTGGGTGTACCATAGGTACACGTCTGCCAAACCCTTCGGGGAATACAGGCGTGATCAATAAATCTCAGTTTTTGTTGCACCATCAGGGCTCTGCCAGGTCTACTTTCTGTGCTCACTTTTTCTAAAGAAGGAGTTCATCATAAAGAGGTCTTTCTTCTCCATAAAACTGGCTAGTAGGTGACCGTCCAACTCCAAATTGCCCCACCAGTTTCGTGTTGAAGTCCCCCATGACAACGGTGAAGTAAATTTTAGAGCCATGCATGGCTCTGGAAATATCCTCATATATAGTCTCCACCTCATCGTCGGGGTGTGACGAGGTCGGGGCGGGAACCTGTACGACCTTCAGCGAATATATTCCAGAGATTCTATGTATAAGGTACGCCAACCTGGTGGACACAGTCTCGATCTTCATCATGTTGCTCACAAGAGACTTATGTACGATAAACCCGACACCACCTTGGGACTGCTGGTCACCCTCTCGAAAATAGAGCAAGTTCCCGGATTTGAGGATTATCAAGTCCTACCCCTCTCTTCGGACTTCAGATAACCCAGTTCGTTGATCTTCTCGTCGGTCCGGAGTGTACGCGTGATGTATGTTGCCAGGTCCAGTTTCCGGTGATTGAGCCGGATCTCTTCCGGGGATTCTTCGCACCCCCCTTGCCTCACCGTGACCTTGACGGCTACCGTAGCCAAGGGTTGGTGGACCGCCGGGCACTAGGGGCATTTCTTTTTGGTGCTTGTAATTTTTGGGCGAACTTTAAAGTACACTAACTATCTTTTATCCATCCCATGGAATCCGCTCGATGCGAGGAGCACGGAACGCACGGCCTATGTCCAGCATTGGACGTCCTTCAGCTAAAACGATGATGATGAACTATCTTTTTAACCTGTCTTCTCTTCCGCAGGTACAGCCACAAGGAATGCTCCACGTGGCGCGCTAGGGAATGCTGAGCGGTGCGATCTTGAACGCAGCGCCCGTGTCACTGCGCGGGCTCGCCCCGGGCCTGCCAGCGGCGCGGCCCGCGCTACTCGCCGCCCTCGTCATGCACGCGCTGCACGACCGCCAGGACGAGGCCAGCTTCATAGGTAAGTGCTGTTCAATTGTCCATTGAACGTTTCAAATGTTCATCTTCTCATTATGCCACAAGCTGGTGTAACGAATGAGCTAACAAGAAGCTCACTGCGCTGACTGCGTATTTTAAAGGTTTTTCCTGAAGACTGGGTCCTAATGTCCTAATTCCATGAAATCGTGAATTTACTAACTAAAAAAGGAGAAAATCTGTATCTCTTTTGTTTTCATCCATCTATTTGTTTTATCTGCAATTGCATCGAGACCCACCAGTATCCTACCTTACTTTAATTCAATTAGAACTTAAGTGAATCAAGTGCCACTCTAGAGTTCTTTACTTAAAAGTAAAGAACTCAGAGTGGCACTGAGTGTACTTCGAAAAGCTTTCACAGGTAAGTGATAGGTAAACATTACATACTTGATATGTTACTGAAGGGTGCCTTCAAGGAGTGAAACGTTATTATTACCTGTCGTTACCCCTGTTAACATAATGATGGATTTCTGTAAATATTTTTTTTTTGGGTATTGGGGGGATTAGACTCCTCACCAAGGTATCTATTCAAAGTATACAAACACTGGAAATTGTACAAAAACGACTACTTATTTTTACATCTACAACATGTTCCGGAAGCATAAATACAAAGGGGGATGCAACACCGACCTCCATAACCTGTGCTGCATTATCTTGCGAATGGCTTGAAGCAGTAATAGTCCATCAGCGGTTTGTAGTACAGCCGCATTGCGTTACAGATCACTATATATACTGTCTGTGTTGCATCCGCCTTTGTATTTACCTACGCGTACCGTAATTAACGCACAACACGAAACACCCCAAAAATAATATTATGTTATAATCATATTACATACACTGAATTTTTATTGTTATGTATAAAACATTGTTTATTAATTGTATTAGTTAAATTGATTGTGGGAGAAAATTGTGGTCACATTACAAATCTATGCGCGCACGCAATCACACACGTCTATGGGTTTGGCGTAGTTAGGTACTTCGTCCAATTAGGTTTTCTTGTTTTACTGTAAAGCGGAAGTGTGATTGTAATTTGTGTAGTTTTTATTATTTTTGGGTTATTAAAAAACCTATTTAGGTATAAAACGACTGAAATCGATTCAGTAAAAGTTTCTGAAAAACTACTATCATATTGTGCATTCATAATGTGCTTTTATTATTATTATTTCCTTTGTTTCACTATTTAATATACATTATATTTTTAAATATTTGAAATTAGAAAAAAAAAAAAAATAATGTAGCCTTCCGGTACCCTATCGGGAACAGGGTCCAAGCTACCGGTGGTCAGGGCTCCAGTCAGAGGAACCTCCTAACAATGCGAGCCGTTTAGTCACTAGATTGATTTAGAAGGTTATTAGAATCTTATCCTATGTAACTTATTGGTTCCGCCTGGCAGCATTGCTATTTGCTCTACTCCAGTTTAAAGGGGGCATGAGATCCGGTGTAATTTCAGAAACGTGAGACTAGAACTGTGTCGAAGAAATGCATCGATAATATCAATCAATCTGCCTAGCCTTTTGCCAACTATCTTGTGGTCAGCTTCAGTCTAACCGGATGCAGCTGAATAACAGTATTTTACATGCTTATCTGACCTCCACAACCCAGTTACTGGGTAATATGATACCCCTTGGTCAGACTGGTTGTCAGACTATCGGGCTTCCCTTAACGACTGTCAAAGCTCCACGAATAACAGCCGGAACCCTTTCCGACGCACGGAGGAGTCTCGATATGTAAAGATGGAGGTCACCCATCCCCGGAAATGCATCGATAATCCTCCTCGTATTCTACAGAACGAAGGGGGTCCACTTTTCATCAGAGTAATTGCAACGCACAAAAATTCCTTTCAAGTAACATTTCTCCGAAACGAATTGCCTAAAAAATAAACCCCATTGAATATTTCTGTCATCTCATTATCATACTACACGGTAACAATTCCCACCCCGTTTTGGGGTCATTTTCCTCATTAAAACAATGTCAGACTACCCTCGTACACTAACAAACATGCGTTGACTGCGACTTGATGTTATCAGTTGACTTTCGCTACGGTTCGGCTTATCTTTAGCATCTAGTGTCAATGACTCTTCACCCTTCGGTACGGTGATAAAAAACATAAATATTTCTAAAACATTAAGGGGTAAAGACGTCAGTTCAATGGGTGTATTCTTATTTGACCCTGATGATGGGGCCATCGGCAAAAAAATTAAATACTTGTGCAATGATGCACACAGCCACGAAAACGTTCACACTGTGTGCTTCAATCAATGCACGATTTGACGATACAATAGGTACTACAACCGCCTCAAAGGATGGAATCCTTTCGGATTCACTGTTATCCTAAAAAAACGGCTAGGCTAACGATAGAGTAGGCACCACGATGTCCCCATCAGCCATTGATTTCTGGGGCGCAATTATTTAGCGTTTTCGCTCTGTGACTAATAACGTAATAAAACAAATAAATATATAATCATTTATTTCAGACTTATCTTGCGATTACATCCATATTTGTTAGTAGGATTGCGAGCTTACAAAATAGTGTTAGTAATAAATTAATAATGAATAATAATGACATAAAACTCCAAGGTGGACTCCCCGATGCTGGTGAGAAATGACTACACGACTGCGTGCAGCCGTATCCAGCGAGCCAGCATCGGAGAGTCCCACCGGTCCGCCAGCGCGCGCAGGATGGTGTTGGGACTGTCGCGCGTGCGGCGCAGGATTGAAGCGCACCGCTTGCGCATGATGGACGCAAAGCCGTCTGTGTCAGCCGCCGCGAACATAGCGGAAGCGCTGCAGTGGCGCGGCAGTCCCATCAATACCCGGAACGCGTTATTGTATTGAACGCGTAGATCGCTGTATGTCCGCTGCGTATAGTTAACCCACAGGCTGCAGGTGTAAAAGGACTGACAGTACGCTTTAAAAAGCGCAACTTTGACAGTCCCCGTGCACCGTGAAAACGTAATGACGTTCCCAAAACCTTAACTAACAGGGAATGAACCAAGTAATCCGTAAATGACAGTCCAATATATGTTCAAGACAATAAGAACCTTCCTTTTTTGACTTCGCCGCAGTCGGGTGATAAGCTGTTAGCCCCTTACTGTCTCAAGACTCATCTATAGAAATTAAACTAATCCATCATGAAACTACTTCGACCTCTGATGAATCTCATCTGAAACATTATAACTTAAAAGTGCTAGAGCCAAAAAGGCGAAGACTTGTCTTATTCCATTATCCTCTTTCGTTAGTTTCCGCCATATCTCGGTGACTGTCGTGTCAACAGTCGGGCCAACCCCGCCATTTTTATGACGTCAGTGTTTTGACGGCTCCCGCTTCAGTCGCGACACGGTAATGGCAAAAAAAGGACTTTCATCATAAAGGTTAACTGTTTTAAGCACTTACAGACTCGGTTTTATTCTTAGGTATATTTCTATGAAATGGCCATGATTAAGTCTTCGGAACAACTTCACATGTCATGTCTCTGAAGGATTAGATAAGTGTAGGTATTCCGATCGTCATTTATTTCACTTCTCATTCGACAATACTTTTGGTTTCTAGAAAGCAATCCTTTTAGGACCTGTCAAAGCAAACCAGACTTTCTCGTCTGCAGCATTAACGTAAGTTACGTTCTATCGATGCCAAAATTTCGTGTGACTAACCAATTTACATAAACACTGGAAAAAAATACACATTAATAAAGTACATACAGCTAATTACATAACATCTGTACTGCGTAACAAAAACTAGACAAAGCAAGCTATTATACAGATAGATTGGTATACTTACTCATTGGTACCTCGGATGCCAAATCTATGAAAATTTATATCAACTGGCTAAATACCAATAACTGGCAGCCCTGTTCGTATTTCACCCGAAATAGTCCGCTGGAGTCACGCGAGGCAGCCCTATCGGCAGACATCTTGGCGCCAGCCCGCACCCGCGCCCCTCCCTCCCCCCGTTATCGTCTGACGCAGCCTTGGTGCATTGTAGATTCATAGATTCTGAACGCCTACATTTTATGTAGTCCTGGTAATTTGTAATTTTTACTTAGTCACTCATTGCTGCGTGCGGTCTTTTTTCTCTTTCGGTTTGTACGTCACCGGGGTCACTAAAGGTCACAGGGTTGACCTAGAAATAACTGAGCTTTCCCATGTTTTATTGGTTCTTTTGGTAGCTGACCCGATAGACGATGTCCTGTCCAAACAATAATTTATACAAAATTCCCAAATTATTTTCAAATTTCAAAAACACCTGATTCGAAAATTTTCGAACAAAAATAGCCAAAACGGTTCAGTTTTTCTAAATTCAAGCGCTTACCAACGAACAGCATTTCATTTTTATTAAATAGACTAGCGCCCCGCGGTTTCACCCGCATAAGTTTCGATTCCGTGGGAATATCGGGATAAATATCCTATGTGTTGATCCAGGTTATAAACTATCTGTGTGCCAATTTTTATCCAAATCCGTTCAAAAGATATAGCGTGATGAAGAGACAAACATACACACTTACAAACTTTTGCCTTTATAATATTAGTGTGAGTGTGATTTAAATTCTTTGTGCGAGCTGTCTAGATCTGATTGGCTACGGTTCAGTTCCACTTCAATTTTAAGTCTTTGTATCATCATACCACTCCCATATGGTCTACCCTGTGGGTCTACCCTATGTTATTAACTAGTGCAGCCTTGTTACTCATGCGGCTTTGGTGCATTGATTCATAGTTCATAGACGCCTACACAATATGAACTCCTGGTAATTTGTCACTGCGCGTGTCTCTGTTATGTCATCAATAGGTAAAAAGGTCAAATTATTATGAAACTTTTTCTTTTTTACTCATTTCAAGGTTTACCTAATTTCGTTTTAGTCCCTTGCGGAGCTGTCTACGTTTCTTTTTGTAATTTCAAGACTGTCTGCGTAAAATCTTCTGTCTCTCTCTGTTCCTACGTCACAGGTAGGTCAACAAAGGTCACGAAATATTTGGAATGAAAAGCTTTTTTGTTATTTGCTTCAGGTTTAGCTCGTTTGTCTGGCTTACGTTAGTTCCCTTGTGAATTCTGTCCACATTGTAACTATGAGAAAAACTGATGGTACAAGTAATTTAGTTATTTGCCTCCATTTTGGAAGTTGACTCAATTAATTGTACACACATCAACACGGTCTAGGGATATTTCATACTCAATTAAATAACTCGAAAAGTACTGGCCGCATTGGAATCTTTTATACACCGATTTGTTTGTAATTTATCTCAGACTGATTCCAAATTAAAATTTTTGAAAATTCTTTTGTTTCGGTGGCATAAAAATGTCTTGATGTATAGGAGAGGGAATTTTCATTTGTGCGAAATTTAGAAAACAATACGAATTACGTTTAGTTACAGTTTTTTTTCATTTTTAAACGAAAGATAAAGTTAAAATTGAGGTATTGTAGCCATGCAACGCCGACATTTGACGAGGGCGGAGATGTTACGAGCTGTGGGAATGCTGGAAGCTGGATCTGTTCAGCGTAATGTTGCTGAGGCCATAGGGACCCATCAAAATGTAATTTCAAGATTGTGGACACGCTATCGTGCCACAGGTGAAGTAGCGGAGAGGCACCGGGGGCCAAGTCGCATCACTACCCCCAGACAAGACCGATTTTTGCAAATTACTGCGCGAGCTCAACCAAATGCAACGGCGACTCAATTGGTCCAAAGGCTGCGAGTGGAACACCAAGTGCTTGTGAGTGACCAAACTGTAAGAAGGCGACTGCATGAAAGCAATCTACGCTCTCGTAGACCACTCCGGGTCCCACCTTTACGGAGAGGCAATCGTGGACGACGATTAGAATGGGTTCGGAACCACGTGGACTGGGGCCGTGAGCAATGGTCCAATGTGCTGTTCACGGATGAATCCAGGTTCGGCTTCCATCCAGATTCACGAAGGACGCGTGTTTGGCGAGTTCCTGGACGATGGAGCCGTCTCCAGAACCCTCAGGAAGTTCACCCATACCAAGGAGGAACAATTATGGTTTGGGCAGGAATTCGTCTTGGAGGACGGACGGATCTCGTTTGGGTGCGGGGCAATATGACGGCAGAACGATACGTCCAACAGGTGCTGGGGCCCGTAATCTTGCCCCACAGAACACAAATGGGGCAAGATTTCCTGCTCATGCACGACAATGCCCGGGCACACACGGCGAGAACGGTAGCAGCTTGGTTACATACACATAATGTTAGGGCCTTAGACTGGCCTGCTCAATCGCCAGATCTAAATCTCATTGAGCATGCGTGGGATATGCTGCAAAGAAGAGCTCTGAAGGAAGTTCCTGAAAATCTGGCTACAGAAGATCAACTTTTTGCGCACCTCAGAAGGACATGGGACAATATTCCGCAGCAAGACATTGACAACCTTGTTCTGAGCATGCCGAATCGTTGCCGATGTGTTATGAACATCATGGGCGCTTTCTCAGACTACTAAATTCAAGTTTATAAACACAAATTAAATGATTTTTCTATTTTTTTCAGTTTTTACTCACAAATTAAAAGTTAATTCATATACGGTTTCCGTCTATGCTTCATTTTTTTTCCATAAAATCCTGAAATTTTAATCTAAGTACCTTAACCATTATTAAAAAATGGTAGAATATTAAATAACGTATCTTTTAAATATATACATGTCACATAAATAATTAACACATTGATAGTAATTCGCTTTTTTAAAAATATCCCTAGACCGTGTTGATGTGTGTATCTGCGGTTTTACTACGCTTATCCTATTCTGATTTACCTTTACTCTGCTCTGCATCCACGTCAGTTTCAATAACATTTAGCTTGTGACTACTGCCTCATTGATACTGAAACTTATGAAAAAAAAAAACGAATTCAAATCTGATTTTGACGTACATTAACGCTGAAATATAAGTCTTTATTTCTTGGGTCACACCTCATTGTTAGTAAGAATTCGTCCACTCTCATCAAGGTCTTACTTCAGTTGGAGTAAAGACCACCTCATTATGTGGAGCACCGCGTTATTTTGGCGGCCGAGTTGCGCAATCAAACATATTGTTATTATGGGTCACGATTCCATGCCATTGTTGTAAATACATAGACGTTTTTCTTTCTGTTATTGTTGAATGGACTTTTTTAAGTATATAGTGATGTGGTTATTAGCACTACTTAACTAACAATACTGTTAGGCGTGAGTATTTTTCACAATATTTTGGCTTTTCAAACATAACTGGTGAATTTTGGGTGGGTGCACTAACATAATAACATAATAGGTATATACCTCAGCCCCACCCTTCGGCGAAATCAGGTCTTCTGTTAATGTTATGTTTGTCTTATCAAATGTCCTAATTGTGTAATACACGATCAATCACAGTTTGAATCGTTTTGAAATAGATTGTTTTGAACTTATGAGGCTGTGGATTACCACAGCCTCATAAGTTCGAAAAAATGTTCTGCTCAACAACGTAAATAACGCAATGGATGTTGTTGAACTGTCAAATGAAACAGATTACTCTTAATCATTTACTGAAAATGTGTTACGCAATTAGATAGCAGGGCAGTTTCATATGAAAATTGTTAGCAGAGGATCACTTACTTAATAGAAACAATCTGAGACTAAGAAACTAGATAATGAGGCTGTTGTTTTAGTCAAACTTATTGAAGTATGAATTAAATTCACAGCAGGCACAACAAGACAAATAAAATATCTGAGGCTTTTATTAGCTACTTGAGGTGAAGGCATACACGACAGACAAAGCAATATGATTCATCCGAGTCCATTGTACCCGGATCCATGGGTACTTGAAGTGACAAGGTTTATAATAGTAATACTGCAGTAACCTATGGCAGTAATATAAAGCGCCTGCACTCAACGCAAAACCTTACACAGTGCAAGACATAACGCATTTAATTAAATGTTGTGACCGGTGGCGCCCTATATTTACGTACCTATAATTATTATTGTAATTAGTGGTTACACGCTTACTTTAGTGATTAGTTGATGCAGTAATTTGTTCGGGAATAGAAACATAATAATGTATCCTTCCTAGCAATTCTATTAATCCCATTATTATTATTATAAATGTGTATCCAGTGTACTACTGTAATTTCAATTGCATAATTGTTATGGAATAACTCTTTCACAGGGAGGTTAACTACTTTCCATTCTATTCCACACTATTCTACACTCATTAGAATCGTCCTATCTTTATTCCATTTTATTTAGGATCGATGCCACATCTTTTTCTTCCATATATTTTTTAACTCTACCAGCTGTAATTTTAGTAGGGACACCATTCACTTAAATTCTAGCCATATCATATTTCTATATGGTCCCTTCTTTGTTTCCTGGGTCTTGTTCTATTACTATCGACGCGGGATTCTTTTTCTTCCACATATTTCTATCAGGTGATTCTCAATATATATAATATTCCCCTTTCTACGCTTATCATCTTGCATACAATCCATCCATCGTTTCCTTAGTGTTCCTATATTTTTCTATCCATCCACATTATTCTCAAATAATTTCTTGCCTTCTAAACAATTCTCTTTTCAACCGGGAGAGACGGGTTGGTCGTCGAACAGTAAGGTCGTTTCGGGAGCGAGCTCCGACCCATAATTTTTTGCGAAAAAAAACTGTTTGTACATATGGCAAGATCGCGTCGCTTGCCGGCGAATTCGAACAGTGCGTTGATACTGGTGTTTTTATATTGTTTTTGATAATGTTGTGACCTTATTAATCGCCAAATAAATACATTAAAATAGTGCTAAAGTGTGGTGTAAGTGCGTTCCAGACATCAGGCGAGCGTTCCAGAGCATTCAAGAATCTCAAAATTATCTGGTGAAATCTTTCTTTATCTTTCAGGGCGGTGGTGCTTGCAATGCAAAATATGTATTTTATTGGATAGATTAAAGGACAACATTTGCAGCGGTGAAGTGCCAAGCGCACATTAAACTCTTATTTTCTAAGATAATGTTATAAATACTATTAATATTACTCTATTATTTATTATGCGCATATTAAATACCTATATAATGGCATTATCGCTTTAGATTTCGTACAAAACTATTTTCTCGTATAAGACCATCAATTTAAGTCACTTGTTCATTCTGCCCCTACACAGGTTTAATTGTTTCGGGTATCCCAATAAATGCTCTGTATAATCTGACATTGAAAGCGTAACGGTAGATGGTGTTAAATGTGACATACCTACTTTGTTTTATATCATTTATTATTTTTAAGTATTACATAAGTTGAGTTGCTGCACTCTACAAAATACACACCTCGACTTGATAAGGACTGCGCCAACAGACGCAAAAAGTACAGTATTTTACAAAATACCAAAGTAATATAATCACTCAGTCAATTAATCGGGTTCCCATATTTCAAACTCATGGTTAACGTTAACTCCAACGATAGATCCAGATACAGAAATGATTTCCATTTTGAATTGGCTCTAGTATCTAAGTGTGGCGAACAGGGGTACTGAGCTAAGCTCCCGGCACTACTTCGATTGCGTGGCTAAAATTCAATGGCAAAGCTCGGTATATTATTGGATAAATTAAGGGTCAGCATAGTGAGCGCGAATTTGCAGTTGCGTAGCGTCTGGTGAAATTGGAAGGTTTGATGCTACGCGCAGAATCAACTTTTATCTGTAAGCTGCATGTATAAGATTATAATTGTGCATAATAAAAGGATAATGGCAAGATAAAATAACATACTGTATGATTCTAACGAAAATAACAGCTAACTATGGCGCTGTTGATGTCGTGACATCTTGCATGCAGATAACTATAACATCAAGCGACCCTAAACAATTTGGCAATTTCGTTAGCCTTACAAAGGCAACCCTTTTTTGTGTTTTGTAGAACAATTTACAGGAGTTTTTGTGAAGAAAGGCACGTGAGCGGTTACGCTTAAGTCCATCTAGCAAAAACAAAAAACTTCAAAATGAGATACATTTCTATAGAGAAACGAAGAGGAACTCATAAATTTCAAGTCAACGCACGACTCTATAGAAAAACGAAGAGGAACTCATAAATTTCAAGTCAACGCACGACCCTGTCAAAGCTTTGTATCTCTGTCTCGAAACTTAATCTGCTCGCCCGGCCATTGGCACCATGGGGATCCGACTCCCAAACAATATTTTTACAATGATAATAATATCAGCCGATTGCGCACCAAATAAATAGCATAATGGGCTTAACTTTCGACCACATGTCTGTCTGCCGAGACCCCGCTACCTAGGTATGTTTCGGATAACCGTGGTGACGCCAGAATTTGCCTAGCATAAAGGAATAACATTCAAGACTTTATTCCTAACAGCAAGCTTTCTCAAGAGCAAATGATAGCAGAATACATAGCCGCGCAGTTTAACGAGACCTTCTGTGGAGGAGAAGACATCATAATCGCCGCGGCCGAGTTTTATCTCGTAAATGTGCATGCGCAGATAAATGCAGTTGTGTTCACCGGCCGGCAACAGTACTCGGAAATATACATAATTATCCTTTACAATGATCATCACTATGATAGCTGGGTCATGAGCGCCAAATCCAAGTTCAAATTCAAATGTTTTATTTCACATAAACCTGCCTAAACCTACCGCCGACGAACAGTACAACAATAATCCTCAAAGACTAACGCAAAAAACAGCCCACAAAAGTACACCACAGCATGCCTAAACGGTAGGTAATAATTAAATACAACAAAAAGAGACGAACAAAGGTAGTCTACGGGACCCCGCTTCCTGAACAGCCCCCAATAAGTTAGCTCATTAACACCGTATCAACAATTAACATCAACATTTGGTACACCGTTATCGGTTGAAGTCGCGAATGACAATGGATACACAATACTTGGAAACCAGCCTTCTACCGCAACTAAGTACACTTGCTCAGAGCTGTACCTGCGTTTGCAACGTGGAACGTCCGTGGGGCCTTGAAACCGCCATAAAACCCGACACGCGGCTAGAAACAATGCAAGTACCAATTCCGAAGAAAAACAACCCTAAAGATCCAAATCCAAAGACTATCCACGAATATCGGTTTGCAATACGGGCTACAGAATCTAAGATACCTACGTTTATAAAAAAAAAAAAAAAAAAACAGAAACTTATCATAACATCACGCCTGTAATCCCCGAAGGGTTGGGCAGAGGTGTACCTAGTACACCCACATTTTTCCAGTTATGTTTGTATCCCATGTAATTGGAGGCAAGCCTATTGCCGTCGACCGGGCACATATCCAGACTCCGGGCTGCTACTGAGGAATTTCTGATGAAAGAACCCAATAACACTGCCCGACCCGGAAATCGAGCCCGGGACCTCATGCTCTGCAGTGGCGCTTGCGACCACCAAACCAACGAGGCAGTTAGTAAAAAAAAGAAAACGAAGCAATAAAACAATTAGACAGCTACCAAGCGGCCTTTTTAAACAACAGCAGTGCTATTCTGTAACCAACTCACCGTGAAAACTTAGGTGAAGTGAGTTGTCATTCCAACAGGGTGAGATTACACTGACAGCTCACTCCACGCTCACTTCACCTATTTTCACGGTGAAGTGGTTACGGGAATCGACATGCTGATCTACAGACGATCACATATTTACGCTAAAAAGGGTTTTGGACGAAGAATGGCGCGCAGGTAAAAGAATTTATGTACTCGCTCTGGACATAGAAAAAGCTTTAGACAACGTCGACCTCCCAAGCACTGCAAGACATTTCAACACATAGAACAAAGAAGTCACTAGCCAACAGGATAATCAAGGTTTGCATGAATGAACGCACACACATCAAATGGTGTGGTCAGCAAAATAGTTGGATTATTAAAGGAAAGGGAGCCAAACAAAGTTGCCCGTTATCCCCTCGCCTTTTTACACTGGTCATGGATGAGGTCCTTACTCAATTGATCAAACTAGACCAAGATCGCGAAATCTCACTCCCCCTGGTGCTAGACTGACGACCTCATCTTCATTACAGATGATCTAAAAGGGTTAGACGGAAACGTATAACATATTGAACCCATACTATACCTAGTAGGGGTTTAATATGGTATACGACACTACCGTGTCGGCCTACAAATAAACGAAACAAAACAAATATACTAATTGGAGACCGAATAGCTAAGCAGAAAGCGACCTACGTGCCAATTAACGGATTAAATCTTCATACTGTCGATGAAATTAAATACCTAGGCACATACATAGGAAAAGCACACTCTTACCATTCATAAGAAACTCAAAGGTGGACTGGAAACTAGCCAGACTCATGTATGGAATGGTGCTCGTACCTTGTATGATACATATTGAAAGTGTCGGCAATCACTAAAGCTAACAGGTCAAGACCGAGAAGATATGAGAGAATCATCATGAGAGACTTGATTAACTACGCCAGAAATAAACCAAGACAAAAGCAGATGCATGAAATCTTAGACGGAAAGACAGTAACCAAACGCATCAAGAATCGCAGGATGTGCTATCTCGCACACGTTCACACGGCACGGCAAACCGCACCAGTTACACGCAGCAATGCAGAACAAGGCCAAATCCAAGAAAGTAGGCCGTCCTATTAACACATGGAACGACAACCTTAAACAGGACTCGACCAACTCCGACAACTAATTCAACTTTTGGATGGACACAGCTACAGACCGATACAGACCGAGATAAGCTTAAGAAGACTGCTAACGAGATTTACAAGAAACCTGAAACGGATAGCAGCGAAATCCTCAGAGGAAGACTTTGGAATCAACAAAAACTGGAACTTAAAAAGATGCCCCTTCCACAGATAAAAATCACCCGTCTCTCCACTAGTCCATTGCTTACTCAAGGATGCATATCCGGTATGGCTCGTAAATCCTTTCCTATCCTGAGGGCACGTCTTCCTTACCATTACCGCGCCCCCCGGTCTACTCCTTGATATGCAATGGCCTTTGTAGCCCCATGAAATATGAGACTTCATGGGCTAGTGCAAATCTTGGGGTTCATTCGATTTATCGAGTCTGGTTAAACCACGCTGGGATCGGTGCCTTTCATTCATTCATTCATTCATTCTAAACAATTCTCTTTTCAACCGACTTCAAAAAGGAGGAGGTTCTCAATTCGGTTGTATGTTTTTTTTTTTTGTTTGTATGTTTGTTACGCGATTACTCCGCCAATTATGAAGTGATTTTGATGATTCTTTTTTCGTTTGGTAGGGTATACTTCAGAAGTGGTCCCATATAAATTTGGTCAACATCTGATGAGGGGTTTTTGAGTTAGCTTCATTAATACGTATTTTTCCCATCTAGTATATGTGGACGATATTCTAATAGTTCCTGTCACTGTAATTTACATAGCAGGTAATGGGTATTCAAATTTTTGTGGGGGTTTTGTGTAGGTACCACAGCTAAAAAGTGAAAAATAAAAACTTTTTCACAAAAAATAAATCATCAAAGTTATTTTTCACTTTGTAGTGTTTTTTTTGGAAGTCGGTTTTATTTTTTGTGAAAAAGTTTTTATTTTTCACTTTTTAGTTGTAGTGATGTCGGTGTCTTTGGGGTTTTATTTTGTTTTTTTTGCCACCGACTTCCGAAATCAAAGTTATTTTTCACTTTGTAGTGTTTTTTTTGGAAGTCGGTTTTATTTTTTGTGAAAAAGTTTTAACACGCCCAGTTACCGATCGGTTTTCCCATCGGCAAAATTCTAAATATTTTATTTCACTTGTACTTATGAAACGTCAGAAGCTGGTTGCACGGTTGCAATTGGTCGTTTCCTATGGAGAAGAGCCGGCAAGAAAGACCACGGTTACTCTTTTAAAAATAATTGGTTTTTACTATATTTTCAAATAATAGTTTTATTAGGTATAGGAGGACAGTGTAGGTCTTTCAACAAGTACCAGGTACTTAACAAAATAATGATGGTCAACAACAGCCCACTAAGCACTACGAAATGATATGATTGCTATTACAACTGTAGCAAATCTGAATAATTATCCTGTCCAAAAATGACGCAATTTATTCCCCTATTCATCCCCCTTTAGGGGATGAATTTACAAAAATCCTTCCTTAGTGCTCCTTTCGGTATATTATCCACTCTTGTGCAAAATTTCATGCTTCTCGACCCAGCGGCGGTGTGGCTGTTTGTTGTCCGTAAGTGAATATAAGATTTTTAATAAGTAGCTAGGGAGCCGGCTATGCTAGGAGTTTCTTTGAAGGATCAGATTAGAAATGAAGTTATCCGGAAGAAGTCACCGACATAGCCTGCAGAGTGGCAGTCGAAGAATTGATGGCCGGTGGAGCAGACGAGCCCTAGAGTGGAGACCGCGTATCGGCAAGCTTAGTGTGGGACGCCCCCAGCTAGAGGGATCGAAGACCTTAAGAAAGTGGCGCAGGCAGACTAGCTGCGGAAGACCGAGGATAGGGTGTTGTGGCGCAGCCTGGGAGAGGCCATGTCCAGCAGTGGACTGCGATAGGCTGAGTTGATTAAGTAGGTTTATATAAAGAGAGTAAGCGTAACCAGTTACCATAATGTAGGGCGGTACGTTTTGACGGCCAGCTTGCGCAATGGCCACTGGTCACGACTTATTGTTGTTAAGTAGTTACTTGTTACTTACTCGATCATTTCCTTTTTATTAATGTTGATGTCTTTGGCATAATAAGGAGCGACTTTTTTCTTTTTTTTTTCGGTTTTACGACGTGACGTCAGTATGTCGGTATCGATTTTTTTTCTTTGCTTAATTTGTTGGCATTGATTCATTTTGAACTATGTTTGGTTTAAATGCATTGACCTTTATGTAAGTGCCTAATTACGTTAATATTACTCTATAATTTAGACCAATCATAATGTATTTCATTGACATTTTAAAACCGTTTCTTATAAAACAGAAGTTTATCCACTTCATAAAAACACGATTCATGAATAACAATCGTGTTACCCCATTTAACATACACTCAAACACCCCCGTATTTACCCGAAACGGGTGAAAGGTTAATGAAATTCCCATAACGAAAAAAAAACACCATGTAAAATCACCCTGAATCCCCATTTTTCGTTATTCACACCTGATTAATAAGAAATGTATGTGTTTTCAGGCGCCACTGTTATGCCACCCCTTAAACCCCCCCCCCTGGCGAGTTTTCAGTACTATGACTCACTACTACGGATTTTCCAACGAACCCACTTAACTCAAAACGTCATAACTCCGCCAAAACTGCCACGCCATTCCCAGCCTAATAGCCTTCGAGATAAAACTTTAGTTTTTCTCATTTTCTTCAAGAATTTTAAGGGTGAATTTGCAGTGACCCGTTGCGTTCAGTTCATTCATAGTGTGTGCGTGAGTGGTCGTTATTTTAGTTCGAGATAAGGTTATTTGTGTTAATTAGGGTTATGAGACCGTGATGTGCCGGTTTTTATTATTTTCGGGGTTATTCAGTTACGTCTTGAAGATTAAACCTGTGAAAATTGTGAGAAGTAAGTGGGCTACATGATTTATTTGCAAAACTAGCTTCTGTCCTCGACTTATAACTAGTTATAACACTCGGCAATACTGTGGTCATCAGTGAAAGAATTTTGGATCAGTACTTCTAGAGATTAACTTTTACAAACATATTTAAAACAAACAATTTAACTTCTTTAATATTATTTTAGATTTAGATTATCTGCAAAATGGTGAAGGTTTTAGCTACCTACCTATATATAGTTAAAAAGACACGAGTCAAATATTTTTCTGATTTGTTTATTGAAGAAGAATAGAATAAATGGTAGAATCAAGATTCTAACTCGTATTTTCATTTAATTCTCTATTTTCAATTATATTTATTTCAATTTTATTTTAATTCATTTTAATTTATTATTTTAATATTTGTTTAATTTTAATTCATATTCAATTATTTATTTGAATTATATTGTAATTTATTTTCATTTAAATATTTCGAGTAATGTATAATATTATATTCATTGATCTCGTCAGTACTAACATAGTTTTAAGATAATGTAATAGGTACCTACTAACAAAATATGGACGTAGTATACGTAGTCTGAATTAAATGAATTTTATTATAATGTATATTCATTTAATCGATTTATTGCTGTAAGTATTATTTAAGAACTTTTTTAAAATAGTTCAGTACCAAAAATGTAAGTGCATTACTTTATAAAGATTCGTTTTCATTGTTTCAATTTGATTTATAATCAGGTTGGTTTCTTGTCAAAGAAATCTAGACCTTATTCTGTTTCACTATTAGTGAAATAAAGTCCAAGTTACGCAAATGTGGTAGTTAGTCACACTCCAACGCCCATTGATGAATAATACAATTTTGATGAATGTGCTCGTGCTAAAGTTTGGTTGTTTTGTTAGTAAACTTAACGTAAATAACCCGACAGCAACGAAGGGTTATGCCTCGCGAGTCTCAAGTCGCGCCTACGGAGGCCATAAATGGCTCTGATGGCTATGTTCTGCATAATATAGATAAACTCGATATCCAACCTTATACCAATATTATGTTATAATTAAATAATAAATACGTCTTCCTCCCTATGGCCATAGAAACAAAAGGTATACAATTACGTAAGTAAGTAAATAACGTAATTCTATATGATATGATGAGTTTGATGTTGCTGTCAATACGAAGCTCGTCCATTGATTTTCCATTAGGTATGAGACACATGCGTCATGCAATAATAATGGCTGGCTGATATTCGGTTCAAATATACAGCGTAAAAGCAACAATAAAGTTTATCATTATAAGTATTTTGATTGGTATTACAAAACCTTTTCGAGGAAAAGTACCTAAGTAGGTACCTAAATCTGCTGTGAATTCTAGCTTTATTTTTTAAGGCTATACAAAGCCAAATAATTTATTTCAAATCCTAACTAAAAGTGAGTTTATTTGTTTGTTTGTTACGCTTTCACGCTAAAACGGCTGAACATATTTGGATGAAATTTGGTACATGGGTAGACCATGACCCGGGTTAGGACATAGGATACTTTTTATGCCGATATTCCCTTGATTGAGACTTATGCGGGTGAAACCGCGGGTCGTAGGTAGAATATGTGGCATATAAGAGGCACTTTTGAACGTCAACATTTACAAGATTGTAACTGCCTCTTCCAAAACGTACTTGCGTATGGAGAAGAATGGGGAAGAGACTCCACAGTTGCTCTTAAAATGTAAAAAAATTAACAATAACATAAATAATAATAACCAATCATGAGATATAAATGACAGCATAGTAAAATAAATGCTTAAAAAAAACGGAATTACCATAGTTGCTTTTTTGGAATCTGAATGAAGGTCACGCATCTTTTGGCAAGGAATTTAAACCGTTTTAGCGTAGAATGACAATTTGCCATAGTCAAATGGGTCACCAATTAAATACATAGACCCATAATATCACAAAATCTGAACTAGTCCCAGTCCGCTACTGTAGCTTCTCAAAAAGTGTCAATTTAAGTAGGTATCTATGTCCCGTAGTGCCACTACCAACTTAGTTAACTGTACTATATGTTTTACCACAACATAAGGGTTCTTAATTTACAAACTTTGTAATGGTCAGAATGGACAGATATGCTATACAAAATCTGTCAAAAAATTACAATGGAGAGACAATTGTAACGTCTGTAAATTAGTAGACTTAGCCCGAGCTCTTTGCCTTAACCCGCGCCGCCAAAATAAGAAAGAAAACTAGAACGAATCCCTACAAAATAAACATAGGAACACATAGAACAAAATCACGCATGGTACCTACATATGCTTGACGCAACATTGTTGTGATTGGGCAATCGTAACGCTCTGCCGGCCATCGTCGTCGAATGCAACTGCTCCAAATACATGTGCAGTCAGTTGCATAGGTCAGTGCAGGGTTCAGGCCATAGAGTTATAGAAGATAGGGATGATAGCTGCTAGAATAGGGAAGACCCTACGGAATAGTGATGAACTGATGAACCAAATATTTGTACTTTAAACATTTTGAAAAAATTTGAGGACTGCTGGAAACGCTTTTATTTGATAGTAATTTGACTATTTTCAATTTTCATTACGTGAATCTGAATAGGTTTAGGGTTTTGTGAACATTTTTCGTTTTTATAAATACCTATGTGTTTTTACTTTTAATCTGCTTCTATGCTGCCTGCTCGGGTCTCAAGTCTATGTAAAATTCTAATTTTCACTTATTACCCTTTAGTTTAGTAGATAAACACAACACAATTTGGTTTCCCTCTCATGCAGGAGTTACATAATGATACCTATAGACTTAACAGAGATCGTGCGTGACCATGCATTAGTTACGAAGACGGCTCTGTAGTCCTTAATCCATCCATTTAAGTCCCACAGTAAATGCATTTCCTTTTCAAGACAATGAAAATAAACATTATATTTAGAACAGTAGTTTTTTTTTTTATTTGTTTTTCTAATAACTAGTAACTAAACTAAATCCATGTAACTCTTGAAGGCTATTTCAGCTGAAAAGGTCAAAGGTTCACTGAAAAACCCGTAGAAGAAAATGGTGCCAATGACGACGCTATAATTATGGTATATACTCGAAACGAAACAGTTTTCCCATATTATACTTCCTACAGTTCCTACACAAAAAGGAAAAGCCCCTTTTCTTTAAAATTTTCATGTAAAACAATCAATCCTTTCAGCAATAAAAATCCAATATTTTCCTTCAATAGCATGTTTCTGTTCAATAAAATTGGATCGTGTGTACACGGTCTAAACAGTAGGGCGGTCACCCCCCTCCGTTCAGTCTGCAACCGGCCGTATACGAGGTTGAACGCGCGCTGTGCCTTCGCCCGTGAAAAATTAAAGTGAATAGTGAAGTGCGTTAAAAATCAACGGTGACATTTGGATTTTTAAGGTTTTTGGCGGGTTTTTTTTAATTTTAACTAAAAGTAAAATTAATCAGGTTTAAAAAAAAAAAAATTAATGTTTATTTGTAATGTGTAATAGCGTGTGGTTTGAGGATTTATTAGGATAGGACCACGAAGGAAATTTGTTTTTCGTGCAGTATAGTTTTTGTTTAGTTCATTGTTTAGAACAATTAAAGGATCAGCAGTTATTTCGTCTTATTAAAAACGCCGCATTTTATTCGATTGTCTGTAACCCACGAAGTTTTTATGTAACCCACCCATCCAATTTTAAGCCTAGGGTTCCTTACTTGACTTTGTTATTCGTCTTGTTTTCGTTAGTTACGTACATAAATATTTTATCCACATTTTTTTTTTGTTGTAACATGTAAATCAGGTTTGACAACGCACACCTTGAAAATAAAACTGTCTGTTTAAAATAAAATAAGTAAAATAACTAAAGAACGTGTTGAAAATCCGAAACAGAGACCACTTTAAAAAAAATTGCGTTTAATTTGACATACTGATGGTGTCAATGGATTAACCATTTAAAAGTCTCATATTGAGAAAACGGTTAGAAAACAAGCTTCACTTTTTAATAAATTCAAGGCAAGGCACTGCACTTTTTCTTTTTTTTTAATTTTATGCTAGTAGCACACAGTAGCCATTTTAGACAGTTAGATTTTTAGTAAATCTAGATCACAACAGAAACCTAATTTATCTATTCTAGAATTTGTTATTGGTATTTTTAAAACGGCGACATCAAAAGAAACATCCGTTTATTGATCATACGCAAGATTATGTTACTTTTTAATTGAATTTGACAAAGAAAGTGTTATTCGATTCGTCACGATTGCAAACTAATATGACTTTAATTTTTATTTCTTTATTGATATTGATAGTTTTATGTTTGTTATTTCTTACGTTTAAAACAAAAAAATACGCAGATATTCTGAAATGGATTTTCATTTACAGTCACCGTTGCTACTACATACACAAACAATACATGGCGCCATCTTTTTTTATCCTTGTAGCATTTTTTCTTATTAAATATTCAAAATATTATATTTTAAATACTAGTAACCAACTAGTAAGCAATAAATGGAATAAAAAAATATCAATTTAAATGGGAACTAAGTTGCATATTATTACATATTACATATCTGGCAAATAGATAAAACAAAAATAAATAAAATGTGACATGGTCTACATTAGCTACATGTTCATGGTCACGGCTGGACACTCACTCACTGGCCACTATTTCGTTCCAATGTTACATTCGTATATAACACAAATTAGGTTTAACAGTTACTTGTGTATATTCATATTATATTATGTAGTCGACAAGATTATGTAGGTTAGTACCTACGGAATCTTGCCTAGGTCCATAATTTAAAATAGCATAACACAATTTATAAGAGGATATCATGGAAGTAGGTACGGCAATTTCGACTCCATTTTTGTATCAGTCATTTGAGTGCTTTGCAAACTCACACTGAAAGCATTTATTTCAATTAAACTATTTACAGGCACTTTTGAATTGTCAAAGAGTCGGTCAGTTAGTCAGAAAGTTGAAGCTAGTTGCCCTTTCCAAAACGTAGATCTCTATGGAGAAGAACGGGCAAGAAAGATTAAAAATGCACAATTGTGCAGGATTAAAAAAAACATTTATATCACATACCTACTTCTGAAAAACATAAAACAATTCAACGACACAGCTTAGCCACTGACCATAGAAACATGATTTATTAAGAACTAGCTGCGCTATGCAGTTTCACCCGCATAACTCTCGATCCCTTGGGAATATCGGGATAAAAGTATTCTATGTCCTAACCTAGGTTGTGGTCTACCCGTGTGCCAAATTTTATCCAAATCCGTTCAGCCGTTTTAGCGTGAAAGCGTAACAAATCAACACTCTTCAGAGAGCTAAACATGGAATTTTGCGAGTGTTTGAGTGGGTCGAATGAAGTTTGTAATTTATTTATCGGATCCAAATGAACTCACGACAAAACAGCACTTATTTAATAAACGACTACTCAATCATTGATAAAACAATTAAATAATAAACATTTCGTTACAATACTCCCATATTTTTCAAACAATGACACTGTTTTTAAAATATTATTATGTCAACCACGTCGCGGGTTCCGTAGTAAATCTGTTCAATTAATTAGGGTAATCCCGGGTTCAACTAAGATTAAGAGGGGTTCGCTCGTTGTTAAACCCGCTGTTAGGCTTAACCAAGATTAGTTTTCATTTAGTTTTTGACAAATTTTATGACTCAGTATATTTTATCGTTTGTGCTAGTTGTTGAAAACTGAACAAGTTTATTTTAATTCTGTTTTCGACTTCGTTCATTGGTTTTGTAACAGAATTAGTGCTTTTTCTCTGTTACCGGCTCATATACATACGATTGGTTACCTAGACACTGGTTAGGTACTAGCGTATGTACCTAAGTCAATCCACCTAGGCTTTTCCCAACTATGTCGGGGTCGGCTTCCAGTCTAACCGGATGCATACCAGTATTTGACATGGATTGACTGCCTATCTGACCCCCACAACCCAGTTACAGAGTAACATGATACCCGTTGGTAAGACTGGTTGTCAGACTTTCGGGCTTCTGACGACCCGTAACGACTGTCAAAGATCCACGAATGACAGCCGGGACTAACGGCTTAACGTGCTTTCCGAGGCACGGAGGGGTCGCGGTATGTGAAGATGGTCACCAATCCACGGACTGACCGCGGCATGCGTAGCTTAACCTGATCGATCGACCCGTGCGGCTGCTATAACTTAGCCACGGGCCCCTAAGTATTGGAGCTTTTTGCTGTAGCTACAGTTTTTGTGAAGAGCAAAGAAATTATTTATATTTAAATTAACCTACCATCATTAATGTTTTCTCTTTTCATTGCTTTTACATTGTCTTTTAAATTAAAATTCACGTTTCGGTACTTAACTACTTTTGATATAGATGAATTAGGCCCCCGAAAATTTCCGTGTGGCATTGCATCACCTTCTGACTATTTTTCTTAGCTCAACTCCTAAGGATCAAAGCGTGATGCTAAATAGCCTTTAACCTTTCTCAAGAATTGGGCTATAAACTACAACAAGAAAGTAGTTCCAGAGATTACCACGTTCAAACAAAAAACAAACTTCAGCTTTATTAAAAGCTAAAGTATAGATGTATACAAAATATTGTAAAACATTTTAAAAGAGTAACTAAGGACTTTCTTGCCCATTCTTCTCCATACGAAACTACCTTTTGGAAGGGTCAGTGATAGCTCGGCCCGAGTCAACTCAACCCGAATAATAATACTAGATACTACGTCGTCAAAACGTCAATAAAAGTTGTGTCGTCATGAAAGTATCGACCTCTTAAAATATTGAAAATATTTTTAATTTATTGATAGAATTTAAAGAGCACCTAGAATCAATTATATTTTCTTGTAAATTTTAGAAAGGAAAGAAGAAAACACTAAAGTAACAATTTGGGGGAAAATATACGTTACATTCACGCAAAAGATTTGACTTAAAGATAGATTTTGACGTTTAAAAGTGCCTTTTAGTAGCCTAATTGAAATAAATGATTTAACTTTGACTGTCACCTGCCAAGTCAACACTGACCAGCACATTCTGATAAAAACAATTTTCCATTACCCCTAACCACTCAAAGAAACACGGACCCAAAACCAAACAATTGGAATTCAAAACAACCTTACTTAACCTACATCGATAAGGGAAGTAACATGATCGATCACACGTTGGTAGTCTTGAAGCCAATGATTGATCGGCTAAAACCGACCTGGATTCGAAAAGTACGTTGCCCTCACTTAATGGTACCATTATATAGATCTGATGGTGCACGCAATGTGTAGCTTTGTTTGGGTAAGGGGGTCGGTAGGATTGGTCCGTAATAATAGCCTGTGAAATTGTCTTACATGTGTCTTTATTATAGCACTTATGTATGAAACAGAGGACTGAGATATATTCGAAAAAACAGCTTTACTGGCTGGAGAGGGTCCACATTCAAAATGTTCTGTAAAGTTAAAACACAATTAGCTTTCCAATTCCTTGAAAAGCTACTCTAACGTGCAAAACATTGGTGTGACCATCAGTTGTTGAGAGAATATTAATGTGAACTTTATTTGGATTAACTTGAGAACTAGCTTACGTGATGTCTTTATAAATTGAAGCCAATACTCAGTGACAATATAGCATTCTACTGGTAAAAGAGTTATAAGTTTTTGAGTTTATTCATTGCAAATTAAAATACAAATATTTTCTGTTTGAAAGAATCTGCTTCTGTCTGGTTGACATCATATTGTTTAACGTATTTTAGCTAAAAACGGGCCTCGCAGTTATTCTTCTGCACGTTTTATCTGGAAAATTACAAACATAACATTATGCCTGTACCTATTCCCCGAAGGCTTGGGCAGAGAAGTAGGAACCTTTATTACAACCACATTTCGCATTTTTTGTTTGGATTATAAATCATCTCAGAAGTCTACTATATATTAAAACTCATCCTACCATCATGAATAAATTATGGTTGGAAAAGGTCAAGTTACAAATCTATGTATAGGTAAGCGGTCTAATGCCATTATATAATATCAAATCAAATCAAATTAAACTTTATTTGTGAACATATAATTGTAGCGTGGCGTCTATGTTCTACCAATGCAATTGGTATACAAATAATTTAATAAGTACTTATAATGATTCGAAAACATGCAATAATAATCAAGAGAATTTAATAATCTTAAATAAATAAAAAAATCTTAATTTAAAAATCAAAGTCAGTTACTAATAGAATAATAATAATATAATACTGTGATGATGTCAAAACAAAAAATGTCAATAGACGTTATTATTAAAAATGTCAATGTCATCAATTATCATTAAAAAAATCTTCTATGGAGTAATTAGGTCTTCTCTACTAGAAATAAGAACAGACAATGGCCACACCCAACGATCTAACCAGTTGAATGAAACTGGTGAAAAGGTCATGGAAGAAAAAAACACTAAAAACAATATAGCTTAAAGCTATTAATTCTATTTTTGTGTCTTCCATTAATGCAAATGATTTTTTTAGCAATCAAGGTAATAGGTACTTTTCCAATTTTAAAACAATTCTATTTTGTCGAGAAACCGAGATCATTCATAAATCCTGATTTTTTTAAATCAAAATTGGGACAATTATTAATAAATTTGGTCCTACTAGGGTTAAAGAATTTTCTCAATAAGAAATTACAAGGATTTCACTTACTTGAGAACATTTTAAGAACTACTAATCAGAAACATTAAATACCTAGGTTTTTTTTTATTTTTTTTGTAATTTTACGTTTGTTTTTTTCCAATGATCGAAGGTAATATGAGTAGAAAATTGTTTGTGTATTTATTGCCTTTATTGGATATACACTTCATCCTCATTCAAACCGGAAGGTAATGAAGGCTAAAAAAAGGCTTCAGCAAGGGATTCACTCCAATGGCTTCTTACTATTCAAACCGAAACAATAACTTAAATATTTAGCTCACATCCTATCGACCTATAGGTTCGTTCAGAGTTTTGAAGGCAAATCAATTAATCGTCTATTTTAATTTTTACCTCCCACCATGTAGAATTAATTAATCTGCTTAACCTTTTCCCTACTATATTGGGGTTGGTTTCCAGTCTAACCAGATGCAGCTGAATACCAGTATTTTACATTGAACGACTACCTATCTGACCCTCCACCCAGTTACTGGGCTAGACTGGTTGTCACTTTCGGGCTTCTGTCAAAGATTCACGAATGACAGCTGGCTTAACGTGCTTTCCGAGGCACGGAGGAGTCTCGGTATGTAAAGATGATCACCCATCCACGGACCAACCCTGGCGCCAACCAACGCGTAGCTTAACCTGATAAATCGACCCGTGCGGCTGTTATTAACTAGCAACGAGCTGCTCACGAGCTACCGATGTAGAGTTAATGTTCAGTAAAATGATCGATTCATTTATTACTTCTCAATATTTACCAATTATTTTCTTAAGTAAACTGTATTTCGTCTGTCAGTTAGTCACTCACGGAACTGTTGTATATCAATGTTTTTCTCCGCGGCTTCGTCCGTGTAGAGGGTCATTATCCCACGGGAACTTAGTCCCTGGATAAAAATATCCTGTCCGTCATCAAAATTCGTTCAACCGCTATGCCCGTGTAAAGATAACATACAGAGTTACTGTCGCATTTTATATAGGCTAAATTTTTAGTCACCGTCCAAATTTTGATATATTAATCTTTGGCGAAAATCATTGAATACGTGTTTTTCTTTTAGTATCACTCAATACAAAAATATTGAGATATCACATCACAAAGTTATTATATACCACGCAGAGCGGATAATTCTTTCGCGAAAATGATTTAATATGAAAATTTAACGAATCGTTTTTTTTTTTTAATGGAGTTAGTTAATCATAACTAATGCCTAGAAAAAATTTGGACAGTGACTAAAAATTCAACCTGATAATCATGGATAGAAATGAAAAAATAAAATAAAAATGAAATCTTCAAGTCCTAAAAAGGGTAATCTAAAAAACCAGCTTTATTTTACCAAACACCATTTTCTTCCGCCTAACTATAGTTATACGTCTTGGACTGGGCTATGAACTGTTCTAAATAGGACAAGCGGGTCGTTGACCTCGGAACACATGAGTCGACACAATACATACACATAAATACTGTGTGTACTGTATCAATTTGGCTCTGAAGGGATGGAATTCATAAAACAAATATGAGAATATGTGCAATAACGTAGATGTTAAAGGTTTGGGAGAAATTGTTATAGAATTTTCTCGTTTTATGAAAGTTAGTGGTAGCGTTTTAATAAGTTTGCTGTAATACAAGATATTTAAACTGCAAGCTATAAGTACCTATACCTACTTAATAGTGATAGAGCTATTTGTGAACGTGGTCTGTCGGGGAACCTACTAGTTTCTACTGCCAAGCAACGTTTCTGTGTTCCGTGTGTTTGAAGGCAAGGCCGGTAATATTTACAGGCACATGATAAACTTAAACTTTAAGCATTTATATTTACAGACACTTTTGAATTGTCAAGGAGTCGGTCAGTCAGAATATGAAGCTAGTTGCCCAGTCCAAAGCGTAGTCGGTATCTATCTATGGATTTGAACGGACTAGAAACTCCACGGACACTCTTTTAAATTATATTGTTTTAAATATTAGTTACATTCAGCTTTGTCTCTAGTATAGCAGGTATTACCTTAGGCAATTAGCACTTACCATCTTGCAGGCCACTTGGTCGTTTGTCATCGAATAACACAAAAACTATTACAGATAAAAAAATGCATGGATCAGCATCTGCCTAGCGTTTTCCCAACAACATTGCGGTCAGCTTCCAGTCTAACCGTATGCAGCTGTATTTACATGGAGCGACTGCCTATCGGACCTCCACAACCCAGTAACTGGGTAATACGATAACCCTTGGTAAGACTGGTTGTCAGACTTTCGGGCTTCTGACGACCCGTAACGACTGTCAAAGATACACGAATGACAGGCAGGACCAACGGTTTAACGTGCTTTCCGAGACACGGAGTCTTGGTATGCAAAGATTATCACCCATCCACGGACTAACCGCGATCGACCCGTGCGGCTGTTATTACTTAGCCATAAGCGCCTCATAAAGAAACGCATGCATTCAGCACCGCACGAACTATTCTCGTAAACCTGAAGACGAAAAGTTTATTTTCCTCAAACATGATGAATTGTCAAATAGTGGTTGTTTATCAAATAAACTACCTATTTAAACTGTCAGGCAATTATCTAAACAATGGGTAGTATTGAAGGATGAGTAATATTTTATCTGTCAACTATAAGGAGTGGTTGTCAGATTTTGTATTGTTCTGATGTCTATCAATGACTTGATAATAAAAAGAGTAACGGTGGAATTTCTTGCCCATTATTCTCCATACGAAAACTACATTTTGGAATGGGAGACTAGAATCTTTTTTTTTTTTTTGTTAATTTTGACTTTCAAAAGTGCATTTTATGTACCTAATTGAAATAAATTATTTGTCTTGGACTTATTTGACTTTGACTTTAGTGTTTTTATCACTATTCGCGTGTGCTTGCAGTTGTCAAAATCGTAGGTTATTAGTATTGAATTCACCCGCTCGGTTACCTCCTCAGTCCCCCGACGACACAACTCGTGCCCTCTCCAAAGTTCTGTCTTATTATTAGTTAATTTATTATTGTTATTATTTAAACCACATACACTATAAAATGTTAACGGGAAAATGGGGTATATTATTCGCATATTACTTATTACGTTAATAACTTCTTTACACATACCAATATGCAGGGTCAAATGAAATTGGCTAGATAAACTCCACAGACGTGATGGGTACCGATAGGTATCTAAACACGACACAATACAAATAAAATGATTTGATGATTTTTTTGTAATCAACGGACCGTGTTGTTACTAGAAGTAGGTATGAGTTGAGAAATCAGTTTATTTTATTTTATCGTGTTAAGGTGTGAAGTTTACACAAAAAAACTGTTTTACTACAATTTATCAAATTTCTTGAATAGAATTTCAACTTTATCACTAAAGCATAAGGTTCAAAGTAGATTGAGAAAATTTGTCAGTTTCGGGTAGGTTGATGTGCTGGCGTCTGTACATTGCGGTTAATAACCCCAAAAAAACATTTATTTATTTATTTCTTGCTTTAACATGTTTATATATCAGTTAGTTTAGTTTCGCTAGAATCGCTGTAAAATCTAGATATATGATAGAAGATTAATTAAGATAGAAATTGTTCTTTTTTTAATAGATCCAACTATGTATGATAAATTGATAAAGCAAATGTTCGACTGTCTGTATTTTGTAGATACCTAGATTAAAAGGAGAATACAATTTAGAAATTCAAATTCAAAATAAAATCCATTTAATAAGAATGAAAATTATCATACTTCTTCACTGAACTATTAAGTTAGCCATTCCGAAACCCACATCTCACCATGTAGCTTAAAAATAGCCAGATATTTTTATAGGTAGTCATAAAAGTAGTCGTTTAACTCTTAGAACGAATTTACTCGAAACTTTTAAAGCTGGAATTCTAGACTAACAACGTGATAGTTTGCCGTAATATTAAAACTATTAAACTGTACTCTAAACAGTTTTTAACGGATGGGAAACCTAGATCTTAGTTGTGGTGAGAATGACCTCAAAAATACAGACATATCGACTAAATTGTATATTTATTACTAGATAAACGAGTAACTTTGCCTGCCTAAAAATACATCATTTGTTTTTAATGTGTATTGAGCTGAGGTTAAAAAAAAAAAAAATATATAAACCTACATCGTCGACAGCCTCGTTGGTCTAGTGGTCGCAAGCGCTACTACTGAGCATGAGGTCCTGGTTTCGATTCCCGGGTTGGGCAAAGTGTTATTGGGTTTTTCTATCTGGAATTTCTCAGTAGTAGCCCGAGCTCCGAGTCTGGAGTTGTGCCCGGTTGATGGCAATAGGCTCACCCCCTATTACATGGGACTTAAAACATAACTGGCGAAATGTGGGTGTACCTACTACAGGTACACCTCTGCCCAACCCTTCGGGGAAACAAGGCGTGATGCTATGTTATAAAACTACATTCAACTATATACTACATATAACCATACAAATTATATAAAAATAAAACGATTTTTAAAAGTTCGTAAGAATTGGGTCCTAAATCCGTTTATTTATTGCCTTGAGAAGGTATCATAATCGATTCGGCTGTTTTGCAGTTACAAACATACCAATAACTTTCGCTTTTATATTTATTATTAAGTCTTTTCAAAATAAGAAAGGATTTTCACTTTTTCGCAACAGATTTTTATTTAAGTTTTTTGCGTCGAAACTTGTTTCAAGTGAAATGTCACCATTTATCAATATGACGGCACATGACCTCTGCAACATTTAAATTAGAATTATTAAACAGATGTAAAATCACTTTGGGTCAAGGTGACTTCAGATTTTGACTAACGCGAATACAGTAGTCGAAAATAATAATATAACACGGGGTAGCCTTTACTAGAAGTGGTCATCGTATTAGTCGATCATCAGCTTGAATTGCATCAGGATTATACCGGAATATAAAGCAGTTCATGGATACGTAATTATCTCTATGTAGTCTGTGGTTCATGGGCGTGGTACATCACTGGCTCCCCTGACATCATCTGTCATCAGAAGACAGTCACCAGCCAGTGTCTCTCTTATCCGACCTCTTCGGTGGTTCCTAGTTACTTCATAACAAAACTAGAGGGCGCCACTTGCTGTGGCGTCATCTAATTTATTTATCTTGATGACATTTTGAGCTATATAAAAATGTACTCTGTGATTTTGAGTACCTAATTAGATCATCTTGACGGAGATTGGCTTTCCTCGAGGCCACGGTTTGAATTATCTATTAATACAACATCTAGATTAAGATAATTGAATGAGATTTATTAATTTATAGTAGTTTATATTAAACTGTAAATATCGTTAACTGAAAATATGTCTGACGATTCCTAATGAATTGGTAATAGATAAAAAAGTAGTCGATTTATTTCGAAAAAAATCAAAATGTGATGAAGAAATGCTTTTTGACCAAAAGAGCTTTCTTTCAAGGTTTATCTTTGTTTCTCTAGAAAATGCGACATTTTTAACAGGGGGAGAATAATTGGTGAAATGTTTCGCTTTTAAAGTGTCAGAATAATCTTGGAAATTTAGTTGCCAGTAACTTATGAAGCATTCAATCCAGCTCTGACGTTTAATTGAATTTCAGTAAAGATGAGACATAAAATTGATGAGAATAACTTAATTTAATACTCTCATCAATACAAATAACAACTAGATTGAATATTTACATCAACATAAATAATGATTTAATTAATATTACTTCGTATACTTGTATTAGATCACCATCCGACAGAGGTCAAGAACAATTTGCATAAACTAGATTAATATTTTTTATTTATGAGCAGTTTATTATTATTGTTAAGAAATAAGTTTTTTTATTAATAATCTATTAAGGCATGACATCAGAAGCTTCAATTTAATTAATTTTAGACAAAGGGTGTCTCCCTTTGTCTAAACAGCAAATCTAGACAACTATCGTAATTATATACAACATTTTTACGGAAACTATTTTATTATATCAATTGAAGCAATGTCTATTGATGGTAATGGTAAAGGTAGAGCTTACTGTTATATGTCCTACTCTTAGAAACTTAAAAGCTTACTTTTTACTTAATCTAAATATCTTGCTTTCTTGTAGGTAGTTATATAGATTTTTAAGGAATCTGAAGAAGGCTCTATCTGTTGCACTGTGACAAAAGGCTCCGAGCCAGACTTTCAATACTTCCATGTGCTAAGCAGTAGGTACTAGCTTAGGGTGCTTCGGAATAGGACAGACACGCTCGGTATCAAAACGTGACGTTGCTCACTATCAGAATAAGAGCATTAAATAATAATAATTAATTGCAATGATAACATTGAATTGGATGTTGTAACCGTTTTAGGTGTAAAAAAGGCATTTGGAAAGTTTCCAAATACTTTTTGTACTTGTAAAACTAAATATTCGGTGTTACGATATTAATTATTGCATTTAATAATCAATATTTTAGTTCACTAGTTAGCCACATTTCATATTTGCATACAGTAATATTGTCAAATTAATCAAAACAGTTAAATATTTGACAGCTATTTGCCTCGTTGCCAACTTTTAGGATAAACGCTCTAAAGTTTTGAAAAAACAATAAGTAGAAGTTTGAATTTTTATGCATTCGTGTTTAGTAGGTACTTACCTCATATCTTTTTCATTTGACCAAAGAAACTATGGATGGACTGTGTGAAAGATGATGTGGTTTGAAAGGGGGTGACTACCAAGATGACGACAAGTGGAGAAGTGTGGAAGAAAGGGATATGTTGCGTCGACCGCTAATAAATAGGAATTAGGGCTGGAGAATTATGTTATTTTTCATTTCTAAACGCTCTGTTCACACTTTTATCGAAACACGAATAACAGCCATTCATTTTTATTGCTTATTAAGTTGGTTTTACTTGTAGCCACTTGAAGCTTTTTTATAACACAAACCAGACAAGTACATTTCAAAGTCAGACTTCAATTAAATACAATACAATATCTACACAATTGTCTTCGCAAAGTAACTACATTACATAACTTTTAAACTGACTTTAATCTGACTTGAAATGACAAAAGTCTGCGATTAACTAAATTAAATCGCGTTGGGTTTAAATACCCGATACATTCTCTACTTCAGAGATTAAGAACAGACTTCAGTTTTTAGAAATTAGTATTTTTTTTATGTGTAACTTGTTAAGGGGCCTGCGGAGCATGCGTTGTTCATACAAACGTAATACCAAAATAATTTGTAAATCAAACATATTCTTAAGGTAGTGTGTATTTATTCCGATTGGATTACAGAATATCTACGCTTCCAAATATATATTTTGAATGGACACTCATATAAAGACGAGATATGAGGAATTTAAAATTTCTATAGAAAACTTATTTTTCTCATAACTCGAATTTAAATCAGTGTCAATTTACGGTGTATAGATATGAACTTCTTCGAGGTATCAATACAATTTCCGAGAGGTTGGTTCTGTCAGCCAACATGTCATCATATACGACTACTGTAAGGCTCGCTTGTTTTTTTTGTACCAATGAAATGGAGAAAAATCTATTCTAAGTATAAGATGGTGCTTATCAGAACCTAAATCTTACGCTAAGGCTCGGCCGAGACCGATGCATGTCTTGGTCTCGGCATTCTCGGCTAAAAATCAAATTCCAACTCGGTCCCAATTCTCGGCTAAATATCGCCGAGATTCTCGGCCATAACCGAGACTGTTGTACGATCATAATTTACTGCATCGCCAGCTAGCTCATCCAACATGGCCGCAATAGATGAATCCAACTTATGGCCAGCTTATGATGCCATAGCGAAAACTGTTCAAATGCTGTAATCGAAATAGCGCTTGATAGCTTTCTTAGAGAGCGAGACTGCAAAGAAATGCAAATATTTTTGAGTACTGGTATTTGTCACCTTATAAAGTACTTAGGCCTGCAGCAAAAAAGTTTTTATCAGCGCCGCCTACTAGTGTATAAGCAATTGAACAGCTCTTTAGCAGAGCTGGTCTGCTATACGATGAGAGGCGACATTCTTTAAAGGGCGAAGACGGCGACAAATTGTTTTTTTTTGTGCTTCAAAATCATATTTATTAATTTCGAATATATAAATAACACTTACATATTATATGCAAAATTAGCGCATATTCATTTTTTTTCATGATTTATCTATTGTCTGTCTCGGCTCTAGGTCTCGGCCGAGACCGAGGCCGAGAATAAAATAAAATCTTGGGACGAAGAACCTGTGTCGGTCGACCCTTACTTACGACATAGAACATGTTGGCCTCGGTTATCTATACTAATATCATAAAGCTGAAGAGTTTGTTTATTTGGAACTACCACTCGGGTTTTTATTTGGAACTACCACTCGGGTTTGACAAATTATTTTTGCATTTGATAGCCCAATTCTTGAGGAAGGTTATAGGGTGTTTAACATCACGCTGCGACCATAAGGAGCGAAACAAAAAAAAAAAACGCTCAAATAAAACTGAGCAATAGTGCGGCGACGCAGTGAGTAGGGCCCCGAGGGAGTCTTATAAAAATGTTGCTGTTATTTTATTATTGATTTATTGTGTAATTTATGACTTCCACGAACGAAGTCGCGGGCAGAAACCGTTACCTATAATCTAAACAAAACTTGGCTTAGTATGACTTCGCAGTTATTATGAAGTAATTATAATGTCGACTTTGTGCCAAAGCGCGGTTGAAAACCGCATTTGGCACAAAGGTAGAAAGTTTAAAGTTGACAAAACTGCACTTGGAAATGACTTGTTACCAACCCAACGCTTAAAAAACACTTTTATTAAAAAATACTCAATTATGGAGACTGCCTCGTTGGTCTAGTGGCACAAGCGCTACTGCAGAGGTGTCCAGTCCGGAGTCTCGATTTGTACCCGGTTGATGTCAATAGACTCGCCTCATATTACATGGATCTTAAATAGAACTGGCGAAATGTGGGTGTACTATAGATAAACCTCCGCCCAACCCTTCGGGGAAACAAGGCGTGATGTTATATGTTATATTTAGGGCCAAGTTATTCGCACATCAGTGGTAAGACTTACACTACGAAAATCGTTCTTAATGCTGCGACTTCAAGGTGCTTCCAATGTCAAGTTGTCACCACTGATGAGCGGTAGCCTCCTATTATTAAATAATATCAGCCGCAAGGGTTGATCGAAGGTTCATCTACGCATGCCTCGGTGGTTTGTGAACCATCCGACATAGTGAGACCCGTCCGTACCTCGGAGAGCAAGTTAAGCCATTGGTCCCGGCTGTCATTCGTAGATCTTTGACAGTCGTTACGGGTCTTCAGAAACCCAAACAGTCTGACAACCAGTCTTACCAAGGGGTATCGTGTTACCCAGTAACTGGTTTGTGGAGGTCAGAAAGGGAGTCGCTCCATATCAAATAATGGTATCCATCCAGCTGCAGCTGCATCCGGTTAGACTGGAAGCAGACTCTAAGATAGTAATAAAATAAATAAATAGTTAGGAAAAGGCTAGGATTCTAACAATTTCTTGACAGAAATACTATAATACAATGTGCCCAGGTAAAAATAATGTATCTGTTGATAATCAAAGTCACGATCTATAAGATAAGAGGCTATGAACATCTATCGTAATGGTAGATAATAAGTCATTATTTTTTACTTTTAAATATTCAAACTGTCACTTAGATTTAAACGTCTCACGCATGACTGAACTCTATAATGTAAAAAAGGTACAGATCTAAAAAGCCCAGTGTCTCAGTAATAATAAAACCCAGGTATTACAATTCACCTTGGGCCGCCCGCGACCTCTATCCTTATAAAACGCTTGCAGTATTGTCCTTTGTGATTTTTTACTAGTCATAATGCATTATGTTCACTTCATTGAAAATTATAATTGAATCTGATATTAAATTTATGAAAAAAAAAAACATTGTTAAAATCTTTCATACCAGAAGCGACATGACAATGCATATGATGCATAGAAATGTGAATTCAATTGTAGGAAAAGAAACCTGTCTATTTCAGAACTTCTTTTAGTATTATAGTTTATTTATATAATCAAGTATTTTGTCTAGTTTTCTCCTTATTGTAGGTAACTAATATCTTTTAGGTACGGACACAATCTGTAAGTTGTGCAGTCGACTTTGCATTAGCTTAGAGCCTTTTGGGGATCTAGCATTTGTGCATAGCGATCTAATAACTGTGCCTAAGATGGTCTATTTACCCGACTGCTACAGAAGGGGGTAAAAAGGGCTTTTGATATAGATGGATTTTGGATGGAGTGAATGATAGCGTGACGGTTGACAGGTGAGAGTGGAAGAAGATAACGTATTGTGCTGACCCCAAGTGACAGAACCAGCCGGGTAGATGATGATGCTCCTGAAGGGGTAGTGGTTAGTCCATTTTCGTATTTTTGTCAGTAGCAGCCCGGAGTCTGCATTTGGCAATAGGCTGGCCTATCACATTAGACAACTTAATGGCAAAATGTGGGTGCAAACCGTGAAAACAAAACATGATAACAGGGGGCCAACCACCACCTCTATACGCAGTATTATTTTGATGTTACTTCAGTGCGAGAAAGAAGTGGAGCTATACAGGACGTCTAGCTCCAACTCTTTCCCACGCTCAAGTACCTAAGATTAAAATAATACTGCTAAAAGAGGTGGTGGTAGGGCCTAAGGTCAATCCTATAATTATTTAGATCTAATACTACATTGTTTACCTTTCACGGGTCACTGACGATACGGATATTATTTATAAACAACGCAAATCACATAAGGTTATGTACCAGAATAACCTTAAAATATTATTATTGCGTTGCCTCGGACGTAATGTGAACATAATTGGTTTAAAAGGAAATATAACATTATAACATTAGTTTTGGCGCTAGAAACCTATTCACGGGGGAAACGGATTGGTCGATCATAATCAAAGGTTCCTAAATATTGCGTCCTTGTGTGCAGTTTTCTCTAGTTTTGTTTTTATAAATATAGTAAATGAATTCTATCATGACTCATGATGTACTTAATTTTGTCATTCTTCTTCTCTCGGCACGATCTAATTTCTACCTACTGAATAAAAATCTTAAATTCACTTACTGAAAGCACAGCTGACAGACAACGTGCTAGATCTAGAAGCATGTGCACAAGACTTCATTTTGTAACAAAAGTGGGCACTAAGGAAAGATATTTAAAAATACCCTGAGGCCGTGCGCACTTGGACGCGTTTTCGTACGAATATTACTCGTGCGAACACATACGAACACGCACGAACGATTCCGACCTTCCAAGTATTAAGGGAGCGCGAAGACAAGTGTGAGTCAGTCGTACGTATATTTCCGACGTCCGAAAACAATCCGAACTTGTTGGGATTTTTTATGCGTTCAATGCGATATAACCGGAACACTATCTATGTGTCGGAGAAAAACGTATTCAGTGTGCGCACTCAATTCGTACGACCACGATCATACTATTACGTACGATACAAATCCGTGTCCAAAGAGCGCGCGGCCTAAAGGGGTAAATATATTGTCATGTCGTGGTGAAAGATACGAACATAGTACCTTTGGTTATCACAACTCTCATAGCCACATTTCACCAACCAGATTATCATTTTATATATATTATTCTATACCAGGTACACTGAATTTCTCAAACACGTGTTACTCAATTCCAAACCTATCACCACTGATTAGTTTTATCTAAAATCTTGGCCGAGACCGAGAGCCGAGACCGACAATAGATAAATCAACGCGACCTGTGTCGGTCGACCCTTACTTACGACATAGAACATGTTGGCCTCGGAATTTTTATCTATACTAGGTACCTATACTAATATCATAAAACTGAAGAGTTTGTTTGTTTGAACGCGCCAATCTCTGGAACTCGGGATTGACAAATTATTTTTGCATTTGATAGCCCAATTCTTGAGGAAGGTTATAGGGTATTTAACATCACACTGCGACCATAAGGAGCCGAACAAAAAAAAAACGCTAAAATAAAATGGAGTAATAGTGCGGCGACGCAGTGAGTAGGGCGCCGAGGGAGTCTTATAAAAATGTTGCTGTTATTTTATTATTGGTTTATTGTGTAATTTATGACTTCCACGAACGAAGTCACGGGCAGAAACAGTTAACTATAATCTAAACAAAACTTGGCTTAGTATGACTTCGCAGTTATTATGAAGTAGGTAATTATAATGTCGACTTTGTGCCAAACCGCGGTTTAAAACCGCATTTGGCACAAAGGTAGAAAGTTTAAAGTTGACAAAACTGCACTTGGAAATGACTTGTTACCAACCCAACGCTTAAAATACACTTTTATTTAAAAAATACTCAATTATGGAGACTGCCTCGTTGGTCTAGTGGCACAAGCGCTACTGCAGAGGTGTCCAGTCCGGAGTCTGGATTTGTACCTGGTTGACGTCAATAGGCTCGCCTCTTATTACATGGAATTTAAATAGAACTGGCGAAATGTGGGTGTACTATAGGTACACCTCCGCCCAACCCTTCGGGGAAACAAGGCGTGATGTTATAGGTATGTTATATTTAGGGCCAAGTTATTCGCACATCAGTGGTAACTTGCACTACGAAAATCGTTCTTAATGCTGCGCCCTAAAGGTGCTCCAAATGTCAAGTTGTCACCACTGATGAGCGGTAGACTCCTATTACGTATTAAATAATAATAGACGCAAGGGTTGATCGAAGGTTAATCTACGCCTGCCTCAGCGGTTTGTGGACCATCCGTTGCATACCGAGACTCCTCCGTACCTCGGAAAGCACGTTAAGCCGTTGGTCCCGGCTGTCATTCGTAGATCTTTGACAGTCGTTACGGGTCGTCAGAAACCCAAACAGTCTGACAACCAGTCTTACCAAGGGGTATCGTGTTACCCAGTAACTGGGTTGTGGAGGTCAGATAGGGAGTCGCTCCATGTCAAATACTCTTCGATCAATGCTATTATTGATCGAAGCAAATACTGGTATCCAGCTGCAGCTGCATCCGGTTAGACTGGAAGCAGACTCAAACATAGTTAAGATAGTAATAAAATAAATAAATAGTTATGAAAAGGCTAGGATTTTGACAATTGCTTGACATAAATAGGTAGTACATTGTGCCTAGGTAAAAATAATGTATGTGTTGATAACCAAAATCACGATCTGTAAGATAAGAGGCTATGAACATTTATCGTAATGGTAGATATTAAGTCATTATTTTTTACTTTAAAATATTCAAACTGTCACTTAGACGTCTCACGCATGACCGAACTCTTTAATGTAAAAAAGGTACAGATCTAAAAAGCCCAGTGTCTCAGTAATAATAAAACCCAGGTATTACAATTCACCTTGGGCCGCCCGCGACCTCTATCCTTATAAAACGCTTGCAGTATTGTCCTTTGTGATTTTTTACTAGTCATAATGCATTATGTTCACTTCATTGAAAATTATAATTGAATCTGATATTCAATTTATGAAAAAAAAAAAACATTGTTAAAATCTTTCATACCAGAAGCGACATGACAATGCATATGATGCATAGAAATGTGAATTCAATTGTAGGAAAAGAAACCTGTCTATTTCAGAACTTCTTTTAGTATTACATAGTATTATAGTTTATTTATATAATCAAGTATTTTGTCTAGTTTTCTCCTTATTGTAGGTAACTAATATCTTTTAGGTACGGACACAATCTGTAAGTTGTGCAGTCGACTTTGCATTAGCTTAGAGCCTTTTGGGGATCTAGCATTTGTGCATAGCGATCTAATAACTGTGCCTAAGATGGTCTATTTACCCGACTGCTACAGAAGGGGGTAAAAAGGGCTTTTGATATAGATGGATTTTGGATGGAGTGAATGATAGCGTGACGGTTGACAGGTGAGAGTGGAAGAAGATAACGTGTTGTGCTGGCCCCAAGAGACAGAACAAGTCGGGTAGATGATGATGCTCCTGAAGGGGTAGTGGTTAGTCCATTTTCGTATTTTTGTCAGTAGCAGCCCGGAGTCTGCATTTGGCAATAGGCTGGCTGATCACATTTAGACAACTTAATGGCAAAATGTGGGTGCAAACCGTGAAAACAAAACATGATAACAGGGGGCCAACCACCACCTCTATACGCAGTATTATTTTGATGTTACTTCAGTGCGAGAAAGAAGTGGAGCTATACAGGACGTCTAGCTCCAACTCTTTCCCACGCTCAAGTACCTAAGATTAAAATAATACTGCTAAAAGAGGTGGTGGTAGGGCCTAAGGTCAATCCTATAATTATTTAGATCTAATACTACATTGTTTACCTTTCACGGGTCACTGACGATACGGATATTATTTATAAACAACGCAAATCACATAAGGTTATGTACCAGAATAACCTTAAAATATTATTATTGCGTTGCCTCGGACGTAATGTGAACATATGGTTTAAAAGGAAATATAACATTATAACATTAGTTTTGGCGCTAGAAACCTATTCACGGGGGAAACGGATTGGTCGATCATAATCAAAGGTTCCTAAATATTGCGTCCTTGTGTGCAGTTTTCTCTAGTTTTGTTTTTATAAATACAGTGAATGAATTCTATCATGACTCATGATGTACTTAATTTTGTCATTCTTCTTCTCTCGCCACGATCTAACTTCTACTGAATTAAAATCTTAAATTCACTTACTGGAAGCACAGCTGACAGACAAAGCGCTAGAACTAGAAGCATGTGCACAAGAGTTCATTTTGTAACAAAAGTGGGCACTAAGGAAGGATATTTGAAAAGGCCTAAGGCCGTGCGCACTTTGGACGCGTTTTCGTACGAATATTACTCGTGCGAACATATACGAACACGCACGAACGATTCCGACCTTCCAAGTACCTACTAAGGGAGCGCGAAGACAAGTGTGAGTCAGTCGTACGTACGTATATTTCCGACGTCCGAAAACAATCCGAACTTGTTGGGATTTTGTATGCATTCAATGCGATATAACCGGAACACTATCTATCTGTCGGAGAAAAACGTATTCAGTGTGCGCACTCAATTCGTACGACCACGATCATACTATTACGTACGATACAAATCCGTGTCCAAAGAGCGCGGCCTAAAGGGGTAAATATATTGTCATGTCGTGGTGAAAGATACGAACATAACCTTTGGTTATCACAACTCTCAAAGCCACATTTCACCAACCAGACTATCAATACTATACCAAGTACACTGCATCTACATGCTCAAACACGTGTTACTCAATTCCAAACCTAACACCACCAATCACACGTTCGCAATCATCATGATAATCTGTCAATTTGCGACAGACTCACGCGCAGTAAATTGCGTTACAATTTTACAAACGCTGTGTCATCTCTCCATTGCTTTCTAACTAGGTATAATGTTGGAAGAGTTTCTCAATCACCATTTGCGGAGACGTAATCTTTCGAAAGACATGATTTTAGATTTGTTAACAAGTCACAACTTTTTGAACGGGGAATTTCTAACTTTCAAAGGAACCTATATACTTATATTTAAAGGAATATTTCTGTGTCATCTGTGTCTACACCTAATCTATGTAGGTAATAAACAATTTTTGACTCATCTAGATATTCCAATGTTTACCTGTTATTAACTTCTTTTTAGGGTTCCGTACCCAAAGGGTGAAACGGGACCCTATTAGTAAGACTCCGGTGTCCGTCTGTCACCAGGCTGTATCTCATGAACCGTGATAGTTAGACAGTTGAAATTTTCACAGATGATGTATTTCTTTGTCGCTATAACAACAAATACTTAAAACAAAATAAATATTTAAGGGGGGCTCCCATACAACAGACATGATTTTTTGCCGTTTTTATAGATAATGGTACGGAACCCTTCGTGCTCGCACTTGGCCGTTTTTTTTTTAGCCTTTTTTTTACATAAAACTAATCAGCAGTTATTTGTGCCAATCGCAACCTGCAGCCTTATTAACATACTCACAATCACAATCCTTTTCATTTTGACTATTCAAAAATATTCAATGTTATAATAACATTGTCTAACAGACGAATTTTTACAAAAATAAGAAGCAAACATCCCCGTCAAAATTAAGGGCTTTGTGATTGTAAAGTGAGTTACGACATTAGAGTGCTGGTTTGCCCTCTGCCTTAAAGGTCATCACCCCCGACCGCTGACCACACATTATTAAATAATCCAAACTTAACCTAACTATATTTAGTACCACCATAAATTCTAAATACGTTTTATCCAAAGAATTTTCTCGAAGCACCTAATTAAGACGTAATTAACGTGCACACGTCACATTTTTCTAATTAACAAAAATCACGCGTCGGACGAAAGTGAGGCTCTTAGCGTGAGACGAAAAAAACGCGTTAAATGAACCACTTTCATTGGTGCTGTAATTAGGCTTAGTTAGTGCTTATTCGTTCTCAGGCGTCTGCAGCTACTCCTATTGTCTAATAATTACGTTACATATTTATTTGTTGTATGAATTACGATTTTAAATGACTTTGTTACTTAACGGATAGGACAAACCTACTTAATTTCAAAGGTCATGAAATGAAGAAAAAAAAAAGTAAATCATAATTAAGTAGGTATCCAAAAAACATGAATACACGATAAGAAAAAGTACAAAGAGAATCTTAGATATTATCTTTAAATTAAAACCAGATTAAAAGGATCAAACAACTTCTGCCGGGAGAGTTTCCCTCCTCCGGCCATAGACACAGAAGAATATCTACAGATGGTTCAATCCGCATTTTAGGTATGAAGCTAGAATTACGTGGATGGCCCGTCTTTTCGGGCCAATTGAGCGAGTTTTTACATAATCAGAAACAAGAGTCGCTTTATATTTCAATGATTTTGCGGAATAAACCATCTGTATTCATTGTGCCATTACATATGTAGTACCTAAGTAGTTGGAGGAACACCATAAAGATTATAGCTAGTAAATAAAAAGTCCAATAATTAAAACGGTTCATGTTCCCGGGCCATCCATGGGGATTTCTCAAGAAAAAAAAAAGATATTAATATTAATTTAGTTACAAGTCGGTTTCTCAGTTGGGAATTAGGACTGCTTAAATACCCGTAACTTAATTCTTTATTTTATCATTTTGTTGCTTAACTTAGCAGACGAACCCGGAATTTTCCTTTTCCACGTTCTTTGTTCAAGGTTTTCTACAATAGTAAACAAGCCGCACAAAATGTGCTAAAAAAGAAACTACTTGAAAAGAAGTGCTTAACAAAAGGTTCGCACATACTTTCATTGTAAAATGTACACTTTAAGGCTAAATTCTAAGTGTTCATCACAAAAAAAAACTAGCAAAGTGCGTGTCAGACCACGCACAATGAAGGGTTCCGTGGTTGGGATGAATTTATCCCAAGAACAAACTTTACTTTGTAGTTGAAAAAAAATTCCCATACTGTATGTGATAAAACTACAAATTAACGATTTTCGGATATTTTCCTTTACTTGTGCTGTGAGAACTTGCTTCTTTGCAAATTTCATGATTCTGGGTCAGCGGGAAGAGTACCCTATAGGTTTTGATTTATTTGCGAGTATCAAAATAGGTCGGTCGCACAAATGACCGTATTTTTTTAATGGGTGAACTTACTTTTTGAGAGCTCCAGGGATCGTAAACCTACGTATTTGATATTAATTTCAACTTGATACCTGCACGCATTCCTGAAAAAAAAGTGTCTTGAGTAGTCTTGATAGACAGACAGACGGACGGACGGACAACGAAGTGATCCTATAAGGGTTACGTTTACCTACCTAAAAACAATAAAATTACATCTCGAATATTCTGTATTAAATACATTCTGTAACAAAAGCAGACTGTTATTCATTTTAAGTAACATCTGGTTAAATAATAACGTGGGAGTATGTAACGATACAAATAATTATTACGCCACGAAACAATATTCTAGATTATACACAATTAAAATTACAAACAATTAAAGTATTAGCAAATTTGTTTATATAATTTCTTCTTTTTGCACATATTTTTAACATTATCTGGCTTAGGAATTACAATTTTAGAATATTGCTAGAATTATCGAGTATTTAGAAACGAAATTATTTAAACCGTCTGTAGCAAAATTGAAAATTATGGTTTTCCACGCTCATATGTTTAATGGAAGAAAACATTATATGAACTATTTTTATGAAGATGGTCTATGTAGATAACAATTTATTTACCTAACGTATTCGGTATAAAATTACAACTACTTTTTTTAATTGCTTTATTATTTTTGTTATTTACTTAGTTTGATGTTATTGAAAAGGTTGAATGTAGGTAAGATTATTATTAATATCGTAAGTTGTATGGAATATACTCGTATTTTTTTTGCGTTTTCACTAGGTAAGCCGCTTAATTATTATTTAGGTTTTGTTTATTTACCGAAGCAAGAAACAGGTCGGTCAGTTTTACGTAATCTTTCAAGTAGTCATAAAAACTTCCCTCTTTCGAAAGCTTGAAACTCAATACTGTAAAATTTTCACGTAAGCATCAAACACTACGTTATTCTACCTAGGTAACCTACGCTATTACATATTAAAACCTGCGTAAAACATCTCAAAATTCAAACCTCGTAATTTTACTTAATTCTACAAAAAAATACTTGGAATTACGCGAAACCGTATTCTGGTCGCGTAATTTTACGTAATTTTATCCTGTGTGTCCTCAGCATTACTCTCACTGGTGTAACTACGAACTGAGAATAGTGATGGATCGAAAGTGATAGAAAGTTAGTGATGTGTCCGTCTGCCTCTTAAAAGTGAACTCAGAAAACATGGGACTTCATAAACGGGGAAGTGAGTACCTAGCTTTATTAATTTATTAAATGTTTAGGTCTTCGTGTGACTATACTACTGGAGTTGGTAAACATTTTGGTATTTCTACTTTATAATTTTTGAAGGGTCGTTTTGAACATCAGGGACGCAGGAATGCCTAGACAGATTTACACATCAATTTAATTGCCCGTGACTTACCATAAGTTGAAACAACAATAAAAGTTGCATGGTCTAAACAGCGTTTAGACGGTGCAAGTCATTTGTATTGCAGGTATGCCACATACAAGAAACGTATATCGTGTAAAAGGCGATCATCGAGCAATAGCTTTCAATTGACTGTTTGCCAATTTTCTATGTCATTACAACCATTGCATTGCAGCTGTCGAAAAGATGGATTTTTCAAACAGAGTGATCGATCAGCCACAAGAAGTAACACTCTTGGAAATGAAATAGTTGTTGTAATATTTTTTTAAAGGGTTTACAATGTGTTATGCATTTTTTGCAGTTCCCTCTATGGTGGCAGCTTTAAATAATAATGTATATATTCCTATGTTAAGATAGTTGATAAGTTATTAACGAATCATTGGACCAAATGTTGTCAGTAAAACAATTAATAAATTGCGTATCAGACAGCAAATGGCGTGCTACCAAGGCCAAGGTAGTCTTCATCAACATCCATGGATAAGTTAGCTACAAACATTTAGGCCCACTGGTGCCACAAATCACTGAATGTTTTTTTATTTCGTTTGAAGATTACAGAGACAAATTGATATTTTAAATACGTTTAGCGCTAAATGCACTTAGTCATGTGTATTTACCTAACATGTGATGGTGCTTGATCTTCATCCAAAAATTATACTCTTACGTCTAAAATACACACTTAGTTTTCACCAGCTTTCATAACTCTTAAGCATCTAGAACGAGAAAGTGTAACATAATATGTACCTATTACATGTTGATTTTAATTTAATATTGGTTTTGTGATGTCAGTGCTAACTGTCTATCTATAGCCGAATGTTTACTTTACATGGAGTTACGATCTCTAGTAGGGACGTGTGGATTCGTCGGAGTTTTAGTACGTTTGTGTTAAAATAATGTAGAACGTTAAAGAGGAAAACATAGTTGTTTTATGGTTTCTTGTATTTAAATGTGTGAGAAAACATGAAAGGTGTGACGGCCTTAAAAAGTGGCAGTCGTGTTTAAAAGCGTTTCGTATTTCTACAAACCTTTTCAACTACAATTTGGCATAAGCTTTTCAATAGCTTATGTAAATCCTATACCTTTTTGACTGTTGCATCCATTGTTATCGCTAATAGAACGTCACTTTGTCTGCGCTCTTAGGTTTTAAGAAAAATCTGAATTTAGCTGAGTCTCGATTGTATTTTACACTTTATGTTTGCCCTATTTTTAACACGCTTTTAAAGTTTGCTTGATGATGTGTTTGTTTGTGGGCCATTTCAATAGTTTTAATTCAACTTTTACTACTGTTAATGTTATTTGGATCATAATTAAGACATTTAGAATGTACTTTATGTTTTCCACCAATCGACTGAATTGTCAAGCCTCTTACTCTGGGACTAAATTAAATTTAAATGAAACTAACTTAACATCAGCCTTTCCATACAACTAAAACCAAAACATTCCATAAGGCCACATCACATAATTTCATAGTGATTCACTGAGCCATTTCTAAGGTCCAAATGAGACTGTGAGACTGATCACGAGGAGATTGGCCTTATTCATACCAAATGAAAGCTATTCAATCGCTCGGGCCGGGTAATTGTCTGACTCATTATACGGAGGATATTACTCTGTGCTACATATGAATCGTCATACGTTTAACCTTTTGGGATTAGCGGAGTTCATTTTTGAGAAGTTTAAACTATATGTATTTATTGTGAAAAAAAGTTACCTAGGTAAGTATAAACAATTTTATTATTTTTACACGGTGATAGACCGTACTCTTTAAAAAAAATAATTGTAAAAAGTTACGATTTTCCGTGCCCAATTCAACAGTTGCAAAAATTTGCAAGTATCCAAAATAAATAAGCATTGCAAAAGCTAATGAAAAGTGTATAGTAAATCTATACACTCACACAAGGCACTCGTAAAGAGCTAACATTAAATAATAAGCGTACAGTCATAAATGATCATTGACCATAAACAAATCAAGTTACATCACTATAAGCCGATGACAGGCAAACATTGACCACTTTCGAACTTCGAACATAAGTGTCAAATAATGACGTTTGCTGTCAAAAGCAAATTTTGACAGTAACGCTCCAAAATAGCCGCCCGTTCAAACAGATTGGTATTTGAGAGGTACTTTTTATCTTCATGCCCTCTCTTTTGGCGGATTCATCGAATATTGATACCGGTTCGTCGATTTGATGGTGCTGAAGTACCAATCGATTACATGGGTCATGGTTCGAAGTTCTTGATAAGTGTCGATTGCCAGAAGAAGCGGCTTTGATATTGAGATATTTTTGCTTTCAAAGAATTTGTCTAACCTCGAAAATTAATTAATAAGTGTAGTATGACTAGGCTTTTATAGGTCATTTATATGAATCGTATATTTTAAAGCTGCGTTATATAGGTTACCGTGTCAATTATTGAGAACTTGTGTGAAACGAACACAAAGTTGTACGTAATAAACGTCGATAAATAAATGTTATCGACGAACTGAAACACCGCTATACAAAGAACTGACCATTGATCATAAACTGATTATCATGCTTCCTCACTGCTTGTTGGCGATTTTAAACTGCAAGATTCCGACCCCCTTAACCAGTTATGCTCCCTCTTTCAGCCTTGTTCAAGCAGCTTTCCAAAATTCAAGCAGACATGTCTCAAATATCCATCTAACAATACCATTCCAACATACAATCAATTGAAATAATGGACAATTATTTTCAACCACAATTTTGTGCATCATTACTTTCATTACAGAATTTCAGTAGTTAATTGAACAATCATCCCATTCAGAGAGATGAATAGCCAATATGGAAATCAATTAGGTAAAGTACGAATCGTAAATTATTATCTTCTTGAGTAGAAATCGCAATACTGGAATATTCTACTTGATTGAATCTTGTTAAGAATTGGACGTGGTTTCATATTTATTTTATTACTGGCTTTTCCGCGTCTTCGCCCACGTGTACTTCGGAAATTATCCCACGGGAACGTACTACCGTAATTTTTTCTAGGCATTAGTATGACTCACTAACTCCATTTTTGAAAAAAAAACGAAAAATTCCATATTAAATCATTTTCTCGAAAGAATTATCCGCTGTGCGTGGTAACTACCTAATAACTTTGTGATGTGATATCACAATATTTTTGTATTGAGTGATAATAAAAGAAAAAACACGTATTCAATAATTTTCGCCAAAGATAAGTAGGTATATCAAAATTTGGACGGTGACTAAAAATTCAGCCTGTATAAAGTATACTATGTCCTAACCCATTTAATTGTCTTGCTATGTGCCTTTAAAAAAAATGTAACGAGTCTGAACACCGACATTAGTTGAGGCAGACATTTTATAGCTTCTCTATGGTCTGAGCTTTTTATTCTTACTCACTTCATATTCGTCAGAATTAAACCTGTTACAAAAACAACCTGTTATTATCCTCATATGCGGTTACATTCAAATCCTCACTAATATTATAATGTTGATTATGTGATGTGTGTGATATTGTGATGATTAAATTTAGCACATGGGCAGACCTGTAGCCTATAGCCTATGGGTATACCTAGAGAAGGATATACGCTACCTTTTATCCTGATATTCTTACGGAATCGAGACTTATGCGAGTGGAACCGCGGGGAGCAGCTAGTAAGTTTATAAAGCCAAAAACACTCCTATTAATCATGGTGATAGTTAAATATTGAATTCATTCCAAGCCCCTTAAGTTATGAACTAATGACTAATCTGTTTTCCCGTGACAATCAGTACTTACTTCCAAACGGCACGTCATCAAACTACAACGTATGTGTTCTCCCCACCAGCTCAATGACACTCACAGTACCTCCCAAAAATGTGTCAGTCACCACGCTACCCTCAATTACGTTTTCTTCAAGTTTTAAAAGCGAACAGTCGGGCTGTCTGAAGGTCGCCTGAAAATCGATACACGAGCTCTGTCTTGTACTACGCGTATGTGAATAATTTACTCTTTCATAGGTATTTGAGTTCGATTGATGTGGCTATCATGGGGCGCTGTTTTATTTTATTTGGGTTTTGTGGGTATGGTTTGACAAAAAAGCTTGGTGTATTATTTATTTTTTAAATGCAATATCGATCTGAAATACGGTATTGTAGACTAGGTCAAAACTTACTAGACTAAGTAATTTTCAAATGGAATTGAAATGTTTGTTTTTTTAATTGATTTCTCTGTCTAGAGAAAATGGACAGATAGAACTCTTTAAGGTAGCACTCTTACCAAAGAACTCACAATCTGGCCATGCTCAGCGCATGGCATACGACTGTAGCGTTTACACCGCCACATACGAACTACGCATCAAAGACATGACGTCACACAAATCCTGCATCGCGCAATTAGAGTTTACCGCGCGAACGACATAATATATGTATAAGACTATCCGACATCAACAGTCGGGCAGTCGGCCTGCCAGACACAACACCCGTCTGGTCGGAGGATCCTCCCTTTTCTATGGTGGATGAGTGAACTTTACACCCTGTTCCTCATGCCCCTAAACGACTATAGGATCTCATGAAAATCAACGCGGTAGGCACCACGTTGAGCTTTACTATAAAAATGTATAAGTAGGTACTTTATTTCACACCAGAAAATATATTACAAAAAATAAATTATAGATGCCATTGGCCAGTTCCAAGGTAAACAAGATAGGTACCCCGACTCCTAAGGCTGACTTACGCCACCAATAACTAAATAAATTTAGCGCTAACCGTAGTTAAAACATAATTTTTTTCTCTATCAAGAAAGGCAATTTCTACGAAAATTTCATGGAATTTGTTCTACCGGTACCGATGCGCCTGTCAACGGGAGCCTTTAAACATATTGTACAAGTGATTACTCGTGCAAGGGGGACTAAATGCACTTTAAGCATAGACTCTTCATCAAGGTCACAATACATCGTTTTGAACTGAACCCCCTATTTGAAGAAGCCTGCTGACCTCTGTCTCCTCAAACAGCGTTATGATTCCATGATTCATATCAAGTTCAAAGCCCAGGCCTTGTGTTTATAAGCTAAATGTCACATTCCTTCGACATAGCTCACTGTAATGGCAGCGCGCACGAACGTTTGTTTATTTGAAACGCATTCAATGTGCACTAATGAGAATTTGTTTGGTCAAGAAATAATGTAGAAATTGAACATAATACACAGTAACTAATGCTCGGTTCTTATATACAAAAACGAATCGTTTTGCTTATCAATGGTGCCATTATATATAAATATATTCGTAAGCTAATTTTACCTGTGACAGCTACTTCCATATGGGAGTGTCTCTATCCAAAGCTATGAGATCTTTGCTCCATTATCGGTAAAGATACAAGTCTTAATTAGTAATTAGTAATCGGTCATTAGTACAAGAACGCGTAGCATGACCACTTTGAAGAATTTACTTACTATGCAAGATAACATTACATTCATAATTTTACACAATCTGTTCTTTTGTGTTTTGTTTATTCTGTGTCTACGGTGGTCATGTTAAGCGTGCTCTTTTCATCAAATTCAAACATTGATCAACAATACGATTTCTTAGTTCTAAAGGAGAGCTTCCTTCTAAAAACGGATAACATTATAACATCCACGCACGCGACGCCGACAGCCACGCCACGGCTGCTGACGCAGCTGCGCGCTCGGACCAATCTTTTAAGTGAGGCGCCACTGACGCGTGCACTCCGCACTCTGAACCTCATAGCTAATGACTCGGACCTATTCTGTTGTCGACAAAGAATACATTAAGTATTTGTAATAAGTTACAAAATTTAAGTATAATAATAAGTTAGGATAACAGTTAGATAAGTACGCTATCGCAATAAGTTACCCTGTAATTATAGATGTAAGTTTGAAATAAATAAATAAACTTAATCTTATAATGTAACAGAAGAGTAGCAACAGAGCTCTTTGCGAAACCATAGCCCGGAATAGTACCTACCCCTACTAAACCAATTTCTGCCTCTTTGAAGGGAAAATGACAGTTTATAGACTTTTCAAGTTTGTCTATAAACTGCCAGGCGATCACCTGCAAGAAGCCGTCCCCTCGTAAGCTCTCAACTGTTTTCACTACTATATTTTAGTGTATTTTCGAGTGCATTTTTCATTAAAAATCCCTGGTCCATAGGAGGCTTTTCTGTTTGAGAACACAGTACTTATTCCTAAATTAATCGAACCCACATCTCTTTCATGGCATTTCAGTAGTAGTACCTTATTTAAATAGTCAATAAAATGATAGCCAATTGGCACTCCCCAAATCCATTCCCAGGACCAACCAAAACATCCATTCCCACCACTATCGTTCCCACACTAAAGGCCTACATTCACGAGCGACACATTATTTCAGAACAACAGATAGGTATATTACCAAAAAGTATCAATTATGTAGCGGGGCCATTGATGGCCGGAAGCGGGCGCGACCGTTACGTACGTGGACACACGCCTTTATTTTGTGGTGTGAATGATGAGATGTAGCGGGTTTTGATATAAATATTGTATTGGCCGTAATGTAGGTACCTATCTATGTATTTTTTTAATTTATATGTTTTGGTTTGATAGCGAAAGTTTGCTTCTAAGTGAATTGGAAAAACGGCTGTTTCATTTAAACTAAATATTTATTTTACTGTTCTGTAAGTTACTTGTCATACCTACATAAATGAAAAGAAAACATTTTTTTTTCAACAGAAAATATAACTATTTGCGGTCCTTATAAAATGGAATAACGTTAAACAATATCAAAACAACAACTAATGGTTACATTCGCGAGCAATTTCCGTCATAAAACACAATAATATACTACTAAAAGCCGACTCACCTACGCTGCACGCTTTGCTGCCCACCCCAAGAAAGGGGTGATCAGAACACCATGTAATCCTGACTCCTCGAGCGTTACTCTTCACGACACTTAACTGGAGACAGTTCACGCGTTTTCTGATTTCGTTTAACCTCTTCGAAATAGTCACGCCAAATACGGAATCGTGGAATTCTTGTAGGAACATGTTTATCGATAAAATATTTATTGCTTTGTTTTGAAACTAATTGTCAAGGATTTTAGGTTTGCCTTTAGAAACAGTGCTCGATAAATCGATACTTCTCAATGCTTTTTTCACTGGTATTTTGTTTATTTAACATACGTTAAGTATAGTATAATTCATATATTCAATTAAAACGTACAGGATTACGAATTGAACACTACCATCCTACCATCTTTCTATTTTTTAATTATTATTTTACTACACACACACACATATATAACATCACGCCTGTAATCCTCGTAGGGTTAGGCAGAGGTGTACCTATAGTACATCCACATTTCGCCAGTTATGTTTAAGTCCCATGTAATAGCGGGCGAGCCTATTGCCATCAACCAGGCACAAATCCAGACTCCGGGCTGTTACTAAGAAATTCCTGGTGGAAAAATCCAATAACACTGCCCGACTTAGGAATCGAACCCAGGACCTCATGCTCAGCAGTAGCGCCTGGGACCACTAGAACAACGAGGCTGTCACTACCGTCGTTTACTACATAAATTATTATTAGCAAAACAGTTATTTTTAAGGCATCCTTTATAGAGGAACAACTCAAAGACACCAGTCTAGAGAAAGGATAAGTAAAACTCAGGAAACGCAACTCAACCTATAGGTCCTCAGCATACAAAATTGGAGTAACCGCCGTCACGCCATCTTCTGGGAGAAAAGGTCAATCATCCACGTTATATCAATCAAATATTATTTTATTCAATATTTTTCTCAAACTTCTTCCGGTATTACGTACGTACTAAAATAAATATACATAAACACGCATAGCGGATCGTAATATACGTTAATATTCGATTTTCACGGTTATATAACTTTATTGTATACGGTAGTTAACTAGTATGTAATTGGTATAAATATAGGTACGTAATAGAATTTTATACATTAATTAATATTGGCAATTAAAACATAACATTATTGTTTTGAAATGTTTATGATGCTAAATACAAATTCTATTTATCTCCTTTGTTTCGCTAGTAACAAAGCATATAAACAATTTATTAATTACACGTTAAGTTTATAACTTGGCGTAATCGCTACTCATCAATCACGAACAAGATTAAAAAGTTGCGTGCACTCTATCTAAAATAGCATCTAAATGTCTGCTCGAAACTAAAACAGAAGACGACTAGTAACTTACGAGTGACTATGTACCATTGATTATCATTTTATGTCGAGTAGCTTTAGTCCACTGGAAACAATCATGTTTATTAAATGTCACGAACTACTTTTACAACACCAAAAGCAGAGTGAGACTAAACATCGTAATTTTATTATTATTTATTTTGAAAACCATCATCATAACACATCACAACACAAATCTATCAAAATAAAAGAAAAAGAAAGAAAAATAGTTTTAAAACGTCAATTATCGCGCTACAAGATTTTTTTGGCGCGTGAGTTAAATTTGAACTAACGCCATCTTATTTTTTCAATAAACAACTGCACAAATCATCATCTTCCTTCCCTTGCCCCATGAAACGTGGGGTTGGCGCACCACGTTTTCTCTTTCCACTCTCTGCCAACCGTCACGATATTATTCACTCCCTTCTGTTTCATATAATTCCTCACACAGTCCATTCATGTTTTCTTTGGCCTTTCTCACCCTCTCTATCCATCAATATTTATATTCATCAGTCTTTTAGTCACATGCGTTTCTTCCCTTCTCATCACATTCCCATACCAAGCCAAACGATTTACTTTCAACATTTCTGTCACTGGCGCCACTTTTATTTATAATAATTTCTTTATCCATTTTCATCACAAATGTTTATCCACAGCGCCGCCGTGTTAACGTCATTTGAGTGTCTAACCCCCGAATACTGAAACATCACTCAAAATTTAAGTAGCACTTATATTTAACAGATACTCAAAAGTGACGTTTGACAACACGAAATCTAAAGTTTAGGAGCTGCTCAAATGTTAAGCAGCACTTAAATTTTGAGTGACGTTTCAGTATTCGGGGGAAAGCCTCCTTGTAGCAGTGTAATTACCATTTCCAAATCGCTGTCACTTCTCACTTACTCCACACCCCAATGACCCGATACTCACATGTAACTATTAGACCATAATGTTCGTGTAATATCGTTGCACGGGTTATTCTCAATGCCTATTGGAAGTTGTTCGGGGATGTATAGTCATCCACTCATCCCCCTATTACGGGATGTAGCGGATTATATGGGGGATGGGGGCTTTAGGCAATCGTTGCGTGTTAACGCGATTGGTGGATTTAATAGGAATGTACGGATTTTATAGCGTGTTTAGTGGGATTGCAATTTGTCTGTGGTTTGGTTATTATGGAGAAGTAGAAAACGTTCTGCAGTGGACTATAAAACAGATTTCTATTTTTGGCTTTGTTTATCCACTTGATTTAATGGAGAACATCTAAAAAAAGAATGGGTAGAGGCTTACACCTTGTTTTACCGGCTCCTGGAAAGTTCCAGTGTACTCATTTCATAATAACTCTGACACCAGGCTAGTCATTAACCACACAAAAAAAATCGTCATTAATCAATTGGATGGACTGTTTGGCGTCAATACTTTTAGTTTCATGAACATAATCTTACAAGGAACAAAAGGAAGAAGCATGCGCCCTAATCCATGTGAATAAATCCTGTAAGCTTCACAATCACATTTACTTTTATATAAGTACATACGTTATTGTGCCTCGAACTTGAATCGGGAACTACTAACGATAAAGTTAGTCTCAGATAAGATTTTAACGTCACTAAGGCTCATACCACACAGGCGCAACTTGTCACGTGAAATCATGAAACATCGTGATTTCTTCAAGAATCGCGACTTTTCTCCCTCCTCGGCTTTTTCTTTTCTTTTTCTATAATTTCTTCAAAGGTTGTGGGTTAGTGTTGTGTGTAGTACTGAGTTGAAAGCCTTTATATGTATAAATATAAATAAATAAAATGCATCATGAGGAGATCAGATTGCTTAGCAAAGTTACACTTATTAAATCACTATTGTCCGTAATATTCAAATCACAGCTGTCATTTTTGTCATAAGAAATGGCTGTACTAGGTGCCTAGTGTGACAATCTACTGAACAATAGATTTCTCTTGACTGTACTAAGGGTAGATAAGTTTCGCAAAGTCGCGTCGCGTCCGTGTGGTCCCAGCCTTTGAGGAAGATTCTCTACCATTTCAAAGCGTCACTAAAACGTTTAGATTCGCTAATAGTTTTCAAGATTCTGCTAGCTAAATAGGTCAGACACTTAGCTAAGCGGGCGCTTTCAATCTATCACAATGAGATTTCAGGCTTTTGTGGGTCACGTGAAGTGGAATCAATTTAAGTGTTTTGGTTAGGGTGTCTTTAAGGTGACTTTAAGGATTTGGTTTCTTCCAGCGAATTGCCATTTGCATTGTACCTTATTACATGGTTTGTTGGTCAAGGAATGTAACAACATTTTATGTATTTTATTTTTATCAATGGGGTATCCCATACCCACAAGCAAGACAAGATATTTTCAAAGCAGCTTTTGTTGCTGTACTTTAAAAGCCTACCATACGAATGTCATAAGGACAGATGGAGAAGTAGAACAGACTACATAATCGTATTAACATTCCATATTATTTATTTATTTTCTCTCTTACATCTAGCATTACAGGATAACCTATTGCGGTAGTGTCCTTATTTAACTCTTAAGGATGATTTACACCAAACGACTCGCATCGCATCGGATTCGAACGGACTTTACAATCTTTAAACAATATTAAATCGTGTACACCGTGTTTAAAGTCTATATTACCATGCCGCGCACAGCAGCTTGACCGCGGGCGTCTTCCGCGACACGCGATCGTAGCCGAAAGTATGCTGCGACGCGCGATCGGCTCCGTCCGCCTGTCGTCGTAGGAATGAAACTATTTGACTAGGCGCAGAGACTGATACGTTCACAAGCGACGGTACGGAGCCGATCGCATACGTCGACATCCTGCCGGACGTATCCGATCGTATTCGTATCCTTTCCGATCCGATGCGATGCGAGCCATTTGGTGGAAATCATCCTTCTTTACTTATTATTAACATATTATGTAATGTTTGTAGTTTAAAAAAATTGGTTACAGTTTCGAAAAACCTGTAACCTGTGAAGTTTATAGATTTTGTGCATACGATAACCTGTAAACGCTATAATATAAGACCAATTCGATACCTAAATATAGTTAGCCCCATGGACTATCTCATCAATTTACATAAATAATGGTAACATCGCGATGACAGCAATTACATCGTACGTACATCTACACATGTTGATGAAAGAGGGGGTGTGGGGGTGATAGTCGGCTATTATTACGGCTTCGGCTCTGGTTACGATGAGGCCCGCCAAGTGCGGCCCTCGGCGAACTAGAACGAAACTGTTGGAGTTTTTCGGGATACTAATGTATTACATGTAGGTATTATGATGTTACCATGAAGATTGAAGAAAATCATTAAAGTATAATATGGCATAATCCGAAAACTTAGGGTACGTCTAAGCTACTTTTACAGGTTGTGACGTAAATAGTGGATAACAGCTGATGCATAAAATTAAGTACCTATATCTCATTTTCATTTTTTTTTTAACCTTGCCCCACTCTAGGAATTTCTCCTGTATCGTGGGTGCGTTTACATACATTTAAACTCACATACACAAACAGCCAGACCCGGAACAACTAATTGTAGGTCATACAAATATTTGTTCCGTGCGGGGATCGAACCCGCGACATATTCCTTTTCTAATTAATTTTTCTTTTCTTCAGTCTTAGAATTTTAATAAACTGTTGTATTTACATCCCAAACTATATGACCAACTATTTATGCCACACCCTGTATGATTCACAACACCCTATTGACCTAAAACAGCCCTGTATAATACACACCACTACCACAGTCATTTCCTAACCAGTACAACCCAAATTCCGAATAACATTATATAATCTCCTAGCATTGTCGTTTTATTTCTTAGACGAGTTCAGATGTCTCAGACGGCTAAGCTAACTAGAAAATGAAGCCAGTACAAGCTAGACAGTCAACGTAATATAATGGCTGATAGCAGATCTTTTGATCAGAGTACAATGCTTTTAAAAATAAATGATTCTAGTTGTGGAGTAAGGGATCTCGCGCACTAGACGGCCATGACTCCGGCCAGACGTGGCCGTCTAGTGGTATTACGTGTGTATGCGGCTAGTGTGTGTAGTTGGCCGTTGCGACAAAGTGCGCGATTCGTATCGGCTTTACCTGGCCGCGGTCGTGGACGTGGCCGTCTAGTGCGTGAGAGAGATCCCATACTCTTCTGTTTTAAATAGATTGCATTTTGAAATTTAAAGTGGCATTAAAGATTACAAAATGAGGAAAGGAGAGATTTAGTGCTTTTGTTAAGATTCGCTTTCGTGAACACTGTCTTTGGATGATAATATAACATAACATTATTACCGACACCCAGTACGAATTAGGTGCTCCTGACCAAACCATCTCCCATTATGTTGGAGAGTCCAGTCTCCATACATCTGCACTTCTGAGGACCTAAAAACACCAATGATGCCGCGATTGGACATGATACAATATTTACTTTTGCCATTGAGTATCGACTCGAAAAGAACAATTTTATTCAAAAGGAACAACAAAAATAAAACAGAGACACAAGAAATGCATAAAAATATATAAACAATATTGCAGCCCATAACGCCTTTCACAGATTAGCTACAGGATACATAACAGTGAAAATAATCGCAAGGGTTACAAATACAATTTTCTATTTAGATACACAAACAAAAACAAGATCAATCATCTGGTTAAATGTGGGTGTACACCTCTGCCAACCCATTTGGGTAATATGTACAGGCGTGATGTTATGTTTTGACGGCAGCAGCCAAACGACCTGTCATATCTATTTACCTATGTGTATTTAAATCCGACCCTTATTTTAGAATCAATATGTAATCCAGGTAGCACATTCCCACAAACTAATCTTCGTCTACTTTGTCCACAGAGAATGGTCTCCTCTCGTACGAGAATCCGAACTACCACTTGGATCCGTCTCGGATGGAGTCTGCCATCTACAGCGATCTCTACGACATGCACGATGACAAGAACACACCGGACGAGTACGACAGCTATTTGGATAACAGGAGGTTGGTGACGTAAATAAAGTTCTTTTTTTATGAAGGGTCTTTTCACAGGCGATTTGTGAGCGAGATATCAGCGAGGCGATTGTTCAACGTGCTCGCTGCCTGTGCTTAGCGAGCACGCCACGTGTGCGCAACGTGTTCGCCGCGTGACATGAGTATATAAGAGAGAGTGAGATAAGCGAGTGTAGTATATTGTGAAACGCGGTGTATACGTCGCGTAATCGCGGGTAGCTCGCTTCGCACCCGCGGAAAGCACGTTCACAAATCGCCTCGCTGAAAACACGCTGCTAAATCGTCAGTATGATAACGCTTAAAGGTTTCAAAACGAGAAACATCTGACATTTAAATGTTTATTGCTCAACACTGTCTAAACATAGCCTATACATTTTTAGATGTCAAGTGAATGCACAGTCCACACATACAAAATTATCTATTATCTCAATTAAGATGTAGGTTAAAAACAGGACATGCTGCGTTGGTCTAAAATATCTATCTAATAAATTAGGTTATAGGTAGGCAGGAGAATTATGGTTTCCGGCATTCTAAGCCAATTTAAATGCTTTACTTTGAAGGGCTAGGCAGTGAGGTATTTACCGTCGTTTTGGCCCTGAAAACGGTCAGTTTCCTTTAATCCATTATCGTCAAGGTTGAATTCCGTATCCGTTCTTTGAAGAAATAATCCTTTATAATCTTGAAGGAAATGATGGATTTTTTATTTAAGTCTTCACAAAAAATCTATCAACTATGAATTTTGTGTACCTATTGAGCGGAGGATTGCTAGTACCCATTCCATCAAATCCCGCAAGAATAAACTCCAAAGATAGAAACACACTGCATACAAGTCGGAACCCATCAACGTTTTAATAACTCCATCAGAGAGAAGGAAACAATCACTCATTCCTCACTCCCAACCTAGCTCAACATTCGGCTAGTCACACGATATGGATTAGTGCCGAAGGTCCACCATGCATGATAATTGGGGCAAACAACAGGCTCCATATACCTTTTTGTGAAAACAAGTGCATGCATCTATGTGAGATTGTATGGCAAAATAAACGAGTAAAAATACTTGAGAATAATTTTATTATAGCACAGAAAAAAGATTAGTATTACACCGTAGTTCGTTTGTGAGCGTGAGTCTAGTTATCGCCATTACTCTTCTTTCTCACTCACACACTTTACATCCCTTTCTTTTATCCGCTGCGTTCCGTTGCGTTCATACTTTAAGATTTAATACCTACAGTATAATTTATCCCACATCTATTACAATTGCTGAAATTATTTTGGAGTTACCATTATTATGTAACGAAGCAATTTGTATTATGTGATTAATCTATAAACTAGCTGCTCGTGGATTGAAACTTATAGTGTCGAGATGAATAATAAACCATCTCAATCGACTAAACTATGTAAGTACTTAACAACTTTCAGCAACGAAATTTTAATTTAAAAACCACTTTTCCAAAGAACAGCTATCTAACTACGCAACGCATTTACGTTAACGATTACGACTAATCTGTTTCATTTCGACAGTTCAACGACATTCACTGCGTTATTTACGTTGTTGAGCAGCAAAATTGTTCGAACTTATGAAGCAATGGATTAGCAATTTGTTTCAAAAGGATTCAGATTACCATTGATCGTGTATTACGCAATTAGGGTACTGGTTCTTTTAAAGCATGCTGAAGTTAATCTCGCCGGCTCTGTCTTGATCTGCTACATTGTCGTTAATGTTGCTGGGGACCATTTCTTTCAATCGTCAAGCTTTCCACCATTTTGTAATCCTAAAAGCTTCAAATACAGTATGTTAACTAACGAAGGGTGTTCCCGTTATCCCGCAACAGTATCTAGGGTCCTATGCTAAAAAAACACCTTTTTGTAAACTATATACCTACGTATGAATTTAATATTTTTTGTGAATAAGTATAAAAATAAAGTTTTTTTTTGCATGTAGCTTTACTATTGCGTGTTAACAGAAACGCCTTTTTATTTTAAATCACAACTGGCGTTAGTATCACAGCCATTGGTTTTGAAGCGTTCTTCCAGTCCAGTCCATGGCTATGTTTACATTTTTTTTAATAGGCAAGCTTACCACCCATTTTGAAATTTTAAAAGCTGCAGATGTGTTTCATATCAATCATAACTGCATTAGTATCATAGTCATCTGTTTTCAAGTGGTCTTTCTGTCCTAATTCGTGTGAGTGACGTGCGTTGTTACGTCACAGAGATGGGTGCATCGACCCGCGCAGTGCGCAGTCGCTGCATCGATCCGGTGCATCCGAGACTGAGCGCCTCGCTATCATAGTGTTCGACTAGTGTTTTTCATGTTTTTCGGACAAATGGTATATTTTTATTTAAAAATTGTAATAATGCCTTAACCTACATACATGAAATTAGCTACGTAATAATATGAGGTGTCCATAGAATTATGAATTTATATGCAAAATGAAAAAAAACTTTTACGCATCATCAAAATTGGCTCAAAATTATTCGATACCATTATAGATATTTCCGCATAAATTTCCTTTTAACTCTGATTTTATTTTTAGCTTAAAAATTAAGGTTTAGGAACTTTAAAGACCTTTGTCGTTGACTGTACTTAGGTACCTAAATAAATTAAAAACGTCCAATTTGGATTTTGACAAAAGTATCTTTAATTTGTTCTCATTCCATCAAAAATTACACACCCAATAATATTTCCGAGTGCACTCACCTACTTCAGTCATTCACAGCAATCAAAATCTTTGACTTGACAACAAAACAGCGAGCAATTACACAGAATTACACTCAATAAATCAGCTAGACAATTGTTCCAATTACATTTTTTTCCTAAATACTTAGTGTGTTTGTAAAAAACGCTTGTCTAGTGGCCTCACGATGCACACGCAACCAGCGAACAGAGCAACATCCGCTGCCAATGTGGATAATAGCGCTGCAGTGTGGCGCAAGGCATTAGCTGACAGCGATTTACCAATTGATATTTGAGAATTGTATAGTGACCAAGCCAGTAACAGTGGTACAAGAATCTTTCGTGTGTGTATTGGTAAACATTTGTGCAATTGTTTTGTGAAATGTATTGAAAAATAAAAAATGGCGGCCTTAGTTCAAATTTTGGCCACGCGCCAAAAGAACCTTGCAGCTGCTTTAACGACAATAGGGATGATGACCAAAAAAATATTTTCGTCCGTCATGTAGATTATGAAAAAATAACGTACACGTATTTTTTGTTTTTTTACGTTATCAAAAGATTACGGCGATACATTAAGTTAAAATGTGCCATGACGTCACGAGTATGTAGACTTTATACATACTTGTGACGTAGCGAACCCCACTCCCCAACTTTAATGCGTTTTAACTAAGTCATTTTTTATTAATATGTTAAAGCAAAAAATACGTGTCTACTATTTTTTTATTATCTGACTGGCGGACTAATTAGAATTTCGTTGTTTTGAACCAGGCATCATCTCTATTTACTATTCGTCAAGTAGGTTTAAGCATATGTCAGCTTTAAAAGCAACAAATACATTTTACAACGATGTGTGCAGTGGTAGTTTTTTCTCCGGTTTACTTAATGCGGCCTCAAATCCACTTACTACCTCATAAAACAGTATTAGGGATTCATGTAGAAAATGTACCTAAGGACCTAGACAAAGTGATATTCTATCAACGATAACGATGATGGAAAACTCAATAATGTATTGGATTGACATTACTGACAAATGACATTTGGCTACCGAAACGCCTATGTCAATCCTGTTGAAAGTCGTTGTAGAAATACGAAACACTTTGAAAGCGATTGTCACTTGTCTAGGTCCTTTAAACACTGTTATTTTATGTAGAAACAGTTTTCATAACACCTACATATTTACCAGCTGTGTATTCTCTTGCTATGCACTCGCTGGTTTTATGGCCTAAGTGCACAGTATACACGCAACTAGCGAACAGAGCAACATCCGTTCTGAAAGATAATAACGCTGCAGTGCGGCGTGTTTCTATGCACTAAAAACTGGAAACGAATGAGTTAAGATGTCCGTAATTCTGTTTTTTTTTTTAACTTGTACCTTAAGTACTGACCAATAGACAGTTAAAAACAGTTTTTCGGTGTATGCTATTTTAGTAACTGGCACGAGGTCGCAAAATATTGCAGCTTCGGAAGACCTGTGCTAACTGCGTGGTGCTCGAAAAAGCTCGAAATTTTGCTCGAAAACTTGGTTTTATATTATTAGTGTTTATCGTGACAACATCTCAAAAATTCAGTACAATGCAATTTTTTGTGACCTAATGCAATTTGTGTGGATGATCGGTTATCAAACTTAAGTTTCCATAACAACAGTTTCAAGGACTGACCCGTAAACGATTTTGGCATAGAGCATACTTATGTATACTAACTGTCCAGCAGACGTCTTTTGGATAAAATAATAATGATAATGTGGTACTAACTACGTGATCTTGATATAATCTCTTTTCGCCTATTTTTCACTGGTTTTAATTTTGCATGACTATTATAAAATCGCTAGTTCTATGGACATAACAGCTAGTAAGGCGGACAACACAACATCTGATAACAACGAAATGAAATGAAATGAAATTATTTATTCTGTAAATAGGATATAGCAATCATCGTATAAATAAAATAAAAAATTGCTATATGAGTTCGGCGTTTCCTATCTGACTACTCTGAGAAGAAATACCGAAACAAACTCGTCTCTTTTAAGTCCAGACATAATCTTGGTCAGGCCATATGAAGACCATGTAGAATAGTGTCTGAAATGTTCTTTTGAGGAAAGAACCACACAGATTTGAGTGGACCTGTCCTGTCAGTGCAAGCATTTGTCAGTAACGTAGATGAAGCTGCAGTGAAATAATTTATAGGCTTACAGCGATTTTTTATACCCAGTCTTTTTTCTTTGTTATTTTGGGCAGTCAGATTGAGTGTCGGTCTACAAAAATTTACTAAAGATAGGTAAAGGCTAGCTAAAGCCGATTGTAAGCTTGAAATGACAAAATTATTTTAAATATTTAATTAAAAAATGCATAAATCATTTTTAGATTTGAATTAAACCCGCTCAAATTGTTTATTATTCACAAAATTTAATTAAATATTTGGGTAGGCAGCTCTTGGTTTCTTATAATATAAAAAAAAAAACTTGATTTGCATCTGCCTCCAAGTTATGTATCGTTTTTCTATCGAGAATCTTAGTTTTAATAACACATAAAGTAAATTCACATAAAAATATAATAGGTTCTATTGAAACTTAATAAATTTGTTTCGTAGTCATCTTCAACGATAGATACAAACTTATAGCGCTATTTTCTACAAAACATTATCGATCTTACTCACAGTCTCTCTCAAAAATATAATTCTCTATTAAAAACAATTAAGGCCAGAGCCACAGCATAACTAAATCCTGCACTGTAGCGTGAAAACTTCGCCAGTCTACAAACATCGTTACACGGGATTTTACGACGCATCGTCGGGTGCGCGTAAAATCGTATTAAAAACTTTTAGCTCACTGTTTTTGTTGCTGGTTTGTTGCTATTAATTCTGCAGCGGAAAACTAAAATGTATTTTTGGATATGTCGAGTTGTGAATATTAATATTTTTATATCAATTAAATTTTTTGTTGTCGGTAACGGTAGCAAAACTGCCTTTCTCAGCCGTTTTTTGCCACTTTCGTCTTTCCATTATTCTGTTCTGATTGGTCGTACTTGCAGACTTCTTTGATGGGTATATTATTCCAACATCCCTACTGATATTTTCAGAATTTAATGGAATTAAAATACTTACTTCTCTCTTCTTATTTATGCTGTGCAGAAAAGATTAGCCGGCCGGCAGTCTGACTGCCACCAATGGTAACATAGGTATACTTATTGTACCCGTAATTTACCCGATTTATTTCTCCAACGAATTTCCTGAAAAACTAAGATGGCAGTCGCCACCATTTTCAATTTAAAACAGAAAAAAAAGCAAAAATAAATCCTCCTCCAAATTATGGGAAGCATCTACGTTATTGCGATCACGTTCCGGCTTCAATATCAGAATGCATCCGTGAGAACGTGGCGCCACCTAGCGTAGGAAATTGCATTAATTCTGCCGGGCGATATTCAATCTTATTATCTTCCATAAAAGGTTGAATTTAGAGCGGATTGTATTGTGCTTCTGTAAGTCTAATTAAAGGATTATTGCGCTGGATGTAGCTTTTGGTGTGCATTAAAATATTTCTTGGGTATGAGTTATGGTAAGTGACATGGGAACGAGAGCAAATAATAATAAATATTATACACTTTTTATACAGCTGTGGATAGTGTATGGAACTATGGCAGATTTGAAACGAGAACTGTGCTTAGAAACGTACCTACCATCGACGATTGATTATTTTAAAACGGATAGAAGTCACAGAGAAGGCTGGTGTGGTCTACTTACCTATAAGTAAAAATGTAACATAGGTAGACAAGACAAGGGCTGACTTTTTTAGAGCCCACAATCATAATAATAGCTGTAGATAACTAACCGTTTTTGTTAACGGCAAAACATGGTGATTTAAAGCACTTTTTCACAAATATTAAAAAAGGAATGACTTGTACTTAAAATCTTTCGTTCAGTCTATTTAATCCAACGTAAAAACAACCTAGACGGATCAAGATCCCAGTTTATTTATTGCCCACCAACACGCCACCATTTTGTGATTGGAATTCCCTTTCAACTACATAGTAACGAAGAAAATCACACGCGTTGAATGGGCAGAAACAAACAACTTACAAATTGTTTACACCGGAAGTGGTTCAACCTTGCGAAGGTAAAAAACTGGGTGTGTTCGAGTTTCTTATCTACATAATATCTAATAATATTACGAGGTTCGTTTGCACGAATGATGAGTTTGTTTTCAATGATAGCAGCTGTTCGAAGTCTTTGAATTCTAAAGCGCAAAATCTTCCACAGAATACAAATTACAAATAGATGACTGAGTTTTTGTCAAGTCCAGTCGAAGTCTTTAGTTTTAATTCAATTAAACCACTTTGGAATTGTCAAGAAGTCGTTCAGTTAATCAGAAAGCTCACGCTAGCTAGAGCCCATTCGAGAATGTAGGTAGATCTCTATGGAGAAAAAAGGGCAAGAAACTCCATGGACACTTTTAAACATTGCAAAAAAATCCTGTTGTAGGAGTTTACTGGCACTTAATACAGATATAACATGCTTCTGGATTTAGGGCTTATACATCGAAACTACGACACATACCTAGACTGGTAACGTAACGTCATAATCTGCAAACTTGGTAGACAGACTGGCCATCCTGGTATGGTGATATGAATCTTCAAACAAAAGATGATGCTAAACCTTATAAAAGTCATAAAACTCCCACGTAGCCTCGACTAACAAAACAAAATCAAATCTTATGATTCTAGCTTTCAAACCACACGTATTGAAGTCATCTATTTCTTCTGCATTCGCCCAATATCCTTGGCTGAACATTGCAACCTTGCCCCGTTGAAACAGAGCTAATAAAACTGTCTTATCTCGAATTACAGTGTTCATGTCTGCGGTTTATCCTAGAATTATGTCTGTGTTTTCTTAGTCAAGTCGTTTGGTTCTAGATATAAATAGACGCCGCCCACTCCTTGCTTTTAACCAGGATTCCTGCACTAGTATTTGTAAAATGTGCGTCGGGATTTTATCGACAATCTGGGCTAAAAATAGAGTGTATAGTGTTCTGTTTCTCGTGATTTGTGTCAGTTCAACAACCGAGTTTCGTAGTGTGATGAATGATACAAATAACGTGTAGTCAAATTCATTGTTATTTAGGCGCAAACCAGAGGCAATACTGTCTTAGATGGGCTTATCTCTATGAAAACAATGATGGCAACTAGAGACACCCTACACAGAAATGTAGTTTGCACTTTGGTACATGTGCATTATCTAACGAGCTCATAATATTATGGGGCAAAAAACGACAAACAAACCGAACCAAATCTCCCAAAAGTAGGTCTTTATCTGCTAATCAAACAATCATTGTAATCTTTTAATCAAAACTAACTCTTTCGCTACCATTACGGCATTCTAAAATCTTCCCTTTAAACTTCAAATCCATCAAAAGAAACGTCATCCTCCATTCGTGTCCAATCATCATCTTTAACTCCTAAAAAACCACTTGTCCGGATTGAAGTCGCTGCCGACGCCTCGATGGCAGTAAAAGTCTTTGTCTTTGAAAGTCGTCGACTCGTGTGACTTCAATATTTCAGCTCGAGATTGGAGTGGGGTCGCGTACGATGCATCTGGATGTATCTAATGGAATACCTGTTTCTCTATGATGCTGTTTTTCTTCGTCTTCGATGTTGTTTTTGTTGACTAGATTGTTATGGTTTGTGGAAAGTTTTGTTGGTACTTAATAGTTTTTTATTGAAGGGGATCAATTTACTTTAACTTACATCTTTATGTCTGTAACTTCAATCTTGGTGGTCTATTTATCCTTCTTTTTCAATCTGGCTTTTGCCAGGGTCTGTTTTGTCAGGGTTATTGTTTCAAGGAACTTATTACCTACATCTTTAACTTAAACCAATTTAAAATGTTATGCAAGTTCAAATCATTTAAATTATATCAAACGTCTGAAAAAATGTATTACAAACGATACTCAGTCTTGAATTTAGATTTGAGTTAAGATAATCTGTTCATTCTAAAACAAGATTTAAAACTAAACATCGCTCGAGAATTCAGGCCTTAGACAAAAAGAGCTATTTTTTCATCATACACCAATTAATTAAGATTTCAAAGTCAGTACCGTATTCAATTAAAAACTGAAGTTGCCTAATTCACAGCTATACTTAGGAAAATGACGCAATGCTAAGAGAGTGATCTTATTGTTCGTCATTTTCAAGGGTAAACTTTAACAATGGCTGCAGACAATAATGTGTATCAAATCGTATGGTATGATTTGATACGCTTATTTTGAATGCTTCATAATGAACTGCTATAACAGTTTATAGCAGTTCATTATTATTTACTGTTTTAGTAAAGTGAAAACATTCTATTTTCATTCGGTTTTCTGTAATGGTCAGTCTGCTTTTGTTTTCCTTATAGTCATACGATCTGATGCAATTTTGCTATAAATTTCATTGTAGGTCCTGTGTTATGCTAATCTTGAATCATCATCTGCCTAGATATTAAACTTAAACAGGTGATGTAGGTATATCACTTTCTTCGACTTCAGCCTAGCTTTCCCAAATTACTTGGGTTCGGTGCAACAGGTTTTTCTCTTCCATTCTCCCCTGACAGCCGTTACCTTATCAATACCATTAATCCCTGTTTCCATCAAGGATCCCTTACCCAACCCATTCAGCTTTCCATCCATCTATGCATAGAACAGAATAGATACAGCAGTATAGGTACTTGTATATGTTTTAATTGAAATAAAACAATTAACTTCAAGGACACAAACCTACCTTACTACCCAATCTGCATTATCTAATCTACCCTAACTTGTCTACGTGCATTGAATTATTTATAATCTCTAAAAGCAACATCAACATTTCTTGAATTCTTCGTTATTCTCACCAAAAGTGCAATTGTAGAATCTGGTATTTGTATTGCGGAGCGTAATATCATTATTGTCCCTTGCATCGGACGCTCTGCATGCCGAATGAGCTCGCTTCGTATTTTAATATGTAAATGTCTCTACGAAGTACTCGGCGACTTTTATCAGACCATCACTGAGTTTTATACTTCGTCGTGTTTATTTTATAAATTTGCATATTGGATAGATATTTGAATATTCCTGAAGAAGATCTAAATTCCCCTTTAAAATTCTATTTGGCTACGATTATGTTGTTAACTTTAGATGAAATTTTTCGTCTATTTGATTTACATTATTATTTCTAGCACATTGTACTGAGTTCCGATGCCAGAATTGACATTCTTATAGAAACAATTTTACTACTAAATAGCAGAAAAAAACAATGGATTTATCATAAACAAAGATTTAATTTAATTTAGAGATAGGCAACATTCCATATGGTTTACTTAATTTTTTGAATTTACAGACTATAGTATTAAAAGCAACAAAAATCTCCCTTTTCATGTCCTGACTCTGTGTGGGAAAGTCTTCCATGAAAGTGACAATATCAAACACATAACCTAATGACTTTCATTTGTCTTCAACGTATTCGGATAAAAAAGAAGCATCACTGTTTTCATGCCATAACTTTATTACTCCAATATCGTCTGTGCCATTACCCCGAAGATCATTGTCCGTTCTATGGGAGACAGACCATTCAGCCATGCATATACATACGTCTGATGTTTTACTATATATTATGTATGAATGTATGTACACGACTCGTAAACTGTCCACCATGACACTTATGCAGTCATGTTCGCCTAGTACATGCAAATAGCACATAACATCGTTCGCTGCTATTCTCGAGCGCACGACTCGACTCAAGTCGTCAGTTTTTATGGACATGATACATTGTCGTGTATGTTTAGTATAAGCTGTTTCTTGTTTGTATAGAAGTCCATGTATATATTTGTGATAATCATATGATTTTGGCCGTTTGGTTAATCATCAGCATCATCATCATTGGTAGCCTTGTTCCATGTAGTGCTGAGTATATGTCTTCTCGCCTTAAATGCGATGACTCCGAATTTTCCGATGCCGGACGCCCACATTTTAAAAGAAGACAATTCTGGAAATATCAAAGTAAAAGATGATGAACCAATCAACACCTATGTGGAGCAGGGTGTAAAGTTCACTCATCCTCCATAGAAAAGAGAAGATCCTCCGTTATCTGTCAGTTGGGCTACTGCCCGACGAATGATGTCGGGATGTTGTACATATACGCTAGTCGCGCGGTAAACTCTGCTAGCGGGATGCAGGATTTCACGTGACGTGAGTATGTTGCGATGATGAAATGAGGAGTGATTAGATGAGCAAATACAAAACAATAAAGAAATAAAGATACTATCCTAAAAAGATTAGGGGTTTGTCCAGTATTAGCCGGTAAACTTACAAAAAAATCAATACCTACCATAGACACAATATAATTGCAATGGAAGTATATACCACCCACAGAGGCAATCAATCATCCACCCTTAATAATACAAACAAAAGCAATCCAATACTCTTCAATACAAAAACAAAATAAAACATTATTAACCAATACAAACTCGAACCCAAACTTATATTCCTACTTTAAACTCAAGCCATATTCCCCCAACTTGGCGTGTTTGGGGGACTTGGCCAAAACTTGGCTATTAGCACTCAATCCGCGTCCCCCTTGCTTAAATTAGGTGGTTTGAATTGGCCATTGGATACGTTAATGGGACCAAGTTCTTGGCCGATCTTTTTTTAGTGGCCATCTTGTAGATGTGCGTGTTTTTTGTTGGATTTAAGGTAAAATTTGTGTTTAAATTTTTGAGTATATTAAGTTAGTCAGTTAAAATTTTTAGGGTTGTAGAAGATCCTAGCTATCTTAAGATATCCAAATTGAGTCATATTATAACAAAGAATTTTAAGAACAAAAAAAAACTCCTAATTAGAACAAACCATACCTATTTTTAATTATAGCAATGAATATTCATTACAAAAATTCGTTTGAACAATTTAAATCTGGGCCAACACTTTCACAGTACCTACCTACAAAGAATTATTAAAATCTAGGGCGCTTTGATAATGAAAAATTCTAATTGAATTTTGATTTAATTAACGTATTTTTTTTGCTCTTTTCCAGAGTGGAAGACGAGGCAGCCTCGCCTGTAACAAAAACAAGGTATTTAAACCTTTTGGCTTGTATTAAAGTTTTCATTGCAAAGAGTAGGGCAGTCCTCTCTTCCGCCACAGGGCCAAGAACCAATCATTCGTCAGCATGAATGATGATTAGGTATAACTCAGTATAATATGAATTGAAGATTTGAAGTTGTGAACTTATCAGCCCGCGAAATTAAACTGATCTCTAAATGCTCGAGTTTTGTAAACGCTTTCTTATAAAATAATGCGCCTACTTCGTAAGTGACAGACAGACGCGATGCGACGATACTCTGGTGGAACAATTTCTATGAAAACATCACGGAAATTGTTCTACCGGTGATACGTCACGTGTTTCTTTAGAAGCATTTATTTATCCATAATTAATTTCTCTAAATACCTACATCAAACTATTAGGGCAAAGAAACAGCACTTAGGTAATATGACAATTAATAAGCATTTCTCAATAAATTTATTTCAGTCGCGGCGGGATTTTTATCGCGCACTGTATTTTCAACTCTCAGTGAATCCATCGCGCTGGGACGCACCGATCCTCCCAGCACGTTGAAAAAAAAGTTGGTTTTTCTACTCTCGGCGCTGAGCAGAGCGTTGAAAATCCAGTGCACGTAAAAAAAATCGCCGCGGGAATAAATCGCCTGTGCGAACCTGGGCTAAGTCTATCTTTTAAAGACACGGCGAACAACAGAACTATTACTGCCGAGATAGAAAATATCTAATTACAGCCTGTCTAGCCTAACACTGAAAAGTGCGTACCGAAATAGAATTGAAAATGATTAAAAAGATCCGTCTGGAAGTAGGAACTATTTCCATGTCTTTTTAGTTACCTACTATCTTGCTAGACATTGGAAATATTCAAAGCCATACAAAAGTTTAATTAGGTATGTCACGACATCCCTGGGACCCTTGTTTTCTTGCCTATAGGTATTTTCATACCTACTTGATCAGTGGCAGAATACTGAATTGAGACGATTATTATAGGGCTTCCTTGTCTAGACACATAATTATTTGGTCAATCTTGTTTGTATCAATCAATCACAGCCTCTTCTAAGCTCAACATAGACACCTTTTCTTTATCTAATGTAAAAATGTGAAGTTCTTATAATTATAAGCATAATAAGGCTTGCGCAGACTGGGGCGGGCCGCACCGCAACGCAACGCATTGCAAAAATAATATCTTCCTCCATCACTTTCGTACATTTTCTTTTTTTTTTATAACTTTTACATGCTTGAACTTTGGTCTCCCCCATTATTGGAGCAGCTGACGCTCAGATCAGCTCGGAACGTTTTTCCCATGGCACCGGGAAAGAAAAGTGAATGTTGGTGTTTTTTTACGCCAATAGATCGAGACCACGCAAAATTAAATGTTTCTGAGAAAAGTTATTCCACAATTGGGCGGACTACCTTGGCGTTGCGAACACATTACACATCACGTCAACGCCGGTTGTCGCTGAAAACCAGCGCTGGGGCTTTGTCTCGCATAGGGTCCCAGCATTATGCTGAGCGATGGCCGTTTTGCGTGGATGTGACGCATATTTTCCTCCAATTTGTTATTTTCGTGTTTTTTTTTGTTTTTTTTTTCCTTGCTTGCGTCATATTTTACCGCAAATAAACGTATTTTCTTTCTTTTTTTTTTCTAAAAGAATATTTTTAAGAATAACATTTGTATTCTTTGGAATTAACGGAATTCCAAAGAATACAAATGATATTCCTAAAAAAAAAACTCAAAACATTTATTTCAATTAAACCCTTTACAGGCACTTTTGAATTGTCAAAAAGTCAGTTAGTCAGAAAGTTGAAGCTAGTTGCCCATTCCAAAACGTAGATCTCTATGGAGAAGAACGGGCAAGAAACTCCAAGGACACTCTTTTAAATATAGAAATTACAAAATCCTGGGTACATTACTCTTGTTGATTCTATATGTGAGAACAATGTAAAAAAAAAAAAAAAAAAAAAACAAAAACTATTAAAAATAAGCCCTGGCAGATAAGAGATGACCAGTCTCAACTGACGGCGCCCGTTCACGAACCTAAACATTCGCATTCCAAAAATTCGTATTCGCCAATGTGGAAAATATGACATTCGTAACATCCCTACTTACCAAGGTACACCAGGCGGACCGCACCGCAATTTATTATATTATGTCCTACCTAGATGCGTTGCGTTGCGGTCAGTTGCCGCTGTATTGTGCGCCTGGCTTTAACTCCTTCCTTCTTTTGACTTGGCCGAGGAGGAAAAAAAAATGAAGAGGTTAATGAGAAAAATAAAAACATTATTCCAGATTCCAGTTTAGTTGTTTTTATCTGATTATTGCATCAGTACGTAACAGCCGAAACCCGATTCCAGTTAATTGGTAATTATGAGTGCGTGTTACGTCTCAGCCCCAACTTGATATTAATTACGTTTTTATTATAGTCATTATTCTGAAAAAAAATCTGTCAGGAGCGTGTCGGACAGTGCACTATGGTTCCAAAGACACTAAAATAATATTTTCCCTATCGATTAATTTGTTTACAGCGAACTGACTTGTCTCTGAGTTTTGCCGTGGTATAAGGCTGTATAGTATCTAAACTGTGGAGCGGAGTTTAGATTCTCTTGGTTAATATTGGCATAGCTGTGCTTCTCTTCTGACTTCTACGCTCCAGTGAGCAGGCAGACTAAAGATTGGCCAGGCAGGAAGTCTAGTAGCAGATTTAACTACCCAGGGTGCGCCGGTTATTAAATATCGTGATATTTTTAGGTCAACTAAGGCTTCCCTTACTGTTATTATTTCCGTTGTTTTTCATGGAGAACAGTAAAATTTATAAAATTTTCGTTTTGACAAAAATATTGATTAAAATTCCAGTGTCTTTAATGTTTTGTCTTCTATGATTGCAAAGTTAGAGAAAAAGGACTTAGTTCTGTTGGACTCGGACCTGATAGGTCGAAGGTTTTTCATATTTTGCTACTGAACCCTAAAACTGTAAGTACTCGCACAGTTTTATTTTATTGTTGAACCAAGTGGCCGTGTTTTTCGTTTATATCTAAAACACAGTTTATATACGTTCGAGAAATTAGCGCTATATGTACTCTGAGGACGTTTTAAAGTAAATTTAAAATGCTCACGAGGAAAAGAAGATATTATTATCTTGGGTTAGTACTTATCTATTTACCTACCTCATGTTTTAATCTGACCTGTATCTAATATACAAGATTTCTAGATATTATCGACCGGTACCTACCGGTCAATAATATCTAACTCTATCTATCTGTCTACGTTTATTAAGTAAAGGTTAACATAGGTACCTACCTATGTTAACCTTTACTTAATAAACCTAAGGTCTCGCATCTTTATGTTTGATTGTTATTAATTTAGACCTTTGATTCACCGCTTATTAAAGTGAATAATTTAATTTGTTTCGAACAAAAATACACTTAATTCAGCAATCGTTCGTCATAGTCTTCGAAATTAACAGTCCCCAGGATCTCTGGTTACTCTCTCTGTCTCTCTGGTGGACTCAAGTCCAAAAAACCACAACAGTTCCTCAACACTGTACCGTTCTAGAGGTACAACATCACATCAGTCAAGTAGCAGTAGGTAGGTTGTACTTAAATTAAACACAGTACTACTTAATTCTTGTTAAACACAGTTGTTGCGCGGTCGGTCAACATGATCAGGTAATTGTTCGTGCCCGCGGCTGCGGCGGCGGCCTTGCGCTTAGGTAGAGGCTTGAGTTATAAGATGTAGCGAGAGCGGGTTATATATAATCCATATAGATTACAGTCGTAGAAATATTTGTCTGCCTGCAAGGCAGGAAGACCGTATAAAAAGGCACTTATGTAAACATAAGTTTTATATTTAGATTTATATATAAGATATGCCAATGAGACAGCTAATAAACCCAACTCTTTCCGTTTTTAGGTTGTTTTGTTTGCCAAATTTATCAGGTCCTTTTTTGCATCTTCATTTCTACTCTTCCTATCGTATAATACAATAATATAATTATATCTATCTCATATAATAACCTACCCATATTGGTTGCAGACCAAATTTTCGTAAACGTTTCATTTTGGCAGTTCAACAGCATTCATTGCGTTATTTACGTTATTGAGCAGATTTGTTTTCGAACTTATGAAGCAATGGATTAGCAATTAGTTTCAAAACTATTCAGATTCCGATTGATCGTGTATTACACAATTAGGGTACAGATCGCTATTTCGTTGATATTAGAAAATCCCTAGGTGTCTCTCTCCGCTTTTCTCACCACCACACCCACACCCTAACTCCGTGATTCATATAAAGTTATAAAGGCAGTGACGCACTCAGCGCGAGCAGTCACGTAAACCGCTTTGTTTTGTTTTTATTAACTCATAAACAATGTGCCACATTAGCCGAACTATGTAGTTGCACGATGAAGGATATAGCTTGTTAGGCGTCTGGCGGGGCAACACTGCGGTGAACGAATTGTAACGTTCGGTCTGGTGCGACTAAGTCAAAAATTAGAAATGTACTACAATTTTAATGTATATACAAATAAATAAAATATAGTCATAAGGTACAAATTTTTTTAAAAAACAGTAGGTATTTTGCAAAAGTTTCGAATCGGCAAAGAAAATAAAATTGTTAGTCACGTAAACACGAGTTTGAAAATTGATTGTTTTATGAGTTAACGATGAAAAAAAAACCGGCCAAGTGGGTGTCGGACCACGCACAATGAAGGGTTCCGTAGTTGGAATGAATTTTATCGTAAGAACAACGTAACTTTGTAATTGAAAAACATGTTCTCCCATACTGAATATATGGGAGAACATGTTTTTGAAACCGCAAATTTAAGTTGGACGATTATTACTCGTAAACTTGTAAAGCCAACTTAAGTGTGATGGTTTTCCTTTAAACTTCGTTATATATAAGTACTAATGCCGTTACAATTGAATTTCTAACTACAACCGTTTAGTTGGTAGAGGGGGGAATACACTTGACTCTAACGAAAATTGGTACTTTAAAGCTTGATAAGACACGAACGGTTTACTTAATCAAAAAACGGTCTTCGCAAACCCCTAATAATAATACTTTATTACTAATATTTTTGAAAGACCTATCCAACGATATCCCACACTATGGGAAGGACGAAAAAAAAATTTATCATCCCCACTTTACATGTAGGGGAGGTACCCCAAAAAATTGTTTTTTTTCAAAATTTTATTTTACCACTTTTTCGGCGTCATTAACTTGTATACCTACTCATGCCAAATTACAACTTTCTAGTACCAATCGTTTTGGAGCTAAACCGCGGACAGACAGACAGACAGACAGACAGACGGACATGGCGAAACTATAAGGGTTCCTTGTTGACTACGGAACCCTAAAAATGTTGGGTTCTACAGTTTCATATTTTTTACTTTATTTCGCTTAAATCCTTAAAATCATCTTGAAATCCCAACTGTATTAAAGTAAAAACTTATCCAGTTACACTGCACTGATGTACCTACCTAATATATTTTTCGTTGAAAACAGACTGAAAACCGAATTCCACATAATTAGTTGAAAATTTTAATGACGAAATGCCTATTACAGGCAAGCCCTGTACCTATAAGTGCATATTATTCATTTATTTGAAATGAAATGAAATTGTTTATTCTGTAAATAGGATATTGGAATCACTTCTACACGTCATCTTAAAAAAATTATTAAAATTAGCTAGATGAGTTCGGCGTTTCCTATCTGACTACTCTGAGAAGAAAGGCCGAAACAAACTCAGAGGTCAGTCTCTTTTAAAGTCCAAACATAATCTTGGTCAGGCCGTATGAGGACCATGTAGATTAGTCTGAAATGGTCTATTGAGCTTTGAGATTAGTCTGAAATGGTCTTTTTGATTTATGCTGAACAAAGGCCATAAGCACTGCTAATACCAATATGACCATAATACTTAGGTAATTTTGAATGCCCTTTATAATGGCCTTTTGATGTTTTGGTTCCACGCTATTAGTGAACAATTAGCAATATTGATTTTAGTCTAACAAGTGGATACTTACCTAGTAATTATTTGAATACTCTCTGCATTACTTCCTAGGTACCTATTCCTTGATTAAGGCAACACAAATAATACAATACATTTAGCGTACGAATTAAAAACATAGTTCTGTTTCTGTCAATTGTTTGAAATAGACAGAGACAGTGATGTTTTCAATATGTTTACCGCTAAACGTTGTGGTGCAAGAGGGGCTAAATCTGTTTCCATGAGTATCCAAGCCGAAAGCGTTTCCATTATTACACCAATGTGTAGTACCGGCTTTACATGTTATAATGAACACACTGATCTTGAACATTAACATTACAGCTGTATAATGTGGTTTGAGAAGTAATACATAATTTGTACAGTTGTGGGTTATGCGGTAGATTGATGTTAACTTAGCATACGAATTATTATGAACTTGAACTAGTTTAGTCGCGCTATAAAAAAAATATATTATGGCTAGTTAAGAGATGGCATCTAATTGGTAAGAAACCACTTAAAAATCTGTCTTTTAAATTAAATCGTGTTTTCATTAATTACGTACTCACTTTAGGTAAGGTATATATAGGTACAGTATGCGCAAAACTTTTTGAGCTCTCGGAAGTTGCACGCGAGTGGCTGCGCAGTAAGTAAAAAATGTTCAACAGTAAAATAAATGATTTTGCACTCATTGTGTCCTGCGCGGTTTAGTACTCGGGCCTACGTTCAGAGGGCTCATAAAGTTTTGCGAGAACTGTACCTACCTATCAGCTTTTTTTGCCTTACTGAGCATATGGGGTAGGTAGGTACCACTATAGATATTTTTAGGGGTTTTGAATGGTCTGTCAAAACCTTTAGGCTTCAGATTTGTAAACTAGACCTTCACCCTCTTTTCAAGTAACGTGGAGTTGATACTTTTGCCAAACTTAAACTTCGAAAAATGTATGGTTGGTTGCTTGTAAGTGTAACACTACTCCACGACTATCAATAAAGGGGGTTAGAATTTTGTGATTGAACTGATCAACTGACCAACAATCTCATTTACGTTAGATTTCTGAGGTTTTAACATGAATTTTCTTTATCTTCCACAGTGACAAGAGCGGTCTAATTACACCGCCACAAAATGGCGGTGAGGAATCGCCCCCACCAGAAAAAGAGCGGGCCGACCGCGAGGACTCGGAGAAAAGTCACTCTACCCCAGTGCCCCACTCAGCAGAGGGGCCCAATGACGACCTGTACGCGATACCTGTAAAGTTGCGGCCCAAGAAGGAGCCCCAGTTGCCCCCTGGATGGGAGAAACACGAAGGTACTCGTAGGATATGTATGTTCATTTGGAGTATTAGATTTAGTTTTAGTGAGGGTAGATAGGTAGGTCAATGAGGGATTTTTGGTACCTAACTAACGCTCTCTAACTGTTTAATTGTCTGGCATGAAAATTAACTGCTTCTAGCGCTAAGCTAAATGATATTAGTAGTCTATTTTTCGTCGATTCATTAGTGTGGCCATAAAAATACACTGGTCAGCAAATAAACCGAGCCACCCGCTACCTAGGAACTCTGATTCGATTTTCTCAAAAAGTATAAAACTTACAACTATCAAAGTTATATCTACAAAAAGTGCGTTTCATGGTGATTAAAACGACTACAAATTAATTCGAAAGTACCGTCAACTCACATTGTAATCAAGCAACAAACACAATGCTAACGATTTGCTCTGTTTTCACCAGAGTTTGAAATTAGCGTTCTTTTTCTCTACAATGAGGGTAGTCGGATATTTCTTATCATTTCTTTAGTTTTTGTCCATCGTTTGCTCAGACGCGTGTGTTTTTGCTACTTTTTTCGATTAATAATGGATACAACACCTCAGGAAGCAGCTCAAGCTGTAGCATTACTTCAAGCAGGCATTGCGCACCGTGAAGTCGCTCGAAGGCTTCGAATCAGCAGATCTTCGGTGCAACGAGTTTACAGACGATACCTAGAGACTGGAGCATTCGATCGCCGTCCAGGTACGGGCAGACCTAGGGCTACATCAGCAGCAGATGATCGTTATATCCACCTTACTGTTCTGCGAAATCGCCACCTCAACGCAGTTCAAGTCCAACAAAGTCTGCGTGATGAACGCCAAGTGGTCATAAGTTCAGATACCGTCAGAAGGAGACTTGCTGAACGGAACCTGACCCCAAAAAGAGCTGCAACAGGCCCAGCATTAACGGTAGCACACCGTCGAGCACGACTTGAATTTGCTCGAGAGCATAGGGATTGGACATTAGAGCAGTGGAGTAATGTACTCTTCACTGATGAGACCAGGGTGAGTCTACATGGAAGTGATCGACGTCAGAGAGTATATCGTCGCCCTGGAGAACGTTATTCTCAGTGTTGGATCTGTAATGGTCTGGGGCGGCATCTCGTTAACAGCACATACAGCGTTAGTTTTCATCGAACCGACGGGCCGTACACGTGGACTGACTGCTCATCGCTACATTACTGAAATCCTCGCAGACCATGTGGTACCTTACGCAGGATATATCGGACAGGATATGCAATTGATGCATGATAATGCACGGCCTCATGTTGATCATGTGGTGACCCAGTATCTACGCGACGTCAGCATATTTAGTACGATGGACTGGCCAGCTCGAAGCCCGGACTTGAATCCGATAGAACACTTATGGGATGAGCTGAAACGTCGGGTTCGAGCCCGGGTACCTGCTCCAACAAGGCTTCCAGAGCTGCGAATCGCAATTGAAGAGGAGTGGAATACAATTCCTCAAGATTTTATCGTCAGGCTCGTAAGGTCGATGAATACAAGGATGCTGGCAGTTATCCGAGCAAGGGGAGGGAATACGGAATATTGATCAAAAACTTTTTTTTGATTTTATCTTTGTTTTTGGCTTTATTTATTTTTTTCACTTTATCATTACTAACGATTGTCACGACTGGAAAACGACTCTTCTTTGTAAAATCCTTAATAAACACAGAAATATTGATTAAACCCAATGAGGTTCCTTTCATTTTAATCACCATGAAACGCACTTTCTGTAGGTACAACTTTGATAATTGTAGGTTTTTTAGTTTTTGAGAAAATCGAATTAGAGTGCCTAGGTAGCGGGTGGCTCGGTTTATTTGCTGTCCAGTGTATATAAAACAGGCAAGGAGACACGCTTTTGCAAAGAGCTTTAACAGCCCACTAATGATTGAGTACACTAAATACGTTGCATACGAGACGCAGTTATCTCTCACATGTACATACCTATAAGCCGTTTCAGCGTCACGAAGCACCCAATCATTTGCTTGATGAGATGCATTTTACGTCACTTTGAATGACTGACACTTAGCTAATCCGCTATGAAAAATACCCTTATTCAACATTCGTGTCACCCTGCATGAATGTTTGCAGTTATCGACATAGAATTATCGTCAAAAGTAGAATATGTATACCTATTACCTGACTAAGAGCTAGATTATTGATCGATTGTGTGTTGTTTTGTATAAAAACAGCTAGCTAATCTACTAATATCCACGGTGAGCTACACATTGTTCGGGTCGTCAATAATCGGCACAGCCAGGCGGCAAAATCGAATTATATGAAGTAATTGCTTTGGTTCGTCTTTGCTTGTACGGCTGAATCAAATGTGCCGACCCAAACGAGTATGTAGCACACCTAACACTATTTTGCGGTAGTGTCAAAGTACGGCCGAAGCTATAGTAAGTTTTCTCTGAACTTACCGCACACTAATCATCCACCATCTTCACCAGATAACGACGGCCCATACTACTGGCATATAAAGAGCGGTACGATCCAAAGAGAGATCCCCAAAATGCCGCCGGTTGAAGCCAAGGAGTCCCGCATATCCATGGTCAGGGATTGCTCGAACCTGTCGGAAGTCAGCAAATATGAGGGCAGTATGATGACCAGCTCCGTCACCAGGAGTACCACCAGTGGAGCCCTTGATCATGATGCGCAGGAGGCCGAGAGGAAACGGAAAGAGGAGATGTCTTACAAGTAAGTTTGGGTATCAATATTTGGGGTGTTTAAGTTTAGATGTAGACGTTTAAATGGTTCTCGATAAGAAGTAACCAGGACAGTTTCACTTTCTGCATTTGAAAGGCAACTCAAGGATGTAGTCATGGATGTCCAGTTCCATCCTTCTACTGTCACTTCAATTCAATTTCAATTCATACATTCACAGACGACAGCGCACAGCCGAAACCGCTGGGTCTAGAACCATGAAAATTTGCACAAGAGTTCCATATATAACGAAAATGACTAGGGAAGTTTGATTGGTACCTAGTTCGTAAATTTTGCCGAAGAGAAATCTAAATAACGCACGGCTTGTAAATTAACATTTTTATACTCAACCACATCTTGTTGACCAATCTGTCTAAGGAAAACCTCACTAAATCACCGTGCTGATCTTTAACCCTTCACGTTATGTTTTGCATAGCACTGACACACTTGCTGCTCACGTGCGAATGGAAATACAACAAAAAGAAGTGTTTAAACCAGTTAGTGCTGCACGTAGACTTAAAATGGTGCAATGCAAACAAGCGTTGCTAAAACCTACCGGGTGAAATGAACCTTAAAAGGCCTTTTTTTTTACTCATGTTTTTTTAAATTAGGTTGCGTATGCAATGATCCTGGTGAAATTCGAGAAGTTTTGCCTATTACAACAGACTGGAACACCTCGTACAATACTTCATCACCTGCCCTAAGTGCCGTAATTTTGCGCTATTTTGTAGAAATTGGTATGACAGTAGAACTTCTCCGAATAAACTTTAGAATTTCAAACAAGACTTGCAGTATAAAAAGTTGGGTACCTATCTACTGTGTAATTCAATAACCATCATTGCGTCCTTCCCCAGACGCCGCAGCTTTCCAGCCCGTCCAGAGCCGGACAACGGCCGCGCCGTCCGGTTCTTCGTACGTTCCCTCGGCTGGGTGGAGATTGCTGAGTCGGACTTGACTCCGGAGAGGTCCAGCCGGGCTGTCAACAAGTGTATCGTGGACCTCAGTCTGGGCCGCAATGATCTGCTGGATCAAGTCGGGCGTTGGGGTGATGTGAGTAACTGTCAGATTTTGGATGGTATATCTTCTAATTTATTTGCCTTTGAGTAACAATTTTGTAACGCCAGTCCTTGTTTTCGGGTTACTGCTAGCCAGCATGTGCTGGGTAAAGGCCTAGGGCCTAGGGTAACCTCTGCTTGCGTTATAACACATACTACTTAGAGATATGCGTTATCATAACTTCTTCGATTGTCAATACTAACGTAGGTATCTCCGGCGTACCCTATACAGTCAGTGCCACTACGAATCTTAGTAACTCGCTATGCTGTTCATTACGATATGAAGCTCCTCGTAATGCGTATGCCTTCACGTGGATACAGAGGTTCTAGGAGACATCAAACGTCTAATTCATATTTCCAGACACCACTTTGAAGAACCTGATTAGGTTTTCTATCAACCCGGATCTTCAAGAGTGTCTCTCGAGGACCTGAAATCACGAATATCTTCAACTTTTGGAGTTATTCTCCTATAAACGCTTGAGTTAAGTAACTCTCTGCTACAGCTTAAGCACTAATTAAGCCTACGAATTTCTTTCCCTTAAAGGGCAAGGACCTCTTCATGGACTTAGACGATGGGGCCCTAAAGCTGATGGACCCAGAAAGCCTGAACACACTGCACACACAGCCAATCCACACCATACGCGTGTGGGGAGTCGGCAGGGACAACGGCCGGTGAGTAACCGCCCTTATCGCTTGATACAAAAACTCGTAAAAATTAAACTTAATCTGAAAATTTTCTGTCTTTGCATTCTCGGAATAGTGAAAGGTAAATACAATCGAAATTACAGGTTTTTTTTCTAGATATTTAGATTTTTAGGTGTGATTGTGAATTGGTTTAAAAAAAAACGTTTGAAAATCGAGTTTCCAATTAGAGTTTTTATTACAGTAGATGATTTGAAAGAGCTTCAAAGCCTTCTCAAAGGTTTTAATTTAGGCAGGATCCACTATGGCGTTATCCGAAGCCTCGTTTTGTTACTTTTCTAGTTTTTGTGTAAATACTTCAGCTTTATTTCACGTGCTATTTTGGCTTTACTTCGATACACGCAACATGATCAAACCGTCTTTGGTGGTGTCATTTCACGCTGTTACATGTATTACATAGGCCATCATATTTGTTTTATGTCCGCAAATAAACTACCTAATAAATAAACAGCCTCCTGAGAGATATTTCAATATATATCCCAAAAAGCCTCTGAGCCTCATCAGATTACAACATGAAGCGTTTCTATGATTACCTATACGTCGAATCTGACGGAAAATGTAATAAGAGTACACATTGATAGATTCGTGCGAGCGAGCTGCGAATGTGAAATACTTGTCACCATCCTTTCTGGGCAATATCTATCAGTCAGCACTGTAAAAACTAAACAAACTGAATCAAAAAAGGATCTAGCAACAAGTAAAACTGATTACTTAAAGAAAGAGTTAGTCCTTAGGTTGTAATCAGCACCGTTAAGACTGAAATTAAAAACCAAAAACGATCCACAAAATCTTCCGACTTTCATCTGCACGCCTATAGGACTCCCCAAATCTTCCCAGATCTTCTAGAACCTTCCATCTTTCTACCCAGGGACTTCGCCTACGTAGCCCGCGACCGTGCGACGCGCAAGCACATGTGCCACGTGTTCCGCTGCGAGGCACCGGCGCGCAGCATCGCCAACGCGTTGAGGGACATCTGTAAGCGTATCATGATTGAGAGGTCCCTGCAGCCTCCGCCAAGGCCCACGGATCTACCGGCTACTAGACGCCCTAGACCGCTTTCTGGTAACTATTGATGAATTAAGGTGTTAACTATCCTGTAAGATCAATAACTCAACTATTGAGCGAAAAAGTCTCTACTCCTATCGCTGAGGCCTGAACAGTTGTCCATTAAGGCTATTTTGACGGATAAGTAAATCAATTAAACCTTTAACCTGAGAATAATGACAATCGTCCATCGTGGACCACTGCAAGTATGTAGGTAGGTCAAGGTGGATGTCAAAGTAGGTGATCTCAGTTATCAACAAACATTCTGCTGCTCAACGTCTTTTCGTATTCCATTGTCACCCACTGTATTAGATTGTGTTCGGCGACCAAAGTTGTCAAAGTGATCGATGCTCGTGCCTTCTCTGTATGAAAAGAGGCCTTTGCCCTGCAGTGGGATAATAATAGGCTGGTATTATTATTATGGCTTAACCAGCAACCTTCAAACCTTGGTTGGTTCTTGGTTATGGGGTGGGAAACCCTCGTATCCTGACAGAATGCGTTTGTAACCGTTGTCCGTCGTCCAGTAGGCGCCGCCTTCCCCACGCCCATGGAGGAGCCGCGCAAGACCGTGCGCGCGCTGTACCTGGGCAGCGCGGAGGTGGCGCGCGCCACCGGCATGCGCGTGCTCAACGACGCGCTCGAGCGCCTCGCCGCCGCGCGCCCGCCCTCCGCCTGGCGCCCCGTGGCCGTGGCCGTGGCGCCGTCCATGATCACGATTACGGACGAGGGGGTGAGCACCTGATGAATGAACTTATTATTGTGATACTTATTTTTTCATTTTTGAGACGACCTCAAAACAAATCTATGGAAAAAAAGAACACTGAACTGCACATAATATGACCATTACAGCCATGTACCTGGGATAGTAGCACACCTGCGTTGCATGATCATATGCTATGATGAGCTGGTGAATTGTTTGCCAACCAAAAAATAATAATTATACAAAACTGACTGTCTCGTTGGTTTAGTGGTCGCAAGCCTGACTCCTGCGTGTCAGGTTCTGGGTTTGATTCCCATATTGGGGAAACTTGCCAAAAACAACACTAGGGTATTATAAACTTCTTATTTAGCTTGCAAATGCAACAACCAATATTGTATTGTATATTGGGTTGCTGTCCGCAATTCCATGTCCAAAGCGCGTATATTGCATGCGGTTAAACAAAGTTCTCCAATTTATCTTTATCTCAACAACTAATCTTGTGAGATTTAGGTACCTATTTGTAGGTTTACAAAAAAACCTACCTTATTTCCACCGCCATTTCAGGAGACAACCCCCATAGTAGAATGCCGCGTGCGTTACCTCTCGTTCCTGGGCATCGGGCGCGACGTGCGACGCTGCGCCTTCATCGTGCACACCGCGCAGGATCTGTTCGTCGCGCACGCCTTCCACGCCGAGCCGTCCTCCGGCGCGCTCTGCAAGACTATCGAGGCGGCTTGCAAGGTAACCTTGAAACTTGAAACCAAACTGTCGCGCTGTTCCAAAGCGATAGGGTCAGTCTTGAATAGCGATGTACCAGAAACTAACCGCCGCTATTCCACCTCGCAAATTGCGAATAAATGTCCAAACCCAACACGAACAAAGAACCTTCTGCCCGCAGCTGCGCTACCAGAAGTGCCTGGACGCGCACGGCGGCGGCGCGCCGGCGGCGGGCGCGCGCGGCTCGCTGGGCGCCGCGCTCAAGTCGCTGGTGGGCGCCGTGGGCTCGCTGGCCGGCCGCCGGGGCTCCTGAGCGGGGCCGCGCGAGCCGCACTCCCAAGGTACTCACTGCTTGCCCTCACGGCGGCGGGCGCGCGCGGCTCGCTGGGCGCCGCGCTCAAGTCGCTGGTGGGCGCCGTGGGCTCGCTGGCCGGCCGCCGGGGCTCCTGAGCGGGGCCGCGCGAGCCGCACTCCCAAGGTACTCACTGCTTGCCCTCACGGCGGCGGGCGCGCGCGGCTCGCTGGGCGCCGCGCTCAAGTCGCTGGTGGGCGCCGTGGGCTCGCTGGCCGGCCGCCGGGGCTCCTGAGCGGGGCCGCGCGAGCCGCACTCCCAAGGTACTCACTGCTTGCCCTCACGGCGGCGGGCGCGCGCGGCTCGCTGGGCGCCGCGCTCAAGTCGCTGGTGGGCGCCGTGGGCTCGCTGGCCGGCCGCCGGGGCTCCTGAGCGGGGCCGCGCGAGCCGCACTCCCAAGGTACTCACTGCTTGCCCTCACGGCGGCGGGCGCGCGCGGCTCGCTGGGCGCCGCGCTCAAGTCGCTGGTGGGCGCCGTGGGCTCGCTGGCCGGCCGCCGGGGCTCCTGAGCGGGGCCGCGCGAGCCGCACTCCCAAGGTACTCACTGCTTGCCCTCACGGCGGCGGGCGCGCGCGGCTCGCTGGGCGCCGCGCTCAAGTCGCTGGTGGGCGCCGTGGGCTCGCTGGCCGGCCGCCGGGGCTCCTGAGCGGGGCCGCGCGAGCCGCACTCCCAAGGTACTCACTGCTTGCCCTCACGGCGGTTCTGACATGAAGTAGATAATCTCCGTTGACCGAGCGCCTTCTCAGGTCGATGATAATGTTTAACTTTACCGGAACGTGTTAAAGGTAACGCCAGACTAAAATCCGATACCTGTCTGTGAGCTAAGTTGGTCACCTAAGACTTATCCAACAATTAGCAGGTCATATGTCTCATGAGACCACCTTCTGGAACCGCCATTGACAGGCAACGTAGGTAAATAAGTTCTGTATATCCACAAACCGGATAGGCTGTCCGTAATCTATAGCAGTGGCCTAATTCAAGTCTACACTACCTACTTAGCAGATAGCCTTTCTACTAATAGGCCCGTACTCAAGCATTACTTAAAACTAGTTTCATCAAATCAAAAGGCTTTAATCGAGTTTTAATTATGTAGGTAATGCTTGAGTTTTGAGTGAGGTTCTGTAATACGGGCTTTCGCCTTTTATCTATTTCCCTGTGCCTACCTGACATCCCACTGCTAGGAAAATAAATCAGTATCTCTGTCCCGCAGACGAGCCGCCGCCGGCCGAGTGCGGCCCGGCGCCGCCCGCCGCGCCCTAGCGCCGCCGCTTGCCGCCGTATAGTGACGTCATCACTCACCGCTTCTGTATCGTTTTAACTGAGTAATATGGGCTATGTCTGCAATACGTACGACCTAAGACCCCATACGAGGGGAAATGCAATGACAATCACCCAGTTTCTGAAAGAGCAAAAACTTTGCTGGCAGTTTGTCAAATTCATGTACACTACTGTGATTGGTTGACTAAAATAACAATAGCCAATCAAATCATTGGACTTATGTTTGCCAAACTGTTACTTACCAAATTTTTAAGAATCCTTTTTAGAAAATGGGTGTAAGGTAGGAAGAAGTTTTTGGAGATAGCCCTTCTATTTTATTAACAGATGTTACTAGAATGTTAAGTAATGTTATGCGGATTAGTTACGCCTGTCCGCCATGACATGATAGGAAAAACAGCGCGAGACGCCATATTGTTGCCATAAAATATGATGACGGTTTTAAGAAAAAAATAAAGAAAAAGGATCCTAGTTGATTCTCGTTAAAACGATACAAAACATAACAAGCTGACTGAGAATCTTGACTAGAAAACCAGCATCATAGTTTTGCTTACCCTAACATTGACTAACAAATAGGTACCCAAGTCTTTGTCAAATGACAATTTGACAAACTAAGTCTTAAGGTACAATTCCGTAGCCGACCGCAGGCGGCAACTGCAGGCGACGTGTTGCCACGAAACGACTGGTGTCAATGTATTCTTATATATTTCTTTGAAGGCGACATGTCGCTAGCTACTGAAGGTATTTCATAGAAACTCATAGAGACCAGTCGTTTCTGCAGTTGCCGCCTGCGGGCGGCTACGGAATGATACCTTTAACATTCAGGACTTGAATTTGACATTTCATTAAACAAAGTCGACTGCATTAATGAACATATCTATTAGTTTTTTTACGCTAATAGGCTGTCATATTTAGTGAAAATATAAATAAACATTAATACGTGCAATATAGCAATACACAGGTATGATTTTATCAATAAGTTAAGAAAATGTAATCAGTTAGTCAGCAGTCTTCTTTTAAATCCCTATATTATTTTTAACATTGTTTTCAAATTATTGACTTGTAAATAAATCTGTTGAGTGCATGCATACTTGCTAACTTGTAAATTCCACATACCTACCTATAAAAAATGGCGGTAATAACCAATGATATTAGAATTACTTATAATAGGTACTAACCACGTATCATTTGCATGGAATGCAAAAATCATCAAAAACTACCAAAATGTGGAAATAACAAACAATGAATTGAATGGTTATTAATTTAATTTAATTAATGTTAGAGTACATAATTAATGTAAGTTGGTGTTACATTTTAATGACAGACATTGATTGCAAAATTAGGCAAGCTAGCTTCTTCCATTTCTAGATTTCTACGCCCTAAGTTCGACAAAATACTTAATCAGACTGTACCTATTACTAAAACATTAATTAAATTAAAAATATCACTGTAAAATTGTTAAGCATTATAGTCCAACCCCTTCCTCGCTTAAAATCTGTTAAAGACAAAATAATAAACCTATGTATTACCTCGAGTTGTAAAAAACCTGTTTTTAATTTGATGTTAGACGTTACCTTTTACTTGTAATTAAACTTTAACTAATGGTTAAAAGTAAGGCAATTTTCTATACGTTTGCTCTACAAACTAAGAATAATATTGCTTGATTTTTAAACTTAGTTAAAATTTACTAGTTGTTAGGTTAACAGTTAAGAATAGAAATATGCTGATGTCCAAATATTAACCAATATTTAGGGCTGATGTTGATAATAATAATTGATGTGTTGTCCAATTAAATTGTCAAATTGGACTCGACAGTTTGAGTCTTGACAAATTTGACAATCTAGTTTGACGTTACCGTTAGGATTTACCAAATTTTTGGTCTCTTGAAGGTTACCTTATAAATTACTAGTCCATAGAAGTAGGTATGTTAAGCTTTTGTAAATTTAACGCTATTTATATCTGTGACACAATATCGTCACAGAACACTATTGATGTTAACATAGATTTTTGTGTAAAATTAAATGTAAGATTCGTAAATGCGTTAATTTGGGATGGTGGTTCTTTGTAAATAATTGTAAACTTAATGGAAGTAGATATAAGGTAGATAATGGATTGATAGTGTTTTGGACAGTTTCTGGTCTGGGCTGACCTGTTAGCAGCACGCTATTGATAGTCCATCGTAATTATGCTGACTATAATAGATGTAAAATGGCAGTGTGTATGGAAAGTATTGGTGTTGAGCACGGTATGTACCTAGACAGTAAGACATCAATGGTTTCCAAAAAAAAAACTTTGGTTCGTAGTATAATTATAACGAATATAGGACCCTACGAGTATAAATAAAGAGTTTATTTTTGCTTAAGCTTTAAGATATTGAGGATTTCGATTGCTAAAGATGAATATTTTTTGTATGATCACCTCATTGTGTATTTATAATATTTATATAATCTTAAGCTTTTTTGGGCGTAAATTATCCCTTTAGTTCTGCATTTTGAAGGCTCAAATTTAAAGTCGACTAGTTGAGTCTAAAAGGTAATTTGGCAATGGACTCCCATTGTCAAAACGGAAAACTTAAATTGTCGAATATCTCTTGAAACTAGACTTTAAATATTGAGTGATGGTCTAACATTTCCATCAAAATATAATTTAAACCCATTCAAATCGCTAACCTCATTGTTACAAGGGTGTTCGAAACACATTGAGCTTTCAATAATATTATATATTTATACGTAATATTCAAATCCGCTCGTATTTAAACTAGATTAAACAAAACCAGAATTCGGCCATTTTACATGCATAAAAATATAATACAAAATGGCTGAGGAGTTGCCGTTGGCGGCTTATGTAGATTAGATTTTTCATAAGGAGAGTCGTAATGGAAAAAGGGAATTGGGACCCATGAAACAGATTTTCGAATTAAATTTGACTGTACTATAGTTGAAGATTACCTACTCACGTTCAAAGACAAAAACTTTGAAGACCAGTAGTTTCAACTCTGGAAGGTGAAATGAGTTCCAAAGTTACTCGAAATGTATTATTAATTAAAAGTGTTTTTGTGTCTGTAACACTTCGACAAATATAGGTAACTTAATAGTATATAATAGAGAGAAGATGACCTCTGAGTACACGGTCGAGGACGTCATAAGTTATGACTTCCTTGATTCAAACATTTGAACTTGACACTGATTTTGGAAGACCTTCAGCAGTAGATATACACGGTGGAAGGGACATCGACGCGAAAACTGATACCATGGATTCAGTAGGTACATGATTCTGAACCCCCCTCCGTTGAAATTTTTCGGCGGTTATTTAAAGGGGGGTCAGAATCATGTATAAGCGTATTCAAAGGTCACCTTCTTTCAATAGATTAAGGCATTCGAATTAGAATATCACAAAATAGCTTCAAAGTATATTTCAAATATTAGAAAATCAGTGTCGCTTCACACTTATATAAATATAATGATACACTGAGCTGTTCTGTAATACGTAAAGATAGTGTTATTCACACTCTAATACTAAGTGAAAGTCATTATTTATACAAAATTATATAAATATTTAAGGGCGGGGTTTTTCATAGAGGGACGTTTGGCGGGTCTTCGGGATCAGCCGGCCGTTCCTATGTGATCGCTCTCTTCGCGCAATACATGTGACAATGCAAGCTTCACGGCCTTTTATCGGATGAAGTATGTCAATATTTTCTATAAAAATAAACGTTTATGTAGTTTATTAGATAGCTTGTGAATTCCTGTTTTCTAGCTCACTGTTGAATATAAACGATCGGAAAGATAATGTTATATACAGTCATCGCTTTGACAGCTTAAAAGCCTTCAAACTGTGGCTTTTAATGAATACTTTTGTGAAATTAATAAAAAAATATTCATACACATGTGTTTTGTTTGTTTAAACACCTTTAACACAATTCAGGATCCCTTACATGTTTTACTTAACGGTAAACATATTTAAAACATAATTCTGTCAGTCAAACAATTATTGAGAGAAATAGAACATGTTTCAAATTTGTTGAGGGCTAAATGTATAATTAATTACGTACGTATACTTAGTGATTTGTGGTGCCAGTGTAAGTGAGGCTAAAGCTGGGAACAAATTATCGGACACGTCTGTACGCCTCGGCTTATTTGTATCTGGATAGTTGTGCAAACTATCGGTCGTAAGTCGCGGACCTGACCTTGGGCAATCCTTGACGGTTCGGACGTCTGATAGAAATCTGGCCGGCTGGAGCTGGGAACAACGTGCACACTCATTTTTTTTTTAAATCATAATTCACAAAACTGATGTACAATCACAAATGCAATAAAACATTTATAAAACAACAGATATGATTGACATCTACTAGATGTGAATCTTGCATGCCTAATTTATGCTAAACACTTAGATACTATTTAAAACAAAAATTAAAAATTGTGAGCTTTTCCTTAGCTACCTGATGAAAAAGTATTGGGAAAGAACAACAAATATAAGAATAACAAAAATAATTATACAATTACTACACTAAGTTTAGTCCTAACTGAGGCTGCTGAACCAGCAAATATATCTATTTCACCACGAATGGAGTTCGCAAGAGAAAGCATACGGCAAATGGGTGAAAAATTACCTATATTAGTTCGACTATGAGGCAACACGAAAGTCCTTCGGTTAATTAAGCGGCTACTACTACGTGTAATACTAAATGTGACTTTTTCTAAAAGCTCGGAAAAATCTATTAAACCATTTATTAATTTAAACAAAAACATGAAATCCAAAGATTTCCTACGTGCGCTTAAAGATTTCATTTTATAATGACTCAGCCTAGAGTTATACGAGTTCAGACTACGACATCTGTTATCTGAGTAACTTAAGTGATAAAGAAACCTTTTTTGAACGCGCTCTATCCGATCAGAGTGCACCTGATAAAACGGGTTCCATACCGTACTGCAATACTCCAGAATACTTCGAATGACGCTGTTGTAAATGGAAACAGTCAGAATTGGTTCTTTCAAAATTTTCATTTCCGTCACAATGAAACCTGACAATTTAGACGCCCGACTAATCATTCGGTCGTAATGACTCCTAAAACTTAAACTACTATCCATTAAAACACCAAGATCCCTAATAGTATTAACTTCTTGGAGCGGGCTGTTATTAATCGAATAACAATTTTGAGATACTTTCCGTTTTCTGCTAAATTTAATGAAGCAACATTTATTTTTATTTAAAGTCATTTTATTTTGTATGCACCAATTATGAACGTTATTTAAATCCAGCTGAAGCTGAATAATATCGGAATCGTTGTATATAGTTCGATATATTTTTAAATCATCAGCAAACAGTTTATATTCAGAATCAATCTTGCAGCCCAAATCATTTATAATCTCTTAAAAAAATAGAGGTCCCAAGTGTGACCCCTGAGGCACCCCTGATGGTATGTAATACTGTTTGGATTTTAAACCCTTGAGATACACCAATTGTGGGCGATTTCTTAAGTACGATTCGCACCAACGCAGCAATGACCCATGAATACCCACACTTTCTAATTTAGCAATCAGTAAGTTATGATCTACCAAGTCGAAGGCCTTTTTAAAGCCTCATCGGTCACGACTGTCAGCCGCGGCTTAGGGACGCGTCCGATAGTTTGTTCCCAGCGTAAAAGTTCATGCACACACGTCAGTCACGTCAACGTCAAGTCGCCCATCAGTCACGTTAATTTCAGAGAAGTGTGTGCACAGATAGTCGATAGTAATAGTAACGAGTTTCGCAATACAAGTTTTGACTTGCTGGTGACGCGACGTCGACTAAGCTGAGACGCACCGGTAGTGACGTGACGGATGTGTGGCCAACGTCCTACAACTTTTACGTAACTATATTTTTTGACGTGACTGATCGGATTTGACTGACGAGACGTGTGTGCATGAAGATTAAAACAAAATAAATTATTTTGAAATTAAAAACAAGTCATATTCATTATAAATATTTATTCATAATTGTTACATTGGGCATAATTTGGAATTTAGGATTTCAACTCACTCAATCACAAAAGAACTTTTTTATTGTTTTATTTCAACGAAAATAAAACAATATCATATTTGGGTTCGTGTAAAAATATTGTTACTGCTCCACAATATTCATATTTATTTAGTGCATTTTGCAGATACAACATGACAACTAACTTTCAACTACGTAACCATGGAAATAACAAATAGTATAATTAATTCATCATTAATTTTTAATACAATCATGATTTCGATTAAGCAATTTTACATTTTAATAGGCCAAAGAACATCACCTATTTGCCAACTAACATTTTGCTTTCCTCAATCTTTAAGCCTAAGATTTTTCTCACATTAATAAGCAATAATATTATAAGTAAAAAATAGGTACATAGGTTTTACACGCTCCGCAAGTGGCACGTCAAAATTTGGTTAATTTAGAGCCACATTGTCTTCGTGTGGTCTCTTTTTAACTCCTGATAATTACGACATGCCGTCCTACTTCGGCACAAAGTCACACTATTAGATGACACGTATCTAAACGTATCGTAGGTAACCTATCTACGGCTTTTTATTTATAATATCATTGTTAATAAGTATGAATATACTTGTAATTTTCTTCCTGAAACTATTTTCTCAAACGCCGTTCACTGTGCCACACTGTGTTGCTTACACAAAAAATATCTATCCTACACTATTTCAACAGGCAAACGACAGTTGAACTGGTGGAGCAGTAGGTACTATTCACCGATGTTAAAAAAGTGTATCGTATGACTAATAGCTTTATTATACAAAATACGTGTTTCTATACAAACTTAGTGTATCAATAAAATTAAACTTCTTGTAATATTGTCAAGCACGTGGGTCCAGAGATAGTCGAATATAAAATTTCATAAAAACAGAATTCAATTAAAGAGTTATCTTCTCGTAAAGAAGGTATCAATATGATTATAATAATATAATTTAAAAATCGATAAATAAATGCCTAAAATAAAGAATATACGAAATTTCATCCTCTTGAGTGATACAACATGAAATGAAACAACAGAAATTGGACAGTCATCTGTTACAGCTTTGTTCGTAAATTCACGGATAATTAAGAAACATAGTTAGGCAAAACAAGAAATAACATTTAAGAATATAAATCAAAATACCCTCTGGACCCGACATAAAGCTTCAAAATGTCGATATCGACAATTCTCTTCATCGGCGCAACACTAGGGTCAATTATGTCGACATGCAGATAATTATCGACATTTCTGTCGATCGATATATTTGTTACCGACACAATAACGTGCTTAGACATCTAACGCATATTTATCGCAGTCGATAGATCGTATTTCTTGATAATTTGAAACATTGTGTATCAACAGTGTGAGAATTTAACAAAATATTATTTTTATACAAAAATAAAATATCTTGGTGAATACTGGTAACGTGGATATTATAATGGAAGGTGAAATTATTGGCACTATTTGTATTGAACTACACGTATGAACTATTCAAATCAAAGCTAATTTTTGTACAAATATGCCAAATTAAAATCTTAACTATTACATAACACATCTGAACTAATGGTACAGACGCTAGCACATCAACCTACCCGCAACTGTCAAATTTTCCCGATCAAATCTGAACCTTATACTTTGGTGAAAATCTATTAAAGGAAAAAAAAAACTTTGAAACTATGTTGGTTATATAAAGGCAATAGAAACAGCCATTTTTTTTACTGATGCTGATGATTTGACACTTAAAACCATACCGAGCTGACAGCTGATGCCACCGATTTAATAGAATTTTCCTAAAAAAAAAAAACAAAGCATGTCCACATGTGTTTACTAGATTTGTTTTGAGGAATCTACCTATGCAATTGACCATCGTTAAACTATCCAAAAAAAGAATAGCCCTGGTTACAGCCATGATAGCCAGTAATGATGAGCAGAACCCTAATTGCTAACAAACGATCAATCATAATTTGAATAATTTCTGATGGATACGGCTAATCCATTGCTTCATATGGTTGAAAAATGTGTCTGCTCAACAACGTCAATAACGCAATGAATGTTGTTGAACTGTCAAAATGAAACTGGTTGTGATTGATCCACCCGCCCATAATTGTCTATTAATCAGCTATGTTATGGATTTAACGTAACTGAAACCGAAAGTATCGGATATCTTAACTAATATTATAAAGAGAAATGATTTGATTTTTTGTATCTTTTTTTGTAATGAATAAACTCAAAAACTACTGGACCGATTTAAAAAATATTATCACCAGTAGAATGCTAAATTATCACTAAGTAACACAGGCTATAATTTATATATATATATATATATATATATATCACGCGATCGAAGCCGCTGGCGGAAGCTAGTCCAAAATTAAAATCTATCCGTAACCGAATACGATATCAGTTTCGGATAGAGGCGGAGTCTAAATGAGACACGTTATGACAGGTTTTTCTGCCCGGTCGAACCTTTTAACTTTACAATTGTGTTTTACTTTAACAATTTCTTAAAAATCGAGTATTCGTAACCGAAACAATCCGAGACTAACGGATAATCCGAAATAATTTCATATCCGTAACCGGTATAATATTATTTTTATATCCGTATCTAGATCTCAAATTTGATATCAATAACATCCCTGCTATTAACTGTTTCCAGTACTACTTATACCGACAAAATGCAGATGTTGCAAAATCTGTATCATATTATACTATCAAGGAATCGATCTATCGACTTAAATAAAAGAATATAAAGTATAAATTCAGTAATCCGGCAGTGGCTAGTTCGGTTGTGATATACATACTATCTTCATGTAACTGTTACAACATTCTTGTGATTCAACAGCGCTGTTCTCGTGTCATCCTGGAAAGAGAAAAATATTTGTAAGTTAATTTATTCACTCAGAAATGTATATATTTTTAGGTACACTTGACAAATAAATATAATATACAATCATCATCATCATCTTCCTGCCCTTATTCCATGTTACTTGGGGTCGGCGCAACACGTTTTCTTCTTCCATTCTCCCCTGTCAACCGTCACGCAATCATTTACACCTTTTTCTTTCATATCACTCCTCACACAATCCATCTATCGTTTCTTTGGTCTTCCTCTCCCTCTCCATCCCTCAACATTTATATACTCATCACTCTTTTAGTCACATGCGATTCTTCCCTCCTCATCACATGCCCATACCAAGACAGTCGATACAATCTAACAGTAAAATATATATAAAAAAAAAAACGTCCGCATCACTGTCAGTGGGAAAAGTGCCCAAAAGGCTGACAGCGTTGCCATATTGCGATGCTGATTATTTAACCTAAAAATTGGCCAGCCCTCTGGTCAAGTGAAGCGTCGACCAGACATTGATAACAACAGTCGTAGAAATGTCACTTTGTAAGTAAACTAGGCTCACAATTAATAATCATATTGTGATCGGGTGATCCAATCTTACTTCTCTCGACTAAATTGTCTTATTGAAGCGAGTTTTTAAATGCAATTTCATAATTATAGAAATAGAAGTTAATAGCTATAAGATGGCTAAACAACAAATATTAGGAAAGACAAGCAGGCCTATTCACTTCGAATTAGTGACAAATTGAGAAGTATTCACAGAAAATATTTGACACACAATTAAGATCCAAATTGTTCAAGAAATCAAAAACACCAAGAAAAAGTTTATTGGATACGGTTGGTACATATTATATAAAAGAGTGGCTAAAATAAGAGGGCGCTTATACTCAACTCAAAGCATTTATTTCTAATAAACCAATTACAGGCGCTTTTGAATTGTCTAGGGGTAGGTCCGTCAGAGAGATGTAGCTAGTTGCTCATTCCAAAGCGGTGTGTGACCTATGGAGAAGAACGGGCAAGAAACTCCACGGACACTGAACTTTTTTAAATCTATCAACGATGGAGAAACACAACAGATGGACAAAGGAGAAGTGATGATACAGCACCAGTTTCTTTGGTGTTTCTGTTTAGGTTTCCCTTCTATGTTGAAGATCTTGGCTCTTAGTTCTTTATTGCCGTCACGTCATGTTCCAGCAAGAACATGAAGCAGTGGAATGCCTTATGGTATTTGGACAAACATCAGATTATTACAAAACAATTTTTATAAATGCTGACTCGAAATACATCGGAAGGTCAACTGAAAATTGTTTGTGAAAGACTGTCTTTAAGGCAGATAGTTCCATACTAAATTTGATCAATTTTAATTTATCTAGTACAGTCTAACCACTACATATACTTAGTCTGGCCATAAATACTGTTACAATTAAAGATAAGAAATTATTACATTTGAATTTGGAACCTGTCATTTTTATACGATAGTTCATTGAGTTTTCTAATTTTGGCGCCAATACATTGTACAATATTTTGCGATATTAAAATGGAGTAGGGTGATAAAGAGAACCGAATCGCTGTGATTGGATTACACAAAGTTGGTATGGAGCCAAATGCAATTTTTAAAACTCTCCATAGGCTTGGTATTAGTCAAATGTTTGTGTATCGAGCTATTAATAGGTACAATGAGACCTCCTCTGTTTGTGACAGAAAAAGATCTGGCCGTCCACGTAGTGTTCGTACGAAAAAGGTGGTCAAAGCAGTAAGGGAAAGAAATCGAAGAAATCCTGTCCGAAAGCAAAAGATTTTATCTCGGGAGATGAAGATAGCACCCAGAACCATGTCGCGTATTTCAAAAGATGACTTAGGACTTGCAGCCTATAAGAGACGCACTGGTCATTTTTTAACAGATAATTTAAAAAAGAATAGGGTGGTAAAATCGAAACAACTACTGAAGCGGTACGCAAAGGGAGGTCACAGAATAATTTTGTTTACGGATGAGAAAATCTTTACAATTGAGCAACATTTTAACTAACAAAATGACCGTATTTATGCTCAAAGCTCTAAGGAAGCTTCCCAATTAGTCGACAGAGTGCAAGTGGGCATTATCAGACTTCAGTGATGGTTTGGTGAGGTGTTAGCTATGAAGGAGTGACAGAGCCATATTTTTGTGAAAGAGGTATCAAAACATCGGCACAAGTGTATCAAGATACAATTCTTGAGAAGGTAGTTAAGCCACTTAACAACACCATATTCAATAACAAAGTATGGTCCTTCCAACAAGACTCGGCGCCGGGTCATAAAGCTCGGTCCACGCAGTCTTGGTTGGAAGTGAACGTTACGGACTTCATCAGAGCTGAAGACTGGCCGTCGTCTAGTCCCGATCTTAATCCGCTGGATTATGATTTATGGTCAGTTTTAGAGAGTACGGCTTGCTCTAAACGCCATGATAATTTGGAGTCCCTAAAACAATCCATACGATTGGCAGTGAAGAATTTTCCCATGGAAAGAGTGCGTGCTTCTATTGATAATTGGCCTCAACGTTTAAAGGACTGTATTGCAGCCAATGGAGACCACTTCGAATAAGCTTTTTATATTTTAAATTATTTTATATTTATGTATTAAACTAACACACTGTAAAAGTAATAAATATTATTTGCAATAAAAGAATTACTTCGTGACAATATTTATGGCAAGACTAGGTATTGTTATAAAACAAAGTTTGTCTGTCTGTCTGCACGCGATAAACTCAAAAACTACCGAACGGATTTTCATACGGATTTCACCAACGGACGAAGTGATTCATGGGGAAGTTATAATTCATTAAAGGTTTTGTGTAAATGGGCTGAAATATGACGGTGATTGTTGAAGATGTCGGAAAAAATCCTACCTACTGGGAGCTGTACTGGCGTGCACGTTACGGTAGTACACACGGCTACACATCAAGTTATACATTTCCAGTTAATGCTGATCTCGCATTGTTTAGGATTTACGTACAATTTGAGGTCAGCTTATACTGGAAATGTATAGTTTGATGTGTAGTCGTGTGCCCTCCTGATCAGGAGGTCTAAGTAGCTAAATGTCCAACAGCGCGAAATGTCTAATGAGCAGTAAGTCTAATTAGCAAAATGTCCATGTAGCAACACGCCCAACTATCAGATGGTCTGTGTAGCAGAACATATATTTAGCAAATCGTCAGATTCTCAAAATGTCAGGCACAAAATTCAACACACACATTGCATCGGGACGGAAACGAACACGGCATTATAATATGTACTCGTAGCGTATAACATATCTTTTTAATTCTGACTGACACTTATTGTCATGAATGCTATTTGATTAGCATTACCTACTCATTAGTTTTTTTCCCGTATCGATTGCTATTCATTACAAATACAATAGTTCTGGCTTCTAATTTCCAAAAATGTATTTCATCGAAAGTCAAAAGAAGAAGCGTGTGCTGTGAATGGTCACAGGTAACTACAATTTAAATATCACAATTATGGGAGGGTCAACTCTATGGAGATGCTCCCAGCGCATCTGTTATAATCAATAAAGACGAAAACAAGATAATTCGTCAGTTAAATGAGCATACTTGTAAAACTAATTTCGATAAAAACAGGACTGACATTACTTACTGCTCAATAGACTATTCGGACATTTAACTACTTAGACCTTCTGATCAGGACGGGCCGTGTGTACGTTTCCGTGGGATCATTTGCCACCTCCACGCGGGCAAAGCTGAGAGCAAAAGCTAGTGACTCTATTTAAACAAACCCTTGCTTGCAACACTGTGTCTAAAAAGTGTTATACGAAGTCAGTATTACTTACTAATTTATTATTATTTTCTATGATAATGAATGTAATTTTCTCACCTGTGATGGCATTACATCCATCCATGTTGTTCAAAGAAGTGCGTTCTGTACTGAAACAAATGTACCTTCTATAGACATTTGCAATGTTTAGTTACACAAAAGAAAGGGCGAAAAAGGGACGGGAAATCACTTTAACATGTTTTTTTTTTCTTATTTATTTTAAACTAGCTGACCCGACGGATGTTGCCCTGTTCAAATTTCGAGTCCCATACAAAAAACACTTTCAGTTTTTCCAGAATTTGAAAATTTTCCGGGAACTTTTATTTACCTACAGTAGGCGCTCTGTAATCCCTATATTTTTTCGCCGATTTGAATGTGTATGGCTAATCGGATTTGTATGGGATTCGTAAATTGTTGCACGGCCTACACCATATTCACCAGCTAACTTCATCTGATTTTCTCCACTATCCAACTTCCGTAAAATTTCCATTTTCTCAATTAAACTTAATGTTTCGTGTTTACGTTTTTTGTCCGCCATGTTGTTAAACGACTCTGCGATACACGAAAAAGCAAAAAAAACACGTGGCTTCACTGGACTGTCAAGGTTAAGTTAGGTTAGACGCCAGACTCAGAGAGCTAAATTACACCAACAATTCAACCGCTCTGTAATCCGTTCGGCTATGTAAAAGCAATATCAAGCTGGTTACCTGAGTCGCTAAGTGCCGTATTACCGAGCGCCTACTGTACCTATTACAAACATTATAAAACAAAAAATTGCCAAATCGGTCACGCCGTTCTCAAGTGATGCTTTTAATGCAAAGCATTTCATTTTTACTATACAGGGTTAAATTAAATTAGCTAGCCAAACTCGGCAGACTATAATTATGGATATCTCAACAAGATGAAGCAAAAAAAAAAAAAAACTAAAACCAGACTACTTACTGAAAAATCACGCTCTAAAAAGTATGAAACAAGAAAATATTTCAGACAGAAATCCAAGACAGGTACAAAAATGGTCAGGGTAAAGCCATACCATACACCTACAATGTCCGGTTTGTGTGCTCTACAGGGCGCCATATTTAATTTAATGTGACGTTAGTTACCCTTAAACCAGCGTCAAATTTTGATGAGTAGTTTGTGTTCCCAGATGAACATACTTACATACATACCCACATACATACCGGTCAAAAGCATAACCCTCCGTCGTAGTCAGGTAAAAACTAGCAGCGGTCGTTAAAAAAAAAACCGGCCAAGTGCGAGTCAGACCCGCGCACCGAGTGTTCCGTACAAACCAGTAAGTTTTATATTATTAAAAATATTTTAATTATATGATGTTACTAAATAATTAGGGTTTTCGCAATTTTCTGTGCTATAAGACGTTGCTTCGTACCAAATTTCAAGATTCTGAGTTCACGGGAAGTACCCTGTAGGTTTTGATTCCCTTGCGAGTGTCGAAAATTTGCGGCATAAACGGCTGTATCTTTTGATTGCGTTGGCTTAGAAGTTTGTTTTTTTCACAGCTCCAAGGGATAGTAGAGCTGAGTATTTGATATAAATTCCAGCTTGATAACTCTACGCATTCCTGATAAAAAGGGTCTTGACAGAAAGACAGACGGACAACAAAGTGATCCTATAAGGGTTCCGTTTTTTCCTTTCGAGGTACGGAACCCTAAAAATAAAACATCAAATAATTTTTATTTTGTCGTGTTTAAATATCGATACCCACGTCTTAGGGGTTAGCTAACTAATTTAATTTGACCTTGTATAGATAAAAAATCATACACCCTAGTGTTTTAAAATTAAAATTACATTACTTGTTTGCTACTTTAACAACAAGAGCTCAACTAAACCGAAGAATATTCAATATAAGACAAATTTTTGCCTTTGAGCTAATCGGATTTAAAGAAAAAAAAACAGAATTACTATTGTAATGTATATAACATAAATTGTTTAGATATGTGTTTGTTGATAAATTACATAATAATATAAGTTACATTATGGAATTAATGGAATGGACACAAATATCGTTTTGTAATCTTTCTGAGTTGTTCACAATGCTTTGTGGCTGATGTGCCAAAACACCAATATCGCTTTGTAAATGATTTAGAGGCGCCCCAAGGCGATGTAGGCGTTTCGTGTAGCTGGATGAGCGTTGTCGTTCAATAAATCTAAACATATACTCACATGAAAAGCCATATTAATTACCTGTGTCCACTCTGAAATGACGCCACTACCGCATTTCCGTGTGCGTAAAATGCGGTGGTGGAGCCCGTCACTTCAGTGGACAAGCTTTAAATGAATGATTATCATGGATTCATGACACATTTAGGTTACATACTTCTATTTGAATATATTATGTGATTACAGTGCAAGTATGGCAGCGTAGCGTTATGAAACAAAGCAGAGAAAGACGAGGCAAATAGGTTGTAACGAATTTACGTAAGTATCCTTACTTTAGAGGCAAAAATCATACAAATTCCCAATGGTTTTGGGAATTTCATACGTCATTGTTCTTTTTTTTTATCTCACACCTGAAACGGAAGTAGGAAAACCCGTTACAACCTAATTTGAAGCTGTACAAGCAATGTCGAACACAGAGTAGTGTGTAAATGGAGTACTCAAACGAATCCGGTTCAGAAAGAATGTGAAATACACTTTGTACGTCAAATCAAATTAATTATGGACCGCTGTTGCTTTGTCAGAACGTGTTCGCACTTTCACCTATTCATATTTGTTCGTTAGTTTGTAACATCTAAGGAAATAGACTTCAAGCCACATAACTATGTTATGATGTGGCGTGTCTGCTGGCGTGGATGCGGCATTATACCAACATACGGCAAATTGAGAGAGACCCAATATCCAAAAGTAGACTATAGTACGATTTGTTGCCTTTGATGCACACATTACCCTCACATTCGCCACATTATACTGACGCCAACTAGTTATTTAAAAAAAACACAACTAAAGTTAATAAAAACGCATAAATTTACTGAACCCAACAATTTGTGCTTGGAAGTGCGTACACAATTTTGTCCACCAAATTTTCCGTTTCCAACTTTCCTTTGTCAATATATATATATATTTTTTTGTATTTTAACACTCCATTCCCTACACACTCTGTGGTATCGATCAGCTGCACTTACAGCTTATCCCTGTCCCGCGCCTCCCCGAAGACGGCACTCCTCGGGAAGTCAGGCTGGCTGGAAGACCTCTCGTGTTTCGCTAGTTGACATACAATGTAACGCTTACCCACTGTTTGTACTGATTTTTATCCTTTATCTCACAGAGCACGGAGAGGCCTTAGCGGCCGCTGCACCGGAGGCATTTTTATATTATGTTTACTCCACAACGTGCGAATAGAAACTGACGGCATGTCAACGCTAATGCAGGGTACTATTATTAGTACTGCCATCTCTTGTCGCTGGCAGTGCAGTGATCCGTGCTCTGTGTTTTATCCCCTAAAGTTACGATTCCTGAATCTCAAACGGCACTTAATTTGTCACTACAGTACACCTGTGATAATGTAAGCATGCGACATAAAGGTGACAAATTGAGTTGTGTTTGACGCCCGTAAGTCTGTCAAGCTATTCAGGGTCACAGATTCACATTGTAATAGAATGTCTTTTGCACTGAAGAATTAAGCAAAATTAGTCTTAGAGTCAAGATTGAGAACCCGTAGGCGTTAACGAAACTATACAATACATATTTGGCGTCCCATATGAAATATTATACCTTATCTATCTACAATATCCAATATCTATCCCAATTTTCCGTATATTTTGCTAGTGAAATTATGCAGGGCTGAAATGTGAAAATAATAATTACCGTTTGTTATCACTCCTCCATAAGAATTACTGTTGAACTTTGTAGGCTCTTGGGAATGCTGAAACATTTCGTGCAACTTTTATTAGTTCAATGGCGGATGACTACTTGCAAGTGTTATTTACAACACAGTTCCAAAAAAAAATATGATATTTCTTTATCAATAACACACCAAAGCAAAATATAAAGCCTACCCTTTCCCAGATACTGAACAGATATAAACAGCATAAAAATAAAGCTGCTACTAAATCAAAGTTTAGGAGTGTGCTAACTGACAACCCATTATTGGTGCCGGATGACCTCTGTTCTCACTACATCGGATTTCGGCTCCGATTGAAGCTTGATTGGTCGGGCGTGCGGCAGCGCCGGCAAACCGGACAGTACCCATCAGAGACGGCCAAAACAACGGTGTTGTATAAATGTGAGCTGCTCCTACAAATGTTCTGTCACTAGAGCACGCGACATTTTGTCATACCCGACATCCTACAAGTTGGAACAAGCCATGTGTTGTACCAATAGTTGACCGCAGAATTGTGAACATAGGATGATAATGATGAATAATTAAAGTCTACAATATAACTAGGAACATTACTTTTTTTTAAAGCTATCTAATTACGCAACACATTTTCGTAAACGATTACAACAAATTTGTTTCATTTAGACATTTCAACAACATTCATTGCGTTATTTACGTTGCTGAGCAGTTTTTTTTTTCTCTAACTTATGAAGCAATGGATTAGCACTTTGTTACAAAACGATTTAGATTCCGATAGATCGTGTATTACGCAATTAGGGTACTGGTTCTTATCAATTAATTACAATCTAGTCTCTATGACTATAAGCAATTTTTTACTAAAAAAATTATGTGATAATTATTTTAAAACTTAGAATTGTTGATTGTACTTTACACAAGTCAGACACTACACAGTGGAATACAAGTGAAAATACAAGTGGAGTGGAGTGGAGTGGAAGTAGTGGTCTGATATAATACTATAAACACTTTTTTCATGTGTCATAGGTGTCTCATTGTCACTGTTATTTCTACACATTTTACACTACACTAACTCAAAATAAAATTAAGTACTGATATGTAAGACTACTAAGACGGAATCGGGAATATCGTACCGTCTTTTAATAGCTATCTCACAATGTGTCGCGCCGAGCCAGGATTTTATTTGCTTTGCGATGCGCTGCGGCTAGATGCGATTAGCCTGAACTGCATTTAAATAACAAAACATTTATGACTGTTTGTGAGTTTTAGACTATATGGCATGGAGATTAAACCTACGCTTTAGCAGGCAACAAAAATTGCGCAATTCTTGTTGATCCCCATTCAATCTTGGAATTGCTGTAAATTGCTTTATGAGAAACATCAATAGACCATGCAGAAAACGATTATTGCAAAGAATTTCTCAATTGGCTGGCCAAGGTCAAGGCAAAATGAGTAAAAAAAAAAGAGCAGTTCTTGTTAGTGACAGTCTAAAGATTATTACTTAATGTATTTGGATGCCAAAGAAACCCCATGCATCAGTCAGTTATAAATAAAAATGATCTTACCTCCATCTCTCTAAGATTCCTCATGAGCGTATCAATATCATCATTGGTTGCCTCCTCACTGTCACTCTTACGCACTTCCTTATCCTTCCTACACTTCACATTATTCACTTTTTTGTTCGTGTCATTCACACGGTCCTTGGAAGGCACACTCTCACTTTTATCACGTTTTGGTTCACTTTTATCAGTCCTATTGTCCTCAACTAACTCCACATCACTGCTACTGTCGTCCACTGCGACCGGTTCTTGCTCACTTAAAGGATCAACGTCTGAGATAATGACAACGTCCTTTTTCTTTTTTACTTCGGGTGGTCGTTTGTCTGGTTTCGCAAACGTAGGGGAGTGATGTACAGGAACTAAGGCAGGTCTAGGGATGTTGTTCTCAGCGACTCTCATGTTCTCAATTTGTTTTTGAGGGATTTCCTCCTTAACTTTGGGACTGGGGTCTTTTTTACTGGGCTGGTAACTCGTGTCGATGTGTAATGGTGACTCTACTCGAGTCTTTTCTTTGTGACTCTTCTCAGGCTTCTTATGCTTGTCTTTTTTCACCATTTCGTTTAACGCTGCCGGTGACTTAACCCTTATGAACCCGGATTGTTTATCTGTTGGTATTTGGACGTTGTTATTGAGTTTTTTATCTGCTTTCGGGGGGTTGTTAGGGACTGGTGTAATAGTAATGCTGCCAATATTGTTTGGGGGAATGTATAGTTCTTCTTTCTTTTCGCTGTCTTTTTTGTCTGGTTTTTCTACGATGAGGTCTTTGCTGAGGGTGAAGTTCATTATTGACCCGAAAACGGAGTTTGTTTTATAGCTTGAAGCCTTCGGTTCTTCTGTCACTTCAGTCTTATCTGGTGACTGTTTAGAGGTCGTGGTGACCGTGAGCGAGCTCGGGAACTGTATGGGTTCAGTGAAGGGCGCGGGGGGTGCAGAGGGCGCGGAGGGCGCGGGGGGCGCAGGGGCCACGGGGGGCGCCGAGGGCGCGGGGTCACGCGGCGGGGGCGCGGTGGGCGCGGCCGGGGGCGCGGCGGGCTCGGGGCGCGCGCTGGGAGGCTGGGACGCTGAGCCCAGACGCGGCCGCTTCAAGTCTGATACTTTGATTTCTTTGCTGAGACTGAAATCAAAAGACGAGTTATGTGATTTATTTTAATTGAGCATTCATAAACATGATTTCTGTAGGAGATACTAGAACTAATAGAAGAAAACAAAGAAATATATACAAGTTTGCAGTGTTGGTTCTTGAAAGCACGGCATTCTAGTCAGTAAAAATCTCACCGTGAATACTTAGGTGAAATGAGCAGTCATCCACCTGGTGCTAGGGATTGACAGCTCAATTGACGTAAATGTTCACTCTGAGATTTTGACAGAATAGGCCGGCAGATATAGATAGACACGTCACACTCACTCGGCCTGCCGCAGCAGCGTGGGCATGCGCACGAAGCCCTGCGGGAACAGCGGCAACACGCGCGCCTGAAGCAGGGCCGCGGCCCCGCCGGGCCCCGCGGGCCCCGCCGGCCCCGCCAGGCGCGCGGCCCGCGCCAGCAGGGCCCGCGAGCGCGCGCACCACGGGAAGCGCCGCTTGGGCAGGCGCTTCTCGACGTGCGGCCCGCCCTCGGCGGCGGACAGGAGTTGCAGCTTTTTTCTGGAAATTGTTAAGGGAAAATATTAGGTAAAGATTCCACACTGCGGTTCTAAACACAGATTACTGACGGGGGTCAAAAATCCTCTAATATGAAGTGAGACTGGGCTGCCTCGACTGCACTCGACAGCTGAACCAATGCCAAATGAACTGTGGGCCAAAATAACCAATATGTGGCTCCAGATATTTTGGCCCACAGCTCCTGACACAGCCAGAACACAGGAGACATAATATTAGTATTCATTAATAAGTAGTACTTAAACTAGGAACACCAGGTACAGATTTTTTTTGTCACATCTATTCAAAAAAAGCTAGTTTATTTTTCGTAAACAGGGACCAAAATAGCTTTTTAATCCCTAAGGACGAAAAGTTATTTGAATTTGGAATGTGGATTTTATTAGTAAAAGTTCCAATCACCAAAGAGAACAATCACGAACATTATATGAACAAGTAACAGTAAGAGAGAGAAAGTGTGAATTTGATTAAAATTAAAATCCAAGATGGCGACTACGAAAATTTTCAAATTTCTCGTCATGGTTGTAGTTTTCATAGTTTTCGAGGGTGCTAAAGCCGATAGTGAGATCAAAATGTTAATCCAAGATGTAGAGTGCAAAAAAATTCAAATTTTTCACCATGGGTATCGTTTTCATAGCTTTCGAAGATGCTAAAGTCGATAGTGAGGTCAACATTCAAATACAAGACGGCGGCTGCAATTTTTTTGTTTTAAATTAGGGATACATCCGATACCGATACCGATATATCGGCGATACTTCGGGTTAGCCGATATATCGGTATCGACGATATTTTTATGACCGATTCAACGATACTTTTTAATTTAAAAATTTAGTCTAAACGAGCGTGTTGTCTCGTCTATTTCGTTGCAAACGAGGCATGAACTATGCTCGGGGAAACCCCGCGCTTGTGAGTGTCTTGTTTCTCCCGCCCGCTTTGGCCTCGCGTCTATTTCGTTGCATACGAGGCACGAACTATGCTCGGGGAAACCCCGTGTCCTGTTCCTCCCTCCCGCTTTGGCCTCGCACTAGCATATCAGTAATATTTCGCTAGGTTGACCGTTGTCGCGCTTAGAATTTGTCATACATTCGTGTTGTTTGAGTGAAATAAAATAAGCAGCAGTCATGTCAACTTCAAAACACAAAAGTGCGATATGGAATCATTTAGAAATTTCCACAATTGATAATTCACAATTCACAGTAAGCGTATCGGTATCGGTATCGCCGATATTTTTATAAGAGTTCGGTATCGGTATCGTATCGGCGAAAAGGCGTATCGATGCAACCCTCGATACGCCTTTTCGCCGATACGATATCGATACCGATACTCTCATACGTGAGAAGGAATTTCGTTCCTGATAGGGGTCGGACCGCACACTTTTTTTCTCATAGAGGGTGATAATAGTACATTGTTTGCGTAGGGAGCAAACAACTATTTTTAAGGCGAGAGTGTTTCTTTGAATCCAGAGCGGAGCGATGGATTCGAAAGTAGAATCCTGAACGCAGCGAGGAATTCAAAGTACGTCACTCGAGCTTAAAATAGTGTTGCTCCCGATATGAATACTCTACTTTTCATCACCCTCTATGAGAAAAAAAACGTGTGCGGTCCGACCTCATCTCTCACGTATGATTTAAAAAATTTTTTTTTTTTTGCAGTCGCCATCTTGGATTTACGTTTTGACCTCTTTATAGAATTTAGCAGCTTTAAAAACTATAAAAACGATCCCTGAATGATGAAAAATTTGAAAACTTTCGCAGCTGCCATCTTGGATTTACATTTTGACTTTACTATCGGCTTTAGCACCCTCGAAAAGTATGAAAACGACACCCATGACAAACAACTTGGAAATTTTCGCAGGCGCCATTTCGGATCTATATTTTGACCTCACTATCGGCTTTAGAACCCTCGAAAACTATGAAAACGACACCAATGACGAAAAGTTTGAAAATTTTCGTCATGTGTCGTTGCCGCCATCTTGGATTTTCATTTTGACCAAATAATTCACACTCCCTCTATTTATTGCCAGACTGCTACTTGTTCATACAATGTTCGTGATTGATCCAAACACAATATCCATATTCCAAATTCAAATCTATTTTGCTCCCTAGGGATCAAAGAGCTATTTTGGTCCCTGTTTACGAAGAAAAAACTAGATCTATTTGAATAGATGTGATGAAAAAAGTAGTGTTCACCTCGGGAGCAACCCTATTTTAAGCTCGAGTGACGTACTTTGAATCCTTCGCTGCTCTCTGAATTCAAAGAAACACTTTCTCCTTAAACATAGTTTCCTCCCGAGACAAACAATCTACTATTGTGTGTGGTGTATTTTTGGAACGAAGTTCTTTAAAGCGGCTTGTGGTGGGAGTAAACTGGTAGAAATTGTCACGTAATGAAAGAGCGTTACGCCACCTCCGTGCGACTTTCTCTCTCTGTCTCTTTCTGTTATAAAGGGTGACTGGTAATTAGCGATCGATACTTAAACACGTGACTTTACTCATCATTATGAAAAAAAACTATGGTACCAAACATGAGATCGCGAAAAAAAAAACTGCTACTTTTTTTTTCGCAATTTCAAATGTCGTACCATAGTAAAAGTTGTTCATAATGATGAGTAAAGTCACGTGTTTAAGGAAATCTATACATATCTAAATATTATACAACAAAGTAGCTTTTCGTTTTTGTCTGTATGTCCGTGTTGTTCTTTTAAACCACGCAACAGATTTTGATGAAGTTTTCACCATCGGCATCGTTTAGAGAATTTATTCCGGAAGGTTTGTGTATAATACGTTAGTATTAAAGTTACATAAAACTAAGTTATACCGATGTTTTTTCAAGTCGTAAAAACGGTGCGAAGCAGGAGCGGAATGCTAGTTTAATATAAAATATATTTCATTTATTTTATTCATAAAAACAATTAACATTGTGTAGAATACGTACACATGCAATTTACATACAAAGACTATGAATGATTAATTAACATTCCAAGTGAAATTCAAAAGTCCCAAACAGTTTTAAATATAATACCTAAACTATTTTAATAACAATAACAAATATTCGTGAAACTGGGTTGGTTTCATGAAAATTTGCCTTTAGCACCCACGAAAACCATGAACTGGCTTTAGCACCCCCGAAAACCATGAACAATACCAATGATGAAAAAAAAAAACTCAGACGCCATCTTGGATTTACATTTTAACTAAATTCACACTTTCTCTGTCTCTTTATTATATATAGGGTGACTGGTACTTAAATAAAGCAACCCTAACGACGTTTATCCGTTTAAGCATCGAGGTTGTCGTCATAGTCTCACTCCAGCCAGTGCCGGTCCGCCTGTGCGCAGGTCGGATATGCGCTCGGTGAATGCGATATCTCACAAAAACATAGCTTTACTCCTTCGGAAATTCACGCACGGTTATTAATTCAAGTTACTACATTGTCATTATTACATGCCTTCAAATGAACATTTGTAGGTAAGAAACATGCGTTCATGAACATCTCAATACTAAATACATTGCAGATGTGTAGCCATCCCAAAGTAAGAACAGTTTAAAAAATGCAGCCGGAGTCTGGATTTGTGCGCGATTTTTGGCAATAGGCTCGGCCCCTATTACATGGGACTTAAACATAACTGGCGAAATGTGGGTGTACTATAGATGCACCTCTACCTAACCCTTCGGGGAATACAGGCGTTATGTTATGTCCAACTCACCTCTCTTCTTGTACTCTTTCGCACTCGGCATTGTAGTTGGCTATCATTCCAGGCTTACGTTCATCTATGAGCGCTTTCAACCTGAAAACAATATCAGTGTTTTAGAATTTTAGTGTACTAGCGTTTTTTTTTGTATTGTTTGCGTTTGTGTTAATAACTAGTCTGTCACTATCTGATCTATCGTTACTAAATAACTAATTTCGTGTCCAAATAATTGTTGAATTATTTTTAAAGCCTATTAATTTACAACTTCCTCAAGCACCTGTTAGCTTTTCTAGCAAGTAATTTTATAGGTATTCTGTAACATTTTTTATTTATTGGACTTATCTGCTAGAAGATAGTCTTTGTATCGTGAAATAAGCACTTATTCCGTAAGAACAATCTCACCTGAGCAAAGTTTCAACAATCAAAGCCTCTCTCTCCTCTGCACTGAGTTGATTAGGATCAATATCATCGAGATCATCATCAACCTTGCGCTTGTTATTAGTTGATGTTGTTGTTGATGACGCTGTTGTTGGGTTGCCAGTGGTGGCTGTGGCAGTTGTGGGTTGAGCAATTGTTGTGGGTGGCGCGTCTGTGAACAGTTTTATTGAATTAGAATTTTGAACAAGATTTTTATTTTACTTTTGAATGCTTCTTTATATATAGTATAGTATTTAGTGAACTATTTGGCGTAATAAATACCTACATACACACCGGTCAAAATCATAACCAGACAATATGATACGAGGGCTGCACTAAAAGTATCGGGAATGGAATATTTCCACTGTTCCTGTCATATTAAAATCTTTTTAATTGAAAACTCATTGGTTTTAAAAATCGAATACCATTTATTTATTTAAAAAAAGATTCTCGGTCTTGTCACAAGGTTTTGTCAAACTTGTTTAGTCGTTGAGAAAATGGAATTGACTCGAGAAAATTCAAGAGCGATGATTTATTATGACTTTCGAAGTGGTTTAACACAAAAACAGTGTGTTGACCGGATGATTTCTGCATTTGGTGATGAAGCCCCATCCAAAACCACAATTTATCGCTGGTTTGCTGAATTTCAACGTGGACGTGTCAAGTTCAGTGATGATCCCCGTGAAGGTCGTCCAAAAACTGCAGTCACCCAAGAAAACGTTGATGCTGTGCGTAAGCTGATTGAGGAAGATCGACATGTGACATACCGCGAAATTCAGGCAACTTTGTAATACAAATAATCTTGCATGAACAATTATGTGTAAAAAAGTTGTTTTCCCGATGGATACCGCATTCGCTCTGTGAAGAGCAAAAAGCGGCTCGCGTTACTTGGTGCGTCAGAACTCTAAAGATTCCACGCAGGATCCTCAAATGCTGTATACAACATCGTATCAGGTGACGAATCCTGGATATACGCGTACGAACCCGAAACAAAAAACCAGTCACGAGTTAGGGTGTTCGAAAATGAGTTAAAGCCAACAAAAATTGTTCGTTCACGGAGTGTTGCAAAAAAAATGGTGGCCACGTTTGTCTCCAAAGGCCATGTTACGACTATTCCTCTTGAGAGACAAAGAACGGTTAATGCAGAATGGTATGCTAGCATTTGTTTGCCACAGGTCGTTTCTGAACTCCGTAAAGAGAACTGCAACCGCCGCATCATCCTCCATCTCGACAATGCGAGTCCTCACACCGCGCACAGAACAAAAGAGCTTTTAGAACAAGAAAACATAGAATTATTAGACCATCCGCCGTATAGCCCCGACCTAAGCCCTAATGATTTCTATACTTTCCCTAAAATAAAGAATAAATTGCGTGGACAGAGATTTTCATCACCTGAAGAAGCTGTGGACGCCTACAAAACGGCCATTTTCGAGACCCCAACTTCCGAATGGAATGGTTGCTTCAATGATTGGTTCCATCGTATGGAAAAATGTGTCAAATTTCGCGAGAATACTTCGAAAAGCAATAAATACATTTTTAAATAGTAATGTTGTGTCACTTCTTTGATTCCCGAATTTTTCAGTGCCGCCCTCGTATCATATACATATTTATAATGTGCTCGTTAAGACCTTTCATTTGAAACCCAACATAAGAACATTAAAAAAAAAATGGGTCGTGTTTGACTTGGTCCTCTAGAGGGCGCCACATTCGCAGCCTATAACCAGCGGACGATGAAGACGCTTTCAACAATACCTCATCAAGCGGCCCGCACGGCACAAGGGGCCCGCGCTCCGCTCTTCAGGCGCTGCATGAGCTTGGCGCGCGCCCAGCCCAGCGGCCCGCGCTCCGCTCTGGGGATGGCATGTACTTACGTGTGTCAGGTGTGGCGCCCGCTCGCTCGGGGCGCGTCTTCAGGCGCTGCATGAGCTTGGCGCGCGCCCAGCCCAGCGGCCCGCGCTCCGCTCTGGGGATGGCATGTACTTACGTGTGTCAGGTGTGGCGCCCGCTCGCTCGGGGCGCGTCTTCAGGCGCTGCATGAGCTTGGCGCGCGCCCAGCCCAGCGGCCCGCGCTCCGCTCTGGGGATGGCATGTACTTACGTGTGTCAGGTGTGGCGCCCGCTCGCTCGGGGCGCGTCTTCAGGCGCTGCATGAGCTTGGCGCGCGCCCAGCCCAGCGGCCCGCGCTCCGCTCTGGGGATGGCATGTACTTACGTGTGTCAGGTGTGGCGCCCGCTCGCTCGGGGCGCGTCTTCAGGCGCTGCATGAGCTTGGCGCGCGCCCAGCCCAGCGGCCCGCGCTCCGCTCTGGGGATGGCATGTACTTACGTGTGTCAGGTGTGGCGCCCGCTCGCTCGGGGCGCGTCTTCAGGCGCTGCATGAGCTTGGCGCGCGCCCAGCCCAGCGGCCCGCGCTCCGCTCTGGGGATGGCATGTACTTACGTGTGTCAGGTGTGGCGCCCGCTCGCTCGGGGCGCGTCTTCAGGCGCTGCATGAGCTTGGCGCGCGCCCAGCCCAGCGGCCCGCGCTCCGCTCTGGGGATGGCATGTACTTACGTGTGTCAGGTGTGGCGCCCGCTCGCTCGGGGCGCGTCTTCAGGCGCTGCATGAGCTTGGCGCGCGCCCAGCCCAGCGGCCCGCGCTCCGCTCTGGGGATGGCATGTACTTACGTGTGTCAGGTGTGGCGCCCGCTCGCTCGGGGCGCGTCTTCAGGCGCTGCATGAGCTTGGCGCGCGCCCAGCCCAGCGGCCCGCGCTCCGCTCTGGGGATGGCATGTACTTACGTGTGTCAGGTGTGGCGCCCGCTCGCTCGGGGCGCGTCTTCAGGCGCTGCATGAGCTTGGCGCGCGCCCAGCCCAGCGGCCCGCGCTCCGCTCTGGGGATGGCATGTACTTACGTGTGTCAGGTGTGGCGCCCGCTCGCTCGGGGCGCGTCTTCAGGCGCTGCATGAGCTTGGCGCGCGCCCAGCCCAGCGGCCCGCGCTCCGCTCTGGGGATGGCATGTACTTACGTGTGTCAGGTGTGGCGCCCGCTCGCTCGGGGCGCGTCTTCAGGCGCTGCATGAGCTTGGCGCGCGCCCAGCCCAGCGGCCCGCGCTCCGCTCTGGGGATGGCATGTACTTACGTGTGTCAGGTGTGGCGCCCGCTCGCTCGGGGCGCGTCTTCAGGCGCTGCATGAGCTTGGCGCGCGCCCAGCCCAGCGGCCCGCGCTCCGCTCTGGGGATGGCATGTACTTACGTGTGTCAGGTGTGGCGCCCGCTCGCTCGGGGCGCGTCTTCAGGCGCTGCATGAGCTTGGCGCGCGCCCAGCCCAGCGGCCCGCGCTCCGCTCTGGGGATGGCATGTACTTACGTGTGTCAGGTGTGGCGCCCGCTCGCTCGGGGCGCGTCTTCAGGCGCTGCATGAGCTTGGCGCGCGCCCAGCCCAGCGGCCCGCGCTCCGCTCTGGGGATGGCATGTACTTACGTGTGTCAGGTGTGGCGCCCGCTCGCTCGGGGCGCGTCTTCAGGCGCTGCATGAGCTTGGCGCGCGCCCAGCCCAGCGGCCCGCGCTCCGCTCTGGGGATGGCATGTACTTACGTGTGTCAGGTGTGGCGCCCGCTCGCTCGGGGCGCGTCTTCAGGCGCTGCATGAGCTTGGCGCGCGCCCAGCCCAGCGGCCCGCGCTCCGCTCTGGGGATGGCATGTACTTACGTGTGTCAGGTGTGGCGCCCGCTCGCTCGGGGCGCGTCTTCAGGCGCTGCATGAGCTTGGCGCGCGCCCAGCCCAGCGGCCCGCGCTCCGCTCTGGGGATGGCATGTACTTACGTGTGTCAGGTGTGGCGCCCGCTCGCTCGGGGCGCGTCTTCAGGCGCTGCATGAGCTTGGCGCGCGCCCAGCCCAGCGGCCCGCGCTCCGCTCTGGGGATGGCATGTACTTACGTGTGTCAGGTGTGGCGCCCGCTCGCTCGGGGCGCGTCTTCAGGCGCTGCATGAGCTTGGCGCGCGCCCAGCCCAGCGGCCCGCGCTCCGCTCTGGGGATGGCATGTACTTACGTGTGTCAGGTGTGGCGCCCGCTCGCTCGGGGCGCGTCTTCAGGCGCTGCATGAGCTTGGCGCGCGCCCAGCCCAGCGGCCCGCGCTCCGCTCTGGGGATGGCATGTACTTACGTGTGTCAGGTGTGGCGCCCGCTCGCTCGGGGCGCGTCTTCAGGCGCTGCATGAGCTTGGCGCGCGCCCAGCCCAGCGGCCCGCGCTCCGCTCTGGGGATGGCATGTACTTACGTGTGTCAGGTGTGGCGCCCGCTCGCTCGGGGCGCGTCTTCAGGCGCTGCATGAGCTTGGCGCGCGCCCAGCCCAGCGGCCCGCGCTCCGCTCTGGGGATGGCATGTACTTACGTGTGTCAGGTGTGGCGCCCGCTCGCTCGGGGCGCGTCTTCAGGCGCTGCATGAGCTTGGCGCGCGCCCAGCCCAGCGGCCCGCGCTCCGCTCTGGGGATGGCATGTACTTACGTGTGTCAGGTGTGGCGCCCGCTCGCTCGGGGCGCGTCTTCAGGCGCTGCATGAGCTTGGCGCGCGCCCAGCCCAGCGGCCCGCGCTCCGCTCTGGGGATGGCATGTACTTACGTGTGTCAGGTGTGGCGCCCGCTCGCTCGGGGCGCGTCTTCAGGCGCTGCATGAGCTTGGCGCGCGCCCAGCCCAGCGGCCCGCGCTCCGCTCTGGGGATGGCATGTACTTACGTGTGTCAGGTGTGGCGCCCGCTCGCTCGGGGCGCGTCTTCAGGCGCTGCATGAGCTTGGCGCGCGCCCAGCCCAGCGGCCCGCGCTCCGCTCTGGGGATGGCATGTACTTACGTGTGTCAGGTGTGGCGCCCGCTCGCTCGGGGCGCGTCTTCAGGCGCTGCATGAGCTTGGCGCGCGCCCAGCCCAGCGGCCCGCGCTCCGCTCTGGGGATGGCATGTACTTACGTGTGTCAGGTGTGGCGCCCGCTCGCTCGGGGCGCGTCTTCAGGCGCTGCATGAGCTTGGCGCGCGCCCAGCCCAGCGGCCCGCGCTCCGCTCTGGGGATGGCATGTACTTACGTGTGTCAGGTGTGGCGCCCGCTCGCTCGGGGCGCGTCTTCAGGCGCTGCATGAGCTTGGCGCGCGCCCAGCCCAGCGGCCCGCGCTCCGCTCTGGGGATGGCATGTACTTACGTGTGTCAGGTGTGGCGCCCGCTCGCTCGGGGCGCGTCTTCAGGCGCTGCATGAGCTTGGCGCGCGCCCAGCCCAGCGCGCGCGCCGCGCGGGCCCACGCCGCGCGCGCCTCCAGCGGGCCGCACGGCACCAGGGCCAGCACGCGCTCCAGTCTGTGGATGGCGTTATTTGTTAGTGATGTCACAGTAAATGCTTCTTAAAATAGTGTGGCAAAACAAAAATAACACAACAATTAGAATATAGGACAATTTCATTAAAATCTATAATTTATTGTTTAATAGTAGATTGTTTGCCTAGGGAGTAAACAACAATTTTTATGGCAAGGGTGTTTGAATCCAGAGCGGAGCGAAGGATTCTAAAGTAGAATCCTGAACGCAGCGAGGGGTTCAAAGTACGTCACTCGAGCTTAAAATAGTGTTGCTCCCGAGGTGAACACTCTACTTTTCATCACCCCCTATGAGAAAAAAAAAAACTTGTGCGGTCCGACCTCATCTCTCACGTATGATTTAAACCCAAAACAACTTTTTTGCAGCCGCCATCTTGGATTTACGTTTTGACCTCTTTATCGATTTTAGCAGCTATAAAAACGATCCCTGAAAGATGAAAAATTTGAAAATTTTCGCAGCTGTCATCTTGGATTTACATTTAGACTTTACTATCGGGTTTAGCACCCTCTCACAAACAAATAAATATACTTACTTACTTACTTACTCGAAAACTATGAAAACGACACCCATGACGAAAAATTTGAAAATTTTCACAGCCGCCATCTTGGATTTTCTTTTTGACCTCATTATCGGCTTTGGCGCCCCCGAAAACTATGAAAACGACACCCAGGACGAAAAATTTGAAAATTTTCACAGCCGCCATCTTGGATTTTCTTTTTGACCTAATTATCGGCTTTCGCGCCCTCGAAAACTATGAAAACGACACCCTGACGAAAAGATTGAAAATTTTCGTCATGTGTCGTTGCCGCCATCTTGGATTTTAATTCTGACCGAATAATTCACACTTTCTCTCTCTTTCCTGCCAGCCTGTTACTTGTTCATACTATGTTCGTGATTGATCTCTTTGGTTATTGGAACCTTTACTAACAATATCCCACATTCCAAATTCAAATCTATTTTGCTCCCTAGGGATCAAAGAGCTATTTTGGTCCCTGTTTACGAAGAACAAACTAGCTCTTTTTGAATAGATGTGATGAAAATTTAATAATGTTTTTAGCTTTCTTGAATTATTTTTCTTATTTATTTGTTTGTATGCCACAAAGGCCGAACATGACGGATCTTTCTTGTTTGTGACCTGCATGCCTTGTATGTATACTCATGTTTACAAATAAATGTCTTATCTTATCTTAACAATGATTGGAAAGGTAATGAAGAAAAAACCGTACAATGGTGCCGAATCTCTTGTACACCGAACGAAACTAACTAAACTATCACTAAACTTCCTTACTTGGCTATGAGAATCATAAAGCTATTCTGCAACAAAATGTCTCTAAATTAAAAAAAAAAAAAAATTCATCTCATCTATTCAAAAAGAGCTAGTTTGTTCTTCGTAAACAGGGACCAAAATAGCACTTTGATCCCTAGGGAGCAAAGTAGATTTGAATTTGGAATGTGGATATTGTTAGAAAAAGTTCCAATCGCCAAGGAGATCAATCACGAAAATGGTATGAACAAGTAACAGGCTGGCAAGAAAGAGAGAGAAAGTGTGAATTATTCACACTTTGACAAGCCTGGTCAAAATGAAAATCCAAGATGGCGGCAACGACACATGACGAAAATTTTCCAATTTTTCGCCATTGGTGTTGTTTTCATAGTTTTCGAGGGCGCCAAAGCCGATAGTAAGGTCAAAATGAAAATCCAAGATGGCGGCTGTGAAAATTTTCAAATTTTTCGTCATGGGTGTCGTTTTCATAGTTTTCGAGGGTTATAAAGCCGATAGTGAGGTCAACACGTAAATCCAAGATGGCGGCTACGGATATTTTCAAATTTTTCGTCATGGGTGTCGTTTTCATAGTTTTCGAGGGTTCTAAAGCCGATAGTGAGGTCAAAATGTAATCCAAGATGGCGGCTGTGAAAATTTTCAAATTTTTCGTCATGGGTGTCATTTTCATAGTTTTTGTGGGTTCTAAAGCCGATAGTGAGGTCAAAACGTAAATCCAAGATGGCGGCATCATTATTTTTGCTAGAGGCCACGCCATTTTCGAGATATGAGCAAAAGAAAAAATATATATAATTATACAGTACTGTTTTTGCACCTGAAGTCGAGCTGTTCGTTTGGATATTAGTTCATGACAACTAATAATATTCCACACCATTTTTAGTGGCCATTAAAAATGGTCAGAATTAGTTAAACAATTAAAATATTAGGTGAAAAACGTCAAATTCAGAATAGCAAAATTGTCATTTTCACTCAATTAAAATTTCAGTGCTATCTTAGTGCTGTCAAACTAAAATATAGTTAAGTTGTGTCACTTTAGTCTATTTCAGAATGGGAAATCGTCGTTTGACAGGAATAAACTAAATTTTGGTGATTTTTAGTCTAGAGGCATTTGTGACAAGAGAATCGGCACCATTGTCGAATTAAAATTAAACTACGCCAAACATTTTCTGTCGTGTGAGACCTAATAGGGTCGCTATCCCCGTCGTAGTAGATACTACAGTAGTACTTACATCACCACTGTGCCTACTACATATTTTTAAATGGTATTTTTTCTAAATTATTAAATTATTACCAGCGCTTCTTAACATTTAATTCTGTATTTTATTTCAAGTCTGACAACCAGTCTTACTAAGGGATATCGTGTTAACTGGGTTGAAGAGGTCAGATCAACCGTCTCTCCATGCAAGGTACTGGTATTCAAAGTTCAAAAGTCATTTATTCAAATTAGGCTGAGAATCAGCACTTTTCAAACGTCAAAATTACATAAGACAGTCCCCCAAAACGCCCACCCTTCACCACTTCCTAGTGCTTTAGCTGGGAAGAAGAAGTGGCGCAACAAATTCCCCAGCAGCACAGCTGTCTGTTCAGTTAGGAAAAAAAAATGATTCTATACAATAATTTAAAAGATAATTTACATTACGCAAAATAAAATTTAAATTATAAATTAATAGCCATATGACAGCTATTCAGCTGCACCCAGTTAGACAGGAAGCCGACTCGCAACAAATTTGGGAAAAAGCTAGGCAGATGATGATCATCTTTAATCGTATTTTGAGGAACTTATTATTTTATCAGTGTCATTTATTTATCTCGTATATTAGTGGTCACGACACACATTAGTGGCGGGTCACGACACACATTTGCGACAACTACATTTAATTACCTGCTAGTGTACTCATCGGTATGCGCCAACAGTTGCTTGCGCGGCGTGTTGGGGTTCTGTTTGAGCTGTCTGCTCACAAACTGTTCGAGTGACTCCAACACTTGTATCACTTGCGGCGGTAGCTTTACTTCCATCTTTGTTTCAGCATCCCTGTGAGGAAGGGATATTATTAATGCGAGTAAAACAAAAGCTTTCTTAGTTTCCAAGACGTATTAACGACGCTCGTATAATCTTCTACTAAAACATTGTTTCAGCATACACTTGAAATTTGTATTATAATAATAAATATTGTAGTCCAACTTTCGTTTTGTCTGTTGTGGTTTAGGACTGTTAGAAGGCATGTTCCAAAGGATCCGTGAATATAATAATTTAAAAGATGGTTGCACTTCATTGTTTGACTATTATCAAATTTTGTTTACTTTACTTATTTTCAAGAATTTCATCAAAATCAAAATATTTTATTTCACATAAACCTACATGGACACTTATGAAACTTCAGATGTTAGGTCCACGGTTCCAATTGATTGTTTCCTATGGACAAGAGCAGGCAAGGTAATCCACGGTTACGCTTTTAAAAATAAATGGCTTTTACAATATATTACAGTGTTAATAGGTATGGGAGACCAATGTAGGCTTGTCAACAAGTACCAAGTACTAAATAATCGTCTTTGATATCTCAAAGATCCGCCATTGAAAAGGGTTTGTAAAAGTGCGGTACACGTTACCTGGAGCTGTCAGAAGTGATAGCATTCTCGGAACTGGGGGTCGGTTTGGACGTGAGCGAGTCGGAGTGAGATGTGCGCGAGTCTGCGCTCTCGCCGTCACCGTGAGCATTATCTGATGAAAAATTCACTATAATATTAACTTCAAGATAATATATAAATACATAGTCATGCCTTCTTACCAACTACAGAACGCATCTGCTAGGAACCTTACACACTCCTTTTGCCTCGTTTTCCATCTGGTCATACACGCACGCCGGTTGCGAGTACTACGCACCTGGAAACGCACGAAAGGTCTGAAGAACATCACCAATAAGGACAGTCGCGTAGTACTCGCAACCGGCGTGCGTGTATGACCAGATGTCGCGGCGTTTGCACTCACATCTGCCTTGTAAATACATTTTGTTAGTCGCCTTTCATTCATCCTCTAACGTATTTCCACAGCATCTATTCTACCTTCGTGCTTCTTTTGCCACACCCAACATTCTCTTCCATAGATAAGCCTACGCCTATCTATGGAAGAGAATGTTGGGTGCACACCCATGTGAACAGCCAGTCGAGCCTTTTTATGTTACGGTAAAGAAAAGTTTAATGGTTCCCACAGAAATATAAGCTTATGTCGTTGGAGACTTTAGCACGTATTCTAGAGATGTGAAAGATTTAAGAGGGAGCCGGGCCTGCGATTCTCCATATAAATGCATTTCACTTTTTTTTCCTGAATAACGCCTCTAGAGCAATTTTTAAAAAAAATATAAAATCAAGGTCTGCTGTAGACAAGTCCCTGTTATTTACCATTTTTTCAGCAACTTATTGGTAAAGAAAATATGACCATGCAAAAATAACAAAAAATCCCCATTTTTACTGCCGTGATAATTGAATAGGCTCAGTTTTCGAGGAGAAAAAGGGGAATACGAAACGTCTATCTCGTAAATTTTTATTTTGATATAATCGGTCTCAGCTGCAGCTGTCCCTATTGCACTCTACGGAGGCAGACTTGAGGTAAGACCTATTTTTCAAATTCCTCGCAGGCCCTGTTCCCTCTTAATACAGATACGAGAGTTTTCGAGCTACTTTATATGCATTTTTAAAGAGATTTTTGTGTTTTCTTTCTTTTCTTTTACATTTCATACTAATCTATTCTCAAAAATACCGCCTGAAGCCTTTTTCATACGCACCCTGTGGCAAATGGTATGGTACTTAATTAAGATGTAAGCGTCAGGGTATCAGCTTAATTCAAATTTTAACCATTAGAATTCTGTAATTACATATTTACAGCCTTGAATCATAATTTGATCAACATACAGCCTTACACTGACCTGCCAATAGCAAAAAAACGTAAAAAAAAGAATTGAAATTGGCCTACCTTAGCGCATCCCTTGCTGTCAAAGAAACAGTCATACAGAAGCAACGTTATCCTGCATCTACTCATAATTATTCTGTTTGCTGTCCATCGTTTTATTTTTTTGTATGACTGTCAAGAATTACTTCAGTGTAGTTCACATGTCCAGCAGTGGAATAAGATTAGCTAAGTCGATAGATAACATACCATCAGAAGTTTGTTTCCCAGACGTAGCCGCTGATGAGTCAGCGCGCCGTACTTTTTTAGCCTTCTTCTTTTCAATCTTTTTGTTTTTCTGTCAAAAGGAAATTAGTTGTTTTAAGGTTTTAATAAAGTATAAAAAAATAAAATATAAGTAGTGCTAAACATTCTACGATGGTACGGAACCCTTCGTCGGTTTTTTTATCTTTTTGTTGTTTATGTATTTAAAATTAGCCTATCAAGAGTCACAGTCTTTTATGGAGGGAATCCCGACTGGCTTATCTATTGTGTTATCAATATTTCAATGAATTATGTTTAAAATTGTGGGCGTAAAAGCCAACGGAATTAGCTCTAGAAGTCTAGTAATCACTAATGTACAGTATGCGGCCTTTGATAAACCACTTCAAGCAGTTTTTCACAGACGTTAAGTGACAGACGAGACACTCTCCAAAGCAATTTTTTCACACCACACTTTTTATGTTCGTTGATCCATTATTTTAAAGTGTGTCATAGCCAATAGTGTCATCACAATGTCTTGTTTTCTTCCTTTTATATTTGTTTGTATATTGGCACCTTGAAGCTATTTCCTAATAGCTAATTGTAATAAGTAATTATTTAATCGTGCTTTTGTATGTTGTGCTGTTTTTTGCGTGCACTAAATAAACGATTTATCTATCTATCTACTCATTGTGCAACAACTGGGTACTGTAGTTGTTATTATGGCAACATGTGTATTACAGGGCTTCAGCAGAAGTCATTTACTTTAGTAAAAAAAGATTTTATTTTTCATTATTTGTTGTTATTGGTGACTCATTGTCAGATTTATATTTTATGGTCCGAATGTACGATGGTCCGTTTTGTATCAAGGAACAGCTTCCTTAATACAAAACGTTGTTAACCATAATCATTATTTCAGTGTAGTACTATAGAGCCATAATTTCCAAACAGTAATAATAACAAATTAATAAAAACAAGTAAATATTTCACAGTTATTTGTGATGTTGCCAACTTTTACAATGCACGCTGTAAACAACATTTTGTTATTAAAGGTATATTTTATGTCCTACCTTCTTCCGGTGTTCAGTCTTGTGCAAGTCGACGTCTCCATTCGCGATCGCCTTGGGTTCCTTCTCATCTTGGCTCGACTCCGAAGAGCTGCCATCCGAAGAGTCATCCTCGCTACTCTCGCTTGATGATATACGGGACCGCTGTAAGAGTGGACGTTTGCAATCAGTTTGATTTCGGGAAGGTTTGTGGGGAACTTCCCGAGTTGCGTGAGGATTGCAAGGAAAACAATTTGGAATGCAAAAAGCAATCAAGCTAACGGTAAAATCAGGAGGACTTTATGCCATTCCATCAGTAGATGTAGGTTTATTTAAAAATATTATAAATGCGAGTGTTTGTTACGCTTTCACGTCAAAACGGCTACACGGATTTGAATGAAATTTCGCACATGGGTAGTCCATGACCTGGAGAAGGACATATGTTACTTTTCATCCTGGATCGCAGACGAAGTCGCGGACCACAGCTAGTTATCCATAAAATCAATTAGCAATATTATCTTCAGTCGACATCAGTCCACTGCCAAACATAGGCCTCAAGAATAGCTTGACCCTAAGTGGTACCGTAAACAAGAATATATTTTATCAACATCTCCTTTTCCTTGATGTTCAGGGTTAGTCTAGGCATCAAAGAAATCTCCATAGAAACTATACATACAGTTAAACGACTTAATCTTATAATCTACTCAGCCAAAAAACGTCCAGTGTTGGATTCACCTACTAACTTTGCTGAGTAGCACCACGACACGAGTTATTCTCGTACATCTCGTGTAGACACGACAGAACTCATCTTATTCCTCCAACTACCGTCTCAGACATCGTCGATTGGTTGTTCGACACACTTGGAATTCCAACGAGCCACAGTTAATGTATAAGCCGCCGTGCAGTGTCGCATTCTGTCGTGTGGACACGACAGACCTCACCTTATTTCTCCGACTGCCGCCGGGCTCCGCGTCAGATATCGCCGACTGGTTGTCCGCCACATTCTTGAACTCCAACGAGCCACAGTTGATGTAGAAGCCGCCGTGCAAAGTGTCGCATTCTGGCGGGATCATCTCATCATACTGAAATAATACAATATGGTTAAGATAATTGTGTTTATAATCTATGGTAATTAGTTTCTTTTACTCACATTTTGTGAATTTTGTTAATTTATGAACTTCGTTACTTAAAAATTATTATTTTTGAGTAGTGTTTGAGTCGCCAAGATGTAGGCTGTGGATAGCTAGGGACTCACTGTTAAATCTGTCTAAGATTTCTGTTAGTTAGAATTTCATGTCATGTTACTTGTATGTTTAAGAACAATGTGTAAGTTAAATAAATGTGTAGAAGATTGGAAGATAATCAATAATACTGCTCCGTATATAGTAAAATAAATGTATTTAACGGACCAAAGGTTATAATATAAAGGTGCGAGGGAGCACACGCGCTGGCCGCTAATCATGTACTAATTGCTCAATTAATATTAATTAATGAAGTTACGTAAAAATGCTTAGTCATCAGTAGTGTATAGTTTCACCGTACAATTTGAATTTTAATGTACAAATTGCCATAAATCATGTGAGGGTCGAAAGGGGGGGGGGGGTCGAAAGGGGGGGGGGGTTGAAAGTGTAGTGAGAAATCACGAGTATTTATTTAAGCCGAAAAGCGGCACCCAAATATATTTTCTTCTTCTTTCTATTTAAAAATAAAATAATCTGTTATTTTTTAAGATACTTTGCACTAGTGGCGAGCCTACTTTGATTTAATTTTTAGGGTTCCGTACCTCAAAAGCGAAAAACCGAACCCTTATAGGATCAATTCGTTTTCAAGACCCATTTTAAGAGAATGCGTGGAGGTATCAAGTTGAAATTAATAACAAATACGTAGATCTATGTCCCGTTGGAGCTCTAAAAAAAATCAAGTCTCTAAGTCAACTCAATAAAAAATGCCAATTTTTGTGTCATATTTTGATACTTGCAAATAAATCAAAATCTAAAATAAAATGGGGTACCTAGGTGCATCCTCATTTTTTGGCAAAAAAAAAAAAAATTAATGTCAGGATCAAGGCTCACAGCACAATGAAATGACCGAAAATTGATACTTTTTAGTTTTATCTCATATTTAATATTTTTTTGCGATTACAAACTTACATTTGCAGTTGAAGAATTGACCGTGACTTATATAAGTGTCTCAGAATTTTTTAATGTTGAAACGTAACAACTGTTTGGCCGACCTCGTCAGGCTAGCAGTCGTGATAACGACTACTAGCCTAAAGAGGTATTTAATGTTAGTACTTTTTCGGTTTTCTTGCTTAGGTACCATATCACTATGCATTAGGGCATTTAGTGTTTTTATGACGTGTTACATGTCTTGCTTGGTATGCGCTATGACACATCATATTAAAAATATTTGTATTTTTGTTTGTACTGAAAAAATAACTGGACCGGTATAAAATAATCTTTCACCAGTAGAATGTCATTTATATCATCACTGAGTAGCACCCTAATTACAATTATAAATGCGAAAGTGAGTTTGTTACGGTTTCACGCTAAAACCGATGAACGGAATTGGATGAAGTTTGGCACACGGGTAGACCATGACCTGGAATAGGACATGAGATACATTTTATCTCGATATTCCCACGGGATCGAGACTTATGTGGGTGAACCAGCAGGGCGCAGTTAGTAGGCTAAAATGTATAAAGATATCTTCTTTAAGAAGCTAGTTATTTATAAAGCTATAGGTAAGTTTGTCCGATGAAATCTCTATTTTAAATACATGAAGGTGATTCGCAAGGATGTTTGGGTGGCGAGTTATTCTTTCTTTATATGATGAGTTATTCTTGCTTTTTATCTCTTCTTCATAAGGTACCAATGCAAGTTAGTTTTTTTTTTTCTGTGAATCGCTTTTAGGACTTTCTCCACCACATTTGACCAATTGCGATGAACTAAGTCCTCAGACAGCTTCGATTTAAAAGTTATTTTCAAACTGTGGCATAACTGACCTAATGCTAAAACGAGCATTCTTCTGGAAAACATTCGATTGTGTTCTGGCGACGGTCCCTATTCTAAAATACCGTTTGACCTAGATACTACAGATATGGCTTAGCACATAATTACCTCAGTTTTAAACATACGTTGTAATGCGAAGTGATAAAAGTAGTTTTGAAGTTTTCCTTTCTTATGTCCAAAAAGTAATTGTATTGTTTCCAGAGTATGTGATTAATTTTTAACAGACTTAGGCTGTTTCCTCATTGGTCGGTGCGGTATCATTTCGGTATAGTATTGCTCGGTATTCCGAAACGATACCGCACTGCTTTCATTTACGGACCTAGCGTCAGGTCCGTAAATGAAAGCATCGGCAATAGCTCGGTATACTACCGAGCATGCTGTAAAACGCGTAACGTAAGCGGGTACCGCACTGGATGTTTCTAAGGAGACGCGGTAATTCGAATTCGATCCCGCCCCGCTCCCGCATATACCGAGCCAATCAGGAAACGCTAATTGAAATATAGGCGCTCGGTAATCTTTCGGTACTGAGAATACCAAGCATGCTGATCCCGCACCGCTGACCTACCGGCCAGTGAGGAAAGAGCCTTAAAAAAAAAGGTTGTTTTTAAATGTCAAGCTGGGTCGTTAAATGAAAGGTATAATCAAACAGTAAACTGTGTCATTTGCAATATTAAAGACGGTCGGTTGAGGTATAAATACCACTTTGTTCAATTTAATTTGCCCCTAGTAAGTTGCTCTCCAAATTTTTGGTATCTTCGATCACCATGCCAAATTAAGCGTTTGGACACATTCAAATTCAAAACAAATATAGGTAGTAAGCAGTCAAGTCAGTAAACAAATAAGTAGAGTCGCAAGATAAGTCTGCGCGCGGCTGAAATCGCAACTATAATACTCGGTATGCCACCGTATAGAATTAATTAATTAATTCATAAAAGATGAATAATATTATCTATGTTATCTGAAAGAACCTGTGCAAAGAGCCTGAATAAAATTGTTTGCCTGATGAGTAACCTGGCCCTGCAGGCTCCTAGGCGGCCCAAGACGCTCGCGACGTGCTTCACAAAGCGCGGGACTGTTTCGAGCTTGTCTAGGGACATCATTACGACTTTGCGACCGAATTCGGTCGAATAGCGATTGCTATCTGTCGAGACTCAGCCCCTGCTATCTAATTAATTACGCAACACATTTTCGTAAACGATTACGACAAATTTGTTTCATTTTGACAGTTCAACAACATTCATTGCGGTATTTACGTTGTTGAGTAGTTTTTTTAATTATTTTTTTCAAAACTATTCAAATTCCGATTGATCGTATAATACGTAATTAGGGTACAGGAACTTTCTAAGATGACAGATTTAACAGTAAGCGAAAAAAAGAAGCGGACGAATATCTGGAAGGAAGGTAGTTTCCTTTTTTGACAAGGTGGGAAGAATCAAGAAATTTATAAAAAAATACTTAAGACTATCTTCGTTTTTTTTTTTTGGGGTTGGAAATCATCAAATGACGTCTCCCGCTCTGGGTGGAGCGGGAGGGCGTGTCAGACTCTTACTGACTAAAACCCACCCGTGTTCCTTCTCTTGCCTGTGCAATGCCAGGGGGCCACGGTATCCCTTTCGGACTTTCCCGCAACCCCGGCAGGCAATGGTCTCATCGGACCCCTTCACTCGCTGACACTCTTTGAGGCGCGCGTGGAACACAACGCGCCGTCGACCCGGGCTTGGTCCTTACCGGACGGCGAGCTACCCATTGCTCACCGTCCGCAAGCCCGCGCCTACGGTGGCTTATTTCAATTAACACTTTTAAAGGCACTTTTGAATTTTCAAAGAGTCTGTCAGTTAGTCAGAAAGTTGCAGCTAGTTGCCCATTCCAAAAGGTAGATCTCTATGGAGAAGAACGGGCATGCTTAGCATGACCCTCCGATATATCGAAAGTAGTGCAGCATTAATTTTTAAATTAATTATATGGTAAAGTTGAGGATTAATGTTAAGTACTATATTTGACGAAAACACGATTCCATAATATTTTCTCGACAGAAAAAGAAAATCCAAAGTTAGTTCCAAATCGAACAATAAATCGCTAGTATTAAAAAAATACTTCCATCATATCCTAACTGCATATTAACTGAAATAACCATAAAGCAAATAATACGTTATCTTTTTTTTCATTACCATTATTTTCGCCGTAAAATGAAATTACTTAAACTATTGGCGTATTTGAGCCTTTTCCCCATCGCTCAGTCTCGCTCTCACTCAGTCCGCGATCAGTATCGTGCGAGCGAGATAAGGAGTTAATTTGAGCTGAGGTATTATGGACTCTTAATTAGGTACATGTATTACTTACCCCGTGTGTATTGTCGATGAAGGAGTCATTTTCATCGTACCCGGCACCGATGTCTGCGAAATCATCGTGTTTCGACCTGCCTTTACGGCCATAGGTACTCTTGCCGCCCTGAAACAAAACGAGCGAAGGAAAATCATCATCAACCTGTAGCTAGATTTTCGTTTTTTTTTACACTGAGGTGAAAAACAATGTCAGAAAATTCACCAATGATTATCCTTAACCCAATACTTATAAATACAAAATCAAATTGTCTGGCGAAACCTTACGGACATAATAAATGAGTATCGAACGCTAATGAAATAAAACAAAAAAAAATTGAGAATCTTTTTAAGTAACTACACTACCAAGTACCAAGTCAGACCAGATCCCGTAAAAGCTGTAGTGACTCGAAATTATGACTTAAGAAAGTAACGGTGGAGTTTCTTGACCATTCTTCTCCATACGAAAACTATCTTTTGGAAGAGGCGAATAGAATCTTTTTTTTTTTTTTGTAAATTTTGACGTATATTTCAAGTGCCTTTTTGTGCCTAATTGAAATAAATTATTTGACTAAGACTGAAAACCATTTTTTTTTGGTACATCACTGTAAATTAAAATAATTTATTTCAATTAGTCACAAAAAGGCACTTGAACGTAAAATTTTACAAATACATTAATTGTACTATAATTACATGTGAAGACTTGGAATAAGATTACTATACAATTACAAATACAAAAATCTGTGACACGTCATATCAGTATACACAGTAGTACTATTTATTATAACATTATCAGGGGTAAAGGAAAATATTGCGAGAATACCAGGAATTAATGACGTTCCAGTATTGATTACAAATCGCTAACACGAGGTGTTCAATGGGCGTTCTTTCCCTGTATGGAAAGTGCAGTGTGTTCAGACTAATTAGTATATTATGATAGGATGGTTTCAAATCCGGGTAAGTACCTATCAATGTGACTTTTTAAATTCATATAATATGTAAGTACAGACGCCAACACGTCAACCTACTACAATCTGGAAAAAATCTTTAATAGATTTTCACCTTTATCACTAAAACATTAGGTTCAAAGTTGATTGCGAAAATTTGACAGTTTCGGGTAGGTTGATTTGATGAGGTGAGGTAACACACGTTGTAACACATCTTTATTTGATTTTTTTGTAACTAATATGTATCTTGTGCACTATACCTAGGATTCTATGAAAGCAAAATAAAGAAAATTTGAGAAACAAATTCAGTATAAGCCTTCAAAAATCAGCTTTTTTGCATAAATTTCACCTGAACTTTGGCCGGTCATAATGTACTCATAAATAGTAAAAGTAAAGAAATCATCTGCATAGAAGCCTTGCAAATGTAATAAAGATTCTAAATGACAAAAAATTATTTCAAAAGCTTGTAAGGCTTACTCAAAACACGTATTTCCTGAAACAAATTTTTACACACTATTTTTCGTACAATGTTATCGCGTTCTCACTTGCTTGTTAGTAGTTCTCACTTGCGCTCGATGAAACAACAAGCTTTTCGAATATGCTCGCGTTGTCGATAGACGGGCCGGGAAGGGCCCTCTTAAATAGCTGCGCCCCGCGTTTACACCCCGCATAATCTCGATTCCGTGGGAATATCGGGATGAAAAGTATCCTATGTCCTTTTCCAGGTCAAGGTCTACCCCTGTGCCGATCCAAATCCGTTCAGCTGTTTTAGCGTCAAAAGCGTAACAAACAAACTTCCTTTCACATTTACAATATTAGGTATAGTTAGGAAGTTAGGATTATAACTTTCTGAAATCGCCAATCCGCCTTGAGCCAGCATGGTGATCATATTATGCCTCTTTTGTATTCTCTGGACAAAAATAGGCTAGTATTAGCTCTATTCCATCAACATGCTGGATTGAAACGTCTAGTATCATACGAAAATTGTATTTAATATTTCAGATATGAATGAAGAATGAATAAATAAATTAACTTGTTGGTTTGATACTAGTCCAACAAATTACAAGGAAAAAGAATCAAGTAGTTAATTAATTAATTATTTAGGTAGGTATACAATACAATGCATTTTTACTAAGGATAATATTTGTCAAAAACTTCACTGATTACAAAAAAAACATTTTCGAAAAGGATGTTTGACGTCAGTAGTTAACTTAATCTGAATCATTTTATTTAAAAAAATATCTGATACCTACCACATATAGAAGGGCGAAACCACACCGTACTGACTTTTGAACGGTGCGCTACCTACCATTATCAGAATATAAAAATCTACGCTCTTGACATTTTCAGTAGAGCAAAACTTCAAGCATGATAATTAGAGCTATTATAACTTACGTATTTCTGCTCAAACTGCCTGGCAACGCGCAGCACATCATCATTATTCTCTGAGAACGGGTCCAGCCCTCCCGTCTTGCCATTCTCTCTCTCTACTCTCTTCTTTCTCTGAAACATAAATAGATGAGATTTAGAACAACACCCAATCGCAGTATCTGAATATTAAAGACGGAAAAATAAATAAATAAATCAGGTAATTTCTGCCAAATAAATGTATTGCCATGGGAATGGAGTCAGTATTCAAGGTTTCAGCTAGATAGACAGTGATGAAGTAGTCCAAAATTAGGTTGTAAGGTTTTATATTGTCAAGGGCGAGTTCGACCAAACTTTTATGACTAACTGAACCACTTAACCAGCTAACATTTTATACTTAAAACTCAATATTTAAACTGTCAGACATCAATTTTATTCCACTAATACGAGCAAAAGGTCAAGGGCAGGAAGGTGATGGATCTGACTTGTAAAATCAGCCCTAACAAGGGAAGCTAATCTAAAGCTTTTAATAATGACTACCACCCATCACCACTTCCTATTATTTGAACAGGGAAGAAGTAGTACAATACAATCCACAGCAACGGTGATAGTAAATAATGATCTCTGCTTTGACAAAAAAAACACCAAAGATTTTACATAAATTATCGGAGTAACAGCGTCTAACAAAGCGAATACCTACTATTAGTAGTACCTGTACCCATTGATCATTCGTAAACTATGTATAATGTACAATAATACAGTTCCAACTGAGTAGGTCAAGAACCCAGTCATTTATAATGACTATCAACAAACATGCACATAGGCAGTGTAAATGACGTGGGTAACATATATTCATAGATGCAGCAGTAAGTATATTATCATTCTATTGTAGATAATGGTTATGAATCAAATGGTAGAAATGATAAAATTTTGTTATGACTAAGCAATTTATACTACAGATCTCCCAGAAAAGGTGTGTGTTTCGGCAATCATCAAACACGCGATGACGAAAATATAGAGCTGTTACAGCCATGGAAGTGCTTACCTGAAGTATTTACTGTGTATTTTGTATTGCAATTCCAATAAAATATTTTATGTGACATAATAAATAAATAATGACGAGTAATGACGAGGTATGACCGGAGTAGCTAGGTAACCCAACAGAGAGAAAGCTTCATACAAACGCGCTATGATAAGTTCATTACTACAGTTTTTTTACTGATACGGAAACATGAAAATTACCGAAGCACATACCTTTTCTGGTTTAACTGTATGTAATTGTACCTTCTAAATGTGCCTTTAGAGTGAACAATAGTGATAAGTACGCACTTAATTACATTAAGTTTATGAAGAGCTATGCTATTTTTGCATTTTAGGTTAATTTCAGTCTGCAGGTCTATTACTATAGTAGCAGCGATACATAAGTTCAGAATTAAAAAATAAGACATTAATTAATAATAAAAATTGTGAGTCACCACTCCTTGTCAAATTAATTGGTGATTTCTAAAAAATTACGCCCTCAGAGCCCGACGCAGTAGTTTATTGGGATGAAGAAGACCCTGATGAGGATCTCGATATATAAATAAAGTATAAAGTATGAATCATTGGTAACTAGTAGCATAATGTCCCCACTGCTGGGATACGGGCCTCCTCCCTGAGGGATTGGGCCAAAAGGTAATCCACCACACGGGCCCAGTGCGGGTTGGTAGATGACACATGTCTTCGAATTTTTGGTTCCAGGACATGACATACCGGTTTCATCCTCAGGATGTTTCCCTTCACCGTTTTGAGAACAGTGTTGATGAAATAATTTACATGAAGTTAAGCGCCTGTCTGGGATCGAAACCACGACCTACAACACTCATCTCGTAAGTCACAGGGCTTTACCACTGAGCCACCACTGCTCCTATAGACCGACGCGCGACGGTTCCTGCGATAGTTGCGCGGTGCGAGAGGGCCGACAGTTGTCAAAAGGACGATCACTGAGCTCTCGCATCACGACACCACACCCCTCCCGTACCGCGCTGCTACCTCAGGTCCTCAGGAACCGTCTCAGTTAAGCGGTCCGCCTATAGTGCTCCCTCTACTGGTAACTAATGCCTTTGGCTTATAAAATGCAAAGATCACAATGAAGATGGATGTTGTATTGTTGCTACTATCTATTATAGGCAGGTAACTTTTATACCAGAATATGTAACTGAATATTCCACAAAAGAAAGTAAGTATCCTATTCATGATGTCAATAGTAAGAATAATTATTATCTCAAGTACCTATTAATTAATTCATTGTATTGATAGAACTGTTTCTGCAAATATCTGAATCAGTTTAGTGAAGGAATTACATTAGGTAACCTACATTATATTTATAAATGAGAATATGAAGATCTACCTACTTTGATTTATTATAAATTTTTGGTTATTTTAAAGTGTGGCCCTAAGTTTAGTGCTCCAGACCAGCAGGACATAAAAAAAAACTGACACTTAGAGTATTGATTATGGCCAAAACTAAGATATAATTTTTATTTTATAGCTTTATTTCAGTGTGAGTGATAGTAAAGAAACACGACAAAACACGTTTAATATCAGTTGAGTCTGTGCCCTTTGGCAAAGGCATTCATCAACTCCTGCCATTTCTCCCTGTTGCTTGCCTGTCGATGGTATGCCAGGATGACTTGGTGAGGACGGCTGGAAAGACATAGATTATGTCTTTCCAGCCGTCCTCACAAAGTTGTCCTGCCGTCTATGTCTTTCCAGCTGTCCTGTTACCCAGCCATCTTTTCAAGGGTTTTCCCTAATTTCTCTTCCCCTCCATAGGCTACCATAGGGTAGCCAGTATGGCGGGCCCATCTCCATTTAAATATTTTCAGATTTAGTAGGTACTACATCTTGTGTTTTTGTTGCCTTCCTTATTACAGTGATTGGTTCTTTCTATTCCCCATGATACTCCGTTCCATGCTACGCTGATAAATTTGATAATAATAACATTACCTATATTCAGAAAATACAAGAATTCTTTCACAAATAAATCAAAATCTATGCACAATCTAAGCTGCCAGTGTGCATGTTCCATAAAGGTAATTATAGAAGAAGATTTACCAATGTTTATAGGTATAGGTACACTAAAGAAAATACAAGAAGTAACAGCAAATAAAGAACTAAATGTAACTAACAATTACAGGTAAATACAGCATTTTCTTATTATTACAAATTACCGACGTCTAGGAGTACAATCTTAAAATAGACCCGTTAAATTATTTGTCCATCACTTATCTAAGCCTCGTGCAGACACCAGTACTTGCTCTACCGTGAAATTTTCTTAATCGCGTCGCGTCAATCTGCACAAGGCTTTAACAATTAACAAAAAGTAGAGAAACTTAATGCTCCAACCTGAATCCTTTAAAAAAAAACTTGAATTTTACAAAAAGATATTGAAGTGTTTAAGTAGAATATGATAATGTAAGTAATGGTGCCGATTCTCTCGTCACAAATGCCTCTAAACTACTAAAAATCACAAAAATTTAGTTTATTCCTTTAAATCGTCGATTTCCCATTCTGAAAAATACTAAAGTGACACAACGCAACTATATTTTAATAAAGTAGTAATTAGTGTTGTCATGAACCAAAAATTCACACCAACACCTCGACTTCTGTCTGTCTGTCTTTTTTTTTCATTTCTTTTGCTTAAATCTCGAAAATGGCAAAAATAACGAAAATTTCGACATCCTTTATGAAACCCATAAACCCCTAAAACTCAACATGTAGGTAATAATTTTCCATATTTTCCATACAAAAAGTGAAAAATTCGCCTTTGGCTCTAAAAAAATTCACGGGGTAGGGCAAACAAGTATGCACCATGTGGAGTCGCGTTTGTCAAATTCGATTTTAGTTGTGTCAAAATAAATAAAAAATTTAGATTTATTTTTGCCGAATAGCTTTAAGATTCTCATAGCCAAAAGTAAGGAATTTTAGTGATGGTTTAGTTCGGTGTAAAAGAGAATCGGCACCAAAAAAGTTTTTTATTATATAAAGTAGGTACCTACCTACTTACTATTAAAGAATATTATTTTATTAGATGAGTATATCAGTTGATATCTACTGATAACAACTGATATACTCATCTAATAAAATAATATTCTACAATCTATACCTATTTGCAAATTTATCTAAACCTGAATTCTATTAAAAATTCTACAGTAGACTAATTATTTTATAAAGACATTTATAACAATGGATGTCACATGATTGTCAGCCAATGAGAATGTTTGTGACGGCCATATGCATGCCCTGATTGGTCAAAATTTGCATAAGAAATCACCTTGGTCTATTTTCAAGAGTATTGAAAGTTATAGATTATTATTTGTATCTTGACATAAGTGAATTGATTATTTGTCTGATTATTTCTGTATAAGATAAACATGCTTACATATTTTGATTTTAGGTAAATTATTAGGACACATTTAGGACCAGTGTTGGATGACCAATGTTGGAGAAGGAAGTAGTCAAACATTGCACCAATTTAGTTGGCTATTGGCTTTATCCATTTTATTGAGTTGAAGAAAGAGAAAGTGTACAAATAGGTTTTGACAATATTGAGATACCTACGCGATTCAAACAGTTTTTTACAACACAAGACAATGCACATAAAATAAATTGATAATTATTATACCATCTGACTAAAGTTCACATTGAAATTACTATTCATTAGGGACGTTTCAAAAATATTTCAATGATATTGTTTCCACTTTATTTTCTTTCGAAGGCGCTAAACAATACAGTGAAGCATGCTAAAACTACACCGCCGCTCTGTGCATACACGCTCACACGCACACATTTACAACCTTTTACAATGACACTAACATCAAACTACACCACACAAAATGCAGACATGTTTACGAAACCGGCTTCACTTCACTGTTGATAGCGCCGTCTTGGTTTTTTTATTTGGTCCGAGTTCGAATGTCGTGATTAATCTTGTTTAAGATAATGGTCATTAGGAATCCCTAATTAGAATGACTTATGAATGGCCATGACAATGACACCAGTAAACCTACGTCGAACATGCAAAGGTTAAAATGGATAAAAAAAACCTTGAAATAAGTAGACGTGAAAATATTTTTCGTCTACTTAAATAATCGATATAATGTTATTGTCGCAAAAACGTATCTATGAATCATTGATTACGTCATCAATCTTATTGGACGTAAATTATCTAGGCGGGCACCTAACTGTCTAGATACGTCTTACAAAACTGCTCAGTTTAAACATTTCAACAAGCAATATCTGATTTTATGAACCATAAATAACATTATACAAACGTATAAGACCTACACATATCAATAACAAATTAAAACTCATAATATCTAGTTTGTTTTACTATAAAACATACGAAAATGCAATACATTACACAACAACAAGACACCAAGGAAAATCATTCGAAAAGTGTTTATTTACAAAACATTACATCCACCATCTGTCAATAATTAAATTTACTCAACAATAGACATTATTACATTGACTTAACGGCGATAAAAGCGCGCCATAATTGACAGAAAGCGCGCGAGTCAAAGAGTACGCTCCCTATAAAAAAAAACAACATTATTATCCAGTCTTAACAACACTGTTTCATAAAATGATAGGTACATCTTACCGCCAACTAAAAATAACAATACCGAAGCGCATAAAAAAAACCTGAAGCTATTTATCACTATGTCTACATAATACGTCCCACACGCAATGAAAATACATTAATAAAAAGAAACCACTAAAAACTGCAACACATTCAAATCAAAACATTATATTGACACACACGAGCGCACAGGTATATAAGACGACCGCAGTACATAACCTATGCACGTTATATACTCTAAAAACTGTTATCGATCGAGAATAGAGGCCTAAGAAAATAAAATAAGCTCACAAAGAAGCAAAGGTCGTGATACAATCTGCCAATGGGTGCATTTTGCAAGCGAAACCAACTTGGCAACATTGCAGATCAAGTTTGCAAACAAATACATAACCAAACATTCTATATACGCATTCAGTACATAATAAATAACCCTTTCTATCGGTTAGAATTAATCCCATTATCCTAATAATGCGTTAGAACAGTACAACGATACGCAACGTAGTATAGCTGTTCCCTACAAGCATCCTCTATCTCATATTATAAACATACCTATCTATATACAGCTTATGTACACTCAAATTGCAAACATATGTTCATACTTTCATTTACATTATATTATAATTAAATCCTAAAATGTAACCTAAAAGTGTACCTTGCTCTTACCGGATACCGTATACAATTGGTAGGTTATCCTAGGTCATTGAAATCAAGACTTTCGCGTGCTATAATGATATCGTACGCAATGCATTATTGTCAGCACTCATTATACAAGTTATTTATATGGCATAACAATGTAAAAATTATTCATTTTGGAGCAAAAACCACTTTAATCATAACGTGTTACTGATCAAAACATTGCTCTCGTAAAATGATGTTCTAAGCCGACAACGAACTTCTATGATTGTTGCAAACATGGCGACCGCTATCTGAGCTTCTCGAGCAACCCGTGGACGCAAATTCATGTCACAAACCTAATACAAAACCGTGTAACGTAAGCAAAAAATATCCTAAAACAATTTTAACTGGACCCCATGAAACCGGCCGTGGCCGATGCACTGTCAATCTTTAGGCTTCGAATTTTTTTTAGCAGATGCCCTGCACTACAAAGAGCTGGAAAACCAGTATGGTTGCGTAAATTGCTATGATTTTCTGTTATAACTTACCTCTTCTGCAATGACTAGTTCCTTGTAATTCAGCTCCGGATATTTACTTTCGTTGCTTTCATCCAAATTTATAGTTAATCTCACTGTTTTGTTCACATTATTCTTTGCACTTTTTGGAGCACCCACTGTTATAAGAGTAGCACGTTTAGGGTCCGACATTTTCCACCAAATTCGAGTATAAAATGATTTTTTTCAAAGCATGACACGACCTGCATTTTCAAACTGTGTAGCACATTGCCACCATGTTGGTATTCATTGTTTGGGTTGTGAGCGCCCCGGATGGAATGTGAACTAAATCCACTGTTGACAGCTTTTTCCGATAGATGACAGCTAAAACTTTGTAACTGAATCGCAAGATGTCGCTACTTGCGGATGAATAATTTCAAAGATTGGCACGAAATAACGTAAACTACCTCTTTAAATTTTGAGAAATCGTGAATTCCGCACAGTATATTCTACTATAATCTCACTAACGTGTTTAAAATTAAGAAAACATGTGTTTTCTCATCAATATCTAATCAGCATTTCTAGCAGCTGTTCAGGACTGTCGCTTAAATTGTTTGTTTTAAATGTAATAGATGTCACTGGTCCAAATTATAAACACTATTTATTCACTGTTTTACCGACTTCCATAGATAAAAAATTAAACTAAGGTGGCTGGTAATAATTATTAGTTATGTAAATAAGAAGTATTATCTGTAAATTAAAATAATTACAATTATATTAACTTCAACTTCGTGTAATAATTTTATGATATAATATTTCGTTGTACCTGGAACGCCATCTACTAACACATATTGTTAACATTTTCGCAAGAAAGGACCCAAAGGACACTGAAACTGGCGCCAACATTTGAAAGATGGTGCTGTGACAATTTTTAGGGTTCCTTAGGCAAAAGGCTGTCGCGGTAAGGGATCCTACTTTTACTAGGCCTACGCCGTCAGGCTGTCGGCCAGCCACAGAGTACTTTTTATATACGGAAGGGTCAAGGTAGCCTTTGATACCTTAATGGTTCAAGTCAAACATGAATGAGACATAGGCGTTTTTGGATTTTTTATACTGAAAATCACGTCTAAACGAGTGGTGTTAATGATATGGAAAAAAATCATATTAATTAAATTAGAGCATTTTTTTTTAATCTGTGAATATTTAAGATTATGTATTCTGCCGTACGTTACTTAAAACACGGTTAAGCCTCAAACTGCCATTTTTTAGTTTTGAATCACACATTACGTTTTGAAAAATTCTCTATCTTTTGTGCTGGGTCCCATTACTGTACGACTTTTACTTTCCGAGATATAGAGCGGGTGTGAACCGTTAAGTAACATATTTTTTACAGTTTACTTTATTATTTAACAGCTATTCCTCAAATTTATGTTATAACACGGCAAAAGGATGGTAACGTTATTATCACGGATCGTTCCAAACGATATTAATTTATTATAATACAGTTATCACACAATGCTGCACTTAAATTAAGCTATACGACCATAACCGTGTTATAATCAAGTACTTACAGGTGTGTCTGAGAACAAAAACTATGTTATAATAAAGTTACTATAGAATAATACATTACATTATAGTTATAGGCATTTAGCCTTTTTTCAATAAAGTTTATCGATGGATTAAAGTGTAAAATTCTTTACTAAAATACGACTATACAGATATGCTAGATTAAAATCTAGTTAAACCCAGAAACATTTTTGAACCGCGGTCCCCCGCGTTCCCGGTTTCCTCGGCCATTTCGCTACCAGCGACGACGGGGAGCGCTCGTGTGTGTGTGGAGCGGAGCGGCGGCGCGCCATAAATGTTTTACCATGTCGCGTCATACGTACTCAAGGTAAGGTTTTTATAATTTCACTAAATAGAATAGATGCATCAGTGAATTTAATAACCTATGTAATTAGTATGTAGATAATCGATATTTATAATATTTTCTTAAAATAAGTATTACATTCATTCAATTACGTAGTGGTAGGTGACAGGTATATAACCTTTAGCTTATAAATATTTGATTGGAACGAAATAATCCTTTTTCTTATCGTTCTGAAGCCGCTATGAAATCACACGCATCTCGAGTCAGGGTCAACGATGAGTAGGTGCAGCGCGTTGGGGCGGTATGTTTGAAACGAATACCTATCGGACATGGGCTTTCGCGCGCTTTTTTGCTTTTTACCTTCTTTCCTATTCTTACGCATTATTGCGTTGACGACGAGGATATAGAATAATAAAGTACCTACCTATAAGTTTTTTTTAAATTATTTTTTTTTTTAAATTAGGTATTTAACTAATTGTGTCTGTCATTATTGTAGACGCTCCGGGGTTCCACAAAGAATTCAGAACATGATGAGCATTGTGAATAGAGAGGTCGTACCTGTCGAACCACCCAAATTACGTATTCAAGAACAAATCATTGGCTTAACAAGCATGCCAAATTCATTAAATGAAAGTGATCCTTCTAGTCCTTCAGCTAATAATGGCATCGATTTATATGCAAATCCTCAACCTGGTACATCAAAAGTTTCGGATTCCAGTTTCCTGTACTGCGATGAAACTATACCGCCGTCTTTACATTCTCTGTCTCCAATCTTCTGTGACTTTGATTCGGTTAAGGACAAGGACTACGAGGTTACATCTAATTACGTCGATTCAAGTGAAGAGAGTGATACGGACAGGAATATTAAAAAAACACTTGCTCATAAGTCCCAAATAAAATGCATATCTCAAAGAAAAGGTAAGAGAAGCTCTAAAGCAGAGAAAGAAAAATGTGTGCCTTCCTTTCCCAATAAAGTTATATCTCGACGTCACTCATTTAACAATGGCGAAAGAGCTGCTGTTCACGATCCTGTTTTCAAAAAGAGACGAGCGTCGACTGATGCTGCTGTTATTATATCAATGCCACCATTTGACAACCCAGCCACCAGTGATAATGAAGGTGAAGAAGGTTCAACAGCGCGGAAACGAAAAAAGTACAATAGCAGTGTGAAACAGCGAGAAATCCAAAGAAAAAAACAAAAACTTTTGAAATATACTGTAAAACCTGGATGTGACGAGAAATGTATAAAAAAATGTAGTTCTGTATTTGATGAATCTGAACGTGAGAATATAAATAAAACATATTGGAGTCTGCAACGCGGGGAAATGAGAATATTTATAAGGTCAAACTATATTGTAGCCATTCCCAAGCGTAAGTACACATCTGACCCTAAAAGAAACCCCAAAAGAACTTTTACGCTGCAGAAAAATGACGGAACCGTAAGACAAGTATGTAAAATTTTTTTTTTAACAACTTTAGGTTTCAATAGAAACAATGATCTTATACTTACCACCTGTCTCGATACTGAAAAAGATACAGATAAACGTGGTAAACATACCAAGAAACCGGCGTTTAATCGTGATTTACTCAACCAACATGTTGAATCATTCAATCCCAGCGCTCCTCATTACCGTAGAGAGCACGCACCAAATCGGCGTTATTTGCCCAATGACATTAATATAAATTTTATGTATAAAGACTTTTGTTCAAAAAATCCCGAGTCAAAACTCAGTTATGACTTATATCGATCTCACTTAAAATCAATGAATATATCTTTCACTCGGCTCGGGAATGAGGAGTGCGAACAGTGCGAATCATACAAACATCACACTAAAGAAACAAGCCATGATGTTCGTAAGCAATGTTTTCCTGATTGTGACACTTGCTTGGCTTGGGCTAAGCATCATGATCGATACAAAAAAGCTAGAGCCCTTTATGATGCTCACAAAGCTATAAAGCAAAACGAAAATAGTATTTATTTCAGCGGCGATCTAGAAAAAGTTATCATGCTGCCTAGAATGGAGATGTTCAAAGCGGTTATATTTTGTCCCCGTTTGACGCTCTTTAACCAATCCTTTGCACCGGTTGGAAAAATATCAAAGGAATCGAAACCTCTTGCTGCAATTTGGCACGACGGAATAGCCGGTAGAAAACAAGAGGATATTATGAGCGCGTACTACAGTTTTTTCCTTCGTCATCGAGACGTTCAGAATGTTAATATCTGGTTAGATAATTGTACATCACAGAACAAGAATTGGCTGTTTTATTCCATGTTAGTCGACCTAGTAAACAGTGACGTTATAAGTACAGAAACAATAACTTTACACTACTTCGAACCCGGCCACACCTTCATGAGCTGCGACCAGTTCCACCATCAAGTGGAACTTGCAATGAAAAAGAAGGGTAAAATATATGACTTTTCAGATTTTGAGGAAGCTGTAGCCTCTGCAAACAATGGCAGAGTAACTGTCAAAGCGCTACAAGCAAATGAATTTCTCAATTTACCCAATAATGTCTCTGAGCGGCGAATTCAGCAAGCATGCCCTAGAGTCTATCTGAAAAATATAACACAAGTCTCGTTTAAGAGGTCAAGTTATGACATGTTGTATAAAAATGATTTTAGTGATGAATACTCAAGTTTTAAATTTTTAAATGACAAGTACTTAAGAAATCCACGTACCAACATAAGCTTCCGGACACAGCCGAAAGGCATTGATGAGGAACGTAAATCTAACTTAATAACTAAATTGTCGCCTATCATTCCAAAACATAAAATGGTATTTTGGAATGGATTGCCTACAAACAATAACACAGAAACGACCAAAAATTCAAGGAGGACTACCTAAACCTAAGAAAGCCATTTTAAATACCCAAGTACCTACAATTCTTTTTTTATTTTAATATAACTACTTAAATGTATATATTACTTAGTGCCATAAGACTAAATAATTATATTATATATTAAATTATTTAGTCTTTATTATTAATAATTATATATTTATTACTAATTATTAATTATATTACATATTAAACCTAATAGGGACCCCTATTAGATTTAATTCTATATAGAGGACTCAGTTGATTACATGATTGTGATTATTTTTTAGTTAAAGACTGATTATATTGTAAAATTTAGAAAGCTATATAATAGTCTTAAGACTGAAGAAAATTGTTATAGCAGGTTGTTTTATGACAACTGCAGCTAGTGAGATAGATGGTTATATTTTTTTATTATCTTAAGACACTTTTCACTCCAGGGTTTTAAGTTAGAGAATGTTTTGATATTAAGATAATATTGTGATTTAATTATGAATATTACTAAGCCCAAATGTCAAAAATAATTATTTATGTTATTGATAACCATTTAAAATTGTTTGAAATAAATGATTAATAAATAATTTGTTTAATTTGCTTGCTTGTTTTCTTTTTTTTTCTCGAATAATTGTAAGTCATTGCTTATCTATAAAACGGCTAACCGCGAGCGAAGTATGAGTAGCCTTGTTTTAAGTAAGCAATACCGTTTAACTTGACGCCGCTTAATATATTATTACACAATTACTTGATTATAATGATCACTAAGTGCCTTAACTTGTTTATAAACCAAGGGGCTAAACCTTAATTTTACAGTCATTACTTGATTATATCATAGTTATGCAGCTTAGCCGTATTGTAATGACGTATTTTTTGATAACTTTAAATAAAATTTTTAGTAGTACAATTCTAAAGCAATTACTACGTTATAATACCGTTAGAGTAGGGTTAGCCCTATTATTATGCAGTATTTAATTACTAAACTGGGAAGAAATGCTAAGCTTAATTACAAATATCTGTTTTATTGTAAGACTGAAAGAAGTTTTCAGTTTTCATACCCCAAAAAAAAATCGTTGATAAACCAGTGACATTTGTCTCTTAGAAAGATTTTTATATCTTTATTCGTTTGGAAGAGACATCATTTCGCAGGTTTTTGTCCGATATCTCTGAAACTACTTTATGGGTTTAACCGTATTTTAAACAATGTACGGCAGTATTTAATAGTGTAATTAATTTGTAAAGTTATGTCTAACTGAGAATCACACAAAAACTATATTTTGCTGAAACCTTCCATTTTTAAGATAATTTAATTATTTATCTTTTAGTATATACGTGTTTTGTTAAAATACCTTTTGTTTTATGTGTAATAAATTAATAATGCGTCTAGTTTGGGACAGCGCTCCTTGATGGGCGAGCCATATTACTAGCTGGACGTAAGACGCGTTGCGTGAGCTCAGCACAGAACACGCAAGCTAACCACTCAAGGCCATTGGCATATTATATCTGCGTCTTAAATATCCGATTTCAGATAATGAATTCGTTTTCAAAATCCGTTTTTAGTAATATCGTTTAGTAATATTATTCGGTTGTAAGTGCATTGATCAAAACTATACATACAAACAAATAAGTAGGTAGTTGCTTACGCAAATCCATTCTTGCCGGGGTTTTGCGAAATCGGTTTACGTCTATGGATTATCGATGTGATTCGATTTGTGACTAAAACCGTATTGATGTATCTGACGCATGTCTAATAATATACCTACTTATCGTAAAATATCTACTTAAAGAAATAAATATTCATCATTATTTTATTTTAATTCGCCATTGGCCTAGAAACTTATTTCATTTGTCTATAAATAACTTTAATTATTTTATAAGTCAATACACATGGGGAAGCCTAAACACATAGACAGATCCTTTTGAAATCATTGCCTAAACACCACCCCACGGTAGATATCTATTTAAATTCCAACTGAACATTAAGTGCTCAGTTTTCACCCAATTACGGGACTCAATTCAAATTGAAACGAAGTGAGGTTATTAAAAAAATGAAGCAATCAGCAAGAACTGGGGTGGTTGGTCTTTAAGAAGGATATTTTCGGAAAACGCTGATGACTTGGACATTATGAGACCGAGATTCCTATTAAGATAAGAAACATTAGTCTCACTTTAGACCCGTTTGGACGCGCCTAGTGCTTGCCCGATAAAAAATACTGTGGCCAAGTTGTGACATCCTCTTTATCCTATTACTCTTTGGGGAGGATTTTATCGGACATAATTATGCTGAGCACGACATGTGTTTTAGGCCCGGTTTACACAGCGATGATCGGTACGATGTGTAAGTTTAGGTACTCCATCAATTTGGGAGCTCGTGGCAGTTTTAAATTGCATTTTTGTTTTAATCGTATGAACAGCCGGCATGTTTACCCTTTAACTTTCATCGTAATAATGTATCGTAGGACTGATCATCGCTGTGTGAACAGGGCCTTAGAGACATGATAGGTATGTAACTTTTAGTTCACAATTTTTCAAGTTAAAACCCTTCAAAAACCCTAGCCGCAAAAAGGTGCTGTGAAACTGGTTTCATTCATAAGAATTTAGGGTTGAAGAGCAACCAAACATCTGAACTAAAACTCGCTCAAAGTTAGAGCAATTTGTGTTAAAACTTTATGAGTTAGGTATCTTTCGGTCAAGAACGGATTTAATTCTATACTAATTCCTTTATCTCGCCACGCCATTCCCTTCACTCTACTCGCCGAACCACTAGCCCGTTCAAACGGATCACAAAGTAGATATTATTTCACGAATCCCGAGTTATATGACCGCACTGCGAGGATATTATTCATTAGGGAAAATGAAATTTTGACCTCCACCGCCATGGCGGTTTAATGCCAAGCCGTCCCAATTTACAAAGCCACTTTTGACTGCTTTACCAACATTTGGTGTAGAGAGTGACCTATTAATTTGTGATTATATGAATTAATTCCTTTCATGTAGTCCCTTTGTGTCCATTGAACGGCTAGGGTCTGTGTACCTACTTATTTGAGCAGAATATTATTAGACTTTATAATATATTTTTCGGGCAAAGGAATATTAAGCATCATGCTAGAAGTACCTATGTCTGATATACGCAACCTCTGTGTGGGTACCTCAATGGAAATTATTGTTTTAGATTCTGATTCTGTACTCTTTGAATCATTGAACCTTTTTGCCTACGTAACTTTTAGACAGATATAACTTTTTATTCTGAATACACTTTCCGAATAAGATTCCCATTCCCATTGTATTTTTATTTCTCATACTCGGAAAGTACCTACCTACCTAGTTTTTGTTTGATCCGAGTAGCGGTTGGAAGACGCTGCTTCCCATCTTTGGGCAGGAAAGACTCATAGTAATTGCTCTAGAGCGGGAATGAACTTTAAAAATAGAACTAGCATACCTATGTAGTCGCTACGAAAAATGTTAGTAATTAAGAAAAATATCGATTAAAATATAAAATAAATGCTGCGGCCTTGTGTTTATCAGCCAGTGTGAATAAAAAAATAGGTACACCTATTAGGGTCAGTTCACACCGCGACGCGACGCGACGCTGCGCACACTTTAAACAAATATCGACTTTATTTTCTTCACGAAAATGTATAATTTCAGTGCGAGCGTGAACGCGTGTCGAAGTACGCAGTCATGCACGGGCTGCGCAGCGCGTGTTTTACCTTCTCAATTAATTTTAAATAGGTACTACTCATGTTATTCGTAGCAATAAAATTTATTTAGCAATTTTTTTTTAGTTTTTCTAGATGTTTTAATATTCTAGAAAAACTAAAAAAAATTAGCCCTCTATTATCAACTTTATATTTCAGTTAGTTTATACGATCTAAATACCCAGTCAATGGTGCCGATTCTCTTGTACACCGGACTAAACTAACTAAACTATCACTAAAATTCCTTATTTTGGCTATGAGAATCATAAATTTGTAGTAGTCTCTAAATTTAAAAAATATTTTGACACAACTAAATCGAATTTGAGAATTGCGACTCCACGTGGTACATACTTGTTTGCCCTACCCCGTGATTTTTTTTAGAGCCGGAGGCGCGCAGTGGGGGCAGCCTCGACGTGTTTTATATGGAATTTTTCACTTTTTGCATGGAAAAAAAAAAAAAAATTACCTACGTGTTGAGTATTAGGGGTATAAGGGTTTCATAAAGGCGGTCGAAAATTTCATTATTTTTGCGATAGGACACCATTTTCGAGATATAAGCAAAAGAAAAGAAAAAAATCCAGTACAGTACTGTTTTTGCACCCGAAGTCGAGATGTTCGTGTGAATTGTAGTTCATGACAACTAATAACACACCATTTTCAGTGGCGATAAAAAATGGTCAGAATTAGTTAGAAAATTAAAATTTTAGGTGAAAAACGTCAAATTCAGAATAGCAAAATTGTCATTTTCACTAAATTAAAATCTCAGTACAATCTTAGTGCTGTCAAACTAAAGTAGAGTTAAGTTGTGCCACTTTAGTCTATTTCAGAATGGGAAATCATCGTTTGACAGGAGTAAACTAAATTTTGGTGATTTTTAGTCTAGTTTAGACGCATTTGTGACAAGAGAATCGGCACCAATAGCCATAATTATGGAGATAGTAACTATAAGGACTGCGCGTCCTTATACATATAATATTACCGGGTCGAACAAATAAAATATATATTTCGTTTATATGTAGGTAATAAAATCAATCAATCAATTTTCCAAGATGGCGCACTCTGTCAGCACTTCAAGCTGACTCTATTATTTTCAACCGACTTCAAAAAGGAGGAGGTTCTCAATTCGGTTGTTTTTTTTTTTTTTTGTTACTCGATTACTCCGCCAATTATGAATTGATTTTGATGATTCTAATAGTTCCTGTCACTGTACTTTACATAGCAGGTAATGGGTATTCAAATTTTTGTGGGGGTTTTGTGTAGGTACCACAACTAAAAAGTGAAAAATAAAAACTTTTTCACAAAAAATAAAACCGACTTCCAAAAAAAACACTACAAAGTGAAAAATAACTTTGATTTCGGAAGTCGGTGGCAAAAAAACGAAAATAAAACCCCAAAGACACCGACTTCCGAAATCAAAGTTATTTTTCACTTTGTAGTGTTTTTTTTGGAAGTCGGTTTTATTTTTTGTGAAAAAGTTTTTTTTTATATTCTTAATACGAAATAGTGTTTATCGCATAATAATTATGCCATCAGATCAACTTATACAATATTCATGTAAGCTGCTTGCAGGAAGATCTCTACAGTACCATATCTACCCCAATCTGCTAAAAACTTTCCTAGAAATACTTATCTCACGCTTAAATTAATCCCAGCCACTCAACCTTAGTACCACAGATTATGTTTAAATACCTTACCTACAATAAAACGTCGCCCTACCATGTCACAGTTCTTGTTCTCCAATCTACTTGTGTGAATCTCGAAAACTACGCAAAACACGTTTGAAATACAATAAACGTGTGTACTCTCGAACAATGTTGAGAATACGCTTCTGAGAGACACAATGATAGGCTGTGGACAGAATGCTGCTGGCCTCAGAAGGCAATTCACAGAAAAGGCAGACTCGTACCCAAGTCGGTAGCAGTCAAGTCCACAAACGGTGGTTCATGGATGGCTTTCTTCAGTCTATCGTCGTCATTATTTGCCTAGCCTTTTCCCAATTATGTTGGCTTCCATCCTACCAGAGGCAGCCGGATACAGGTTTTTACATGGAGCGTTTGCGTATTTGACCTCCACAACCTAATCAACCAGTCTTACCTAAGGGTATGGGCAATACGATACCCCTTGGTAAGACTAGTTGACAACCTTTCGGGTTTATGACTGTCAATGATCACGGCACGCTCTAAAATGACAGCTGGGAGCCGTAATTGGCCCCACCTGTCATTTTAAAACGTGCCGCGATGGTAAAATTTTTATTTATTGTTTTTGCTGTCGGCACGCCCAAATTGTAAAAAGCCAAGTACCTGTAACCTATTATTCTTCACTCTTCGTTGCTATTAAAAACGCCTTCACCCTTTGGCAGGTATCTCTTCGACTTCATTTACGAAACCGATATCAAGATAAGGCTCAATTCTATTGTAGTCGGTGCTAAGCATAGAGCTATTTAAATCTATGCATCAAGAAGTGGTACTTATTCTAAGCTGCTTTGTAGACGCACCTTAACCACACTTGATATTATAAACTATGGAAACTAGCACAACTAAAGAAATTAGATATATTTCACAGTACAATGTCTTACATTTTATATGTTAAGTGCGAGTTCGTGTAGAACCTGGATTTATGAGGAGGCGTGTTTAATTTTGTTAATTAAATGGTAAAGGGTTTGATGAAGGATGCCTTCTTAGAAATTAAGTGTATAAAATACTTGGAAATTACATAATTAGTTGTTGTTTTGTGACTCCTGCAAAAACATCACTTTGGTATTTACGTGAAGGTAGACCTCCTTGAAGAAAATTGGAAATAATGGTGTAAAGTTAGGTGTTGTGATAAGTTCTTGTTCCTTTTTAAATGAGAAGAGGCATTTGTCTAACACCTGGAAAAATATAAGCAGGCTGAATGTATTATAGATACGGAATAAAAGGAATCTCTAAAAGACCCTCAATTTTACGATTATCTGAAAGAATACTTAGCATAGGTTCTATAAAAACTGAGGAATACGTAAGCGGGTGAATTTAAATAAATTTCAGTAGAAAGGTATACTGCGTTTGGTTTGATTACAATATTTATGAGGACTACCTACGTTTAGTTGGCGCGTGACTCAAATTTCACCCCTTTCTCTACGTCCAGGGCGCTAGCTCGCAATTACTTCGGAGCTACGAAACGGGGAAGGTGGAAGACGGTGCGATGATAAATTATTTAGTTTTAGTTTTCAGATGAGAGCGCCTAAAGAGCCTCATCCAAGAAGACTTGGTCATTTCAAGTAGAACGTCTTCTTCATGAGTGTACTCACAGAGTTTTGAGACCAGACTTGCTTGGGCATCACAGGATCTTCATAAATCTTCAAGTTTACATCAAGCTTCAGCATTATTTTTAGTCTGTTAATTGAATAAATTATAGTTAAACTAGTTTTATATTGTTAAACTAGTTTTAAGTTCTTATAATGTAACTGTTTGCTGTTCCTTTCAATAATAAAAAAAAAAAAAAAAAAAAAAACCAGATCTTCTTAGTAGTCAATTTTGGCTCCCATACCAGCTTTAGCAAAAAAATGTTGAGCCTCAACGTATTCTTGAAATCCAAATAGTGTTGAATGTTACAGAAGTAATCTCAATAGCTTTCAAAATACCTCACCATCACATTACCGCTCAGCAACTTGTGCCAAAATTATAAGTAAATACCAGCTACACAAAAAAAGCTCAGATCCCAAGATCACTTCATACGTCCAGGTTGGCAATACCGCATCCATAAATCCATACATATATACGAAGAACACCAGAGTATATTTGCATTGGATATTTTCCAGTTCAATCTATTCGGATCGGGTGCGATTCCGTAACTTCGCTTCTGTGAAGGTGTATATATATAGATTGCTTAGAATACAGGATAGTTGGTATTTGTAGGGGAACATGAAGGTGTGAAGGTAAGGAAAACCAAGAGTAAGGAGATTATGTTTTTTTTCTCATAACATCCTGCACCATTTCTCATACGCCTGTTTTTCTCCGAAGGTTTGGGCAGAAGTGTGTCTGCCTCGTTGGTCTTGGGTTTGATTCCCAGGTCGGGCAGTGTTATTGGGTTTTATTATTAGGAATTTCTTAGTAGCAGCCCGGAGTTTGTAAATTGGCGGTGTGATAATTATCCCCGTGACTCGAAGAGCACGTTAAGCCGTTGGTCCTGCACCTGATCTCTCGCCATCCCATCGGACTATGAGAGAGAAGGGAACCTGTGTTTGCGCACACACTTGTGCACTATATCTTCATATTAAATGGGAGAGCCTATTGCCATCAACCGGGCACATATCCAGACTCAATAGCATGTTGCCCGACTTGGGAATCGCACCCAGGGGTCACTCCAGTTAGCAGTTGCGCTTGCGACCAAGTCTTACCAAGGGGTATCGTGTTCCCCAGTACCTAAGGGTTAAGGATTGTGGACGTCAGATATGCAGTCGCTCCATGTAAAATAAAGGTATTAGAAAGAAAGAAAGAAAAATATTTTATTTAGGACACGCAAATACAAACTAATAATAATTTAAAAAATCCCCACCGCCGTATCTCTACGTTGACCTCGTGGTGGGGCTTGGGCGCTCCGAACTCCAGGTCTATGCGGGTAGAGTTTTTTTGCCGGAACAGGTCTGGAATGAGGAGCCAAGAGAGATATAGAAACCCGCAGGGCAGCATGTGGCGAGCTGTTGAGCAAATGTGCTCGGAGGAAGGAAGTATTCCAGTAAGATTCTGGTAGGGATCTCTACCGTACTTCCGGGATTGTCCTGATAGCCGTGGAATACCGCTCCACTCCTTGGAAATATAGCCCCATTGTCGCTTCAATACTTTGTGCTAGCGACCGTTTTCGGGCCCATTATTGAGTGTGCAAGTCACCCCCTGCCATTTTACCTGTTTATTTTATAAAAGATATTGGTCAGGCAGGGGCCATAGTATTTACATGGTTCTAGATAACCAGTTTACTTAGCCACCCGAACCCATCTTTGTTTCCATATCTTGCAATAGTCCTGCATTATTGCAGGACAACCCCCGGTTAGCCGGGGGTTGTCCTTGGGTGCACTAGATTAGTGCGTACAGGGATAATCGTCGGTTAGTGCCTCGTTTCATTAGACACGTCTAACGGGCCTCTGCGAGTTGGCTTCGGCCCCTCGTACGCCTTCCAAAGGTCCGGAAAAATGAAAACAAAATAATGTAAAAATAAAATAAAAAAGGAGCATACAAAAACGAATAAAATAATAACGACCTGTGACCATAATACGGCGATATTAAAAAAAAATCTACCGCGCTCGTATTCTGATAGGGCCCACTGTGTTGCCACGGACACACCTACGGACTTAGATAAATCCCACTAGGGGATTACAAAAAAATAAAACAGTAAAAATAATAATAAAAATATAAATAAAAACCGAAACTATGTCAGCAGGTCAACCCACCCGAAACTGTCAAATTTTACCAACCAACTCAGCAGTATTCAGCTCCATCCGTTTAGACTGGAAACCGACCCCAGCATAAATGGGAAAAGGCTAGGCAGATCGATTGCTCATCTCACGTAAAAGAAACCCATCTTATCCTGTCATAACATCATCAGTATTCCATCCCAGCATAATCTTGTTTTACCTCAAAAATACAAATATTTTACCCATTACACAAACAAAGCATAGATTACCCTTGGAAAGACTTCCGTATCAATACCGACGCTGATTATAATTTCGCCCACGCCCACGAGTCGAGCCGATTGAATCCGAGCCATATTTTTATTAGAAGAGGCGCTGCAGAAAATCGTATGGTTATTCCGGATAGTCTCTAGCACGTACGATGTACAGAGTAGGAAGGTGTTTATAGTAAACAGAGGCTAGCAACTATGGTTAAATCTTCTTAACATACATACAATCATACATAAAAATAAATAATATCGAAGTTTGCAATGACAAAATAACAGATTTATACAAAAAAAAATATGCATACGAGGTACTTACCATTGCAACGAAAAACAATTTTTTGACATTTTTGTCTGTCTGTTTGTTCCGGCTTATCTCCGAAACGGCTGGATCGATTTTGAACGGACTTTCACTAGTTATCGGTATGTAAACACGATAGAACAAAAGAAAATTGATTTTCTCAACTCATACTTCAAATAACAACAATACAACCAGGGCCTCAAGTCTGCTATTACAATAGTGTCAGAATGGTCTATCATTGATTTCATAATTGTTGATTTTGACAAGTTTGGTAATCTACTAACATATTGGCGTCATTATGACTTTCCAATGGTCAGCCACTGACACTCCATTGAAATAAATGGCATCTATTGGTAATCTCGTACATAATGAAAAATGAATGACTGACTTAGGCGGTAATCTGCAAAAAATTTGACAGTTCCTTTGATCAGTGACCTACCATGAGAACGTCATTGTGCAGTCATTTCTTTTAATTCGTTACGAGTATCGTGTTTGTGGAATACAATGATCAACCAATGATCGACCATTATGAATTTAGCAGATTACGAACTTTTAGCAAAATGACAATGGGATCGTGTTGGAATGACGAATTTATAAAAATAGCAGACTAGGGCCCCAGCGCGGTTGACCCCAAAAAAACTTCAAATCATATTTTTTATACGTGTTTAGACATCTATAACCATCACACGTTTTGCAAGCCAATTTAATCTGACCCTGTATATAAACCTATGTAGGTATCTCATATAACGTAAAACATATACCTACTTTATTTTGTCACAGGAACTATATGAAAAAGAATTCTCAAATCTGATTGAAAAAGTCTACGTGCGTTCATTTACGGACCGATTCACTAGGCTAGGTATTAGGGTCTAGAATATTTTTCTTATATTCTTCCTCAACATGTCACGTCATTTTGTACGCTATGTACAAAATATTGAAAGATTGAGTTACATTCCCAAAGCTGTTTCATTTTCTGTATTATTTCCAACTAGATATCCCCTTTTCGAAAATTAATTATTTATTGTTAAACAATATTTAGATAAATATTCGGGCCATGTTTCTATCAAGGGATATATTTTTCATATCTACAGTGGTGGAATTTAGAAAAATACTTAAGTTGTTTGATAATATTAAGACACAACAAATGTATAATAGAAATAAATAAATGTATAATATAATATATATTTAATCCAGTTATCACTTTCCGTGTGTAGGTGACCTAGAACATTTTAATGGTAAGTAATTAAAATTATATGTACAATATAATGTATATTATACCACTGCCATGTCCTTGTTTTGTTTTTTGGCGTAGTTAAATATATTAATTTTAGAAAAAAAAAAAAACTGAATTATTATAATGAAATATTTGGACTAGTATCATTAACCAGGAAGAAAACAGAGGAATACGTTAGTATTGAATGAACTCCAGCGACCACGTGACCGCGTTTCCCATTAACACATAGTGTCATCCACGAAAACGCGTACCTACGAGCTTCTTCCTAAACGCTTATGATGGGACTACATTGTCCCGATAACGCGCCCTCTCTGTCTTGTCAAGCGGTGTGCGAGAGAGAGTGCACCATGTTTACTTCGCTTTATCGCGACAATGTGGCCCCCGCATTACATTAAAAGAGTGCAACATTCTGCTAGTGTTTAAGTATTGTCAATACACATTAATTAGCTATGAGTGGGTAGTTAGTAAACACGACAAAACTGAAACACTAGCGGTACGTTGCACACTTGTACTGTATGTAAATGAAGACATTAGAAGCCTCTGTTTCGCTTCACTACTCTTTGCGCGGTTACAGGTGCATGTTGGTGCAAATTGAACCTACCTGACTCGAGTATACATACCCGGCTTCGAGTGGGATTACCGTTCTCTGCACTCAATTGTTCAGTTGGATATTTACGTGGGCTAAATTAGCATACAAATGTAAGAACTGTGTTTAGAATTTAGTATTAAATACGTTCATATGAAATGTCACGATATTTTACGCTCAAATGCTATGAAATGCTATTATGATATCCAATTTTTTCTCACTTTACATAATCATAGGAGCATGAACACGCAAATGTAGGTAGTCACAGGACTTAAAAGTCATCTCGACTTATGCCCATGGATCCACTTATATTTATATAGAAAAATACTATATTGCCTTTATCACTTCAATTATTATGTGGAATCCTGTTAATCCTGTATTTAAACTGATTATTTCATACCAAGTCTCTCCTCCAGACGCGCTTCACTTTTCAACCGTTTTTTTTACATTAGTGACTACCTCAATACTGATGACACAGTATAATAAAGTAAAAGTATTATGTCTCGGCAGTTATCTCGAAATAATTACCTCGGTAGATAAACCTTTTGCATCTGAGCGTAACTGTTGCGCATTCGATACTATTGCGTACTGATATACACTGAGATTTCGAAGCGCGTCCTTTCGGTCGTTTTCTATGAAGAAATAAATACTGTTACTTATTTACACTGTGCTGATGTGCATGAGATAGTGTTTACATAATTTAATAAATAGATGGACTACAAGTACATACATCAAAACGACTATGACAGGTAGTTTAAAAATACTGTTTTACAAATAAGCGTGATAGTTATAATATGTCTAACAGTAAAACAAAAGATGGAAAGACTTAGAAGAAGAAGAAAAAAAATAGGAAATTCCCAGATAGAAAAGGCTTAACAGTGCTTAACAGATACAAAGAAACGGTAACTTCCACAAATCAGAGAACAAACGTTATTACGTCCACAACTATAATCTTGTTTTTATATCGACCTATAAAAGTTGCAAAGAAAAATACAGAAACATAAGGATAAACACAGTTTTATCGCTCATTAGATCGCTGTGGTACGTTTACATTGGTCGAGTAAGTAGGCTAGTTGGGAGGTAGAATACCTTCTGAAAATGCCATTATTAGCCTCGTAGTAGTCGCAGTACCTACCTACAATGAAAATACTCTGCTTAGAGCTTAGATAATAATCTTGAATAAAGCTCCTAAATTGGCTGCCTCAACTAGATTTGTATCTACTGTACTACGCTCTTGCAGATTAGGTATTGCAAGGGGCTACGATATGTGCAATTAGTGAGGTTGGTCTTAAAAATACGGTGATACTTATTTTTTTTATTTGTTGAGGTATAAAATGTTGATCATGCAGGGAAATTAGGACAGTGGACGTGTCCAATGCCCTTTAATTTCCTGCTTTGTTATCTTCAAGCGATTGTTGCATAGTAATTTACCCATATTTCTAATACCAAAACAGAAAATTAACCGCGTGACTCGTAACATGCGTGCGGGTTTAAATCTAATTTATTTTGGAACTGTTTATCACACTAGACTGGTTTCTAGTTTAATTCATAGGGCCAGTGGCCAGTGTCTAACTATCAGTACTCGACCACATACTAGACTATGTTCCCTACTTAATCTAAACGCTCCTTAAGATCGCTATGTAACAACAATAAAAGAACGGTCATTGTTTCCGAGACATTACACCAAGGCGTGGTAACTACCCAACGGTGATATAGATCGAATTATGAGTATTTATATTTGATTAGTACGATCAATTTGGATTTGGTGGAAGTTTTCCTATTTGATTAGGATGAGGGGAAGATCGACCTTTTTATTCTGTGTCATAAATACAAGAGTTATGTTACGTGTTTTAAGATGTGGGTAGATGCGTCCTTTTACGTCCTTTGTCTCTTTTTCTTGCCAGGTTTTTGGATGAACGTTCTTGAAGTCGTAAAAGCGTTCATCCAAAAAGCTGGCAACGTCGCAAATAGCTGTCAAATATTTACCGGTTTTGATTAATTTGGCAACATCTGTATGGAAATAAGAAATATGGCTAACTAGTGAACTATGTAGAATATTAATAATGATTTACAATTATAACACTGAAATTGATGTTGTAACCGTTTTTACATCTGTTAGGTTTCAATTTATTAATACATATTTGTTGGATATTGTACTGGCAACACCCAAAGATTCGATATGTCAGAATGGCGGAACAACGGCTTCTGGGTCGGGCGCTCACGAGGTTACGACGTGCTGTGTCGGTTTAAAAATATAGATTGGCAAAAGATGGTTGGAGATCTACTGTAAATTAAGGTAACCTATTAGTCTTATTGTAAATATTCGAATATTAAATAAATAGCAGTGATATTATGTGGGAAATCAGGAGATGTGATGGTATGGTGTAGAATATTGAATTTGATGTTGGCAAAGAAATATAAATTAATGACAAAATATTTATCTTGCTGTTTCATTTTATTTTTCTTATCCCTGAAATATTATAAATATGTAATTTTATTAAACAGTTTTGGATTATGATATTTGGGTAACGACTTTAAGATTCATTTGGGGATTAGTATCTATTTTGAGGTTTAATAATTATATTCGGAATTAAATTAGATATTTTAGAGCAAGGATAGTTTTTATTACACATCTATAACTAAATATTCTGTGTTACGATATTAATTTATTAACATTTCATAATCAATATTTTAATTCACTAGTTAACCACGATCTGCGGACGAACTTTTTGATTATAATATAATGTCGGAGACGGTCATTAGTAGGGTCACTAAACGAAGCGTGGCACTTGACCCGAGTGGTGGCAGCACTAACACTCGGGTAACTTCGTGCTACGACGGAGCCTAGAATGGAGAGACGCCATGGCGAGCCTTCTTGCTTTCCGACCGTGACAGAGAAGAGAACCTCCAGTCAAGGAACTGTCATACGTTTCGTTTGGCTTACATTATTATTGTGACTATTGTTATTAAATGTGATTATTGTGCATTCAGTGTATTCCTTTGCTCGATCACCCTAATATCCGCCCGCATAATGCCTGAAGACGGTGCCAATCTATGGTGCCAATAATGCTCCTGTCCCGACATTAACTTGTATATTATTATTATTATTTTAAGTCTGTAAGTTTTTAAATCATACAAATTGGGTACCTTTATGCCATGATTTACCAAACAAGGTTAGCCATATTTCCATACAGTAAGATTGCCAAATTAATCAAAACAGCAAAATATTTGGCATTTATTTTATAAATGCCTTTCAGAATGCACGCTACACACGTATTTGTATCGTGTAGATCCATTCAAAGAATTGATCAATATACTAATTTACAAATAGACTAATTTTAAGAGCTGAATTTCCACCTGTGACAAACAATAAATAAATCTTGAATCTTGAATCTTGAATCACTTTTTTCAACCTGTGGTACCCAGGAGATACTACTAAGAGTTTTTGTCAAGAAGGTCACCAATTCGTCTGCAAATAGAATGGTGGTAATGATTATTGTAATCTTTGTAGGTGTGAAGGAATGGTTACTGAAGAACTTGGTATAATATCCTAATCGTACGATGAACGATGAAAAAATCAAGGATCTGTGGAGGTAAGTATCTACATACCCTACTAATATTTCTAGCTGGGCCTGCTTTTTCACCCGCATGAGTCTTTAATCCCGTGGGAATATGGGAATAAAATGTATTACTATCCTTTAATCTAACTCAGGTCATGGTCTACCCTACCTTTTTAGGCTTAATGATAGACAACAAACTCACGTGGAAAGAACAAATAAATAAATAAACTCACTTTAATATTCAATCTGTCTAGCCATTTCCCAACTATATTGGGGTCGGCTTCCAGTCTAACCGGATGCAGCTGAATACCAGTATTTTACATGGAGCGACTGCCTATCTGACCTCCACAACCCAGTAACTGGGTAACACGATACCCCTTGGTAAGATTGGTTGTCAGATTTTCGGGCTTCTGACGACCCGTAACGACTGTCAAAGATCCATGAATGACAGCCGGGACCAACGGCTTAACGTGCTTTCCGAGGCACGGAGGTGTCTCCGTATACAATGTAAAAATAGTCACTCATCCACAGACCAACTCCGGCAAGCGCTTAACCTAATGGATCGACCGTGCGGCAGTTATTACTTAGCCACGAGCTCCTCAATCTGAACTAATATTATAAAAAAAAATACTAGATTTTTTGTAAGTTTGTATGTTAGTTTGTAATGAATAAACTCAAAAACTACTGGACCGATTTAAAAATTATTTCACCTTTCACGGATTAATATGTATGTATACCCATGCTAAATTACAGCTTTCCAGTACTAAGAGGTTCCGAGCTAAGCCGCGGACAGACGGACGGACATGGTGAAACTATAAGGGTTCCTTGTCTACTACGGAACCCTAACTAGGTAATGTAATCATGAACCTATTAACAACTTTCAAAATACCATGTCCTCTGAAAATTGTGTAAAAGCATTACCTACGATGCTCAATACTTCCCGTACGACATTCTAAGAGGCTCTTGTGTTCCGCCGCCATTAATTTAGGCGGGAAACAAAAGGCAGACAGCGATTGGCAAAGTTTCGCTTTTGATCAAACTTTTCATATTAATAGCAACGCTAAAATGTAGTCTTTGCCCTTATGTTCTGCCGGTATTAGGCACTTTGTTAAAGGATTCCCCTTGTCTTCGGGTTCTCTGTTATTAGTAGTTATTGTTTTGGTTTGTTCCTTTTTGAAGTAGGTATTTATTGGATTAATTGGTATTTGAATTAGTTATTTAAAGAGTTCTTTGTAGTTAGTGTTGTTAAAATTCGTTTTATTTATAATAAATACTGGTTTAAGTAAAAGCTCCGACTCAATCTCTACAACTTCTTCTCATCTCTCGAGGAGCTCGTGGCTAAGTAATAACTGCCGCACGGGCTGGCACGGGTCGATCCATCAGGTTAAGCTACGCTTGCCGGGGTTGGTCTGTGGATGGGTGACCATCTTTACATACCGAGACTCCTCCGTGCCTCGGAAAGCACGTTAAGCCGTTGGTCCCGGCTGTCATTCGTGGATCTTTGACAGTCGTTACGGGTCGTCAGAAGCCCGAAAATCTGACAACCAGTCTTACCAAGGGGTATCGTATTACCCAGTTACTGGGTTGTGGAGGTCAGATAGGCAGTCGCTCCATGTAAAATACTGGTATTCAGCTTCATCCGGTTAGACTGGAAGCCGACCCCAATATAGTTGGGAAAAGGCTAGGCAGATGATGACTCAATCTCTACAATTCGGTACATACTCGTATGTCGGTACTTAATCTAATTAAGAAGTGTTCTTGCTTTTCTTGCCTTTCTTTTATAGGGGTAGGTACGTACTTGAATAGGTGGAGCGTCTGTTATCTCTGGCTGCAGCTAACTTCAACGACTGAAGACACTGGCTTTACTGAAAAAATAATAATGTATGCTGCAGCTTCTAAAAGTTGGCAACGTCGCAAATAGCTGTCAAATATTTACCTGTTTTGATTAATTTGGCAATAATACTGTATGCAAATATGAAATATGGCTAACTAGTGAACTAAAATATTGATTATGAAATGCGATAATTAATATCGTAACACCGAATATTTAGTTTTATATGTAAAAAAAAGTTTTTGGAAACTTTCCAAATGCCATTTTTACACCTAAAACGGTGACAACATCAAATTTAGTGTATATGAATATATTTATATGAATTGCAATTCATTATTAATAACCTACATTACCATTTTATATTTCCCATGGAACTAGTAGGTATGTACTACGTACAACTGGAAGGTTCACTCTGATTAAAACGCGAGCCTAAAGAGAGGTTTCAAAACTTCACCCGTCCTTGTCTAAGTAGGGTAACCATATTTTATGTAATTGATAGGTACATCAATTTTACTAGGCCACCCATTGATGTATTAAAAGAGGTAGATACGGGACTTAGTCACAGCGCCTGGTCCTACCCAACTACGGGATTGCCCGTAGTTGGCACTCAGTCGCGCACGGAACATCGTAGATCACACAGCTCAGTTTTTTGTAATAAATACGCATCAAAATGACTTCTTGTGCAGCTAAACATTAATAATGCAAGAAAGAAAATAAGACACATGGGATTACCTACCACTCGTAAGTACAGCCAATAAATGTTAATTTGTTGAAAATTACAATAATATTTTGACGTTTGCTTCGCCATATTTGTGAGAGCGAGATAGATATTAAAACATGCGTGAAAGACACGATACGCACACAATGCGCGAGGTGCTAACGCGATTTCGCTCGCACGTCAGCGCCGTCTCCTATCTCTATCCTCGTCTATCGGTAACTGTAGCTTTGCGACTGTGAGATGACACTGATCACAGATGTGTGAGTTTCGGTGCATGTAGTCGTGCGCCGAGCCCAAGTTTACTGATTGCGATGTTAGCGCGTAACATATCTTCCTCCTTTTAATACATCAATGAGGCCACCTTATATAATTACTCTATAAACGCTCGTTGATTTTTGATGCTGTTTATGTTACATACCTTTTCATCAGTACCTAGTAGCATGACATTTTCAATCGTAATCACTAGGTATATCTTTAAAATTACAGCGATCACTCACGTCATCATTTTCCATCTTGTCTTCCATAGACTTAGGTAGACAGAAGCACTTACTAGTATGTTTTGAATTATCCCTAACGAAAAATCACCCTTTTTTTTTTTTTTTTGGGTGGTTAATCATCAAATGACCTCCCCCGCTCCACCCTGACCGGGAGGTCAGACTCTTACTGACTAAAACCCACCCGTGTCCCTTCAGTTGCCTGTGCATTGCCAGGGGCCACGGTATCCCTTTTGGACTTTCCCGCAACCCTGGCAGGCATCGGTCCCCATCAGACCCCTTCAATTGCTGAAATCTCTTTGAGGCGCGCATGGAACGCAATGCGCCGTCGACCCGGGGCTGGTCTTTACCGGACGGCGAAGTAGCCATTGCTCACCGTACGCAAGCCCGCGTCTACGGTGGCCGGGAATCGGCTATCGATTCCCGACGCCCAGGGCTTCTCCTCCTTCGGCGGCTAGGGGCGTGAGGGCGCGAATTTTGCCTCTCCCTCACGCGTTCCACCTCCTCTTTCGCGAGAATTACTGCTTCGCAGAAGGAGGCGACGGCCTCCCATGCCCTCTCGCTCCGTACCATGGCCTGGACCAGGGCCGGACGCGAGAGATCCCCGCCACCGATCGCCTCCACCGATCGACCGATCGACACGGTGGTGCTCTGCCCAAGCCGGGCAGACCTCCACCGAATGCTCCACCGTGTCCTCCGGGCGATCCACGCAGTAACCAGCAACAAAACATGTTATAAACAGCTATCTATCTCTATCACTCTTTGAGGTTTTGATTGCGCTAGATAGCTAGCTGTTTGGAACATGTTTTGTTGTCGGTGCGAAAGAAGAGTTGTAAGGATGTTTGTACGTTTTCAAATAAAATAATAGACAATACATAGAAACATACGTAGTATTTATTGAATGATTTAGATGGTATTGCTGCAGGTTTAAATTTCTTCCGAGTTACTGTCAGGTATTCTTCGGGTTTGAAAAAAATGGTGAAATGCAAGCTACATATTATTACGGATTTATCAGTCAGCTTTCCAGGCATAAGCTATAACCATTTTCTTCTTATTTCGGCATTCGAAGGTAATCTAGAAAAAAAAAACTGATTTGTAAGGCTCTGATTTTACATTTAGTATGGTGACCCTATTTATTACAAAAACATAAACTCACCTGCGAAAGGATATTCCACAATCAGGGTAAAATTCATTATGACACCCACTCACAGCACATATTCATATTTATATTCATTTATTTGCTCAGAATGTAGGTATTTACAATAGGATGGTTACGATATGAAGAATCCTTGTACATTCTACCATTTTGGCATGCAAACATTGATGCAGTTCATCATCAAATTCAATTCATTGAACATTTAAACATTTGATACTTAACTAAAATTTATCAGCTAGAAAATCCGATACGGAGTAATAACATTTATCTAATAGAAGGACAGTTAATTTCTTTTTGAAAATTGTTACTGGTTCCTCTTTTATGGAATTAGGAATGTGGTTAAAAAATAGCCAGAATGCAGAAAAGCACAGAAGGTATTCACCATTTTTCAAAAAACAACAGTCGCATCGGTTCTCAAATCGCATCAAAAGGTTCTGAATAAAACACACAACAACAAACGAGATGCCGCCATACATCAGCTGACATAACAACCATATTTGCCTGGCCATATTTGGCATTGCTAGTAATAAATTTATAATATTTACTAATTAGGTACCTACGGTGCTATTGTGAGAAATATTTTTGTTCTTGTTATGTAAACCTGTAAGCGAAAGTAATTCGTTTTAGTTCATATGCGGTACTCACATAAGTGTATCATAATAACTACAGCAAATAACTACGTTTTAATTAGCATTTCTTACAATCTTATTCTACTATAGGAATTAAATGGGTCCATATTGGCTCAACTAAAGTTCTTTACCCGAAATTGTTCTTCCTAACGATTTGTAATCCGAATGATCACTCTTCCTAAAATTTTATTCCTAAAGTTTTCATTCATACTATTTGTAGTGCTACCGGCGATGTTCATAACACTCATGTTTCCGAAAATTGTAATTAATAATATCATTAATGTAAATATATTTGAACTCCTACAGTTTTTTATCATAACGCTTTTATCCCTAAACATAATTACCATAATATTTTCTTATACCGCAGTTTTAACCGTACCTAAACCAATAACTATAGGACAGCCGGTCGATTCTGTAAAAATATCACCGTGAAAACTTAGGTGAAGTGAGTTTGTTTTTGCTTGGAACTGACACTATTGACAGCTCACTCCACGCTCACTTCACCTAAGTTTTCACGGTGAGATGGTTACAGAATAGCACTGCTGATTCGGTTCTGGCACTTCGCCGGCCGCTGCCGCGGCACGCTCGCTTCGCTCGCTCGGCTCGTGCATTGTGGTCACAGTTCTAACCTAACCTAAACCAATAATTATGAATAAGACCGATTCGTTTCTGGAACTTGACTGAATGACTGGAGCGTGACTCTGGCTTCCAAAAATACACCAATAAAAGTGATTATTTGAAAGCTATAGCCGCTAATATTAAACTAATGTAATTGAAAAGTGTATATGAAAACATGTATTTAACTACTTGTACCATGGTACTATTATTCTTATTGTATGTTATGTGACAATAAAGTTACGCAAAATTAATGTATATAATACTGATTATAGTGATACTATAATAGTGTAAAAGATGGTTATGTTGAGAAAATATAGGAAAACAAATAAAAGTATAATAGATGTTTATTGCTACTGACATTATGAAGTTGAATGCTTCGGAATTATGAACATTAGAGACAGAGTAGTTAGGAATTGTGATTGTTAGGATGAAAAATGTTAGGAAGAACATTTTCGGATTTCCAATTATCGGAGTTGAAAATTTAGGTGAACTTTGGCGCACCCGAATTAAATATTTAACATGGCAATCGTGCGAAAGAGACACAACGAAGCTTAAGTTGTTCTCTGTCGAGCCCGTTTTTTACTGTGTATTTGGTATATTCTAAAAACAACGATAAAGTCTTACAAATAGAGTTCAATTTAATTTGACAGGTTTTTACCAGTAAGCCTTCCAGTTGTACGTAGTACATATTAGTTCCATGATATTTCCATACATTAATGTTGCCAAATTAATCAAAACGGCGAATCATCTTTTTGTGACGTTGCCCACTTTCAGAATAAATATCCTTAACAGTAAGTGTGAAAACTTTTCTGTTTCTGAAATAAGAAACGAGTAAATTTCTCCTTTGCTCTATTGCTGCGTGTACAGTAATTACAGCAGGTCAGTGACCTTCCCATAGACTGATCGGTGTAGTTAGGTTCGGAACCTTAATTGTGTGAGCCCGACACGCTCTTGGCCGGTTTTTAGGGTTCCGTACCCAAAGGGTGAAACGGGACCCTATTACTAAGATTCCGCTGTCCGTCTGTCATCAGACTTTATCTCATGAACCATGATAGTTAGACAGTTCTGTTGAAATTTTCACAGATGATGAATTTCTGTTGCCGCTATAACAACAAATACTAAAAACAGAATAAAATAAATATTTAAGGGACATGATTTTCCCATACAACAGACATGATTTTTTTGTTTTTATAGATGATGGTATGGAACCCTTCGTGCGCGAGTCCGACTCGCACTTGGCCGGTTTTTTTATAATACCAGCTTTCCACCAACCACATACCCTGATGTAATGTAAACAATTCCATCAATGGTTCCTGTATTATGGTTTTCAGGTCCCACGGTACATCTATTGTGATCCAAACCGATCGGAGGCAGGTGGCAAGTCCGCAATGCGCCAAACCTTTTGTTTGACGACCGGAAGCCTGCCCGCCCTGTCTTTTGTCAATTGTTGATTAAGCGATTAATTTGTTGATTTTGGAATAGGAATTTTTAGAAGTTTTTTATAGTGTGTGTTGTCTACCTACTTAATGTATCTTGCCTTGTTAGGTAAGCATTTATCATATTATTTTTTTCTGAACTCTTCGGGGAAGCTCTTGGCCTGCATCATCACCTGATGGTAATTGAGGAACTGGCTATCTTACCTCTAACTACCGAAACACAACAATGATGAACATTATTGTTATGGCGACAGACTTAGATAAGATGGTGGTAGCTAGCCAGGCGGACTTAGAACAATCCAAACCGAGCAGAATTTTTTGTCCCCGCTGAGAATCGAACCCGGGACCTCTGGGACTGAGACAAGTGGTCTAACCACTAGACCACAGAGCCGTGAATGACTCCTCTTATAATTAGCAGAAATGACCACTATTTGTTTTAAAACTTAGCCAAAACTTATTTTTGTTGCTTAATCTAAGTGGCAGACGATAACTTAGTTTTTAAACATTCGTTCATAAAAGTTTTAAAATATTAGTGTTCATGGTTGTTCAAACTCAAACTCAAAACTCAAATTATTTATTCCAAATAAACCAATTACAGGTACTTTTGAATTGTCAAGTGATTTGTCAGTCAGAAAGATGAAGTTGCCCATTCCAAAGCGTAGTAAGTTCATAAGGAGAAGAACGGGCAAAAAACGCCATGGACACTCTTTTAAATCAGAATATTGTTACAAAATATTGGTTACATCATTCATGTTGAAATTATACATGTGAGAATAATGTAGAAAAACGTGCACGTTAAAAGCGTCCATAATAAAAATATAAAACAAAAATAATTAAAATAAGCTATGGCAGCTAAGAGATGACGAGTCCCCACTGACGGCGCCCGTTCACGAACATGACGCATGGATCAGCATCATTTAGCTCAACCATTTTGAAGGGAACTTAATGATCCAACACACACGCCACCACCAGCGAGACATTTGAGTGAGCATGGCATACTCTCAGCCGCCAGGGCACATCAAGTCAATGAAAGACGTACTCAGTAAATGGTAGATTTGGAATGGTATTTTTTGTTAAATAAATTGAGAAAATGTTAGTATGAAAAATGTAACTTCTTTAAAATTCTCCATACAAAACGCTGATTTCATAGGTGGGGACCTAATATTATAAAGAGGCAAAATTTGTTTTTGTTTGTAAGTTTGTATGTGTGGTTAGGTCCGGATCTACCAGTCGGTTTTGAAAAATTATTTTTGTGTTGGATAGCCCAATTCTTGAGGAAGATCATAGGCTCGCGGACGAAGTCGCAGAAGGTAGTTTTTTTTTAATACAGAGCATCTATTTAGTATAGCATAAGTTTTTAGCTTTTTTAAGTTTGTTTTAACAACGACTTTATTGTAACTAGTAAAATTGTTAGTATTTGCGCACGTCCGGGGAAATACTTACACCATTATGAAATTTTAATGTCTTTCTGCTGTTGTCTCATCGAAATGTCAAATTGACAAGCCCTTCTAGATGACATATCGCATGAAAAAGACACATGAAGCACGTCCTGTGGCTCGTGACCTATTCTGCACGAATTTTTAATCCGCAAAGGTTATCACTTGTAGGAAAACTTCAGGTCGGTAACACTCAAACACTTTCTACTTACTAGTAGGGTTAAAAGTAGGTAAGACCCACGCCCTGCATTTCCACGTTAAGTAGAACATGTGGGCACACAAGAGCTCAAACATTTCAATACCTCTGAGCTTTGAGGGATTTGCGTGCTTGTGGCGCTCAACGGTTTTAGGTGGGTGCTCTGTTATTTAACAATATACCAACGCCTTTTGTAGCTAGGATATCGTTGAATCTATACATCTTCTATACCTAAACATACACATAAATACATACAAATATATAAAATTTAAGTGTTTGTTTGGAATGTATGTATAGATAATAACAGTTTTTAGTACATGTTTAGGGAAGTATATACGGATTTTATAACAAAAAAACAATTATTACAATTTTTGCCTGTCTGTCGTCTGTTTGTTCCGGCTACTCTCCGAAACGGCTGGACTCATTTTGGCGGGACTTTCACTAGCAGATAGCTGTGATGTTATAAAGAGTAACTTATTTCTATTTTCTAATTGCTAATATAATAATCAATGAATTGCTAAATGACAAATTTTAAATTACTTGTTTTTACCAAAATAATGCCTTAAATAATATATGTATCTATAGTATACCAACTAATTCACAGAATAAAGCCCTCTTCCTCTCTTCTACTTTGCTGTGCCCCCCGACAGGGTCCACAATCATGTCTTTGAAAAATCTACCACCTAAGTTCACACTGTGGAATGCAAATAAATATTGAGTATTGAGTAATAAGGTAATAGCTGGTATTATATATATATATATATTATATTATACTCTTACTACTTCTAGTTTCTGAAAATCTATTTTTTTAAATTATAATAACAAATAATAGTAAATAGCTGACGTGGCTCAAAAGGCTGCGCAACTTAAATGGGACAGGGCAGGAAATCTGACAGACTGTGGGCCCAAATAGCACAGAACTGGTGCCCTCAGACAGTACTGAACTGGAGCTAAGTTCCTACTGTCAGCGTAGATTCAAAAACACGCATATAAATATCAAGCCTGTAATCCCAAAAACACGCATATAAATATCACGCCTCGATGGGCTAAGCAGAGGTGTATAGTAGGTACATCCAAAAACATGTCAGTGCTTTACTACTTTATTCCTGCTAAATCTGTGTTTTCGACTACCCAACTTAAAATATTTACTGTAATTAGCCAATTCGGCGTTATATGCAGTCCCTATAGGTACATGTAGGCATCCCTATTTTGCCGCTTCGAATGCGGCTGTGAGGAAGGGAATTATTATCATCCAGCCAATGTTCCAATCGAATGCCTCCGGAGATAACACAGATTGTGACTGTGCGGGGTCGCGGCAGACCACGTAGGAGATGGCGGGACGAGCTGGATAGGTTTCGTCAAAACTGAAAATGGTGAAAGGATTTCGTCAAAGATGAAAGGAGATGGAAGTGGAGGGAGGCCTTTGCCCAGGAGTGGGACAGCGTAGGCCAACAAAAAAAACTTAACCTAAAAGTCGTATAAAACATGTCCTACCTATAATAAAACATGTCTCAGAGATGGCCTGGTAATAATACATCATTGGCCATTTTGTAATTCCTTACATAATTTTGCATAACTTCCTGTTGAGTGTAACCATAGATTATACAGAGTTTTTTATTGGTAGTGACGCTTCGAAAAGTTGCCACTACATAATACGCAAAACGTTTTGAGGATGATATTCTCGTAGCATGTATGTTTCGTTTTTCTTTTATTTTAATCACATATAAATTGAATTATATTATTTTTCTGTAAGTACGCTGTACTGTGTACAGTACTGCTGTACAGTGCCGGTGCAGCGTCCTAGTTATTGTTTTTTGCTGCACCGAACGACGTCAATACGTCGGCGCCGGTTGTCGCTGAAAACCAGCGCTGGGGCTCTGTCGTGCATAGGGTCGCAGCATAATGCTGAGCGATAGCCGTTTTGCGTGGATGTGACGCATGTTTCCCGCAACCTTTTCTAATTTTATTTTGTGTAACCTCTTTTTTGCGTCATGTTTACCGCAAATAAACGTATTTTCTTTCTTTCTTTCTTTTCTTTCTTTCAGATGTAGGTATTAACTATATTTCAGACATTTATATCGTAACTGAAAGAGTTTTAGACCACACTTTATTAAACAACAAATTCTCACACTACCAGCAATATATACATACTGCAAAGTTGTATATTCGTTAGGAAAAATAGGCACCTCTTCAAATGTAATATCGAGCTAAATGAAAACTATAACCGGCGGAACAAGAATATACTAATACTGCCCATCACAAACTTAAAAGCTATCGGGAAAAGCCCCTACTCAAGACTAGCAAATATATTTAATAAGCTACAGGAAAGTTTAAAATCCCTACCAAATGACTCAATTTTCTCAAAGCAGTTGAAGTCTCTGTTAATAAAGAAAGCCTACTATACCGTTGAGGAATTTAAAGCTGACAGATTGTGAATCGATTGACCTTGTAATAATATGCTTGACGTACTTAAATGTGGAATAATAAATGACTTTATTTTAATATGCGTACCTATAATGACTAAAATGAATGAACAAATTAATAATAATGATTTATTTGAAACAAAATGTAATAATCAAAAATAACTAATGTTTATTAAAATGTAATGAATTGTATTATTTTGAGGAGCTCGTGGCTAAGTAATAACTGCAGCACGGGTCGATCCATCAGGTTAAGCTACGCTTGCCAAGGTTGGTCTGTGGATGCGTGACCATTTTACATACCGAGACTCCTCCGTGCCTCGGAAAGTACGTTAAGCCGTTGGTCCCGGCTGTCATTCGTGGATCTTTGACAGTCGTTACGGGTCGTCAGAAGCCCGAAAGTCTGACAACCAGTCTTACCAAGGGGTATCGTATTACCCAGTTACTGGGTTGTGGAGGTCAGATAGGCAGTCGCTCCATGTAAAATACTCGTATTCAGCTGTATCCGGTTAGACTGGAAGCCGACCCCAATATAGTTGGGAAAAGGCTAGGCAGATTGATTGAATTGTAATAATTAGAATCTTCAAATTCGTGTAATTTAATCATTTCATATGAAACACTTGCAGTGCCCTTACAGGGTGCATGTCTTAATACTGTGTCATGAAATTTTAATGCACGCTTACTAACCAGTGTTTTACATGTTAGCAAATAAATAAATAAATAACTATTTTGTTCACCTTTATGACGAGTTTTCTATAAATCTAGTCTTGTTTTAGGTATAAACGATAAATGTGAACAACCACGTATGAGTTTAGTAAAACGTAGAAAAAGGTCAGAAAGTAGGAGTGGGCTGAATAGAGCGTTGCCTAAGCTTATTAAAAAAAAAACGAGTGACCCTTACAGTATCGCATAAGGCGCATAACATTTGACATCTCACCTTGATACTAAGCAACATTAGCACGTTCAGTACCGGGAGCCACCTTCACCTAGTCGCATATGGCATGCCGGGAGCCCTCGCAGAGGGTTAATTTTAATTATAGGTATTTCTTAGCGAATACGGAAATTATAAAACGTGAAAATAAAATCTGATGTATATGTTAAAAAGATTTATTAGTATATGCGTTGGTTTTAAAATCCAAGCATTTTTTCTTTTTGAATTTATTGTTCGCGGTTACATTTATCTAATACTGCCGTCCACTAACTAAAAGACCGCTAAGCCCAAAAAGTAGTTTTTGCGAAAACGCAAAAATAAGTGGGAATTGTGAAAAGTATGCTACCTAGGAACAAGGTTGCAAGTTATATATGTAGGTATAGTCTTTGCGCATAATATGTGATATATTTCATTCATTTATATTAATCAAATTTTATTTAAATTCATTTTCTAACTTTTAGCTAAGCCATTTTTTTTCATTTTTATATAATATACTGCATTATAAGGCCGCTAACCATACCTTAACTGCTTTATAGCAAAGCAATTTCTTGTAGCCGACACGTCTTGTACTTATAGTAAAAAACTTCAAAATATACTTAGTTATAAAGCAGTTAAAGGTTTTTAACAGACTTATAGCCTAGTAACTAACACTTGGAAGACTAACTTTGCTTACTTAGAAAGCAGTTTTGGGATTTTAAACGCGTATAAGCTCGGTATTGTAAAACATATTTTTATACTGGTTCTCCAATTGCTTAACTAGAAGGCAGTTAAAGACATCTCGCTCCCAATTAACTGCCTTTTAAGTAAGCACTTGCGGGTAAAAAGTTGAGAAGATAAAAACTATTTTATGAAAATCAGAACTTTATTTATAAATAATAAAGAATAGACAATCAGTACGTCTAATTAAATTGTATAGGAACTTAACAAATAGCTTATTATTAATTCAACAATATTAAAAAAACCAAGTTTAATCAAACTTTTACAAATCTTATTCAGTAATGAGATCACAATTACATCTTTAATAATAATCAGTATTCGCAAAACCATAGGAAAAATTATATTATAATTATTTTACCGAAAACATATTAACTAGCATATAATTCTCTTGCTGTTTTATACTTGTCATGGTGTTTTGCCCATGTCGAACATGCATCACAATCAGGTAGGTATAGCTTGCGTGCGAACATTATGGTTTGTATCAAGACTATGAAATCTGTAAGATTCGCATATTTCGCATTCCTCATTTCCTAGTCGAGCGAACCAAATGCTTAGACTCTTTAGATGTGATCGGTATAATTCATAGCCCTTTTTGTATTCTGGATGTTTCGAACAAAAGTCAGAATATATAAACGTAATATTAATTTCACTGGGCAAATAACGACGATGAGGAGCGTGTTCATGACGATAGTGCGGTGCAGCTGGATTGAAATATTTAATATGTTCCGTAATAATATCTCTATTAAGAGCTGGAGTCTTTACGTGCATGCCCCGTTTATCAATATCTTTGTCAGGATTATTAGAATTAAGCAATATTTTATAAAAAAATGCAGTAACCTAAGGTAGTTAAGAAAAATACTTTTCACTCCTTCATTAAAACTCCATCACTCTTTTGTAAAGTAAATGCTCTTTTTACATTTCTCTTAGGCTCCTGAACATATTTTCTCTTAGGAACTGCTATCGTATAATTACTTCTTAGAAATAATCTTCTTTCAGAATGTGTCATTATACAATACTTTTTGCGTTCCTCGGGAGTAAGTATAGTTGAACAACATTTTGTACACTTCATATCACAGCCTGTTTTTACATTGTACTTGCTTCTGCGTTCCTTTTCTTTCTCAACTAATCTATCTTTCAAGCTGGTATCATATTTCTTTCTCTTTGTGGAAGATGGTGGTGCTAAATTTACTAAATCTATAGAAATAGAGCAATCAAAAATAGATAAAGATGTACGTCTTTTCTTAGGTAACCGATGTCCAATAATCTCTTCTGTTCTTGTAAATTCTTGAGTATTTCGTCTCGTTTTTAATTTTTTGAGGAACGTTTTAGTTATTGATATTTTCCTTTTCAATATTGGTTTACTTTTACGGTTTGAAATTGAAACTGTATTTTGTCTTTGCATGTCATAACCATATTCAGTATCATCACTAAAAACTTCATCACATGGTTGGTAGTCCTTATCCTTAACGGAGTCATCACTGTCATAATCTAATATTTCTGGTATAATGCAGTGAGAAGAAGATGGCACCGGGGAAGGAGGGGGCATCGATTCGTGGTTGTTTAGGGAATGTGTTTCAAGCTGTTGAGTTAATGTTTCTATTGTAAGCTTCAGAGTTTCTTCTGGTTGGCTTTAATTATATGTGATTTGTGTTTCATTGATTTTTTTAACACTTGTGATGTCATCGAGTAAGGTTCTTGGTAGAGAAGATTAACTAAATCGTTATTGTTCATGCGGGCGTACTTTGATTATTTTTGGCTAATATTAGAGCAAGTGGAAATGCGTATAGATGGCATGCTGTTAGTGTCAAGGCGTTGTGCAGTTGGAAATTCCTGGTCCACCAACACACTGTTCATCATAGTTTGGATCCTTGATTATATACAGGAACGTCTAAAATACAATGAAATATAATCAGTTAACTAATGAACCAATTATACGACACATCTCTTTCGCACTAGTAGGTATAAAACAATCGACAATCGAAACAGATATCTAAAACAACAATTACGATGAACTTAGAAGCAGTAGGTACTTTAAAACCCTTTTGCAATAGGTAGGTACATAATGAAAACTAGCAGCACGCGTTTTACCTGTGCAGGTATTGCGGAATACAGAAAAATGTATGGTAACAAAAACAGGCATTTAATTTTATAAAGTTAGATAAATTAAAACCATTCATTCGTATTTGCTTAAAAGAGTTACAAACATCCAAATATACTTTCGCATTTATAATAATATTACAAATGGCTATTTATTACAATAAATGAAATAATAATGTCAGCTTACCTTTGCCCATTTTGTCCGTCCGCTACGAGCACCCGAAGTGAAAAGGAAGGAATTATAGCCTGAGCTGGTCAAACGCAAAGGCAAATCACAAGCGTTTAACTGCTTTTTAGTCTAGTATTGTCGTTTAGCTGCTCTCTAGCGATTGATATTTAGCTAATATTAATTTCAATACATAACTTAAGAGCCGCTATTGGCGTATAACTGCTTTCTAGTGTAGTTTTTATTTATAACTGCTTTATAGTTAAGGCACGATGTTCAGATGGCTTATTTGTATGACACAATACATAAAGGTAGTTAAAGACGCTTAGCTGCTTTTTAGTCAAGCATGACTAGATAACGTACTTTTAGTTAAGTAAATTTAGAAAAAATGATACATAAATTTGCCGCTAAAGTATACTAACGTCTTTCTAGAGAAGTATTGTGGCTTAGCCGTTTTTTAATTAAGGAAGTAACGAAACTTATGTGGTTTAACTGCTCAGCAATGTTCTGTATCTCTAAAACTATAAATCATAGAAAAATGATTCTTACACCAAAAGATAGAGCATCGAATGTTGTATAAGACTACATTAAAAAGTGAAAGACGACCAACTGTGGCTTAACGGCTATTTAGTTAGTGGACGGCAGAATATGTAACCGACTTTTCAACCTTTTAATTATTTTGTGAATATAATATATTCACAAAATGAAAACTACGTATAGCGAGAAGACCCCCTGAAAACACTATTATACTTAGTTTTACAGTGTTTTAAACGTAATGCCGTTGACCGTCCGCGATGGTTAACTTTAGCGCAAAACAAATGGCGTTCCGTCGCTTTTCACGAAATCACCCACAGATTTGATTATTTAGATTTTTTTAGATTTAGATTGTTATAGCAGGAAAGCGAGAAGAAATATGTTACACATCAAAATATAATTATGTAATATAATGTTAGTTATAAGACAAGATTGATTACTTAATATAGTTCACAATGTACACCAAATTTTGACTCATAGTGTGCGTAAAGGTCAATAATGTTATTAATAACGAACTCAGTCTAGAATGAGATAATATAGAAAACACTTTATAAGAACTTTAGTAATTTTGAAAGCTTATTTAATTTAGAAAATCTTTGCTAAGTTAATGTATAATTCAAGTTAATTGTGTAAACTTGATGAATTATTATATTTATACGATGAGATTGCTGGATGGTATGAAAGCGGGCATATTAATTTAGAGATAGGAGTAATATTAGCCTTCTCGATTGAAATCCGTAGTTTGTAATTCATTTTAAACCACAATACTCAATTATGTAGATAATCAAATAATAGGCGGTTACACCACCACATACGAACTACGCATCAAAGACATGACGTCACACAAATCCTGAATCGCGTAATTAGAGTTTACCGCGCGAACGTCATAAATGAGACTATCCGACATCAATCGTCGGGCAGTTGCCCGCCAGACACGACACCCGTCTGGTCGGAGGATTCTCCTTTTTCTGTAGAGGATGAGTGAACTTTACCCCCTGTTACTCATACCTCTAAAAGGGTAAGGGAATGTCGAATTTGATTCAGTTCATACACAGTAGGATATACTTTTTTTATGAATGTTGTTTTTCATAGTATGTGTGTTTTGTCCTGTAATTGTTTTAATATGCGTATTTGTGCACTGCTACGAAAATGCCATGCCAATTAAAGCTGTTATCCTTTTGTTCTGTTTTTAAGAATAAATCTCAGACGCTGTAAAATTGTAGCAAAAAATTACTTGCATAATTTTCAAAGTGGTTGTTGTTGTTTGTAGTTAAGTTGTTGTTGTTCGTTGTATGCCACAGGTAATGGCCGTTTTAGCGTTGCTAATTTATAATTTCATGTTGTGTTTCAGTGTTTTATCTGTCTTGTTTAGGTTTATTAAATAAGAGAGCATAGAAGACGTGCTTTTTTTTTAATATAAGACTAACAAACAGTCACTCAAACCCTTTACCAACCTTATTCTATCCAATCTCTTATCTCAAACATGCAATATGCTCCAAAAATTTCAATCTACCCTTAATATCTAGCTAATAATCTTAGCGGCAGTATCTCTGCGGATATTATCCGGCCATGCAGATTTATACCCGGCTTATATTCCGGGGCACATATTGCAGCTCGGGGCCTATTCAAACTGCCTGTGAAATACGTATCGGGAGCTTTGCCTGGCTTTCGACCTGCATTTCTTGGCGAGGTGTTTTAGATTCAAGATTGGTTTGGTAGAAAGAAGAGGGAGGTTTTGTGTTTGGAATGAGTGTTGATTAGTCTGGAGACGTTGGCTGTTAAATTTGCTTGTTAAGTTTGCTGATATCATCACGCTCATCATTATTTTACCCTTTCCCTAATTTATTTGAGATCGGTTCAACATATCTTTTTCTTCCATATTCTCTATTAGTCATCACCTCGATAATCACCCCCTTTTTAGCCATATCATCTTTCACATCCTAGTCTATCCCTAGTTTCTTTGGTCTTCTTCTACTGCTGAAGACGTGTTTTATGAATTATCTACTGTCACATTGCCATTGTACACCCTGTGTGTTGCTTTCCTCAAGAGTCCACCAACACATTAACCTACATCATGGTCTTCATCTGTCCATTACAATGTAATTATTGTGTGGATTTTAAAAGAGAGTCACCTCTGAGTTTTTTTGATGTTGCTTCTCAGAGGAGTCGGCTAGGGAGCATCGACGTTTATGATTATGTTTATAAATGTTCATATTAGTAATTGTTTTGGAGTACATTATAGAGTATTCTATCTGTTTATCTATCTACAGTTACAATAAAAACTGAAAGAGGAAAGGAGATTGCCACGGAGCAGGTCCCTTTTGTGGTATCGGGTGCCTGATTTTAATAATAACCAAAAAATATCACATTTTTTTTTGTGTACAGGGTATTTTTTATACAATTTATTTCATCCTGGGAATAAAGTTAAAGTTAATTAATAGTTAAACATTACGTCGACATCCGTTTGATTCAATGTAGTCTGTGGTTTGATTGGTATACAAAAAAAAGTTGCCAGGTATCAAAGAATTAAATAAATAATGCTATCTTTTAATCAATTGAGTAATCGATATCAATTAAAACGATATTAAATAATAAAAAAAACGATTATTTGTTATTTAAGTATAAACTGCCCATAGGTTATACCTATGGGCAGTTTACATCTCAATTAGATCTCAACATTTGACAACTTCAACGCTACTGTGATAACCTTATTAAATTTATATTTATTTATTTATTTAGCTACAACGGTTACAACCAATTACAGTCGCTCCATGTAAAATACTGGTATTCAGCTGCATCCGGTTAGACTGGAAGCCGACCCCAATATAGTTGGGAAAAGGCTAGGCAGATTGATTGGTTACAACCAATTACAGTAACAAACATTATAAAAACAGAAGAGACAATATTATAAACCACATTATAATATACAAAATTTAAACATGAAAACATAAATAAAATAAAAGAAGGTTAACAACACTGTCATAAATTCCTCTCACAGTACTTCTGACATACCAATAAAATCTTCGTCCATCCATCCGCAAACAGGTCGCCTGTTGGGTTAGAATCCAAGAGATCATTAAGCGCGGCCAGAGTGCGAGGAATTGGCGACTTAGCACGGGCAACAGTACGACATGGAGGCACGGCAAACAGCCTGTGCCTTCTGCCTCGGCTGTAATTGTCAGGGACAAAGAAGCGCGCCAGCACATCAAGGAGCTCAGGAGCGTCAATTGCGCCACGGAGCGTCTTACAGGCTATTATGATCTGATCTCGAGCTCGCCTTACCTCTAGCGAATTGTATCCGAGGCAACCCAGTAAGAATTTTGTCGGATAGAGGTAAGGATAGTAGCCGTGTTTCTGCTTATATAGGTACCTAACCTAACCTATAACATTTTGTTTTAGGACGATGAGATAGAATGATGTTATCCCTGTCCTTTTATACGTATTATTGTACCATATATATCTGAAATGAACAACAATACGTGTACGCCAAATAATTATGAGTTTATGTAAAATATTCTTGATGACGAACACTATTGGATCAATAAACAATGCTCATAGTCGATGCGAGTAAAACCGACGGAACGATGACAATAATAGGTTGCTTAAACTCATATTAGGCCTAGCCTACATAGATAAATAATAAATGTTCAGAAAAGTAATAGACACAAAAATAATAGCCATGTTTATTTAGAAAACCCCTTAGTAGAAAAGTAGTTTTTATCGATTGATCTATAACGATTTAATAATAGATTATAAAAAATTAAATATCTGGCAACATTTACTTGCGCATGTCACAGAACTCGCAGACTTCGTTCTGTGCATGATTGCTTTATTTAGATACTTTGAGTTATGAATTCCGTAATCTTTTACATAGTTATTATTTACGATACGTGCTTTTTCTGATACTACCGAGTTGAGCTAATAAGTTCCTGGAGTGCATTACTCTTTGTGAGATATTTAGTGCTGTTCTTTGTGAGATATTTGACTCTTAGTGCTACAACAGAAAAACAATGATATCTCTTGAACCAGGGTGAATAAATGAAAAATGGCTTCTGATTATGAAAATAATATGTTTTTACTATTATTTAAAATAAAAATCTTCAGGGCACAACAATTTTCCAGTGGGACCCAACTTTCCTTACAAATCGGGCAATCTCCTTTGTGATAAAGTTAACATTGTACCTATGTGGTTACGGAAGCCTGCACTAATAATGGTTAGGTCCATTTGTAGCTTTTTTTCTTATTTGAATACGTAAGGCTTACCTTATTATTGAGGCGTAAGTAGGCCCCACGTTCGGTGGTAACCTTCAGCTTCCATAGCGCGGAGTTTTAATAGTCCCAGGTTATACTGGCTATGTTACTACTGACGCGCTGCCTACCGACCTACCCCTGTTTTTGATAATGGGTCCAAAACTTTGGTCCGTGTTTTGATATTCTTGTCCAAACAATAAGTGCATATTATTTTCTAGAAACCATATTCAAGAGAAACGATTTTTCACACTGTAAAAAAAAGTTAAGCTAGTTTATTTATTTATTTATTTATTAAAGGCAAACCAACAGCTTCTGTATACAGCATTACATAAGAATAATAGTAATAAAAAAGCATGAGACTTATACAGTCGCCAATAATAGGTCGACCAACATTCTTAGTAACTAAAATAACACTTAATTGTTATTAGCTGTTAAAATCTTAATAAGGGAAAACTTAATTACGACATAAAATTACAAATAATCAAATTAAAGTTAAAAAGAAAACACAACTAAGAAAACTATTAAAGGCACGAATATTGGGTACAGTAGGAGCTAACGAGATCAAAATGACTACAAACTTAAAATAAAATAAAATAAAATCAAAAATCAAATTCAAAACAAAATTTAAATAGAAACTAAACAAGACAAAATAATCACAGTTATCAGAAAATTATGACATATTTTTTTTTAAGAATCTATAATTATAATTGTGTAATCAAATCACAATTATAAACACTATGAATTAACAATGAACAATTAATTATTCAGTTGCGTTCTTAGGTACTGTTGTATTTTGGCCTTAAAGACTTTCAAGGAATCATGGTGAATGTCAACTTCTGGTACAGATTTTACAAAAGAATTCATCTCTCCACAGAGTCTGTTAACCGAGGAATTTACCCCTATATTCGTCTTAGATGGCTGAACGTGGAATATATTAGTGATAGGAAATCTGGGCATATTGTAAGGAACTTTAAGTGCAGCACGCTCGACCAGCTTACTACAGTCTAGTCTACTATTAACTAATTTGTGCAGAAATAGAAGACCTTGCATTAGTCGACGATCGCGCAGAGAATTGACATTGAAGCATCGAACACGTTGTTCATACGGACATCTGGGAGAAATTCTAGCAGAGGTATATGCTAGGTGCTTCGTGAAAGCCCTCTGAATACTTTCAACTCTTTGCGAGTGTACTGCATAGTGCGGGCTCCACACCACGCTAGCAAATTCTAAATGGCTGCGGACTAGTGCATTATACAAAACAATTTTGGTTCTTACAAGCTTAAAACCTTTAGTGCTTCTCTTCAGAAATCCAAGTAGCCGTGCTGATTTATTTACTATGCTATCAATGTGACTTCTGAAGTTAAGTTTTTCGTCCATGATAACTCCAAGATCGCGAACCTCTTTCACAGATTCAACAGGAATTCCATTTATTTTAGCTAGTTGTATAACTGCTAATCAAAAAGGGATTTTTTAATTCATAATTAGGATCTAATTATTGTTAGCACTTTTAAGCAACTTTACCTCGACCTCTGGAGTGCGTCGTTTTGAACTAGTCCCTAGATGAGTTTGTTAATTAGTTACCTACCTAATTTTATAAAACTACACGACGCTTCAGGGAATATACTATTGAGGTTAACAACTTCACTCGGTGTGTACACCATTTTCAGGCTTAAAAAGTATCAAAAAGGATATTATTCATCACTGCTACCGTCACCGTCACCATCAGCGTCACCGTCACCATCAATGTCAACGTCACTGTCACCATCACCGTCATCATCAGCATCACTGTCACCCTCACCCTCACTGTTACCGTCAACGTCACTGTCACCGTCACCATCAGCATCACCGCCACCGTCACCGTCACTATCAACGTCAACGTCACTGTCACCGTCACCATCAGCATCACCGTCACCATCACCATCACCGTCACCCTCAACCTCACTGTTACCGTCAACGTCACTGTCACCGTCACCGTCACCATCAGCATCACCGTCACCATCACCGCCACCGTCACCATCACCATCAAGGTCAACGTCACTGTCACCGTCACCGTTACCGTCAGCATCACCGTCGCCGTCACCATCACCGTCACCATCAGCATCACCGTCGCCATCAGCATCACCGCCACCGTTACCGTCACTATCAACGTCAACGTCACTGTCACCGTCACCATCAGCATCACCGTTACCATCAGCATCACCGTCACCGTCACCATCACCGTCACCATCAGCATCACCGTCACCATCAGCATCACCGCCACCGTTACCGTCACCATCAACGTCAACGTCACTGTCACCGTCACCATCACCGTCACCGTCACCCTCACCCTCACTGTTACCGTCATCGTCACTGTCACCGTCACCGTCATTGTTTTGTATCATATGAAGGCCAACTAAAGCACCGCGTGCGCTCATTGGTCAAATCAAAATAGCGCGCGCTTCCCCGGCTCCCTGTTACGCACTTCCGTCTCTTTTCACGAAATCATTTCGTTTTTTTTAGATTTAGATGTTTATTACAAGAAAGCGAGCGACATAAACTATAGAATGCCACCTCCTACCATAATCATCTTTACATACCACTTTTGCTTCGTTCACGGTCATAAACACACACACGGCGGGTACCTTTCTGATTATTTTTGTATCAAAATTGGTTTACACCCAAGTCATAAATATTCGTCACCACCTCGTGTGTGGTTAGGTACTTAATCTCTGTTTCGCACTTTAAAGACAGAATAACCCACCAACAACTTGTTAATAATTCTATCCTCAGTAATTAACTTATTTATTTTTGGTCTCCGTACCCGAAGGGTGCCAAACGGAACCCTATTACTAAGCCTCCGCTGCCCGTCTGTCTGTCAGCGGGCTGTATCTCATGAACCGTAATAGGTAGACAGTTGAAATTTTCACAGATTGTGTATTTTTATTGGCGCTACAACAAAAAAATAATAAAAATAAAATAAAGATTAAAGTGGGTCTGTCACTCAAAAAACGTTTGCTAAACATTGTACGGTGTTACGAAAGCCATGGCCGGGTTTTTTATTTATTATCTACCTATCGTTCTCTCCTTGATTTTCGATATGATATTGTAATTTTCTTTGTACAGACGCCAGCAGGTCAACCTACCCGAAACTGTCAAATTTTCCCTATCAACTTTGAATCTTATGTGCCAGTAATAAAGTTGAAAATCTATTAAAGAAATTTGACAGATTTTAGTAGGTTGATGTGCTGGCGTCTGTACATTTTAAATCATCTTTTATTTCAGTACGAGCTTGAACGTCAATAGCTCATGTCATTGTTAAAGCGAAGCAGTGGTGACCCAAACGAAACAGCCGCGACTTACGAGTAGATCGTACGTTCGAACCCAGGCAGGCACTCTCAAAACGGTGAAGGAAAACATCGTGAGGAAACCAAACCAGCATGTCCTAGAACCTTAAAGTCCGAAGACATGTGACATCCGCACTGGGCACGCGTGGTGTATTACTGCCCATTCCGTCTCACAGAGAGGAGGCCTATGCCCCAGCAGTGGGAACAATATAGACTGATTAAGCTATGGTAAAAGCTTAATTAAAAAAGGAGTTAATGTCCAGGTTGTGCCTGATGAAGATAAAGTGACTATGCACTTTATCATCATCATTTTAGCTGAAAGACGTCCACTGCTGAATATAGGCCTCCTCCAAGCATCGCTACTTCAACCGGTCCTGTGCTATTTTTTTATTCCAGCATTTGTAGCCCTTTCATTTTTAATAGTACTCGATCTACCTTATTTCGTCCCAAAATAAGTTGCATCGTGTTTATCCATTTCTGTGCTTCCCGCGTTCAATTCACTTGCTATTATTTTATTCCATCATTTGCAGCCCTTTAATTTTTAATAGCAGTCGATCTACCTTATTTCGTCCCAAAATAAGTTGCATCGTGTTTATCTATTTCTGTGCTTCTCACGTTCAATTCACTTGCTTTCATTTTATTTCAACATTTGCAGCCCTTTCATTTTTAATAGCAGTTGATCTACCTTATTTCGTCCCAAAATAAGTTGCATCGTGTTTATCCATTTCTGTGCTTCTCGCGTTCAATTCACTTGCTTTCATTTTATTTCAACATTTGCAGCCCTTTCATTTTTAATAGCAGTTGATCTACCTTATTTCGTCCCAAAATAAGTTGCATCGTGTTTATCCATTTCTGTGCTTCTCGCGTTCAATTCACTTGCTTTCATTTTATTTCAACATTTGCAGCCCTTTCATTTTTAATAGCAGTTGATCTACCTTATTTCGTTCCAAAATAAGTTGCATCGTATTTATCCATTTCTGTGCTTCTCGCGTCCAATTCACTTGCTATTATTTTATTCCAGCATTTGCAGCCCTTTAATTTTTAATAGCAGTCGATCTACCTTATTTCGTCCCAATACAAGTTGCATCGTGAATATCCATTTCCCAATGGTAGGTTTGAATATGTAGATAATGCGGGCTGCATCACGAGCGCGGCTCGGTATTAATGCTCAAGCCGTGATTGCTATCCAATAAAACCCTCCAGTTTATATGCCGCGTAAATTTTCGAATGTGAGTGCCATTTTATTTTGAAATTCTTTTTTTTGTGAAAGTTTGGAGGTGTTGCTGTGTGAAGTGGCCTTGTAGTGGTGGTAATTAATTTGTTGATAGTATGTACTGAAAGGTGACTAACAAAAGGTATTTACAAGGCAGATGTGAGTGGAAACGCCGGGAGCGAGATTCCTAGAAGGACATGTAGTTACCTTATTGGTGATGTTCTTCAGAAAGGTCAGGTGCGTAGTACTCACAACTGGCGTGAGTGTATGACCAGATGTGTGAAAGTCAACGAGGCAAAAGGAGTATGTCAGGATCGTAGCAGGTGGCGTTCTGTAATTTCTCCCTACCACCCCCATTGGAAAAAGGCGTGAGTTTATGTATGTATGTGTAGTACGTTACCTACTCTATTTTCTTTTCCAGGTACCAATTCTATCCATTTTCTTCAAACTCGGATCGGTCATTAAATTGCAACGAAGTTCGGAAACTTTCTCCAGTTATCCACAGTATTATTTCTAGTACCTACCATTATTTATAAGAAGGTATCATCAATCTTCCTGATCAATAAAATTCTTCCTCAATTTTTGAGGCACGCCGTGATATTGTCCCGTTACGGAATACTTATTTACTTAAAACTTGCTTGTCCAACAAACTTTGTATAATTTTTGCCTTAGGAAGACTGAGGACACTTGTACCCTCGGGACACTTGATCCCTGGGGCTTAACTACTAAACTACAAATAATTTTTAAATTCTTTTTATGCGACACTGATCATAACTATCATCGTCAATGACCAAATGTCATATTGAAAGTTTAATATCTACAACTTCAGAGCATCATTTTGTTTACAACGTGCCGACATCTTTTTTTGTAATTATTTTGATCGTTATTTTCAGATAATCATATAAATAAATTACGGATTACAATTAAAACAGTTTAAAAGTCCCTTATTAAAGTGTATGTAGAGATGTGTTTTCTCATTAGAGAAAACACATCTCTACATACACCATTTTTATTATTCTAAATAAAAACAACATGCTAATTATAGCATGTTGTTTTTATTTAGAATAATATATTATTGTAAAATCTGGGTCCAGGGTACACTTGATCATGGTGAACACGGGTAGACTTGATTATGGGATCAAGTGTCCCCTGCATTCTTACAAGAGATTAATTAGTTCTAATAAAACTGAAAGCAGCAGTCACAGCTGTCCTAGAAGGTAATAGGATAAAAGGCACAGCCAAATCCTTCAATGTGCCAATAATGACGTTGAAAAGGTATGCAAGGAAACAAAAGGAGCAAGAAAATGAGATAGCGTACTAACCCGACTACCGACAGTCAAAAATTTTTACGGACGCAGAAGAGGCTGAGTTAGCCAAATACTTGGAAAAAGCCAGCAAACTACACCATGGTTTGTCCTCGCAGTGCGTACGTACGGGCATGCTAGCTGCATATGAATATGCTGTCCAAAATAATAAACCAGCTAATAAAATACGAAAATGGACCAACAACGTGCAACCTATGACGTAATATATAATTAAATGGTTAAACGACAAATTTCCTACGAAAGAGACTTTTTATTCATTTATATTATATAATTATGGTACACCTTGTTCCCCGAGGATCAAATCTACCCCATGCCATGATCAAGTGTCCCAGAACACGAGACACTTGATCCTTTTGTAGACTTCAGGGAAAACGAAAACAAAACAGGTTAACATGTTTAAATATCATGATTGAATGATGCAAAAAGGTAGAGGGATAAATTTTCTAGGCAATCATATTTACAAATACAAATATTTTGCAAAGCTTTATTATTTTTAGAGATATGAATGAAAAAACAAAATGGGGATCAACTGTCCCCAGTCTCCCTACAGTAAAAAGTTCTTAAAGTCAAATTCTAGAATAAATCCTTTAATGTTTAGTTTCTCAGGAAGCCTTTAGTTGTTCATCAAATATTAAAACTTTTGTAAAGAGACGTTTTGAGTACCTGATGGATTGTTAAAAGTTTTTAAACATTAATTTATTGTCGTAGTTATTGTGTTGTAATTTTGAATTATTTTAGAATCCATGAGCTTGATGATTATTGAGCTCCTTAAGTTCTAAGATGAGCTAAACGATTACCTGTGACACATGCGTGTTCTGACTGGATAGGTCCACGCAAATATATATGTGGTTCTTTCCTCAAATGGCCATTTCAGACACTAATGGTCCTCACATGATCTGAACATGATAGGTAAATAATATCTGCTTTCTAAAAACGAAACATATTTTGGTAAACGATAAAGACAAATCTGTTTCATTTTGACAGTTCAACAACATTCATTGCGTTATTTACGTTGCTCTGCAGTTTTTTTTTTCGAACTTACGGAGCAATCTGTTTCAAAACGATTCAGATTCGGATTGATTTTGCATTACGTAATTAGGGTACTGGACTTTAAAAGAAACCAATAAATAAATGCCATTAGAATAGAATAGAATACTCTTTATTGTAAACCATAAAAATTACAGATATAAATTATTACACATTTAATAATTTATTTATTACATACATTTTTTTTTAATATTTTGCATTTTATCTCTTATGTTAATACTCTTTATTGTAAACCATAAAAATTACAGATATAAATTATTACACATTTAATAATTTATTTATTACATACATTTTTTTTTAATATTTTGCATTTTATCACTTATGTTACTGTGAGGGGCTCGTGGCTAAGTAACAATAGCCGCACAGGTCTATCGATCAGGTTAAGCTACGCTTGCCGGTGTGGGTCCGTGGATGGGTGACCATCTTTACATACCAAGCCACCTCCGTGGCTCGAAAAGCACGTTAAGCCGTTGGTCCCGGCTGTCATTCGTGGATCTTTGACAGTCTTTACGGGTCTTCAGAAGCCCAAAGGGTAACTCAAACTCAAACTCAAAGCATTTATTTCAATTAAACCATTAACAGGAACTTTTGAATTGTCAAGGGGTCAGTCAGCGCGTAGGTTCCTATGGAGAAGAACGGGCAAGAAATTCCACGGACACTCTTTAAAAAAAAAATAATAATAATAATATATAATAAGTATATAAAAAAATATTCTTACAAAATATTGTTTACATCATTTATGTTGAAATTATACATGTGAGAACAATGTAGAAAGACGTGCACGTAAAAAGCGTCCGTAATTAAAAGATAAAACAATTCAAAAATTAAAATATCCGTTAAAGGCCGTGGTAGTTAAGAGGTGACCAGTTCCTACTGATGGCGCCCGTTCACGAACATGACGCATGGATCAGCACCGTTTAGCTCAACCATTTTGAAGGGAACTCAACGATCCAACACACACGCCACCACCAGCGAGACATTTGAGTGAGCATTACATACTCTTAGCCGCCAGGGCATATCAAGCCAAGTGAAAGACGTACCCAGTAAATGGTAGCTTTATAGAAGGTACATAGTCACAGTGCTCACACATGTGCTATGCAATAATATACAATAAAAAAGAGATTGAAGTTATACAATTCAAAGATAGTTTTTGCAATCTTCAGCAGCTCCAACAATATTTTCGAATGATAATCAATTAGTTTATGCGTCCTTGTGGAGCTGGACCAGCGTTAAGCCAAGCATTTTAATCAGCGATATAATCCCCCAGCTTATAATATGCCTGGCAGCATAGTGTGCGTTTTATACAAGATTTAAATTTCGTTTCATTTAGTTGTAGTATATGGGGAGGTATTTTATTATAACAGTTTAAACAGTACCCCATGAAGGATGAGTCTACTTTAGCCAGTCTGAAACCCGGTTGAACTAATTGGTCCCTATTTCTAGTACTATAATTGTGTCTTTCACCTATCTATCGTATTACCCAGTAGTACTGGGTTGTGCAGGTCAGATAGGCAGTCGCTTCATGTAAAATATTGGTATTTAGCTGCATACCAATATTTTGGATTGGAAGCCGACTCCAACATGGTTGGAAAAAGTCTAAGCAGGTGATATTACTTCGGTAAGTGTGTTATAAAAGTAAAAACCCAATAGGAATATTTTGTTTTGATCTGCATAAGAGATAGACTAAACAAGTGAGTACGGTGGTCAGTGTCTGACACTCGCGGGTAGGAAGTCGCAAGTGTCTGACACATGTCGGCTGGAGAACTTGATAAGCAACTCCTCACCCGTTCTACATCCTCCCCTAAAGTTTAATTAAACAGGCTTACAATACGTTCACACGATTTCGTATGAATTTAAATTATTAATAGAACTCCCTGAAGTCTGTTATATTAATGAAAACAGGTGAATTTTCTCGCTTCGCGCCGTGTACGTAATTACGTTTGTTTTATGAGCGAACATTAAATAGCATTGTAGGGTGTTGACGGGACTTTCACAGTTTAATTTGTTAAGGTTTTTGGGTGAGCAGAGTTATAGGCGTGTGGAGAATATTTTTTGGTAAATGAATTATTCTTCATTTACGCATCTTTTTTGTTCATACCAGTTTTTCGACCGCGACAGTGAATATATTCTACGTTTTGATTATAGGTTTGGTATCACATAACATAACACCACGCCTGCATTCCTCGAAGGGTTAGGCAGAAGTGTACATACAGCTCGATTCAAACTTAATGGCGGCTCGGAACATGAGGCGAGTCGCTGCGCAGTAACGTGTTTATGGGTCAGCAGGGGTGAGGGGTGCGGTACTGCGCAGCGAGTAACTAACTTCCGAGCCGCCATTAAGTTTGAATCGAACTATACCTATAGTAACATCGGTCATCGAAATAATAATAAATATAGTCCTTCTGACCGAATTTTGTTCACGGCGAACAATATCAGCGGAGACTAGCCATCGACGCGAGATATATCATAGTGCACAAGTGTTTGAAGAAACACAGGTGCACTCTATCTTCCTCAACGCTCAATTTTTGTTGGGACAGCAATCTAAATTCGATATCAATCTGTTTCAAAATCTCGCATACCATAATCATTTGCAGGGCAGATAGGTAATATGCAGGATAGACAATGTGCAGGTTAAGTGAAGGTATATATTTTTGATTATAGTTAAAGCGCACAGAGCACATAATTGCATAACACTTGACTTTTTGTCTAGACAAGATTGTATACTTATTAATTGTGCGGGTAAGATATTAAACCAAATGAAATCTTGTTGTGCTTGGTAAAGTCATGAAAATTAATTACTTATCAGATTGACTATCAACTTAAATTTACCTTTTTTTTTTGTTTGGCAAATCGTCAAATGATTTCTCCCGCTCTGGGTGGAGCGGGAGGGCGTGTCAGACTCTTACTGACTAAAACACACCCGTGTTCCTTCAGTTACCTGTGCAATGCCAGGGGGCCACGGTATCCCTTTCGGACTTTCCGGCAACCCCGGCAGGCAATGTTCTCATCGGACCCCTTAACTCACTGACATCTCTTTGAGGGGCGCATGGAACACAACGCGCCGTCGACCCGGGCTTGGTACTTACCGGACGGCGAGCTACGCCCGCCCGATGCCCAGGGCATCTCCTCCTGCGGCGGCTAGGTGCGTGAGGGCGCGAAATTTGCCTCTCCCTCACGCGTTCCGCCTCCGCCTTCGCGAGCATTACTGCTTCGCAGAAGGAGGTGACGGCCTCCCATGCCCTCTCGCTCCGTACCATGGCCTGGACCAGGGCCGGACGTGAGAGATCCCCGCCACCGATCGCCTCCACGAGGACACGGCGGTGCTCTGCCTAAGCCGGGCATACCTCCAACGTATGCTCCACCGTGTCCTCCGGGCGATCCACGGAGTGATGACACCCGGGCGTTTCGTCCCGCCTTATCCGAAACAGGTACCTCCCGAAACAGCCGTGTCCGGTGAGGACCTGCGTCAGGCGGAAGGTGAGGATGCCGTGGCGCCTTTCCAGCCACTCCTCAAAGAGGGGACTTATCGCCGCAATAGTGGAACTTAAATTGACCTTACATTCATATCACAACTGTCATTCTTTGACAGTTGTATGAAATGACCATAAAACGGCCAATTGACGTTGTGTGTCAATTGATATTTGGGTAATTTCCCTAACAGTACAAGAGCCTTTAGAATTCGTTTTCCTTATTATTTATTTATTAATGCTCTAGGCACATCTAAAAACAACCGTTTAAATGAGGACATAATACCTCAGGCATTTTCTACCGGTCTACCTTAGGGTGACGCAGACACAAAACATAGTAGGCGAAACAGTGGTGCAGATTCTCTTGTCACAAATGCCTCTAAACTAGACTAAAAATCACAAAAATTTAGTTTATACCTGTCAAACGACTATTTCCTATTCTGAAATAGACTAAAGTGACACAACTTTATTATATTTTAGTTTGACAATACTAAGAAGGCACTGAGTTTTCGATTTAGTGAAGATATCAATTTTGCTATTCTGAGTTTGACGTTTTAAACCAAACATTTTGATTTACTAACTAAATCTGACTATTTTTAAATCGCGATTAAAAATGGTGTGGAATACAATTAGTTGTCAGGAACTAAAATCCACATCAACACCTCGACTTCAGGTGCAAAAACTATCTTTTTTTTGTTTTCTTTTGAGTATATCTCGAGAATGGTGTGTCCTATCGCAAAAATAATGAAAATATCGACCCCCTTTATAAAACCCGTTAACCCCTAAAACAACTTGTAGGTAATAATTTTTCATATTTTCTATACATAAAGTGAAAATTTCCATATAAAACGTCGAGACTGCCCCCGAAGCGCGCCTCCGGCTCTAAAAAAAAACATGGGGTAGGGCAATCAAGTATGTACCACGTGGAGTTGCGATTGTCAAATTCGATTTTAATGTGTCAAAATTTTTTTTTTTTTTTTTGCAGAATAGCTTTAAGATTCTCATAGCCAAAAGTAAGGAATTTTAGTGATAGTTTAGTTAGTTTACTTCGGTGTACTACAGAATCGGCACCATTATCTCATTATTTAGTACCTAGCCCTTATTAAGTAAAGCCAATTTTAATCTCATTTGTCCCCTTGAAACATGTTTCGCTAGTAGCTACTAGCGAAACACGCAACATACAGTTAAATAATAAATGACCCTATAGGTAAAGACCTGCAGATTTAGCCGAAGTACATTAGTATTCAGTGCAGTGTTAGTCGCTACGTTCATTAATGTTTAACAGCTGCAATGCAGGTCCAACTTTCTGCTTTATGTTGGTTGGTGGTGTTGTTTTTTGTGTAGTCCCTTTTGTAATGGCATCGTGCGAAGGCAGTTACTTGTGAGTATATCATGAAACGCAATGCGGCGTGGTACCGTCTCTATTTATGACAACAGTTTCAATTTATGGTAATTAATTAGGTACGTATGGCTGCAGTCGAGGATGCAAATTAAAACCGAGATAATTTAGTAATAAAAATTATACATTTATAATTCACATAATAGGGATAGACTAAAAAATCTTTTTTTCGTTTCGTCAGGTAGATTATTAAAAAATATTAGACACGTATTTTTTCTTTATGTACGTAATTAAAAGATTATGGCAATGAGTTAAAAAATGACGTCACGAATATGTAGATTTTATACTTACTTGTGACGTAGCGACCCCCACTACTCAACTTTAATGCTTTTTATATAAAAAAAATATGTTAAGGCAAAAAATATGTCTTATATTTTTTTATTAACTTACTGACAGACAATTTTTTATCCGGTCATTACCGATTACCAGTTGTTACCGATTTCATTGTAATAATAGGGATTTCATTGTAATAATAGGGATCTATTATTACAATGAAATCATTGTAATAATAGGGATCTATTATTACAATGAAATCGGTAACAACTAAGATGCGTGACAATAATTGTTCGATGCACGGAATAGGTGAATAAGGTGTGAGAAACGTGATCCATAATTACACCAAATTAATATTCGTCATTGAAATTGTTCGTTCACACGACATCGGAATGCTGAGGTGGCGAATCTCACGGTGCAAAGCGCTGTGCGGTACGTATTTAGTCATTGCCACTTCAATTTAGGATTCTACTAGTAACATAACAAGCTTTAATAACTCACAAGCGTTACGTTTTGTATTGTGATATACAATATAACACGGAAAAATAAAAATTACATATTTCACACATCAATATAAATATTTCGGCCGTGCGGTACATAAATACTGGCACTTTACTGCAACCAATTAAATCGCAAAGACACGTCTAAATTATGATCTAAATAATGATTCACTTGAGTTATATTAGGGTGGAAGACTTTTTATTTTTAAGAGTTGCGTTTATTTACCCTCTTTGCCTTTGCATAATGTTAGGTTTCAATTTATTAATACATAATTATTGGATCTGGTACTGGCAACACCGAAAGATTCGATATGTCAAAATGGCGGAAAAACGGCCTTCTGGGTCGGGCGCTCACGAGGGCAGGACGTTCTAGGGGCTGTGTTGGTTTAAAAATATAGATTGGCATAGGATGGTTGGAGATCTACTGTAAATTAAGGTAACCTATTAGTTTTATTGTAAATATTCTAATATTAAATAAATTGTGATATTATGTGGGGAATCAGGAGATGTGATATTGAATTTCATGTTGCCAAAGAAATATAAATGAATCACAAAATATCTTGGTGTTTCATAAAATTTTCCTTATCCCTGAAATATTGTAACTATGTAGTTTTATTAGACAGTTTTGCATTATGGTATTGGGGTAACGACTTTAAGATCCATTTGGGGATTAGTAACTATTTAGAGGTTAAATAATTCTATTTCGTATTAAATTAGTTATTTTAGAGCAAGGGTAGTTGTTTATTACACATATTCAAAGAAAATCGTATTAAGGAGTAAACTCAGTCATGCGCCGGAGCAGACGCACGCACAATTTTTTTATTACTCTGAATTTGAATTTCTTTGAAGGTGCTTGTTCCAAGCATCGTTCCTAAGTTCAGGTTTGAAGAGTCTGAGTACCTAATGTACATAATTCAGGCACATTCAGAAGAATGCGTCTGTATGTATAACTAATTGAGCAGTTTTGGAAGTTCAAGAGTTACTAGCTACTAATGAGGGGTTAACTAGGTACATCTGTACAAAAAATAAATTTGAAACTAAAAACTTCAGACAAACTAAGATTAAAAATAAACTCGACTTGGACAAAAGTTTTAAGTCCGTGCGTTATTATATTACTTCTACCCGGTTATTTCCAACAATGAGCGGTTAACGTACTTCGTCTATAAAGTAAATTATAATAAAGTTTAAATGCTAGAATCTATTCCTTTGAGGTTGTGTTGTTTTAATTTCAACTTTATGCTCTAGTCTAGTCTCAATTTTAGTTTAACGTTGTCTGCAATTACTTATTTATTTATATTTATTGCTATTTCATTTGTTTATGGTCTCAGGGATCTGGAAGAACGATTTTATGATATTTTTACAACTATTTAATGGTAAAACTTATAGTCTTCTGCGGGCAATTATTAAATAATTGCCCGCAGAAGACTATTAGTTGTTACCGTAGAGCTTTTTGTAGAATAAAAAGGGTTCCTGCTTATATACGATCACGCGATAAGTTAAAACTTATATGAGTCGATTAGACGCAATTCAGCGTCACCGACCGACTGGAGCCGAATATATCCGATTCACCGTCACCAACCCGAGCGTGACGGTTTCGTTCACTGCTCAGCAACATCGCAAAGGGCCTAAAGAAGTTTTCACTTCAAAAAGTATTTCGTGGAAGTTTTATCTACGGTACTTCCAGTGTCACACAGTGTTACTTTATTGCTTTTACATCATTGATTGTCAATCTGCCTAGCCTTTTCCTAACTATATTGGGGTCGGCTTCCAGTCTAACCTGATGTAGCTGAATACCAGTATTTAACGCGACTGCCTATCTGACCTCCACAACCCATTTACTGGGTAATACGACACCCCTTAGTCAGACTGGTTGTCAGACTTTCGGGCTTCTGACGACGCCTGTCAAAGATCACAGACATCACAGACATCAGGCATCTGGGACCAACGATTTAACGTGCTTTCCGAGGCACGGAGGAGTCTCGGTATGTAGAGATGGTTACCCATCCACAGACCAACCCCGGCAAGTAGTTTAACCTGATGTATCGACTCGTGCAGCAGTACTACTTAGCCACGAGCTCCTCTAGTTTTATTTTTTTATAGTAGCATACTGTTTCTTTTTGACAGGGCACCAGAACAATGATGATGTTGACGATAAATATTGTTTATATCAAATGAAATGAAATGAAATTGTTTATTCTGTAAATAGGATATTGGAATCACTATTACACATCTTTAAAAAAAATAAAAAAAATAGCTAGATGAGTTCGGCGTTTCCTATCTGACTACTCTGAGAAGAAAGGCCGAAACAAACACAGAGGTCACAGTCTCTTTTAAAGTCCAGACATGATCTTGGTCAGGCCATATGAGGACCATGTAGATTAGTCTGAAATGGTCTTTTGAGAAAAGAACCACACAGATTTGAGTGGACCTGTCCTGTCAGTGCAAGCATTTGTCAGTAATCGTGGAGCTCATCTCAGAACTTAAGGAGCTCAACTCGACGAACAATACCAAAAAAAGGACATTTGGGTAGGCCGCATAAACTACTCAAACTGCCAGACCATCATTAAAACTAACTGAGAAAGAAAAAAATCTCTAAAAGTCTTTAAAAGTCGTATAATCAAAGCACGAAAACAATTTTATAGAGCCAACAAAAAGTATTGCTTTTATATTCTTGTTCGGAAAGTCGAGTGTTGGATTCAATTTTCCTATCGGAAAAAAATCTGTACCGCGACAGATATTTGCTCTGAATCTGGACGTTTGTGAAAGTCGTTTTTTTGTGATGGCACTCGCGAACTGCCGAATGTTACTGCAGAACTGATTGGGAAAGGCTATAGTGAAAAACAAGAATTTTCTTTACAGATATTATGCTATAGTTGTTTTTTTATTTAATAGAAAATGGAATATTTACTAAAGTAGTTCAATAAAAATATTGAAACAGATGCTTATTTTTCAGAATTGTCTTCTAAGTAAAAGTTTTTCACTTTACGCCTCGTAATTCTGTACAATGAATAATTTTGTTTAATAGGTCTGAGAACGATTGTAATGCCGAAAATATAGATTTTAGATTTTTTGCCTGTTTGTCCGAATTTGTTAGATTATTATTTATGATAGTTCGTAAAACGTACACAGAAAACCCTCAAGCTTAGGCCTCTTCTAAGTTTAGGTAATTTATGGTTATAATAAAAATAAATGTTAGACGATATAATATGAATGTTATGTTATAAATTTATAATACAGGGTGTAAGGGAGAGCCCTCCGCAGACTGAAGGGGTGAATTCAGTATATCATACTAAGATGACCGGTAGGTATATGAAATTATTTCAGGAACGTTATGGAAATCCATCAAACCTGATTTGTTTGATTACCCTACACGCAATGTATCGCTACCGTGGTAAAACACACGTAGCGAACGGCAGCGCAGCGAGCTTTCGAAAGCCCTCCCCGCCGCCCCGCGGTGGTTGAACAGCTGATTTCACACGTAGTTCGTTTGAGAATTTCAACATCCATTGCTGTTTTTTTATTTAAGCTATTTTATTCACATTAATAGAGTACTGCGTACAAAGAATGTAATTTTAAATTGAAATAAAGGAATAGTAACTGAAAACCCGATAAAAAAAATCAGTGGAATAAGATGAAAGAGCTAAATGCACCCTGTTAGTTTGCGGAGGGCTGTCCCTTACACCCTGTATAATGTTATGTGACTGTTTACGATAAATCCCGTGTGGAATCTACAGTTTTAATACTTTAGTGATAGCCATTTGTCAGGAATAATCTGAAATAATGCATCAGTCAGTGTATCAATGTTGTGCCATTAGGTAGTATATGCAGGAACGCAAGCGCTCATTAATTCACTAAAAACGAAAATCTTCGCAAGCAATGGAAATTGCTACTGAAAGCTCCGGGTGTCGACCTCAAGACTAGCTGCATCTCACACGGACAACTGTACGTCGATTGCTCTCGTCCTGACTGTATATTTTGACTGCTGAGACCAAAACTAAAAACGTAAGTATACTGGGTATTACAAAAAAAAATTGTGACTGTTATTTTAGTATATTGTGGTGTCTTACGATTTCCACGCGAACGCAGCCACGCGCAGAAGCTAGACGGTAATATATAAAGAGAATGTTTAACAGGTTGTCAGAAACTGATGAAAATTCCGGGCAATAAAAAGAAAGGTTTTCAAGAACTTTAATTAAATCATTCCAGACTACGAATTTTGAGAATTAATTGAAACGTAGCCAAACATAGTTTAGTTAATACTTAGGTAGTGTTTTGAAAATCTAATTAATGTAGGAACATTCCAAGCGATTTACACACATGTGTCGGCACGGTTGGCGCAATGGTTTAGCGATTGACTGCTGCGCTGCGTGTCGCGGGTTCGATTCCCGCACGGAACTAATATTTGTATGACCTACATGTAGTTGTTCCGGGTCTGGCTGTTTGTGTATGTGAGTTTAAATGTTTGTCAACGCACCCACGATACAAGAGTAATTCCTAGTGGGCAACGTTTAAAAAAAAAAAAATGAAACTTTATTTTGGTACTTTCCTACATTGCGTATGAAAAATTAAATATTTAGGTGGTTGGGGCTAATTGTTTCACTATAAAGTACATTCTACTTTGGTATGTACTTGGCTCAGAATTTTAATTTTATGTTTCTTTACAACTTTTCTTGTTAAGGCATAAATTTAATTAGAAAAAGCCTTTTTCAAAGGACTACCTCATTGGTCTAGTGGTCACAAATACGCGTGCTGAGAGCATGAGTTTTTTTTTTATAAGGAATTTCTTAATAGCAGCACGGAGTCTGGGTTTGTGCCTGGTTAATTGCAATAGGCTCTTCCTCTGTTACAGAGGGACTTAAATATAGCCGAAATATAAATATATATATAGATATATATTTTGATATAGTTGAATATAGTCGATTCATGTATTCCAGTCGGTCTAACCGGATGCAGCTAAATACCAGTATTTTACATGAATTGATTGCCCATCTGACCTCCACAACCCAGTTACTGGGTGATACCCCTTGGTAAGACTAGTTGTGAGACTTTCGGACTTCTGACGATCCGTAACCACTGTCAAAGATCCACGAATGACAGCCAGGCCCAACGGCTTAACGTGTTTTCCGAGGCACGGAGTCTCAGTATGCAAAGATTGTCACCACGGACCAACCGCATTAAGCGTAGCCTAACCTGATCGATCGACCAAGACCCGACATCGATACAGGTAGATAATACATGTATTTATTCCAAAGATTTGCATTGTATTAAGGAAAAGCATTATTTTTGGCAATTGTTAAACTGCCATGTTTAATAATGCATAACTCTGAACGGACTAAGATTTGGAACTTGGTGCCATAGTAACTTTTGTTCAGCTCAAAAATACCCAACGATGTATCGCACGCAGCTATTGGAGGGTGGGACCAGAGTTCACACAAATCCTGGCATCGTCCTTTAATTAGAAAAGTCGGCCGTACAAACCTGTAGGTATATAAGTAAAAGTTCACCCATCACGATAATCGAGTCATAGTTATGTATTTTTATTGCAAAATGAAATCCATAACATTACAATATGGAAAGCTGGAGGAGCATAAATTAAAGACAAAAGTCTCTTTATCGTTGCAGTACACATACATACATACATAAACTCACGCCTTCTTCCCATGGGGGTAGGCAGAGGACACGGTGGAGCATACGGTGGAGGTGTGCCCGGCTTGGTGATCGGTGGCGGGGATCTCTCGCGGCCGGCCCTGGTCCAGGCCATGGCACGGAGCGAGAGGGCATGGGAGGCCGTCACCTCCTTCTGCGAAGCAGTAATGCTCGGGAAGGAGGAGGCGGAGCGCGTGAGGGAGAGGCAAATTTCGCGCCCTCACGCCCCTAGCCGCCGCAGGAGGAGACGCCCTGGGCGTCGGGAATCGATTGCCGATTCCCGGCCACCGTAGAAGCGGGCTTGCGGACGGTGAGCAATGGGTAGCTCGCCTTCCGGTAAGGACCAGGCCCGGGTCGACGGCGCGTTGTGTTCCACGCGCGCCTCAAAGAGATGTCAGCAAGTGAAGGGGTCCGATGAGACCCGGCGGAAAGTCCGAAAGGGATACCGTGGCCCCCTGGCATTGCACAAAAAAAAAATGTTATAAGCACTGACATGACCAAGTTGCCGCAAATATAAATATAAATTCATAAGTGAGATGATACCGTACTATAAATATAAACCCCAAATCATACTAGAAAATAGGAATCAGAAAATCTATTGGGATCGGACGATAATAACAGATAAAACTATACATTTCAATAGACCAGATATATCCGTTCACGACAAAACTAATAAAGCAGTTTACCGTAGAGATATAGCTATCCCTAACTCACACAACATTCAAACCACAATATCTGAAAAACTAAGTAAATATCAAGACCTCGCCATAGAAATAAAGACTCAGTGGAAAGCTCAAACCGTTCACATCGTCCCTATAGTACTCTCATCCACTGGTATAGTACCAAAATCCCTTACACAAAGCCTTAACACTCTACACATGCCCACCCATAGCCTACACCTGATACAAAAAGCCACAATTCTCAACACCTGTCGCATCACCCGGAAGTTCCTTACTTCTTCCACAATATCACCAACGTTCTCTATTTAAATTCCCCTTTACACACTTGGTTCCGGCCCGTGTGAAAGGTTTTTGTACTCTCAAAGAGAAGAAAATTAAAGAACTCAAAATAATAATTTAAACAGCTTGTACTTTTCCTATAAATATCTTTCAGGATATTTATAAATTTGGCATCTACATTTTGATAAGTAAGTGCTTCCCAGATGCTTTTGTGAGAAATAGTATGAAAAGCCTTTTTGTAATCTATGAAGGCTAGATAGATAACGGTCTGCGAAATTCTAGATATTTTTCAATTGTTTGTTCCATTACATGGATGAGATCAATTGTAAGTGCTTAATCCTGATCTGAAACCGGCTTGTTCGTAAGGTGATGGCTATCAATGTCTAAGAATATTCTGTTTAATAGACATGAAGTAAACAGTTTGTATAAATAGACACAACGTGAGGCCTAATGGTCTGTAGTTTCCTATGTCGGTTGGATCTCCCTTTTTGTAAAGCTGAACAATTTCAGATTTAGACCAATTTTCCGGAACCTGTTCTTCGGTAAGTATTTTATTAAATAGATGTCAGTGGAGCAAGCAGTAGTTTTTTTTAGCATGTTTTACGAGTATATACTCGTTTTTGATGCCATCAGGGCCAGGGGATTTTTCTAGATTTAAATTTTTTATGTTATTAAAGACTTCAAATCTACGAGTATCAAACATTTTAACATTCGATTGTGTTTTAACTGATTGTATGTCGCTTCTTCATGTGTTGAGTTCGGGTGACTGTACAGGTTTGCATAGAAATCAGTTGCTATATCGATAACTTCCACGCGGTATGTACTTTTGTTTCAGCCGGATTGCAGTAATGGAATACAATTTTTTGAGCTACTAGTTCTTTAAACGCTTTCGTAGAGCTTCTTGAGGTTTCTAGGTGCCCAGAAACCTCAAGAAGCTCTAAGAAAGCATATTGTATTTGATCAATAGGTATCGTAGCATTTTTTTAACTCTTGTGTGTTTTTTTGTACAGTTCTGTCTAATCATTTTTGTATATTTGGATAGTTTCGTTTTGTTTTGTTTTATAAGACTCCTTTCTCTGATAAGTGTTTTAGCCTTTTCACTCAAAATATTTTGTCTTGGTTTTCCTTTTATATTTTTTTAACTGTCTTTTATCGAGCATTCATTCATTTGGCAGTATTGGTCGATTGTGTATTCTTCGTGTGTTGATGATAAACTTTGCAGATGGTCGTTTAGGTGTGCAAGATATGTTGTTTGTTGTTCTAGTGTTTTCAAAGTGGTTTGTTGCTTAATGAAGTATCTTTCTTCTTGTTAGTGGGTTTAGAGTTGCTCTGTTTGGCCTGTAGTCTGATCCAAAGTTAAAAGATGTTAACACTTCAAATTTGGAGAATAAGTGTGGTTGTCAACATATCTATAGTCCAATTCGTTTTTCGTGTTCTTATCTGGGGAGATCCAAGTCAATCTGTTCTACTTTTTTATGTGAAACATAGTGTTTAATATCTTCAAGTTGTCTTGCTGTGCATATTGGATCAATATTTCTCCTTGTTTTCATAGGTCCTTGGTATTCCAATCTGCGCATTGAAGTCGCCCATTGAAATGACATATTTGTTAGGAATCGTTTGGTGGGCTATAGTTAGGTCTTTGTAGAAGTTGTCTAATTCTTCCAGCGTAGAGCTCTCGCAAAGGATTTCTTGTCAAATTCGATTTCCAATGTGCAAACTCTTTCTGATATGCCTGTAAAGTTTAATTTTTATTTGTTTTTCGAACTACGCATAGCCCGAGCACATCACTTTTGTTGTAGAGCTGCTTTTAATTCAAGGAGTTTTTCTGTAGAAGATAAAGTTCTGACATTGTAAGAGCACATATGTATAGATTTGCTATTGTGTCTGTTTATCTTTGAAGGGTCATGATCAACCTTTCCCGCGGTGACCAGCTGTACTGGAAGATAGAGATGAGGAGGGTCCTTTCTATGGTTGCTATATTGTATCTTGTTGTGATGTTTTTGGTTGTCGTTTGTAGGGGTGAAAGTTAATTTTGGTTTTTGTAAAATGAAGTCTTATTTAGCAGGTTTATTTTTCATCGGTGGTTGTTTTTTTGTTTGTTTGTCCTGTTGGTTGTTGAGATTAATTTATGGAGAGTCGGACAGGGTTCTTTTATTTATATATTGATGAGAAGTGTTCTTATTTTTGTCAACTTGTACGATCAGTTTATCGTATTTAATTAAAGCTGTTTTGCCTAAGTCTTATTATATCTTCAGTTGGGTTTGTAACTCTTTGCGCTTGTTTAAGACTTCCAGTGGGAAGTCCTCTTTTATGTAATAATTTGTGTTGCGTAAACATTTGCCGTTTTTCAGGATTTTTAATTTCAGGCTCATTGTACTAAATTACTAACTTTCTCGCCTTTTTCACCTGCTCTTCTAACAGCTTCTTAGTTGTTGTTGTCGTACTGAACGTCGAAGTATGTATTTATTATCTTTATTATTCTTTTCTCTAGTTCATAATAGGATGTTTCACCTTCTTCCATTCCGAACATGACCAAGTTCTTACGTCTAATATGTCTTTCTAGATTGTTTATTGTGGTGTATTGTTCCTGATTTTTTCCTTCAATAACTTCATTTTCTATTTCTAAATATTTAAATGTTTCATTGATATTCTTGTTGATTGTATTCTTTAATGTCTTCTTTCATTTCTAATATTTCGGCTTTTTGCTGTCGTATATCTTGTTGTATGTTTTCTAAAAGCTTTTTTATTTCCTCCATCTTAGGCGTTGATAAGTGCCTGTTTCGGTGGTGCCAAATATCTCTTTCCTAGCTCCAATATAAACCTCGAAGGATCGTACTGTACAGTGATCGATCGATCAATAGTGAGTAGTTAGTTCCTATTTGTGCGGCGCTAGTAGTGCCGCAATTGACAGCGTTTAACTGGACACGTTTCTTACCAGGCAGTTTCATCAAAACTCGAGAGATGGCGATATTATTATGATTTTAATTTTCTAGTTTATACTGAGTCATTGATATTATTTTGAGGTTAAGAAGATTATTTCTTAGTAATGTTTATATATTTTCACTTCACATATTCTGTTGTTTTATTGTCATTAAACACGCATGGGGAAGATAGTTTTATATTGATTGTATTGTATCTGTTTATTTAGTCACTTTTGCATCACTTTTTCTCCTTGTTTGGCAGTCTATTTGTTCTTCGTAAAATCACTTAGAACACCAAGACCTGGCGGTATATCACATATTGTCCCGATGAATAATTGGTTGGTTTGTATGTTTATCACTTTTTTTATAGATTATATTCATTATGTTTTTATTATTTTTTAGGTATGTAAACCGATAGGACATGTATATTTTTTATGCATTTAATACTCGGAAAAAATTTCACACCAGCTAAGTTATTTACGCAAACATACAATGAACCGTTTCCAGTCGAACACAATTTATTATCACCACACAATCATCTCAAAATACCTATTGTTCGTCCACAATATCCGATAACTCACAGGCCCGGGCCAGACACACAGATTCGTGCGATAAATACAACTTAAGCCGATTAACCGGACCATTACCGGCAGTTTAGACTGGATATTACTGGTTTCGACCGGCCGTAACTAGTTGTAACCAGTTCTGACCGGCACATGCGCCCGTGTTGCATCGTAATTGGACGTGTCCTGTTAATTCAATTAATTAAGAATGCAGGTAATTAAAGGTTGCAGTGCTCGCGGTTGCTAAAAGTAATAGAATGAAATTGCTGAGAAGCTTGTTGGAAATTCCTGGTCCAATTTGGTAAAGCTTTGCGGCTTGGTTCCTGGTACAAATGCAACATTTCGTTTGATAGCATCGCATTTTTGTTTTGTGTAGCTTCTTTAAGTACGTGCTTATTTTTCTGTCGTCAATGTGAATGAGTGACGGAGGCAAAAAAAATTTTTTTTTTGAAGCCCCTAGAATTAACATAATTGTATTTTCATCGTTTTTTTTTACCATCACTGGCAGGTCTTGGCCTGCATATTACCTGCAGGTAAGTGATGATCAGACCGAAGGTGGAAGCGAGCTTCACCCGGAATCCTCAACCACAGAGGAACTGGCTATATACCTCATACTGCCGAAACACAACAATGCTGTTAAAATTGTTGTTATGGTGACAGACTTAGGTAAGATGGCGGTAGCTAGCCAGGCAGACTTTGAACAAGCCCTACCACCAACTACCACAAATTAGTCTAACCACAATCTTTAACACTGCTACTGTGATTGTAGCAGTGTTAAAGATTCATAAATAGGTTATGTGTGCTCACAGAGACCTTAACATTACTATAGCTGCTGACTACTTATAATAAAACGCACACTAAAACTATCTCTACCTCTTATCACAAACAATAAACAAAACTAAACCACACACATACTCATACTCATACTCATATTCATTTATTTGCTCAGAATGTAGGTATTTACAATAAGGTGGTTACAATATGAAGAATCCTTGTACATTCTACCATTTTGGCATGCAAACATTGATGCAGTTCATCATCAAACATTGAACATTTAAACAATAATACATTGGATACAACTAAAATTTATCAGCTAGAAAATCCGATACGGAGTAATAACATTTACCTAATAGAAGGATAGTTAATTTCTTTTTGAAAATTGTTACTGGTTCCTCTTTTATGGAATTAGGAATGTGGTTAAAAATAGCCGGTGCCATACCAAAAACACTTTTCCTCAACAAAGCAGTCCTGTATCTAACTGTGCGTAACAAGTTTTGGTATTGAGATCGCAAAGCAACATCTCGGTATCTGCTTTCACAAACAAATAAGGTTCTTAGCTCAACAAAATAAGCTACGTAAAGGCTCTCAAATCTCAAAGACTCTAAGCTAAAATTATATAAGATGGGGCGCGATATGTTTTGCATGCAAGATGCATAATGTTGCATAATATGCCCATAAAGATCCCGTGAAGTGGCCTTTGCTGGGGCCAGGTGACTATCACACCGTGATGTAACGCCATTAGGATACTTGAATTCGTCGATTTTTGTTACGAGATTAGTCAGGCAAAATGATTCCTAGCCCTGCCATTTCTTCAATGCAAAAGTAACACTTTATTGATAACTATCTTCTGCCCACGAATTCAACCGTCGAGTCTATTAGATAGCCTTCCAAGAATTGAGCTTACCCCCTACATATAAACTTACAAACAAATTATACCCTTTTTATAATATTAAGTCCATAAAATATACAGATAGTGCAATCCACGACGACGCGTCCCCCTCTGCGATTACTGTACTGTAAGGTGTACTTTAGTACGGAGCGGAGCGGAGTGGGGCGCGTCGTCGTGGATTGCATTATCTATATCAAGTAAATTTTTATTTCAATCAAATTCCTAACACTCAATATAAATAATTTATTAAATATTTACCAGTGGCGCTGACTAGCCATAAGTACGTAGCGTTCTGTTATATATTTATCAGCAGAAGATAAGTAGGTCTTGTCAAGTCATGGGCAGCAATATTTTGATGGCAAATGATTCCTCTATTAAGAAATGACCCAACCACGTATTCTCTAATTTATCTTCCAAATATGGTGATTATCTATCATCAATTTCGTGAAACTGTTTTATAGTAGTATTGAGTCTAAATCTAACGATATCTTGGAAACTACTGGTTTATTCTCAAAAAATTGACAATAAGTATATGACATTTTAACACTAATATTATATAAAACCCCAATACACCCATTAAAACCTTTTACATCTCATCTGCAAGCACGTAAATTGGTTAACGTAACAGTAAAATTTTTACACGTGAGAAACTTTTCACTTACCTATTCAAAACGGGTGACCACTGAAAATCAACGCTGTCCTGTGGGTCCCCCATAGCACAGCATTATGCTGAGTGGAAGCCTTCTTGTCACAGTCTATTTCTGTTATGTTTATATTAATATTTATATTATTGATCTACTATTTTGTTTTCTGCTTACCTACTCTTGTATTTTTGTATGCACGTGTTTCAGTGAAACAAATAAACCTATTTCTCTTTCTTTCTTTTCTGTTTTTCAAAAGACGCATTAACCTTTGGTCTTATTTAACACTCGAATGAAACACTAAAGATTCAATAAAGCTTCCGATGCGATCATTCGCTTCGGTGTAACAGTCACCCAGTAGTTCCAGTTAAGAGTTCAGAAGCGGCGGCCTAAATGTGTAGTGGCGCAAAGCGGGGAGGTAACGACTTCCCTCAAATTATTTCGGAGCGCTATATTAATATTATGACGGGAACTTTATGACTAAAATGTGTATTAACTAGCTTTTTAACGATGCTCTGCGTGAACATTTTTGCGAAGCTTGTTTATGTATGTTGACTCAAAACATGTGTGGTAGGTTTATGGGTAGCGATAGAGTAATGTATTCAACGATTTAGTGCTCGGTAACGCCCATTTCTGGGTAATAACGGCGGGTACTGCCTACGAGTTGTTGTATGTATGTATTTGGTAATCCTATGAAAAGACTTTTAAAGATTTATTGATGTGTAACATCTTTCCTCCCGCTTTCCTTCAATCTGTGGGAGTGATTTCGTGAAAAGGGACGGAAGTGTGTAACCGCGCGCTATTTGATTTGACCAATGAGCGCGCGCGGTGCTAATGTTGGCTGTCAGATAGTACCAACCCATTTTCCGAGAGGTTGGTACTGTCAGTCAAGATATTAGATGTTACACATCATAAATATGCGAATACTGTAAGGCTCGCTCGTTTTTAGGGTTCCGTAACAAGGAACCCTCATAGTTTCACCATGTCCGTCTCTCCGCGGCTTAGTTCAGAGACTCTTTGTACTAGAAAACTGTAATTTGGCATGAGTATACATATTAATCACGCCGACGAAGTGGTAATTTTTTTTAGGGTATCTCCCCTACACGTAAAGTGGTGATGTTTTTTTCTATCATCTTTGCCATGGTGTGCGTAGGAAAGGTCATTCAAATTTATTGTGAGTTAGTGAAAATCATTTTTGGATTCAATGATCCGTTTGCGAAATATTAAGCTTCAAATTGCTATTTTTTTGTTATAAACAAGTGTCGCCCCCTGCCAGCTAAATGATTGGTTTTGGATATAAGAAAAAAATTACGTCAGTAGTATATAACGTAATTAAAAGGAAAACTATCACAGCTAAGTAGGCTTTACAAGTTAACGAGTAATATGAGATGTGTGAGTTTCGGTGCATGTAGTCGTGCGCCGAGCCCAAGTTTACTGATTGCGATGTTAGCGCGTAACATATTTTCCTCCTTTTAATACATCAATGCCTCTAATGCATTCCGTATGGGAGAACATGTTTTTATTAATAATTAATACTAGCTTTTTCTCGCGGCTTCACCCGCGTGGATGTCAGAAAACATCAGCGGTAGGAGTCAATGACTTTTCTTCGGCTATTACCGAGGAAAAGTCATTGACTCCTACCGCTGCGCCCGCGTTGTCGTCAACCATAATTATTTTGTTACGTGTTATTTTGAATCTGTGATATCTTTTAAAGTATTCATTTTAATTATATGATGTCAAGGTATATTTTAATCTAAATTAAATGCCCAATTTAAATAACATATTTGATTGTATAAAGATAAAATTAATACCGGTCACAATTTTTGATTTGAAAATAACAATTAAATGTTTATCAAATTCTGAATGATAAAAACGGTTACTGTAGGGGTCATCCTTAGAAGATAGACATATGCTATCGCGGAATTTTTGTTGAAGTTTAGATCTACAATTCTGTAGAACATTAATTAAATGTATCTCTTACGGCTTTCGCGGCGCACGCCAGTAAAACTCCCAACCGGCATATTTTTTTTCGACATCTTCGACAATACTCGTCATATTTCAGCCAATTTACACAAAACCTTCCACATTAATCACTCCGTCCATCATTGGTGAAAACCGTTTGAAAATCCGTTCGGTAGTTTTTGAGTTTATCGCGTTCAGACAGACAGACAGACAGACAGACGCGGTGGGAGACTTTGTTTTATAATATGTAATGATATACCTACACATGTAAGTAATGCAAAAAAATACATTGCTTTACTTTTTACAAAATTGAGTTTCACTTTTTTTTTCTTCTTTTATATCTGAAACTAGTACTTTACCCGCGGCTTCGCTCCGCGGGACCCGTTATTTACCCCTGAAAACCAAGCTTTCTAATGGTAAAAGATTTTTCAAATCGGTCTAGTAGTTTCGGAGCCTATTCAATACAAACAAACAAACAATAAAATCTTTCCACTTTATAATATTAGTATACCTAGTAGATATGTATCCAGATGATTTGAACATTATTCTGTAATTTAAATCTGATTTGTTAACACATTTAATCGCGAAACCATACCCTTAAATAAACAATCTCAACAAACATACAAAGAAAAGGCAAGTCAGTTCGCCTCCTTCCTTTGTAGTTACGTAATTGTATTGAGCCACAAGTTATGTTTATTAGATCGTACTGATTCTTTTGTGTCATTATATATTCGAGTATATTGAACTGAATCGAAGGTTTATTGGGCACCGTATTGAAAATTCGTGAATGTTTATTGAATTTTAGGGTTGGTGAGAAGGCAAGTAAATGGTTTTGGGTTCCGTATTGTACCTATTACTAAGCCTCCGCTGTCCGTCTGTCTATCAGCGGGCTGTTTCTCATGAACCGTAATAGGTAGACAGTTGAAATTTTCACAGATTGTGTATTTCTATTGCCGCTATAAAATCAAATAAGAAAAAAAGAAGTTAAAATTAAAGGGGGGAAGCCCTTCGTGTACGAGTCCGACTCGCACTTGGCCGGATTTGATTGACAGATGTTATTTTTTGACAAACAGGCTTGCAGCCTATCTGATGGAAAGGGTCACCGCCGCCTTCATCTTCCAACACCCGAAGCGACGCAGATGTGTTGCTATTGTAGATACAGATGAAAGGTATCATGTACCTGCAACAGTACAACTACAGATACCTTTCAAACTGGAACACAACCCCGCTATTTGACAACAGATATCAATATACTTATAATACCTACTTTGGTAGTATTTTGTGGCGGCATCTAAATCGCCAAATGCAAACTACGCATCAAATTGACGTCACGCCAAATCCTGCATCGCGCAAGCAGGGTTTACCGCGCTACTAGGATATATACAACGTCCCGACATCAATCGTAACCCACCAGACAAAAAACCCGTCTGGTCGCAGGATGCTCCTTTTTCTATGGAGGATGAGTGAAATTTCCTCCCTGTTCCTCATGCCTCTAAAACTGTTCCTCATGCCTCTAAAATTGCCTCAGACAAGCTCTTTCACAAAGAATTTTACAGGAAAAATAAATATCACATAAAAACCCACCAAACTAATAACAAAACAGTTCTGAAACCTCTCGAGTCCTTGAAGCTCTAGGCAACGTCACAACTCAAAAACCAGCCAAGTTCGAGTCGGACTTGCATACGAAGGGTTCCGTACCCTATTAAGATCGAGTAAAAAACGCCGAAAAAAACACGTTTATTGTATGTGGATCCCCTGTAATTATTAACTTTATTTAATTTTTATTAGGTATTTGTTGTTATAGCGGCAATAGAAATATATAATCTGTGAAAATTTCAACTGTCTACCTATTACGGTGCATGAGATACAGTTCGCTGACAGACAGACGGACAGCGGAGGCTTAGTAATAGGGTTCCGTTTGAGGTGCGGAACCCTAAATGGTATACTATTCTCAAAATTTTCTTTCACGACGTTTGAACCGTTTTCGCTCGTTGAGCTGAAGAGCACTTAGGTGCTGTACAAAGAATGAAAACTGTTTCATGTTTGTTTGGCCGTGAACTGGCGAAGTATCTTTCATTTACCTACCTATTACTTCAGCCATACTTGAATGTTATGTACCTTTCGTTTGAGATAAGTTAGTAGAGCAACATTACCCGGTTACTAACCTACATCCGTTAGTAAGTGAGTAATGTCGATATTTGATTTATATCATGTATACCTCCTGTGTCTTAGGATTACGTAAGATAACATTAGTTTAGAAAATCATAACATTACATTATATATTCTATAATAATTCATTATTAATATTCTAGTTCGCTAGTTAGCCAGATTTCATATTTCCATATTACCAAATTAATCAAAACAGCGAAATATTTGACATCTATTTGCGACGTTGCCCACTTTCAGAATTAAATTGTTTATTCTGTAAATAGGATATTGGAATCACTTTTACGCGTCATAATAAAAAATTGCTAGATGACTTCGGCTTTTCCTACTCTGTGAAGAAAAGCCGAAACAAACACAGAGGTCACTTATAAAGTCCTGATCATCTTGGTCAGGCCATATGAGGACCATGGAGATTCGTGTCTGAAATGGTCTTTTGAGAAAAGAACCACACAGATTTGAGTGGACTTGTCCTGTTAGAGCAAGCATTTGTCAGTAATCGTGGAGCTCAACTAAGAACTTAAGGAGCTCAACTGATAGATCGCCCGATGACGAGTCCTGCTGCAAGCTCTTCCAAGGACGGGTTTGCCTCCTGCCGGAAGACTGCCGTGAGTCCTGCTAGAAGTACGCAGTTTCCATGAAATTTTGTCAGGTCCTTCCAGCAGTACGGTGACCTCGATTTTGAACTGGCGCTCGTCGTTGGTTAGTGCGTATTTAAATTAAACTCATTTATTTAAGTACCTACTGTTACAACTTTAATAATAATAATAGCGGCGCGCAATGATCATTGACATAGGTAACGGTCCCGCATGACGGAAACCTCGTGAAAGCCGAGAAAGATAAACAAATTAAGTATCTTGACTTGGCTCGCGAGGTTGTCGACATGTGGGATGTGGACTCAGCGAGCATTGTGCCGATAGTCATATCAGTCAATGGCTTAGTTGCCAAGAGCCTCGACCAACACCTAAGGAGGCTCTCGTTGGGCAGCTGGATTAAGGGCTTGATTCAGAAAGCGGTACTTCTGGACACGGCTTGCATTGCTAGGAGGTTCCTCTCTCTGGAGCCCTGACCGCCGGTAGCTTGGACCCTGTTCCCGATACCAGTGGGCTACTATTTTTTATATTTTTAAATGTTTTTTTTTTTTTATATAATTAGTTTTTTAAAAATATAATTTATTTTTTGTATTAATGTGAAATAAAAGAGATAATAGATGTATTGGTACTTAACAAATGATAAATTATTATTATAGGAGCACATTTTATCTAATATTATTTAGGAAATAACTATTTAAGGAACTATAAATTTGTCACTTTGGTTTAATAACCACTTAAAAATTGTGTCTATTTATTTAACTATTAATTTTTGACTGCCTCGTTGGTCTAGTGGTCTCAAGTGCTACTTCTGAGCATGAGGTCTTGGGTTCGATTCCCGGGTCGGGCAAAGTGTTATTGGATTTTTCTATATGGAATATCTCAGTAGCAGCCCGGAGTCTGGTTTTGTGCCCGGTTGATGGCAATAGGCTCGCCCCCTATTACATGAGACTTAAACATAACTGGTGAAATGTGGGTGTACCTACTACAGGTGCACCTTTGCCCAACCCTTCGGGGAAACAAGGCGTGATGTTAAGATTAGAGTAACGCGGTACTCACAAAAAAATTATAATCTTAACTAAAAAAAATATGATTACGCTGAAATCCTGAAACGTTAACTACTCCGTGCGTCTTCCAGTTTAGAAAAATATTGTGTAAAATATAAGAAAAACTAACTATTGTAACTAACTAGTGTAAAATATAATATTCATAAAAAGCTTTGTATTTTATTCGTGTACTTTGGTCTGAAAGTGGCTGATTTGGCTGTTTATGTTGTTAAGTATACTACAGCTACACAATTAATTTAAGATTTACTAAAACCACCGTTAGTAAAATAATGGTTTTCATCGGAATTTCAAACCGAAACTAAGTACCTAACGAAAACGAAATGTTCAATTCAGTTGCAAAAAAGACCTTTACTCAAAAATGCATGTAATGTGGTCATTATTTTCACAACCTTATTTGAGCAAAGTCGACCTTGCCGTTCTGTTTCAAGGAGCGGCCGGCAAAGTTTTGCTGGTCGCTCTAACAGGCCGACAAAACATTGCCGGCCGCTATTTTGACGTTTCAACGTTTAAAAAAATGAAATGCAAAAAGATTTTTTTTTAAACACGGCTGTTTGTATTTATAGAGATAGGTACAAAAAGATTTTATTCCATATTTGGCTGTATAGTTCCAAATACCATTGTTAAAAAAAAAACAAAGAAGTACCTAAGTTAAAAAAAAAAAATTACAAGAAAGTCGGTGTTGAATTTTAGTAACTGTACTTTTCATAATTGTCATTTTAATTAAATTTCTAGTTAATTAATATATATTTTATTGAAATTACTTGCTGGTTTTATTTAGATTAGGTACTTGCATTTTTGAGTAAAGCACTATACAAGCCTTGGCCCACTATGACTGCTTCGCTGGTCACGCTATGATTGCCTCGAGCTAGCCTAGCTACGCTCTAGGCCTTCCAGCTTGGCCATCATTGCAGCCCTTGCTGTCCTCGCTGTAAAGGCCTCGACCTACGGCCTCAGCCTTTATCTCAGTTCGTCCATCAAGTGCTGCACGCTGACCGCGCTGTGTCGGCCTGGAGCTGCGCTACGCTGCGCCGTCGGCCATCATCAGCGCGACCAGCAAAGTAGTCATTATAGACCGCGACAGTAATGTACTATTAGGTATTTGAACAACCCTAACCTTTGGAACACCTTCTTCTTCACGACAGTGTCTAACATTTTGTTAGCCTAAAACATCGTCACTTCCACGGCATCATCGGTGGCAGCGCAGAGGTATGTCAAGAAATTACATTAAGGTGGAATGCAATCCATTTGATAGAAGTATTAAAAGCTAGACTAGTCTCAAGATTACTCTACTAGAACAAACACTGGTGCCAGCTACTCACTACATAGTTCACGCGAGTAAGACAGCGCGTGGTGTAATGTTCTGGAGATCGCTCGCCGTCGCTGGTGGCAAGACGTTTCAATTTATTCTGCTAACGTTACCGCTCTGCAGCCCGTGGTTTAGGAGCATAGAATATGTGTAGAACGGGTATATTATTAAGGCTACCATACATGGTCACGTCTACCTTCAGATCCGTCTGACTGATCTGATCAAAATCCATACCATGTACAGGTGTTATGGCAAGAAAAGTGTTGAAACTAAAAAGTGATCGTAACGTGAGAACCGATCTTGCGCCTTTCAGATTGATCCCTCCACGGATAGCTTTTATTTAAGAAAGCATTTTATTTTAATACTTTATCCAGGTTTTTTCTGCCAGTCTGCTTTCATTTCAAAAGGCTCATTTTTGTACATCATCTAATACAAACGAAAGATCCGACTACAAGCGGAAAACACGCTTAATCTGATTTAGCCAAACGTATCGTTTATCGTTTCTTTTGGACAGCTTCATAAAATACCGTATCCATATTACATAGACTCAAGATACCCCAGAAGTATAAACTGTAGCGCTTGCGTGCGCCCACAGTGCTCTATGTAAAGAGCTCTTAGTACCTAGCCTATGGCGAATTGAAAGTAAGCAGCTGATGAGATCCCTGTTTAATGTTGGTTTAGATTGAGATGTTCGGAGGAAAATTACTCTTGTATTGGTAGGAAGTATACAGTGAGTAAGGGTAATGCATCGTGTGCAAACCATTACCATGAATTTAGTACATAATTTTAGGCCCATTCAAATTTTGCGTCGGTTATTAAAAACAAGACAAATGTGACATCTTGGCTGGCAGTACCAACCTCTCGGAAAATGGTTTAGTACCATCTGATGGCCAACTCTAGCACCTCGCATTCATTGGTCAATAGCGCGCGTTTCCCCAGTTTCTTGTTACACACTTCCGTCCCTTTTCATGTAATCACTCCCACAGGAAAGCAGAAGGAAAGAGGTTACACATCAAAAACTCGGCTGTTGTTTTTACAAAAGTGCAATTATTTCCCCTTTTTAGTCCCTTACTCCATGTATGAGCATAGGTCATGTCGTGATAAAAATGTTGGACGGTCAGCAAGGTGGCTGACCGGTCAAGGTGCACAGTATCGTGGAGAAAGATAGAAAAGGTAATACTTAAGTAATAACGTGGAGTTAAACTTGGACTAAACAAAAGTTAGTTTGAAAAACAAAAAACACCAATAACACACAAAAAAAAATGTTCTGTCTGCTAATACCGACCCAATGACGTCAGAAAAGGATGTTGATAAGTTGATATAATATTGACGCAGTTTCTTAAACTTACCAATAAAATTCTGTTTTCCTACCTACATAAATAAGTGGAAACTAGGCGAAATTCTTGAGAACAACTCGTCTAATGAAATATCCTTGTGCGAAAAGTTTACAAGCCACAAACTTTTGCAAATACAAGTATGTGGGCGGAATAGGCTAGGACATGGTGACGAGCGGAAGCGGTAGCGGTTGGAATTCTGTAATTGTGAGCATCAGCATAATCAGCATTTAACGTTCTCACAGCTAAGAAACAGGCCTCTTCTCTGTCAGATGGAGCGGTCTGTAATCCACCACGCGGCCCCAGTGCGAGTTGGTGGATATCACAAGTTTCTGAATGTTTGGTTCTAGGAAATGGCGGTTTCCTCACGATGTTTTCCTTCGCCCTTTTGAGAGCAGTGGTGATGAAATAAATTACACAAATGTAAAGTACCTGCCTGGTTTCGAACCCATGACCTACAACTCGTAACTCGAGGCCATTACCACTAGGCCACCACTGTAGGTCACTGCTGGGCCAACACCATCAGCGTATTATTCAAATAATCAGTAACAGTCCATATTCCCGAGCGATACAATACATATTTTAATCAGTGGCACTTATCGACAAAATTATTGCATAACTCATTAATTGGTTTTGGATTAAATTGCAACAAACAGTTTGAAATAGAGCATAATTTCAAACCAATTTCCGCTGAATAGATTTATCTAAATACATATTATCATAACAACAATTTACAAATTGCATTTTGCAACAATTATTAGCGTATTGAGTGGAATCAATTTATATTTTCTGCTTCGTTTGGAGCTTACCGCATATTAAATGTAAAATTTATAATCGGATCAAAATTATTATTGTAAATTGTAAGGGGGGATTAAACAATATATCGCACACTAATGAATATCACACAATATGGAACATCGACTTTTTTCATATTTTATAGAAACGAGGATAATAATAATATCCTTAGTGGATTTGTCGAGTGAGACGGCAGGGATAGCACGTGCCCATTGTGACGCATCGAGTGGAAGGGGTGACACGACGTTAGAGAGGCGCTCACGCTCCTCGGGCACTCTGTCTCAGGTGCTCGGAACGGAACTGTAGATTTCAATAATTTCAGTGTCTGTTTCACATTATTTTGATTAATTTTCTATTCTGCTATTTACTTAGTAGTGATTAAGGAGTGTTCCAAACCATTTCTGGTTTAATGGTACAAAACAAACACGAACCTGTATTAAGACTGTATGTATAAATAAAAAATGTATTATCCTAAAGTTCAGTGTGGTTCTGGTGAAGGAATAGGCAGTGCAGCACATATCCTGCTTACAAGAAAAAACTGCGCTCACTAATCCGTATTCCAAGCATGGTGATTGATGAAAATATTGATCATTCAGAAACTGACTAGCAGCATAATCTTCACGAGATTAAGACTACCAGAAACAACTATTCACTGTAGAGAAACAATATTATTTCAACAGAAACCCGCGCCTCTTACGAATAAGACCTTAGCTTAAGAATCCGCGATAGAAGAGTACCAATTCAATCAAAATGGTCGTTCCTTGTATCAAAATAGTTACTTTAGAGTTTTCTGTCCCTTCGACAACGTACAAGTAGTTGGATCGAAGTAAGTAAATGGGTTTGTATTACGTAATTGCAGATCCGTGTTTTCTAAAGTGTAAAGGGCTACCAGTAAATATCTTGTTTGAGAGAGTACTATAGCCATATCATCCATACTTATCTATTTCGGATGGTTTGAAAGATGTCGCATTAGAGACTTTCAACATTGGTTGGTAACAGCTAATGGCCCAATGTGCAGCTACCAACTTATTATCAGATCAGTGGGCCTAGAATGAACGCGCAGAGTACACGACACCTAAATTCAAACGATTTTGGAATTGAAAATACTCTTTTTGTACATCATATTTACTTAGTTTTAAGACTTTATTCATATAATGTGAGTGATACTAGGAGTGCTTCTCGCGAAAACGATAATGTTAAAGGATAGTTGTGCAATTTCATTGTTTCATTTCGTGATAAAAAGTTGATTGAAACAAAACAAAACACTGCAATATCAATCTGCCTAGCCTTTTCCAAACTAACCCAGTAACTGGGTAATACGATACCCCTTGATAAGGCTGGTTGTTAGACTTTCAGGCTTCTGACGACCCGTAACGACTGTAAAAAATCCACGAATGACAGCCGGGACCAACGGCTTAACGTGCTGTCCCAGGCACGGAGGAGTCTCGGTATGTAAAGACCCATCCACAGACAAATTCAAATTATTTTATTTCACATAAACTTACATGGGCACTTATGAAACGTCAGAAGCTAGGCGCACGGTTCCAATTGGTCGTTTTCTATGGAGAAGAGCCGGCAAGAAACTCCACGGTAACTCTTTAAAAAATAATTGGTTTTTACAATATTTTCAAATAACAGTGTTATTAGGTATGGGAGGACAGTGTAGGTCTTTCAACAAGTACCAGGTACTTAACAAAATAATTATGGTCAGCAAATATACAGTCCACTAAGCCTACAGCGGACCGACCCCGGAAAGCATTGCTTGACCTGATGGATCGATCCGTACGGCGTTTTTTACTTAGCCACGAGCTTCTCATCAAAACTAAACACTGTAAAAATATTGGGTCCCCACCTATGAAATTGGCGTTTTGTAAGGAGAATTATAAAGAAGTTGCATTTTTCCTACTAACATTTTCTTAATTTATTTAACAACCATGAACACTAATGTTTTAAAACAAATAGTGGTCATTTCTGCTAACAAAAAGAGGAGTCATATTTAATATGTTTAGAAAACTATAAGTAATAAGGTTTTTTTTTTACTATTGGTCGTTGTCTATGATGGTCATTATTCGATATAATATCAAGCAATTGATAAATATTTTAAATCATAGAAGTGACGAGGTTCTCTATTTGTGAGAAAAAAAAAACGCCAATTTCATAGGTGGGGACCCAATATTTCCATTGCCTGCCAGGGTTGCAGGAAAGTCAGAAAGGGATACCGCGGCCCCCTGGCATTGCACAGGCAACAAAAGGAACACGGGTGGGTTTTAGTCAGTAAGTGTCTGACAGGCCCTCCCGCTCCACCCAGAGCGGGAGAAGTTATTTGATGAATTCCCAACCAAAAAAAAAGGGTCCCAATATTTAAATCAAAATTGTTCCATTCATCGAAAACAGTTAAATTCAAATCAAAACACACAAATTCTAATGTTGAATGTTAAGTAATGATATCCTTGTCACCTTGGAATTTCATAACGGATGTGACACGATATGTCGTCATATGACGCTCTGCTTAGAACTATCTATCCATATGGAATTTATGTAATCAAAATAATATTATAATACCACGCCTGTGTTAATTGAAAGTGCTTGTAGACATGTACATTAAATACACATTTCCTTATGTTATGGTCTAAATCAGCATTTCCCAACCTTGGGTCGAGCGAATATTGCCTCCCAATATCCATCTTATATTGTCTTGAAAAATATATTTTCTACTGTATTAATATTAAAACTAAATACCGAAATAAATTGGACGTATCCAACTGCATGGCAATTAAAATTAACTAAAATTGAAGTTGATGCTAAAGATATAATGACAAAAAATAGGACAGAAATACATTTTTCTTATTGAAATAGCAGTCCTTACGACTGTAACTGAATGATTTTTCTAATTTGATCATTCCTTCATTCATATAGTTATGCCCTTTTCTATCTCCACGATAGCCTTTGGAACTTTTTGTTAAGGGGATCCCGGTACAGAAAACTTTGGGAACCACTGGTCTAAATAATTTAAATCACAATTGAGTCTATTGCCATTACCCTAAAAAAAAAAAACACTTTTGAAAAAATCAATAACACTTTACCCAGTCCAGGAATTGAACCCTACAAGATCCCAATCACACGGCGACCAAGGCAGATTTATTTATAAAATAATATAATAATAATAATACTAGCCTATTTATTGCCCATTGCAGGGCAAAGGGTTCTTCGCATACAGAGAAGGCACGAGGCACCACGTTTGCTCAGAACGGGTTGGCGATTTCAAACTTACATTAACTATAAGTCCAGGTTTCCTCACGATGTTTTCCTTCACTGAACTTTTCAGTCACCGGTGTGAACCCATAATTTAATAAAAATAGAATTATGATTTTCGAGAAAAAACGCCATTTTTTTTACACGTTACAATGTATCCGAAATGTCCCACAGGCGCGTGGACTGCCCGTAGCAGAGCGTGCTACGCTCGCTACGCCGTAGCGTTTATCGTAGCATCCAGAGAAGCAGGCCCTTCTGACTTCTCCCTTAACATAGTCCCATAGTGACCTTTCCACTCCTTTTTACCTAGTTTACTTTACAAAACAGCTAAATAAATTCCTCTTAAAAAATTCTTTAACACCAGCAAACTAAATCCCGTTTCTCAAAGGCTATCACCCCTACTTTTTTCTTCTCAAATATAAAGCTAGTGTTCCACTAGGTACACTGTTCCATCGCCAGTTAATTATGCAAAACAGAGAGTTTGTATCGCTGCAAACAGATCCGTTACTGAGACCGTCTCAAACTTCTAACAGTCACCGTGAAACAAAATTAAAATGTAAATTTCTTTTCGTCCCGTGTTCAGGAAACTAGTGGGGTACAAAAATTGAGGAGTTAAGATACCTGTGTAGTTATGAAATTACTGACCGTAAAGCATAATAATAATAATAGGGATGATGACTAAAAAAATGTTTTTTGTCCGTAATGTAGATTATGAAAAAATAACGTAGACGTATTTTTTCTTTTTTTAAGTTATCAAAAGATTACGGCGAAACATTGAGTTATAATGTGCCATGACGTCACTTGTATGTAGATTTTATACATACTTGTGACGTATCAACCCCCACTCCCCAACTTTAATGCGTTTTATCTAAGTCATTTTTTTATTAATACGATAAAGAAAAAAATAGGTGTCTAATATTTTGTTATTATCTGAACGACGGACTAAATAGAATTTCTTTTTTTTGACCCAGGCATCATCCCTATTGGCTAGTTGTTAGAACCTGGTTTACCTACTGCTATCCATCAATTTTAATACCAGAGCTTTTACAATTTTTCAATATCACAACAACTTATAATAAACTATAAATTGTAGTGTATCGCACATCTCAGCACTAAACATATTGAATTTCATCATTAGGCTGAGAATCAACAAACAAACAAAAGTTATAAAAGGTAGTGCCCAAAACGCCCACACTTTTTACTTCCAAATGTTTGAACTGGTGAGAAGTCACGCAAAAAATTCCACAGCAACACGTCGAATAGAATTTCAGTGTAAGAGAATCCAATAGAGCGCATCCCAGTGCGACAAGAAAACACACTGTTGGATTTTCATCTCTAGGCGCTTAGCAGAGCGTTGAAAATCCAGTGCGCGAAAACAAATCGTTAAATAAAAAATCGCCCGTGCCTACTTGGGCTTACAGATCCAGAAAAATACACAGAAAATCATGTGTAGACTTTTACTGTGGGAAATATTTATCTGATCCTATAAAAACTTATTGACTTCTAATAATGCACATTTTTTTTTAAATAATTGAGCCTCTTTTTATCTTTTTGGCCTTATCTTACAGTTGGTCGCAGTAACTATGAGCTAGGGTATCCCGACCTGACGGGTTAGGTTAGGTTAGAACCTAGATAAAAATCGGTCGCAAATACTTATCTTTTTAGTTTTTATAGGACCCTAAAATAGGAATTATTTGAGGTTCACATAAAGAGGCGCAATCATTATATTATTTTATCTAGTGTTCAATAATATTTTAAGGAGCGTAAAATGGGAATTATTCGAAGTTCGATTAAATGCATGCCTTTTACTTCATCTCGAGAACAGTCAAACGTTTACAAATATAATAAAAGCCGTAACCACACGAATTCCCATCACATAATGTTTCCCACATGCTAAAACATTCGCGCCCTCTAGCGATTCACTTCCATTAGACATACGAGTAACATGGGAAGGGTATCATGTAACACAATGTAATAAATAAAATAGTGTTATGTATAGTAGATAAAATAGTAAAGTGTGCAAGCAACCAAGTATAGCTAACCTCGTTATTCCTTTACCACTTCGGACAAAAACTCCCTGTAAATTGAAACTTCTCTCTTTTTCTTAGCGTGTTGATCGCAAATATTGATTTAAATTCATGTTTGGCCCAGAAACACGCAACGCTAACACCATTCCCTGATGCAAACGAGATACCTACTTAAATTGCTGTTTTCTCCTTTTGCTAATGCAGCTCGTAAATACCTCTATTACTCCAGCGGATATTAACTATTTTGCCGTCTGTACCTAAATAACAAACATCACAAATTCCCTCACTATTTCCGATTGAATATATCAGTCCTGATTAGTCGGTTTGAGTTGAAATCAAAGTACAACGCGCAATCAACGCAACGTAAATACATGAAACGAGACTCCGTAGTATGTGGTAATTGTATTACCAGGATACGGGAAAATGTACTAGGGAAACGTCTAACTTTACATATAAAAAACATGTCCAAATTTTTGTACATCAAAGACCACTGCTGGGCGTAGGTCTCCCCCAAGCCCACTTGGACCGGCTCTATGCTTCTCGCATCCAGCGGATTCCTGCAGTTTTCACAATTTAAGGGCGTCCACCTTGTGGAAGGCATTCCAACGCTACGTCTTCCGCTAAACGGTCGCCACCCCAGAACCTTTCCGCCCCATCTGTTCTGCGAGCAATGTGCCTTCCCACTGCCACTTAAGTTAGGCAATTCTTTGGGCTATGTCGGTTACCTTGGTACTTCTTTCTTCTTGGTTTACATCATTTAAACTTACAAAAAATAAATAAAGATAATCGCAGTCAATGTTATTTAAGGGTTTTGTTAAATACTAAATGACTGTCAGTAACAACTATGAGAGTTTGTGTGTACGTTAGTATCTTTTACGTTTTTACGGTTAAATAAGAATGAAAAGTCAAGCAAAAACAGAACTCTTATGATTTCGTCTTGTCCATCTATCCGTTCGTTCAAATGCACACAGCCATTTTACTCGGAGACCATTTGTCAAATAGCGATGAAAATTGTAAACAAGCAAATTCTCTGCATCGCTAAACAATGGTGTAGCGAAATTATAAAAAATAATTAGGGGAGGCACTCCTCATACTAATAACAGAGGGACAAATCTGTGTACATAAGCGTGTGGAGTTATTGTTGGATCCTATGTTAAATAAGACTATGGTGTTTCTAAGTGACTTTGCTATTTAAGTCAATAGTTTTGAGATATGGGATATTTTCGGTAACAACAGTGGAAGTAACTCCGTTTTTCAGTTTTTTCAAGAACACATAAAACATAACAACACGCCTGTATTTCCCCGAAGGGTTAGTTAGTCATTTAGGAATTTCTCAGTAGCAGCCCAGAGTCTGGATTCATGCTCTGTTGGTGGCAATAGGCTCGCCCCGTATTAAATGGGACTTAACAAAACTGGCGAAATGTAGGTAGGTGTACTGTAGGTACACCTCTGCCTTTTTCAAGAAATACTTTGAAATGCAAACTTATCTTTGCGGTCGATAAAATGAATGCTGTGCATGCATAAATATTCATCCCAACTACAGAACCCTTCACTATGCGTAGTTTGACTCGCACTTGGTCAGTTTGTTGAGTTTTTTTCTGTTCAAAGAGAAGGGTAGAAAAGCCGTCCCCTCTACTTTTGTACCGCACAACGCTTAATTTCAGACGCAAGATTGCAAAGTCAACGTTTTTATCAAAAAACAAACCTAACGGATAACTGATTGCTTTATTTTGCGCCCCCCTCCGTACCTCTAGGCTCACCCCTCTGTCCTTGTTTTCGTAAACAAAACTTTTTTAGCTAAACTTTTTCAAAGACGCTTGATTGTTGTTCTTTACTCTATTGTAACTTTTATAAGTTAGATAAATATGTTTTTTCAGGCGTTATCCAAAAAGTGTCTTCCTCTGAAATTATGAATGATTTATGAGTCTCTTATTTTTAAAATAATTAAACGATTGCTTTAGGGTCCCATGGAGTCAAAAGCTGTTATTAAACCTCAAATTAAATGTTATTTTGAATCGGAGTATCATCGTGGCAACTGACATTAACTAATCTTACAAGAACCTGTTCAGTTTGCGAAATAAACCTTGAAGGTAATAAAAACATGGCTGTAAAGATAGATAGATACATAGAATACTCTTTATTGCACACCATAAAAATTACAGACGTAAATTTATAAATTTTACATAGGTTGACACAATGGGCGGTCTTATCGCTTATAGCAATCTTTTACAGACAACCTTTGGATGGATTAAACGTAACAGGAGAGACAATACTGCAGGTAGTCAGCGGTGTACCATCTACATATACAATAAATACATACATACATAAAGCATAAACTTATTCATCTAAATATATATACATAGATATACTTAAATAAAATGATAAACATGAAACAAGAGCAAGGAACTATGTGTAAATAAAATAACAAAAATGTAAACATTAATGTCGCCTTGTCATCGCACGGAAGACGTAGGAGACGATAAGTAGATTTCTATTTCCTTCCTTAAGGAAATAGAAATCTACTTATCGTCTCCGGCTTGATACGACAACCATAAGCGATAGATTTTGATAGATTGTTAGTATACTATCACAAAATCTATCTATGAGTATAAAACTCCGCTATGCCGGAGGGGACGCCGAAGAAGGTCATAATAGTGACCTTATTCTTCAGAACGGTCAGGTGCGTCTAAAGCACGCACGAACGTATTTTTATCGCGGCGATTTATTTTCGTACAATGGATTTTCAACTCTTTACTGAGCTGAGCGTTGAGAATCCAACAGAGCGCATCCAGCGAGTATCCCAGCGCGTCAAGAAAACACACTCTTGGATATTCAACTCTCAGTGCTAAGCAGAGCGTCAAAAATCCAATATTATTTCAAAAAATATATTTATGACTATGAAACAGACGAAGACAAACTGGTAAGGGAAAAAACGCGATGAAAAGATTTTGGAAATAATATCATCCCTGCTTTTGGAATACTTAAACGTAGTCCGCAGTATCAGGCAGTTAAAGTATTTAATAAATAACCGCTTGAGTTAAAAAGCATACTGTACACAGGCTCATTCAAGACAAGGCTCAAGGCATTCCTGTTGGAAAGATGCCTCTATTCATTAGATGACTTAAAGTCCTTCTCTTAAAGTGACATGTGTGATTATTTATAGGGGGTTATATTGTGTTTATATTTTATTTTTTTGATTATACCTAATCTTGCCATAAATATTGTCACGTTTTTTTTTTTTTTATTTCATATAGGTAATATTTATTACTTTTACAGTGTGTTAGTTTAATACATACATATAAAACAATTTAAAATATAAAAAGCTTATTCGAAGTGGTCTCCATTGGCTGCAATACAGTCCTTTAAACGTTGAGGCCAGTTATCAATAGAAGCACGCACTCTTTCCATGGGAAAATTCTTCACTGCCAATCGTATGGATTGTTTTAGGGGCTCCAAATTATCATGGCATTTAGACCAAGCCGTACTCTCTAAAACTGACCATAAATCATAATCCAGCGGATTAAGATCGGGACTAGACGACGGCCAGTCTTCCGCTCTGATGAAATCCGAAACGTTCACTTCCAACCAAGACTGCGTGGACCGAGCTTTATGACCCGGCGCCGAGTCTTGCTGGAAGGACCATACTTGGTTATTGAATATGGTATGGGGCTTAACTACCTTCTCAAGAATGGTATCTTGATACACTTGTGCCGATGTTTTGATACCTTTTTCACAAAAATATGGCTCTGTCACTCCTTCATAGCTAACACCCCACCAAACCATCACTGAAGTCGGATAATGCCCACGTTGCACTCTGTCGACTAATTGGGAAGCTTCCTTAGAGCTTTGAGCATAAATACGGTCATTTTGTTTGTTAAAATGTTGCTCAATTGTAAAGATTTTCTCATCCGTAAACAATTTTTTTCTGTGACCTCCCTTTGCGTACCGCTTCAGTAGTTATTTCGATTTTACTACCCTATTCTTTTTTAAATTATCAGTTAAAAAAATGATTAGTGCGTCTCTTATAGGCTGCAAGTCCTAAGTCATCTTTTAAAATACGTGACATGGTTCTGGGTATCTCCCGAGATAAAATATTTTGCTTTCGGACAGGATTTCTTCGAATTCTTTCCCTTACTGCTTTGCTGCTTTGACCACCTTTTTCGTACGAACACTACGTGGACGGCCAGATCTTTTCTGTCACAAACAGAATCTCATTCTACCTATCAGGTCTCATTGTACCTATTAATAGCCCGGTACACAAACATTTGACTAATACCAAGCGTATGGAGAGTTTTAAAATTGCATTTGGCTCCATACCAATTTTGTGTAATGCAATCAGTGTTGACGGCACGGTTGGCGCAGTGGTTAAGCGATTGACTGCTGCGCTGCGTGTCGCGGGTTCAATTCCCGCACGGAACAAATATTTGTATGACCTACAATTAGTTGTTCCGGGTCTGGCTGTTTGTGTATGTGCGTTTAAATGTATGTAAACGCACCCACGATACAGGAGAAAATCCTAGTGTGGGGCAACGTTTAAAAAAAAAAAGAAATCACATCGATTCAGTTCTCTTTATCACCCACTCCATATAAAAATTACAGATTGCAAATTAAATAACCAAAAACATTGAATTGAATATGCGAAAAAAAATCGCCGCGATAAAAATACGCCCGTACGAATCTGGGCTTACTTGGAACCCGCGTGCGTGTATGAATGTAAACGAAGCAAAAGAAGTATGTAAAGATCATATCAGGTGGCGTTCAGACATTTCTGCCAAGGGAAGAAGGTTTTAAGTTGTAGCGGTTACACCGCCACATACAACTACGCATCAAATACATGACGTCACACAAATCCTGCATCGCGCAATTAGAGTTTACCGCGCGAACGACATATATAAGACTATCTGACATGAACAGTCGGGCAGTCGGTCCGCCAGACACAACACCCGTCTGGTCGGAGGATCCTCCCTTTTCTATGGTGGATGAGTGAACTATACCTACACCCTGTTCCTCATGCCTCTAAAAAATTCATGTCTGTGAGTATACATTTTAACTGCCTTGTTGGTTAACTGAAGGCTGGGATCTACTGTATGGGATCCTGTCTATGTTCTCCAGGTCAGGCGAAGTATTGTCGGGTTTTCCGTTAGTTCTCAGTAACAGCCCGGAGTCTGGAATCTATTACAATCAATCTGCCTAGCTTTGTTCCAACTATTGTGGGATCGGCTTCCAGTCTAACCGAATGCAGCGGAATACCAGTATTTTACATGGAGCGACTGCCTATCTGACTTCCACAATCCAGTAACTGGGTAACAAGATACCCCTTGGTAAGACTGGTTGTCAGAATTTTGGGCTTTTGGCTAACGGGACCAACGGCTTACTGTGCTTTCTGAGGCATATAGGGGTCTCCATATTATGTAATGGATGGTCACCCATCTACGAACCGACCTCGGCAAGCGTTGCTTAACCTTGAAGATCGACTCGTGCGGCTGTTATCATTTAGCCAGAGCCCCTCAGTAGCAGCCCGGAGTCTGGAATCTATTACAAGGGACCTAAATATTACTCGTATGATTTGCCAACTATAGGTATGTAAACCTCTACCTACTCTCCCGGAAAATATTGGCATGATGATAAGTATATTAACCAGGAAGTAGAAGCTTTATATTAAAATTCAAAACTAAAAGCTAAATTGTTTCGCTCAGGTGGAAATTGAAGTAAAAATTGTTGCGTTAAAACTTTTAGCGCACAACATCCTCTAAAAGCCACTGCAAAACTAAATTTATCACATACTCATTTAAAAAAAAAATTGTGTATTAAAAACAGTATCCAGTACCTGGTAGAGCTAAGCTGTGTTCCGGCTTGAAAGGTAACGCTGCCAGTGAAATTACCAAGGTACATCAGATTTTCAACCTTATGTTTATGGTTGGCAATGTATTGACAAAGCAAATCTCTTGGAGTTGCACGTTATGCTCTTTCCATAAAGAAGGTCCAAAAAGGCAAGTTTATTCTGATAAAAATTTCGCCATATTTACTATTTTGCAATTTCATCGCGTGATTATCTCTGTTCAAGTTTGAAACCTACCCAAAGGAATAAGAATAAGCAATGATATTATAAACTACTCAACTAATCTAAACTAATGTTATAAAGAGTTGAAATAACATTACATAACATAAAATCACGCCTGTATTCCCCGAAGGGTTGGGCAGAGGTGTACCTACAGTAAGTACATCCTCATTTGGTCAGTTATGTTTGAGTCTCATGTAATAGTGACGTGTCTATTGTCATTAAACAGGCACAGATCCAGACTGCTACTGATGAATTCCAGATGGAAAAACCCAATAACACCCACCCACTAAATAAATATTATGTTTACTGTTACCAGTCTCTTGAGGGGCTCGTGACTAAATAATAAAAGCCACTCGGGTCGATCTTCATGGTTAAGCAACGCTTGTAAAGGTCAGTCCATGGATGTGTGACCATCCATAACATACCGAGACCTCTCCGTGCCTCGGAAAGCACGTTAAGCAGTTGATCCCGGCTGTCATTCGAGATCTTTGAGCGTCGTTACGAATAGTCAGAAGCTCGAAAGTTTGACAATCAGTGTTGTCGGGTTTCGTGATACCCAGTAACTGGGTGGTCAAGGTCAGATAGGCAGTCGCTTAATGTAAAATACTGGTATTCCGTATAATTTTACAATGTTTGCAAATATGTGAGCACCATGCATCTATCAAATAATTAATTTATCTATCATTCCTTAATTTTTCATTCTTTTTACCTATCGTGATCTTATTCTAGGTGCATCGTCTTCACATATAATTATATAATTAATGTATACAAGATATTGTGAAAACATTTTAAAAGAGTAACGGTGGAGTTTCTTGCCCATTACTAGAGTCTTTTTTTTTTGACGTTAAATAGTGCCTTTTTTGTGCCTAATTGAAATAAATTATTTGACTTTGACTTTATTCAGTTGCATTTGGTTAGACTGGAACTGACCCCAAGATAGTTGGGAAAAGGCTAAGTAGATGATGATATCACTAGGGTCTCATAAACTTCATAAGTTACTTAAATTTTAAGCACCTTGATTCACTTTCAAGTCATGAAAGCGAATCAAGCTGCTTAAAATTTGAGCACCTTGACTTAGATGAGTAGGTTAGATTTTCTGTACTTTTACTAAGACGCCTTTGTAAGCCATACACAAATAAAGTTAATTTTTATATTTTCTTTAGGTACTAATTCATTAATTCCGATCAATCAGAATTTGAGGAAATTCGTAAAATGTTATCCACAAGGATAACAGTTTACGAATTTGCGTTAGGTTTCCCTGTAGCCTGGGGAACCCCATGTCATTGATAGGGCTGATACGGTGGTAGCCACGCTCCTCCTGTTCAGTAGAAACATAATTACCTATCAGAATGGATGTATCTTTCTTCTAACTTCAGATTTTTCCCTTAATTTCCTCCTACGTAGCTACATTAAGATTTACAGCCACTCTCAAACAACACTTACAGCCAAGAGTAATGGCTTCAGGCACAGTGCGAATGTTGCGTCGTCAATTTTAAGCCACCAGAGTTTATTTGCATCTCTCTAACATTGTAAACATCTCCTTACATGTTGTTCGAGAACTAAGTGCGGTGGATAAGAAATTTTACTTTTTTTTGTTGGTGAAAGCATAAGTTTTATGATTTTAGTCCAGCCGTTGAGAGAATGCATTCTTGACACCCTGTCAGTTGGACAATATTGCTCGTAATAATAAAGATCAAATTCGCAAAACATATATTCGTTAGTATGAAACTGACAGCTGTCAGTACGTGTATTCAAAGGACTGATAAGCAATATAGGGGTTTTACTTATAGGGTTTTACCCATTAATTTTTATCTATTCCGTGATAAACGAACTAACAGTAGGTATATCTAGTGTGTAACATAAATACGTGTTAATAGTTAAGGGTGTGGTACATACAGACCATCAAACTGAACACACAAAACTAATGGGTGATTTTTTAAGAGTTAAGTTTTTCAGGTTGGCGGGACTGGTTGGTAATGGCATCCAAACGTCATCTGTCAAAGTGAAAAGTTTTCAGTATACTCTGCCATTTCATCATGGAAAGACTTACAAACGAGCTACGATTGCAAATTGTTGAAATTTACTATCAAAATTCGTGCTCTGTGAAAAATGTGTATCGCTTGTTACGACCATATTATGGCGAACGATATCGAGCCATGATACGCAACTTTTTTTGCCCCAGTTGGCCGAGTTGAACTTGGTTGACATGTGGTTTCATCAAGACGGTGCCACATGCCACACAGCTCGTGAAACAATGGACATGTTGAAGGGTGAATTTGGTGAGCAGCTTATCTCTCGAAATGGCCCTGTGAATTGGCCGCCAAGATCATGCGATTTGACGCCTCTGGATTATTTCTTGTGGGGTTATGTAAAGTCGTTAGTGTATGTGGACAAGCCGAACACGATTGAAGCCTTACAGGATAACATAACACGCGTAATTCGTGGGATACAGGCCGAAATGCTCGAAAAAGTGACGCAAAATTGGACCTTCAGAATGGACCATTTGAAACGGAGCCGCGGACAACATTTACATGAAGTTATCTTTAAAATGTAAATGGCAAAGGCCAAGTTATCAATTTCAATATTTTTTTTGAATATATGATGCAAATTGAGTGTTTTATTCGACTTTAAAAAAACTACGCTTAAAAAATCACCCGTTACAATACCTACTCGACCCAAATGTATGGGATAAAGATAAAAATAAAGATATAGGATAGCTGCTTATTTTCGCGATTTTGATGTTGGTACCATGGAGGAATTTGTTCAGTCCTTAACACATTCCGGGACATCACAATAGAAGTTTTATTGTTATGATGTCTATGGGCGTTTAGTGTTCCGGAAAATATTAAAAGACTAACCAGAGGTCTTTCTTACTACAGGAAAAAAATCTGGTTTTGTAAATTCTTACTTTTCTTGGGAAATAAATTGATAACATTTAAAGCAGGCTTAGAACACTCGTGATAACTCGACCCAGTGGTATATTATTTAGATCATTTTTAAAAACATCATTGTATTCAGGGTATCAGGATGCTGGTAACTTGAAAAGTGTATTATTGGCCTTAATGGCATGACAATGAGATGTCATTGAACAATTCTCTATCATGTGTCATAAAGCAGACGCAACCGTCTTTAAAAAAAAATGTTTATTATTCTTATATTTTGAACTTTTTCATATATTTTTTTAATGTTGTTCCCACATATAGAATCAATGAGAATATTGTACCCAGGATTTTGTGATATTATTTTGATTTAAAAAAGTGTCCTTGGAGTTTCTTGTCCACTATGCTCCATAGAGATCTACGCTTTGGAATGGGCTTCAACTTTCTAACTGACCTACTCATCGACATTTCAATAATGCCTGTAAATGGTTTAACATAAATAAATAGTTTGAGTTTGAGTGGTTTTCGCGTTTGATCCCATAAATTCTTATCCAATTTTCCAAATCCATGCTCGACGCGACAAGAATCTTCAATTTAAACGCACACCGTTGTTTATACGAGTATGTACATACATTTGATCACCTGTGTTTGTGCTCTACACTCTACAGAATATACTCCGTTGCACGTTTAACACTCCACCCTTTTATTTTCTTAGTTGCCGTTTAAACATTTTGTTGGTACAAAGTTTGTGCTATATAGTGTACTTAGGGTGGAGGATCTTGTTGGCAGTTTATTTGAGTTGTGTTTTTACGTGAGACTGTTGGTTTTTGGAGGGAACACGGGAAAGACAGTTGTTTATTCTAACGTAAAACAAGGAGTCAAGTACTGTCCTCGCGCACATTTGGGAGTGGCGCGAGGGGCGTAACTTCGCTGCCGCGAGAACACGAGAAATGTAGAGTGCGATTGTCGCAACTCAGTGCTGGACACGCCACAATTGCGGCGATAAGTCCCGTCTTTGAGGTGTGGCTAGAGAAGCGCCACGGCTTCCTCACTTTCCGCCTGATGCAGGTCCTCACCGGACACGGTTGTTTCGGGAGGTTCCAGATAAGGAGCATACGATGGACGTCTGTCTGGCTTGGGTGGAGCATCGCCGTATCCTCGTGGAGGCGATCGGTGGCGATGATTTCTCGCGTCCGGCTCTGGTCCAGGCCATGCTACTGAGTGAGAGGGAATGGGAAGCCATCACCTCCTTCTACGAAGCAGTAATACTCGCGAAGGAGGAGAATAAATGCGTGAGGGAGAGGCAAATATTGCGCCCTCACGCCCCTAGCTGCCGCAAGAGACGCCCTGGGCGTCGGGAATCGCAGGCCGATTCCCGGCCACCGTAGGCGCGAGCTTGCGGACGGGGAGCAATGGGTAGCTCGCCGTTCGATAAGGACCAGGCCCGGGTCGACGGCGCGTTGTGTTCCACGCGCGTCTCAAAGAGATGTCAGCACAACTGACGGGGTCCACTAGGACCGATGCCTGCCGGGGTCGCGGGAAAGTCCGAAAGGGATACCGTGGCCCCTGGAAATGTACAGGCAACTGAAGGAACACGGGTGGGTTTTAGTCAGTACATAAGAGTCTGACACGCCCTCCCGCTCCACCCAGAGCGGGAGAAGTCATTTGATAATTTCCCACCCAAAGTACCTACTGTCATCATAAGCTTGGCCTTTTTGCAACAATTTTGGTGTCGAATTTTAATATTTTAGATGCAGGGCAGAGACTATGATCTGAATTAAACAGCCACTGATCTGACCAGTACGGACGGACCAACACTGATAATCAAGGGCGCGCGCACTTTGGACATGAATTTGTATCTTACGTAAACACTGAATACAATTAGATCCGTCAAATAGGTAGTGTTCCGGTGATATCGTATTGAACGCACGAAAAATCCCAACAAGTTCGAATTGTTTTCGGACATCGGAATTATACGTACGTATACTCGTACGTACGAGTAACTCATACTTACTCAGTCTGCGCGTTCCCTGAATATTTGAAAGGTCGGGATCGTTTGAACACTCGTATGAGTTTGCACGAGTAAAATCCGTACGAAAACGCGTCTAAAGTGTGCACGGCCTTAAGCTAATACTGTATAATGACTGATTTCTAAGTATTCAAAAAGTCAATACATTCGCATGTATTAAAAGTCAAGATATAATATTCGAGATCAAAGTTTTGACGTGTTCTTCTAGTTTATACATTTCGGTAAATACTTAAGTAAGTGACTGATACGTAATACATTTTACTTATACATAATCAAGTCAAATTCCGGGTTCTAGATTCGTGCCCGGTTGATGGCAATAGAATCGACCCCTATTACATGGGACTTAAACAGAACTGACGAAATGTTGGTGTACTGTAGGTGCACCTCTGCTTACCCCTCGGGGAAAATAGCCGTGATGTTATGTAACATTTCCTGACTTTGCATTTTCTATATTATTAGCGTTGGTGGCGGCAATATACAGATTCCATCTTTCGGGATGCATTCGTGTACATCCAAGACTATTTATTTTTCCGTTCTCTTATTTATTTATTTATTTAATGGATCTCCAACAGAGGCCACACAATTTCATGCAAGTTTACAATCTAAGAACAAATACAGTGTGCGCTTCCAATTATAGGAGACCACATCATTCTCTTATAATCTAGGTAGATACATTAAGTTTGACAGATCGAAAATAATGATAATAATAAAAAATAAAAATAAATACAACATGAAATCATAGAATTAAACAAAATGAAATAAAAAACAAATTAATAATAAAAACTTTTTTTGTTTTTTAATAATAATAACTAGAGATCGGATATTCGGATGCATGTGGTCCGTGGAGTTTCTTGCCCGTTCTTCTCCATAGGTACCTACTACGCTTTGGAATGGGCAACTAGCTTCATATTTTTGACTGACCGACCCCTTGACAATTCAAAAGTGCCTGTAAATGGTTTAATTGAAATAAATGCTTTGAGTTTGAGTTTGAGTTTGATATTTAGCTAAAGTTAATTTTTGGCTAAGAAATTATGGAAGTGGCTTCTTAATTTATTTTTTCTTAACTTAAATCCCGGAATTCAATAAAATCCGTGAATGCAAAACTAATCGGATACATGGTATGGGAAACGACTTATCAGACCTCTTGTGAAGGTTACTTTTGCGGTGTTAACATAAAAATTTATATACCTACTGTAAACATTTTTTAATGAAAAACAAGGCACCAAGTTGTTTGTCACTGTGTGCTGTGCCCATTTGGCAACCTACTTTACAACAGTAGCTAGCTTTTTTATAGTCAAAAAGTACAAAAATTATCAATTCCGGAATCGCGAGATTTTTGCGATCGATACAAAAGTGCATTCCATAATAGCCAACACCTGAACGTAAGTAAATATAAATTCGATTCTATAATCAAAACCAATAATAGGGTGGTTTAAATCTTACCTTGAAGATAGAGAGTCAAAAGTGGTAGTTAATGGTCATTTTTCTGACAGCTATATAGCAACTTCCGGAATTCCGCAAGGATCACATTTGGGACCTATTCTTTTTAACGTTTTCATTAACGATATCACTGAATGCTTCAAACACTCCCGTTTCTATTTGTTTGCTGATGACCTAAAGATAATGAAGCCAATTCAGAGTAACCTAGACTCCATAATGCTTCAAGACGATATCAATAGACTTGCGAACTGGTGTACACAAAACAAAATGCATTTAAATATCAGTAAGTGTCACTACATCCAGTTCACTCGTAATAAAAAGGCGTTAGATAATAAATACTACATAGACGGGGTTGAAGTACAGAAACTAAGTAGTGTTCGCGACCTCGGAGTTCAACTCGACCAAGCACTGAAGTTCGATGTACACATTCTTAATATTGTGTCTAAGTCCTTTAAGGTACTGGGATTCATTTTGCGAAACAGTAAGGAATTTAAGAGACCATCTACAAAAATAAAGCTCTTCAACACTCTAGTCCGTCCAATCTTAGAGTATAGTTCAGTGGTATGGAATCCGCATTACGATGTTTATACCAAGCGAATAGAGAGTGTCCAAAAGCGGTTCCTTTACCATCTGTGCTACGGAGATCACTTGGCTAAACAACTGACAAGTTACTCTGATAGGTTAAAACATTATAATTTGGATACACTAGCCAGTCGTAGGAAGAAACTGGACTTCACTATCCTTCACAAAATATTTAGTGGAACGATAGATTGCAGTGAACTCTTGAGCTCATTAGAGATTAAAATTCCAACTCGGACTCCCAGGCAGAATACATATGAGTTATTCTACATTACTGGCTCAAAAACCAACTTAGGTCATTACGCCGCTGTGCCAAGACTTTGTAGGCAATATAACACTTTATCTAAGATCACCAATTTCGACATCTGTGATTCTCTTGCAAATTATAAAAAATGCCTCAAAAAATTATCCGTTTGTTAACTATTTTAATATTATTTTAATTTTATGTGTCCAATTTTTATTATGTTTTGATTTTAATTTTCTAATTGGCTTTGACATTGTTAATTTTATTTCTTTTTAAATTTTATTTTTCCAATTTTATTACCAAATGTGTTTTGAAAAGAATTTTGATTTTAATTTTTGTTAGCTTAGTTATACATTATTATTATGCATGCTGTGGTCTCCTGTAAGTGAAGGAGTACACCTACGTGATACTTTTGTCATCGATTTTTTATTTAACAACTGTATATCCTTTGTTGGAGATCCTAAATAAATAAATAAATAAATAAAACTCAAAATTTGTCGATCCCAGAATCCTGCGATTTTTTCGATACAAAACTGCTTTCCATAATAGCCAACATTTCAACTTTAGGTAAATATGCATCCGAATATCCGATCTCTAATAATAACCTTATAAGACAACAGACAAAAATAACAGTAATTAAGGCTTGGATATTAAGACTTTTAAAACTTTTTTAAACTTTGACATTTCGCATGTAATATCCAATTCATTACGCTTCGATACTTCGTCATACTGCCTACAGTGCCTTGGCAAAACGGCGAAGTGTCCGAGGTTTGTTTTGGATCTCGGTACATAAAAAAGGTTATAGTTACATTTACGCGGCAAGCGAGATGGTGCAGTTGTCTGCAGCTTTCCAAGAAGCTCGTTACAATCAACAACCCCATTGAACAGTTTGTGAAGAAATGTGAGATCTAGAACCTTTCTTCTAAGACAAAGAACAACATTTTGAAGTGAACATTTTATAATGTTGTAGTCTCAAGTCGTAGCTCCAGATTTTTTTTGCGAGACGGTCTTTGTAGCAGAGATGGTATAGAAAGCGTCTTTATACACTTTCTAGGCGTTTAATGTAAATGTCCATACGGTGCTGTTGTATTCAAGGAGTGGGCGAACTAATGCATTATAAAGATGAATTTTAGTTGAGGCTTTAGAAAATTCTTTGCCATTACGCAAGACAAATCCTAGCATCTAGATACAAATAAAAAATATACATAGTGTTGAATGAAAATGCAATAACATTGGTAGACAGCCTAAAGTTCTTAGGTATTCACATTGACGAAAGCCTAAACTGGAATAAAAAAGAATTTACAGCTATAGAAATTTCAAGTAGCTCAGCTTGCTATGCCCTAAGAAGTCTTCGAGATGTGATCGCTATTGAAAAATTAAAAGTGGTTTATAACTCGCTAGTAGAGTCAAAGCTTAGGTACAGTATCACTCTATGGGGAAGTAGTTACGCGTACAATATAAATACAGCTTTCATTATAGTAAAAAGGGCCATAAGAACTATGGTAATGATTCCACAGTGGGTATCGTGTAAGCCGTACTTTATTGAACTTCAGTTACTAACGGTCCCTTGTTTGTATATTTTAGTTCTTTTCACTGAGCTTATGAAAAAGCTGCAGAATTTTGAAACATCAGAGGAAATAAGTAAGCGGGAAGCTACTAGGCGTAGGGACCTACAAAACAAAATGCAACCTCATTTAAAAGTAGTGAGTCATGCTGCAGGTTTTCAATCAATTAAACTGTTTAAACTCAATTAAATAAACCTGTACACTTAAAGTCAATGGTGCCGATTCTCGTGTACACCGGACTAAACTAACTAAACTATCACTAAAATTCCTTACTTTTGGCTATGAGAATCTTAACGCTATTCTGTAGTAAAAAGTCTCTAAATTTAAAAATTATTTTGACACAACTAAATCGAATTTGACAATTGCGACTCCACGTGGTACATACTTGTTTGCCCTCCTACCCCGTGAATTTTTTTAGAGCCGAAGGCGCGCAGTGGGGGCATCCTCGACGTGTTTTATATGGAATTTTTCACTTTTTGTATGGAAAATTAATAAAATATTACCAACGTGTTGAGGATTAGGGGTATAACGGTTTCAAAAAGGGGGTCAAAATTTTCATTATTTTTGCGATAGGACACACCATTTTCGAGATATAAGCAAAAGAAAAGAAAAAAATCCAGTACTGTACTGTTTTTGCACCCGAAGTCGAGATGTTCGTGTGAATTTTAGTTCATGACAACTAATAATATTCCACACCATTTTCAGTGGCGATTAAAAATGGTCAGAATTAGTTAGAAAATTAAAATTTTAGGTGAAAAACGTCAAATTCAGAATAGCAAAATTTTCATTTTCACTAAATTAAAATCTCAGTACAATGTTAGTGCTGTCAAACTAAAATATAGTTAAGTTGTGCCACTTTAGTCTATTTCAGAATGGGAAATCATCGTTTGACAGGAGTAAACTAAATTTTGGTGATTTTTAGTCTAGTTTAGACGCCTTTGTGACAAGAGAATCGGCACCATTATACAACTTAAATCATTTTAAGCAGTAGTTAAAATCGTTTTTGATAGAAAAGTGCTATTACACCCTTGATTAGTTTCTCTGTCACACATACAAGTAGACTTTATTTAATTTTTATTATACTATTTTTATTGACATTATATTTTTATTTTCGATATGTGTATGGTTATTTGGGATATTTTTTAGCTTTTAGTTACCAACTTTTCAAGTATTTTTCCGAATACCTATGTTTAAAATGGATAAGAGCCGATTGTTGAATACTTGCTGTTTATCTCCGGAAAAAAAAAATTGGGACTACTAAATCTTCCTTCCACCTTGTTGAAAATAAGTTTAAGAGGTATAGTTAGTGATTTTGCACATCTTTTTATAAATACGGGGGGAATACCGTCACTCCCCCTCCGATCCCTAAGAGCGTTGGATGAGTGTAAAGGTGCTGCTTTACACTCATCCAACGCTCTTAGGGATCGGAATACTTCCTCAGCGCCAAATTCTAGTTTACAGAATCCGGACAAGACAGCTATCAACGTAGTTTGAGTCGACGATGTATTGTAGACTTGTGCAAAGTTCTCTGCAAACAAATTACAAATTTCTTGCCCACTCTTTAAACCACTATTAAACCTACTTGTATGTATTTGATCACTTTCCACGATTTTCTGACTGCGCCATTTGAAAGTAATAAGGTACACCTTATAACTTCACCTTATAAATCAGTCGATCAATGATACGCAAGCTTCATGCAACGACTGGTTTATATCATCTAGTTTATCTCAAACCCATATTCATTAATAACCACATTAATCACGTCATATATCTAGGTACCGACAAATAAAAAACATTAAATGACTCCAATATCTATAGGCATCGTGAACCCAGTAACTATAATATAATAATATAATATAATATAATAATAATATATATAATATAATATATTTATTCAAAAAATTACAAGGCATAAAAATTAGTACAGTTTTGCTTAAAAGTAAATTATATTCCTAAGACTTACGTGCCTGAACTAGGTAATCCTGTGTTTCAACTGGGTTGTGGAAGTCCGATAGGCAGTCGCTCCATAAACATAATCTCAAATATCTTCCACCTCATTATACAAAACGATTTAGTAATTCACCCTCGATTGGACACAGACATTTGTCAAACGACCTCATAAAAACTCAAATGAACAAAACTTACTTGAAAAGACAAGGGAGAATGAATAATTCAGTCGCACCCATTCGAATGGACATAATATTGCAAAACGTCAATGGAGCCGTAAAAAAAATTGGGCTCAATCTGTTACAGTATAAATCATTTGACATATGCGATATTTCTGCTCGTAGCACTTATGTAATGTATCGGTTTTCGGCAGTATTTTTAGTATTTTTTTGTGTGTATAATGTTTTCTTCATGTGGAGTTCCTAAACTAGTAAGTGGTGCTAATATGTGCCAGTTTACACCTAATCCCAATTCATTTGCGGTTGGAATAGTACGTGATTTCTTTCAATACATCTCTGGCAACCGACATCTCATTCACTTCCGTCCTAACCATTTATCTTTCACGCAATCCATTGATCTTTTCTTATAACATGACATAACATCACACACATACACTAACATTTCGCGAATAGGGGGCGAGCCTATTGCCATCAACCGGGCACAAATCTAGACTCCGGCTTGCTATTGAGAAATTTCAGATGGAAAAACCCAATGACACTAGACTTTACCCGACCCGGGAATCAAACCCAGGACCTCATGCACAGCAGTATCGTTTGCGAATCAAATTCGTGTCAGTAAATAGCTATACTTTTAACTATGTTAGTGATACAATTCACTTTTTTTTGTCACATTCTGTCTTAATTAGTTGTATCACCAATATTACGTCAATGTGGTCTTCCAAAGCGGAGAGGTCACCTGTTCCGCTGTCGCAGCTGACTGACCAACCGCGTTTGACTGGCCTTAAATGAATTTAAAAGAAAATATTCCTTATCCACTTCCGCACCTGTAGAGCCATAAACAATATAAAGGTGCTCCCAAACCTTTTCCTCAGACCCAAGAAAAAAAAGGGGTACTATAAAAAAGCAATATTTTCATAAACAAAACGTAATAAAATATAAAATTGGCGTAATGAAACGTATCCAAAGTATACAGCATCGTAAAAGGTTATGCGCGCTTCGCTTTAATGAACACATAACAGCATTTATAGTCAATATCGATTTTACTATGTATCCCGACTGCCATTAAAAATAATGTATATTCCCTCGCGATCTGGAAACTGTTTATGCAAGGGATCTAAAAGACGTGTGCAGTTTCTTTGAGAATCTGATGCGACAGCGCTTAATACGTTAGGGTGTAGACACAATAGTTCGGTGCGGGGCCGCAACGATTGAGTTTGTAACGGTTTCGATGCGACGTCGACAGGCTAGTAAATTATATCTTGGGAGTTGTCACTTGTCAGTAACTGTTTGAAATTGCATATAGAATTTGAAAATTCTGTTTGATGCTTGATGTGTGCGCGCCACGAAAGAATGACGGCGAAAAATTATGGAACATTTTTTTTTAATGCTTTGTGTTGCAATGATATGGACACTAATGCCACGTCAAAAGGACTTCAGTGGTGGTGCAGACTCTATAAAGCTATGGTTTCTAGAAGAGCAGTGGCCGTATAAACAGTCTATAATTTACCGGGGAATGATGTCACTGAAACCTTATTTATGAAAATAAATTGGTGTGTTTTCCTTGATAGCGTTTTTTGACGGTGTAAAGTCAAAATGTTGCCATCATTTCATGGCAGCCGTGACTGCGGCCGTTTCGTGGCGGCCGCCGCTTCTAGAAAAGCGTAGCTTTACACGTTGCGGTGTGTCACTTAACGGTAATGTGTTGTTCTCTTTACGAGGTACTTTTGCGGGCGTTAGTATCAGTTGCGTTTTGACCCTGCATCACACCGATGAGTTTGCACCCTAATGATTGGTATATGCACTTCATCGTCTCAATTAAATTGTTGACACAATTATAGAGAAAATTGAGGAAAATACACACGTTCCGTCTTCTCTATTGCAAGTTCTAACACGTGTCTTTTCACTCAGAAAGACACTTTTGTTGTGCACGAGTATTTATATCATTGGCGAGGTTTCAAGTACTACTGAGCTATGTTGACGTAACGTTAAAGTAAAAGGTATATAATTATGCTTCGTTTAATTGATATTCCAATAAAATTACTGTAAGATTAAAGCAACTTACATAAAACAACTTTTCCACTTAAACTTTTGCATATCATACAGCAGAAAGCGTTTCGCTTGACTACGAGTTACATCGAGGTGAATGCACTGAGTTATTTCGAAAATTTGTTTACTTAGACGAGTCTTGCGGATATAATTAACGGTAAGTGACGGTGAACGCGATGTAAGGATACTGGATAGGCTCGGTATTCTTAGAACACTGGCGATTTTCGAGCGAGTTATCAGTGAGGCGATTTAGAGCACTCCACGTGTGCGCAACGTGTTCGCAGCGTTTGCGTAACGAGAGCGATTGACATGAGTATACAAGAGAAAACGAGACAAGCGAGTGAATAATATTGTGATAACGCGGACAACACGTCGCGTAGTCGCGGGTAGCTCGCTTCGCACTCGTGGAGAGCACGTTCACAAGTTGCCTCGCTGGAAACATGCAGATAAATCGTCAGTATGATAACGCTCTTGGAATGTCTTCACAATGGGTGCTTGTCCAGCTTATCACGGCGCGTAAACGCCGCATAACCGCTGTTGTTTCGATAGGTAAATTGGGTGCAGCCATGACGACCCACCGAATGGTATTAGTCACCGTCGTCTATTTATTATCTGTAATTACATGAGGAATTACTATTCGCAGGTGCCCTACTGCGAGACAAAGGTGAAAATTGTCTCATGTGGCTACTATTACATCGGAACTCATACCTTGCAAAACAATAGGTATGGCAGTAGGTACCTACCATGTACCTGAACAAGCGAATACACAAAGAATTCCGCTATGGATGTAGGTAGTAGTATATGTATGTAGGTTCTACCAAAACAATCATTTTCATTGGACTGCACTTCTCTAATCACATTTGGTCCCGACTACTTGTATAGTAGAAAAAATTCTATGAAAACTTCATGGAAATTGTTCCATTAGACTCGCGTCCCGTTGTCGCGTCCCGCCTTTCTGTTCATCCTTTAAACTTCTTTGTTGTCTATTATCCTCGGGTCGTTGCCTTTCCAAAAATACCTACACAACATAGATTTCAGTTTAGATAGTTCTGCCGTTATCGCCGTGGTTATCACTAACATAAAGAGCGACAAAGTTAAATTCAAAAACTTGTTAGTATGTACTTATAACTAGTTTCTGTGCGAACGAAGTAATTTACAAAGTGGGCGGTGCAGTTGGAAATTAATGTTTTATCTTATTTGCGCTTTTATATATATTACCGTTTCTTATGATAGGGTGAGAAATTGACAGGAACGATCAACGCTGAAAACTATTTACGAAACTTGTGATTTGAATATACGGGCAATTTAAGCTGGTAATCAATCAAATCAATTTAACACTTAGTCATACTAATGTGACATGCAATTTGATATGAAGGCTCTTGGTTTAATAATAACAGCCGTACGGGTCGGTCGATCAAGTGAAGCTATCCTTGCCGCGGTCGGTCCGTGGATGGGTGACCATCTTTACATACCAAGACACCTACGTGCCTCGGAAAGCACGTTAAGCCGTTGGTCCTGGCTGTAATTCTTGGATCTTTGACAGTTGTTAAGGGTCGTCAGAAGCCCGAAAGTCTGACAACCAGTCTTACCAAGGGGTACCGTGTTCGAGTCGCACCATGTAAAAACTGGTATTCAGCTGCATCCGGTTAGACTGGAAGCTGACCGTAACATAGTTAGGAAAAGGCTAGGCAGATTGATTGCTGAGCGTTGTATCGTACAGTCAGCTTCAAAAAGATGTATACCAATTACCAAAATCGACAAAATTTATTTAATAATCTTTGTTCCTTATATTATATCACATATTGTAGCCACAAAACATATTACACAATGGGTACTTAATTGTAACATGGATAGTAAACTACACATGGATGCAATATTATGGAACAGATTGTAGACAAGCTAACATTCTGTGATTACTTCCACACACATTAATAATTGTAAAATTTGAAATTAGACAATATAGTTATACATCTTTTTGAGACAGACTAAACCTACCGAGAAGGCGTCGTGAAGACCTACCTTCAGATCCGCCTCAAGTAAATAAAATCCGTATGAAATGAAATGAAATTGTTTATTCTGTAAATAGGATATTGGAATCACTTTTACACGTCATCTTAAAAAAAAATAGCTAGATGAGTTCGGCGTTTCCTATCTGACTACTCTGAGAAGAAAGGCCGAAACAAACTCAGAGGTCACAGTCTCTTTTAAAGTCCAGACATATTCTTGGTCAGGCCATATGAGGACCATGTAGATTAGTCTGAAATGGTCTTTTGAGAAAAGAACCGGGACAGTAATCGTGGAGCTCAACTCAGAACTTAAGGGGCTCAACTGGACGAACAATACCAAAGAAAGGACATTTGGGTAGGCCGCATAAACTACTCAAACTGCCAGACCATCATTAAAACCAATCGACAAAGAAAAAATTTATGAGAGAACAAAAACACATTTCATACTCCTCCGTATGTGACTGTAATTTATGACACTAATTGCATATCACACTGAATCATAACCCGAGAGCTTTAAAGGATATTGCTTATTCATATGTTTGAAAAAATTCGTTTGCTCAACAACGTAAATGACGCAATGGACGTGCGTGAACTGTCAAAATGAAACGCATTGTGATCAATTGTCAATTTATGTATGTTATGCGCCGCAGATTATTTTGTGAGTTGTGTGTTATGGCCTTTAGATTTTTCGTTTACGATGGCAGAAACCATTACAATTTTCATGCAAATCATTGAAAGTAAACGGTCGTCGTTAAGTTTCAAGTAAGTACAGAACGATCAGATAAAGTTATTCTTTGGGTCACTGGTCAATATTATCGATTACCTAAAGTCTACGTTATAAGTTCCATTCCGCTTCATACGTCCCAAAAAGCATTTCTAGTTACAATCTACATCTTTATATCACCGTAACAAAGCAGAGTACACACTATACCGCCCGTCACTGCGCAAACAGTGAATACCCGGCTCAATTTCATAGTTCAAACAGTCGCGTTAACTGTGTACTCTTGCCTCTATTGCTTAAATGCACGCGTGCTTTATTTGTGCATGCGGCTTTAAGTACTATGAAGGATGGATAGAGTAGGGGTGAGGGGGATTAAGTGTGAATCTATATATTAATACTCAAAGCAAAAACTTTGTACCCCTTTTTACGAAAATTACGCGGACGGAGGAGTATGAAATTTGGCACTTCATGTTTCCATACAATAATATAATGCCATATAATCAAAACTCAAAATTAAAAATATTTTTTTTAATAACTGGAAACAACATTTTAATAGTAAGTCAGTAGACAAAGGAATATGGTACAAAACAGTTCAAAATGAGCTCCCTCAAGAGCCCTGGTTTGACAGTAGCTGATTAAGTAGAACTTAAGTGAAGTTAGCTCTAAGATTACGGTCTGGACACTATCCATCGGCAAAGTTTGCATTTCTCATGAAGAAAGTAAGTTCTCCCAACTGCAACACATGCAATGTACTTGAGGATGTATATCATTTGCTGATGGATTGTGTCAAGAACCAAGAGGAAAGGAGAAATCTAATCAATGAGTTTAATTTAAATATATCACAGGTAGGTTTAATTCAATCAATTTTAGCACGACCAAAGTCAGATGTGGCGAAGAGATTTAGCGAGTTGGTGTACTTTATTGATTAAGTTTCTCCTTTTAATTTAAAATGAAAGGCATTTTAGCGTAGTAGTATGTATAAGGCATAATGGGGTTGGCGTATCCATTGGGATAAAATCCCCAATAAAAATAAAAAAAATTATAAAAAAAAACGACGTCTATTTGCGACTTTGCCCACTTTCAGAATATTTATTATTATTAGATATTATTATTAAATATTATTATTATTAGAATATTTATTTATTATTCTGAAAGTGGGCAAAGTCGCAAATAGACGTCAAATATTTCGCTGTTTTGATTATATGGCATTATATTATTGTATGGAAATATGAAATGTGGGTAATTAGCGAACTAGAATATTAATAATGAGTTGCAATTATAACGCTGAATTTGATGTTGTAACCGTTGTAGGTGTAAAAAAGGCATTTGGAAAGTTTCCATTACATATTCGGTGTTATGATATTAATTATTGCATTTTACAAACAAGATTTAAGTTCACTGGTTAGTGTAAACGACCAGCTTATGTCGTTTGAAGGGGGCGGTTTGTTGTAAGGTTTGGCACAGTAGAAAAACCACAAGCAGCTAATGTAACAAATCCACGTATATTGCACATAAAACACACACACACAATATATTTAAAATACACAACAGTAATACAGACAAAGGTTAGAGCTAGATGTAATCCGAATTTAATTGAATTTATTCAGCATGAATTTATACCTCAAGTAGCGAGATGTTTGTAGGAACGAAGTTAAAGCTCAACTGACTAAGAATCTGAGACTTTCTAAGAGAGTACTAGGCAACTACAATTGTAAAATCAGACCCGATACCTTAAGTAGATTTTTACTATAGGGCAAGTAGCGGGTACCGTTTGTGCAAACACAATAATTTGCTCCTATACAACAGGGCAGTTCGCTATTCAGGGACGCGACAGAGGGTCGGGGTATAGCTGGGTATTTCCCATTTTGCTATGACGAGGGTGTTTACACGAATGAGGGAGGCAGGGTTGCGCAGGTGCAAGTTATGACATGATAATTACTTCTAGAACAATGGATTACGTAATTATAAACACAGATAGGTATTCTCATGGTTTTAAATAGGTATTCAGGTGGGAAATAGTCTAGTCAGTGTTGTAGTCATAATCAAAACATTGTATTATGACTGACAACGGAGTTATATACCTTTTATTACATAAGGACAGGTAAACAAGAGAAAATAAGGTATTTTTAGTTACCTGTAGACACGGACAAATGTCTAACACATCTTTTAGTTAAGTCGGTGTCTACAGGTACATTGGTTATTGCTAGAGACCTGATTTTGTGTCAGGAATCTTTGATTTTACTAGACTTTCTTGTTCTAACTTGTCGGATCATTTATTCGAAACATTCTATATTAGTTGACATGTTAGAACTGGGCCAAAACTTTCCAGATTTGATGCTACCTACTGGACTTCATGTCCCGACTTGATTAATATCCACACATGATTCGACTTGATACTATTTTAACATGTGCAGATGTACTTACTAACAATAATCAGTTTATTAGGTAGGTATTTAGTGTGCTTCCTTAACATTCCACCCCCTGTAAAAGGGTTCCGCCGCATTACACATGGACGGTGGGAAGCACAATTAATTTAACAATGGGCCGACGCAGGACCCCATTTATTGTTCTTACGTCACACCCCACCTCTTCTCGCGGCGTCGCCCGATGGTCACCTCCATCGGGCCGAAGTAGTCGACGCCCACTCGGACGAAGGCTCGTCTGGACGACTCCACCCTAGCAGGTGGGAGAACACCCATCTTGGGTGGCGCTGGTCTGGCTCTACATATTCTACAAACCTGACAGCTGGCTACCACCGTTTTTACAGAGGTTCTTACCTTGGTGATCCAGTACTTCTCTCTCAGATTGTTCACGACGGTCTCGTGGTTGGCGTGTAAGGCCATAGCGTGATAAAAGGCAATTATCTTACGCGTCAGAGGGTGGCGTCCATCCAAAATAATAGGATGCTTTTCGTTGAAAGTGAGCGCCTCACAGGCACTCAGACGCCCTCTTACACGTAGCAGACCGTCATCCGTAATCATCGGATCGAGAGCCTTTATACTGCTGTCCTTGGGGACTGGCAGTCCCTTTATTATGGCGATCCTCTCCTTCTGGAAGCTGTCGTCCTGGCACAACCTTACGAGATGGTCGTGAGCTTCTTCGAGGTCGCGTCGCTGTAGTTCTCCTATTGACCGACGCTTGCGACATCGACCGACAAAGATGAGTACCTGGGCCATGACGCGTTGTATACGCGCCCACGACGAGTAGCGCTCATAGTTGAGTAGGGGTGTCGGCGTCGCTGCTGTAGTGTGGACCCGCTGGATGCGCTCCAAGTCCATCTCCGTTGACTCGGGCTCTCGACACACCGGCCACCGCTCCTGTGGATCACATAAAAACGCGGGGCCGCACAGCCACGCCGCATGGTTCTCGGGCCAGGACGACCTGGTCGCTTTGTCCGCAGGGTTGTCCTCGGAGGGAACCCAGCGCCAGTTGCCTCGGTCCGTTAATTTATCTATTTCGGCGAGTCTATGCGAAACAAATCTTTGGAATTCCTGTGCGTCTGAGTTAATCCATTTTAACACCGTTCTACTGTCGGTCCAGTAAAATTTATTTTTAATTTTTAGCCCCAACTCTTTTTCGGCAGTAGCTGCGAGTCGGCCGGCTAACAAGGCCGCTTGTAATTCGAGCCTCGGGATTGACACTACTTTCTGTGGGGCTACACGAGCCTTACCTAAGATCATTACCGATACTTTCTTACCATCTCGGTAGCCTACTAAGTACGCGACCGCTGCGTATGCTTGTTCGCTTGCGTCGCCAAATGCGTGTATTTCTAGATCCCTGTCTAGATCTAGGCCATACCACCTTGGTATTTTGATTTCTTCCAGGTGATGCAGGTTATTGAGCCAAGCGAACCACGTCTTGGCATCCCTTTCTTGTAAGGGTTCGTCCCATTGGATCCCCGATTTCCATATCTTCTGCATCAATATGCGTGACTGTATCACGCAAGGATACAGGAACCCGAGTGGGTCATAAATGGACATTATGACGCTTAGAAATTGCCTTTTAGTAGGCACTAGGCTACCGTTTATTATTTCTTTCGGTAACCTTTTAAAAGATAGATCAAAAGCTAAGTTGTCATCTTTAGGTGCCCACATTAGTCCTAGCGTACGTTCTGTGACGTCTATTCCCTTCTCTAGGGCTACCCTATCTGGCATATCTGTATGCAGCCTATCCCTAAGCTCTGGTGAGTTAGTGACCCACCCCCGGATTACAAACCCGCCGGAGGCGTGTATCATGGTTACTTCCTCAATCAGCTGATTAGCTTGATCCTCGGACCAGGCACTATCTAGGTAATCATCCATATAGTGCCGGGTCTTTATCGCCTCCACCGCCTGAGGATACTGATCACCGAACTCACTGGCATTTTTGTTTAAAATGTATATTGCAGTGGTTGGTGATGACGTTGCCCCGAATATTAGTGAGTTCATCGCGTATACGGTCGGTTCAACCGTTTGATTCGTGCCTCTCCACAAAAACAACTGGGCACTTTGGTCTTCCGGTCGTATTTTAACACGCATGAACATGTCGGCTATGTCGCCAGAGAAAGCTATAGGTCCTAGGCGAAATTTCATTAAAATTCCGGGCAAAGAATTTAATAGGTCAGGTCCGGTCAAAAGGTTATTGTTCAAACAAGTTCCGTGAGACGTAGCGGCCGCGTCGAAAACTAATCTAAGTTTCCCTGGTTTGTTGGGATTTACGACTCCAAAGTGGGGTAAGTACCACATGGAGGTACCTTCCAAAATCCCATCTACCTTTCGAGCGTATCCTTCCTCTAATAACCTGTCAATTTGCTTAGAATACGCCTCTGCGAAGCGAGTGTCTCTACTCATCCGTTTCTCAATGCTGTACAACCTTTGTCGGGCCTGATCGTAATTGTTAGGTAACTCTACGTTATCGTGTTTCCATAATAAACCTACTTCCCATTGTGATTTATTTGGTACGCGGTGGCTGGTTTTATTCAGTATTTCTAACGCCCTTTCATCTGATTGGTTCTTACGTACGTTCTCAGAAATACCTATCGCTTCTAGCTCGAATTGCGATTTAACTAGGTCATGTAGGTCAGGCAGGGGAACTGCCGCACAGTTAATTTGTTCGCTTTTTAAATCGTTATGGTCGAACGGACCGTGTATGACCCACCCTAACTTAGTAAGGGAGGCAACTGGTTTACCGGATTTGCCTTGTCGGACGTCACGGCCCACGAGTAGCTGCCAATTGTCCTGCCCGATCAATACCAGCGGTTTGGCGCCCCTCATTTCCACGCATCCCAGGTCGCGGAGGTGGGCATTGTCGTTAAGCATGGCGGTAGAGACGGTTTGAGAAGGCAAATTTAAATCACGTATAGTGCGACATTTAATGTTGTGGCACTGTCCGTTTGGCCCTTTGACCTTTACTTCGACCGCTCGCGACGTTGGGTCGGTGATTTCGTGACCGCCCGCTGTCTTTAATGAAAGGGGTATACTTGGGCCCTCTAAACCAGTAGCAATGGTCTTATCTATTAAGGAGACGGTTGCTCCGTCATCCAGTAATGCGTAACAATGACTATTGTTGTCTTTGTCATGACACAATTCTATTGGGATTATTTTTAACAATGCCGAAGCATGCCATTCACCGATGTTTGTTACGGTTTCGGGCTTATCTACCTGCTTATCGCTCGCATTGTTTTGCTTATCGGCGTGCAATAATAGGTGGTGGGAATAACCGCATTTTTTGCATTTATCGGCGCGGCAAAACCTTTTGTTGTGTTTGTTTACTATACATTTGAAACACGTGTTTAATTCTTTTACGATGTTCCATCGCTGTTGAACTGTCATTTTATTAAAGGTGTCGCATTTTTCTATAGTATGTTCACCTTGACATATGATACATTTCTTAGGTACGGGGCTAGACTCATCACTTTGTGTATTTATCTTATGAGTCAGCTGTGGCCTACTGAATAGTTGACGCGCGGTATTCATGGGTCGTTGACCGAAGACTTGTTTCTGTTGCCTAATTGGGGTTTTAGAAGCACTGTTTTATATTATAGATGGCTGTAAATAATACGACGTTGTACGCGCTAGTTGTATCAAAAAGTGCGACAAGTATTCTAGGTTGGGTGAGACTCTTAGGTCGACGCCCTGGACATCGTCTAACCCCATGGCAAAGTCCCCGTACTGCGCGCGATGTATAGGAGTTAGCTTGTTTAATAGCTCGCTAACTAGTTGCGGGTTGTTAAGATAGCCGTCAGCTTTAATATTTTTAAGTAGGGCTACTACATTTCGCACGGTTGACGAGAACTTTCTGAGCTCGCGGCCGCTCTCCGTTATTCTAGGTAGGTCCCTAATCTTTTGTAACGCGCTTTGTAATATTAGAGTCGGGTGACCATATTCTCGATCGAGCGCGTTCATTATGTCGTTGGGATCCGTACCTGAACTTAATAAATCCTCCACTGAGGTTCTAGCTTCGCCGTGTAAAGACGTTCTAAGCCGGGCTAAGTTCTCGTGAACTTGATAACTGTATTGCCGAGTGGTATCCCAGTACATATTTTTGTAACATATCCACTCGGATGGGTCACCACTAAAATGTGGTAATTCGTACGCCTGTCGCGGTACCGGTCGCGGTCTCCCCATACTGGTTATTGCCTCTGCCAGCCTATCTAACGCGTGTTCCTTTTCAACCGAAGACTCCCGCCGTCTTTCTTTAGCATCATCTCCGTACTTCAACTGCCGCTGTGAATCCGACTCGGGTATCAAAACACGAGGTCCACTTGCGGCCGGAGTGGTAAAGACGGGGTTATTGGTCGGTAATCGGGACGTAACTCTCTCGGTAGGCATCGGTGTATACGTCCGTGCTTTAGGTATCGTACTCGAATACGGTACCGGCACGGTTGTACCTAGTATGTGCGACACATTATTACGGTATGTAGTCGGATCAAGCGTACTTACGGTTTGTGAATAACTCACGGTAGGGATTCGGGGCGCGGCCACATCCATGGGCCTGCGCTCCGCAGACGGGGTACACAACACTGCATCCGGTTGACACAACACTGTACTCGATTGCCGTAAAACACTAACTGGATTACGCAACACTGTTTCCTGTTGGCCAACTTGCGGCGTCGTATCTATCCACTGGTCGACCCGCTGTGCTGTACTCGCGTCTGAATTGGAGGCGTCGTCGTCGCTCTCGGTAGCTGCCTCTATCTCGGCTATGTGGGCCTCCACTCTTTTCTTGAGGAGGTTTTCCTTTAGCTGGACTAGTTCCTTTTTTAGCTCGATTAGTTCCTTTTCGGCTTCGTATTCGATTCTTTTTCTCAAGAAATCGACACTCTTGCGGCTATTTCTGGATGAAGCTCTGCTTTGCGGCGATTTCCGGCGATCCATTGATGCCATGGTCGGCGCCACAGACGGCGAACCTGGTCCCCTTTCGGACTGCAACCTGGTGCCCGTTGTGCTGTCATCCTTACGTGCTTCTTGCTGTTCGGCTAGCTTCCTTAGCTTGCTGCGTGTTGTGATGGAGCCCTGCTGACTCATGATTACTTGAAACCTTATCCGGCGTTCGAAGGACCAAAATGTAAACGACCAGCTTATGTCGTTTGAAGGGGGCGGTTTGTTGTAAGGTTTGGCACAGTAGAAAAACCACAAGCAACTAATGTAACAAATCCACGTATATTGCACATAAAACACACACACACAATATATTTAAAATACACAACAGTAATACAGACAAAGGTTAGAGCTAGATGTAATCCGAATTTAATTGAATTTATTCAGCACGAATTTATACCTCAAGTAGCGAGATGTTTGTAGGAACGAAGTTAAAGCTCAACTGACTAAGAATCTGAGACTTTCTAAGAGAGTACTAGGCAACTACAATTGTAAAATCAGACCCGATACCTTAAGTAGATTTTTACTATAGGGCAAGTAGCGGGTACCGTTTGTGCAAACACAATAATTTGCTCCTATACAACAGGGCAGTTCGCTATTCAGGGACGCGACAGAGGGTCGGGGTATAGCTGGGTATTTCCCATTTTGCTATGACGAGGGTGTTTACACGAATGAGGGAGGCAGGGTTGCGCAGGTGCAAGTTATGACATGATAATTACTTCTAGAACAATGGATTACGTAATTATAAACACAGATAGGTATTCTCATGGTTTTAAATAGGTATTCAGGTGGGAAATAGTCTAGTCGTGTTGTAGTCATAATCAAAACATTGTATTATGACTGACAACGGAGTTATATACCTTTTATTACATAAGGACAGGTAAACAAGAGAAAATAAGGTATTTTTAGTTACCTGTAGACACGGACAAATGTCTAACACATCTTTTAGTTAAGTCGGTGTCTACAGGTACATTGGTTATTGCTAGAGACCTGATTTTGTGTCAGGAATCTTTGATTTTACTAGACTTTCTTGTTCTAACTTGTCGGATCATTTATTCGAAACATTCTATATTAGTTGACATGTTAGAACTGGGCCAAAACTTTCCAGATTTGATGCTACCTACTGGACTTCATGTCCCGACTTGATTAATATCCACACATGATTCGACTTGATACTATTTTAACATGTGCAGATGTACTTACTAACAATAATCAGTTTATTAGGTAGGTATTTAGTGTGCTTCCTTAACAGGTTAGCCACATATATTTCAAGTAATATTAACAAATTAATCAAAACAGGTAAATATTTGACAGCTATTTGCGACGTTGCCAACTTTTAGGATAAACGGTCTTAAAGTTTATATGGAGGCGGAGTACAGAACGCTAATATTTAAATATAATATGCATTAGAAATAAATTAAATGAATAAAAAAATCATTACTCACACTATCCGTTTCAAAATTCAAAATATATTATTTCACATAAACCTACAAGGGCACTTATGAAACGTCAGAAGCTAGGTGCACGGTTCCAATTGGTCGATTCCTATGGAGAAGAGCCGGCAAGAAACTCCACGGTTACTCTTATAAAAGTAAATGGTATTTACAATCTTTTCAAGTTACAGTGTTTAAAGGTATGAGAGGACACTGACACACACACACTCTTTTGTTTATGGTTACCTTAGAATAATGACATGGCAGCATGGAATTAGTATGAACTATACTAAACTATCATATCAAACTTAAAATTTTAATGAATTATGGTCAAATTTCGACCACTGGGTGACCACTAGTGAAGGATTAATGTTCTACGATACCCGTCGATTACATATCCAAGGCCTCAGTATCAGTATTCTGAAAAACTCGTAACGATTGAGTTAGGTACTTAATTTGTTATAGTTTATGAGAAGACAATGAAACGATGGATGGACTGTGTGAAAGATGATATGGCTAGAAAGGGGGTGTCTACCGAGATGACGACTAAAGGCTCTCGCAATTCTAGTAGAATAATTACTATGAATACTTCATGGAAATTGTTCTACCGGAGTCGCGTCGCGCCGTCCAGTCTCGCCTGTCTGTGGGATATGATACCGCGCCGACCCCAAAAATAACGGCAGAAGAACTTGTCGATGATGTATGAAATGCAATGCATCGCAATGAGTACGTTGGCGTGAATAGTTTTCCTTTATAATAATGTCGAATCTTTTATAGTAAGTGCACGTCAGAATGTTACAGATATAAAAATCAAAAATTTATACTCGCATAGTAATCCTATTTAACTTTGGATTAAACATTATATCTACCTACCAAGTTATGAAATCCACAATATTCTGCGCATCCCAACAGATAAGTAGCGTGAAGATATATAAAACAGAACCCAAAACTGCTATATTCGCAGGCCGTTTCACCTCCCGCTAAGCCAATGGGCCTGTACTACTGAAAATTTACTTAAGCTCGTATAAACGAACGCATCTTGGGGCCTTATTCATAGTACAGAGTTTACACCTTACGATAAAAGTAGATAAAATAAAGATTACCGCTTAGTAAAGGTCGCAGCAATCCGCAGAATAGGGGTAGCAGTGGACCGGTCTTTGTAGCAATCCTAGGTGGAGGTCTGTGTCCAGCAGTGTACGTCTGTCGGCTGAAATAGTGATACAATGAAATGAGTAAACAACAGATTTTATTGATAACCACGCTTCCATACTGAATATATCCATCAGCGTCAGTTATAATCATCTAATTTACAATGTTGAAGTACCTAGGTTGGGTTGGGTACTCACAAGGACGGATTGATTCCTTTTCAGATCGTTTAAAAGAGCCATCTCATTAACACGCAACCATAGCGTGGTGTCAAGTCATAAATGAGACTTTTATGGGGTGACAACACAAATCGGCATTAGTTATGAAAAGCACTAGCAATTCCATACGCACCATCATAATTATTACCGTTATAACTTTCCCTAGCTAGAATATCACCAAAAGTTTCAATAATTCACTATTAAAATATTCATAAATGATTTTTTTATAAAAAAAAAAGCTCACTAAACAGTTATTTGTACTTTTCTGTGGGCGGGGTTTTCAGAATTCTGTCCGCAACTTTGTTCGCGTCAAACTCCTTGTTCCTCCGACCCAACGCGTCGCATCGCATCGCCCGCCCGCGCTCTTGCTTCGTTTCGATTAGCGTTCTTACTGACTTTTTTCTTATTATTCGGATTCCTAAGGGTCATAGCGTGATATTAAATAGCCTAAAATCTTCCTCAAGAATTGGGCTATTAAATGCAAAAGGATATTTTTTCAAAACCGGCAAGTAGTTACAGAGATTAGCGCGTTTAAACAAACAAACTCTTCAGCTTTATTATTAGTAATAATAATTATAATATATTAGTATTAATAGATAAAGATTATTCAAATTATTTTTTCCTAATCTATTTGTACATATTATTATATTGTAAACTATTTGTATGGGTAAGGTAAGTAAGGGTAAGGCAGGGGTAAGGTACTCAAAGAACAAACCCGTCCCGTCTACACATACGGCCCAACGGTCGCCTATTTATCTCGAGCACAGCTCTGAATTAATTAATCTCAGACCAGAATCACCTTCATTGTGTAAAGTGCGTAACTATTCGAGCACGGGACAAGTTTACACATTCTGGAGAAATATGCGGCGCAACACTATCTTGTGGAGCGGTAGTGATGGAAAATAGTTCGAGATATTGGATTGTTGTGTGTACATTTTTAGAGCGAATATAAATATATCGATAAAAATATCATATTACGATATATTTCCCATAGTAATCTTCCAGCGACGTCAGACGGAACTATAAGATGTGGATAGATATAGCAAGACATATTAATATATATTATGGTACGAGTATATTAAACCGCAGACCAATTGAGGGCAAAAATAAATAATAGTATAGCTACCATCTGTGGTGGCTTGCTATAATATAATATATAGCACAGTATATTAATAGATTTAAAAAAAAAAACATTTTAGGTACTTAACCCTTATAAGAAATCTTTAAATAATACAAGAATACAAATTATTTATATTAATAATTAAAATTCAATCAATCATCATGATTAGATCATATTCATTAATTACATTATAGCTACGTCTGTGACGGGCTTTTAGGGTTGAATGATGACATCATAATAAAAATGAACATCCCGTGATAATCCCGCCTCCCACGCACAGCACTACTTGAGATATGAAACGTGCAGGTAAACTAGAGATGTAGTTAGCGAGAGTTTGCTTCTCTACTAGATATTATTAAATGCTATCCAAGATTTGTGAATGTACTGTCTGATTGTTCTGCGGAAACTGTATTCAGACTGGGAGTATATACCGGTTTGTGTTTACATATGGTTGAATTCAATTGTGAATATTATAAGACGTCGGGAAAGTAAAATTTTGGATTCTTGTTTTACTAAAGACCAACATTTTCTTCCTGTTCATGCTGGTTCCTTGTTAGAGCGTCCCATGATTCATTGCTGATGAAGCCTTTTTTTTGTTTTGGGTGGGAAATCCTCAAATGACTTCTCCCGCTCTGGGTGGAGCGGGAGGGCGTGTCAGACTCTTACTGACTAAAACCCACCCGTGTTCCTTCAGTTGCCTGTGCATTACCAGGGGCCACGGTATCCCTTTCGGACTTTCTCGCCACCCCGGCAGGCATCGGTCCCATCGGACCCCTTCACCCGCTGACATCTATTTGAGGCGCGCGTGGAACACAGCGCGCCGTCGACCCGGGCCTGGTCCTTACCGGACGGCGAGCTACCCATTGCTCACCGTCCGCAAGCCCGTGCCTACGGAGGCCGGGAACGGCAATTGATTCCCGACGCCCACGGCGTCTCCTCCTGCGGCGGCTAAGGGCGTGAGGGCGCGAATTTTGTCTCTCCCTCACGCGTTCCGATGCTGATGAAGTCTGCGTTCTAAATATTACAAAACTCGGCAGGTGTCGTGGCATTCCCTATTTCTAGATCCTTTCGCTGTATATTATGTATTAATACGTAGAGCCATCTAGTGTGGTCTCAAGTTCCAAGTGTCAAAAGTTTTTGTATTTGATACAGTTGTTAGCAAGCTAAAAAATTAAACTAGCTCTAGTTCTGTATAAACCCTATTTCTTTGGAGCTTTTTCGTTACGTGGCGATTTCTACCAGTTTAATCCTACCGCAAGCAGCGTTATCGAACTTCGTTCTTAAAAAAAACTTCAATAATTGGGTGCCTATAGGAGATAGCGGCTAGTTTAATAAGAAGGCAAGTTACATCATTAATTTCGATTATGAGGAACATCATAAGCAAATAATCATTATTAGAAAAAATGGTTATTTGATGTTGAAGGTACACTAAACTTTTCGTCTCAGTAAGAGATTTCCTTTGGAATCCTAAATTCCACGCAAAGAAAAACACAGTTCAGGGAATTAGCTTTAAGTCCTAGGTAAGTATAACACAACCCACCAACTTCATCAACAAAAAACTCTCATATCAGTCCCTCACGCCGTGATAACAGCAGGCCGCGTGAGGGACGTCGTTCAATTTGTTGCTCACAATCCGTTTCCGATTGCTCTGTCATGTGGCTGATTGATGGTGTTTGTGTAAAACGTCTTAGATTAGCGGGGGGGACGCACTGGGTAGGAAAAACGCTGTCGACAACTTGTACTGTGTGAACAGTCGTTGGGAACACCACCTTGGCCTGGATTAGCGTTGTACGTAGTTTTAATACAATACGAGGCCAGCTTATAATGATATTGTTACCGCTGACATGCAGCCTACGGTGCTCCAATCAACCTTTTTATTTTTCCTTACCCGAATGGTGTCAAAGGGAACCCTATTACTAAGCCTCCGCTATATCTGTCCAAACGTCCGTCAGTCTGTCAGCGGGCTGTATTTCATGAACCGTAATAGGGTGACTGTTGAAATTTTCACAGATTGTGAATTTCTATTGCCGCTATAACAAAAGAATAAAGTTAAAAATTAAAGGGGTTCGCCATGCGGGAAGGGTTCTTTATTTACTGAAGTGCAGTGGTAAGAATCCTTCCTGTGCGAGTCCGACTTGCACTGAGCCGGTTGTTCTTCAATACATTTCACAAAATAATTGCACAAATGTTTACCAACCGTCAACTTTATTCTTGCACCAAAACATCCTTGTAGCAGTGTATGAATACTTCCCGAGCGTTGATTGCGCCGAATGTGACGTATGTCGTTCACACTCGAACGGTGACAATTGACTAATCAGCGATCGATGCGGTAATCAGTTCTGCGGCTGAATTGTGGTACATTGTAAATTTTCACCTGTCCCATAGCCGGCGATTAGCTTGTAACTCGAAACGAGTTGGCGAGAAACGAGCAGCGAGTGAGTTCGGATAGTTTTGTCGCTGGAATATGAGCGTCTGCGCGAGTGCAAAAAATAGAATGACTGCCCAGTCACTTGTTGGTATGATGATGATGATGATGATGGGACTCCCTTTCCCGCACTTAGACTCTCATTTGGTCCGTTGTGCGTGGGGATACTGGCTAACCTAGCCAGCCTAGCTTCGCCCAAAAGCACAGAAGCCTCCTGGGGGCTTCACAGGCTTCGCGGAGCCACCTCACTGTTCCGAGGATTTCTTCCCGTTGAGAAGCCACAGCCTCGCACTCCAGGATAACGTTGGCGGCTGATTCCTCGGCGTCAAGGCAGCCCCTGCAAAGGGGGCTATCTGTGGCGCCTATGATGAAAAGATGTTTGTTGAGGGGGTTATGGCCCGTAATTGTTCCTATAATTATTCTAAGGTTATTTTTCTACCCAGGTTGAGAAGTTTTTTGGTTAATCGCGGGTCTACAATTGGTAAAGCCAATTTTGACTGTCTACAGTCTGTTGCCCGTGACCATCTGTTGTTATGGAGTTCAGTCGTTCTTTGGCGAATCCACGCACGAAATTGTGAGAAAGGCAGAGGGAGAAGTGGGTACGGGCCTAGCACTTCCATATCAGAGCCTCTCTTCGCAAGTTCATCAGCGGCATCATTGCCTAAGGATCCACTATGCCCTTTGATCCACTGGAGGGTAATGCGATTAAACTTCAATAAACTCTCCTTAGCTAAATGGTACTCAAAAATTAGTTTATTGTTAGTTTGTTTGTTTTCTAAAGCTTTGAGCACAGATAGGCTGTCGGATAGGAATTTAATGCCGTAGTCCCGGATGCCTAAGCACTTTACTGCTGTTGCGGCTTGTGTTAAGGCAACACATTCACATTGGAATATCGAACTGTGTGTGCCTAGTGGTATGTGAAGGTTAAGGTTGAGGTGTTGTCGACACCGCCTTGAGGGACGTCTTTTTATTGGACACTGTTTGTCCTTTTTTGGCGTTCGATGCTCCTGCCAGTGGGGCTTTGGTCAGACTCGTCAGGTCCCTCTCAGGGTCCACAGCCGTTGACGCAGCCCGTGTTTTGGGCGCATCCACATTTGCAGTACTCCTCGAGTCGCCATGAGCGAGTGCTGTCCTTGGCCTTTCGGTCAGGGTCGTGTTAGAAGGCGCATCCATGGACGGAGACGAGGTTGGGATCGCTCGGGACGCAGCCTGTTATGGCGCATCCCTTGCGGGTGCCTTCCTCGTCACATACTTGGACGCAGCCGGGCGTTTTTTAGTTTTATTGGGTGCATCTGTGGATGCAGTCTTGGGCAGTTGCTGCTTAGGTGCATCTTGAGATGCCACCCTTGTTTTAGATGTGGAAGGCGCATCTGAAGACGCGGCCCTTGGTGCGTTGGTTTGTGTAAGCGCATCCGACGAGCGGGACGCAGCTTGTGGTTTGTTAATTTCGTAGTTCGTCTCTTTATCCATAGGTTTGGATGTTTTTTCTTCACCGTTGGAGCTCTCCACACGCCACGGAGCCCTCAGTCGGGGACGTCGCCCGTTCAACGAGCGAACGCCAGAGCTACTCCTTCGGTATAGGATCAACCTAGTAGGAAGTTGACGAGCCCGCACGCGACGGAAGATCACGGGACTGTATACGACACGAGACTATGCCGCAACTCATCCCGAGACCCCACGCCACGCCGGCTGCCCCCCCCCCCCCCATTAAGCCGACCCTCGCTTGACATCCCGCTTATGGGATGCCTCAGCCGATTGATCATGGTTAGCTACCCCACGACCTCCCGTGTAAGAGGAAATCCGAGCCAAAGTGATGTGTTGTGTGCAACCTTCTCCACTCAATCACCAGGATTCCTTCATCCCTCCTTACGGGTCCCCGCGCACGGCACAAACACGCGGGAGGTCATTGCTGTCCATCATCTGCTCTTGTTCAATGGTGGACACCCAGGGGCATGACCTCGCCACCCCTGAGATAAATCGTCCAACGATTTCTGTTACGTCTAATTCATATGGAATTAGACCAATAACAGGGCGGCAACCTCGAGAAGGAACATCAGCAGACTTGCCTTGAGGATCTACACGACTTTTGCGCTCTCCCTCAAGACCACGCCACCCTGCCGCCTCTGAAGGAGGAGGCAAGGTAGGTTTGCGTCTACAAAACCAAGCCAAGCAAGTGAGCAATCGAAGCGTGTTGTTGGAAGCCAAAACATAAATTTGCAAACGACAAACCCTCCCCACACTTGTTGGTATGTGAATGTACCAAGCGAGCACCTCCGAGCGTCGCTGAGCGAGTGTTTTCTTTGATCAACTATTAATATACAGTTCGCGTCATAACTTTGCCGCTCTGAAGTTAGGTTGCGCATGCGCGCTACTGTTTTATAAGTAAGATTGACTACTGCGCAGTCATTTGTAGCGTACTTCAGAGCGGCAAAGTAATTTGACGCGAGCTGTATGTAGGTACCTCTATTACTGACACAGGACCTACATCGAATGTTACGTTTCTTGATTGTAGTCGCTTCCAGCTTCCTCGGCCTTGGGACAAGTGCTTTAGGGCAGTTCGGTCTGTACTATATGGGGTGCATAATGAAGATCATAAGGATTTATTTTTGAGTCAGGCACGATATAGCATGTATTTTGATGATGTGACTATTAATTCTTAAAAGAGGAGCTTTGACTAGTTGACGAATGACAGTTACCTAGTACATACGCTTTAACATACTTTATGTTTCAGTCCGGGTCAAAACGCCACATCGCCCTATATCATCCAGTCCCCGATGATCAGGGGTGCTTTGTACTACTGAAGATCCTGGAGAAAGAAGCAATCATGAAATACTTCATAGCCACACGGCAATAAAATAAATAAATAAATGCGGAACGAAAAATAGACGTCATCTTAAAAAAAAAAAGAGAAAATCATTCCAACCTTGTGCTATTTTCATTTTGTGTATATATTTAATGCCATGCAATTTTGCGAGTCAGTTTCAAATAAGAATTTTTACACAAAAAGATAAAACAGGCCCACACAGTTTAGAAAAAAATATGTTTAGTTTATTGGCAGCTCCATAAATTACTGTTTAAGCATTATTTGTTCTGCTGCCAACAATAACATATTACCTTGGCAAATGTACTCTATTTTTATGTACATCTGCAATGCGTTTTTTTAGATTAATGCTTTGAAATCGAACGACACGGCAATATTTTGTTTAAAACTAAAATCGGTCAATAATAGATCGTTTTGGACTAGATAGATTTATGTATTAGTTAAGTTTCATTCGGGAAATACAAAACTAAATGCAATTATTTACTAAATGCTATTAGGTCTGTTATATATTAAATACGGATCTGCTTGAAAGCTTCATAGTATTGTGGTTTTAATCAGTTTTGAAATACTGTTTTCAATACTAACTTTATGTTGTTATAGTTGTGTATTAAATTAATAAATTGTTCTCAATAATTGTACCTACACTGTTATCGAATCATATTTAGATCAACATACAACATGATACTGACCTTATTTTTTTAAAATCAAAATGAAAGGGCTTTGTCGCACATGCGATTATGCCGCCCTGGTTGGCTTAACAAAACACCAATACCAATTCTTATTTAACAAAGCCTTAGCATAGCTAATTTGTGAAGTACTCTAGCTGCATCAGATAATGGCACAGGTAGAGCACTATTACTATAACCTATCTGTCTAATTCGACAATCCAAGCTATTTCTAAATTCCTCGCTGCGGACACACTCGGTTATTATGTGTATACCATCATATCATCATCAACGGAATTAATACAATAATCACAATTACTCGATGTTGATTTTGCCATTAGGTATAAGAACTTATTACACGGGATGTGTCCGGAACGAAGTCTCAGTGCGATAACAGTATCACATCTGTTCAACAGCTGATTGGTGAGTTCATGGGGTGCGGTTGGATCGTTTTGTACCAGATTATTTTTTCTTGGGATCTTTTATTGAAGTACTCCTTCCAAAGCGAATAACAATCCTGTTTGATATTAGATATAAAGTTAGTAAAGTAAGGAGAAAAACTAACCGGAATTCCGTCGCATAAGGCCTGCTTGGCTAGAAGATCTACAATATCGTTGCCTCTTCACAACATAATGTAGGCACTATTCATAATAATCACTATTATACAAAGCCGAATACAGAAACCCATGCAACACCATAAGACCAGAACATACCCCCAAAAAAAAAAAAAAAAACACAATCCCCGCCCCCTTTTTCATACACCACACCACAACACAAACACAACGCACTATACCACAACACTACACACTACACCACAACATACCCTGCCACACCACACCACAACACACCACTCTACACAACCACACCTCCCTCCTTTAACACACATACCTACACATTAATAGCCGTAGTTCATTATAGTTTCATACACACATAAATAAGGGATTTATTGTACACGAAGTTACAGTAGAATACTGACTCCTAAGTCACAGGGTCCCCCCTAGTTTAGGAGGCAGGGTTTTGACTATTTATGCAACCTTTGTTTCCCAAAGTTGAATGTTCCTAAGTTTATATTGTATGAGCTTTGTGTATTAAGGTTTTTGTGTTAATAAACTTATTTTTATTTATTTTATTTACTCTTATTCCGATATGTGATGGAATCCATTGAAGAACTATGTGTTTTCCATTAGATTGTAGTTTCAAAATAGTTTTCAGTATAGTGTAGGCTATCGGTGTTCCTCGAAATGTCGAGGTACACCGAGCCCAGTGTATGATACTGACCTGCAAATTGCAAGAAAACGTAAGAAAATTAGAATTTCGCTGGTTACCTTGACGCTTTTGCCTGAAATGCCAGTGGCTTTGAGTGGTTAGCTTGAGTGTTCTGTGCTGAGATTAGGCAACGCGTCGCCGCGTCGTCCGGCCTGCCAGTAATAGGACTCGCCCACCAAGGAGCGCTGTCCCAAATAAGACGCATTATTAATTTATTATACATAAAACCAAAGATATTTTAATAGATAGATACCTACATAGAATACTCTTTATTGTATTGTTCTCTTTTTTGTAATTAAACACGTATAATAAAATATAAATTATTAAATTATCTTTAAAATGGTGAAAATTTTCAGAAAAATACGCTTGATAGTTTTTGTGTGATTCTCTGTTTTTATCCGCATTAGACATAACTTTACAAATTAATTACACTATGTAATATAAACAAAATCTAAAATATTCACAGATTACGTAAATATTAATTATTATCAAAATGCTCATATCTAACATATATTTTTTCCAAATCATTAACACTACTCGTTTATCTTCAGTATAAAATCATTAAAAGTCGGTTAGTGTCACCTTAAGTTCTGGCCAAACTGAAGTGAATCCCGCGCGGGATGCGGGAAGAAATCCGTTCATGTCGATTGTCTTAACTAACTAACTTAGGTGTTCAAACTGGCGCGAATTGTAGCGTGACTTGTTTATCATTGAAACAATCGACACGCGCAGTTGCGTTCAGCGTCCTAAGCGGAATGTTATATATGTATATTAGTCTATAGCGGAATGTGCCTTAGCTTCGGAATGACTAGACCTTTCAATCTAAGGCATAACATACCTGATTGTCCAGTTATTTAAATTTTATTTTGACTCACTGAACATTTTTGAACCAGCATTCAAGTAATTTAAATGAATTGTGTGAGGAATGATATGAAAGAAAAGGGATAATGGTTGGCAGGGGAGAATGGAGCAAAAAACCGTGTTACGCTGACCCTAAGTAATATGGGACAAGGGCAAGAAGATGATGATGATAAATGTAAACAAAAACCTGCCTATACTTTAATTGAGACCACTGTACCGCGAAGCGGGGGCAATGTTGACGAATGAGTAGCGGAATGTCGTCAGTGTTGACGAAAGAGTGGCGGGACGCCGTGAGTGTTGACGGATGAGTGGCGGGACGCCGTGAGTGTTGACAAATGAGTCGAGGGACGCTGTGAGTATTGACGAACGAGAAGCGGGACGCCGTGAGTGTTGACGAATGAGTGGCGGGACGCCGTTAGTGTTGGCGAATGAGTGGCGGGACGCCGTGAGTGTTGACGAATTAGTGGTGGGATGCCGTAAGTGTTGACGAATGAGCGACCTGCGCCGCGCACATACCTAAGGCGCGGTACAGCAGTTTCGGTTAAACTATAGTACCTCAACAATTTTGCGTTTCCGCACCGTTCCTTCCAGCCAGTGCGTCTTCAGCAATCGGTTGCGATTTGTCTTACTCATATGTATAGAAATAGTTGGCAACACAAACAATAATAACTACAAATAAATATTGAAACTATACTTCTTTTCTTTGCTCGATACACTGTGGCTTTCCCATTTAGTTTTCTTTGGATATTATAAACGTTTTCTTCAGTGCTTTGTGGAGTTTACCAGAATGTTATCTGGTGATTTAATTTTGAAATGCCTCTTGTTTTTGAAGTTCCACACTTGGGTGATGGAGATGTGTGAGTATTAAGAAGATCTTAACAGGTGTTTCCTATAACATATTGGTTTTTAATCTCCTATACGATACAAACCTCTCACATATGATTAACGACATACGATACGATAATGTCATACAGTACTGTCATGAGCATTTAGAACTAAGTATTGTATATCAATTTTATTTATTTATTTGTTATTTTTATCTCATTGTATCCTGCACCGGTTGCCGCCATGACGTCACTGAAAACCAGCGCTGGGGCTCTGTTTCGCATAGAGTCGCAGCATTATGCTGAGCGATGGCCGTTTTGCGTGGATGTGACGCATATTTTGTCCCAACTTGTTCTTTTTTGTGTTTTTGTTTTTACTTTGTTTACCGCAAATAAACGTATTTATTTCATTATTTGCTTAGTCAGTTCTGAATAGATGAGTATTCTTATTTTCTTTCTTCACATCAAAATAACATAACATAACTTCACGCCTGTAATCCCCGAAGGGTTAGGCCGTGGTGTACCTATCCACATTTTGCCAGTTATGTTTAAGTGCCTATTGCCATCAACCGGGTACGAATTCAGACTCCGGGCTGCTACTGAAAAATTCTTGATGGAAAAACCCAAAAACACTGCCCGACCTGGAAGCGAACCCAGATCGCTCACTAGTAACGCTTGCGACCACTGGACCAACGACGCAGTCACATCTAAATAAATGCTATAAATAAACAAAGATAAACATGCACTGTGCACCTAAAGGCTGAAAGGAAAAAGGTCGTTTCCTGGTATTTATGTCAAAGCCATACCATAAAGCAATTAACAAACCATTCAGACAATATTAAAAGCATAATTTCATAACAGTAACTACAAAATGAAATAAAAATCACACGTTCACCGAGCTATTTTAAACGAATAAACAATCACCCCTAATTATAATAACGACGGACGATTTCCATTTAAAATGAGGCAGTACATTAAACTCGTAAATATTGCTCGAGTGAAATGTCCAAGCTATAAAGTGTGGCTATTGCGTCACGTCACGCGATCGTAGGCAATCAGTCATAGCACAGATTACAAAATGTGGCACTGGAATTATTATTTTGAGTGGGTTAATCTGTACTTTAGGCTAAAAAAGGTAAATGCCATTCAATTTAATATTGTTTAAAAACACTGTGTAAGTTAGATGTAAGTTTCCCGAATAGAATAAAATAAAATCAAACTATGCCTTTGGGATTTTAATATTTAATTGGACTAATCCTGAGCTAATCCCGGACTAATCCTCAAAAATTAGTATATAAAAGGAAGTTTGAAAGTGGCACCGGTTACCGAAAAGTTGGGTGGTAATCGGTTGTCATGGTATGGGCATGTGATGCGGAGGAATGAGGGAATTTTTCAGTCTGAATGTGGATGGCTATAAGAGTGGGGGAAGACCAAAGAATGATGATGGATGGACTGTGTGAAAAATGATATGGCTAGAAAGGGGGTGACTAGAGAAGTGTGGAAGATAAAGACATGTTACGCCGACCAATAATAATGATAAACCTTGAAAAAAACACAAATAATTGTATGTAGGTTGATTGGGAAAGGTTTAAAATTCAGTTCAATTCATTTATTCAGTAACAATTCACATTGCGTCCAAAAAAAATCTAGCATAATAAAACATAAATATTAGCTGTACCTGCAAATATATATAAGAATACATTCAATTAAAATTAGAAAATTATTTTTAGATTTATGAAAGGTGAATTATAAGTCCTGTAAGTAAGGCTTTGTCTTTTAAGTCGGCATCATAGCTGCAGGTGTCCGACACCCTAATTACATAACACACTTTCAATCATTGATGATTTTGAAGGATAGATATTGCTAATACTCGTACATTATATCGTATGTTCGAGAAAAAAACTACTAAACAACATAAATAACTCAATTAATGCCGTTAAACTGACAAAATGAAAGCCATTGCTGTTGTTAGTGTGTTACGAAATTACCCCACACCGGTATTAAGATCCTAAACAGTTTTAATCAATTAGCTGTTCGTATCCATACAATTACATGAGAGGCAGTTTGGTAAGTCCCTAAGAAGAGCAGATTCATGCCGAAAAGCCAGATTGTTTTTTTTTTGCAGAATCTGCTCTGTGCCTATTTGCCTGTGCTCTATAAATGTATTTTCTTTCTTTTTTTATTTTCTTTTATGACAAATCCTTAATGCCCTTAAAGTCTTCCACACAGTTAAGACCTTTGCCAGATTCTTCATAGAACCAGCCTCCAAAAAATCTGCCACGGAATGCAAACATTCCTCAATATCTTCTCTTATAATAAAACCGTGTTTGGTTGGATATCAACCGGCAACAGGGACCGCCACCTGTCTCCTTGCCTTGTATCACACTCTGGTCGACGAGACGATGATTATCTCTGAGACTTGCCTGGGATATGGATTAAATCAAGAACCACTATGATGAAGTGAAGTGGATAAAAATATTTTCAATTTTCTACTAAATTGCGCTGCAACTCCCGGTTCTCTCCAACTTCGGCGTCCAGTCAGCACCAGCAGGTTTAAAGGTTGTCCAAATAGCTATGAGGCGTCGCACACTACACATACGAGGTCTTTACTCCGAGGACTCGTCTGCTCCACCGCAGTGCTTCGATAGACATGACCAAGAAGTTTCTTGCCCGTTCTTTTCCAAAGGAACCTTCTATGGTTTAGAATGGGAAACTAGCTTCATCTTTCTGACTGACCGACTCCTTGACAATTTAAAATTGCCTGTAATTGATTTTTAATGAAATAAATGCTTTGAGTTTGAGATTGATTTGACCGCTACTCGTTACGTCAGTCTCGTAATTAAAGAATGACCGTATTTCCTTTATGCCAACAGTTTTCATCGAACTAGCCGCCAATAAATCCACTCTCTATGCGGACGAATTTGATTATGATTATTTCCCCGCCCTCCATTTTTATATACTTGTACATATTATTATTATTTTAAGTCTGTTAGTTTTTAAATCATGTAAATACGTGTGTAAATAAAGTTCTATCTTACCAATATCTTCTCTCATAAAAAAACCCATCGTGTTTGGTTGGATATCGATAGGCAACAGGTACCTACCACCTGTCTTCCTCGCCTTGTATCACACGCTTGTTGACGACACGATGAGTTTCTCTACAGTTACTGGAATATGGTGCATCATGAGGCACCACGATGGAGTCATGTAGATTATAAATATCAAGTCAGCCGATACCAGTCTACTGCTGGACGCAATACTTTCCCAATATGCACCACAACAGGTTGTCTCCACCTTCTGAAATCAGTCTGTACCAGCAGGTATGAAGGTTGTCGGGCGTCGCAAACTACGGTAGCATATAGGTACCTACAAGGACTTTACTCCAGGAATCATTGGCTTTAAGGGGTACCACAGTCATTCGATAGACATGACTGCTACTTGCTACGTCAATCAATCTGCCTAGCCTTTTCCCAACTATATTGGGGTCGGCTTCCAGTCTAACCGGATGCAGCTGAATACCAGTATTTTACATAGAGCGACTGACTGTCTGACCTCCACAACCCAGTAACTGGGTAATACGATACCCCTTGGTAAGACTGGTTGTCAGATTTACGGGCTTCTGACGACCCGTAACGACTGTCAAAGATCCACGAATGACAGCCGGGACCAACGGTTTAACATGCTTTCCGAGGCACGGAGGAGTCTCGTTATGTAAAGATGGTCACCCATCCACAGACCAGCCCCGGCAAGCATAGCTTAACCTGATGGATCAACCCGTGCGGCATTTATTACTTAGCCACGAGCTCCTCTTTTTTTTTACTTGCTACGTCAGTCAGAATGAGCTTCTTTAATAAAAATCTTTATAGGGAAAGTTTCATCGACCTAGCCTCCAATAAATCCATCCTCTCACAAATATCTTCTCTCATAATACAATCCATCGTGTTTGGTTGGATATAAACAGGCAACAGGTACCTACCACCTGTCTCCTCCGCCTTGTATTACACGCTTGTCGACGAGACGATGAGTATCTCTGACACATTGAGACATGTGTCGGGATATTGATCGAGTGGGTGGAGTATAAAAGGGTTATGTTGCTTAGGGAGGCTTTTTCATAACTTGTTTTTGTATGGGTAAGTAATCTAATAATGTTAGAACGTAATAATAGTTCACTGGTGGACAAAAGGCTTTCCAATACACCACTGGGTTTGATCTTCTGCCATTCTTTACATTTATTGCTGGCTAATATTACGCTAATGGTTTTAATAAAGAACTTGACCCCTGAGTTCATTGGGAATTTCTTCTGAAAGATCGCAATAGGCAGACAGAAAAGGCCGACTAGCTTGTCAAAAAACATAATCACATAAAATCCAATTAGCAGAGTTATCATTTTCAGAATCGGAATCAGAATCTTTATTTGTTAAACATAGGTATTTACATATTGGTGTTAGTTTAACATATTTGAGCGCTATGTTTTGCCGTGTAGGCATACAAATTTTAAAATCAAAATAAAACAAAAATACTTAAAAGCTAAATAAAACAATCAATAAACAACAAGACTAAAATTAAACAAACAAATTAAATTAAAAATTATCATTTATAAAATCTTGAACAGTATAATAACATTTTTCTCTTAATTGAGCGGCAAGAACTTTCTTAAATTTTGTTAATGGCATGTTTTTAATACTATCAGGTATTTTGTTGTAAATTTTTGAAGCCATTCCAAAGAAACTTTTTTTCACCAAAGCGGTTCTGCATTTTATACCGCACAATTGATTTATGTACTGAGAGCGCATTGGAGTTTTTTTTACATCAGAATTTTTTGTGAAAAGGTGTAAATTCATTTTAACAAACAAAGCAGTTTCGTAGATGTACATAACTGGTAATGTTAGTAATTTTAAAGATTTTAAATTTTAAAGATTTTAAATAAATTTTATTTATCCACTTCACTTCACTTCAGACTCCTTGCGAATATCAAGCGCATTGTTATGACGGTGTCTTACTTTGGTCGATTTGACATTGTGGATATCTAGAGCCTGCGCCACCACTGAAGTCCGGCGGAAAATTGTTGAACTACATTTTTTTAATGCATCGACATAGACGCTAGCGCCTCGTCTATTGGGCATGACTGGAGGCGTAAAAGCGATCGTCGCGTGCATGTGTCACTTTTTGATCGGTTAATAGAATGCGGGTACCACTATAAACATATCCTCTTAACCGGGTACCAGGGACTAGCAAAACTTAGACTCTTAGAGACCCAAAGATATGTACAACCAAATTATATGCTAGTAAGTACATAACGAAGAGGAAACTTGAAACTAATCAGAAACTTATTCAATACGAAACGACTGAAACTGAAAACTTGAGTCGTCCATGTTTCGATTGAATTAACAAGTTAGGTGCAGAATTAAATTCAAATTCTAACGTTGGAGGATATCCTTGATGTAACGAATTTCAGGAATAATAAATTAGAGGAAGTTTTCTTTGAGTTTTAAATGAATTTATCCTTCGATGGAAGGGGACTTTAGTAAAAAAAGGTCAAACCCAAGTTAACATTTTTTGCTGGTAAAAAAACTCAAACTACCTCCCACAGAAATAAATTATTTTGAGCCAAAACTTTTTGATTACCATATAATGACATCATGACGGAGTTGATAGGTCGAAGATTCACTTAAAAAAAAATAGATAATCGTTTTAATTATAATTATAATTCTTATATTAAAATACCACCCACACTTCCAATACCTATTATACTCAACATTAGTTCAGGAATACTTTTTTTTAACCTCAACCGGGAAGCTCTTGGCCTTCATCTCATCTGATGGTAAGTGATGATCAGGCCGAAGGTGGAAGCGAGCTTCATCCCAAATCCTCAACCACAGAGGAAACGGCTATCTTACCTCTAACTGCCGAAACACATCAATGCTGTTAATATTGTTGCTATGGCGACGAATTTAGATAAGATGGTGGTAGCTAGCCAGGCGGACTTAGAACAAGCCCTACCACTAGCCAAACCGAGCAGAAATTTTTGTCCCCACTGGGAATCGAACCCGAGACACAGACAGGTCTAGCCACTAGACCACAGAGGCGGTTAAAACTACGACTACAATAGATCCACGACGTCGCGCCCCACTCCGCGATTACTGTACTGTAAGCTGTACTTTAGTACGGAGCAGAGCGGAGGGGGGCGCGTCGTTGTGGATTGCACTATCTGTACTCTAAGCGTTGCAAACCGGTTTTCAGCTATGACAGCGAAGCGTGGTCGACGAAGCCGTTAGTTACGCCGTAGCTTGAGTTGCGGGTTGCAAGAAGGCACTCTGGACTCTCGAATCGAACAACGTTACACCTTTAGATTTATATAAACATCTCCCGAAATTTAGGATCCCTCTTCCGATTAATTCCCCTCTCCTTACTAACATTTTCCTCTCCAGAGCTGCTTGTGGAGCTGATGCCCTTTATCCGACACAATAACATTAAGTTATGAATTATTCGGTCTGTGGGTGTGTTAGGCATATATTCTACGTCTTAACAATTATAAATACTTATTTATTAATATTTTTTGTTTGTTTTAGTCCCGTTCCCAACAAGACCTACATTGTCTTCAACTGTATCACTTGAATAATTTTTTATTTGTTTTTTTTTTTAATATCAAACACTTGTGTTTTCTAACGCACTTTAGACATTGGCAGAATAGTCGTCATCGGTTTTAATTGCCATTTATTAAAAATAGAATAGAAAAAAAGTTATAACTCAATTTTTCTGACGTTTTTATTTTGCAAAAACTAAAACGAGACGGGGAAGCTGTGAAGCTAGTTTGCTTGTTAAACGTCAAGTCAGTGAAGTGTTAAACACCAAATCTAGACATTAATGATTCTAAGATTTAGTTAAAAAGCGCTAACAGTAGCACCAGCAACACCTTTGTACTCAAAAGTTATAATTCGTAGCGCTGTATTTTACTGTGTATACATAAATAATAAAATAAATAATTCTGTTTATTAACTACTACCTGCATCCCGCATAAGTCTTGATCCCGTGAGAACATCGGGATTAAAAAAATATATTTTATGTCCTAACCCAGGTCATGGTCTACACATGTGCCAAATTTCATCCAAATCTGTTTAACCGTTTTAGCGTGAAAGCGTAACAAACAAACTCACTTTCTTCCCAAAAATCAAGATAATAATATCCCCAAACAAAAACACAAAACTTGGTCCATCTTTACATCTTTCGAGCCCGTTCTTCTACCCGATAAATCCTGGGATAAAACGTTACAGTTGACAGTACATCAATCTTCGTAAAAGCGACCAGAGTTACCCGTTACCCAGTTACAAAGTCGGGAATTAATTGCGAAGATAAAACTTCGTTATATTTTCACTTAAAGGATTACAATAAATAAGATTAATTTGTCAGGCTTTTAAAGGAAAAGTTTTTGCAAAAACTTGGCGACTGTTTCCCTGGTACTTAACGGGTTTTGTGGATGGTGAGATCTGTGTTTGTGAACGTAGCTGTGACTCCTAGTGTGTAACTTTAGGCCCATAGTCCACGACGCAATTAAAAAATAACGTGTAACAAACTGAAATCACAAATGAGTAGCCAAAATGCCACATCACTAGTATTTCAATGGCAGTTCGTACACGACGCAATGGTGGCCAAGTGGGAGTTTGTAACAACACCCAGGCAAGCACTCTAGTTTGTCTAAATCATTTCATCACCACTGCTTTCAAAACGGTGAAGGAAAACATCGAGGAATCCGGCCTGTCCTAGAACCTAAAATCCGAAGACATGTGACATCTACCAACACGCACTGGGCCCGCGTGGTGGATTACGGTCCACTCTCTCTCACAAAAAAGAGGCCTTTGTCCCAGCAGTGCCAGTGGGGATATTGTAGGCTGATTAAGTACACGACGCAACCAATCACAAACTAGCTAATAACGAGTTAGTTATCCGCGTTCTGGGGCCTTATTATGAAGTATTAATGCCATCATTATTCCAGTGCAAAAAAGGATGGTGCTAGCGTCCTGATATAGCTCCGTCTCTCACTCACACTGGAATAATGGTGGCATTAATACGTCATTATACGGCCCCTGTACGGACATTGAAATACTAGCCTACTACGCCATTGAAATACTAGTGCTGTGACATTCTGGTTACTTATTGGTGATTTGAGTTTGTAACACGTTATTTTTGAGTAGCATCGTGGACGAAAATCATCAAATGACTTCTCCCGCTCTGGGCGGAGCGGGAGGGCGTGTCACTCTTACTGATTAAAACCCACCCGTGTTCCTTCAGTTGCCTGTGCCAGGGGCCACGGTATCCCTTTTGGACTTTCCCGCAACCCCGGCAGGCATTGGTCCTATCGGACCCCTTCAATTGCTGACATCTCTTTGAGGCGCGCGTGGAACACATTCGCCGTCGACCCGGGCCTGGTCCTTATCGGACGGTGAGCTACCCATTGCTCACCGTCTGCAAGCCCGTGCCTACGGTGCCGGGAATCGGCTAATGATTCCCGATGCCCAGGGCGTCTCCTCTTGCGGCAGCTTGGGGCGTGAGGGCGCGAAATTTTCCTCTCCCTCACGGGTTTCGCCTCCTCATTCGCGAGCATTACTTCTATTCTCTCCTTACCATGGCCTGGACCAGGGCCAGACGCGAGAGATCCCCGCGACTGATCGCCTTCACGAGGACACGGTAGTGCTCTGCCCAAGCCGGGCAGACCTCCACCGTATGCTCCACCGTGTCCTCCGGGCGATCCACGCGGTGATAACACCCGGGCGTTTCCTCCCGGTAGACGACCGGCCTTAGATCTAAATGAAACCAAAAGTACATACTTGTGTAACACTAGCTTTCCCCGCGGCTTCGCCCGCGTGCATGTGGGAAATTATCTCACGGAATACCAATAAAATAATTATATGTGTTAATCCAGGCTATAAACTATCTGTGTGCCAAATTTCATCCAAATCCGTTCAGCCGTTCTTGCGTGATTGAGTAACAAACATCCAAACATATAAACTTTCACATTATATTATTAAGTAGGATAAAGTAAGTCGGGCAAGTTATCACAAGACCCAAGGTATCACAGAATGCTATAGAGTCGGTTGTAAACCTTAATGCATAAACTTTTAGGTTGAACTTGTGCCTACGTCACAGATTACATACCACAAACACTTTACTTCATACAAAAGGCATAACGTGGTCGCTCATACCCGTACGAGTGATCGTTGTGATAGGGAAAGTCAACAGTCTTCATTATCTTTGTTCATCTCCAACCAAACTTAACCGGATAAAAATGCTTTAGGGCCTGAACTAGTTTTTTCAGGTTTATATACGACGTAGGCATGAATTTACTTATCTGTTTAATTCCTAGTCGAAAAGTTTTCCGGGAGTTTTGAAAATAGATGATTTTACTGATTTCGTCGAATTTTCACTTTGCCACCTCGTTTCACATGAAACTGCATGAAACTGTATGCTAAATGTAAAATGTTAATTTTCCTTATTATATTATTTTATTTTGACTTAATATTTGCACAAGCGTAAGGTTGAATATAGTGTAACAAACAAACTGTATAACATCTAATGTACATCCTATATTCTAGCAAATAAAGATATCATTCATTCATTAATTTCTTTGCCGCTCGCCCCGCCATAATGGAAAAATGGCGTTCAAAAACGATTTTTTTTGACAATATCTTCTTTCAGACTCGTCGTACATGGCGGTGTGAGCGGCATAGGTGGCAAAGTGAAAATTCAAAAAAAGCACGTCGAAATCAATAAAATCACCGATTGTCAAAACTCCCCGAATACTTTCCATGCAGATGGAAGTTTAAATCTATTTGTGAGTGCTGCCACAGATCTCAGAACTCAACTCTTTGTAATCATAACCTGTATCCTTATACAGATAGTGCAATCCACGACGACGCGCCCCTCTCCGCGATTACTGTACTTTATTTAGTACTGAGCGGAGCGAATTGAGGCGCGTCGTCGTGGATTGCACTATCTATAAACCCTGTGTAGCATACATAGCCTAATTTCAAAGGAACGCTAATTGTTCAGATAAACGTTAATTGTCAGTCATTTGAGTGTCGAGTCGAGATTGATGTGAAATTGTCAGATTATGGACGCCTATCTTGTTGGTAATTAAATTATATGAGTATGTGAATTTTGAGTAGTTATATTACTGTGGTTATCTTCGTAAGAAGAAAACTAATTGTTCTTGTAAGCAACAAGTATCCACGTAATAAAGTAATTGCAAAGAGAATGATAAGACAAGACTCTTTACAAACTGACCGTCCAAGAAATACCCGTGTACCTACGTTCTGAAAGTGGGTAGATCTACTTTTATAGCAAAATTAGGTATATGGTTCACTTTTGACCTTTCCAATTATTATTCTTTTGGTATATTTTTGAATGTTAACAAATACTTATACAAAAGGATCTAAGCCGTTTGCATCCTTTTTGATACTTAGGTATGCTGGTTGTCAAACCATATTGTATTTATTTTAATCACTTTTAGTTAGAGTAAGTAAGATTATGCAAATTTAGTATCTGTTTTCTAACTAGATGGCGTTGGCGTCTAGTTAGATCTCGATATGGTTTCGTTACCGATGAAAGTATAAGTAGCTTAGATTTTCTTTGTTTTTTGTGTTGAAATTCTGCATTCTGATAAAACTTTAATATACTGTGTTATAGTGCTATATGTGAGTTTTATTGAAGACCTTGGGTTGAAGTTTAACATGGTCCTTCGAAACCAGATCAGTGCGTAATATTTCGCACCGAGTTTTTGTGTACCAGCATAGAAAGCAGTGGTGGATCGCCACTGAAGTGCTTTAGCGTCGCCTGCAGAGGGTGCGACCGTAGAGACCGAGTGTTTCGAGGACGTCGCCTGCAGAGGGCGCCACCGCAGCAAGTTCTGTGGGCTTCCGGACATCCCGAGTGTGGACAACTGGATCTAGAATAAGGCGAAGTGGCATCCAAGTAGCTGAGCACCAAAGCTGAAAACGTACTGCGCGCCCCCTAGCGGGCGTTATCAACAAATAAATCAGAGAAGTAATAGTGAGTGACGTGTTGTGGATTTAGAAAATAAAACCGTGAGTACAATTTTATTTGTGAAGTTATCAAGATTTGGAACTTTAAATTTAACGTAATAATCAAGACTTAGAATAATTTATGTAGTTTAGACTTAGATTATTTAAGAATAAAGTGAACCGACGGGAAACCTATGCCCGATTTTCTAAAAAGTTTAAAGTAAAAAACACTTGTAAAATTTTCTGTTTTCGTCATAGACTTAGAATAATTTAATCAGTTTTATACTTGTAAAATTTCTGTTCTTGTGCAACTTGTTTTTATTTTTGTGAATTAATCTAACAGTTTTTAGTCATGGATTCATTAATTAACTTGCAACTAGATAACAAGAGAAATATTGAAAAAGGTAGAATAAATTATAAAAAATCTCCTAAAGAACGGATAACATTGTCTTATTTAGAAACCAGGTTGGAAGCATTAGAACAACTGTGGGCTAATTTCATAAAAACGCACAGGAACATAGTAGAAAAACTAGACTTGAAACATAATTACTTTACGTCAGAGACATATGACAATACTGAGGATATTTACATAACTTATAAATCCGAGTTGAAAGAGTCTATTAAACAACTAACACCTACAAAAGCAAGTGTAAATAAAGAGTCATCGTCAAATACGTATACGAATGTGAAATTACCTAAGGTTGTTATTCCTACTTTCTCTGGCAAGTATACGGAGTGGACTTCTTTCCGTGATTTGTTTTTATCACTTATCCACAAAAATGATTCAATTGACGATGTACAAAAACTGCATTACCTGAAAGGTCATTTATCAGGTGAACCAGAACAATTGTTGCGTCACACCCCTGTGACAGCCGCAAATTATCAGGAATGTTGGCAAATGTTAAATAAACGCTATAATAATAAACGCTATTTGTCTAATTCTATGTTGAAACGATTGATAAATCAATCAAATGTAACAGAGTCATCAACTGCAGTTAAAGAATTATTGGATACCACTGTGGACTGTTTGCATGGCTTAAGTACTCTCGGAATTGATGTCAAATCATGGGACGCTATAGTTATCTATATAATAAGCGCTAAGCTAGATAGTGAATCGCGAAAGTTGTGGGAATTGAAAATTAGTGCAGATGAACAATTACCAACTTTTGAAGAATTTAAAACGTTTTTAGAGTCAAGGTTTCGCTCTTTGGAGTACTTAGACACATCCAAGTCGAAGCAGAAGTCCACAGATAGTAAACCAAAGGTTTTTCACGTTGTCAAATCAAATAGTAACAACTCTGTACAAATCATATGTCCATTCTGTAAACAAGATCATTATATAAGTCATTGTAAACAGTTTAGTAAAGAAGGTTACCAAACTCGAAGTGAGTTTGTCCGAACTCACAATTTATGTTACAATTGTTTAGGCGCGAATCATTCAATTAAGTATTGTCGCGCTAAAACATCATGTCACATTTGCAAGCGTAGACACCACTCATTATTACACCCCAAGGCTTCTTCAAGATCATCGTCACCCAATAGCCATCCGGTAGAGGCAGTAGCTGTCAAATCAGCAGTGTCCACACTGCAAACTGCTTCCGGTACGGCAAAAGAATCAGAGTCTTCCACCATAGCAACACACTTTTCTACAAAGGTTGTGCCAAATCGAGTTTTATTAGCGACCGCTCTCGTCGAAGCACAGACTCAGAATGGTCGTAAACAATTGCTGAGGGCGTTATTGGATCAAGGATCCCAGGCCTCTTTCATAACCGAGTCAGCAGTCCAATTGCTCGGACTGAAGAAAATACCAAATAACAGTATTGTCTCAGGCATAGGAGGTGACGAAGGCGCTTTTGCCTCTAGATTCATGGTTTGCGTAACCATTCATTCACGTCACGATCCAAATGCAATTATTCAAGTTCGAGCATATGTGTTAAGTAAAATTACAACGTTGATTCCTTCAACTAGACTATGTATACCAACTTGGCCTCAACTAGAAGATATAACTCTGGCGGATCCAGAGTACCATACTCCAAACAAAATCGACGTCTTGTTTGGAGCAGAAGTTTACAGCCAAGTTCTTAAAGAGGGTTTAGTCAAACACTCTCCAGGGCCCATAATTGCTCAAAACACAACCCTGGGGTGGATTTTGTCAGGACTAACACCCACAGATTGCGATCTCAATTCAGCAAATTGTCACAAGGTTATAGTTAGTATGCATTCACACCTCAGTGACAATGATATGCTCAAACAGTTTTGGGAGATCGAATCTGATGTTACTAATAAGAAAAAGATACTTACCCAAGAAGAACAGCTGTGCGAAGAATTCTTCACTCGTACTACTCGACGAGACGCTACCGGGCGATATGTAGTCAAGCTTCCATTCCGCGAATCAGATCCACGAAGTAAAATCGGATACACCAAAGAGATCGCACTGAAACGATTTCATCATCTTGAACAGCGTTTCAAGAGAAATCATGAGATCAAAAGAAAATACACCGAAGTAATTCAAGAATACCTTGACCTTGGACACATGAAAATGGTGTCTCGCGAAGCTGATACTAAGCAGTCAGAAGCAGTCTATCTGCCTCACCACGCAGTGGTTCGCGAGGATAAGACCTCCACTAAGGTCAGAGTTGTGTTCGACGCTTCTTCTAAAGGTTCTAATGGTGGATCCCTTAATGATATGTTGATGGTAGGTCCTACCATACAACCGGAATTACGTCACATCATCATGAGATGGCGTACGTATCCAATTGTATTATGTGCAGATATAGTAAAAATGTATCGGCAAATCAAGGTCGCTCCTGAAGACACACACTTCCAGCGACTACTTTGGCGGAGTGAACCTGCGTCTGAAATAAAAGAGTATGAGTTGCTGAGAGTTACCTTTGGCACTGCATCCGCACCTTACCTGGCTGTGAAGTCGTTGCAGCAGCTGGCACACGATGAGGGAGCTGAGTTTCCGCTGGTATCTGAAACATTAAAAAGCGAATTTTATGTAGATGATTATATGTCAGGATGTCAAACTGTAGAGGATGGAAAAAGGATTCACAGGGAAATGGAAAAACTACTGGAAAAGGGTGGGTTTCCGTTACAGAAGTGGATGACAAACAACAAGGAGTTAGCAGAGGAAATATCGGGAGAAGGTACAAATCAGAAAGGATTAGTAGAGATAAAATTGAACGAGGTGGTGAAAATACTAGGACTTTCTTGGGATAGAGAATCTGACAGTTTCAGATATTCAATAATATTTCCGCAACCTGCATCTGTAACAAAACGAAAAGTAATATCAGATATATCACGACTGTTCGACCCCTTAAGGTGGGCAGCGCCGTGTGTTATACCGGCGAAAATAATGATTCAAAAGATATGGCTTGCCGGAATCGATTGGGATGATCGATTACCCGAAGACTTATTAAAAGAATGGTTAACATATCAAAAGGAACTACTAAATTTACCTGAGTTTCATGTACCAAGATGGGTTGAATCCAGAGAAAACGATGCAGTTGTAGAACTACACGGTTTTTGTGGCGCGTCTAATGTAGCGTATGCAGCTGTTACGTATTTAAGGATAATTGACGCTGATGGGAATATTAAAATTAATTTAATATCGGCAAAAACTAAGGTTGCTCCGATAAAGCAACTGTCAATTCCTCGTCTCGAGTTGATGGGTGCTGTTCTGTTGGCCAAATTGATTGTGGAGGTAGCCGAGATACTAGCAATACCTAAAGACCGTATACACTGTTGGACAGACTCAACTGTTGTTCTGGCTTGGCTCAGTAGTCATCCCAGCCGCTGGACAACATTTGTTGGTAATAGGGTGTCTGAAATTCTGAGTTGTTTGGATAATCACCAATGGGGACATGTGAGATCTACTCACAATCCTGCAGATATCGCGTCAAGAGGTATGACACCTTCAGCACTCTCACAGTCATCTCTGTGGAAGCACGGTCCGTTGTGGTTAAAGAAAGAACCAATTGACTACGTCAAACCAGACTCGATGTCAACTAAACTCGAAGAAAGATCATCCAAAGGTGTTAAAGTACATGTGACAACAAATGTAGAGTATGGGCTGTGGACAAAATATTCATCATCTCAAAAATTGATCAGAGTAGTTGCATATTGTAGACGATTCTTAAGATTTAAGCAACATAAAGAAACTTACCTGACAAGTGAGGAATTGAAAGCTGCTCTGGAAATCTGTATAAAAAAATGCCAAGAACAAGAATTTAAGGAAGACATAGAAAACATTAAGAAGACAGGAAGTGTAAGTAAGAAGAGCCAATTACGACCTTTATGTCCTATATTGGATGAGCAAGGAATTTTAAGAGTAGGAGGAAGAATTGAAAAGTCTCAACTGTCAGTAAGCATGAGGCATCCTATTATAATTCCACAGCGCCATCACTTCACTACTCTGCTCGTAAGTGAAGCTCACAAAACCACTCTTCACGGAGGCCCAACATTAATGTTGAACTATTTGCGCACACAATATTGGATACTGTCTGCAAAAAATATAGTAAAGGCTTACGTACGTAAGTGTGTAGTATGTGTTCGGCATTCAGCAACGTTTAAAAATCAACTCATGGGTCAGCTGCCGACCTGTAGAGTGTCTCCAGCCAGGCCGTTTTTGCATACAGGTGTTGATTTCGCCGGTCCGATTAATATTAGGGTATCTAAAGGTCGTGGCAATAAGGCTTACAAGGGGTACATCTGCCTATTTGTGTGCATGGTCACTCGAGCAGTGCACATTGAGGCCATTAGTGACCTTACCTCTGAAGGTTTTATAGCCGGTTACAAGAGATTTGTCGCTAGAAGAGGCCATTGCAGTGACATTTGGAGCGACAATGGAAAAAACTTTGCAGGCGCAGCTAAGGAACTGCAGATATTAGTCGCTGCTGAACAGTCAGCGATCGCTAACGAAATTAGGAGTTGGCTCAGTTGTAAAGGTGTCAAGTGGCATTTTATCCCTCCTCATGCCCCAAATTTTGGTGGACTTTGGGAAGCCGGCATCAAGTCAACAAAATTCCACATAAAGCGCGTCATTGGTGATTCCACTCTTACCTACGAGGAAATGGCCACGTTACTTGTGCAAATTGAGGCTTGCCTCAATTCAAGACCGATTTCATATATTCCCCAAACCCCTGATGATCCACTGCCGCTTACACCGGGTCATTTTTTAATCGGGGAACCTCTGGTTCTTGTGCCGGAACGTAATTACGAGCATAGCTCTGTGGGCACGTTGAGGCGATGGCAACTTTTGCAAAAAATGACCCAAGATTTCTGGCGACGATGGTCTAGAGAATTTTTAGCATCGATGCTACAGCGTTATAAATGGTCGCAAAAAGAAATAGAGCCAAATATTGGCGACATTGTCCTTGTAAAAGAGGATAATCTACCTCCAGGCAAATGGTTACTAGGTAGGATTTTAGAGAAACATCCTGGTTCGGACGGACTCACGCGAGTGGTGACCATAAAGTGCAATGATTCCGTATTAAAAAGACCAATTTGTAAACTCTGTGTATTGCCAACCAGTGATTGATATAGTTTTTTTTTGTCATCTAATTTTATTTTTCTTTGTTAGTTTATAGCCCCCTTGACCTCATGGTGGGCGGCTTTAATTTAAAGGACAACTCATTCGAGCATGTCCTTGGTGGGCGGAATGTCAAACCATATTGTATTTATTTTAATCACTTTTAGTTAGAGTAAGTAAGATTATGCAAATTTAGTATCTGTTTTCTAACTAGATGGCGTTGGCGTCTAGTTAGATCTCGATATGGTTTCGTTACCGATGAAAGTATAAGTAGCTTAGATTTTCTTTGTTTTTTGTGTTGAAATTCTGCATTCTGATAAAACTTTAATATACTGTGTTATAGTGCTATATGTGAGTTTTATTGAAGACCTTGGGTTGAAGTTTAACACTGGTTAACGAGGCATTTATTTTTAGCAAAAAGGATTCAACTAAATCCTTTTTGCTAAAAATGTCTCGTATTCAGAATTATTTTTGCGTAACTACGTCCAATTTGCATAAAGCAATCAAATTGATTTATCTAAACCAAAAATGTAATAGTGAATAATTTTGATTATTTTTTTCATTACCTTGGATCCTACGTAGATTATAAGCAATTTCCGTTGCGTGATATCTGGCAGTATTTTCTAACAGTTTTTTTACGATTTTAGTATAAATTAATAATAAGTTTGTATATAAATAGTCCATAAAGACTTCCCAACTCACTATTTACGATCAAAATTATGATAATAAGTTCAATTTGTTGATATTACCGAATCAGGCCTACCAATTTTCCTACGTAATAATTTGATGTCATGAATAAAATTTTCACAAATATTTTCATAACTACTTTAGAATTTGATCACGTTATGCTGTATGCTAACAGAAAAAATACATGAGCTCACACAAACATTTTGCTGTTAAATGCTTTCATTCTTATGTAGGTATACCTAATTTAGGGGGCGAATTTCCATGTCATGTTTTAGGCTCCATTTCAAAGGTATGTTGGTAAATCTAAGCCTATCCTTGCCCACTCTCATCTACAGGCTTGGGAACTACTATTTGTACTTTTAAAGAGACCATGACCTCTGATTTTGTTTCGGCATTTCTTCTCAGTGATCAGTCAGCTAGGAAATGCCAGCGCCATCTTGTTTTAAAATATTGAGTCAATCATTTCAGTTTAGAATGTATTGAAAGAAATGTACACAACGTCAGAATCGACTCCATTTCTTCTCAAGCAGCAGTCACGAAACAAAACAGCAGCAAAGCAAAGCAAAGCAAAGCAGCAGCGTATACGACACTAAATTCAGTGAAGCAAAAGCGTTCCCAAAAAAATACAATTAAATTAGGTCAGTATGTCGCCAAAAATACAAGTAATTCTTGGAAAGGTAACAAAAAGTCGCAAAAATCTTGGACGAAGTGAATTGTAGTTACCAAAAAGTTGTGAAGCGAGTCTAAAATTGCAAGTTAACTTTTTGCATCCAGTCTCGCGGGGATGGAGAAGAATGCTTAAAAAGCCTCTTGAAAACTTTAACTGTTGTAACTAACTTTGGTATAGGATTACTGGATGGGGTTAGAGCGCGGTACCAACGTTATTTTTTATCACATCTGTTCAAAAAGACCTAGTTTATTTTTCATAAGCAGGCACTAAAATGGCTTTTTAATCCCTAGGGACTAAAAGTGATTTGAATTTGGAATTTGGATATTGTTAGTAAGAGTTCCAATCACCAAAGAGATCAATCACGAACATTATATGAACAAGTAACAGGCTGGCAAGAGAGTCAGAAAGTGTGAATTTGGTCAAAATGAAAATCCTAGATGGCGGCTGCGACAATTTTCAAATTTTCCGTCATTGGTGTCGTTTTTATAGTTTTCGAGGGTGCTAAAGCCGAGAGAGGTCAAAATGTAAATCCAAGATGGCGGCTGCAAAAATTTAAAAAAAAATCGTCACGGGCGTCGTTATCATAGTTTTCGAGGGTGCTAAAGCTGCTAGTGAGGTAAAAATGTAAATCAAAGATGGGAGCCGCGAAATTTTTGAAAACGATACTGATGATGAAAAATTTGAATATTTTGCAACTGCAACCTTAAAAATAGTTGTTTGCTTCCTAGGCAAACAATCTACTATTAAATTATTTCACTTGGAACAGAGTTTATCCGTTGACTATTTAAAAATAAATCTACTTTAAAATATTCTCATTTCATTCTGAGTAAATTTCCGCGTAGACGCTGAATTTATTTTCTTTTGGTTTCGATCTGAGTTTGTGCAATTACCGTTGTCAATATTTGCTCGATTGAGAATCCCACATATATATAGATAGATTGGATACTCTTTAATATGGACACCATACAAATTACAGATATAAATGTACGTATGCGTGTGTAATGGGTGTATGTATGCTATACCTATTTACCTTATTTTAATAAGTTTTATAAAATCACGAAATAATACAAACTTCCCTTTGACAAGAGAAATTCTCTTTTCCTATTCAATCCATCATGATTTTGGTGACACTATGTGTAATGTACACAGAAACATATGTCTACAAATGTTGGCCGTATTGGGACGCCCGGCAGATGTGAAACATCAAAATTGATGGTTATTGAAATAAATAATTTATTATTAAAGAAAACCAATAAATAAATAAATATCACATTTTTCTGGTATGATAAGAGAGCGTCATGCCGTTTGCCGTCACGGCTTCTGAGTCGGTTATAGTCCCAAGGCGCGCCTATATACATTTCACATCAATAGCATTTTATGTTACCAAAACCTTGCACCATCCAGTATTCCCCATTACCTCCCCCAGAGAGCAGTAATAACGTTTTTTTTCCCATTTTCAGTCTCTTTATGTCGCCTCCCGCTGTCGCGCGGCATTTTAAATAGTCGAGCTAATTCCATCCTTTCTTCTGCGACATTATAAAAATGCAAAACTCCTTTATATAACAATGAGCGTTGTTAGTTTACACGGGTCGCTCATTAAAGATCATAGCGCGTTTTTCTTTGGTACGGAGTTCTTTTTTTAATGTTTTTTCTTGCTTCGAGTAGCTGGTTTTATGCTTTTAATAGTGTATCCTGCCCAAGCGCTGTTTGTTGTGTAAAAATAGAAGTAATCTTCAAATATGTTAAATGATAAATGATTTTATTTCTGTAAGTAGGTTTGTACAAAAAGTTTTACACTTCAAAAATAAATTATGTTTTAAAATGAGCAGTAGAGTAGTAGAAACACAGTAGTCGGATAAGAAACACCGAACTAGATGAGTTCGGTGTTTCTTAGCCAAAGAAGACTCTATAGAGAAAGGCCGAAATAAACTAAGTCGTAACGTAAGGTCACAGTCTCTTTTAAAGTCCAGACATAATCTTGGTCAGATCATGTGAGGACCACGTAGATAAGTGTCTGCGATGGTCTTTTGAAGAAAGAACCACACAGATTTGTGCGGACCTGTCATACAGTGCAAGCATTTGTCAGTAATTGTAGCGAGTAATAACGACCAAAACTTGCGTAGACACGATAAAATGACAGTACAATGACGTGCGCGAGAGTAAGACGTAGCAGTCACGCTCACCAGCTTAAAAATGTTGGCTTGTTTGTTTTAGTTCTTTTGTTGCGCGACACTATCTAGACATATAAACAATCAAAGATTTTATTCAGCTTCCTAGCACGGCGGGCGCCCTTTGAGGTTTTCTGCACCCGCAGGTGCAGAAAACCTCAAAGGGCGCAAATATATATATCTTATTGGTAGCTATATTTTTGAGCCGTTTGGGGTTGAAACACTAGGGTAACCGAGTGCTCATCGAATATTTCGGGACATCGCCAAGCGGTTGGTCAATTCCTCACGTGACCAGAGGGCTGGCCAACTCTTTGGACAAAGAATCAGTATTGCCATCCAACGTGGCAATGCTGCCAGCCACTTTTTGGGCACTTTTCCCGCTGATAGCGATGCGGACGGATTTTTTTATTCCCAATGAGCTCTTCTCTTTATTTTATTTTCTTATTTTTCCTTTACATACTTGTACATAATATGGTCTTTACCTATGTAATTGGAGATTCTATAACCAGCATTTCCAGATTTAATTATCTGTGGATTGGCGCGCAATTCGAAATTCAAATGAATTTTATTCGAAAGACGTGTTAATTTAATTTAAAATTCAGTCATTTATTTTTAGATAGTTTTTTGTTTTTGTGACATTGTGGTAGTTTTGGGCGCCATGGATGAACTGAAAATTCGTACAATTTTCGAATATGAGTTCCTACGTGGAAATACCGCTGCGCAAACAACACGAAACATTAACGACGTGTACGGGCGTAACACTGCTTGCATAAACACTGTCCATTAATTGGTTCAATCGTTTCAAATCTGGAAATTTTGAGTTGAAGAACGAGCCTCGCGGTCGGCCGGTAACCATTGTCGACAACGATGAATTGAAGGCGATAGTGGAAGCGGATCCAACTCAATCTACGGCTGAGCTTGCTGCGGGCCTTGGAGTTAGTGTCAAAACAACATTAAAGCACTTGCGTCAAATCGGAAAGATAAAAAGCTAGATAAGTGGGTGCCACACGAACTAAGTGACTAACAGCGAGATTTACGCATCAAAGCATGCATAAGCACTACTGAATCGGCATAGAAACGAGGGAATTCTTAATCGAATTATTACCTGCGATGAAAAGTGGATCCTGTACGAAAACCGCAAGCGTTCGTCTTAGTGGGTGGACCCGGGTACAGCACCTAATCAGTGCGCTAAAAAAAAGATTACTCATAGGAAGATGATGGTGACTGTCTGGTGGACCAGTGCCAGACTTGTACATCATAGCTTCTTACCGAATGGCACAACAGTGACGGCAGATGTCTATTGCCAAGAATTGCAACAACTAAGACAAGTCAATCGCTCTTCCCCATTGCTTCTCCACGACAACGCGCGAGCTCACACTTCACGAAAGACCATCGCAAAGCTACAAGAGTTACAGCTGGAAGCTCTCCGTCACCCACCGTACTCACCGGGACCTCGCCCCAACAGATTTCTACTTTTTCAAAATTTAGACAATTGTTTGAGTGGAAAAAAAAAATTCAACACCCGAGAGGCAATACAAAACGCTTTCGCTGACTTCATCGCCTCCCGTCCGGCAGACTTCTACAGTAAAGGGATAAACAAACTGCCATCAAAATGGCAAAATTGTATATAGATAATTTGGGCCAGTAGTACTTTGATTAGCTGAAATAAAAAATATACCCAATATTTTTATATTTTAAAATGCAAACAAATCAATCATACAAATCTTCAATTTCATAGGTAAAGACCTAATATTATTATATAATAGTTAGTTGCAATACATATTTAATGTATAATCAAATATTATTTAAATAAACCTATTTCTTTTAAAAGATTTTATATTACATTAGGAACAGGTCATCTAAAGACCATCTAGATTCTAAGACTGTGCTGTGTTGGTACGTAACTGAGACGATTCCGTGTATTTTAGAGCGACAATATTGTTTTGTGTTTTAAAAAAGCTTCCTTTAAATTACTCTGGAAATATTTTACCATCTGCATAAAAACAATTAGGTCGCCCTTTGGAATGTCACACCTCAAAAATCCAGATTCTGTGAAATTCTTCACAAATAAATTTATCAGTGAGTTGAAGTGTTAGATATCTTCAAACATCAAAGAAACCATTCAATTCCAAACTGTTACTTCGTCCAATTAATTCTTAATCCAGAATTCAACCCGGAAACGTCTTAAAATCATAATGGAACATGTTTTAATGGTCCCATTTGTCAGACAGCCATCTTGAATTAGACGGTTGCTGTCTCAATCAAATGGCCAGCATTTCTCTCAACTTTGAACCAATTGTGTCGAAAGACTATAACAAATTGGTCTTATTTGTAAAATACATCGTGGTTCGTTGTAAAAACAAAATTGATGGCTCCCAATAAAAGTGTTTTGATGGATTTTTGGGTGATCACTGCGGTCATTATATTTGATGGAGGACCGTTTCTTGTGATAAAAGTCTTCGTGTAAATTATTATGATATCACTTAGTACGGTCGCTTTCCTTTTTCAAACAGAATTTTATCAATTACTACTGTTACTTCGTTTTATTTTATAAAACCCCATTTTTTTTCAATCAGATCCTTCTGAAAAACGTATCTATAGAAAGAAAAAAAAAGCGAATAAAATATAAAAATACCATCACATAATTACGTAATGGCCAAAAGCAAAACCGGAAAACAAGATAAATCAGATTTAACGAACCACAAAGTCGCAACGCTAGCAAATGTTAAAACGGAAAACAATTTAATTACCTCGACCTCACATCTTAATTACCTAAAACGTTGCAAGTACTGCAAGCTTGTGCAAGTTGTAGTACAACTTGCAGGACGACCGGTACAGCGGCTAAGTACAGCGGTTACCGTTCGTTTCGCCGCTTGAGCGTGAAATCTGCAAGCTAAGTATGCAAACTTGTTTGGAGTTACACAGATGCAATTTTGCTAGATGTTGCTTAGATTTTCAAGATTTATAGATACAAATCTCAGAGAAAAAAATTGCGTGATTGCCGTAGCGAAATGATCTGCAACTGAAAGAATGCGTTGCTGCCTACTTCCTTGCATACACATACCAACATATACTCACTCATTTTTGCCCTGCGGGTACCTGCAAAAACTACAGGACGCCACCTGCTACGATCCTTACATACCTTCTTCGTTTACGTTCATGATTTATTTTTCCAAGAATGTTCTGCATAAATTAAAGGCGACGGCGACTATAACTTAGAAACATAATGGATGACTTTTGGTGTTCCAAATTACGTGTTTTTTACCTATAGTCTGTTTTATCATTTTGGAAGATGATATCGTGTTTCATTATCATCTCCTTTATTCAACTACATGTATGCAAAATCTTCTAATTACTGACTACTCTCTCCACTTCTCTCCAACTTTCTTATCCCTTCCTTGATCCCTACATCCCCGTCGTTCCGCGTCACTCTCATATTTTACGTGAATGTTACGAGTTGCTAGTTTAGTTCTATGTGCCGTAAGCCTGTTCAAACTTGTTTGGGGGAATAATTTCTACATGTTTGTCTTGTGCCCTTTGAAACCAAGCAAAGTGCCGCAAAATGTGTCTAAGATAGTTGCAGCTCGATGAAGTTGCGCGTTGATTCATGGAAGTGACTGTTTGATATTTTAGAACGTTTCCACAGTTGGTTTATTGGGTGCCGCGGGGAATTGGATGGTTTGACTGACGGTTATTTAGGCTACCAAGGTAGGCTTTGTTAAGAAAGCCTTAATTGTTTACAGGAGCTAACAAAGCGAAGTATCCTAAGAAAAACAAAAAATATGGTATTTCTTTCTTTCAAAGAGAAAACTCGCACACGTGAATGCCAGCCATTGATGGCTTGCTAGCCAAGGCCGTCTTACTGTCATGACTCACTCAAAAATACTGTTGTTGCTTTCCCCCTTCGTATAAGATGTAATCTTCTCATATACAAGCTCATGGCACAATAACAAAAAAACCGAATTTAATTTTCAATTTGCCATAAAGTCTTTAAATTTCCAGTAGTAAGATAAATTCGGCTAAGAGCAGAGGTTAAGAAGATAAGGGCGATGCTGTATTAGTATTGGAGGCTATTTGTGACTTCAAGATAGCTTTTATCATGGACATGACTGTGGACCTGAAATGTAATTTTAGATATAGCGGAGAAGGAATGGCAGACGTGCAATATAGGTATATTAAATGAAGTAAAAAAAAAACAGAATCTTTACTGAAACAATAAAATTCGGTCTATTGTAAAGTTAGCACCTTGATGCATCTTTCTTGTATGCACGTATTTCTGTGATTATAAAACAATTGTTCCTTCTTTTGACACCGTCTCTGTTCCCATCCTAATAAACAAATTGGAAGCTGCAGGAATAAGAGGAACTGCGCTCAAATTTATAGAAGACTACCTGGGAAACAGTAAGCTACGAGTCAAAGTAGGAGAATAATGTTAGTCATGACGCAAATATCACATTTGGTGTTCCTCAGGGAAGCGTGCTTGGTTACGCTTTTTCTCCTTTACATCAATGACTTATGGAACCTCAGGATCAGTAATGCTAAAGTGTTTTCCTATGCTGATGACACTGCTGTCGTTTTTGCCGGGAACACCTGGCATGATGTTGCCCTGAATGCTGAGGCTGGTATGACCCAGGTAGCTACATGGCTAAATAATAACTAGTAATAGTTGACGTTTAACACAGCCAAAACAAATTATATCTGTTTCAGTATAACCAATCGGTCCCAGCCTAGTAAAGAACTAAAAATAGGAGTGACCTGTGATGGTTCGAATAACTGTTTATGCCCTAAATTAGAAAAGATATCACAAACTAAATATCTAGGTGTTATAGTTGACCGAAAGCTATCCTGGTACCCCCCCCCCCACCTTGAACATGTAAATACTAGAATTAGAAAACTGAGCTGGATTTTTAAAACGTTAAGGCATACTGCTCCAAGGAATATACTTACTAAATCAAATACCCCAGACGCCACATCAAAGAAATATACACAGCTTTGGTGCAATCTGTCTTGACGTACTGCATCCCCATTTGGGGCGGTGCAGCCAAAACTATATTGACCTTGAGCGGGGACAACGTGCTCTTATAAAGTTGATGTATTTTAAGAACATACGATTTCCTACTCTAAGCCTTTACCAAATTAGCGACTTACTCTCTGTGAGAAAACTATATATTATTAAAACTATTTTAAATAAACACAAATCCCATATGACCCTAGACTAAAGTTAAAAAAAAGAAAATACCTAATAGTAGATGTTCCACAAACTAAAACGAAATTTGCCAGTATTCAATACAAAAAAAACGCTCTGCTCAGCTTTACAACAGATTTATTAGAGTAACTTACATACCTACACAAAAAAAAAACAGTACGAATGCAAAAAAATATTAAATTAATGGATTTTTCTTGATTGTTTTATTATTCTATCACACCATCACTAGATTCACTAGTCATATTCTCAATGACTTTTACTCATGTCATTCTCTCAATCACACACATCCCACACACATTCACATACACAACACACATCCTGACACACATACAATTCCAGTCTTACAGGCATTGGAGCAGGTGATTGGAGCCTCCTTTTAAGCGTAAAAAGCCTGCATTAGGAGACTCCACTCTTCCTTGCATTATTAGTACTTATAAATACTTGTTTATCTCTATTTTACTATTTTTATACAAATAAACAAAAAAATCTTAAAACTATAATGGGATACATTTAAAAGTAAAGCTCGTTAGCTTTACTTTTAAATGTATCCCATTAAAGTTTTAAGATTTTTTTGTTTATTTGTATAAAAATAGTAAAATAGAGATAAACAAGTATTTATAAGTACTAATAATGCAAGGAAGAGTGGAGTCTCCTAATGCAGGCTTTTTACGCTTAAAAGGAGGCTCCAATCACCACTGATGTGATATGAAATCTTGTTGTTTCCAATAAATCTTTTTTCTTTCTTTACTTTTTTTAACTCACTAAAAACGCGCATCCACACGGGAAGGAAACTCATTTATGGAGTCGTTCATTTCAGAGAACTTATAACTATGACCATATTTTAATATTATTAATATTATTTACATCGTAATGTGTACGTTTAGGAATCTTTGTGCCATACAAACCAATATAAGCAAAAACAACACAAAATATAATAGCACTATTCACAATGTTCGCAAACTTCACCCAATCTTCACTGCTTGGTTTGATATCAACTGTTACATCATCAAAATCCCACCGAGGAAACACTAAATACGTTCTATACTTATTTTCATACACAAAATCATTGATTCGTTTTACATAATTCTGTGTTGTTGATTTCAACTTACACATTGCAGCCAAAACGAATGTGGAAATAATTATTATAGCAGACAAAACAACTGAGCCACGATAGTACAACAATAAGGTCGGTGGGAAGTGAGATTCCTTCGGTATATCGTGAGATAACTCCGTCAAGAAATAATAATGACCCAGTAAACTGAAGCAGATTACTGCTAGTCGTACTTTACGCCGCACATCCAAACACAATGATAAAATACTGAGAACGGTTAAAACGATGGCAGGACAAATGACAATCGCAGACAAGCCCACTGCTTCGCGCATCAGAAAAAGGGTAAACTTAGCCTGCCTTTTGGTACTGTTTTCCTCCACGCGCTTATAATCGTATAGGTACCAATCAGCGCTATGAGGTTCTATGACTATGAAATTAAAGTTAAATGTAAAATTTCCTGTTTCCTTTGACGATTCCTTTGCTACGATTTCATAAGTGCATTCTTGCACGTCGTATGGCCAGTTTGTGAGTTTGACTCTACACCAAGCCTCTTGCAGCATGAAATGTTTGCCGTGGACGTCTCCAGTACTCTTTAAGACATACCTATAGAAAGATAGGTAAGGATTAAGGAAGTCCGCAGAGTCGGATTTTCTAAAGAATTTAGACCAAAAATAGAAATAATTTGATACATCAGTCTCGTTGATGCCGTGATGCTTTTCGGGATCCCATTTCAGTCTTTCGTCTTTCCACTTGGTACTCATCCACATTTGTATTGTCATCACTTCCTCTTTGCTATCGAAATTGAAGGTTTGCATGACGCAAGTGACATTCACTGTTGTGCTCTCACTTGGTGCGTGGTGTGTGTGGTAGCCACATTGTAGATATTTCAAGAGTTCTTTTTCCCAGGTGATGTAGTCTGGCGTATTGTTAATAACACAGTTTTTGGCTAGAGTAAACTTCAGGAAGTGTATCAGTAAGATATAAGTGAGCAGAGCCATGTTTCCCTCGATACTGTGGATTGTATCAGTCGGTAGAATGTTTTGTTATATTATACTGAAACGCCCACTGCGAATGTTTCGATAGCAGGTCTGATTGTAATCAATATTGGCAATATGATATTCAATTCTATTAAAAATGACCGTCCAAAATATCTATCTAGACATCTTTCAACTGAAATTATGACTATTGTAAATTAAAGACAGAATCTTTACTGAAACACTCAAATTCGGTATATTGTAAAGTTAGTACCTTGATGCATCTCATCTTATAAGCACGTATTTCTGTCACTATAAGACAATTTCTATTTCTTGTTCGTTCTTTCACATTGTACCTGCGCATGTTTATTTTTATTTTTTATTTGATATAGGCACACCAACAACTTATTTACAAATAAGACATTTACAGACATTTGCGATGGGATTCTGTGTAAATAAGTTACTTATAGGCATGCACATCATTCACAAAAGAAAAGGACGAATCTGAATTACAATTGAAATAATTATCGAAAATAACAAACACAAGGAAAAGTTAAATTAAAAATATAAACATAACTTAATTATATTGATATTGTTTAAATTAAAATTAAATTAAATACTAATAACTAAGAAAGAAATTACATTTAAAAATAAAATAAAAAATTAAACATTACTATTAAAGTCGACAATTGAACATTAATTACATTAATAAGGGATATTATGATTATTCTGAATTAAATTGATAAAAAATAATTATATTCAAAATAAAAATATTATTGAATTAAAATAGTAGAAGTGGACCGAATCACAGGTCGATTTTAATGATTTTAATTTTAAATTTTGACAGACTGTCAGCGAATATGACAATGCTACTGTCAATGGAAAAAGCTTTGTTGTAGGAGGATCCTGTTTAGGGGAGCATGGTGGCCCAGATTTGTGCGACACTGTTTAGTTGCAAACGTTCTAATAGTACGCTTCGATCGGAGGTGAGAGTGACGAGGTACGTCTAGACTGATTTTGTTAAGCAACTCTGGTGTTGAAGTCATCCCGTTAACAATTTTATATAGGGTTGTCACATCATTTAGGAACCTTCGTCGCTTCAATGAGTCTAATTCAAAATAATTTAGCCGTTCTGCGTAATCGGCTCTGTAAGGGCATTTGTGGTCTTTAAACCGCAAGCACCTGGTAAATTTCTTTTGAACGCGCTCAAGACGATCCTTATGGACATTATAAGTTGGACTCCAGACTGGAGATGCATACTCTATGTGACTGCGCACAAAGGAGTTATAAAGCACTTTCAAGGCCAAGATTCCTTGAAACTCTTTGCCGACTCTATTGATGAACCCAACCATTTTCATTGCTTTTTTTATAACGTTATTGATATGTGTGACAAATGACAAATCGCTGCTAAGCACTACACCTAGATCCCGTATGTTTTAAACTTGTTGCAGTGATGTTCCGTTGAGGGAGTAAGTTCTTTTTCCGCGTAAACGTTATGTGATAACATTTGCTGGCATTTAGAGCCATCCCATTTACCTCACACCAATTCTGTATTGAGTTCAGATCTGACTGGAGCAGGGTTATGTCTTCTTGGGTTTTTATTTTGCGATATATTTTAAGGTCATCGGCGAACAACGAACATTGGCTATGTTTGATGCAATTCAATATGTCATTAATGAACATAATGAAAAGGATAGGCCCAGTATGAGATCCCTGGGGCACACCAGAGGTTGCAACGTATTTGCGGGATTGATAACCATTTACCACCACTCTATGTGTTCGCTTAAGCAAATATGATCTGAACCACTCCATTAAAGGTCCGTGTACACCATGACCACATAGTTTCAGCAGAAGAATTTCATGGTCGAACCTATCGAAAGCGCTACTGAAATCCGTATACAGAGCGTCGATCTGTTGGTCAGAGTCAATGCTCATACAGATCTCGTCAACATATGAAACCAAATTGGTGACAGTAGATTTCTTGATGCAGAAGCCATGCTGTTTCGAGGATAGTTGTAGTTTTACATGGGATGTTAATATTGGGCAAATCATTGATTCAAAGATTTTTGAGAAAATAGACAAGATAGAAATTGGTCTGTAGTTTTTAACATCCGCACAGTCGCCTTTTTTGAATATTGGCACTACGTTAGCCTTTTTCCATTCTTTTGGAAATGTAGATGATTCAAGCGATTTATTAATAATAAGAGTGAGGGGATATGCTAAATTACGCGAACATTTTTTTATGAAAAGTGGAGGCAACCCATCCGGACCAGCTCCTTTAGTAACATCGATCCTGTTTATTGCTTTAAGCATTTCCCTCTCAGTAAAAGCAATTTTACTGAGAATAAACTGAGGGAATATTTGGGTATTTGTTGGAGTTCGGGACATTCTACTAGTGACAGAAAACGTAGACGAGAATTGAGTAGCAAAGAGTTGGCAAATATCGTCACCTGTCGTAGCTATTGAATCGTTTAGTGTCATTTCGGACGGTATAGAGCTGGATTTAGAATTTTTGGTTTTAACGAAGGACCAGAAAGCTTTGGGGTTTGACCGGATGTTATTCTCCACAGAGTAAACATATTTCCTATAGCAGTTTTTCATAATCAACCGTGCTCTCTCATCAAGCAGTCTGTACTCAATCTCGTCACGTGGGTTTCCGTATTTATTAAATCGTTTTCTATGCTTTTCTTTTTCGTTGAGAACTCTCACTAAGGTTTTAGAGTACCATGGGGGAAAGTTTTGGCTTACATGCTTAATTTTAGAAATGTTGTCCTCAATTATAGCTTGAACGGATTCATAAAATACCCCCAACATAACGTTAACATCCACACAAGGTTCCAGTAGCTCTTTCCAACGTACTTCTCTTAGTTTTAAATTGATTAATTCGTAGTTAGCTGCTTTGAAATTAAACGACGTTAGTTTTACACGTTTTGACGGCACATGTAGCTTAACAATAAAATTAATTTCTAAAGGGGGATGGTGATAGTCTTCTTTACAAATAGGTGAAACACACCGCCTGACAACTGCACTTTGCATATTTGAAAACACCAAGTCCAATGTTCTATTGTTAATATTTTTAATAACGTTATATTGCGACAGACTGTTTAAGGACATAAAATCAATAAGAGAGTATCCTAGGTTGTTAGTATAGTTTGATGGAATAGTAGTGGTTACATACAAGTTACTTGGGTCCTGTTTCCACTCGATGAAGCCAAGATTAGAATCATCTACTACTATTATTTCTTCGCCAGCAGTTTCATTAACACTTGTGGCTGAACTGAGAAACATATCTAAATGCTGTTGAGTGACAGGGGGTGGTAAGTATACAGCGCAAATGTTTATTTTCTTCCCCTCATTTATCTTAACGCGTACCCAGAGGTCTTCTGCAGTGGTTTCCCACTGACAAGCCCGCGCAGAATCATATGCCTTAGACACAGCAATGAGTACGCCACCCCCTTCCTTTCCTGCAAGTGAGCTGGATTCCCTATCAGGAGAGATAGGGAATCCAGCTAGTATATATTATAACGGGCGTCAAATATCTCTCCGTCGTTGATGTTATCATTTAACCATGTTTCAGTCACTACAATTACGTCGTATTTATTGACATTGACCGCAATATTGATGTCATTTAATTTTGTTCGCATACCTCGCAGATTCTGGTAGTAAACAGTGAATTTTAATGTTTTCCTTACGGGTTTCAGCTCCTTTTCTCTTACATTAAAGAGACAGCGTGTAGGCTCTTTATGTGTATGGGCCGTGCTCCATCTTCCTTACGGACCAATATGCGGCCATCGCGGACCCAGACGTATCTGTAGCCTTTCTCACGCGCCATTTTCCTAGTTTGTGCATGTATGGCTTTATTCAGGGGTGACAGATGCTCGGAGACAAAGACAGGCTGTTTGGTGCCACCGTAGCCTAAGTGACTAGAGTTAAGTTTGTCTGAAACATGAGCACGGTTAAATTTTGTTACTGACGCCAAAACTTCATCACGCTTTTTCGTGTTTTTAAGTTTGACTATTATTGAGCGCGGGCGGCTATTCTGCCAATCGAGTTTTTTGACGCGAGTTATTGATGAAACATCATCAGCTTCGATATTGCACGAGATAGTTTTCCCCAGTTGGACTACGGTGCTCAATAAGTTTTCAGCTTGGTTTTCAGGAATTCCATTTATCTCTATATTGTCCTGACGAGAATATTGTTCTATATTATTAATCCTAACTGATAGGTCAGAAACACAGGTTTTCAACTCTTCATTCTCTTTTTTTAGGTGATCTATGACGTTTTTGTTCTGGTCTAATTCAGTCTTCATATCATCATATTTCGTACTCATAAACTCGACCGATGCTTCCAATCCTTGCAATGTTTTTTTTTAACTCGAGGAATTCACTTGCAAAGTACGATCTTAATGAGGCCTGCAAATGCACAGTCATAACAGACTCAATTTCTTTGCGGAGTTCAAAAATTGTTGCTCCATCTAGTTTCTAAGGTTGAGTAGCTGAAACCAGGCTGGTTGAGATCTCCTCTACGGTTCCGTCGCTGTTTAGCGAGTCGTTCGGACGTGGTCGCTTAGATCTTACAGTGACATTACTCGTTGCGTCTGTGATACTGCTACTACTACCAGGGTTGGTCGGTGTTAAGACAGGCTCAGACAATTGCAAAAACTTATGATTAGCAGCAGCTGCTGGTGGAGAACGCTCTGTGCGCGGCATTCTAATATTATATTTGTGTTCTGCCAAGCGCCTAACGTTGCTAGCGTGATAGCCGACTAACGCGAGTCCAAGCGCAATAGCAAAAGTTGAGTCACAATAATTATCTTCAAGTAGCGCAGGCGCCAGTGGTGTTGAGGTGCGGAGCGTGCGGGGAGTATCGAGCGCTCTGCGGGTTGGGGTAGGTCCGGGTTCGGAGCCGTTGAATAAATGTTTTAAAATGTTTTTACCTATAACTTTGCACTCCGTGGACGTATTGATGTCCTGTTTTCACCATTCGAAAGTTCACTTCACCAGCAATGCAACGATATCACATATGTATATAAACAAACACTTTTTACTTGTTTTCGGGAAAAAAAAAGCGTACGAGCAAAACAAAAACGACCTTCTCGGGTGACGGGTAGGTCAAGTTACCAGTTTTTCATATAAACTTACTCAAACACACGCTTCCGCGCGGAAATGCGGCGCAGTATTAGGCTGGTTTCGCTGCTGTCCGGGAGACCCATAAGGGCCGTCCGTACACGGGAGACCCGTACTGGTAGCGCCCGCAGTGCTCTGAAACGAGGGAGTAGTACCACACGTCGTACGAGCTCTACCCGGAGCGACCGATCCGCGTCGCTGTGAAACAATGTTCTAGCGCCTCACGTGTCTCCGTACCGGGAGCACGTACGGGTCTCCCGGACAGCTGTGAAACCAGCCTTAGCATTGGTGGCTATTTGTGGCACCAAGATAACTTTCATCACGGGCATGACTGCGAACGGCTTTAGAAATAGCGGAGAAGGAAAGGTAGATGTGCAATGTAGGTACAAATATCAAATCAAATCATTTATTTGTTATTTGTACAAAACAGGTTTTAGAATGTTACAGAAGGTTATCTTTAGATACACTTAGGTACATTGATACTTAATCAATCTACCTAGCCTTTTCCCAACTATTTTGGTGGCGACTTCCTGTCGTAACCTGATGCAGCTGAATACCAGTATTTTTCATGAAACGATTGCCTATCTGACCTCCACAACCCAATTACTGGGTAACACCATACCCCTTGGTAAGATTGGCTTATGACCCGAAAGTCTGACACTTTCGGGCTTCTGACGACCTGTAACGACTGTCAAAGAGCCACGAATAGCGTGCTTTCTGAAGCACGGAGGGTTCACTGTATGTAAAGATGATCACCCATTCACGGACCAACCGTAGCAAGCGTGGCTTAACCTGATCGATCGACCCGATCGAACAGCCACACGCTGTTATTACTTAACCACGAGCCCCACCGGTACCTAATGAGGTGTGAAAATATACGTAGGTATTTTCACACCTCATTAGGATTATTGGATTATTAGGCCTAATTAGGATGCAGACATATTATTATGATATGATAGTCACTGATATTACACATTTAACGGCGTATTATCTTTGAATCACAATTTCCCAAACTTTGATAAGTTTAAGAAATTGCTTACGTTCTCTGACAAAACAGACAAACAATGAAATTAGCTTACATAAATCTCAAAACATTCTCCCTATCCAGGAAGATTCGGCAAGCGAGATACAAGATTCGAAACAGTTTCTAAACTCACGAAGAAAAGGTTAATATTGAGACATTGTTAACAGCATACCATGGACTTGCAGCTTCTGTTTTACGGTACGGTATTATTTTCTGGGGGCAGTCAGCTAATAGGAAGGTTGTATTTAGGATGCAAAAACGCTGCGTGAGGTCTAAAAACGATGGATAGCTGTATTCCGTATTTCAAAAAACTAAAGATATTGACACTGCCAGCAATGTATATAATGGAAACTGCATTGTTTGTAAAAAAAAAACCGCATTTATTTGTCAGCTTATCGGCAGTCAGAAGAAATCTATTGCGTACTCAATATGAATGTTAAACTATGTAATGTTAAATGTAAAACAGCCATAATGCGTAAAAGACTTTTCGGAAACCTTCCAAAAATTTATAATAAAATACCGGATGCCATTAAAAATATGCCATTAATAAAATTAAAAAAGGCACTTCATAGCTTGCTTAGTGACAAATGTTACTACACACTGGATGATTTTAGATGTTGGCTCAATATAATGCATTGTTTCTGATATGAAAAAACTTAAATTACGAAAATTTGAGGTTGAAATTTATTATTAATATTGACATTTAATAATTTCTGACATTTTCAATTATTCGACTTGTTTTTTTTTTGACATTGTTAACTAAATAATTTCTCATTTAAATCTGACATCGTTCAATTTTTAAATAATATTATATAATTATTATGATTCATTTTGAAATTTTAATTATGCATGATTTTCAAACATCTTTAAAAAAAAATTAAATTCATAATTATTTAGATAGATGCACACCATATTTGTACGCCTCCTGGCATAGCATAGCGTTCTGTTCACCAAAGTCAAGATCTGTATTTCTTTACCAGTGTACAAATAAAAGTGATTTGATTTGATAACTAAATTAATAACTATATAACACGCTCCACCCCACCTAGTGGCGACTTACTGAAAAATGAGCACAAATATTTGCTTAAATCTTTCCCATTTTGCTGCCAACGTAAAAGTGACACGTGACGGGTATTCTACGGTAATATTAAAAAAAACTCCGAAAAATGTCTCTTGTCCGCGATTTTAGTTCAAACCTTTTGTGGAATGGAAGGACAATAAGGTCAACAAACAATACTTGGTCGTTAATCATATAATATTTGACGTCACGTCAACTTTTATATGAATATTAAAAATAAATAAAAATAAAATAAAATACATTTATTTCAAGCAATTTTAGCTCATAAGTACAAAATACAACACAACACAACTACAAAATATACATAAACAAACATATTTAATCGGCTCTGCTGACGGCAACATGCCTATCACAACAGTGCCGTATATACGGGCAGCACATCCGGTCCGCGATCATCGCCAGGACAGCATTGGTGCTGCCTCACACCCTACGCACTAGAGACGCGCCCCGCTTGCGCATGGTCGCGTAGAAGCAATCGGTGCGCGCCTCAGCGAACATACCTGAGGCGCTGCAGTAGCGAGGCAGCCGCAATACAGCCCTGAGCGCGTTGTTGAACTGGACGCGAAGGGCCCCGTATGATGCACGCGTGTACCTCGCCCACAGGCTGCACGTGTAGAGGGACGTGCAGTACGCCCTGAAGAGCGTTATCTTCACCTCCCTCGAACAGCGCGCGAACCTACGTGCGAGCATGTTCGCCCGCACCGACAAGGCCCTCCGTTCCCGCTCCATGTCAGCATTATCCTTGAGGTCGGTAGTGACTATATGTCCTAAATACTTAAATTGATCCACCCTTTCGAGTGCAACACCGTTTAGAAAAACGGGTGGATAATTTAGTGAACGTTCCTTACCGGCCTCAAAGACCATGCATTGACTTTTGGTCACGTTGTACTTTAACCCATGATCAAGGGCATACTCCTCACAGGTCCGCGCCAGCCTTCTGAGGCCACAGACCGACGCGCTCAGCAACACCATATCGTCAGCGTAACTGAGATTATTAACACAGACTCCACCAACATGGCATCCGACATGCTGGTTACTGAGCGCGACGATCAAGGCATTCATGTACAGGTTAAAGAGGGAGGGGGACGTCAACCCCCCCTGCCTCACCCCGCACTCTAGCTGATATGGCTCTGACATTACACCCGCCCACTTAACGCTGTTGACCTGATGCCTGTACCAGAACTTAAAAAGGTTAATAAGTTCACGTGGTACGTTTATTCCCTCAAGTTTAGCCCACAGGATGTCATATGACACCAGGTCGAAAGCCTTGGAAAGATCGAGGAAGCAAGCGTGCACTGGTGTTTTTCGGTCTGTATAGTATCTGACGGTGTGCTTAAGACACAGTATTGCACTCTCAGTAGACAGACGAGATCGAAAACCAAACTGATTGTCGTGCAGGTCCAGGTACTTGTCTAACTGTGTATTAAGCAAACCGTCAAAAACCTTAGCAATAATCGTTGCAAGAGAAATCGGCCTGTAGTTATTTTTGTCGGCAATATCACCCGTTTTATTTTTCACTACAGGGATTACTACGGTTTTCATGAACTCAGATGGTAAGTACGAATGGCGCACGCATAGTGTGTAAAACATTGCCAAGACTCTATTTATATGTGGGCCAGCGTGAACTAGATGCTCGATGCTGAGTCCATCGTGGCCAGGGGACTTGCCCTTAGATATAGCTTTTATAGCCTGAGCCACATCTTTGGCAACGAAGCAAGTCCGTAAGTCCCCGTCTGGCATCTCAACATCGAGCACCGCCCCCGCCTGTCCCCTTGGAGACTGTACACGAAAATGGTCCCTGAAAATATTAGCAACATCCTCAGGGTCACTCACACCCCCTACACACACCGGTAGTCCAGGCCGAACTTTCACTTTGTTAGTGCTCTTCCAAAAACTACGGAAGTGCCCATTTTTATGTTTTTCAGCAAGGGCATCCATTTTGTTTTGGTCCTGATGGTTTTGACACCATTTAAGTCGAGACTTGAATATTTTTCGACTTTGGTACATTTCGTCATATATACACCCAGACCTTGGCTTACCACACATCAGCCACACTTGAAACTTCGACCTAGCCTCCCGGTGAGCCCCGCCAACATGCCTATTCCAGCCAGCAATGCGTGGGCCACTCCCACCTCTCCCCGCACGTGTGCCTTCCCGAGCCATCGTCGGTGCCGACGCCGCCTCTCGTAACGCAAATACAACGTCAGAATAAAGCCTATCAAGAATATGCCCATGGTCTGGGTTATTACAGTATCCATCTCCACAGCTTATAAACTCTACGGGAAAATCAACACATCTTAGCCTACTATGACATTCTTTTGCATAAAACGCAATATTAATAGCGCCTAATACGTCGGCCATGTTGGAGTTTTCGTGGGATCTTTGTACCCTTTTCATGTTTGGGTTGTTGCTTTGAATGTACTGGTAGGTACTGAACTTATATGTACTAAACTACGTACTTATTTACCTAATAAATTTAGAATCAACATCTAATATCGCCAATTTATCTCCCAAGTCAATAATCACCAAATTATAGAAAAAAACCTCCAAAACCTTTCATAGAGGGGTTAATAAGCACTACTACTGAGTGTACCCAGTAGGAAAACTCAGTGAAAATAATTGATTATCAAAATAACACACTACATTAATTTGCCGTGCTATTGCCATTTCATACAACTGCAAACTTCCAAACAATGAAATATAATATGGGTAGTAAGTTGGTACTCAATTTGATATAAAAGGCTCTTGGTTTAATAAAAACAGCCATACGGGTCGATACTCGTATTCAAGGTAAAGCAACACTTGTCAGATCGGACCGTGGATGGGAGACCTTCCATCACTTATCGAGAACCCTCCACGTCTCGGGAAGCACGTTAAACCGTTAGTCCCGGCTGTCATTCGTAGATCTGTGATAGTCGTTACGAGTTGTTAGAAGTCCTTAAGTCTGACAACCAGTCTTACCAAGGGGTATCGTGTTACCCAACAACTGGTTTGTGGAGATGAGATGGGCAGTCGCTCCATGTAACATACTGGTATCAGCTGCATCTGGTTAGGCTGGAAGCCGACCTCGACATAATATGTGCAATGCAATTATATATATAATATATGTGCAATGCAATTATATATAATATAATTGCATTGCACATATGTGAGCACTGTTTACCTACTTTAAATCTACCATTTACTGAGTACGTCTTTCATTGACTTGAATGTGCCCTGGCGGCTGAGAGTATGTCATGCTCACCCAAATGTCTCGCTGATGGAGGCGCGTGTGTTGGATCATTAAGTTCCCTTCAAAATGGTTGAGCTAAATGATGCTGATCCATGCGTCATGTTCGTGAACGGGCGCCGTCAGTGGGGACTGGTCATCTCTTAGCTGCCATGGCTTATTTTAATTTTTTAATTATTTTTGTTTTTATATTTTTATTATGGACGCTTTTAACGTGGACGCTTTTAACGTGCACGTTTTACTACATTGTTGCATGTATTATTTCAACATGAATGATGTAACCAATGTTTTGTAACAATATTCTGATTTAAAAGAGTGTCCATGGAGTTTCTTGCCCGTTCTTCTCCATAGGAACCTACTACGCTTTGGAATGGGAAACTAGCTTCATCTTTCTGACTGACCGACCCCTTGACAATTCAAAAGTACCTGTAATTGGTTTATTTGGAATAAATGATTTGTTTGAGTTTAACACAGTTGGGAGAAGACTATGCAGATGATGAGTCCATTTGACAACCATTTAATGTCCCTGACTCCACCTAGGTACATATTTATGTTATTGTTTTACCACAACGGGTCAACGGCCACAATCTCTTGGCCTTAATCTCACCTGATGGTAAATGATGATCAGGCGGAAGTTGGAAGCGAGCTTCATCCGGAATCCTCAATCACAGAGGAACTGCCATGGCTATCGAGACAGTTACAGTCGAAACACAACAATGCTATTTACATTGTTGTTATGGCGACAGACTTAGATAAGGTGATGGTAGCTAGTGAAATCGAGCAGATTTTTAATCCCCGCTGGGAATCGAACCCCGGGGCCTCTGGGTCTGAGACAGGCAGTCTGACCACTAAGCCCCAGAGGCGGTTAAATATTTTTAACCTCGCCCCCTCTATCGCCTTGCCTCGTTCTGGTGTCCACTGATCTAAACTATGATGTTATCACAAGTAGAGCCTCGTAAAGTAAACCAGCGACAACGCACAAGCATGTCCCCAGTTAATCGTTTCTGACGACTATAAATAAATGACACTTCCCTTTGCGAAATTTTCACCACACACGATCCCCTGCGAGTACAGTAATTAACTTTAAAATTAAAAACATAGTGAATTAAATATACGGCGTGATGGCACTGAGTTTACTAATTAATTTCACGTCACGTATCTCTTTGGGGACCGGCAGAGATTAATAGTGCGTAGTAAAAAGTGATGATATTTACTATGAAGGTTTTTCTGGTATGTTGGTCAGGGATATGGGCTGTTTTTGAATAAAAAATAGAATTAAAATTTATATTTATTAAATAAAAAATTGGATGAACTTTTTAATTATTTTCGTCGTGAGGTCGGTAGGTCCCTGCCTACTTCAAAACCGGTATTTATAATAGAATTGGATGTTTATTTTGTATTTGAATGGAAAAAATATGACTTTTCTGAAGTCGGTGATAGGCTCACAAACCACGTGACTTCCAAAATTGTTCCACCGCCTGCGGACTGCAGTTAGTCCAATGTAGGGGCAAGCGCATCATGGTTTATTTTCCCATACGTATCTATTAGCAGTCACCACCCTTCTAGCCTCATTATCTTACTATCAATAAATCCAGGAATTGTCAATCATAATTACTACCAACGTAAATTATCCGTATAATCAAATCACAACAACTGTCCTTTTTTGACAGTGGTATGAAATGGCTATAACACGACGAATTGACGTAAGGTGTAAATATGCTTGACAATTAATTTGCCTGGCTGTAAATTCTTTGGTTCTTTTTAAACTAACTTGAATAAATACAAACTTGACGATAACATTTGAATTTTAGTACTTTTCTACTTTATTTGAACCTCTATTTACAATCTAGCCTGTATGTAACTGTGACGGTACGGTAGGTTAATTTCACTGTCGTTGCGTGGCCTAATGGGTAGGTAATGGCCACTATCTCTGCCTGTGGGACTCATAAAAGTTGAATGTAACACAAGTCGTCAAAAGTAATCTAAATGAACGACTTTTGACAAGTTTTTGTGTAGTTATGTAAGCTTTTGATTCATTTAAATGCCACACTATACTGCTTTTATTATGCGATGAAATATCATACGAAAAAAAAAATGTATTTTCGTTTGTAATGATTAAACTCAAAATCTACTGGACTAACCGTTTCGTTAACGTCTTTTTACACCCGGTTCATTAGTAATATCAAACTTAGTCTCTTTTAAACTCCATACGTTACGGTAAACAATAAAAGGGGCTTTCGTTGCTGGCATCCACGTTCATCGCTTCTTACAGGGTGCAACTATCAGGGCAACTTACTAGGAACAGATAACTATTAACCGTTTCGGAAGTTTCGGACGCAAACAGTTGAGCTATCCCCAACCTCATTACACAATGAGTTAGACTACCATACACTTCAACATGAACTATTTACCCAATTATTTAAAGCAAATTATCTATTTTACTACTAACTACCCACAAATTTCACGCTCAGCAAGAATTTCGCGCAATTCTCGCTAATTCCCAACGCCATCAATTATCGTTAAAATCAAAGTGCGTAACGATATAAGCGATTATAAGGCAAGACGTTCTCACTTGCTCTGATTAATTAGCACATTAGTGGAACATCACACGCCAGACATTCGTGTAACTAACTATTATTATTAGATGAAATTATGTGTGTATCGTGTTGCGGCGCGACTACACATAAGAGTCCTATTACATTTTTGACGCAAATTCATGATTTTTGACGTTGTAATTTTCAGCAGCAGTAAGATATATGAATTATTTGATTATGAATAACGATAGTGCCATTCTCTTTATTGTAAGTTGGAGTTGCACATTTTAACTTTTCTTGTCGTGTAATTTACTATGAATATTTTACGAACTCAGTTTACAAGGAATAACGTCGGCAATGGAACTTTGACGCTCAAATTCACATTGTTTCATTCAGTTCTAATAAAAGCGAAAGTTACTAAACGATAACTTGAATGTTTTACTTGATTATTGGAGTTCTAGAATTTCTTTAAATTCCTTGAGTTTTCAGGGAAAAGTCGTAAAGAAAACCAATAAATGTCTTGATTTTCATGTCCATTATATTCCAAATAAACACAATTAAATCAAATAAACTAATATGATATAAAACTTCGATCTACAGTGAATACGTTTCATTAGTTTTTGTTTCTCAATATAATAAGACAAAATTACAATAAATTAAATTAAAGTACTATATATTCCGCGTCAATTCAGCAAATTACACGAAAATAATGTGTAACTCCAACTTACAAGAAAGAGAATGGCACTATAGTTATTATAATCAAATAATTAAAATATCTTACTGCTGCTGAAAATGACATGGTCAAAAATCATGAATTTCCGTAAAAAAATGTAATAGGACTCTTAATTGAGGATAAACTTTTGCGGTATAAAATAAACTATAAATACTGTCGCGCGTAATACGAGTCGCGCCCTCACGCCCCTAGCCGCCGCAGGAGGAGACGCCCTGGGCGTCGGGAATCCATAGCCGATTCCCGGCCATCGTAGGCGCAGGTTTGCGGACGGTGAGCAATGGGTAGCTCGCCGTTCGGTAAGAACCAAGGTTGCGGGAAAGTCCGAAGTCATTTTTTATATACACGAATTTCTGTCACTATATAGAACAATTTTTCTTTCTTGTTCTTTCTATCACACTGCACCTGAGCATGCTTTTTTTCTTATATACCTCCTAAAAATGCGTATCCGCATGGGGACCGGTCTGCATGCTTCCGCGTAGTAACGCGTTTTGTTGAGTGTTAATTTCAGAGAAATCAATAATTAGCTAAGACTCAGAGCACGAAAGAGGGTTAATTAATTATGAACATGATATTTTTTTGTTTGTTTGTTTATTAATCAGAATCAGTTTACATACACATGTTTAACTTTTAATTAAAAAGACCACACAAAAAATCGCGGATTTACCAGAACATCGTAATGTGTACGTTTAGGAATCATTTTGCCATACATACCAATGTAAGCAAAAACAACACAAAATATAATAGCACTATTCACAATGTTCGCAAACTTCACCAAATCTTCACTGATTGGTTTGATATCAACTGTTACATCATCAAAATCCCACCGAGGAAACACTAAATACGTTCTATACTTATTTTCATACACAAAATCATTGATTAGTTTTACATAATTGTGTGGCGTTGATTTCATCTTACACATTGCAGCCAAAATGAATGTGGAAATAATTATTATAGCAGACAAAACAACTGAGCCACGATAGTACAACAATAAAGTCGGTGGGAAGTGAGATTCCTTCGGTATAACATGAGACAACTCCGTCAAGAAATAATAATGACCCAGTAAACTGAAGCAGATTACTGCTAGTCGTACTTTACGCCGTACATCCAAACACAACGATAAAATACTGAGAACAGTTAAAACGATGGCAGGACTAATGACTGTCGCAGACAAGCCCACTGCTTCGCGCATCAAAAAAAAGGTAAACTTTGCCTGCCTTTTGGTACTGTTGTCCTCCACGCGCTTATAATCGTATAGGTACCATTCAGCGCTATTAGTTTCCATGACTATGAAATCATAGTTAATTGAAAAATTTCCTGTTTCCTCTGACGATTCCTTTGCTACGATTTCAAGACTGCATTCTTGCGCGTCGTATGGCCAGTTTGTGAGTTTGACTCTACACCAAGCCTCTAGCAGTATGAAATGTTTTCCGTGGACTTCTCCAGTGCTTTTTAAGTCAAAGTTGTAGAAGGCTAGGTAAGCGTCTAGGAAGTCCGAGGAGTTGGATTCTCCAAAGAATCGATTCCATAAAAAGAAAATATTCGATCCTTTAGTCTTATCGATGCCGTGATGCTTTTCGGGATCCCATTTCAGTCTTTCGTCTTTATACTTGGTATTCATCCACATTTGTATTGTCATCACTTCCTCTTTGCTATCGAAATTGAAGGTTTGTATGAAGCAGGTGACATTCACCGTTGTGTTCTCACTTGGTGCGTGGTGTGTGTTGTAGCCGCATTGTAGATATTCCAAGAGTTCTTTTTCCCAGGTGATGTAGTCTGGCGTATTATTAATAACACAGTTTTTGGCTAGAGTAAACTTCAATAAGTGTAGCAGTAAGATATAAGTGAGCAGGGCCATGTTTCCCTCGATACTGTGGATTGTATCAGTCGGTAGAATGTTTTGTCATATTATACTGAAACGCCCACTGCGAATATTTCGATAGCAGGACTGATTGTAATCAATATTGGCAATATAATATTCATATTCAATAAAAAATTACCGTCCAAAATATCTGGACATCTTTCGGCTGAAATGATGACTATTGTAAATTAAAGACAGAATCTTTACTGAAACACTAAAATTCGGTATATTGTAAAGTTAGCACCTTGATGCATCTCATCTTATGTGCACGTATTTTTGTCACTATAAGACAATTTCTCCTTCTTTTTCTTTCTTTCACACTGCACCTGCGCATGTTTTTTTTTTCATATAAACTTACTCAAAACGCGCATCTGCACGGGGCGACCGGTCTCCACACTTCTGCGCGGAAAGGCAACGCAGTATTAGACCGGTTTCACAGCTGTCCGGGAGACCCGTACGGGCCCCCAGTACACGGGACACCCGTACGGGTAGCGCCCGCAGTGCTCTGAAACGAGGGAGTAGTATGACACGTCGTACGGGCTCTACCAGGAGCGACCAATCCGAGTCGCTGTGAAACAATGTTCTAGCGCCTCCCGTACCGGGAGCACGTACGGGTCTCCCGGACAGCTGGGAAACCAGCCTTAGCATTGGTGGCTATTTGTGGCACCAAAATAACTTTCATCACGGGCATGACTGCGGACGGCTTTAGAAATAGCGGAGAAGGAAAGGTAGATGTGCAATGTAGGTACAAATATCAAATCAAATCATTTATTTGTTATATGTACAAAACAGGTTTTAGAATGTTACAGAAGGTTATCCTTAGATACACTTAGGTAAACCGGTACCGAATCAATCTACCTATCCCTTTCACAACTATGTTGGGGGTGGTTCCCTATCTGACCTGCACAACCCAATTACTGGGTAACACCATACGCCTTGGTAAGACTGGCTTAAGACCCGAAAGTCTGACACTTTCGGGCTTCTGACGACCCGTAACGACTGTCAAAGAGCCACGAATAGCGTGCTTTCTGAAGCACGGAGGGTTCACTGTATGTAAAGATTGTCACCAATTCACGGACCAACTGTAGCCAGCGTGGCTTAACCTCATCAATCGACCCGATCGAACAGCCACACGCTATAATTACTTAGCCACGAGCCCTACCGGTACCTAATGAGGTCTGAAAATGCCTACGTAGTACCACTGATATTACACATTTAACGGCGTATTTATTTATATCGTATCTTTGAATCAAAATTTCCCAAACTTTGATAAGTTTAAGAAATTGCTTATGTTCTCTGGCAAAACAGACAAACAATGAAATTAGCTTACATAAATCTCAAAAAATTCTCCCTATCCAGGAAGATTCGGCAAGCGAGATACATACAACATTCGAAACAGTTTCTAAAGTCACAAAGATAACAAAATTAATAACTATAGGTATGACACGCTCCACCCCACCTAGTGGCCACTTACAGAAAAATGAGCACAAATATTTGCTTATATCTTTCCCATTTTGCTGCCAACTCAAAAGTGACACGTGACGGGAATTCAACGGTGATATTAAAAAAAAGCTCCGAAAAATGTCTCTTGTCCGCGATTTTAGTTCAAACCTTTTGTGGAATGGAAGGACAATAAGGTCACCAAACAATACTTGGTCGTTAATCATATAATATTTGACGTCACGTCAACTTTTACAAGAATATTAATGGCGCCTAATACGGCGGCCATGTTGGATTTTTCGTGGGCATCTTTGTACCCTTTTCATGTTTGGGTTGTTTCTTTGAAGGTTCTTAGGTACTGAATGTTTTAATTTTATTGCTTTACTTTAATGTTTTTGTGTTAAAATAATTGTTTTTATTGAAATTACTTGTCGTATTTATTTTCAAAGCATACCCTTTCGTCTCTCTTTTATATTATGACGTCTTTAAAGAATTACCTACGAAATTAAACTTGCGTGTAGTAAACTACATAATTATCTACTTATATGCCAAATAAATTTAGAACATCATCCTATATCACCAATTTATCTCCCAGGCGTGGTCATTATAGAAAAAACCTCCAAAATATTTCATAGATTGGTTCATAAGCACTACACATAAGGTAAACAATTATAGTGAAAATTATTGTTTATCAAATTGACACACTACATTAATTTGCCGTGCTATTGCCATTTTATACAACTGCAAACTTCAAAAGAATTTCACTTGTGATTTGAAAGGCCCTTGGTTTAAAACGACCGGTTTTTAAACCAAGGGCGAATCGGACTCGCGCACGATGGGTTCCATACCATTATCTATAAAAACCGGCCAAGAGCGTGTCGGGCCACGCTCAGTGTAGGGTTCCGTAGTTTCCCTTAGGTGGATTAGGTATCATATTTACCTAATCCGACCCATGTCTAGGTAGCACATACAAAATTAATATGAACAATATCCGCAATAGAAGTTAATTTTAACCACAATCTAATTTAATCAAACCTCGACGACTATTAGATTGTGCACTCATAAAATTATGAACATGATAAAGTGCAGACAGAGAGGTCGCGACGCCCCCGCAAGGGGTCGTGGCGAGCGGGGTTGGAGCGTCGCCCCTCGCCCGCGGAGGCTTTACGCTGGCCCGCTACTACGGGTCCCCTCGATAGGTTGGCCTATACGGCCTAGAACATTTGACGCAGAAAAGCTGCGTCTGTGAAATGGTTTCTATGAGTATTTCTGTAGGCGCGCCACGACGCTATTCCATGACACCCCGGCGGTCTGTTCCCGTCGAGTGAGACCCCCAGTTACCTACCTGGAGGAGGCTTAACGAAAACGACCAGCGACAGAGGTGCCAACTCGACGCACCTACAGGTAGATATGTTATGTAGTTCACCCTCGCCCCGCTCACAGATCTAGCCGTTTACGGATTGAGGGATAAATAGTCGTGTATGTACGGGCGGTTTGTCTTGTTGTGTAACACCGCCCGGCGTCTACGTGCGTCGCGACGACCTGCGTCGCGGCTGCACGTTTTGTGTTTAGATGCATGTATAGTTGCGGCTGTCTGTGTTTAGTTATGCGAAGTGCCTATATTAACCTAGAACACGCCGCGCAACAGATGTGTGTGTACATCTGTAGAGTCTTATTATTTCGAGTGAGCTGCGTGTTACCTGGGTGCGGCTCACTTGAGGCGTCAATCCGGTGGATGGGGTCAGTCGTCCGCTACCAGGTCGCGGGGCAGGGGTCTCGCGTCAGGTGGGCGCGCATGCAATGTCGCTATCTGCCTGACATGGGGCCAGGCAGAGGCATCGGCACGCGCGAACATCACCGTCGCGAGTCGCTTCATAAACTCATCCAGGCTCTCGATCCCGAGATCCCGATGGAACACATCGTTCCTCACGAAACGAGGAGCGGCTACGATAGTCCGCAACGCATGGTTTTGCTGCGTGCGGAGCTGCTTTTTGCTCGACTCGCTCGTGAGGGCGAACCAAGCGGGCGCGGCGTACGTTAAGACTGGGCGTATGTACGTCTTGTACACGCTCAGCTTGACGCGCGTGTACAAGACGTACATACGCCCAGGATGGGATTCGGGATGAGAGCACTGGCCTGAGCAGGTGACGGGTGACCCCACCCTGCGCGGCGACCTTGCGGACGTGTGGCCTCATCGTGAGGCGGCGGTCGATGGTCACACCCAGGTACTTGACCCGGGGCAACCAATCGACGGCGGCTCCTCCTCATCTATGTTGTTGCCACTGCTTGCGAAGACGCCTCTTTGCGGCGATGAGTGCTGTCAATCGCAACGGCAAGGGGGGCAATGGTCCTCCCCCTTGCGGCAGCGTCGTCGTCGCCGCTTCCAAGGCGCTCTGTATGCAAGCAGTGACGTCATCCGCCGCTTGCTCTACGTCCGCGGAGGAAACAATAGGCCGAGCTGGCGTGGTGGTCTCCATCTCTTCTGTGAAGGCTTCCCAGTCAATACGTCGACATGGCGCTACAGGTTTCAGTCGGGTCACCCGATAGGACGACGAGTTCAGGTTGGTGGTCCGACTGTAACTCGTCGTCGATCACTTGTTGAGTGATCTGGCAGTGTAGCCCTCTGTGTACTGCGTTGTCCAGCACATCAGGCATGTACCTCACTGCATCTGGGTAGTGGGTAGGCGTCTCGGGGCCGGACACCGAGTACCCGAAGGCTTCCGCGCCCGTGAAGAGCCGTCTCCCCTCGGTGTTCGCACTCATAGAGTTGATAAAGTGCAGCTTCTTTACCACGGTAGGTCATGAAAGCACCAAAAATCTTAAAAATCGACATTTAGAAAAATTACGTCATTACGCAAAGCCATCTATCGAACCATTTATGAACTGGTTTTTACCTTAACATTTTGATGGCGTTAAAAAAATGAATTTTAGTTTTGTTCTAAATTGCCTTAGCATGTTCCTGATAGAAGTTTTATGTAGTTATAAAATACCGCCAATGCCAAGAAGAGACCAACCGAACAATTCGATAATACCCGACCCAATGTAATAAGTACCTACAGCGCCATCTCTCGGGGAATTGGGTTACTAATTAATACATAGACGTGCCAGAAGTTTTCGGTGTTAAATTTTGGATTGCGAGAACCGATTTTAATAATTCTTTTTTTGTTTGAAAAAAGATACGTTCAGGATGATAAAATATGTAAACGAAGTTAAAAAAATGCTTGCATATACGATTATACTACAAACTTAGTCCAGAAATTATTTTGTACAACTTTTTGTCTTTTTTGTACAAAAATTGTTGTTTCCATCAAGTTCAAAATGATTTTTCTAGAAAGTCCGTAAAAAGTTCTACTTTTCAGATTTTTTTCATATTTTTTACTTTTGGAGCGATTATTTCCGAAATTATTGACATTATCAAAAAATGATTGTAGTAAACCCCTATTCATTTTTAAATACCTTTCCAAAAATATATCACAAGTTAGGGTTGAAATTAAAAAAAAATCACTTCCCACTTTACATATAGGGGGGCTACCCTAATAAAACATTTTTTTCCAATTATTATTTTACCACTTTGTCGGCGTCATTGATATACGTATTGGTACCAAATTTCAGCTTTCTAGTGCTAACGGTCCAGGGATTAAGCGAGGACGGACAGACGGACGGACAGACAGACATCGCGAAACTATAAGGGTTCCTAGTTGACTACGGAACCCTAAAAACCCCCTTTGTTGTTGTTATTCTGTTTTTAGTATTTTTTAATAGCGGCAACATCATCTGTGAAAATTTCAACTGTCTAACTATCACGGTTCATGAGATACAGCCTGGTGTCAGATGGACAGACAGACGGGCAGAGGAGTCTTAGTAATAGGGTCTCGTTTCACACTTTGGGTACAGAACCCTAATAAAAACAGCCACTCGGGTCGATCTTCAAGAATCAGCAACGCTAGCCGAGGTCAGACTGTGGATCGGAGACCATCCATTACCTACCCAGACCCCTCAGTGATTCCGGAAGCACATTAAGTGGTTGGTCCCGGTTGTCATTCATAGATCTTTGACAGTCGTTACGAGTCCTCAGAAGCCCATAAGTCTGACAACCAGTCTTACCAAGGGGAATCATGTTACCCAACAACTGGGTTGTGGAGATAAGATAGGCAGTCGCTCCATGTAAAATACTGGTATTGAGCTGCATTTGGTTAGACTGGAAGCCAACCCCAATATATGGGAAAGGGCTAGGCGGATGAGGAATCCATTTGACAAACAATTAATGTCCCTGACTCCACTTAGGTACATATTTATGTTCTTATTTTTTTTACCACAACGGGTAAATCTCTTGGCCTTAATCACACCTGATGGTAAATAATGATCAGGCTGAAGTTGGAAGCGAGCTTCATCCGGAATCCTCAATCAGGAACTGCCATGGCTACCGAGACAGTTACTGTCGAAATACAACAATGCTATTTACATTGATGTTATGGCGACAGACTTAGATAAGGTGATGGTAGCTAGCGAAATCGAGCAGAATTTTTTATCCCCGCTGGGAATCGAGCGCCGGGGTCTCTGGGTCTGAGACAGGCAGTCTGACCACCCCAGAGGCGGTTAAATATTTTTAACCTGGCCCCCTCTATCGCCTTGCCTCGTTCTGGTGTCCACTGATCTAAACTATGATGTTACCACAAGTAGAGCCTCGGATAAATCATCGACAACGCACAAGCATGTCCCCAGTTAATCGTTTCTGAAGACTATAAATAAATGATACTTCCCTTTGCGAAATTTTCACCACACACGATCCCCTGCGAGTACGGTAATTAACTTTCAAATTAAAAACATAGTGAATAAAATATACGGCGTGATGGCACTGAGTTTACTAATTGATTTCACGCCACGTATCTCTTTGGGGACCGGCAGAGATTAATAGTGTGTAGTAAAAAGTAATGATATTTACTATGAAGGTTTTTCTGGTATGTTGGTCAGGGATATGTGCTGTTTTTGAATAAAAAATAGAATACCTACCTACATTAAATTAAAAAAATGGATGAACTTTGGGTTCTTTTTTTCGTGAGGTCGGTAGGTCCCTGCCTACTTAAAAATCCGGTATTTTTAATAGAATGGACTGCAGTTAGTCCAATGTAGGAGCAAGCGCATCATGGTTTATTTTCCCATACGTATCTATTAGCAGTCACCACCCTTCTAGCCTCATCATCTTACTATCAATAAATCCAGGAATTGTCAATCATAATTACTACCAACGTAAATTATCCGTATAATCAAATCACAACAACTGTAATTTTTAAACAGGTGTGTGAAATGGCTTTATCACGACGAATTGACGTAAGGTGTAAATATGCTTGACAATTAATTTGCCTGGCAGTAAATTCTTTGGTTCTGTTTAAACTAACTTGAATAAATACAAACCTGACGATAACATTTGAATTTTAGTACTTTTCTACTTTATTTGAACCTCTATTTACAATCTAGCCTGTATGTAACTGTGACGGTACGGTAGGTTAATTTCACTGTCGTTGCGTGGCCTAATGGGTAGGTAATGGCCACTATCTCTGCCTGTGGGACTCATAAAAGTTGAATGTAACACAAGTCGTCAAAAGTAATCTAAATGAACGACTTTTGACAAGTTTTTGTGTAGTAAGCTTTTCATTTGAACGCCACACTATATACTCGTAGCTTTGATTATGCGATGAAATATCATAAGAGTAAAAAAAATGTATTTTCGCTTGTAATGAATAAACTCAAAATCTACTGGACCGATTTAAAAAAAATATTTATTAGGTTTATGTGAGTTTAAGTGACTAACCGTTTCGTTAACGTCTTTTTACACCCGGTTCATTAGTAATATCAAACTTAGTCTCTTTTAAACTCCATACGTTACGATAAATAATAAAAGGGGTTTTCGTTGCTGGCATCCACGTTCATCGCTTCTTACAGGGTGCAACTATCAGGGCAACTTACTAGGAACAGATAACTATTAACCGTTTTACTCACAAGTTTCGGACGCAAACAGTTGAGCTATCCCTAACCTCATTATACAATGAATTAGACTACCATACACTTCAACATGAACTATTTACCCAATTATTTAAAGCAAATTATCTACTTTACTACTAAATCAATCTGCCTAGCCTTTTCCCAACTTTATTGGGGTCGGCTTCCAGTCTAACCGGATGCAGCTGAATACTAGTATTTTACATGGAGCGACTGCCTATCTGACCTCTACAACCCAGTAACTGGGTAATACGATACCCCTTGGTAATACTGGTTGTCAGATTTTCGGGCTTCTGACGACCCGTAACGACTGTCAAAGATCCACGAATGACAGCCGGGACCAACGGCTTAACGTGCTTTCCGAGGCTCGGATTTGTCTCGTTATGTAAAGATGGTCACCCAACCACAGACCGACCCCGGCAAGCATAGCTTAACCTGATGGATCGACCCGTGCAGCAGTTATTACTTAGCCACGAGCTCACTACTTTACTACTAATTACCCACAAAGGGCATTGTCTAAACATGGCCATTTGCAAACACGATGCTATACAAAAAAATAATTTACCAACATTTTAAATTCTATTTTAGTAAACATCTGATGCAAATAACTTTGTATCAATTGGCATTGTAAAAAAAACCCTTTTTTTTAGTATCTGATTTGATGCCAGACATGCACCGGCTTCGGATTTGGTTCCAGTGTTGCCAACTCAAATCTTTATAAACCAACAAATTCAAATCGATTTAAAATACAGTGCAATCTCTCCACTGTATTTAATATAGTTTTCGTTACATATCATAACTAAAAATGCTAATAAACTATATAATTGGTTTAAGACTTCAAAAGTTATAAAACTGAGGTTGTATACATTATTTCTGGAGTAATTGTATCATTTTGATCGATTTCAAATGGATCGATACATAAATGTTTTTTTATGTGGCAACACGATGCTTAAAAAATGTTGTGTCTCTCAGTCAAAATGACAGTTGTCATTCGCTTTGTTTCTTGCATCGTGAGTGTTGTTTTTGTGAGTTTTATATCGAACATTTTGGTTTCTTTTATATTGGATTCCGATTCTTCCCTTCTTGACGACCCCGGCACTTCTATAGACCCCGAACCTTGTATTTACGTTGAACTTGGCACACCTACGGAAACCGAACCTGGCCTTAGCGATAACCCCGGCTTGAATATGGACATGGATCCCGTGCTACCTCACAGTGATCTGACGAATGAAATGACTACGCAAATGAAAATAACACTGACACTGCCCTCCCTGGCAGCAATAAAACAATATTGCTGCAACTGTATGGTGGGCCGTAGAACAGTAGGTTGCTGTGCACATATTATGACCATTATTTGGTTTTTAAGTTGGGAAAGGTATCAGGAACATCTTAATCCACCTGCCCAGTTCCTTGATCATGTTCTCACTACATATGAATCTGATTAATAAATATAATTTTATATAAAAAAAACAAGTTTTATTTCATACATAACCTGTTTCAATTAAATGTTAAAAAATATGTAACATATACATCTTGATACAAAACTAGCTATACATCGTCATTCTTACTGATATGACCTAATAAATCAATCACATACTATTAGCTGAACTGTTTGTTTATGAGTGGCCAAAGTCCCATAGAAATTGGACAATCCCCTTTCACGCTCAGTAAGAATTTCGCGCAATTCCCGCTAATTCCCAACGTCATCAATTATCGTTAAAATTAAAGTGCGTAACGATTTAAGCGATTATAAGACAAGACGTTCTCACTTGCTCTGATTAGTTAGCACATTAGTGGAACATCACACGCCAGACATTCGTGTAACTAACTATTATTACCGTAAAACCTTACAAGATTGCCCAACTAATCTGACTTTGCCCAGCAAGGTACTTTTCACAAATATTCGAAAAACCGGCAATTTTTTTTAGTTGCGTCTATTATTTAATCTATGAAAGAAATTTAAATATGTCTCTCGCAACACTACGTAACTGATGTTTCCTAATGTCACTTCTGTCAGCTGTCACATTGTGTCGAAGTTGGTGGTGAATTTCGCGGGCCAAAAGTAGTGTGAAAAACTTTTTTTAAAACTTAATTTGTAATTACAGCAGGTAAGTAATTTTTTGACCATTGATAGTTTGTAATAAATACACATGAATGATCGAATATCCAACGCGAAATATCTCTTAAATTCGAAATTAGGTTGGTGGGCAATGTCAAATTAGTTTTTCCAAGGCAGTTGTTACGACTTTGCCCACCAAAATATTACCGTTAGGGTTGTCACCTCAATGTTAAATTAGATCTCATATACTGATATAAGTAGGTACTTTGTTTTACATTAATTTCGGAACTATCTAAGTAATGCTGATAGATACATTGATTAATGTATACAAATTATTACAATAATAATTAATCAATATAAGTGATAAAAATGTAAATTTTGTTGCAAAAAGTACGATACGATACGGTACAATAATTGACTACGAATGAGAAGCAAGTAAATTTTTATATTTATTTTTTGTTTCTTTGTTGATTTCTTTGTAATTTTGTACACAGATCTCGATAAAACTTTCGTTTGTTAATAAAGGGTCTAACAAATAAGTACCATTATGCTATCTTTTAAAGGTAGGTAGGTAGTAGTATACTAAGTCTTGTATCATGTTACCTCAATAACCTTATTTTGGTTAAGCGTATTTGTTAATTTTGCTGAGGTCATTTTTTTCTCATTTATTTCAGGATGAATAATACTAAGCCTAAAAATACAAGAAAAAAAAGAAGATTATCAGGATCGCGAGCATACAGAAATTATTCAGAGGAAATGTTAGTAGAGTTAGCGGTTGACATGGTAGAAAATAACAGGATGTCAAGTCGGGAGGCAGAAAACAGGTTCGGGATTCCTCGACGGAAGATATTGAACAAAGTTAAAAAAAAAAAAAAACACTTGAAACCACCTGGAGGACAGAAGAAACTCACTGACGAAGAGGAAGAAAAATTGACAAACGTGGTGTTAGCTTCAGCAGATTACGGATAGATTTATTTCGCTTGTATGAGTCTATAAGGTTAATATTCCTAACTTGTATAGGTATTAAGAGTTTATATTAATTTTAATATTATATATTGTTTGTTTTAAAGCTAGAAAGCATTTGCTTTAAAATATTGAAAATTTTATGATTGTTCAAATATTTTTAGATTAATGTTTAAGAGCGAGCTACGTTATCGTAACGTACCTGCGTACCCCGTACTGATTAATAAAAAAGTGACAACCCTAGTTCAATGTTTTATTTGTATGAAAAATTACAAAAAAAAATATGCGACTTTGCCCACTCAAATTTGACAGGTAATATGAACGTTTACACGTTTAGTATTAAGGTCCTATGTCAGATTGACTATTTTTCTAAAATGATCCTTAAACATTATGTTCTTAAGGTAGAAAATACTACAGTTACGGAGGTTTCTGCAAAATGGGCAAACTTGTAAAAAGTAATATATATTTGGCCCGCTGTCCAAATTGAGGTTTTAGCATATAAACATTCATAGTCTTGATATTATCATCTAATGCATGCAAAAAACATTGCATTTATGAATGATGTAGCACAATCACAACTTAAAAGTATTATTATTTAAAAAAATATTTAAAGTGGAATACAAAATCCGGGCAAAGTTGTACGGTTTTACTTATTAGATGAAAGTATGTGTGTGGGACCGATCACAAGAAGTATCATGTTGCGGCGCGATTACACATTGATTGTGGATAAACTTTTGTGGTAAAAAATAAACTATACATACTATTGTAATTCGCATTAACTATTGTCCGCAGGAGAACCAAGGTAACCGACATAGCCCGAAGAATTGCACATTGCTCGCAGAACAGATGGCCGATGGGGCCGAAAGTTTCTGGAGTGGCGACCGCGTACCGGAAGACGTAGCGTTGGAAGCCCATAACTTCGACCAGTGACCTTGTGAAGGACGCAGAAATCCACTGGATGCGGAAGCACAGAACCGGTCTAAGTGATATTGTTTTCAAGAGGCCTATGTTCAGCAGTGGACGTCTCAGCCAGCAATCAGCTGAAATGATGACTAATGTAAATTAAACACAAAAATTCGGTATATGGTAAAGTTAGCACATTGATGCATCTTTTTGGGTGAATCAGTGGTGGACATCTCGTTCGCCAGCCCCACTCTGTCGCCGCGTGTCATTGACTGGCACGTCGTGGAGGGGTTGGAGACGTATTCCGATCACCGGTACATCCGGTTTGACGTCTCCGCCCAGACCTCAAGCGCGCCGGTCCGACAGGCCCCGAGTGATTCGCGGTGGGCTCTGAAGCAGCTAGACCGGGAGCTCCTACTGGAAGCCTCGATCGTGCAAGCCTGGGTGTCATCACCGGACAGGCCTGCCGACATCAACGACGAGGCGGACTGGTTCCAGGAGGCCATGTCAGAAATGTGTGACGTGGCAATGCCCCGGGTCCAGCCCGGACGTTCCTCGCGCCAGATATACTGGTGGTCGCGACAGCTGACGACACTGCGCAAAGCGTGCGTTGCCGTGCGACGCCGGTACACCAGGCACCGCAGGCTCCGTATTCGACCTCCGGATACGGAAGCCATTCAGGCGGAGCTATACGAGGGGTACAGAGCGGCGAAGACCGCTCTCCAAGCGGAGATCGCGGATCAGCGGAGTCGCTGGAGACTCTGAACAGAGACCCGTGGGGACGCCCATACAAGATAGTGCGAGAGAAACTCCGCCCATGGGCTCCTCCGCTGACGCAGAGTCTCCGGCCGCAGCTTGTGGGGGACGTGGTAAGCGCTCTGTTCCCTTCAAAAGGGGAACATGCCTCCCATGGCTCCGCCTACTGCGGTGCTAGGTGCGGACCATACCACCGACGATGACGACGATGCTCCGGAGGTGACCGAGGTAGAGATGAGGGTGGCGGTACGTAGGCTGAATGCCAGAAATACCGCCCCAGGACCCGACGGCTTCCTACCGTGACGTGCTCGCCAAGGTAGGGGCGGCGGTGGACCTAAAGGAGATTGGTGCCGCTGATGGCATCCGGGTGAGGGTCACCGCCACTGGGGCCCGGATGCTGGAGGTCCCCGGTGCGGCAAGCGGCCCGGCCGCTGACGCTCTGGCCGAAAGGCTTAGGGCGTCCCTAAATGCGGATGAGGCCCGAGTGTCCAGGCCCACCAAATGCGCAGACATGCGTATTCTGGGCCTGGACGACTCAGTGACGGAGGGACAGGTGGTGGCCGCTGTTGTTAGGGCTGGGGGGTGCTCTGCCGAGCAGGTTAGGGCAGGCGCCCTCCGACCTGACTTCACGGGATTGCGAGCCATAACGGTGAGCTGTGCAGCGGCAGGTAAGCCAGCCGGCCACCGGATTGGGAGCAAGGCCTGCGCTCCACCCACCAAGGCTAGAGGCAAGCCATCTGCCACCGCCGTCACAGCCGCAACCGCCGCCACCGCCGCCGTTGCCGCCTCCACAACCGTCGTCGTCGCCGCAGCCGCCGCGGCAGGGCCCTCACAGGGGGCTAAGGAGGGTGCTGCAATGGAGTGCTAATAATGGCCCCATTTCGCCTCTTCCAGGCGAACATCAACCACTGCGCCGCAGCTCAGCATTTGTTGCTCCAGAGCATGGCGCAGTGGTCGATTAACATCGCCGTGTTCGCTGAGCCGTACTTTATCCCGCCCAGGGATGACTGGGTGGAGGACCTGAGCGGCTCAGTGGCCCTAATTTCGTCGGCCGCCGCCGGTACCCCGTCCCTCGAGGCTGTTAAGAGAGGACGGGGTTGCGTTGCAGCACGGTTCGGGGAGATTGTCGTGGTAGGGGCATACTTCTCCCCGAACCGAACTCTCGCCGAGTTCCACAACTCCCTTGCGGAGTTGAGAGTCGTCGTCGTCGGGTTCCGTTCCCTCCCCGTGCTCGTCCTCGGGGACTTCAATGCCAAGAATGTGGCTTGGGGTTCCCGGTATACGGACACACGGGGCAGGATGGTGGAGGACTGGGCGCTGGAGACAGGCCTGGTCGTCCTTAACCGGGGTTCTGTCCCCACGTGTGTGCGGATGCGGGGTGAATCAGTGGTGGACATCTCGTTCGCCAGCCCCGCTCTGTCGCCACGAGTCATTGACTGGCGCGTCATGGAGGGGGTGGAGACGTATTCCGATCACCGGTACATCCGGTTTGACGTCTCCGCCCAGACCTCGAGCGCACCGGTCCGACAGGCCCCGAGTGGTCCGCGGTGGGCGCTGAAGCAGCTGGACCGGGAGCTCCTCCTGGAAGCCTCAATCGTGCAGGCCTGGGTGTCATCACCGGACAGGCCTGCCGACATCAATGACGAGGCGGAGTGGTTCCGGGAGGCCATGTCCGAGATATGTGACGTGGCAATGCCCCGGGTCCAGCCCGGACGTACTTCGCGCCAGGTGTACTGGTGGTCGCGACAGCTGACGACACTGCGCAATGCATGCGTTGCTGCGCGCCGTCGGTACACCAGGCACCGCCGGCTCCGTATTCGACCTCCGGATACGGAAGCCATTCAGGCGGAGCTGTACGAGGGGTACAGAGCGGCGAAGACCACCCTCCAAGCGGAAATCCTGCGGGCCAGGGCAGTGGCCCGCGAGGAGTCGCTGGAGACTCTGAACAGAGACCCGTGGGGACGCCCATACAAAATGGTGCGGGAGAAACTCCGCCCATGGGCTCCCCCGCTTACGCAGAGTCTCCGGCCGCAGCTTGTGGAGGATGTGGTGAGCGCTCTGTTCCCTTCACGAGGGGAACATGCCTCCCCGCCCATGGCTCCGCCTACTGCGGTGCCCAATGCGGACCACACCGCCGACGACGACGACGATGCTCCGGAGGTGACCGAGGTAGAGATGAGGGTGGCGGTACGTAGGCTGAATGCCAGAAATACCGCCCCAGGACCCGACGGCTTACCTGGGAAAGCCTGGGTCCTGGCCTCAGAGGCTCTCGGGCCTCGACTAAGGGGGCTCTTAAGCGCATGCATGGAGAGGGGCCAGTTCCCACTTCGTTGGAAGACGGCGAAACTGGTCCTCATCAAGAAGCCGGGGCGCCCTGCGGACTCTCCGTCCGCTTACCGGCCCATCGTGCTGCTCGACGAGGTGGGCAAGCTCTTTGAAAGAGTAATTGCAGACCGCCTTGTCGGGCGGCTGGTGCGGGTGGGGCCGGATTTGGCGGAGAGCCAGTATGGTTTCCGCAGGGGGCGCTCCACGGTGGGCGCCATCATGCGCGTGCGAGCCCTCACGACGGAGGATGCGGTAGCTCGGGGTGGGGTCGTCTTGGCGGTGTCTCTAGACATCGCCAACGCCTTCAATACCCTGCCCTGGAGTTGCATCAGGGAGGCACTCCGGTATCACCGGATGCCGACCTACCTCTGTCGTGTGGTCGAGGCCTATTTGACGGACAGGGCCATCATCTACCCCGGTCACCAGGGAGAGTGGAACCGGCGAGAGATGTCGTGCGGTGTCCCACAGGGATCGGTCCTGGGGCCGCATCTGTGGGACATCGGATACAACTGGGTGCTGCGCGCCAACCTCCCCAATGGCGTCAGCGTCGTTTGTTACGCTGACGACACGTTGGTCCTGGCGCAGGGGAGGTCGCACCAGGCGGCGGCCGAACTATCGACACACGGGGTTGCGACAATCGTGGCCAGAATCCGGCAGTTGGGACTCGAGGTGGCCTTGCACAAGTCCGAGGCCATGTGTTTTCATGGTCCTCGGAACGCGCCACCGTCGGGTTCCCAAATAACGGTAGGAGGGGTTCACATCGGCGTCGAGTCGACGATGAAGTACCTGGGACTCGTCCTCGACAGTCGGTGGAACTTCGTGGAGCATTTCCGACGTTTGGCTCCCAGACTGGACCGGGCCGGGGCTGCCTTGAAGCGGCTCCTGCCCAATCTAGGGGGTCCAAACGCCTCCTGCCGGAGGCTATACGCGGGGATCGTGCGGTCCATGGCCCTGTACGGGGCCCCGGTGTGGGCGCGTTCGTTGAGGCGGCGGCCTGCCCGCAGGTTGAACGCGTCCCAGAGGGTCATGGCCACCCGGCTGGTCCGGGGATACCGCACGGTCTCCGGTGAGGCGGCGAGCCTTCTTGCCGGATTACCGCCATGGGATCTGGAGGCAAAAGTCCTCGCGCATATTTGGGAGTGGCGCGAGGAGGCGAAACGCCGGGGCTTGACTCCGATGCCGCGAGAAATCGCGGCACAGCGGACAGAGCTCCGACGGGATCTCATGGCGGCATGGAGAGTGCGATTGTCGCAACCCAGTGCTGGGCACGCCACTATTGCGGCGATAAGTCCCCTCTTTGAGGAGTGGCTGGAGAGGCGCCACGGCGTCCTCACCTTCCGCCTGACGCAGGTCCTCACCGGACACGGCTGTTTCGGGAGGTACCTGTTTCGGATAAGGCGGGAGGAAACGCCCGGGTGTCATCACTGCGTGGATCGCCCGGAGGACACGGTGGAGCATACGGTGGAGGTATGCCCGGCTTGGGCAGAGCACCGCCGTGTCCTCGTGAAGGCGATCGGTAGCGGGGATCTCTCGCGTCCGGCCCTGGTCCAGGCCATGGTACGGAGCGAGAGGGCATGGGAGGCCGTCACCTCCTTCTGCGAAGCAGTAATGCTCGCGAAGGAGGAGGCGGAGTGCGTGAGGGAGAGGCAAATTTCGCGCCCTCACGCCCCTAGCCGCCGCAGGAGGAGACGCCCCGGGCGTCGGGAATCGATTGCGGATTCCCGGCCACCGTAGGCGCGGGCTTGCGGACGGTGAGCAATGGGTAGCTCGCCGTCCGGTAAGGACCAAGCCCGGGTCGACGGCGCGTTGTGTTCCACGCGCGCCTCAAAGAGTGTCAGCGAGTGAAGGGGTCCGATGAGACCATTGCCTGCCGGGGTTGCGGGAAAGTCTGAAAGGGATACCGTGGCCCCCTGGCATTGCACAGGCAAGAGAAGGAACACGGGTGGGTTTTAGTCAGTAAGAGTCTGACACGCCCTCCCGCTCCACCCAGAGCGGGAGACGTCATTTGATGATTTCCCACCCAAAAAAAAAAAAAAAAAAAAGGACCCGACGGCTTACCTGGGAAAGTCTGGGTCCTGGCCTCAGAGTCTCTCGGGCCTCGACTAAGGGGGATCCTAAGCGCATGTTTGGAGAGGGGCCAGTTCCCACTTCGTTGGAAGACGGAGAAACTGGTCCTTATCAAGAAGCCGGGGCGCCCTGCCGACTCTCCGTCTGCTTATCGGCCCATCGTGCTGCTTGACGAAGTGGGCAAGCTCTTTGAAAGAGTCATTGCAGACCACCTCGTCGGGGGGCTGGTGCGGGTGGGGCTGGATTTGGCGGAGAGCCAGTATGGTTTCCGCAGGGGGCGCTCCACGGTGGATGCCATCATGCGCGTGCGAGCCCTCACACGGGCACCCCACGGGGTGGGGTCGTCTTGGCGGTGTCTCTAGACATCGCCAATGCCTTCAATACTCTGCCCTGGAGTTGCATCAGGGAGGCACTCCGGTATCATCGGATGCCGACCTACCTCTGTCGTTTGGTCGAGGCCTATCTGACGGACAGGGCCGTCATCTACCTCGGTCTCCAGGGAGAATGGAACCGGCAAGGGATGTCGGGTGGTGTCCCACAGGGATCGGTCCTGGGGCTGGGTCTGGCTGGGCTTGTCGTCGGGAATCCATTGGCGATTCCCGGCCACCGTAGGTAAGGGCTTGCGGACGGTGAGCAATGGGTAGCTCGCCGTTCGGTTAGGACCAGGCCCGGGTCAACGGCGCGTTGTGTTCCACGCGCGTCTCAAAGAAATGTCAGCGAATGAAGGGGTCCGATGGGACCATTGCCTGCCGGGGTTGCGGGAAAGTCCGAAAGGGATACCGTGGCCCCCTGGCATTGCACAGGCAACAGAAGGAACACGGGTGACTTTTATTAATTTCAGAAAAATCAATAATCAGCTAAGACTCAGAGCACGAAAGAGGGTTAATAAAGTATGTACATTTTTTTTTGTTTGTTTATTAATCACAAACAGTTTACATACACATGTTTAACTTTTAATTAAACATGCCACACAAACCATCGCGGATTTACCAGTACATCGTAATGAGTACGTTTAGGAATCATTGTACCATACAAACCAATATAAGCAAAAACAACACAGAATATAAAAGCACTATTCACAATATTCGCAAACTTCACCCAATCTTCACTGCTTGGTTTGATATCAACTGTTAGATCATCAAAATCCCACCGAGGAAACACTAAATACGTTCTATACTTATTTTCATACACAAAATCATTGATTCGTTTTACATAATTGTGTGGCGTTGATTTCAACTTACACATTGCAGCCAAAAAGAATGTGGAAAGAATGATGATAACAGACAAAACAACTGAGCCACGATAGTACAACAATAAGGTCGGTGGGAAGTGAGATTCCTTTGGTATATCGTGAGATAACTCCGTCAAGAAATAATAATGACCCAGTAAACTGAAGCAAATTACTGCTAGTCGTACTTTACGCCGCACATCCAAAAACAATGATAAAATACTGAGAACGGTTAAAACGATGGCAGGACAAATGACTGTCGCAGACAAGCCCACTGCTTCGCGCATCAAAAAAAAGGTAAACTTTGCCTGCCTTTTGGTACTTTTGTCCTCCACGCGCTTATAATCGTATAGGTACCATTCAGCGCTATTAGTTTCCATGACTATGAAATCATAGTTAATTGAAAAATTTCCTATTTCCTCTGACGATTCCTTTGCTACGATTTCAAGACTGCATTCTTGCACGTCGTATGGCCAGTTTGTGAGTTTGACTCTACACCAAGCCTCTAGCAGTATGAAATGTTTTCCGTGGACTTCTCCAGTGCTCTTTAAGTCAAAGCTGTAGTAGGCTAGGTCAGAGTAAAGGAAGTCCGAGGATTTGGATTCTTCAAAGAATGGTGTCCATAAAATTTTCGATACATCAGTCTTGTCGATGCCGTGATGCTTTTCGGGATCCCATTTCAGTCTTTCGTCTTTCCACTTGGTGCTCATCCACATTTGTATTGTCATCACTTCCTCTTTGCTATCGAAATTGAAGGTTTGTATGAAGCAGGTGACATTCACTGTTGTGCTCGCATTTGGTGCGTGGTGAGAGAAGTAGCCGCATTGTAGATATTCCAAGAGTTCTTTTTCCCAGATGATGTAGTCTGGCGTATTGTTAATAACACAGTTTTTGGCTAGAGTAATCTTCAGGAAGAGTATCAGTAAGGTATAAGTGAGCAGGGCCATGTTTCCCTCGATACTGTGGATTGTATCAGTCGGTAGAATGTTTTGTCATATTATACTGAAACGCCCACTGCGAATGTTTCGATAGCAGGTCTGATTGTAATCAGTATTGGCAATATGATATTCAATTCTATTAAAAATGACCGTCCAAAATATCTCTTAAATATCTAGACATCTTTCAACTGAAATTTATTTATTTATTTATATATACTTTATTGTACACCACAAAAACACATAACAAAAAGAAAAAAATTAACACTACAAAATATACAATGGGCGGCCTTATCGCTTTCCGCGATCTCTTCCAGGCAACCTTGGAATGAACAGTGATTTGCCTGGACATAAAATGGGGCTGTCGTTGGTGCAAATAAAAAGTATACAATATACTAGAATAGATACACAGATAAATACATATCCTAAATAATAGATACATAAATACATACATACTTACTAAATATATAAACAACGAAAATAAATGAAGACTATAGATAATTACAGTTACGAGAACAAGATCACAACGACAAGTAATGTTCCTTCACGAGTCTCTTAAATATTGGTAGCGATTGCGCGCGTTTAAATTATGACTATTGTAAATTAAAGACAGAATCTTTACTGAAACACTAAAATTCGGTATACCTATTGTAAAGTTAGTACCTTGATGCATCTCATCTTATATGCATGTATTTCTGTCACTATAAAACAATTTCGCCTTGTTTTTCTTTCTTTCACACTGCACCTGCGCATGTTTTGTTTTTCATATAAACTTAAACGTGCATCCGCACGGGGCGACCGGTCTCCACACTTTTGCTCGGAAAGGCGGCGCAGTATAAGCTGATTTCACAGCTGTCCGGGAGACCCGTACGGGTAGCGCCCGCAGTGCTCTGAAACGATTGTAAACCAGTAGTACGATACGTCGTACGGGCTCTACCCGGAGCGACCAATCCGCGTCACTGTGAAACAATGTTCTAGTGCCTCCCGTGTGTCTCCGTAACGGGAGCACGTATGGGTCTCCCGGACAGCTGTGAAACCAGCCTTAGCATTGGTGGCTATTTGTGGCACCAAGATAACTTTCATCACGGGCATGACTGCGGACGGCTTTAGAAATAGCGGAGAAGGAAAGGTAGATGTGCAATGTATGTACAAATATGAAATCAAATCATTTATTTGTTATTTGTACAAAACAGGTTGCACGCCTCGATACACTTAGGTACATTTTTTATATGCTTAGATACACCGGTACCTAATCAATCTAGCTAGCCTTTTCCCTACTATGTTGGGGTCAGCTTCCAGTCTAACCAGATGCTGCGTTTCTGACGACTTTAAATAAATGATACTTCCCTTTGCGAAATTTTCACCACACTCGATCCCCTGCGAGTACGGTAATTAACTTTCAAATTAAAAACATAGTGAATAAAATATACGGCGTGATGGCACTGAGTTTACTAATTAATTTCACGCCACATCTCTTTGGGGACCGGCAGAGAGATTAGTGCGTAATAAAAAGTAATGATAATTATTATTAAGGTTTTTCTGGTATGTTGATGAGGGTTAAGGGCTGTTTTTGAATAAAAAATAGAATACCTACATTAAATAAAAAAATGGATAAACTTTTTTTTTTTTTTCTTGTAGTCGGTAGGTCCCTGTCTACTTAAAAATCCGGTATTTTTAATAGAGTTGGATGTTTATTCTTTCTTCTTATTTATTTATTTATTTAACCATTTATGTACACACATAAATAAACAGACAAGATTAAAAGATCAGAAAAATACGTACAAAGGTAGGTAGGTAGGCTTCTTCTTTTCGTGTGGTTAGTAAACCAACCTGGTGTCCGAGTTTTAAAGCCGCCCATGGCCTCTGACTTGGCTTCACATGCCGTCGAGAAATATCTCTCAGGCATGCCGGTTTCCTCACGATGTTTTCCTTCACCGTTTTTTGAGCAAGTGATAATTATATAATACGCACATGAATCCAAAAAGTCAGAGGTGTGTGCCTTGGGTTCGAATTCGAGACCTACGACTTGTCAGTCTGACGGTCACACCACTAGGCTATCACTATCTGTCATCATCATCATCATCATTTCAGCCATGGGACGTCCACTGCTGAACATAGGCCTCCCCCAATGATTTCCAATTTGGCCGATTGGAAGCGACCTGCATCCAGCAGCTTCCTGCGACCTTTATTAGGTCGTCTGTCCACCTTGTGGGGGACGTCCTACCACTATATCACTATCTGTATTTATTTTATATTCTGTATTTGAATGGAAAAAAGATGACTTTTCTGAAGTCGGTTATAGGCTTGTGAGCCTATCACCGACTTCAGAAAAGTCATCTTTCATCTTTCAAGTCACCACGTGACTTCCAAAATTGTTCAACCGCCGGCGGACTGCAGTTAGTCCAATGTATATATGGGAAAAGCGCATCATGGTTTATTTTTTCATACGTATCTATTAGCAGTCACCACCCTTCTAGCCTCATCTTGCTATCAATAAATCCAGGAAAATATATTGTCAATCATAATTACTACCAACGTAAATTATCCGTATAATAATAATAATAAATTATCATTGACATAACGGTCCCGCATGACGGGAACCTCGTGATAGCGGAGAAAGATAAACAAATTAAGTATCTTGACCTGGCTCGCGAGGTTGTCGACATGTGGGATGTGGACTCAGCGATCATTGTGCCGATAGTCGTATCTGCCAATGGCTTAATTGCCTAGAGCCTCGACCAACACCTAAGGAGGCTCTCGTTGGGCAGCTGGATTAAGGGCTTGATCCAGAAAGCGGTACTTTTCAAGGATGCAATTGGCATTTTCTGTGACCTCTCAAAAGCGTTTGACTGACCGTTGACCACAATACACTGATTTGTAAATTTCACCACTACGGAATTAGTGGACAAACTGCTGATCTTGTTCTTTCCTATCCATCAAACAGGCAACAAAAAGTAAACGTTAATGGGGTGACGTCCTCGGGGTCTCTAGTTAAAATGGGCGTGCCTCAAGTTTCAATTCTTGGCCCTTTCTTATTTCTAGTCTATATAAATGACCTTCCTTATATGATGGCTAACTTATCGGATATAATTCTCTTTGATGACGACACTTCTCCAATTTTTTAAATAGATAGATAAGATACAGATGTCTTACATGTCAACGATAGTCCAGCTGTTCTTTTGAAATGGTTTGCAGCTAATAATCTTTTACTTAATGCGAACAAAACTAAATGTATTTGGTTCTCATTACCAAATGTACCTCAAGTGGGTCTAAATCTAAAACTTGATGGCAAACAACTAGATGCAATAACGAAAACTGTATTTTTAGGAATTACTTTAGATTCAAAATTGCAATGGGCGGACTCTTTCAGGTAGATTAAGTTCAGCTGCATATGCAGTAAGAAAAATAAGGCAGTTGACTAATATAGCCACATCTAGGTTAGTATACTTTGCTTATTTCCACAGTATTATGTCTTATGCCATTCTGCTGTGGGGATCGGCAGCTGACGTAGATTCAATTTTCATTTTACAAAAGAGAGCAATCCGCGCTATCTATAAAATGGGTCCTCGCGAATCCCTTCGAAACAAATTCAAAGAAATTGATATACTGACTCTGCCTTCTGTTTATATTTTAGAAAATATTTTGTATGTTCGCAAAAACTTAGGACTTTTCAAAATAAGAAGCGATTTCCATAATATAAATACACGTAATAGACATGACATTGTGATACCCGAATTTAGATTAACTAAAACAAGCAAGTCACTTCTTATAAGCAGTATCTGCTTTTATAACAAGTTGCCTGAGTCGGTTACAGAACTTAAGAAGATGATGGGAAGTTCAAAACCCACATTAAACGCGTTCTTAGGAAGAATGCTTAAAATTAAAGACTACGTTGAAGACAAGGAAGTTTGGCAATAATACTTCTGCACATGTGGCTTCCCTGGTAGCTCATTAACGGCAAATTATGTAAGTCTATTAACAGCTCCCAAATTACCATGTTTATATTTTTATTTTTACATTCTTCCTTGACATAATCACGCTATTATTTGACATTACATACCTAATTTAATTTCAGCTCTTTACTAGTGGCTTTTGTGGATATGATAATTATTCAGATTTGTTACAGCTGTAATAGAAATCACGTCATTTCGTTTAAAATATATTTTTATTTTTAATCATTTATCTATCTTTATATAGATTATTTTCTATTTTATTACCTGGTACTTGTTGAAAGACCTACACTGTCTTCCCATACCTAATAACACTGTTATTTGAAAATATTGTCAAAGCCAATTATTTTTAAAAGAGTAACCGTGGTGTTTTTGCCGGCTCTTCTCCATAGTAAACGACCAATTGGAACCGTGCACCTAGCTTCTGACGTTTCATAAGTGCCCATGTACTCGTAGGTTTATCCGAAATAAAATATTTTGAATTTGTTTTTTTTTTTAATTCATCACTTATTTTTCTGAATAAACTTGACTATGATTTACGGTTACGGAAATAATATCTTTGTAACCAGTCCAGTACAAAAAATATCTCAATAAAGTGAGTGACATTCGGTTTCGTCTCGCCTTTTTCAGCTTCAAGCATATCTCCGTAACCAGAAGGATCCTAGATACAGTTCAATATATATACTGTTAAGAATTCGGTCAGTCAGAAATATGAAGCTATTCTAGATGCCCATTCCAAAGCGTTGTAGGTACCAATGGAGAAGAACGGGCAAGAAACCCCACGGAAAATCTTAAAAAAAAAAAAAAACAAACCGCCTTCAAAAAACCTATAATAAAATTAAATAATTTTTTGGAGTCTTGTGTTTTATTAATATAGGTAGGTTATAGTATTATTTATAACTTTTTAGTGCTTTTAGGGTTTTTTGAAATCGGTTTGTTTTTTTTTGCAAAAAATGTTTTTATTTGTTAATTTTTAGTGAATATGAATTTTTATGAATATGTTGGCCTAGTGGCCTACCCATATTTTATAAAGCATCATTAAGATGCTTCTCGTACGAGAAAATGGCGTCGAACTGAAATTGAGAATGAAAAAGGAAAAAGATTAAAAGAAATTAGAGAAAGAAATGCTCAACGCATTTCGAATGAGAACCCTGACCAGCGCGAAAACAGATTGTCAAAGCAGACGACCTACATGTTACGTAGGTTGAATAAGGAAAGTCAAGAAGGTTATAATCGTCGTCTTAGTTTGATTCGTACTCGATTGGCCACTGAAAGCCAAGAAGATTACGATCATCGTATATCTTTAATTCGCCATCGATTAGCTAACGAGAGTCAAGAAGATTACGATCATCGTATATCTTTTATTTGCAATCGATTAGCTAGCGAGAGCCAAGAAGATTACGATCATCGTATATCTTTAATTCGCCATCGATTAGTTAACGAGAGTCAAGAAGATTACGATCATCGTATATCTTTTATTTGCAATCGATTAGCTAGCGAGAGTCAAGAACATTACGATCATCGTATATCTTTCATTCGCAATCGATGAGCTAACGAGAGTTAAGAAGATTACGATCATCGTATATCTTTAATTCGCAATCGATTAGCTAGCGAGAGAAAAGAAGATTACGATCATCGTATATCTTTCATTCGCAATCGATTAGCTAACGAGAGTCAAGAAGATTACGACCATCGTATATCTTTAATTCGCCATCGATTAGCTAACGAGAGTCAAGAAGATTACGATCATCGTATATCTTTTATTTGCAATCGATTAGCTAGCGAGAGTCAAGAAGATTACGATCATCGTATATCTTTCATTCGCAATCGATTAGCTAACGAGAGTTAAGAAGATTACGATCATCGTATATCTTTAATTCGCAATCGATTAGCTAGCGAGAGAAAAGAAGATTACGATCATCGTATATCTTTCATTCGGAATCGATTAGCTAACGAGAGTCAAGAAGATTACGACCATCGTATATCTTTCATTTGCAATCGATTAGCTAGCGAGAGAAAAGAAGATTACGATTATCGTATATCTTTCATTTGCAATCTATTAGCTAGCGAGAGCCAAAAAGATTGCGATCATCGTATATCTTTAATTCGCAATCAATTAGCTAACGAGAGTCAAGAAGATTACGATCATCGTATATCTTTAATTCGCAATCGATTAGCTAACGAGAGTCAAGAAGATTACGATCATCGTATATCTTTTATTTGCAATCGATTAGCTAGCGAGAGCTAAGAAGATTACGATCATCGTATATCTTTAATTCGCAATCGATTAGCTAACGAGAGTCAAGAAGATTACGATCATCGTATATCTTTAATTCGCAATCGATTAGCTAACGAGAGTCAAGAAGATTACGATCATCGTATATCTTTAATTCGCAATCGATTAGCTAGCGAGAGCCAAGAAGATTACGATCATCGTATATCTTTCATTCGCAATCGATTAGCTAACGAGAGTCAAGAAGGTTACGATCATCGTATATCTTTCATTTGCAATCGATTAGCGAACGAGAGCCAAGAAGATTACGATAATCGTATATCTTTAATTCGCAATCGATTAGCTAGCGAGAGTCAAGAAGATTACGATCATCGTATATCTTTCATTTGCAATCTATTAGCTAGCGAGAGCCAAAAAGATTGCGATCATCGTATATCTTTAATTCGCAATCGATTAGCTAACGAGAGTCAAGAAGATTACGATCATCGTATATCTTTAATTCGCAATCGATTAGCTAACGAGAGTCAAGAAGATTACGATCATCGTATATCTTTCATTCGCAATCGATTACCTAACGAGAGTCAAGAAGGTTACGATCATCGTATATCTTTCATTTGCAATCGATTAGCGAACGAGAGCCAAGAAGATTACGATAATCGTATATCTTTAATTCGCAATCGATTAGCTAGCGAGAGTCAAGAAGATTACGATCATCGTATATCTTTCATTTGCAATCTATTAGCTAACGAGAGTCAAGAAGATTACGATCATCGTATATCTTTAATTCGCAATCAATTAGCTAACGAGAGTCAAGAAGATTACGATCATCGTATATCTAACGAGAGATTACGATCATCGTATATCTTTCATTTGCAATCGATTAGCTAGCGAGAGCCAAGAAGATTACGATCATCGTATATCTTTAATTCGCAATCGATTAGCTAGCGAGAGTCAAGAAGATTACGATCATCGTATATCTTTCATTCGCAATCTATTAGCTAGCGAGAGCCAAAAAGATTACGATCATTATCTTTAATTCATAATCGATTAGCTAACGAGAGTCAAGAAGATTACTATCATCGTATATCTTTAATTCGCAATCAATTAGCTAACGAGAGTCAAGAAGATTACGATCATCGTATATCTTTAATTCGCAATCGATTAGCTAACGAGAGTCAAGAAGATTACGATCATCGTATATCTTTTATTTGCAATCGATTAGCTAGCGAGAGCTAAGAAGATTACGATCATCGTATATCTTTAATTCGCAATCGATTAGCTAACGAGAGTCAAGAAGATTACGATCATCGTATATCTTTAATTCGCAATCGATTAGCTAACGAGAGTCAAGAAGATTACGATCATCGTATATCTTTCATTCGCAATCGATTAGCTAACGAGAGTCAAGAAGGTTACGATCATCGTATATCTTTCATTTGCAATCGATTAGCTAACGAGAGCCAAGAAGATTACGATAATCGTATATCTTTAATTCGCAATCGATTAGCTAGCGAGAGTCAAGAAGATTACGATCATCGTATATCTTTCATTTGCAATCTATTAGCTAGCGAGAGCCAAAAAGATTGCGATCATCGTATATCTTTAATTCGCAATCGATTAGCTAACGAGAGCCAAGAAGATTACGATAATCGTATATCTTTAATTCGCAATCGATTAGCTAGCGAGAGTCAAGAAGATTACGATCATCGTATATCTTTCATTTGCAATCTATTAGCTAGCGAGAGCCAAAAAGATTGCGATCATCGTATATCTTTAATTTGCAATCGATTAGCTAGCGAGAGCTAAGAAGATTACGATCATCGTATATCTTTAATTCGCAATCGATTAGCTAGCGAGAGTCAAGAAGATTACGATCATCGTATATCTTTCATTTGCAATCTATTAGCTAGCGAGAGCCAAAAAGATTGCGATCATCGTATATCTTTAATTCGCAATCGATTAGCTAACGAGAGTCAAGAAGATTACGATCATCGTATATCTTTAATTCGCAATCGATTAGCTAACGAGAGTCAAGAAGATTACGATCATCGTATATCTTTCATTCGCAATCGATTAGCTAACGAGAGTCAAGAAGGTTACGATCATCGTATATCTTTCATTTGCAATCGATTAGCTAGCGAGAGTCAAGAAGATTACGATCATCGTATATCTTTCATTTGCAATCTATTAGCTAGCGAGAGCCAAAAAGATTGCGATCATCGTATATCTTTAATTCGCAATCGATTAGCTAACGAGAGTCAAGAAGATTACGATCATCGTATATCTTTAATTCGCAATCAATTAGCTAACGAGAGTCAAGAAGATTACGATCATCGTATATCTAACGAGAGATTACGATCATCGTATATCTTTCATTTGCAATCGATTAGCTAGCGAGAGCCAAGAAGATTACGATCATCGTATATCTTTAATTCGCAATCGATTAGCTAGCGAGAGCCAAGAAGATTACGATCATCGTATATATTTCATTCGCAATCGATTAGCTAACGAGAGTCAAGAAGATTACGATCATCGTATATCTTTCATTCGCAATCGATTAGCTAACGAGAGTCAAGAAGGTTACGATCATCGTATATCTTTCATTTGCAATCGATTAGCTAGCGAGAGTCAAGAAGATTACGATCATCGTATATCTTTCATTTGCAATCTATTAGCTAGCGAGAGCCAAAAAGATTGCGATCATCGTATATCTTTAATTCGCAATCGATTAGCTAACGAGAGTCAAGAAGATTACGATCATCGTATATCTTTAATTCGCAATCAATTAGCTAACGAGAGTCAAGAAGATTACGATCATCGTATATCTAACGAGAGATTACGATCATCGTATATCTTTCATTTGCAATCGATTAGCTAGCGAGAGCCAAGAAGATTACGATCATCGTATATCTTTAATTCGCAATCGATTAGCTAGCGAGAGCCAAGAAGATTACGATCATCGTATATATTTCATTCGCAATCGATTAGCTAACGAGAGTCAAGAAGGTTACGATCATCGTATATCATTCATTTGCAATCGATTAGCTAACGAGAGCCAAGAAGATTACGATAATCGTATATCTTTAATTCGCAATCGATTAGCTAGCGAGAGTCAAGAAAATTACGATCATCGTATATCTTTCATTTGCAATCTATTAGCTAGCGAGAGCCAAAAAGATTGCGATCATCGTATATCTTTAATTCGCAATCGATTAGCTAACGAGAGTCAAGAAGATTACGATCATCGTATATCTAACGAGAGATTACGATCATCGTATATCTTTCATTTGCAATCGATTAGCTAGCGAGAGCCAAGAAGATTACGATCATCGTATATCTTTAATTCGCAATCGATTAGCTAGCGAGAGCCAAGAAGATTACGATCATCATATATCTTTCATTCGCAATCGATTAGCTAACGAGAGTCAAGAAGATTACGATCATCGTATATCTTTCATTTGCAATCGATTAGCTAGCGAGAGAAAAGAAGATGACGATCATCGTATATCTTTCATTTGCAATCGATTAGCTAGCGAGAGAAAAGAAGATTACGATTATCGTATATCTTTCATTTGCAATCGATTAGCTAGCGAGAGCCAAGAAGATTACGATCATCGCATATTTTTCATTCGCAATCGATTAGCTAGCGAGAGCCAAGAAGATGACGATCATCGTATATCCTTAATTCGCAATCGATTAGTTAACGAGAGTTAAGAAGATTACGATTATCGTATGAGTTCCGGTGCCTGTCTCTTGGATTCATCATCAGATCTGATGGTAGAATGGTTTTTATTGAACGCAAATGCTTCACTTGTTGTAGAAAATACCAAAATCGCTGTACGTTTTCCTATAAAATTTGAAGAGTTCCCTCGATTTCACCAGGATTCCATCGCGAATGTTCGCGCATATCTCCGTCGCTTGCCAACCAATTTGAATAATTCTTTTTTTTTTTAAAGGGTATACTTCCCAAATGGTCCCATGAACATTTTATCGAAATCGGACAAGCAGTTTTTGAAAAATCAACCATTGCGTTTTTTATAAAAAAAATACAAAGATCTGAATTGAGAACCTCCTCCTTTTTTAGAAGTCGGTTAAAAAATAATAATCTTCTTCGTCTTTTTACACCCGGTAAAACTCAGTCTCTTTTAAATTCCATACTTTATGGTAAACAATAAAAGGGGTTTTCGTTGCTGGCATCCACGTTCATCGCTGCTTACAGGGTGCAACTATCAGCTACTATCTATAACAGATAACTATTAACCGTTTCACTCACACGTTTCGGACGCAAACAGTTGAGCTATCCCTAACCTCATTACACAATGAGTTAGACTACTATACACTTCAACATGAACTATTTACCCAATTATTTAAAGCAAATTATCTACGTTACTACTAATTACCCACAAATTTCACGCTCAGCAAGAATTTCGCGCAATTCCCGCTAATTCCCAACGCCATCAATTATCGTTAAAATCAAAGTGCGTAACGATATAAGCGATTATAAGACAAGACGTTCTCACTTGCTCTGATTAATTAGCACATTAGTGGAACATCACACGCCAGACATTCGTGTAACTAACTATTATTATTAGATGAAAGTATGTGTGTGGGACCGATCACAAGAAGTATCGTTTTATGGCGCGACTACACATTGATTGAGGATAAACTTTTGCGGTAAAAATAAACTATAAATACTATTGTAATTCGCATTTACTATTGTCCGCAGGAGAACCAAGGTAACCGACGTAGCCCGAAGAATTGCACATTGCTCGCAGAACAGATGGCCGATGGGGCCGCGTACCGGAAGACGTAGCGTTGGAAGCCCATAACTTGGACCGGTGACTTTGTGAAGGCCGCAGGAGTCCACTGGATGCGGAAGCACAGAACCGGTCTAAGTGATGTTGTTTTGAAGAGGCCTATGTCCAGCATTGGACGTTTTTCAGCTGAAATGATGACTAATGTAAATTAAACATAAACATTCGGTCGATGGTAAAGTTAGCACCTTGATGCATCTTTTTATAAACACGTATTTCTGTCACTATAGAACAATTTTTCCTTCTTGTTCTTTCTATCACACTGCACCTGAGCATGTTTTTTTTTCATATAAACTTTCTAAAAACGCGCATTCGCATGGGGCGACCGGTGTCCATGCTTCCGCGCAGAAATGCATTTTATTGAGTCTTAATTTAAGAGAAATCAATAATCAGCTAAGACTCAGAGCATGAAAGAGGGTTAATAAAGTATTAACATTATTTTAATAATCATTATTTACTTCGTAATGTATACGTTTAGGAATCATTGTGCCATACAAACCAATATAAGCAAAAACAACACAGAATATAATAGCACTATTCACAATGTTCGCAAACTTCACCCAATCTTCACTGCTTGGTTTGATATCAACTGTTACATCATCAAAATCCCACCGAGGAAACACTAAATACGTTCTATACTTATTTTCATACACAGAATCATTGATTCGTTTTACATAATTCTGTGGCGTTGATTTCAACTTACACATTGCAGCCAAAAAGAATGTGGAAAGAATGATGATAACAGACAAAACAACTGAGCCACGATAGTACAACAATAAGGTCGGTGGGAAGTGAGATTCCTTTGGTATATCGTGAGATAACTCCGTCAAGAAATAATAATGACCCAGTAAACTGAAGCAGATTACGGCTAGTCGTACTTTACGCCGCACATCCAAAAACAATGATAAAATACTGAGAACGGTTAAAACGATGGCAGGACAAATGACTGTCGCAGACAAGCCCACTGCTTCGCGCATCAATAAAAAGGTAAATTTTGCCTGCCTCTTGGTACTGTTGTCCTCCACGTGCTTATAATCGTATAGGTACCATTCAGCGCTATTAGTTTCCATGACTATGAAATCATAGTTAATTGTAAAGTTTGCTGTTAATTCCTCTGACGATTCCTTTGCTACGATTTCAAGACTGCATTCTTGCACGTCGTATGGCCAGTTTGTGAGTTTGACTCTACACCAAGCCTCTTGCAGCATGAAATGTTTGCCGTGGACTTCTCCAGTACTCTTTATGTCATAGTTGTAGAAGGCTAGGTAAGAGTGAAGGAAGTCCGAGGAGTTGGATTCTGCAAAGAATGGAGTCCATAAAAAGAAAATATTCGATACATCGGCCTCGACGATGCCGTGATGCTTTTCGGGATCCCATTTCAGTCTTTCGTCTTTCCACTTGGTACTCATCCACATTTGTATTGTCATCACTTCCTCTTTGCTATCAAAATTGAAGGTTTGCATGAAGCAAGTGACATTCACTGTTGTGCTCACATTTGGTGCATGGTGAGAGAAGTAGCCGCATTGTAAATATTCCAAGAGTTCTTTTTCCCAGGTGATGTATTCTGGCGTATTGTTAATAACACAGTTTTCGGCCAGAATAAAGTTCAGGAAGTGTAGCAGTAAGATATAGGTGAGCAGGGCCATGGTTCCCTCGATACTGTGGATTGTATCGGTCGGTAGAATGTGTTGTCATATTATACTGAAACGCCCACTGCGAATGTTTCTATAGAAGGACTGATTGTAATCAATATCGGCAATATAATATTCATATTCTATTAAAAGTTACCGTGCAAAATTTCAATATATTTATTAGACTTTAGACGATCATTAATTTATAAGATAAGTGTGTGTCTGAATAAGTGTCTAAAAATCAGTTTACACGTGAAATACTTTCTGCAATGGTTGCCGGCAGCTATTGCTGGAAGTAGTTAAGCAAATAATAGATTGATAAAGGGCAACGTTGCTCCAATTTCCACTTTCGATACTTATCGTAGTGGATATATTCCGTCTGGCTCTTGTACCTATATGGTCAAAACACTCAAATCAAAGTAGCAACATAGTTCCACATGGTCTTCGTGTTTTCTTATGGACGCTACTTCACTCCCGAACTCCTAAAATTAGAGCCTCATTGCATTTTTTGTTGCAGGCCTAAAACATAAAAATAATGAATAAGTCAGATAACATTTTTGAAGCTGATATACAGGTAATTTTTCCAAAGAATTCACGAATTTGAAAAAGAGATAAAAAGCGGTGTTTGGTCGCTCTTGTAGAAGCAACAAGCTTTAAGGCCGCTGTACACTCCTGTTCGAGTGCTCTCGCTAGGTCTCGCGAAAAAGTCTCGGCGAGGCTTCAGCCGGAGTGTGGCCATGTACCCTCTCGCCTAGTTTTGTTGAAGTTGTGAACCCCGAGAGGATTTACGCAAACATTGAAGTAGCTGCTACTGCAATAAATAGACACTAGAGTGTACAGTGACGCAATCGCAACAGCCGCGAGAGCCTTTGACTCGGGCACAAAAAACCGACATAGGGCGTAGAGCGAGAGAAGAACACCGAGGCACACCGAGGCGGGCCGTGTGCTCATCTACATTCTCGCACTCGGCCTGTTTCGGTGTGCCTCGGCTAGAGTGTACAGCCGCCATTAGAGCATCATTGAGCATCATCGATAGTCTCATTGATGCCGTGATGCTTTCCGGGATCCCAATTCAATCTTTCGTTTTTCCACTGGGTGCTCATCCACATTTGTATTGTTATCATTTCCCTTTCACTATTGAAGTTGAAGGCTTCCATTACCTAAGTGACATACACTATTGTTCTCTCACTTAGCCGCATTCTAGATCTTTCAAGAGTTATTTTTCCCAACAGATGTAGGTCTGGCATTTACATTGTCAATAACACAGTTTTGGCCAGAGTGTAGTTCAGGAAGTTGTAACGTTATGATGATGGAGGGCTGGAGGACTAATAACTGTGAGTCACACAATCAGAGAAATAATAGAAAATACAGAAAGGATAAAAGATACCAAGGATAGAAAAGATTTGAAGCTGACGGCAAACTGAAAAGTTACGACTAGCCGGAGAGTTAATTGTAACTCACACAATTAAAGAAATAATCCAAAATATATAAAGTATAAATAGGTGACTGACTCTGAGCGCCCCGAGCTGCGCGAAACTGAAGCTGACCTGAAGCTCCTACTCATAGTAACCTTTTTATCCTTTCTGTCTTCAGTCTTTGTGTGACTTACTATAAGCCCTTCGGCTAGTCATAGCGTTACAAAGTGTAGAAGTAAGATATAAGTGAGCAGAGCCATGGTTTCCCGTATAATGCGTACTGTATCAGTAGTTCGATTTTTTGGTCATATTATACGGAAACGCCCTCCAAAATTATAACTAGTTTCGATAGTGAACGTTATCAATTTGCGCCAAATTGGTATGGTAGGAAAATTAATATTATCGCCTCTATCACAGCAAAACATTTAAAGAAGGTACTTAAACTATAATAGTTTTGATGGTACGGATCCTTTAGTGTGTGAGTCTTTCTCACACTTTATTGTAACTTCAGTAATTGATATTCGCATAACTAGCTACACGGAACCTCTAATTTGCAAGTATATTTGCAAAAATCACCTCCTTAAAAATCTCGACAATATTATCTTCCATGTTATCAATAAGTATCACCAAAAAAGTCCAAAACTCAACACTAATTATGCTAAAGGGTTAAACGTACCGCAAAAAGTAGGCCCAAATGAACCGCATTGGGTTGACAAAACGGGACTTGGAATTAAATTACTGTCTCTGAGGTGGGGTGCGTGCCACCGGGTAATATGTTGGTCGCAAGCTTTTTTAATTTAAAAAGTTCATTACGGTGATCAATGAATGGATGCAGGTTTAATAGATGTGTTAAGAAATGTAATAGAACTTTGTGTGGCTCTAAAATGTAGGTAAGCAAGACACGTAGGTTAGGCGAAGTGATGGGTGGAGCAGAGCTCTTATTGAATGGTTCCCGAAGATAGACTAACAGCATGGATGGGTGGATGACACTCAGAAGATCGAGGGTAAGGCCTTGTTGAGACTAGCTCAGACCAGGGAAGCATCGTACAAAAGAAAGGAGACTTAAACTCATGATGAGTATAAAATGAAGATGATAAACCATAAAAAAAAAAAACATTATTTTACACGTTGTACGTTATACAGTTGGTGGCGTCTCCTTTTAAGCATAAAAATGCCTGTGCCCGGACGCGCCGCTCTTTTATATCATGCAATTTATTAATGTAAACATGTAACGAAACAAAGTTTTATAAATTAATTATTTTTAGATATTATAACTAGTCTGTCGGTATATGTGTGTGTAAATTTAAGCGTGCATGCGAATGTGTGCATGTGTATGTGTGCGTGCGTGTGCATGTGTGCGTGTGTGTAGTTATTTTATGCGGAATCAGTTTTACCTTATATTTAATAGAAGATTTTCTACTTCATCATAGCTTAAATTATCTATCCACTTAATCAGTAACAATTTGCATTCTTTATACGGTTTAGTATGTATATCTATTGGTTTATTTATTTTATTATTTATGAAAGACGAGCGTTTTTCATACTGGTTATTTGCAAATTCTGTTTTTCACCAAACCATTGTTCAAACAAATTTACATGTTTTAAGATAGTACTCCTGCCATATCTAGTAAAACATTGTATCCTTTAAAAAAAAACATAAATTTGCATGGCACACCTCTAGCCGATTTCTGTTGTTTGTAATTTTTTTGTTTACCTACGTCTCTTTTTCAGCTTATGTCATTTAACCTCTCGTTATTAATTAAGAAGCCTGGGCTTTGATACTGAGTTTTAGGACATTTTAATACCCAGGCCTATTAATAAGTTAATATGGAATTATGGCTTGGTTCATAAGGGATTGGCAGAATGTGAACTCTCTATGTCATGACTCTTTAGATAATTTTGGAACGAAGTTGCGGTAGGAGCTATTTGGTAGAAATCAGAAAGAAAAGTGTTATGCCCCTTCCATGCGACTTTCTCTCTCTCTGTCTCTGTATTTTATATAAGAGTGTGTGTGTTCGTGCGAGTATCACGTAAGGAACTTCGTTCATACTGGGGGCGCCCGAGCGCATATGTTTATTATTTAAGTTACTTTCTTCCCCTCATTATCATAGCCATCCCCTCAGCCCGTAAACATTGTAGTTGATTACATATATAAGACACTTGTAATTGTATCCTACTTCATATACTCAATCAATTATTCTATTGACTAAGTATTATTAGTTTATTTTACAAACAACATAATGTTCTTAGCTATCTGCTGCACTGCAAATATCAGCTAAACTTATATTCTCAACAGCATATTCCTGTCAGACTCTTTGCAGGAGCCCCTGCGTTTCAATATCTATTCTGCTTACCGCATTAAGAAACACCATCCTAATAGACCATAATTATTTTCTAGTCCCAGGTTGTAATCAAACAATTTTGTTTAGCGAAGTGCGTAGGAGTGCGTAATAAAAGTTTGTAACCGTCCAGGGTCACTACTAAGTTATTCCATTAAAAGTTTCGCGTAAAATTATGTACGTAATTTATGCGGCTTTGTTACGCGCTAAACAGTGAAGTGTTAACGATTTTATAAATTTTTAGGGCCTACAATGTTGGTGTCACAGGTGTTCTGGGAAGGGAAAAGTTGGGTTTTGTTATGGGTCAAAATAGTTATACAGCTATTGAGGGTACAAAATAACCTGAACAAAATATAGATCATAATACGTTTGCAAGTTAGGGTTATTATATTCAAACGCATTTACATATTAAGTTTGTGACTTCCGCAAAGTGATTAATAATGGAGAGATACTAACATTGATCGAATTATGTTAATTATAGCCAAGCCATGACGTAGAATGATGTGGTTTATTATTAATAATTGTGATCACAAGCTTGAGCTCAATTGACACAACCAGTTGAGCTACTAGCTGGTATTTCAACTCGGCTTCGCCATTGACCGAGAATTATATTCGCGCATAAAACATTTTTGTACAGCCGATCCTGATTAGAGGTTTGTGCATGTATTTCGATCTGTAAACGAAATCCTAGGATGTGATACTAACATTATCGTTAATAACTTTTACTAACTGAACGTCATCTCATATAACACCATGCCAAAGCTTACACTTAATATCTCCGGCAAAACAAATCTTATGCTCCATAGCACATTGTTTTAACGAAAGAACGCTGAAACAAACTGACAGCCACATTTCCACGCTACGTTAGTTCCGACAGTTAGAAATAGGATCTGTGTCACGGAGTAGATAGGCAACAGAGGCAATGCATGTTTCTTTTTTAAGTTATTAAGGGGTAATAAACATATATAATATACTAGTGTTAGGTTTTGATTTATAAGTGGATTATTTGACGCAATTTACTATAATATTTTTAATCTATTTTTGTATTCGATTATTTGTAATCGACTAATTGTGCTGGCAACACCGAAACGACTCTATTCTCTTTGGGGGTTCAGTGGAAGGTAGTGGCGGGGGATGGATTTGAGATTCATTCTTGTTCGTTGTCGCATCGAGGTCGGACGCACAATTGGTTCCTTACATTTTTGGTCTATCTGGATAAATATAATAAGATAACAGAGTTGTTGTATTAACAAAATAATAAATATATTTACTGGAGTGAAGCAGTTTTATTACAATTCAGAAGTGGTAAGTACACGCCTAAATTTATACATTACAAGTGCTTCAAAATAGTTTTCTGCACGTGTTTAACTTTAACCCGGTGATTAGTATTAATTAAATCCACGTTTAATTAATGTGTTTGTGACAGTAATAAAATTCGAGGGTAGGACAGAAAAATAAGTTTTTTGTTGTGGATTTAGCATTCTTATCCCTTGCGTGGGGTTTATAAAGGGGGAGTCAAATTTTGGTTATTTATGAGCTCAGACGCACCGTTTCTGAGATATTTTCGAAATACCCTGGAAAACTTTTCACAACGTTTTTGTGTAGCTTTATTTAGTTTATCAATTCTAAACCATTTTTTTATTTTCTGTTTTATGGACTTCGTACCATGCCACGAGATGAAGGCACTAGCTCACGGCGTCTATGAACGACAATGAGGGGTCAATTGCGCCACATAGCTGAACCAAGGTCGAGAGCGCGTAGCGGTGGCAGTGCGAGGGGTCGTCGAAGTCGAAGTATTCGCCGGAGCGGTACTTCCTTCAGTCTACGCGAGAAAGAGAAGGAGCTAGAACGAAAGCGAGAGCGTCTCAAAATTTTGGAAAACGAGGTGAGCAGAGCACGTAGTCGTTTATCGTCAAAGCGCCGTCATAGTCCGCGTTCTCGAGAATCTTCAGTGCATTGCGAAAACTATGTGAAGCGAAGTCGTCGTCGTATGCATAGTCGTGACGGTAACAATTATGATAATTTTTCTAAAAAGGTGGAACAACCTGAAAGACCAAGTGATGTTTCCTTTAGTAGCAAAGATATAGTTCATTTGTTAAGTTCTATTAAACAACTTGCGTCCCAGACATCAACAACTGCACCAATGAACCGAAGTAACGATTCTAAAAACATTTTGGCTGAGTTTGACCCTTCGTTGAAAAATCAACGCATTGACGTATGGATACGAAAGGTTAACGAGTGTGCTTCTGTTTATGGATGGGACGAAAGAACAACTATTCATCACGCGATGCAAAAACTCCAGGGGTTGGCCAAAACCTGGTACGAAAGTTTAAGTTCTGTTTTGTTTTCATGGCCTGAGTGGCAAGAAAAATTACTGAGTGCATTTCCATTCGAACAAAATTATGGCTAAACCCTGGAGGAGATGCTAAATCGAAAAAGTAGATACAATGAACCCATTGAAAACTATTTTTATGACAAACTAAGGTAAACGCAGCTATTAACGACCCATCGAAAATCTGTAGTTATTACCGACCTATAAAAGTAATTCGAAATCTTTACGTTTCCAGAACTATTCTAGCTATAGGTAGGCAAAGTTACACACGCGTTTATTCCTTGAGCATCGTATACTTTTACGTTAGTGTGAGTTATCTGTGCAAAAAAGAGATAAAATACGTCAGTTACTGCGGGGCAGCGTGGACGCACTACGTTTCGTACTGTTCCCTTGTTCCTTCAAGTAAGTACGTGACTTTTCTATTTAAGACATTTATACAAACAAATGACGTTTATACTTTAACTTATATTACTAAATGTATTCATATAAGTGTCAACTCTTGATTTCTTACGAAATTTTATTAATATAAAGTAATTTGAAACGATAAAACTTTAAATTAAAATGTGATGGTGTTAGCTTCATCAGTTTTAGTCGTGGCAGCTATCAACGACCCATAAGTCGGCAATGGCAGCAACGTAACTTTTCGTTTTATTTTTCTTTTATGTTATTATATCACACTAACACAAGTATTTTTATGGACTAGTTTAAATCTAAGCTATCAGTCTTTATAAAAATCTATTAGCGACTAAACTTTTTTGTCTAGTTTTTACCTTTTAGCGTTGTCAATTTAATCAAAGTTATGATATTTTTCGAGGATCGATATTGAATAGTTACAGTAATAAATCATTGTTTTTGTGTTTAAAACAGTGTGCATTTGTTCATATTTTTTGTGACATTAATCAATTATAATCTATTTTATAGTCTGAAGGCCAATTGAATTAAAATAACCATTTTTTTATGAGTCGGTAATACAATATATTTTTATACTTACATACTTTATTACCGACCCATGAGGGTCGGCAATACCAACAATAAGAAGCTATTACCGATCGTATATAGATTATTTAGTTTCTCACCTACTTTTATGACATAATAGGTACCTATTAATAAATGCTACTTCTTAGCTAAAGCAACATAAAACATACAATTATATTTTTTTCCAGAAGTATCGAGCCACAAAAGCGGCGAAAAGTATACAGTAAAACACAACTCGCCGAAGCAATCAAAGCACTTAATGACGGTACAAGTGTATCCAACTTATAAAAAGTTATTCGAATATTGGAAGAAAATTACCCCCGAAAACGCCATAATCAAGAGAGTGGAAGTATTCTGCTGTTAGGGGAATCAACACTAAATAACAATTTTTTGAATGAAACGCCAGATATATCTGAGACTATCCTAAATTTTGATATAGTTGCTGAGAGTAATCTAATACTGCCAATAAGGTTCAGAAGTATTGGGAGAAGAGGCATCCAACTTATTCTTGTTTATTGAAAAACCGCTACCCTCGTCACCTACTGTAAACTTATTAACTGTACAAGATGAGTTCAACCAGTTTCTGCAGACATCTACTCCTCAACAAGATAATATACTTCTACCATCTACTAACGAGTTAACACCCTTGTCCACTTCGATTCTTGCACCAGAAAATAATAATTTAATTGAAATAACCGCAGAGCCGCTACAAACACTTCGATTGGATCGGGGATAGCTGCATAAAAATCGTTAATAGCTTCACAGCCGTTTTTATGGGTCGGTAATTGCAACAATCGACTAAGTCACATTATAAATTATTTTTTACAAGATAATCCTTTATTTAAATGTATTTGATTCAGTAAATACATTTTTTAAACATAACACTAGCATATAAAATTAAACTTTAAATCTTTAGAGGAACAAGTATACTAAAAAAATATAGTTGATTTTAAAATTGCCTTAGGGGGGTCGTTAATACCTGCGTTTACCTTAGCTCTTTTAAATCAGTGTGATATTTATGACAAACGCGCGGTTGACTGCATTATTTATGGAATTAGTGATAAATCGGTGAAATCTGGGGCCTTGGCACTAAGGTGCCGTCATCCTGATCAGTTACTGCAGTATCTATTGAGTAGTAAGGTAAGGAGAGTACTAATGTGGGCGAACGCGTAGCTAATTCTCGGTTTAAATCGGAGAACGATTCAGATGTAGCAAATGTTAAGCCCACAACCAAAACCAATTCCTCATTCTACCATTGTTTCAATTGCAAGGCAAAGGGACATGTTTTTTCTAGATGTCCAGAGCCCCTCATAACGTGTACCAAGTGTAATAAAATTGATCATACTGCTGACAAATGTTATTCAAATTCCGAAAAGAAAGAAGAAGAAAAGTTGGCAAAATTCAGTGGGGTTTAAATAATAACGTAAAAAAAAAAAAAAAAAAAATATGTTTACTCTGCACAAACAAAACGTACATTCCATATCGCGTAGTTGCTTCACTCGGAAATGATCGATATGAGTTAACCGCGATTCCCGGATTAAGTACCAACAAAAACAAACGCAAGACGTTTTTAGTAGCTGCTAAAAGAATGTTGCCATGGGTTCATGTAGCTGCTTTAGAGCTTAATGAAAGTAGTACTGATTTTACTGATGATGATGAAATTGATAATTATAAAGAAAATTAATTAGGAACAATAAATTTACATGATTTTGGTAGGATGATGTAGCAAGTTATTTGAACCATGAGTGATCTGTGAGTTGTTTACGTGATATGAACAAAAAAAAAAAAAGGTCTCATAAAGTTATATAAATTAGTTATTGTATGATATAACATGTGTGAATTTTCTGATTGTTTTAAAATAAAAAGGAATTAAAAATTAAGAAGAGATTGATTAACTGTTTACTTTCTTATTTTTGTGATGTATATGGTATCGATGAAAATGTATGTGAAGAACTCCAAAAGTTGGAGACGTATGGAGAGGCTCCAAAAGTTGGAGAAGCTTAGGGAACTTCAAAAGTTGGAGACGTATGGGGAGACTCCAAAAGTTGGAGAAGCTTAGGGAACTCCAAAACTTGGAGACGTATGGGGAGACTCCAAAAGTTGGAGAAGCTTAGGGAACTCCAAAAGTTGGAGACGTATGGGGAGACTCCAAAAGTTGGAGAAGCTTAGGGAACTCCAAAACTTGGAGACGTATGGGGAGACTCCAAAAGTTGGAGAAGCTTAGGGAACTCCAAAACTTGGAGACGTATGGGGAGACTCCAAAAGTTGGAGAAGCTTAGGGAACTCCAAAACTTGGAGACGTATGGGGAGACTCCAAAAGTTGGAGAAGCTTAGGGAACTCCAAAACTTGGAGACGTATGGGGAGACTCCTAAAGTTGGAGAAGCTTAGGGAACTCCAAAACTTGGAGACGTATGGGGAGACTCCAAAAGTTGGAGAAGCTTAGGGAACTCCAAAACTTGGAGACGTATGGGGAGACTCCAAAAGTTGGAGAAGCTTAGGGAACTCCAAAAGTTGGAGACGTATGGGGAGACTCCAAAAGTTGGAGAAGCTTAGGGAACTCCAAAAGTTGGAGACGCATGGGGGACTCCAAAAGTGGAGAAGCTCAGGGAACTCCAAAAGTTGGAGAACTCTAAAATGTGGCAACGTATGGGGAACCTACACAAGTTGAGGAAATTTGAGAAATTCCAAAAGTTCAGAATATATATTTTTCCTTTTTTAAACGTTTTGTATTAACATATTGCCCTTTTGATTATGTATTTATAGTGTGCAATTAAATTATATTATTATGTACAGAGCCGAGTGTTAGGTTTTAGTCTTTACTTGATACCGTGTATGAGGACATACACGTTGTCAGGATGGACGAGTGTTAGGTTTTGATTTATAAGTGGATTATTTGACGCAATTTACTATAATATTTTTAATCTATTTTTGTATTCGATTATTTGTAATCGACTAATTGTGCTGGCAACACCGAAACGACTCTATTCTCTTTGGGGGTTCAGTGGAAGGTAGTGGCGGGGGATGGATTTGAGATTCATTCTTGTTCGTTGTCGCATCGAGGTCGGACGCACAATTGGTTCCTTACATTTTTGGTCTATCTGGATAAATATAATAAGATAACAGAGTTGTTGTATTAACAAAATAATAAATATATTTACTGGAGTGAAGCAGTTTTATTACACTAGATGCGCATGTTTTTGTAACCGCAAACGTAAGTTGGTCGATAATTACTCGTTAACTTGTAAAGCCTACTTAGCTGTGATAGTTTTCCTTTTAATTTACTGCCGACACTTGACTCTAACAAAAATTAGCACTTTAAAGCTTAATATTTCGCAAAGGAATCCCTGAATCCATAAACGGTTCTGAAAAGCTCCCAATATTTTTGAACGACCTTTCCAACGACATCCCACGTCATGTTGATAGGCCTACAGTGTCCTCTCATTACACATAAACACTGTAACTTGAAAAGATTGTAAATACCATTTACTTTTAAAAGAGTAACCGTGGAGTTTCTTGCCGGCTCTTCTCCATAGGAAACGACCAATTGGAACCGTGCACCTAGCTTCTGACGTTTCATAAGTGCCCTTGTAGGTTTATGTGAAATAAAAATATTTTGAATTTTGAATTTTTTTGAATGGATAGTTGAGGAAAAAAAATCCCCACTATACTTAGTCTGGCCATAAATACTGTTACAATTAAAAATAAGAAAGATATTACATTTGAATTTGGAATCTGTCATTTTTATACGATTGTTCATTGAGTTTTCTAATTTTGTCGCCAATACATTGTACAATATTTTGCGATATTAAAATGGAGTGGGGTGATAAAGAGAACCGAATCGCTGTGATTGCATTACACAAAGTTGGTATGGAACCAAATGCAATTTTTAAAAGTCTCCATACGATTGGTATTAGTCAAATATTTATGTACTGGGCTATTAATAGGTAGAATGAGACCTCCTCTGTTTGTGACAGAAAAAGATCTGGCCGTCCACGTAGTGTTCGTACGAAAAAGGTGGTCAAAGCAGTAAGGGAAAGAATTCTAAGAAATCCTGTCCGAAAGCAAAAGATTTTATCTCGAGAGATGAAGATAGCACCCAGAACCATGTCGCATATTTTAAAAGATGACTTAGGACTTGCAGCCTATAAGAAACGCACTAGTCATTTTTTAACAGATAATTTAAAAAAGAATAGGGTGGTAAAATCGAAACAACTACTGAAGCGGTACGCAAAGGGAGGTCACAGAAAATTTTTGTTTACGGATGAGAAAATCTTTACAATTGAGCAACATTTTAACAAACAAAATGACCGTATTTATGCTCAAAGCACTAAGGAAGCTTCCTAATTAGTCGACAGATTGCAACGTAGGTATTATCCGACTTCAGTGATGGTTTGGTGGGGTGTTAGCTATGAAGGAGTGACAGAGCCATATTTTTGTGAAAAAGGTATCAAAACATCGGCACAAGTGTATCAAGATACCATTCTTAAGAAGGTAGTTAAGCCCCTTAACAACACCATATTCAATAACCAAGTATGGTCCTTCCAACAAGACCCGACGCCGGGTCATAAAGCTCGGTCCACGTAGTCTTGGTTGGAAGTCAACGTTTCAGACTTTATCAGAGCTGAAGACCGGCCGTCGTCTAGTCCCGATTTTAATCCACTGGATTATTATTTATGGTCAGTTTTAGAGAGTACGACTGGTTCTAAACGCCATGATAATTTGGAGTCCCTAATACAATCCATACGATTGGCAATGAAGAATTTTCCCCTGGAAATAGTGCGTGCTTCTATTGATAACTGGCCTCAACGTTTAAAGGACTGTATTGCAGCCAATGGAGACCACTTCGAATAAGCTTTTTATATTTTAAATTGTTTTATACTTATGTATTAAACTAACACACTGTAAAAGTAATAAATATTATTTGCAATAAAAAAAAAAAATCTTCGTGACAATATTTATGGCAAGACTAGGTACATACGTGTACGGAGGTATAACCTATTTTACCACTTTTTCGGCGTGATTAATATTTATACCCATGCCAAATTAAAGCTTTCTAGTACATAGAGTCTGAGTTAAGCCGCGGACGGACAGACGGACAGACAGGCGGACATGGTGAAACTATAAGGGTTGCTTGTTTACTACGGAGCCCTAAAAAGGATATAGATCGGTTCACAAATATTATCAGCCGTAGCCTTCCAAAAGGCAGCCGGAAGACCGTCCAACGTTTTTAACTCATTTCAGCCAAAAGACGTCCACTGTTGGACATAAGCCTCCAAGAACCCAAGCACCATCACTTCAACCGATTTTGTGCCTTCCCGCATACCGGAAAACGTAGCGTTGGAAGGCCTCTCACAAAATGGACCGATAACCATGTAAAGCTGGATTTTTGATTGATCGATATGTAAATTACTAACCAAACTACCGTTCTCTGCGCACTGCTGCGGGGACCCCATGTGGTGAGAATTGGTGATACGGATTCAAATACGGACAAAAAAAAGTCCGAAAACATATTGCAGACAACATCAGGATCACTTGATTTGACATTCAGGAACCGCATCACGGACGGGATGCCTGATTTACTTTTACGGTTAGGACCAATATAGGACCAAAAATGCTTTATGTTACTAGAGAGACTATCTTCAACCGAGTTAATATAACTGGAATAACAGGTTTTACACATATGTTTGAAGATAGACCTACATTCGGAGAATTTATTATAGTTTTTGGCGTTGCTGTATTTATTGAACTTTATCCAAAGACGTTGTTTCTTTTTAATTATTTTAACTAATTGTGGCGTAAACCAGATTGGGAAGTCAAGTGATCTAGTCCTTGCAGAAGGGACTAGTAGGCTAATTATGTCACTCAACATACTATAGAAAGCCTCCACGGCTTCTTCCGATGATATATTGTCGAACAGCGTGGACCAATTGACCTCGTCCATGTGTTCGTTGATGAGATCGTAATTAGCTTTACGGAAATTATATTTATTAATTGGTTTTCTCTTCATCATTCGTGTAAATAGGCTAACAGGCCATGCATATCATGCTTTGTAATAGCGTGATAGCCTTGCGTCTCAGATTACTGGACCGTTAATGCGTTGGTCTACTATTTCACCTGGATATTGGCAATCTATTATTCATGCAACTTCTTTGAGATGGTTTAGTGGCTGAGTTACAATACTTAACTGATTGTCCTTTGAACCTCAAAGCGATCCAGCTTATTGTCGTCATTAGTAACACCAAAGGTATTGATCCGAAACACTGGTAATTAATCTTAAGCCCTCAATGCTTATGAATTATTATATGACATGACTCTTACTAATTAAATGACACTGCATGGAATATCGTCATATTAAAATACTGCAGTAAATTATGCGAGAATTATGAGAGCAGCGGTGGCCCAGTGGTGGCGGCCCCGACTTACAAACAGTAAATCGTGGGTTCGAACCCAGACAGGCGAATTACTTTGTGTAAATTATTTCATCACCACTGCTCTCAAAACGGTGAAGGAAAACATCGTGAGGAAACCGGCTTGTTCTAGAACCAAAAATTCGAAGCCATGTGACATCTACCAATCCGCACTGGGCACGCGTGGTGGATTATAGCCCACTCCCTCTCATTGAGAGGCCGTGTCCCTGCAGTGGGAACGTTATATGCTGATCATGATGATGATGAGTAAATAATAGCTTGTCCACTCTGAAATGACGCGCCCCTCTATCGCATTTACATACACGACATTGCGGATTCCTATAGGCAATGCGGTAGTGGGGCGCGTCATTTCAGAGTGGACAAGCTTTATTAGATATAATATTATGAGCATTCTGTTAACTCACTACTCTGTGACCAGTCAAAGGGGTGATGAGTGTACTAAATGATGTATCCCATGTAGTCACTCGTTTTACATGGATAGGCTATGTGCCTTTTTGGGATCACATCCCGTAATTAGCGTTTTTATTTTGTCAGTAATTCCTGAGCCATGTTAAGGATTGTGGTCATTGTCTACACTAATACAAGGTGGGCAAAAATATTGTCATAATATGAATTGGCTGCCACTTTGTTGAAAATGACAAAAAAAATTGGGCCCTGTTTTCACGGAAAGGTGAAAAATTGATGACGTTAAGTCAATAAAGTTATATCAGTCAAACGAACACCTTTTTTGTGTGGGAAATTATCAAATAACTTCTCCCGTTCTGGGCGAAGCAGGAGGAGTGTCAGACTCTTACTACTAACTAAAACTCACCCGTGTTCCTGCAGTTGCCTATACGTTGCCAGGGGCCACTGTATCCCTTTCGGACTTTCCCGCGACCCCAGCAGGCATCTCTGTGAGGCGCGCGTGGTACACAACGCGCCGTCGAACCGGCCTGGTCCTTATCGGACAGCAAGCTACCAATTGCTCACCATCCGCAAGCCCGCGCCTATGGTGGTCGGGAATCGGCCTGCGATTTCCGATGCTCAGGGCGTCTCCTGCGGTGGCTAGGGGCGTGAGGGTGCGAAATTTGCCTCTCCCTCACGCGTTCCGCCTCCTCCTTCGTGAGCATTTCTGCTTCGCAGAAGGAGTACCATGGCCTGGACCAGGGCCGGACGCGAGAGATCATCACCAGCGATCGCCTCCACGAGGACACGGTGTTGCTCTGCCCAAGCCGGGCAGACCTCCAACGAATGCTCCACCGTGTCCTTCGGGCGATTCACGCACTGATGATACCCGGGCGTTTCGTCCCGCCTTATCCAGAATGTCAAATGAACACCTTCCGAGTTGATGCACATTTGTGCTTGTTTAACGGCCTTTTGAATTAACCTGGCTCCAATTTGGTTATTTCTTGTTCAATGTTGGCTTTCAATACTTGCAAGGTTTGTGGTTTATGTTGGTAAACGTGAGATTTCAAGAAGAAGTCTGGCACCCTCAGATTCAGATGTGTATGGCTCTATTGCATTGTCAACTAATGCTTTTACTTTCACTTAATATGTGATACCTTTTTGAGTGTTTAGAGAATCTAAGCAACACAAGGAATTTGTGGTAATTGCAATCAAAGTAGGTAAATTATGTATGTCATGATAATGAAAATATCCTGAATTGTTTAATGATCTTCTCTTTTAAAGAAATATGAGAAAAAATGAAGAAGAGAAATATCAAAACATCATGTCTACGCAGAAGAAGAAATGCCACTGATTCTGCGACCACTTACTGGGCTCAACCAATGTAAAAACATCGAAGAATAGTACTATCGACACAAGAAGAAAAAGAAGATGCGAAATATCAAAACATCATGTCTATGTATTCCCCAACGTGACGCTTAAGACCAAAAACCAACCGAAGACAGGCGAAATATCACAACACTTGAAGCTACTGCAACTTCTTCTAACCTAATTAATATTATAAATTCGAAAGTGAGTTTGTTTGTTTGTTACGCTAAAACGGCTGATCGGATTTGGATCAAATTTGGCACATGTGTAGACCAGGACCTGGGTTAGGACATAGGATCCTTTCTATCCTGATTTTCCTACAGGCTCGAGATTTGCGGATAAAACCGTGGCGCGCAGCTAGTCATCAATAAATTGTAATAAAAATGTTTACATTTTATTGAGATAAAGTATCACGATTAAGAGGGAATGATGCCAACGTTATCAGAAACTTGTTCTAACCTAAACTATTAAATGAAAACATTGTCTCACTATAAATAAGGTTAAAAATTGCGTGGTACGGGTCATTGAAATGGCATCCACCTTGCCCATAGAGCATTTTGCAAAGAAGTTGAAATAAGTATTTCATTTAAAATCTTCGCTATAAAGCACTTCAGAATATTATAATATCAGCGGCATGTTTTGAAAATGTAGGTAGGTACTGCCAATACTAATTGTTATTGATATGTATGGAGTCGCTATGAAACTTTTAAGTGTTGCAATAGGCCTTGTTTTAAATCTCTCTCTCGTTCGTTTATCTCGCACGAGTTCGCAGAGAGCTTTGCAAAATTTCGCATTGTTGCATAACTTTTTAATTGGTCGAGATTTTTTATTCATATTCTTTATAGCACCTCTTTAGGTCATGAACTATCCGAATATCAAAAAAAAAAAATCGCTGTTAAAAAGTATATACTATTAAAGTACCTGGGTGACCTCTGGTGATAATAGAGAATGCTCATTTAATAATACTTACTAATTCCGTGCTGCCATGTCATTATTTGGGCTACCGATCTCTGCTCGCATGAAAATACGGAGATAACGAATTTTCCCACATAAGAGACCTAGCTAGATCGATGTTTCGCCCCCGTAAACCCCTATATTGCAACTTTCATCGAAATCTTTAGAGCCGTTTTCGAGAACGTGATTCGCTACGTTCTCGAAAACGGTTCATTTGTTTTACAAATATATATATATATACATATATATATATAATATCCAAGGTTGCCTGGAAGAGATCGCGGAAAGCGATAAGGCCACCCATTGTATATATTTTTCTTTTTGTTATGTGTTTTCGTGGTGTACAATAAAGTATTTATAAATAAAAATAAATAATATACAAATATTGCTCGTTTAATAATACAGGATTATTGAAATGTGAAACAATTATGTGCAACTTCCCATTAGGTTGGCTTTTATTGTTTTAAACAATTTGAAATATATTTTTTTTAATCTAAATAACAATTTGATCACCTTTGGAATACAGTCTAAAACCCCCACGGCTAAGCAGCTAACGTTAAATCAGACCAAATAATCAAATTTCTCAACCTCTACGTGTAAAAATAATTACCATCCCACATTCCATCGCTTCAATAGGTAGCACTCACTAACTTCCCTTTACATATTCAAAGCATTATTAGTACGTAAAGGCTTTTAAAAGAGTAAACAGCTACATAAACGGACCAGAGGAACGAGAACGGTTAAAAAATAAAATTTACACAAGAAATGAAAAGCGCGCAAGAAAGCAATTTCCCTGCGAGATCTCTGTAATGGCCACTTTGAGGTGCTAGCTAGGAATGATTGCGGATGTGGTATCAAAAGCTTCATTAATCTCGAATCGAACTGATAGAGCATGGAGGCTTATGTCGGGTACAGATTAGTGAGGCGTAATAAGAAATGTTACACAAATTAATGTGGTGCGACATGAAATGTACGAGTAACAGCAAAAATCTGCCTAGATTGTTTCCAACTATGTTGGGATCGGCTTCCAGTCTAACCAGATGCAGCTGATTATCAGTATTTTACAAGGAGCGACTGCCTATCTGACCTCCACAACCCAGTAACTGGGTAATACGACACCCCTTGGGAAAACTAGATGTCAGACTTTCGGGCTTCTGACGACCCGTAACGACTGTTAAAAATCCACGAATGACAACCGGGACCAACAGCTTAACGTGCTTTCCGAGGCACGGAGGAGTCTCGGTATGTAAAAATGGTCACTCATCCACGGAACAACCCCGGCAAGCGTAGCTGAAGCTGATGGATTGACCCGTGCGGCAGTTATTAGTTAGCCACGAGCTCCTAAATGTAATAAAACAACTAGGCTATTTCTTTCAACTTGTTTTACAATTATTCATGTTACGTTTTACCAATGTATGGTAGCATTACGTTTTCTACCGACAAACTAAACTTAAACATGGCTATGTAAAAATTATAAAACACATATTGAATCATCATACACCATGTGTTTAACTTGATGACTGCCACACAAAGGATAAACTCACACCAAAGGACACTGAACTTCTTTAAGATGTAGTAGGTGTATTAAAAGTAAAACTATGAATTCCTTAACATAATTTTATTACAAAAAACCAAAAAGCTTTTATTTTTATTTGGGAAAAGCAAACCTATAATAAGCTTTATTTCCGACATAAGTTCTCTTACAATCAAAATATAACTTCTTTTTTCGCCACAGACTCAAAGCTTCATCCATATTTTAAAACACATTTTACCATATCCAAAATCCTCCAAATTCTCACCTTCACTTTTTTGTGGTCGCCACCCAGGATCCGTTGTAGAAAATTGCGCTACTCCCACTTCCTGTGCTTGCTTTAATTTCAGACTACTTTCAAAACTATATTTTATGCTCCTACTATTTTGATAGTACAGAAGACTGTTTTCAACGTAGCCCTACACTTCTGCAGTGTCTTGTTTATGTTTAAATACAGAACTGTTTTTGTTTATTTATTTTGAAATTGGTTTGGAAAGCTACAAAAAGTTCCGGCTAAGCTGTAATGATAGTGTAGCGGTTACACCGCCACATACGAACTACGCATCAAAGACATGACGTCACATAAATCCCGCTTAAGACTATCCGACATCAACACCTGGGCAGTTGCCCGCCAGACACAACACCCGTCTGGTGGGAGGATCCTCCCTTTTCCATGGTGGATGAGTGAACTTTACACCTTGTTCCTCATGGGCCTAAATTGGTGAAACTTACTTAAAACATATTGATGAGTAAATTATATTATTTACTGCCACTGCTTTATTTATTTTGTGCTTCTTTATGTAAACACTTTTAAACGTTAAAAGTATTTAATATGTCGGATACATAGTATTGCGATCCGATATACTTTTAGACACTATGTATGACATACATCATTTACAGTCGTGGACGCAGAATTGGGATACGGGTAAACGAGAGAACAGCTCCTTTCACGTCTACACAGTTTACTGTTACAGGGTCAAAAACTAACACTATTGTACTAATTAATACTCTGAACTTAAAAGGAAACACTGAACAGTTCCTAAGCTGGTAGATGTCACAACCAACCAACATCTAAACGATCACTGTCGCTCCAAATGGTCCGTATTCGACACCATACTCAATCCAGGACCCCGCACAATGCTAACAAAGGCGCTTGTGTTAGATATTAAGTGACAAAATATTACAAGTCAAGGTCGGTGTTTCATATACGACTATAAAATGTATCCGATAGCAAAGATGTCTGATTTTTGGACACGACTTTTATTTGAAGAAGTCAGCCTTAATAAAATCAGATCCTTTAACAAAATGGCCAACTACCCAAGCATTGAGTACCGAGGTGCTGTGGTACAACTTAGAGACATTTTTTAAACTATGTTAATTTAGTAACAAAACTGATCGTTATTTCAACAAAATTTAAATAATATTTTACCTTTTCAGTACCCAGTAACTTGACATTACATAAGTCCTGCAGCTGTGCTGTTACAGTACTACAAAATACAGACAGATAATATCATACCGAGTAAAAGCTGGGCGTTCATTTCCTCTGGTTTTTAGCTGTGTCTGCCTTTCATCCTTTGAAGTCTACTAGGTATTTAAATGAACACTATTAGCGACTGTAACTAGCTGACTCGACATTACTAGAATTGTAAATTTTAGGTCAGTTGTATATTTAAGACTGGGTCAGGTTTAATTTTGCTCGCAAAGGTCTTAGTTTTGGTGACTGCTCTTATTTAAGATCTTGTGAAGAAAGATTTTTAAAAGAAAATTGGCGTTTGAGTTTTGCTGGGATTACTTGTCCAGTTTAAAAATGAAACTGGGCTTTATTGCTGGATCTGAGTTTTATCTTCACGATGGTTTTGCTTGCTACTCAAAAACTTAGGTACTGTGTCAACATTTAATAGCTTTTCACTAAGAATTAAAATCATGGTACATCATGTCTTTTTACAACAGAATTACCCACCTATGGATGCTAGTTATAAACACATCCAAACAAAAAAAAAAACACAAAAAAAAAAAACAAAAACACACAAACACACAAAACAAAAAAAACACAAATAAAATCACATCAAATAAAATTCAAAATTCAAAAGTCATTTATTCAAACTAGGCTGAGAATCAGCACTTTTCGAACGAAGACAGTCCCCCAAAATGCCCACCCTTCACCACTTCCGAGTGCTTTTGCTGGGAAGAAGAAGTGGCGCAACAAACTCCCCAGCAGCACAGCTGTCTGTTCAGTTAGAAAAAAAAAAGATTCTATACAACAAATAATACAAAGAAAACAAAGAAATACAATAAATAATAAATAAAATGATATGAAGATTACAAAAATAGAAATTAATGATTAGGTAACTGACTTAACAAAGGACCTCCAAAGCGGGGATGAGATCCTATCTGATAAAAATCTTCAACATTTCGTTACGGATTTTCTCTGCAGATCAGGGATACCGTCCTTTTGCGAATGATGGCATGAAAGCCATCAGTGCGAAACAGTGCGAACATACCCTGTGCACTACAGTCACCTGGTAATTCAACGATTATTAAACTAACACAATGGAATCATGGGAAAATGCGGTTGTGGTCTGTTTATGAAATAACTCAAAATGTGAAAGAAAGAAAGAAAAATAGGTTTATTTGTCACAGAAACACGTGCATACAAAAAAAAAGCAACAATATAAACATAACAAATATTCGGCAGCTGCACGTCATGAATGTGACAAGAAGGCAAGTGCAAGTATGTTATTCAATTTGAGCAGTGATAACCTATTGGTGTGACCGTTAGACTGCTAAGTCAAGGTTCAAGTTCGTACCCAAGGCACACACCTCTGACTTTTCGAATTCATGTGCGTATTGTATAATCATCACTTGCTTCAAAAATGGTGAAGAAAAACGTCGTGAGAAATATATCTTAGGCATGCCGGTTTCGCATGCCTAAGAGATATTTCTCGACGGCATGTGAAGCCAAGTCAAAGGCCCATGGGTGGCTTTAAAACTCTGACACCCGGTTAGTCACTAACCATACGAAAAGAAGAAGAATCAATTTGACATTATTTTTCTGTTTAGAAGAGATCATGGCGTAAACTAGATGATATTATAAACTAGTAGCTGCACCCCGCGGTTTCAACCGCATAAGTTTCGATCCTGTGTGAATATCGGGATAAAAAGTATTCTATGTATTCATCCAGATTATAAACTATCTGTGTGCCAAATTTTATTCAAATCCGTTCAGTAGTTTTAGCGTGAAGAAGAGACAAACATACACACTCACAAACTTTATAATATTATTCTTTACCTATGAAATTGGAGATTTGTATGATAATTTTAAAATATATAAATTTAGGTCTTTTTTTATTTCAGCTAGTGAAAGTACTGGCCCAAATTATCTAGACAATTTTGCCATTTTAATGGCAGTTTGTTTATCCCTTTACTGTAGAAGTCTGCCGGACGGGAGGCGATGAAGTCAGCGAAAGCGTTTTATACTGCCTCTCGGGTGTTGAATTTTTTCCCACTTAAAAATTGTCTAAATTTTGAAAAAATTAGAAATCTGTTGGGGCAAGGTCCGGTGAGTACGGTGGGTGACGAAGAGCTTCCAGCTGTAACTCTTGTAGCTTTGCGATGGTCTGTCGTGAAGTGTGAGCTCGCGCGTCGTCGTGGAGAAGCAATGGGGAAGAGCGATTGACTAGTCATGGTTGTTGAATTACGAGCTTCTCCATCATTGTTTGCAATTCTTGGCAATAGACTGAACGGATGTCAGTTGTATGTGGCCTGTTCTAGAGTAAGTTCACCTGATAGTTTATATATGTATACTGCAGCCTGAAAATAAAACAATAAATGGTGTTGCCGATGGTGTCGCGGTCCGCTCGTCTAATAGCAATATTTAAGTGGAATATGTAACTTACCTAATAAGAATATTCCTTATTACAACTGTTTGTATTTTTTGTTATTTTAAATAAATGACCGACAAGAACGGACTGCGCGCGTGTGCATTGATTGGTCAATGCGCGACCTCTTCACCCCACTCAGTGTCATCCCAGCCGCCTCACGATTAAGGTGCGCAAAACGCGCGCCCGCGCATTCCGTTTTCTGCCGGTCGATTTTCCAAAAGTCGAGTATTTCTTTATTTCTCACCACCAACGACTACGCATCGGTTAGAAATGGGGTGTCACAGAGGTTTTACAAAAATAACTTAAATTTTTTTTTTTTATAATTGGTGCCTTCAAAAAGTTGCTCCGGCATTTTCTGTTGACTGAAATATTAAAATAGTTAGCGTCAAACATCATTAAACTTGATATCTTCATAACCACGCGGACGAAGTCGTGGGCAACAGCTAGTATTATAATATAAGTGTGATAACATCATAAAAAAAACCTATTATTTCTTGAATCGAGAGAAACAAATCGAATTAACACGTTCAAGTATTAATAGTGTTCACTTACAGCAAGATGGCGAACGTTCCGAACAGAGCTGACTAATTAATGAAAAGGAAACAGTACGGGCGGGAATTAAAGAGAGAATTACTACAGGAAATAAGTGGGAGAAATTGACCGCGAACAATCTATAAAAATTGGATGAAGTCATGTATATTTGTTGTTTAAATTACTGTTCTTTGTATAGCAAACGTGGTTTCCGTTAATATTTCTTAACTTAAAAACACTTATTTTATTCCAAGTTTTTAGGAAACATCAAGGGGCCTAATTTACAAACGTTGCAATGGTCTCTATTGTCATTTTTTGACAGTTTATTTAGGCAGATCTGTGAAAACGTCTTAAATAATCTTTCAAAATATAACAAACCCTTTGGAGAAATATTCCTTTCTTTGTATTCTTCTACCTCTCTCCAATCTTATTGGTACTTATATGTTCGAGCCGCTTGGGGTTGAAACACTAGGGCCATGGGATCCGAGTGCCCACTTTGTATTTCGAGACATCGCCAAACGGTTGTTCAACTCTTCACGCAACCAGAGGGCTGGCATTTATTGTGGCCAAAGAATCAGCATTTCCATACAACGTGGCAATGCTGCCAACCTTTTGGGCACTTTTCCTGTTGCCAGCGATGCGGGCGAATTTTTTGATGGCTTATGATTTTTTCTCCTTCTTTTTTATATACTTGCAAATATTATTATTTTAAGTCTCTAAGTTTATAAATTGTTTAAATAGTATCTTAAATGGATTTATGATAAAACCATATTGACTCCTGTAACACAGGTTCGCCTAGCGCGGAAGTCAGGGGCTTCAAATGTACGGTGTAATATTTTTATGTCAATAAAGTTTTTTTTTTTATATTTTCGACAGTCAAAAGAATTTCAAAATGGCGTGATGGTTCTCATTAAAATAAATTATTTGAAAATGACTCTAAGCCGTCGTAAAACTGCAGATAACATACTAACACGCCTGTAGTTCCCAAAGGGTTGGGCAGAGGTGACTAGTAACACCACAGATGAACACAAATAGTTCACTCCACATTTTAGCTGTGAAACTACAAGGACGTGGTGGGCTCGACTTGTTGGGCCAATTCAGAGTGAGTGTAACATAGATTTAAGAGCTATGCGATAGAAAGAGAGGCAACTTCTAGGTGAATATAACTGTAGGTAATTAGCGCTGTGCGACCTGAATTGCACTTTATTGTGTCGTGGCAAGTTGCTTTTTATATAAATGATTTTGCGGAGTAAACCATCTGTAGTTGTAAACCACCTGTGGTATCACCAGTTATGTTTATAAAGCGACCTTGATGCCATCAACCGAGCACAAAACCCCGAGATTCCGGGCTACTTCTGAGAGATTCCTAATCGAAAAACGGAATTAATAACGAATTGAATAAGAAAATAAATGCCAATTATTGTATTCAAAGGTCTTTCTAACAATAAAGGGACGATTAATTTATATCTATTCTACTTAAATATTCGCTTAGGAAAGCTATAATTGGAATTCTCGAAACTTTAGTGGGTAGGTATTCTCAAAAGACCCAGTCCACAAACTAAAACTGAAAGTTTCAAAAGGTACATGGATAACTTTAACAGATCAGCCGATAAACAAAGTTACTTAATTGAATAATCGTTTCGATTTAGCTACTTCACTGTAACACTTAGAATAATTGGAAAGACTTTTGAATTATAAGCTAAGGAAATTAATTGGTAGTAATTTCACGTATTTATTTTGTGTTAAGGGGCCGTGCACTAAATCTACTGATTTTGATCAATTTTGTTCATTAGTTGTGAGAAAGGGAAAAATAATCTAAACAAACTATTTGTGATTTGAAAAGTCGAGTTCTTTGTTTTGCATGTGGTTGAAAGGGATTTTTCAAATAAGTTAAGTATTCATGGAAAATCACAAATATTAGCAACAAGATTTCAACAACCGCAAAATGACGCGAGATTGACGTTTGATCACTTTTTTTACAAGAAACTACTTTTGATTTTGAACATTTAAAAATATCGTCAATATCGTTATAATACTCGTATGGTCTACTTGCATGTGGCTGAACCGCTTTTTTCAACTTCTATAAAAAATATAACAGAAAAATAATGTTGAAAAAAACATGTTTTTTTTTACACCCTGTTAGTAATGTACTTTTTCATACTACTTAGCAAAACATATCAAGAAATTTAAGAATCACACATTACGCAATCCTTAAAATGAAATCAAATAATTATTTTATGATTATACAATATTTATTAAGTAAATCAAAAGCGAAATAAACCATATTTTCGAGAGCGCAAAAGTGATGCAGCTATTAACAGGTGCTGGGACTGACCCGAATGGTTTAGCACCTCGAAAACTATACTTTTATAGATACACCGACTTAATGTTTCAATTATTTCAAGCTTTTTTACATTAAGATAAGTTATTGACAAAAAAGAGTTTTTTTGTGCACGGAGCCTTAAAAGGAGCATAGCAGGTGGCGTTCTATAGTTTCTGCTTACCCCAATGGGAAGAAGGCGTGAGTTTATGTATGTATGTGTTTCTTGTTTTTACTGCCTCGTTGGTCTAGCCGGTCGCAAGCAGTGCTGATCAGCACGAGGTAGTGAGTTCGATTTCCAGGTCAGGTAAAGTGTTATTGGGGTTTTCCATCAGAAATTTCGTAGTAGCAGCACGGAGTCTGGATTCGGGCCCGATTGATGGCAATAGGCTCGCCTTATATTAGATGGGATTTAAACACGACTGATGAAATTTGAGTGTTCTATAGGTACACCTCTGCCTAACTAAGTGGACTACAGGCGTGATGACGTTATGTTATGAGTATTTAGTTTTGATTGCAAAATGGGGAGTTTTTTGTGCGATTTTTTCCTAATGTAGTTTCCAAATTTTTAAAGGTTTGTACCCAATAAATGTTGACAGCTATACCAAGTCGTTCACATTTTGGCAAAGCGAAAATGTATCAAGTATACTTAGTAAAAAAGAAGGTAATTTTAGTGTTTTTAACACCGTTTCGATTAAAATTTCACTCCAATTTCAACCCTATCTAATTTGCGGTGGCTCGGGAGCGTAAAAACAACTTGGGAATTTCATCCCTCTATTTATATTCTCGGTTGATAGTGTCGGTGAGTGGGTAGGCAGTACTCTACAAGAGGGGTTTATTAAGTGTTATTTAACGCTTAATTGTTTTCAGGAATTAACCTCAAATTGCCTTGACATCAAGTCTTCCAGTTGGTGCTATAAATAGTTTCGTCTCTGAGGGGTAAAAATAGCAATTAACTATGAAATACGTGTTGGACCACGCACAATGAAGAGTTACGTAGTTGGGATGAATTTATACCAGGAACCAACTTAACATTGTAGTTGAAAAACATGTTCTCCCATACATCGATACACGTCACGGTCAATTCTCCAAGGCTAAGTAAGTTTGTAATCGCATTTTTTTTTAAGTATCATAAAGACAAATTGAAGATTTTCTGACGAAAAGACTGTGCTGTGAGACCTTTCTTCCTGACAAATTTCATGATTCTAGGTCAACGAGAAATACCCTGTAGGTTTTGATTTATTTGCGAGTATCAAATTATAACACAAATGGCCTTATTTTTTATTGCGTTGACTTCAAAGATTGATTTTGTCAGTTCTAAGGGATCGTAGACCTACGTATTTGATATTAATTTCAAATTGATATCTCCACTTGTTCTTGAAAAATTAAAAGAGAATCCACTTAATAATTAATTAGGTAACTTTAAGATTGTATTTAAGCAAGCTCCTCAACACCACTGTAAAACTAAATAAAACCATATCCTCAACTACACTTTACGTAAAAAGAGTACAAGTACAGCAGTAAATAGCTTGTACTTAAGCACAGTCGGGAACAAGCCTATTTCGCTGTTAATAGGTTGCGAGAGCTTTAATATTAACTACATCTTGCTTATTGCCAGTAATGAACCAGAAAAATAGGAAAGAAGGCTTTAAATGTTAGATGGGGGAAAGAATGAGTTTTGTGGCTCGTATTTTTTATTTAAAGAGGGTGATTCTGAATGTCATTTAAGAATTGCTTAGATGGACAGTTTTCCTCAAAAAAGTCGAATTTATATTCATAATTATAACACATTAACTTTAGCAAGAAAAGAGAAAAGAGTATTATGGTTTGGTCGTGTTGAGAGTATGAATGGACACAAACAAGGCAGATGTGAGTAGAAACGCCGGAAGCGGGTGACCTAGAACGAATTAATTAGTGACGTTATTGATGATGTTCTTCAGAAAGGTCAGGTGCGTAGTACTCGAAACCGGTGTGTATGTAAGGATCGTAGCAGGTGGCGTTCTGTAGTGTCTGCCTACCCCATTTGGACGAAGGCGTACGTTTATGTACGAGTGTGTAAATTTTACTGCAATTTTATAATTATGTTTTTTGTTCTTTTTTTTAATGTGTTTGTTGCTGTTGTGTTGTGTCTGTGTCGAATAAATGTTTTGTATTATATTGTTATTGAGTATGTATCTGTTACCGCTAATATGCGTAAATCAGTTGGGGTGCAGATCAACTTCTTAAACTGCAAACTACCAACCAAGCATACGGTTATGCTAATAGAACAGGTTTTTTACTTGAATAAAACATTCTAATTAATTTAAATTCATTATTTAATTTGTTTAACCCATAAACCAAGTGATAAAAAAACAATCTGTATTGATTTTATTTTACTCACTGAAATAACCGAGTAGGCAGAAAACGAGACAAAAGTGTTTCGCTCAGTCTTCCGCGATTTAACGGTGTAGCATCCGTTAATATGCAGATTAACTAGGAAAAGTGCAGATATCTGCTACTTTAAGTAAAATTTCACACTTTAACGGATCGTTCCTGGTAATTTGCAGATTACCTAGTTAATGCGTATTAACCAATTCCGTATTCTATCAGTAACATATCTATTAACTTCAGCTTGTTTTATAATACATACCTGGTGCAAGGTAAAGGCTTGTCTTTGCATACAGAGAAGTAAAGAGCTTAGAAGGTCGCGTTACAGTTTAATGGGTGTTGTCGATTTAACACAAGACAAACATTAATGGCCCATTACGTAATAGATCATTACGATTTCATTAATTTCATGAAAGAACCATCAAAATCGAGTCTAATGTTGTTTTCTGCAACAAGTTAATGGAAGATTAGTATTTAATGACAGCTTTAAAATTTAGAGTTCGTTTCGGCAACTGGCTGCAGTCAATTAGATGTTATGTAGGTTTTCTTACGATTACTCATTTGCTTTAACGTCAATTAGATGTGCGATTCACTTAAAATAATAGGTATGGTACATACGGTTTACGGTTTAAGACATTTATTTCTCAAAAGATTACATTAATCACTTACAGAGAAAATACAATAATAAGTACACAAACATAACCAATTTGTGTTTTTAGTAGGGTAGATGTTTTAAAAATGTTAGTGGAGATTGTGTTTAGTGGGTGCGCGCATACGCTGCAGCCAGTAAAGCTTGTTTGTTAAGGCTCATAGCACAGTGCGTTTGAATTAGCAATAATTGAGCAAATACATTGTTTTAGGATTTTACAAATAAAAATGGTGCTTTTCGTAGGGTAAGTAAGTGGGTGTAGGTTATTTAGTTTAGGGTTAGTTTTCGTAGTGTTAGTAGAATTTACAAATTTAACCATAATGTTCCATTAATGTACATGATGGTAACATGTGAATTGTTTACTAGTTGTTGAATCTGTGATAATATCTTACCGCAGAAATGAGTAGTCAATGTTATGGTAAAGTAGGAGCATTTTACGAAAGTATTTTACTATCGATTTGGTTCATTATCAAACGTCTCTGAATAGGGGGGCTACCGCACCGGTTAATCTACAGTTCCTAACACGATGTGGTGGCACATAGCGTCTGCAATTTACCGGCGAATGACATCACTGAAACGTTATTTATGAAAGTACGTTGGTGTGTTTTCCTAGAGAGCCTTTTTTGATACCGTAAAGTTAAACCCCGTTTTCACGACAGCCGTCACTGCGGCCGTTATATGGCGACCACGGCTCTTCTAGGAGACTGTAGCTTTAGATGAAACTCCAGACCGCCACATCGTATTGTTTCAGAAACGTTTGATAATGAACCAAATCGATAGTAAAATACTTTCGTAAAATGCTCCTACTTTACCATAACAAAACCATACCACCACAGCGTGTTATGTAATTTAATATCATTGATTTACATTCAAAATTCTGGCAAGATTTTTACCCAACAAAATATTTTTCAAAATTAGGCGTATACTTCAGCTTACCTTACGCCAAAAAATGTGTCAAGCATATTCAAAACATTGAGTGGCAAGCCCGCGATCCCTAATGGGTGGCTTAACGCGGTCTAAGGGCCTCTTTACGTCCCGAGGGGCCGATAAAACGAGCCTCTTGCGCCGTCAGCCTCTAGTCATCTCTTCAGAACATGGAGAGGCTTCGAACGATCTGGTTAAATCCGGAGCAAAATTGAGGGTGTTGTGTGCAAAACTCAATAGGTTTTTACTTTGAGCTTGAAACTACTTGGTTTTTGTCAGGCTTTGGTGTTGGTGTTAATCTAAAATTGAATTTTCAGCGATACCGATTTGTAAAACACTTACGTTTTACAGATCAAGAACATAATTCTATGTAGGTACTGCCATCTACAAATGCAGTTTGGGAATATAGACATTTTATATTTTATGTGGTTTTCGGCAAAAAAAAAGCCAAGGCGATGGATATCAGAATCCTTTTACATCTTATAGTAAGACCAGTCCGTTTGCTAAGCGTACGGGCTTTTAAAAGAAAATCCAAAACCCATAAATTCAAAATAAGTACAAAGCATCAAACTAATCTAATCAAACGCCATAAACTAAACAATAAAACATAAATCAGTTCACACGATCTTTCATCAATTTTTAATTACATATATCCGCCATGTTGCCGGTAGAATCCAAGATGGCGGCGTAATAAATCTACACATAAAGGCCTACAAGTTAATATTCTGTGCTTGGCACCGCGCGACTAATATATTTGAGGAAACGTCATATTTTGGCGATGTAGTGTAATACACGTTTGTTATTTGGTAAACAAGGAAGGTGCTTATAGGAACATTTTGAGAAAGTGCTATTGGTTAGGGGAGATAAGATGAAACTAACACGTGCTTCTGCTTTAATTCGTAGATATGTTTGAACATTATAATATGCATTTGATTTCGAGCACAAACGTAGGTACCTTATTATTATTATATTAATAATAATTGTCTTGTGATTCCGCCACTGGACGAAGGCTTATTTTCATATACAGGATGTTAGGTTAAAATGAGGGACGTACTTAAAAGGATGTCTATGTATATTGTGATCGTGTTAGTATTGCACTTTTGTATGACACACTAGCTTTTACGTTTCATATATCAGAGTAGTTTCCATAGAAAACAAAAAAATATATAATAACAACAACAACTACAACAAAACAACAACTAAGCAACAACTACAACTACACATGACAAATACACTTAAAGTATGTTAGGGTAAACGAGCCCCTCGTATACCTTTGTCACTTTGTCAATTTGAATCATTCTTCATGATATTTTCCGGCTCAATAATCGTGATTACCGAAGCTCTTAGATTACAAAACATTTCGTCTCCGTTATGAGAAGAGAGAGTATTCCGATACTATAATTTGTTTGTAATACCTCTATATTGTATCTAGAATATTCGTTACAAAATATGAAGTGTCATAACTCGTAGAATTTCCGCGTTGAACACTGTATTGCTCTTAAAAGGGAATAAAATCAAATAATAAATAAAAGACATTCAACATTGTATGAGTATTGTGTGACAATGTTTCAAGGCAGTAAATATGGAGCGGTAAAAGCTAAGTGCGAATGTTTTATGGGAAGATAACTACTGGTGGTGGTTGGTAAATATACGGGCGTTTATTAAGTCAAGCATTCCTATTGAGATTCACAACCAATTTGCTCCGAATCTAATGAACTGATTAAGTTGAAATTAGGTACATGTGTATATGAATTTTTGTGACCCAAACACAGACCTGCAACCTAAATAAATGAAATTATGAATATGGGGGTCACTTTTGGGAGGCAAATATTTAATTTTAAAAAAGTTGTGCGAACTGTGCCGTGTGACATATAGTAGTGAAAATTGACTATTCCAATACTTTTTTTTTTTTGAGTGGAGCGGCCCTCCCTCTCCACCCAGAGCGGGAGAAGTCAGACTCTTACTGACTAAAACCCACCCATGTTCCTTCAGTTCGTTCGTTCAGTTGCCTGTGCATTGCCAGGGGCCACGGTATCCCTTTCGGACTTTCCCGCAACCCCGGCAGGCATCGGTCCCATCAGACCCATTCAATTGCTGACATCTCTTTGAGGCGCGCGTGGAACACAACGCGTCCTTACCGGACGGCGAGCTACCCATTGCTCACCGTCCACAAGCCCGCGCCTACGGTGGCCGGGAATCGGCTATCGATTCCCGATTATTCCCGATATCGAATTCGATTCGAAATAAATTACTGATTCGCAGAAGGAGAGGTGGCGGCCTACCACGCCCTCTCGCTCCGTACCATGGCCGGATGCGAGAGATCCCCGCCACCGATCGCCTCCACGAGGACACGGCGGTGCTCTGCCCTAGTCGGCCAGACCTCCACCGTATGGTCCACCGTGTCCTCCAGGTGATCCACGTAGTGATGACACCCGGGCGTTTCCTCCCGTCGAATCCGAAACAGGAACCTCCCGAAACAACCGTGTCCGGTGAGGACCTGCGTCAGGCGGAAGGTGAGAACGCGCCGCCGTGGCGCCTCTCTAGCCACTCCTCAAACAGGGGACTTATCGTTGTAATAGTGGCGTGCCCAAGCATTCCAACCCTTATGTCCGAAACTACAGCGGCTAAAATTTAAAAAAAATACAGTAAAAGGTTCTTTACTACAGAAAAATACTGGTACTGGTTGTTCTTTGATTACAAGAAAATATATAATAAGTATATGGTCTTAAAATAAAACGGTAAATCTCTCAATATTGTGCGACCAATCTTACATTTGCAGTTGGAATGTATGGGAGAGCATGTTTTTCAACTACAATGTTAAGTTTGTTCTTGGGATAAATTCACCCGACACACACTTGGCAGGTTTTTTTTATGGTGAGGTCATACCTGCATCGAATCATCAAAAAATAATCACTGTGCATGTTCTTCATATCTTATATAAAATGTTGCAATAACTGTTTGAGGTTTATGTGATTAGGTAGATTGTGCTATACATGCGATTGTGACCAACCAGTTGATGTCCAAAAAGGCTCGAATGGCTGTTCACAATGGTGTGCTGGTGGGCACCACGCTTATGTATACGGAAGTGAATGCTGGGTTTGGCAAAAGAAGCATGATAGTAGGATAAATGCTGTGGAAATGCGTTCCTTGCAAAGCATGTGTGGTCTAACTATGAATGATAGGCTGAGAAATGTTGTGATAAGACAACGGTGTGAGTTAAAAGAAGATGTAGTGACAAAAATTGAAAAGGGTATGCTGAGATGGTTTGGTCATGTTGAGAGGATGAATGAAAGGCGACTAACAAAATGTAAACACAAGTTAGATGTGAAACGCCGGGAGGGGACGCCCTAGGAGGACATATCCAGTTGAAAACCAGCGTCAGGCACTAGTTGTCTGGCATTTATGCTGTACTGGGCCTATTTGGCGTAGCCGCTAGGCACTTTTAATTTTGTATTCTTTCCTTTTTTTTTTTTTTTTCTTTCTTTGTGTGCCTTTTAGTCTGAGCCAAATAAATGTATTTTCTTTCTTCTTTCTTTTCTTTCATATACTGACCTTATTGGTGATGTTCTTCAGAAAGGACAGGTGCGTAGTACTCGCAACCGATGAGCGTGTATGATCAGATATATGAACGGAAACGAGGCAAAGGTAGTATGTAAGGATCGTATCAGGTGGCGTTCTGTAGTTTCTGCCTACCCCCATGGGAAGAAGGCGTGAGTTTGTGTATGTATGTAGTTTGTGGTTTATAAAATGTCAAATAGATAGAGGTGGTTTTATTTTCTTCAGTTTTTCGTCTAAGGATAGTGGAAGTTCATTACTTCCTTGATTCAAACATTAAAATTTGCTATTTCACTTAAGACGGATTCTGAATTTACGAGATGAAACTTGTTTTTTACGTCCAAATATCTTCCCAACCAGTATAACCCAAAAAAATGCACTTCTGTGTCATAAAACTAAACTTAAAATAAACTTATAGGTACTTAAAATTACATTTCTTATCAACATATTTCGTAAAGTATTTGCAACATACTGAAATACATATTTTCTCCTGGTGATAGCTTGCTCTAACGGCATACCGAACTAATAACATGTTCTGTTATGATCATGGAATTAGCGAAAATGTTGGAAAACATTGTTTCAATCTTTCCCTAATTATTGTAATAGTATAAGGTAGTTTTCATGAACATAACACAAACACCTTTTGTTAAAGAAGTTTAATTGTACTGAGGTATATAGTTATCTAAGGCTGTTTGAACTATATTATTTCTCATTTTATAATATCACAACGGTAATTAATTCTCATTCAAACTATGAATGAATTTAAAGTGTTCAATTGTTTGAAAATTACGTGTCAAATAAACAGTCTAATTTAAAAACAATTTCAAGTGCTGTTGATTACAGTCTGTGGTTTAAGAAATTACTTGTTTTTGTTTGTAAATAACTGCTTTATTTATATTATAAATGTACATTCACATTTTAAGTTTTAATGTTGAACAAACTTGTTTAATTTTATACTTTAAGTCCCACTTTGACCACAAATCACTAAATCGCTAAATGTATTTATATAATATAATGATGTTATTATTCGCGGATATTATAATTGTATATCTGCGAATTTCTGTCTAAATAAAAGATTTAATTTAATTTGAGTATATTTAAATGCTATATTTTCTACTTGTTTTATGTCCTTTAAAAAATAACTTGACGTTCTAAATATGACAATCCTTTTATATAGACACTAAAAAATAAAAATAAAAGTCATTTATTCAAATTAGGCTGAGAATCGGCACTTTTTAAACGTCTAGATACAGAAGACAGTTCACCAAAACGCCTGTCCTTCACCACTTCCTAGGGCTTTAACTGAGAAGAAAAGGTGGCGCAACATACTACCCAGCAGCACAGCTGTCTGTTAAGCCTTAAATAATAACCCTGAAAAGTGTAAAGTGCTTATCGTGTCAAAAATAGTGCTTAAAATAGTGCCGGTTACCATACGTGGACCCAAACAAAGTGTTCACACACACGCATTGTTAGACGACGGCGCTACGGTGAGCCTTATCGCAGCTGACATCGCGGATAAGGCTGGGTTACACGGTGAGTGCGTCACGATGCGTGCTACGAGTGCATGGGACTCCAGCGAGTTGGTATGTAAAACTGAAATATTAAATTTGGACATTAGTAACAGTGACGGTAATAAGTTTAAATTACGTGCTCGCAAATTAAAAGAATTGAACTTACCTGTGCAATCAACTACTTGTATGGACTTTAGTGAATACGAAAACTTGTATAATATTAAATTTAATTCTTGCAATTGTGATAACATAAAATCTACATTGTTAATAGGTCAAGATAACTATGACTTGATTGCGCCAATTGTTTGTAAAAAGTTTGAACCTCATGGGCCGTTTATAACACAAACGTTGCTCGGGTGGTGTGTGCACGGAGCCTTATTTTATCAAAATGGTAAACAACGTGCGCGCGCACGCTTCTCAAGCGGCGCGAGCGACTCGCATTTACTTACCATCCCCGCGTGCACAACTTACCCACAGCGTCAGCCGCCCACATTCAAACCGCTTGATACCTGCAACAAAGATCTTACTAACTTCAAACAAAATAACGATATTAATATAGATTTACACGAACTAATACGTCGTTCTTTCTCGCTTGACTCTATCGGGATTTGTAATAATCCGCGTCAAAATATCGAAGAAACAAGAGCTTTGGACATACTTAACGAATCAGCTGAGTTAATCGGGGGTCAATGGACAGTGGGTCTTCCCTGGAAATCAGATGTTTGCAGTATGCCCGATTCGTATTCCGTCGCCCTGAAAAGACTTAAATCAGTCGAACGGAAGATGTTATCCGACTCGGAATATGAATCGCGGTATCGAGAACGGATTGCACATTTATTTGAAAATAATTACGCTAGAAGACTTAGCGAGTCTGAGTGTAGGGACACGCTCACTAATCGTACGTGGTACTTACCTCACTTTGGGGTCAATAACCCAAACAAAAAGAAGTTGAGATTAGTATTTGACGCCGCTGCTAAATCTAATGATTTTTCACTTAACGATTTTTTACTGCAGGGACCTGATTTATTAAATTCCTTGTACGGCATAATGTTTAGATTTCGAGAAAATTATGTAGGTGTAATTGGCGATATAAAAGATATGTTCTTAAGAATTAAAATTAAAAATGATGATCAAAACGCATTAAGATTTTTATGGAGAGAGAAAGGTAGTGACGAGGTCAATAAATACGCTATGACGTCACTCATATTTGGTGCTTATATAGTTTTATCAGTTTTATATAAATATAAAAATGTTGTAATTTGTACAGACAGCAAAAGTTCATTACAACATAGCTCGATGCGCCTCTGGCCATAGAGGTACAGTCACGAGCACCAATATGTATACACTTAGTAACTTTTAAAAGTGATTTTCTCCACCTGTGTTGATTGTAATTTTGCGTTATTACGAACATAGTATATTGGAACCCATACTATTATAAAATAGGTCGTATTTCAAAGTTATAATCGTAATTCCCCGACTAAATCGCTTTTGCATTTTGCCAAGTGTTTACATATTATTGCTCGTGACTGTTATTTCATATATTCTATCTAAAATTGAAGAAATTACTTTAAAAGGCATTCAACTGCGGTTGCAGTGGGTTCCATCGTATATTGGGGTGAATATCGCCACGGCAAATTTTATGTGTCCACGTTGAGAATCGAGGTGTTAAATGATACGATATTTCTTATTTTTTTTTATAGTGAACTACATAACTTGGTTCAATTAGGGCCACAATTTTTTTTTGAAAAAAATGTATATTAATTATTAGGAGAAAAAAAAAACCCTTAAAATTCAAGTTGGGTGCCTTGTCCCAGCTCCATTTTTTCATATAATTGCATTCACCAAAGTAACAATTTAAGGTAGAATAAAAAAATAACTATTTCGTTAGTACTTGCACAATACACGTTCTCTAAAAATAACTAAACCATATTAGAAAATTCAATTTGAAAGCACAGGATACTCGATTAAAGTTTGTCCAAGCAAAAATCAAAATTTTGGTGGCACTTGTTCAACTGACTATAACATGAAGTTTCATGCGTGTGCGATCAATCGCGTTTTATTATATCGCATCTCTCAGTCGTGCGCTTCTGCTTCATTCTTTCAGGTGTGTGATTAGTGCTGTGATTTTCCGGCAAAAACGTAAATATCATTTTGGGTGGCATGGGGGACAAGAATTGTTACATTTTTGGTGGATCGATTTGCTGTTGATTTTAAAGTGTTTCGAAAGTAAGCTACACGTTATAAGTAGTGATTTGGGTTACGCTTAAATCAGTGATATTAATTGAATTGTAACTTAAAACCCCTTTTTTTAAAGTTTTTTTTTTATGCCTGGTTCCAATTTTGGTGGTTCAATTTTGGTGGCTTTGGTGGCGTTTTCATGCCACCAAAATTAAAAACGAGCCACCAAGTATTAAGTATTTACTGTTATTGTATTATTTGTACCTATATATAGCCAGTTTTTACGGTGTAAGACAGTTTGATTAGCAAACTCAATGTTATGTACTTGGCAGTAAGTAAGACCTATCATTATAAGGGTGGCATGCACTAAGAATCAAGTTTCTTATACATATATTTTTATTTTGTTGCTTTTTAGAATGCCAAAACTGACCAACGAAGATAGGCTGCTTAAAAAGAGAATGGCAGAAAGAAGAAGAAAAGCAAGAATAGAGCAATCCTGAACATGCTGAAACACTACGAAAAAGAGAAAGGGAGAGTAATCACAAAAAAAAGTGAGAAGGTAAACTAGTTTCACAGCAACAAAAGTCACAACGCGAGCGTCGAGCTTTACAAAGAAGAAATAAAATATATCAACAAGAATATTATCAAAGAAAAAAGCAACAAAAAGGCTCGCAAGAGAAGCAGAATTAAATACGTCACCCCAACATGTACTTTGTGACAGCAATTCTCAACAAGACATCTTACCTAATTGTAGAGTTGTTAATACACACGACTCTCTTGCAAGCAGCACGACGAGATCTTCACAATTCGATAATGAGAGCACACATCAACATACTTCGGTTACTAGAAATTTACATCCTCGAACCTGTCGTGATTGCAGTAGTCCAGACACTCGCACCAGAAGTTACAATCAAATGTCTTCGCAACGTCAATACTGCAACTGCTTACAACCGACCACAAGTCGTACTAATCCACAACCAAGTAAGCCACGAAATCTTCGCACAAGTAGCCTGTTGAACTTACGGCGCTGTCTCCCCCTACATCTCCATGAGTCAGCAGCATTGATATTTCTACTGTTCCTATGGTATGCCCTAATATCAGATACATCCATTACTTCAGTGGACCTTAAACGTGAGTTTAAGAATAAATTTCGACGATATCAAAAAAGTTAAGCCAAAGAGATAGAGTTATTGCAGCGAAGAATTTCAGAAGAGATAACACTAGGAAACAAGTACAAAGATTAGGAAATGTTAGTAAAATACTAAAGACTAAAGAATCAAATGAGATAGTTGCCTTACCTAAGCGAAACACAATGAGTAAAAATACAAATAATCAGAGTAAAAAAATACGCAGTGATGTAATTATTATTGTATTTTGTTATTGCTTTTTTAATCATGTTTTATTTCTAAGTTTTGTTTGGGAAACTTTTGTAGGTAGTTGTTGGCAAGTAATTTTGTTTACAATAATAAGATTATTGTTTTTTTGTTTTCATGTTTTTGTGTCATAAACTCATAATTATCATTATGAGTTTACCAGATAAATAATAATAAATATATTTTAACAATAGAGAGTATTATTAACCAATGAAAGTTATTGATAATTCCCGAGAATTTGTGAGATTAGTTACATTGAGCTTTTTTAGTGAGATTAAGGTTTGTGACAGAGAAATCCAATTTTGGTGCCACTGATTTTCAGTTTTGGTGGGCACTTTCGATTTTGGTGGGCGATTTTCAACTTTGGTGGCCACGCAAGACTTTGAACTAAAATATCTCAAAAAGTTATCGAGATATTCTCAGTCCTCTTGAAGATCCTTCTACTTTGGACTTTATATTTTTATACCAGGTCATTATTTTTCACGAAAAGTGAAGAAAAAAATTCGCCACCAAAATTTAAAAAAAGTGTACTTTGTTGATATTGACCCATTGGGTTGCGGGGCAACGAAGAGGCTGACACTTTGGCGAAATTAGCGGCTATGAATGGAAAAGAAACCAATCTTATATTAGATTATACAGAATTTTTACCAAAATTTAAAAATTCTTTGCTATGATTATTCTAACAAACGGTCATTAGAGAAGGGTTTATGGTATAAAACCATACAGTATGAACCTCTTCGCGTGCCCTGGTTCATGAATAGTGATGTTAGTAGAAAACTGATTGTTACTGCTTTTAGACTTAGATCTGACACATTCCATGCAAAAAAATGCCTTCATGATGAAAAAAATCGCTTCACCTCATTGTGAGGAATGTGGAGTTGTCAAAGACCTACAACATTTATTATTGGAATGTGTCCAATATGAGTCCAGTAGAAATAATTTAGTAAGGTCCCTAAATTTGAACAGAACAGATATAGGCATGTTCCATACAATTCTATCCCAACCAAATGGCGACGATGCGAAGAGGTTGTTCAAATTCATGGTCCATGTCTTGTGAAAGTACAAGTACGTAAAAGCCCCTATAAATTATAAGAAAAAAAAATACTCAATCATTTATGCATTCCACAATGTACGAGTTTATGCTTAGGTGGTAAGTAAACATTTGTTGTAACAAGTTAATTGTCTTATGATGTCTAATTATGGGGCGCTTGGACGAGTAATTATGTACTTAAGGTCACTTGTTTCATCCTAATTAATCTATTGTTAATTGGTTGATTAATTATATTTGTGAAGGATTCCAATTGAGTACGCGTATGCAACGTACATGCAGTATAGCCATAGTTACACTCCGGTCTGGCAAATAAACTGTGTTTAGGAATTTAAATCTCTTATCAGATTCTAAAGCGTAACTTAAAACGGACCGGACCGTATCTAAAACCGGCCAACGACTGACGCCATCCCGTATAGCCAGACCGGCGGCTATAAACCGATGATCACGAGCAAAACTATTAGCAAACCGAAACTGCACTCATTATACTGGCCGATAGTGCTCAAATACTACTGGAACGGTCATAACGATACTGCAGCGGCTCCGTGCATCTTGCTAATACTGCTCGACAGTGTAATTGCAACATTTACACTGTCATGCAAATTGTATAACGGCTTCCTAACAATCGGATGAACGGTTGTGGCCTGCGTCAGCTGTGTGCTTACATAACGAGCACGAAAATAGACCAATTTTGGTTTTTCGTTTCAAATTTGTGTGTTCATTTTCATTTTAAATGTAGAGTTTCTGAATACAGTGGTGCAAATGTGCTGTCAGGCTTGAAATGACTTTTTTGTTGGATGCAGATATTTTGGTGCATAAAATGACACGAAACTAAAATAGGTTGCTGAAGAAAGTTTTGAGCTGGAAAATGGACTGTCGCAAAAAAAAATACAAATACGGACAATATGAAAAAAGCCTCGTATCGACTGGAAAATCCTAACTTATAGGTACTAAAAATACGAAAGTGAGATTTTTGTTTGTTACGGTTTCACGCTAAAATGATTGAACAGATTTAGATGAAATTTGGCACATGGGTAGACCACGATAGGGATAAGTGATAGGATAAAAATGTTTATACAAATAGGATATAAATGTCTGATAAAAATGCTTGGCTCATTGCTGGTCCTGCTCCACCACAACTAATCGATTAACATTTTGATTGTATAAATCTTTATTGATCTTTGTATTGTATAAACTCAACCTCTTTTGTATTATATAATTGCATAGCACAGGTGTGAGTACTGTGTAATAAAGAGATACCATTTACCGGGTAGTATTTATTTCATTGATCAAGTCAATGTGCCCTGGTGGCTATGAGTATGTCATGCTCACTCAGATGTCTCGCTGATGGTGGCGCGTGTGTTGGATCATTTAGCTCCCTTCAAAATGGTTGAGCTGAATAGTGCTGATCCATGCGTCATGTTCGTGAACGTCATCTCTTAGCTGCCATGGCTTATTTCAAGTTTTTGAATGGAGCGAATATTTTATCTTTTTATTACGGACGCTTTTACGAACGTGCACGTCTTTCTACATTGTTCTCACATGCATAATTTCAAAATAAATGATGTAACCAAGATTTTGTATCATATTTTTGACTTAAAAGAGTGTCCATGGAGTTTCTTGCCCGTTCTTCTCTATAAGTACCTACTACGCTTTGGAATGGGCAACTAGCTTCATATTTCTGACTGACCGAATTCTTGACTATTCAAAAGTGCCTGTAAATGGTTTAATTAAAATAAATGAGTTGAGTTTGATACTTTTTCCTGATATTCCCTTGGGATCGAAACCGTGGGCCGCAGCTAGTCTTATATAATGGTATAAGCAAACAGTCTGCCTTTTAAGTAACATTGTATATAGTAATATGCAGGCAAGCCTGCCCGCTTGTGGTGTGGTTGGGCTTTATATTGGCTTTTACGGCTTACTTGCTCCTTGCAAATACTATTTCTTGGTACCTACAATGGAAATCACATTATGCTCCTATACATGGACGCCTGCATAAATTGGTTCCCCTTTTCTTAGGTAGGTATTTCTATGAGGAAGTGCACAAGCACAAGCAATGCAGTCAGCTGAACTTAATTCTGAATCCAGTTAACATGTCAGATAATGGAGCCTGAGAGTGTCAGGTCGAACCCTGCCCGTTGCATTGATTCCAATCTAAATATAGACACATTCGCATATCCATCTCATCTACTCGACGTCCGTATGTCACTGCAGGGATTCAGCAGAATATCAGCGTCAGGTATATTTGCCTGGCACATGCTGAGCTGGACTCCCATGTGGTGCAACCTTGAAGCGCACACCGCACTTTTTATGTTCGTTGATCCATTATTTTAAAGTGTGTCATAGCCATAGTGTCATCACAATGTCTTGTTTTCTTACTTTACAATAATAGCTAATTAGTCATTATTTAATTGTGCGTTTGTATGTTGAGTTGTTTTTGTGTGCACTAAATAAACGATGTATCTATCTATCTATCTATTCCTCTAAATTGGAGGAGTCTACAGGTTCATAACAAAATTTGATTAGGTTAATAACGGTATTAATAATTTCTGCTCTACATTACAATGCCAATGGGTTATCTCTGATCGATACCAAAACATTGAGAGGAACTGGGATATTCTTTTCGTATGGAAAGTATTCAAAATAATTCTGCAAGACCGGCAAAATACATTAAGAACACAAATATGTTTTACGTTCATACTTCCACTATACCCTTCCCTAGTGATAGTTTTATTCATATACCCCCAATTTCGGAAGCATTCAAATTTTATCTTCGCTACAAAACGAAACAAAGAAAATGGAAAATAGGTCAACTGGAAACGTCTCAAAAATTGAATAAGGTTGGCAATATTAATAAGCACTTTGAAGGACCTTGAATACATTGTTTCCTCTTTGTCCTAAAGTTCTATTATTCAAGAATTTTGGACCAATACTAAGGTAATCCCTCCGATTCAATATGTAAATTGATTCAAAATAAACTTGACCCTAGCGCATTGCAATCTTGCTTCACCACACTATCAGCATTCGCTATTTGTGTCCATCTTCCTCGTACAATAAGTCTGCCAAGATAACATTGCTGCTCCAAAAATGTAGCTTCCACCATTTTAGTCCTTCTTGACTTCGTAATAGAGCGCATTGCGACATACCAGCTGAAATCAAGTAGCAAATTAGGGATAGTAGTGTGAAAGTCGACAATGTTAAATTTTCGGGCTCCCAAAGATTATCTCAGATATTACAACCTTTACTGCTTAAGAGATAGAGGACACATGTGTTGGAATGGAGGTTTTGGCACGGAAAAATGCGGATGGTTTTAAAGGTCCAAGCTGCAGCCTGAATGAGAATTAAATACCTATTCAAGTCTTAGTCTCATGCAATATTTATGTAAATGGCTCAGCTAAGGGGTTGATCCTGGGAAATTTTAGACTGTTTTGTAAATGCTGTTATCTTTAGTTATCAAGGTGTCTCGGTTTATTCACAATGCTTTGTGGGAACTAGACGGGTGAAGTTTTTGAATATTTAGCTGTTGGTAGTGTTGGTAAAATTGTTTGTAGTTGTGGTGTGTTGGAAGAAATATTTAATTTATTTGTGCATTTTTAGTGTTCCGTTTGGCACCTTCGGGTGCAGATTACTAAGAATCCGCTGTCCGACAGTCCGTGCGTCCATCTGCCCGTCAGCGGGCTGTACCTCATGAACCGTAATAGGTAAATATTGAAATTTTCACAGATTGTGTATAATATCTATTGCCGCTATAACAACAAATAATATGTAATATAAGAAACGTGTTTTTTCGGCGTTTATTGCTAAGTAGTGTACGGTGACAAGGAACCCCTTCGTGTGCGACTTCAACTCGCACTTAACCGGTTTTTTATCTGTATATCTCGTGGCTAAGAATAAAATTACTAGCCTATTAGTTGACGAAAGAGAGCATAGTGAGGTAGACTGATCTAGAGGGATGGAAATAGCCAATTAGTCACAGTGATCAAACGCAGTGATCAATGCTGGATCGTTCTCTGCATAAGAAGAGGTTTATAATAAAGCTTCAGCCTGATTTTTGTATAATGATTGAGTCATACCGATTTTACTGAAACTTTATCCCTTTCTGTCACCCACAAACATTCTTCACTAGATTTGCGGGAAAATGCGAATAAAGACGGATAGGTTATCTAGCTCAGCCCTAAAACCACAACAAGTATTTTTACTGAAACAGTTTCATTCAAAATTTGAGCAGACTTGCCCATCCCGCATGGTCTGCAAAGAAGTAGAGATGGGGCGGAATTTTTAATATCTTTTGCGAAATATTAAAATGTCGCTGAAGTTATGCTCGTGAAACTTCCATTGAATGATATGCGAAGAATGAGCAAAGCGAAGAATTAATTGGGCTTGTTCTTAGGATGTTAACTGTATAAGTTGAGTTGAATGAATTGAATGTGTATGTTCGGTGTTCAGTAAGTTTTTCGAAGTGGATAGATTATTAAAAAGATTTTTCTTCCGAATTATTATGGGTTATTTTTCGACAACTAATACACTATGACATCACCAGTAATGATATAAAAGCAAAAAAAAAAAACATTATCATGAACATATTGCGATAGAATATGCCTATGGAATAGTTCGCCTTGGTTCTCTTGTAAAACTTTAAAATAAATATAATCTTCTGAAAGCAGCTCTGTAACTGGAATATCACCTTAACAAGTAAAGAAATAGTTTTTATTACCTTTTAGTGTTGTTGTGGCTTATAGTGTTGTACACAAAGAAGGTTTAATTTATGAAACTTACGGACTTTGCCTCAGCTTGAATTTTTTAGCGTAGCTTAAAACTCGAGGATTGTGGCAATGAGATTTTTATTTCTACGTCGCCGCCGCGCCGGTGGAAATGAGAGAAAGATATCTTTTAAAATGAAAACTAAATAAAAACAGAAGAATTTAGTAATACAGTTTTGAAATTAAGATGACTAACGTTATGTTATGTTAAATGATTATTATTATAAAAGAAAACCGAAAAATATACAAAAATATCTAAATTAACTAAAAAACTAATGAAATTAAAATATAACAACTTAAACTATTAACAAAATAGAATATGGCGTCGAAAAATTCCTCCGCATCACTGTCTACTGGTAATGTACTGGCGGCATTGCCACGTCGTATGGTAATGCTAACTAAATGATGACTAAAAAATAGCCTCCTGCCTCGTTGGTCTAGTGGTCGCAAGCGCTACTACTGAGCATGAGGTCCTGGGTTCGATTCCCGGGTTGGGCAAAGTGTTATTGGGTTTTTCTATCTGGAATTTCTCAATTGCAGCCTGGACTCTGGATTTGTGCCCGATTGATGGCAATAGGCTCGCCCCCTATTACATGGGACTTAAACGTAACTGGCAAAATGTGGGTGTACCTGCTACAGGTAAACCTCTGCCCAACCCTTCGGGGAAACAAGGTGTGATGTTAAATTATGTTATGTAAAAAAATTGCAAAAATTACGTGTTACAGCTAACTAACTGTCATAGTTATTTTAATTTGTATGGTTTGGACTTCCACAGTTCCAATAGCTTTTCTATTTAGTATTTTTATTATAACTCTAAACGCGAGGACTGGTATTTGGCTTTCTGGTGACTATTACCTCCTTTTTTGTTATGTTTTGTTAGCTGTAAGTCCTCCATGAAATAAATAAATAAATAATAATCACGCCGAAAATAAAAGGTCTAAAAATCATGTCGTACAAGGCGTGTCATGCCTTGCACGTAGAGCGTATAATTTTTAAGGCTTTTTAAAGAAAATTGTGTTTAAACAAAATGGCAATGGTTTCACCCCAGTAGCACACCTCCGCTGCGAAACCTTAGCAGTGAGACCGCTGCACGGTGGTCACGTAGTAGGCCTCTAAATGGCAGGTTGTCATACTACCTGAGGGTATAAAAGGTTTTGCAAGCTATTGTTCGCAAAATTCAATAGACTCACGTCATTTTCCGCTATTCTCATCCGATTCGAGTAGCGGAACATGACGCGAGGGGGGGGGGGGGGGGCTATTGAATTGAAATACTGCGGTTCCGCTGCTACGGTTTCGCGGTGGAGGTATGCTACCAGCGTCAAAGATATTATATTATGAGTTTTCTATATTATATAGACATTTATTCAATGTAGATAGAACCTATATGCATATATTTCCCCGATCATACCCCGTGTTATTGGTAAAGTGTCACTACTTTTATTGTTTTTCCCCCGAGGACACTTCTTGGATAGAAAACTTAAAAGTGTACCAATACCGGTCATAAAACAAAAAGGGTTTTGTAAAAAGGGAAAGAAGGTAATTCCCAAATTCCGTGATCTCCGAAATTCCAGTTCTTTTTAGAACAAAAGGTAAAAGATTTGAATTCTTTTTTGGTGATTTCAGCTTTTAAAAATATGCGTAACAACTCACGCAGAAAGATAAAAGCAAATTATTATTTTAATACAATACTCTGTCCCGTGTCAACTTCATTCTCAATGACCTTTAAAAAGATAGGGAGGCTACAAGTTTATTTTTGTCTAAAATACGGCAAAACCTTCCTTAACTTTAAAAACTTAAGGTCCACATAACCTGGCTGATATGGATAATATTTTAAAAACAATTGAGTGCTGAAGTGCGGTAGACCCATGTCGCTGGCACCTGTTTTGGTCTGCCCCGCTAAAAGGGTTGTCTAGCCTATCTAGACTCATTTTTAGATGACCTGGCCGCCCTTGGTTTAAGTTTTATATGAGAGGGTGCACTAGTCTTTGGTTCGGTAAGAACTTTTGACAGCTGGTTAGGAACTCGCCCCTGCTTCCCTTGGGTGGAATATACTCATATGGCGACATTTCAAAATATCGAGATTTCTGTCACACATTTTAAAAAGAGTGTCCGTGGAGTTTCTTGCCCGTTCTTCTCCGTAGGAACCTACGTTTTGGAATGGGCAACTAGCTTTATATTTCTGACTGACTGACTCCTTGTCAATTCAAAAGTGCCTGTAAATGGTTTAATTGAAATAAAAGTTTTGAGTTTGAGTTTGAGTTTGACATTCCGGAAAACAATCACAAATGTCTTTTATTTTTATTTATTACGGGAAAGCTAATCCCCGTAATAAATAAAAGACTGCATGTCACCTGCATCTCACCTGATGGTAAGTGAAAATCAGGCCGAAGGAACAGGGGGAGGGAGAGGGATCTTCAGAGAAACTGGCTATCCAACAATGCTGTTCAAACTCAAACCCAAACTCAAAGCAATTATTTCAATTAAACCATTTACAGGCACTTTTGAATTGTCAAGGGGTCGGTCAGTCAAAAATATGAAGCTAGTTGCCCATTCCAAAGCGTAGTAGGTAGCTATGGAGAAGAACGGGCAAGAATCTCCACGGACACTCTTTTAAATAAAAAAATTGATACAATATATAAATTATGCATGTGAGAACAATGTAAAAAGACGTGCACGTTCGTAAAAGCGTCCGTAATAAAAAGAAAAAATAAATAATCATTCAAAAACTTAAAATAAATTAAAATAAGCCATGGCAGCTAAGAGATGACCAGTCCCAACTGACGGCGCCCGTTCACGAACATGACGCATGGATCAGCACCATTCAGCTCAACCAGTTTGGAGGGAGCTAAGTTAATATTGTTGTTATGCCGACAGACTTAGATAAGATGGTAGCAGCAAGCCAGTCGGATTTAAAACAAGCCCTACCACCAACCAAATCGAGCAGAAAATTTTGTCCCCACACTGGGAATCGAAACCGGGAGGTCTGGGTCTGAGACAAGTGATCTAGCGGCAGTTGAAAAGCGGTCAATGATGGCATAAACCGCATCAAAATCCATAAGTTTGGAAGAATACCCAGACGGGCACAAAAAGAAAAAATATTTTCTTATTAATATATTGATATGTACTAAAAGTCCAGGCTATATGACTCCTGGGTAAGAATGTAACACACTGGACGCCTGTTCCTGGGTGTCACAAATTATTATTGATGAAACTGGCCATAAGACATTGTATTGGAGGTACTTACAAAATATCAATGTAAGCATCAGGAACGTATCAAAAATGCTAAAAGTACCTACTTGTTCCTATAATTTAAAGTTTGTTTACAGGACCAAAAATATAAAAGGATCGAAAATATTATTCCAACAATATTGGACTAAAGACATTGTCTCATTTACGACGAATAGGCGTACCTACGCAAATCGAACAACAAATATGAATGGAAATTGGACCCTGCATCGTAACCATTATGAATTCAAGATCCGTCCGTTCTAATGAGTTAGCAAACAACGGTTAGCATATATTGTCTCTGTAAATCGATGGAATAGTGTTAGGAACATTCTGGAAGCATGGATTTAGTAACGTAATTCATGGTATTTAGTTCTCGCGCCTGAAAAGTGCGAAATTAACGTAAATACAAAGATAGGAGGAATATAGAAGACTTGCTGCGCCCCGCGTTGACCAGCATAAGTCTTGGTCCCTTAGGAATATAACAAACAAACATTAAAAAAACCGACCAAGTGCGAGTCGGACTCGCGCACGAAGGGTTCCGTACCGCCGGCTGTCACTGAAAACCAGCGCTGGGGCTCTGTCTCGCATAGGGTCCCAGCATTATGCTGAGCGATGGCCGTTTTGCGTATTATGTGACGCATATTTTCCCCCAAATTTGTTTTTAGTGTTTGTCCCTTTGCTTGCGTCATATGTACCGCAAATAAACGTATTTTCTTTGTTTCTATTTTCCATTATCTATAAAAACGGCAAAAAATCATGTATGTTGTATGGGAGCCCCCCTTAAATATATAATATGTTATTCTGTTTTTAGTATTTGTTGTTACAGCGGCAACAGAAATACATCATCTGTGATAATTTCAACTGTCTAACTATCACGGTTCATGAGATACAGCCTGGTGACAGACGGACGGACTACGAAGTCTTAGCAATAGGGTTCCTTTTTGTACCCTTTAGTTATGGAACCCTAAAAATAAAATCTTTTATCTTATGATAGAGGTAGGAATAAAAAATAAACATCAATGAGATTATTGAAGGATTATGTGAATGGATGGCTAGAAAGAGGGTTACTACTGACATAACGTCTAATAGAGGAGAAGAACCCATGGTGCACCGACTAAAACTAAATTGGGATAAGAGCAGTCTGTAGTGTAGCGGTTATACCGCCACATACTAACTACGCATCAAAAACATGACGTCACACAAATCCTGCATCGCGCAATTAGAGTTTACCGCGCGAACGACATAGATAAGACTATCCGAAATCAACAGTCGGGCAGTCGGCCCGCCAGACACAACACCCGTCTGGTTGGAGGATCCTCCCTTTTCTATGGTGGATGAGTGAACTTTACACCCTGTTCCTCATACCTCTAAAGTAGTTCTATGTTATTCGGTTTGGTTTCCGCACTCAGTCTGTCAGGTGGACCATTGTGCGTGGGCCATGGCGGCCGTTTGGTGATTATTCCAACCAGCCCACCTAACTTCAGAAGGTAATTAGGTCTCCTGGTTTGTTTAGAACATCTGTGTATGATCTGGGTGACCCGAGGGTGTCTGTTCTGATCTGGGTGACGCCCGTGCATTCAAACAGCACGTGCGCAACGGTCTCCTCAGCTTCCATGCACGCCCTGCACAGATAACTGTCCGTTATGCCTATTGTGTGGAAGTGTTTGTTTAGGGACCAGTGTCCCGTGATGGTCCCAGTCACCAGGCGCAGGCCGTTCCTGTCCAGGCGTAATAGACACCTGGTCAGCCTGCTATCCAAGGATGGCATAGCTTCCTTTGACTGCCGGCAGCCCGGTGTCGAGGACCACCATTGCCCTGCTTGTGTTTGGGTGAGATCCTGTAACCACCTACGTATTTGGTTGAAGGGGATGGGTACGATAGGCTTGGGTCCACAGACTGCCGTGCTGTATCCTCGTCTAGCAAGTTACTCAGCTGCGTCGTTACCTAGCGACCCACTGTGTCCTTTTATCCATTGCAGTGTCACCGTGTTGCGGCTTTAACGTCACTATTGGCTTTAACACTCAAGAAAAAATGTAACGTTTTCACAGCCGCCATCTTGGATTTTCGATTTGACCAAATTGATACTATCTCTCTCTCTCTCTATCGAATAAGAAGAAGACAGTCGCAAGTATGAACGATACTTCTCGTGACGATTTCATCAGTTTACTCCTACCGCAAGCCGTGTTAGAGAACTTTATTAAAAAAAAACATTGAAAAAAGAACATACAGCTATGAACTCCACGATATGAAAATTAAATAAACCGAAGTGATTCATAGATATTATAAGTTAAATTCTAAAGTAAAGTTCGTTTTAACGAAGCCACGTGAAAACTTCGTCGGTTCTTAGAATTCATATAGTTGCCGCTTCACTTCCTGTGAAGATGTAGCCAAGTTTCAGTACGAAAGTTTTCGAGAAAAACTTGATTTTGAATGTCTAATGCCTTCCATACTGTTGGGCGAACCGTATAAGGAATACCAATGGTGAGAATTCTTATAATAATGTTGCATTTGCAGCATGTTTTTTTTTAAATACACTGGATTTACTGACCTTATTCATGAATTTCTTCCAAAAGACTAAGGTACGATTTACTCTCCACCAACGTCATTGTATGGCCAGAGATGAAATAAAAGAAGCGTGTAAGAATCGTACGAAATGTTCAGAAGTTTCTGCTTGCCCCTTTTTTGGGGTTCTGTACCTCAAAAAGAAAAAAACGTAACCCTTATAGGATCACTTCGTTGTCTGTCAAGACCTTTTTTTCTCAGGAAAGCGCGGAGGTTTCGAGTTGAAATTAATATCAAATACGTAAGTTTATAGTCCCTTGGAGCTCTGAAAAATCAACATTTTCAGTCAATGCAATAAAAAATACGGCCATTTCAACATATTTTGATACTCGCAAATATATCAAAGCCTAAAGGGTATTTTCCGTTGACCTAGAATCATGAAAATTTAGCAGGACGCAAGGTCTCATAGCACATGTAAAGGACAAAGACCGAAAATAGTTAATATGTAGATTTATCACACAAAAAAAAATACTATACAATCATACACTTTTGCAGTTGGAGAATTAGTTGAATAAATTAATAAAATAGTAAATTCTTTATTTCACCAAAAGCCATCACAGTACAAGAACCAATAACTAAGAGTATATAAGGCTTATAACTAGATCACAATAATTTTAATTCCCTGACTCCTAAACGTATATGCCTGGGCTTAGGAGTCAGTGATATTCCGTATAACAAGCCACAGTACGGGACGTTACAACAATAAGCAAATGGTGTAAAACAAAACAGGATATACTCTATATAAAGAAAAAAAAAAATACCGTGACGTGTATCGATTTATGGGAGAACTTTTTTTTAAAATACAATATTAAGTTCTTTTTGGGAAAAATTCATCCCAACTACGGAAATCTTCATTGTGCGTGGTTCGACGCGTATAGTATCGCAAATACTATCATAATTATACATTTAGTAAAAAGCTGTTATTTTGACATTACAAACATACACTTAAATTTTATTTATTTGTAGTTGTGCAGTACATATTATGTAGTATGTCTATCGATAATAAAAATGCACTATATCACCAATAAACTTCCTACCACATTAGACACTAATGTGTGACTAAGTAATTACGTGTACAAAACACATTATATGATGGATTACGTTTTCAAAGCGTTATTGTATAGCAAAAATTTACATTATAATAGGCAATGTATCATCACCCGACTTTGAGTGACAGATGCGTAAAAACTTGCTTAAAGAAAGTAAATTAGGACAATGTATTATCTACTTCATTTTGATCGCTTTTTGAGGCCATAATTCCTGAGGAAAGAAGTGTTTTAAAGCATTTTTGCTAATAGATAGATAGATAGATTTTTTTATTTTTTATTTATCTAATGTAGGTAATTAATACAATTAGGTGTTACAATGTCTTGGATCTTCATGCATTCTGCCTCATGCATGCAAAAATTGTATTAACTTAAACTACAATAATTATTATATTTACTTAAAGCTATTTACATTTGGCAAAATGCAAAAGCGATTTACTCGGGGAATTACGATTGCAACTTTATAAATAAGAGAAACCATGCACATAACAATCTTTCTCAATAATGCAGTTTTATATCCACCAATGCATAACTTGTCTTCGTATTGAGTTCTTAAACTTGTAACGTCAGATAGGCAGTCACTCCATGTAAAATACCGGTATTCAGCTTCATGGAGTCAGACTGGAAGCCAACCCCAACATAGTTGGGAAGAAGGCTAGGCGGATGGTGATGATGGCTCGCGTGGAGTTAACATAACTTGCATAAGCATAATCAGCTTTTCATGTTCCCACTGCGGCCTTTTTTACGGCCCACTCCCACGGTAATCTACCACGCGGGCCTAGTAGTGGAAGATATCACATATCTTCTAATTTTTCTTCTTTTTCTTCTTCTTCTTCTTCACCGTTTTGAGAGCAGTGATGATGAAATAATTTAAACCTATGACCTACAACTTGTAAATCACGGCCGTTACCGCTGGCGCTGGACCACCACTGCTCTCAATATAACTTGAGTTCAAGCTAAAAGCTAGAGAGAAGGAAAAGAAGTTTCCTAGTTTTCTGTTGAAGAATTTGGTACTAAGTGACATGTTCTGTGTTTTGTAGTAAGTAAAACATTTGACTGCAATAACCAACTTGAAAGAATCTCAATTAAGGCGAAATAATTCACAAAAAAATATTTAAAAAAACTTCTTCTTTCTTCTGGGTCAAAAATAACTTCCTGTTGAAAATTGCACTGCCAAAATGCTGTCCATCCCTTAATCTCTTAAGTAACTAATCATAACAGCGGTAAAAGGCTTTATCATCTATGATTTACGAGCAAAGATGAAACTTCATCCCGAATCAGACAAAGGGCTAATTATTTGCTCTTTGAAGACTTTTACCAAGTCCTCTGGCTAATTTAAATCGCCTTCATTATTCTCAGAACCGCATGGAAATATTTTTTTGTGGTTCTGAAAGTTTTTAATGTTGAAGACAAGTAAGTGGACCCATGGTGTGGGTCGTTTTGTAATTAGTTTATTAAGAACAGCGTGACTTCGACGGTGTTGAAAAATTAAATGGGTTTTTTTTCGTTGTTTTGTTTAATGTAATTTGTTTAACCCTGTTTTTTTTTGTACAATTTTTCAGTTTGCTTTTGAGGATGAATTTAGTCATAATTTTTTAGTAGCTTACTATTCCTGAAAGACCCGCCACATTTTAAATTTCTTCTAGTTACATTTCGAATACTTCGAAATATGACCTAATTAGTTCATTTTCAAGTTTCGACGTTCATTCGAATACCCAATTTGCTCAGTGCGAGTTTTTTCAGCCTGGGAAATATTATCGTTTCTCTTTTTTACACAAAACAGCAAATAATTCGTTAGTAACTTGACTCGTAGAACAGTTCAATTTAATTAAAGCAATAAAAAAAGAGCTTAGCAGCTTCTGGCCCTAGGGCTTAGTTGGATATTATTCGATACTAGATAAAGGATTTAGTACTTAGAAAAAGTACGACTACATTCAATCTAAGTCTCAGCTGCCTGCAAATAAAATGTGTTAATAGCGGATTCGATTAGTTCACTGTTAGAGAGTTCTTAGATAATCTGCCTAAAAACATCACGCCTGTATTTTCCGAAAGGTTAGGTAGATTCGTCACCCATGTGTAAGTCTCATGTAGTAGGAGGCGAGCCTATTGCCATCAATCGGGCAAAATTCCTGACTCCGGACTGCTACTGAGACAAAGTGTTATTGAGTTTGTCCGACCCGGGAATCGAACCCAGCGGGGTAATTGCGTAACACACTCACAATGGCTTTCATTTTGATAGTTCAACAACATTCATTGCGTTATTGTCGTTGTTGAGCAACCAAATTATTCGATAATATGAAGCGGATTAGCAATATCCTTCAAAATCATTTAGATTGTGATTGATAGTGTGTTACGCAAGTAGGGTGCTGACTCGGCTGCGTTTGCGCCCACTAAGACAATGAGGAGGTTCTTTTAACATGTAACATTTGATTGCGTGTTTAACTTAAAACAACTTCAAAATCTGGGTCGGACGAGATCCATTCTTGAAGATGAGAATAATCAAGACTTTCCTTTTTCAAAACACAGGTAGAGAGAAAATCGTTCGTTGACTGATAGAACAATCCATCATCACTGGCAGCATTGTTCCACCCAAAGCAGAGTATAGGCGGGGTCCCTTTGGTGCCATGCTACCCTCATCCAGGTCTTTTCCACGATCTTCTGTAGGACGTCCACCCACCTGGCTAGAACAATGCTGGCAAATAAAAAACCGGCCAAGTGCAAGTCGGACTCGCGCACGAACTTTTTTTTTTAAACATTGCCCCACACTAGGAATTTCTCCTGTATTGTGGGTGCGTTTACAAACATTTAAACCCTGGCTGTTTGTGTATGTAGACAAACAGCCAGACCCGGAACAACTATTTGTAGGTCATACAAATATTTTTTCCGTGTGGGAATCCAACCCGCGACACGCAGCGCAGCAGTAAATCGCTTAACCACTGCGCCAACCATGCCGTCGGGTTCCGTACCATTATCTATAAAAACGCCAAAAAAATCATGTCATCTGTGAAAATTTCAATTATCACGGATCACGAGATACAGCCTGATGACAGACGGACAGACACACAGATAGACGGACAACGGGGTCTTAGTAATAGGGTCCCGTTTCACCTTTTGGGTACGGAACCCTAAAAATCATAGGGCGTATAAGCTGGACTAAAATTGATTTGTTTGAGGTCAAAGTTCGTATGAACTTAAATGAAATCGCAGACAAACACATATTTTAAAATTGTTTTTAATTATTTAGTTATAAGTTTAATGTGTTAAATCTTTTGCATGCCTACGTGGTAAAATATGGCTGAACTCTAATATTTTTGTCATCAATTGCTGTTACCCATATTTGCAAAATAAATTATCTTTTATCTTTATATTTATCTTATCTTTAACACGTGGATGTTTTAAGAAAAATATGGGCATATTTTTTTTTTTTTTTAGTTTCTTAACTAAATGTCATGTCAATTGTAACTAGCAACAGATATTATCTGATGTTGAAGTTTCCTTTTTATCATAGGTACATTTATTTTTATACACTTTTATGCTTATATGCTTTTGCCCGCGGCTTCGCTCGGGTGGATGACGGATAATATCTCACGGGAACGTACAGTCTTGACCTGCAGAACCCAACTCCTCTTTCCCTCTTCGTCTTTATAAAAGGGGTCTGGTAATTCAGAGTACTGACCGTACGACCGGGATTAAAAGTACCCTATGTGTTAATCCAGGTTATAAATTATCTGTATGTCAAATTTCATCCAAATCTGTTTAGCCGTTTTTGCGCCAATCCAGAATACACATCCAGATAAACGGGCAAACGGACAAAAATACTTCGGTACTATTTTATTATTTCATGTTTCACAATGACATTTTTTTTTGTCATTTTTGGCTCGAGTTTTATTTCGGTCCTGTTTCATGGCAACATTTTATGTACTTTACCATTTTTAGATATTTTTCCGAATTTGTGTGCGACACTATGTTTATGTAAAAATATTTTACATATTTTGTTTGCTCTGAAAATGTCGATCAGGTTATAAATATATTGTGTAGAATTTATGATGTAGACATAATAGAGTAGGTACGGTGTAGGCATGTAGATGACATCTCATTTATTTATGTGGAGTTACTTGTTTTAGAAATATAGTTCATCGCAATGTTATTGCGATTGACACTTGATAGAGGTCAGTGAAAAGTTTATTTTTGAACAATAGGTTTAAGTATTCATGTTAACCGTACCAACTATAGCCTGAAATCGCTGTTGTAAGAATACTTAGGACCACATATTAGCAGAAAACCAAATACGTCTTTGCTTCAACTGTGAATCGAACCTACGACTTAACGTTTACTAGCCACACTTCTAACCACAACACTGAACAAAAAATTAACAACCACAAATTAAAAAAACACGGTCGCATAATTACAAAACCGTCTACCGTCAGCTGCACAAATTAAAAATAAACCTCTCTTACTTCAGCAATACTGTTTATGTATAGCTGCAATAATTATGTGTTAGCGTTGTAATACTGTAGGTTTTGCATTTCCTACTTAATTAAGGGGCTGGAGTCCTGCGGCCGCGTTAGAGCTTGTTTATATGCACCAATGTCGCAACGCTTAAGGGGAGGCTCGCTTTGCGCATAAAAATTGCTTTTATGCAACTTTAATTTGTTGAAAATCAGGAATAGATTTTTAATGCGTTTAAAAGGTTGTCAAGCGTTGTTCCTTAGAACATACTTTGGGAAATATTGTATCGAAATTGAAAAACAAAATAGTTTTAAGTTGGGCTCGTTAGAAAGAAACAAAGAAAACACACAGATTAAAAGGCACACAATATAACATAAATCAGATAAAAAATAGTGTAAAGTACGACGTAAGAAATTAGCAGGAAAGTGTGCCTCAAGGCTGTACCAAAAAGGCCTAGTTCAGCAAAAATGCCAGAAAACTATAAGATAGATACTATAGTTTCTTTTGTCGCATTGGCTTAAAAATATGATATTTTTCCCTAACATCTTGTTACGGAAAGCTACAAAACTTGCTTGTACTGAATTGCTAATCTATAGCCGGCTTCAAAATTTTGGCACATGTCACAGACTCGATAAAATTGTACACTATAAGGTTCTATAAGGTAGCTTATAAAAACCTTGTGGCAAGATTATTAAACCACCATTATACTCGTAGGTAAAACATACCCGACGCTGGAGTCCATTTAAATGAATAAGCTTACGGAGCCCCATGGTCCAAGCCCCATTTTTTATTCAACCAGAATATCCTTGAGACCACCTCAACGATTATCAGATCAATCAAGTCAATTTACAAAGGATTCATCCAATTATGAAGGGTTACTAGTTGATCAATCTGATTTGGTGCGGTTCACGATCTTTGTTCAGTGGTAAGGGATCTAAATTATCTATGTGGGTTATGGCCCTTGAGTTTTGCCCTGGGGAAAACAAAGGAGTTTGTGTGGAGGAAAAAATATGGTGATGTTTTACTTCGCAAATATGTACTACTAGCTTTTGATTGCTTCGAAAACTAGCCCACGGGAACGTACTACCGAGATAAAAAATATCCTATGTCCGAATCAAGGTCATGGTCTACCCTATGTGCCAAATTTTATCCAAATTCACTTTCACATTTATAATATTAGTTAGGACACTTGAAATAAACAAATGTTGGTCGAAAGCGATGTCTGCGGCTACGCTCTTATGTCAGTATCAATCTGCCTAGCCTTTTCCCAACTACGTTGTGGTCGGCTTCCAGTCTAACTGAATACCAGTATTTTACATGGAAAGACTGTCTATCTGACCTCCACAACCCAGTTGTACTGGGTAACACGATACCCTGGGGCCTTATTATGAAGTATTAATGCCATCATTATTCCACTGTGAAAAAAGGATGGTGCTAGCGGCCTTGTATAGCTCCGTCTCTCACTCACACTGGAATAATGGTGGCATTAATAACTCATAATAGATCCCCAGGTAAGACTGATTTTCAGACTTTTGGGCTACGCTATTTACACAACGCACTTTACACTTTTTATTTTGTATTCTTTCCTTTTAATTTATTTCTTTTTACTTGTGTGTCTTTTAGTATGTGCTAAATAAATGTATTTTCTTTCTTTTCTTTTTTTCTCTTATATAAGGTTAATCATTTATTCTGTGGGGTTAAAATGTAAGTTATGTTAGCAACATTCTTTTTTTATTAAGTAAGTGATTATATCATGAATTCTCGAGGAGCTCGTGGCTAAGTAATGACAGCCTCACGATTCGATCCATCAGGTTAAGCTACGCTTGCCGGGTTAGGTCTGTGGATGGGTGACCATCTTAACATACCAAGACTCCTCCGTGCCTCGGAAAGCACTTTAACCCGTTGGTCTCGGCTGTAAGTCGTGGTTCTTTGACAGTCGTTACGGGTCGTCAGAAGCCCGATCTGACGATCAGTCTTACAAAGGGTTATCGTATTACCCAGTTACTGGGTTGTGGAGGTCAGATAGGCAGTTGTTCCATGTCAAATACGGTATTCAGCTGCCTCCGGTTAGACTGGAAGCCAACTGATTTTATATCATGAATTCACGATAAAGAAAATTGTATATTTACTCCAAGAATTTATATTTACTTAGTAGGTAAGTAAGTACTTTTTCATATCTTTCCACAGAATTTATTATAATGAGACATTTCACAGCCACCATAACAAGTATTATATACGAACATTACACACAAAAAAGTAATCTTTTACGTCTCTTGCAGTCTAACGTAAATATTTCAACATCTTCACAGCAGTGACAAAAATTTTGAAGACTATGTTTAGATGGTTTGGAAAGGATGAATAAAAAAAAAACGTTTAGTTTGGAACAAAAATAGACGCAATCATAAAAATAATTAAACGATGATAACTGCAAAAGTTAAAAATTGTGGCACAGCTATCAACGCCCTGGGCGTCGGGAATTAATTGCCGATTCCCGGCCACCGTAGGCGCGGGCTTGCGGACGGTGAGCAATGGGTAGCTCGCCGCCCGATAAGTACCAGGCCCGGGTCGATGGCGCATTGTGTTCCACGCGCGGCTCAATGAGATGTAAGGGGTCCGATGGGACCGATGCCTGTCGGGGTTGCGGGAAAGTCCGTAAGGGATACCGTGGCCCCTGGCATTGCACATGCAACAGAAGGAACACTGGTGGGTTTTAGTCAGTAAGGGTCTGACACGCCCTCCCGCTCCGCCCAGAGCGGGAGAAGTCATTTGATGATTTCCCACCCAAAAAAAAAAGAGCTTTCAACGCCCGGCTCCTAATAAGAGAAAAGGCGACGAACAAAAGGTATTCACAAGGCAGATGTAAGTGGAATCGCCGGAAGAGGACGCAAAAGAAGGACATAATAGTGACCTTATTGGTGATGTTCTTCAGAAAGGTCAGGTGCGTAGTACTCGCATGTGTCCGGCATGCGTGTATGAACGTAAACGAGGCAAAAGGAGTATGTAAGTATGTAGGTGGCGTTCTGTGCCTACCCCATGGGAAGAAGACGTGAGTTTATGTATGTTAAGAGCAGTTCATGAAGTTAAAAACCTGCCAAGTGTGTGTCGGATGGATTTATCCCAGAACAAACATTACATTGTAGTTGAAAAAAATGTTCTCCCATACATTCCAACTGCAAATGTTAGTTTGTACGCACAATATTGATATATCTTCCATTTTATTTTAAGACCTTATACTTCATAAGATTTCCTGTAATCTATGAGTAAAGAACCTTTCTCTGTATTTTTTTCATAATTTTAGGCCCAGTGGGTAGTTTCGGAGATAAGGGGGGAAAAAGTAAATTTTCATCTATTCTCTTAAATATCTTTAAAAGTTTAAATTTTAAAAATTAAAAAAAAAATTGAGTTCCTCACAACAAGTTCTTTCATTTGTTATGTCACACAGTACAGATTGCACAACTTTTCAAATTACATTAATTTTCAAATTTGCCTCCAAAAAGTGACATATAAAATTAATGTATTTAAGTTACACATCCGTCACAGAAAATTCAAATGTGTACCAAATTTCAACTAAATCGGTCCAGGAGATTCGGAGCAAATTGGCTGTGACAGACGCACAGCCAGTCAGCCAGACAAACAGACAGACAGACACACGAGTGATCCTATAAATAAAAACCTAGATTTTTCCAACCCTCCTACATACCCTTAACCAGATGAGTGGTGTACGGGATGCAATTAGGCGTCTAAATACAGCCGGCACTGGAAATTATTTGCTTCTTTCGTTATATTACCAGCCGAGCTCTTGGACGTCAGCGAAATGTATGCAAACCCATTTGAACCCTGTTAGTGAGCGTAATCGTAGATTAAGTCACATTTTTTAACTGGACAGTTAGTTATGAGCTTTGTTTTACTAAAAAGAAAACGTGTTTTGCATGAAATTGTGTGAGAATGTGGTAGAGCAGAATAATTGGACTTTAAGGGGGAATCGGAAAAAAAAACTCTTTTAAACTTTCGCATTTTTTATAAGCATTTGCTGAGATTTGACATGCATTTTGAATGGCTGCAAGACGTACATTGTACCTACCTATTTTAGATTCGAATGGTTAGTATAGTCAGGGTTATTGATGATTGACATAATCTGATCTCTATTGAGTCTAGCTTAAGTAGAACATATAATAATTTATAGATATATACATCATTCGATATATGTAGATATACTAGGCATCTATGCAATACAGTATTATGGAATCATTCCATTTGCCAAATTGATCTGAAAATTATGTATAATATAAAACAAAACATTATATAAAATCAACCAATGAATCAAATGCTTTATGATAATAAAACGTATCTCAAGAAAATCCGGTTTTTATGGCACGTACTTAACCGGGACGTTGTAGGGTAACCAGCTTAAGCGGTTTCTATTGTTACTATAATAATCTATGCTTGGAGTTTCCCTACGTGATCGAATCAGAAATGAAGAGATCCGCATGAGAACCAAGGTAACCGACATAGCCTAAAAAATTGCCAAAGTTTAGTGGCAATGGGCAGGGCACATTGCTCGTAGAACAAATGGCCGATAGAGCCGAAAGGATCTGGAGTGGCGACCGCGTACCGGAAGACGTAGCGTTGGAAGGCCTCCCACAAGATGGACGATGACCTTGCAAAGGCCGCAGGAATCCGCTGGATAAAGGAGGCACAGATTCGGTGCGGTGTGGTGCTTGGGGGATGTCTAGCAGTGGACGTCTTTCGGCTGAAATGATGATGATGATAATAAATGGATGATAATAATTGATTGTAATTGGCTGTCAGTCACATTTTCAATGTCTCATTCTGGTTTGTTTAGCTGTAAGTCTTCCAAAGGAAATAAATAAATAATCTATGTTCTATGTTGATACGGTTTGGTTTCCGCACTTAGTCCTCAAGAAGGACCGCTGTGCGTGGGCCATGGCGGCCGTCTTTGGTTATTCCAACCGGCTCGCTAAAGCTAATTCTATCTCCTGGTCTGTTCAGAACGGCTGTGTGTGGGTGACCTGAGGGTTTTTATTCTAATCTGTGTGACGCCTGTGCATTCAAAGAGCATGTGCACGTCGGTTTCCTTAGCCTCCATTCACGCCCTGAAAAGAGGACTGTCCGTTATGCTTATTGTGTGGAAGTGCTTGTTTAGCGGGCAGTGTCGCGTAATGGCCCCCGTCGACTATAATAATAATATCCTTCTGACCAATTTTGGTCACGGTGGCCGATCTCAATGGAGATTAACGAGGTAGGTACGCAGTAGATATTATAGTGTAAACACTGATGCAATATCTGTTTCTTTACTTTCATATGATGATGGGACAGCAATCCGACACGGTCGGGGAGAGTTCAGGCGCTGGACCAACGGCTTAACGTGCTTTTCGAGACACATGGATTTCACACCACCAATTTCCAGACTCCGAGCTGCTGCTGAGAAATTACTTTTGCCCGGCCTGTTTTGTAACTGTATTTAATAGTAACATTATACATCTTCGGTGATCAAAAATATTTCACCAGATTTTGATTAAGAATGGTTAAGACAGATTTTTTATATATAATGTTTTTGGGTTTACATTGGCAACAGCTCAGAACCTTTAACTTATATTCAACAGTGGACGTTTTAGGCTGATCACAAAATTGCATAATTATGGTTGCCATTTCAGGTGACTAACTCGTTGACTAGTGTTAGTTAATTCCATGTCTTTCCTTTTAGTGATATTGGGGCATCTACCCGCTCGTGGCAAAATAAAAACAGCCACACGGGTCCAGTGTAGGTTAAGCTGAGCTTGCCACGGTCGGTTCGTGGATGTCTGACCATCCATACATCTGCTTGCCTCGTAAAGCACGATAAGCCGTTGGTCCCGGCTGTCATTCGTAAATGGTTTACTGAGATTGTTATACTTCTGTCCACAAATTTCCTATCAGCTAGTCACCCTACACAGGTGACAGTTTTACATCGCCAATGTGTCTAGACGCTGTAAATTCGTTGATACATTGAATTTACTCGACTTCTACACGTGAAGCGACTTCTAACAGATCAAAATATAATTTCATAAGCGATTTCAATGAATATATCGCATTTTTTGAAGATATTTCCAGTAATATTTGTATTTGACAAACCCGGGACGTGTGATGTGTTGCCATATATTATTCACACGCATTTTATTTGGATTTTGCATGATTACGGATGTAATGGAATAAATTTATGTCGTGTATGTGAGTCATGTTTGCGTAAAAGGAATGATTGGTTATGTAATCCTTATACGCCACGGCCATTACAAGGAAAATCTCTTTAAAAATAATGGCTTCATTTTACCCTTGTTTAAATCTGATCCTCTCAGCTCTATTTTGTAGTGCTATTTTAGACTAGGCAAGTTTTTTTTTACCTTTGCCCACTCTAGTAATTTCTCCTCTAATGTGGGTGCGTTTAAAAACATTTAAACTCACATACACAAACAGCCAGGCCCGGAACAACTACTTGTAGGTCATAGTTAAAAAAAAGGAATAAAATAAAAATATTACAAATCCAATATTATAGAAATATAGTAATTCTGATTCAAAGGCAACTTACAGTTAACAATGTCTGTCAGCAATATTGATCGTTTAACAATTGCCAGCAAACAAAACAATGTGAACCAATAACAATAGAAAATATAATGTATCCTCTAGACATAATTATGAGTAGATATCCAACAGAGACCACACTTCATTAGGGTCATGCTGCAATATTTATTAATACATGGCACGAACACAAAATTCAAAATATTTTATTTTTCCTAAGCCTTTACGGGCACTTAGGAAACGTCAGAAGCTAGTTGCACGGTTCCATTATATGGAAAAGATCTGGCAAGTAACTCCACGGTTACTCTTTCAAAAATAATTGGCTAATAAAAAACTAGCTAATTTAAATCTTGTAAAAATGAGAAAATCACATTGTGTAGATGTGCATGGCATTAACAACTCACTAAGCCCATCTCAACTCTGTATCTATTCTTTTATGCGCATTGAAGTTTAAAAGTAAAAAAGTCGCCCCAAAAACGTTATTCTTATGGAAAACGTAGCAGTACCAATGAAGGTTGTTTTAATTATTTGTTTATTCTTCGTAGGTCGTCTAAAGACGAATAAAAGGCAATTGATAAATCATTGGCTGTCGGGTTGTTGACACGCGGTGCCTATATGAATGTGTCGGTGAGTAATTAAAGTACAAAACATACATACATGTAAACTCACGCCTTCTTCTCATGGCGTACAGTCTGTTGTTTCTGCCCATCCGACAGAACTGCCTGCACAGACTGTACGCCACCTGCTACGATCCTTGCTAAGCAGCTGACTATTTCTATGGAGCTTGACTCTCTGTTGGTTCTTTACTCATGTACCCATAACTCAAGATACCACGTCACTGCTCGAGACGTGCCCACAGCATCTCCAAAGCGATTTACTCTGACAGTTCTGTCATATCGTAGATCTTTGTCTAACGCCAATTAGTTTGATGTTTATTTGTTTTAATTACTGATTGCTTTGTGATGGAGTTCAGTAATTTGAGATAAGATAAATTGGGGATAAATGTCCACGGGAAGTGTTTTGTTTTAAATGTGATTGAGTGTCAACAGTGGATCGGGATTCGGATGTGTTATTGTAATCTGTTGTTATATTATAGGTACGGTCGTATCATTGCCAAATCGAATATCAAAGAGTAGGAAGTTAGGCTAGCGTAAAGGATTCTTTGACATATTTCAGGTAACACATTTATTTTTTGTGATTGTCACACATGTGACTTTTGAAAGGACCAGGTTATTACGACACTGCGTTTTGTTAAATGATTGATTTGGCAAGACAAGAGAGAGGTTGTTTAGATTGCTTAAATCAGTTATATATAAACCTGTTTGTACTCGTAAATGACATGGGACGAAAGTTTGAAAATATTGTGAAAAGCAAAGTTTTTTTCAAAATAAACTTGCATAAGTTTTTCATAAGTTTCATAAGTTTTCTAAAATCAAACATATATTTTCACTTGGATACCCTCGATAACCAACTTAAGTCTAGAGTAAATTATACCAAAACTTTTCAAAATTCTATATAAAACTATAAAATTGTAATAAAAGTTTATAATTTGATTTTGGGTTTGATCAAACTTTGCAAATTGAATCCTTTTCAATGTTTATCTTTGGAAAAGAATATCATTTTGTAGGCGTCCTGTTACTTCTGTTAAATTGGTAAAAGGGTTGTAAAAGTAACCAAAGTTTTGAACGATGATTACAAATATGTTTTAAATAAAGCAAAAAACATGCCATTTTTCTTTTATTCTTAATAAATTCACGATGTTAGGTAGGGAATACCATAAATTTATACAAAATACTGACTCAGGAACATCATGACATTAACCCGTACCGTGTGTAATGTCAGCACTAGAGAAGTGCTGATGGTTGAGCAAAGTTACGTAGGTGCGTAAATAATAAATAAAATTATATTTAATCCGTTTATTTCAGGAAAAACGTATTCACTTCTACAAACCTATTATACCACTCTCGTTTTTTCCAAATATAACCTAATATTTAATTTAGCTAATTCCAATGCAGCCAGAGTTATTTTTCTACTGACCTCAGCAACGTACGGTCGCCTTTTTCCGACAAACTTTATAGTACCGCGACGTGATCATAGTACCCCATGATGACCGAGTGATGTTTCGGGAACAGTGAAAGTGTAAGAAATCTGTGGTAATTTTTGTCAATCTATATAGGTCTTCTGCCTGCTCTTGTTTCATGCTAGGAACTTGAGATCATAAACGCAAGTAATTTATAGATAATCCTTGATAAGAAAGTTGCATACATGTCATACTAAGAGAAAACCGGGAGAATACAGGGTGGCAGGAATATCGACGCGAAAACTGTTACCATGGATTCAGTACATGAATCTGAATCCCCCTGCGTTAAAATATTTCGTCGGTTACTTTTAAAAAAATCTGCTGTTTCATAGAAAAGTGCAATACCTACGAGGTCAAAATACACACATCAACACGGTCTAGGGATATTTTTAAAAAAGCGAATTACTATCAATGTGTTAATTATTTATATGACATGTATATATTTAAAAGATACGTTATTTAATATTCTACCATTTTTTAATAATGGTTAAGGTACTTAGATTAAAATTTCAGGATTTTATGGAAAAAAAATGAAGCATAGACGGAAACCGTATATGAATTAACTTTTAATTTGTGAGTAAAAACTGAAAAAAATAGAAAAATCATTTAATTTGTGTTTATAAACTTGAATTTAGTAGTCTGAGAAAGCGCCCATGATGTTCATAACACATCGGCAACGATTCGGCATGCTCAGAACAAGGTTGTCAATGTCTTGCTGCGGAATATTGTCCCATGTCCTTCTCAGGTGCGCAAAAAGTTGATCTTCTGTAGCCAGATTTTCAGGAACTTCCTTCAGAGCTCTTCTTTGCAGCATATCCCACACATGCTCAATGGGATTTAGATCTGGCGATTGAGCAGGCCAGTCTAAGGCCCTAACATTATGTGTATGTAACCAAGCTGCTACCGTTCTCGCCGTGTGTGCCCGGGCATTGTCGTGCATGAGCAGGAAATCTTGCCCCATTTGTGTTCTGTGGGGCAAGATTACGGGCCCCAGCACCTGTTGGACGTATCGTTCTGCCGTCATATTGCCCCGCACCCAAACGAGATCCGTCCGTCCTCCAAGACGAATTCCTGCCCAAACCATAATTGTTCCTCCTTGGTATGGGTGAACTTCCTGAGGGTTCTGGAGACGGCTCCATCGTCCAGGAACTCGCCAAACACGCGTCCTTCGTGAATCTGGATGGAAGCCGAACCTGGATTCATCCGTGAACAGCACATTGGACCATTGCTCACGGCCCCAGTCCACGTGGTTCCGAACCCATTCTAATCGTCGTCCACGATTGCCTCTCCGTAAAGGTGGGACCCGGAGTGGTCTACGAGAGCGTAGATTGATTTCATGCAGTCGCCTTCTTACAGTTTGGTCACTCACAAGCACTTGGTGTTCCACTCGCAGCCTTTGGACCAATTGAGTCGCCGTTGCATTTGGTTGAGCTCGCGCAGTAATTTGCAAAAATCGGTCTTGTCTGGGGGTAGTGATGCGACTTGGCCCCCGGTGCCTCTCTGCTACTTCACCTGTGGCACGATAGCGTGTCCACAATCTTGAAATTACATTTTGATGGGTCCCTATGGCCTCAGCAACATTACGCTGAACAGATCCAGCTTCCAGCATTCCCACAGCTCGTAACATCTCCGCCCTCGTCAAATGTCGGCGTTGCATGGCTACAATACCTCAATTTTAACTTTATCTTTCGTTTAAAAATGAAAAAAAACTAAACGTAATTCGTATTGTTTTCTAAATTTCGCACAAATGAAAATTCCCTCTCCTATACATCAAGACATTTTTATGCCACCGAAACAAAAGAATTTTCAAAAATTTTAATTTGGAATTAGTCTGAGATAAATTACAAACAAATCGGTGTATAAAAGATTCCAATGCGGCCAGTACTTTTCGAGTTATTTAATTGAGTATGAAATATCCCTAGACCGTGTTGATGTGTGTATATGGAACGGCAGTTTTTTTTGTCCCTGCCACCCTGTATACTTTCGCATCCATTTTTCAGAACATAAATTACATTAAACTGTCTAATAATGATTAAAAACCTGCCCACACATAACCATATTTCAAAACAACCCACCAAATTGAGCAGACCTCACAAAACGGGGGTGTCAACTAAAATCAACGTGGGCAGTAATGGCTGTCGCTGCGTCAAGGAAATTAAGTGGGATCTAAACTGACGGGATTAGTGGCAACGTTGTGACGAGGGTTCCAGATGCACCTGCGACTCTTTATACCAAGGAACTAAAACACTAAAAGTGATAGAGAAAATTTAAGCAGTACATTATCCTCATATTCGTATCGTGTTACCCAGTAACTGGGTTGGGGAGGTCATACAGGGAGTAAATGTTGCTCCATCTAAAATACTGGTATTCAGCTGCATCCGGTTAGATTGGATGCCGACCCCAACATAATTGGATCCCAACATATTACACCTCTATTTTACTATGGACTCACACTTTCTCTTCTCAAAAATCAAATTCAAAATATTATATTTCACATAAAACTACACGCACTTATAAAACTTCAGAAGCTAAGTGCACGGTTATGTATCTCTTTAAAAAAAAAAAAAATGATTTTACTATATTTTCCAATAAGAGTGGTAATATGTATGGGAGGATCATTTTGCATGGCATCCATCTCTGGTCTTTTGCTAATCGGATTCAGAGGGCCTAGACGAGGTGGCAATCGCTTCCAAAGCGTTTCGTATTTCTACAACGTGTTTCAACCAGATTGACATCGCTTTTCGGTAGCTTATGTCAGTCTCATAAATTATTAACATTTTCATCATCGTTATCACTGTTAGAATGTCAAGGAACCGTTGTTAAGGACCTCTGGTGTTGAGAATTGTTTGATATTTTAGAGGAATGAGGAACAGGGTGTAAAGTTCACTCATCCCCCATAGAAAAGGGAGGATCCTCCAACCAGACGGATGTTGTGTTTGGCGGGCCGACTGCCCGACTATTGATGTCGGATAGTCTAATATATGTCGTTCGCGCGGTAAACTCTAATTGCGCGATGCAGGATTTGCGTGACGTCATGTTTTTGATGCGTAGTTCGTATGTGGCGGTATAACCGCTACATCACTCCCCTCCGGAGACCGGAGGTCGATAGTGGGCTGAGTCTTGTATCTTGCGATGCTTCACTGTGCCAGCTAAGGTTCCAGTGAGTCGGAACCGGGTGCCGCACAGTTCGCGGTGAGTCGGAACTGTCTGCGGTGATTGCGGCGATTGTGGTGATTTAGGTGATTGAGGTGATTGCGGTGATTGCGGTGATTGAGGTGATAGCGGTGATTGCACTGATTGAGATGATTGTTGTGATTCCCCAGTGAGTCGGGGTGATGAGGCTGCGGGTGATGACCAGGAATGCGCGTTCGCTGCATGCTGGTTGTCAGGATACCCGTTGAAGCCGAGGGTGCTGGCTGTCTGTGTGTACTTACAACTTTGAACAATAAAATGATGAGGTATTGTCTGAATGAGTAGGTAATTTGTTTATTTACAATAGCAAAATGATTGTTTACGCTAGGTGTTACTAAAGTTTTGCAATCGAAAGCCTGGAAAATAATTAAGCTTTTAAAAATATTTTTTCATAATAAAATTAAATGAAAAGAACGTTTCCTAATTATGCGTCCCTTTCAGGAATTTAACTCTTTGGCAAAAGTAAATATGCTTGACCCATATTTCCATACTCCGTGAATCAGTTTACAGACTATGAATTTTGTTTAAAATGGCACTGTTTTAATATAATTTATGAGGAATTAATTTATTAATTTAACTTTAACATTTTCACACCCAATTTCCCGTAAAGAGTGAATAGAATTTTAATTAGTGTGCCGTCGAGACCTTTCGCACAGAATTTTGCGATACGATGAAAAATTTAGTATGCTATTAAAGTAGCAGTTTTAAAATGAACTTTAAACAGTGCTGACCAGTTTCAAGTATGACGAAATAACCTTTTACGTGAAATTTAAAAAAAATACGGTTATTATTCCGCTAAAAAACGTATTTTATTGGAGGTGATAAATAGGAAAGAACATGTATGTACTAGATTACTAATGAATTAAAAAACATAAATTTCGAACAATTCTCTTTTCTAAAGCTCCTAACTTTTGTCTTTCAATACATGCGATCCGCTGTCTCAAATGTTTCAGTTATTTCGTCAGCACCCCTTGTCAGTTTGGGCTGCGCTAAACAGTTGAACATCGCAGCTCAGTGTACGAGTGACAAGTTAATGTCAGATGTAGACACGTTGATAGCTCTTACTTGCGGCTCTTTAATCACGGTGTTACTGTCCTATACAACGGCGTTATTCCAGCTAATGTAAGAAACGTTTATAGCAAGACAAAGTACCAGTTAGAGAAAGGTTTTAACTCATCAAGCAGGGCAGACCAGGACACTCACTGCCATAAAAAAGTAGGCACAGAGTGGGATGCAAACAGCAGCAATTGACAAAGCCAGGCCCAGAAGAAGATGGTTGAATGAGTGTGACTTCTGCGCAAAAAATTGGCCTCAGATTATTAAATAGACTGGGGAAAGTCTTTTTACCCAATTTCTGGTCAATAATCGTCAACCTACCGTTAGAGACGGTCATCATTTTGATCTTCTGACCAACCCTAATGACTGCTATAGACATTCCAACCACAAAATTCTATTCTCATCATCTGCCTTGCCTTTGTTGGGGTCAGCTTCCAGTCAAATTGGATGCAGCTGAATACCAGAATTTATCACAAGATACCACAACATTTATCCTCCTTATTCCCACCGAAAAATACGTCAAAAAGACAAACAATTTTACTTTACATTCTTATTTAGACCATTTCCAGAATATTCCTATATACAAAATGTACTGGCGTTTTGCCAATGTAAAAGCTAAAAACGTGGCTTATTTCGTGTAAATGTCCTCGGCAAATTGGGAGCGACGCTCTGAGCCTCCGTGATTGATATCCGTTGGGAAGCGCAATGATACTCGCTTTTGTATACAATTAGACATGACTTTTTAATATTAGAGACTGTCTTTTGTTTTTCGGTTTGAAATGTAAAGGATTTTTGACGGTTTTGTGAAGTTCAAAGCTGAGAGATTTGGGCATTTCATTGCCCAAATCTCTCAAAATATTAGCGGAATATTGATCGGCGGTATATTATTTTACGAAATGATTGTGATCATAAATGATGGCCATCATTCATTGCATGCACGTGCCTAATAGAAGTAAATTATCGAACTTCAAGAGATAACACGATTTAAAGACTGATTGCCTTTTTTGGGGTTTTAAAACATCTAACTCCTACCCAAAGTTATTCAAATAGGAAGACTATTTTACTTTTATATAAACTGCACAAAATGTTTAGTTCCTTGAATTGACTTGCATTTTCCTCAACTATTATCCTCAGCTATCGGAATAAAAATAAACCAAACGCGTTCCATCTGCCAACACCCTAATTCGCATTGACTGCAAGTGCACATATTCCGGATTTTGCGCTACGATTTCTGGATACAACGATCGGAAAGCAAAAATTCTGATCCGGTACCGGCACAGCACTTGCCAAAACCGGGCTGGGCCGCACCAAAGCGGATTATACCGGATGATACTAGAATTTAGACCGGACCAAACTGGCCGTGGCTGGAAAAAAGCAGTAAAACATTTTATAGAAACTTGTACACCAATTATAGGATGAAAAAGATCTCTTATTAAATCTGGAAAATACAGAATGAGAAAATTCGCAAGAAAATGTAGTTGTTCAACTCCGTGCAATTTGACTTCTTATGTTTTCATCTGGAAACAAATGAAAGATATTGAAATAAAGGATAGTTGCCGGTAACACGTGGCCCCTACTCTTTGTGACCTTTTAGAGTAAGCAATTGATGCAGGTGCATCTAGGGACATTGGATGTCTTCATTACCTAAGACCTTTTTGGCCTCTAAGTATTACATTTTCAGCATGCAGTAGGTATTTGTACGACCAGAAAAAATAATTGTTTATCAAATTGACACACTATGTCAATTAGCCGTATATACCCATTTCATATAATTGTCAAAGAGTGACATGGGTATGACAGTTGTGATTTGAATACACGAACAATTTAAGTTGGTAGGTATTGAATTTGTTAAAGATTTTGTTCCCCAGCTTTATTTTCTATTGTATGTGTTGGATACGTCACTATTAATACATAGATGGATTAGTTCTTGTACTGCAAAAACAACTTTACTGAGTAGAGATTCACTAAATACTTTCAGGCTCGAATAAAAATTCTAATTAATTCATTTTAACCCTAAAAGAATATAAGAAAATGAGAGCCACCCATTTACACTTACACTAGTCTTCAAAAAACTTTTTAACACCTAATAGTATTATCAGCCAAAAATACCACCGACTAACAGGAGGTTCAAGGTCCCCCTTATTATAATGCCATATTCAGTGCCTACTTAACACTTTCATAGTTAAGCATAAAAGGCACTTACGGCCGAGACGACGGAATTAGCCGAAACGAGTTCGTGGAACGACCCCTTTATAACCCTGTTTGTTTTGCCCAATGTACAAAGTGGAGTTTAGGTAAGTATAGTTTTTTTATGGCGTGATAGTGGCCGGCATGGCCAGCGTGAGGGTTTTTTGAAAGTCGACGAATGAATACTTACATAGATACAGTCACATTATGGCCTGAAGTTTTACCACTGAACACAATCCTTCACATTTATGTATGGTGGTATTTGGGGTCAACATATAAAAATCTCTCTAACTCTTGTATGATTTTTTTCCACTTCGTTCGGTGCTTCGCTTCTCTCAGGGCGGTCGTTAAAGAATCTAGTGAGGGCAGTTACTTGGCCTGACCAGCGGTTAGGTGACAGGCTGTGAGATCCCTTGCCTATCATCACTAGCTTTTCAAGACTAGCCGGTTCCCGACGGGCAAAGTGACCAAAGTAACCGAGAATCCTTTGGTAACAGATCGTGGATAGTCTATCTCTTATGCGTAGTTTTTCGAGAATAGATTTGATCGTTCTCTTGGCAGTCCATGGTATGCGGACTATTCTTCGACAACATCAATAAATAAAAATTCTCACAACAATTTAAATGGTTCAAAGACCAGGGAATTTGTCCCTTGTCTCTTGACCCAATTACACAAACGTAAAGAAAGTGACAACATATACAATTCACGCGCGATAAAATAGGTATTTTTCTAAATACGTATTTCGCACAGTGTTACACGGAATTTCTTCATTACATATACATTTGAGTGCTCATTCAGCTATATCATCAAAACTTTAGCTACCTTTAGTACCCAAAAACCTATCAAAAATATTAATATTCTGTTTTAGGTACACGTAGCGACACATCAAAGAACAGGACACTCAAAGAAACCATAAATCCAGTCAAAGTACGTCGTCCTCCATTTAAGCATTGAATGCATAACTTTATGGTACAAGTTAGGAACTTACGCGGTGCTAAGTTTGTTAGTGCTGTACATTACTGGTACAATAGAACACTTATAAACTTAAGATTTAAAAAAATGCTTGGTCAATAATGATATTATTATGTTCTTTGTAATAAGAAAATAAGTTAAAATTTAAGCTTGATTAACACAGTCTTGATGAACCCCGACGTTAATATAAAATATTATTATCAAAGACAAGATTGGTGCATGTTGAAAGTTGGCAAAGTTGCAAATAGCTGTCAAATATTTAGCTGTTTTGATTAATTTATCAATATTAATCAATGTAATTATGAAATACCACTCTGTAAAGCATGAAGATATTCATTATAAATTGGACTAATAACACTTAATGAATATATATACGTATTTATGAGGAAGGTAAGTTTGAAACTGACACTGGTGACTGAAAAGTTGTGTGGAAATCGGTTGCCATGTTATGGGCATGTGATGCGGAGGATTGAGGAAAATGTTATGAGTAAAGTTTTGAGTGCCATAAGAGTAGGGCAAGACAGAGAAACGACGGATGGACTGTGTGAAAGATGATATGGCTAGAAAGGGGTGACTACCGAAATGACGAATCACACTGACTGACGATGCAACATGTATTTTTCTTCCTTAAAGAAGTATCGAAGAAAAATAAATTGGGATAATTTATGGGAAGATGAAGATGAATACAGTAACACCAAATACAGGCTGTTTGGAACTGAGTGTAAAGCTTTAAAGGGGTGATAGTTGACACCATTTTGAGCCTTTTGAGCTATACATGTCATAGACGAAGTAGGTTTTTTTTTAATTTTCTAACTCCTATTTTTAGTTTTTTTATAAAAAACCCAATTAGTCTGTGACAAGTTAAAATTGGTATGTACGTTTTTTTTTTAATTTTTGTGGCTAAACTGGTGTTCCTAATTCAATAAACTAAGTTCAAAGCATTTGTGTTATTGAAAAAGAAATCTGGGCACTGTTGAGGTCACAGATAACTTTTAAAATTTGTTAAAACTTGAAAAAGCATACTTCGTCTAAGACATGTATGGCTCAAAATGCTCTAAATAGTGTCAACTAGAGCAGTGTAGCCTAGTGGTGTGAGTTCGAGCCCACGGCAAACCTCTTAGCATCCCCTTAAAACACACGCATGGTATCGAACATGGAAAAAATTCTTCCCTCTTTTTATCTACTTCCGGAACTTTCAATCAAAGGAAAAGGGTTGTATTTCAAGTAAAGGAAAAGGGTTGTATTCGTTTCCGGAAGCGATATATTCAAGGTGCAAGATTTTTATGTTTTTTTTTATTATTGAGATCAAATAGATATTACGTATGAAGATTTGTTTTAAATACCTAAATATTCATTTAGTGGTTTTTGCACAATATTTTTAATTTAAGATATCTTAAAAAAGCACCTTGCGGCATATTGATTGTTGTAAAATGAAAGTTACTGAAAGTGTTTATGGTTACCTATGGTGCACATCTCGGAAATAATATTTTATCTCCCTATATAAATCTCGGTCCTGGATTTTATTTCGCCTAAAGTCAAAATTGCTCAAAAAAATCTTGAAAGTGCTGTCGCGTCGGGTAAAATCAGTGATCTGTATGCCGTCATGTTTCACCTGTATAAGCCGCTTTCTCTTGTACCTTGTTCGTAAAAAATGTAATTTGAAATCGTTCTCGAAGCGATTCGGGGCGAACGATTGCTTTGTCTCGGCACATGTGCTGTGCCCATAAAATGCAAAGGCTTGCTTGTTTTGTAACTTTATAACATCTAAATTTTGCATTTTCCAAGCGCTGTATCGGTTTAGTTTTAACTTTACTTTGATAGTTTTTGAGGAAAGTTTAGTCTATAGATTTTAAAGTTATGTAGCTTGAGTTATAACGGAACAACATTTGTTAATTATTTGACCCTGTATTGTTGGTTGAAAATAATGTCTGCAGCTGGACTTAGTCTACAAATAAATCGCTAAATAATAACCGCTGAAAAAGGGAATAGAGTCGATCGCTACGCTACGCTTGCAGCGGTTGATTCGTGGATAGGTGACCATCCATTACATATCGACCCTTCCGTGCCTCAAAGCAAGTTAAGCCGTTGATCCCGGCTGTCATTCGTAGATCTTTGACAGTCGTTACGTGTAGTCAGAAGCCCAGAAAGTCTGACAACTAGTCTTACCAAGGGGTATTGTGTTACCCCGTAACTGGGTTGTGGAGGTCAGATAGGCAGTCGCTCCATTTAAACTGGAAGCCGACACGAACCTAGTTGGGAAAAGGCTAGGCAGATTGATTGAGATTACCAGATGGTCTTGCACTGAAATGGAAATGGTATTTTTACAAAAGTATCTATAAAAACAACGATTTTTAATCGCATTTTGTTGTTATCATCCCCGGCGAGCGTGCACCCGTTCATCCTTTTAATTCTACTTCCATAAAGCCTTGATAATCTCGCCGTACTTTACTTTGTTTCTGTATTACTGCAAACAGAAAATTCAGGGCAGCATACAAACCAACAGCATAATTATAAAGTAAATATTTCTCCCATTCTTTCACTGCACTTCTTGCGTCTCTTCAAATGACAATAAAAATAAATCACCCTATAATTCCAGTTAATATTTCTAGCACCAAATATTTTCTTCTCTTATAATGTTGAGAATTTAATAGCACGTAATCCTAACATGTTTTACGGCCTCGTAAAAACACCTCCTTGGCGAAACGTGACGGGCCACAGAACTCAAGGGCGAGAATAATTGTTCTACGGGATTGCCACCACTAAAACTTAATAGTGAATTAAATTTATTTTTGCAAGCATTTGCGGATTTGCTAAGCGGCGTGTTGCTTGACGACTGCGGTGTGGGCGCTCGTGGTTTTGTTTCAATATTAAAACATGAATTTTAAGTTTCTGGTTTGAGCGTGAGCCAACTCATTGAAGTTTGGCCAGCTTTTGGATTAATATTAAATACTCATAATAAAAAATCTTTGTGATAGGCTAAGGACCACCAACAAAGTTGCAAACCTTGGTTTAACCCAACGGATAAAGAGTAGGTACTGGCTGTTATGAATTATGCATGTTTGTATGTAAAAGATAGATCGATTTAAAAAATATAAAAATGATTTCATCTTTTCAAATGATGGATAAGAGAGGAGTTGACTATATTGAGTTGAAGGTCAGTGACCTCTGAAAAAAAAACATAATTCGCGAATCATGTTTTTGTCAATAAGTGAAATAAAACCACTACTAATTTCACGCAAGTGCCGTCTTTAAAGTAGTCACGTTACACGCCAGTGCAGTCATAACCTCAACGGTGCCTACCCTTAATTGGTGTTACACCGAAAATTACTAATCTTGAGCCTTGATACCGCTGTTAAAAGTCAGCCTTTTTGCCAGCCCCAAGTAATAAAAAAGCTATCCAGTTAGAGTTGTTGCTTCTAATTGTTTTATTTTCTCATCTGGTGTTTTGGATTGTGGATTTGCGGGCGATCGGGTTGGTGTTGTGTGGTTATAGCTTTTGTTATAATTCGGTTAAGTTTATTGTTTTTTTTTATTGACTTTTGTTTGCTGAAAAAGAATATGAGCATGATATAGATTACTTTACTATAGTCACAAATTAGTTCAGATGGGACACTCCACAAAACATTTCAATAAAAAACTACTCTAGCTACGACACAATAAAGTACAATCAGGTCACGCAGCGCTAATTACCTACACTTATATTCACCTATAAGTTGCCTCTCTTTCTATCTCGACTCTTATAATATCTTCTGACTACGTTATGACGAGCCCGCCTTGTGCTTACTTAAACTTGAGATTAGAGATGCCGATGCATTCCACCAGCTTTTATGACAAGTCTTTTACAATTCAAGCAGTACGGTTATGGAATGCCTTGCCCGTGTCGATAAGGCGTGCTCATACTTTGTTCATTTTTTAAATTCTGAAAAAAAAAAAAACACTTCCTCTCTCCTTAAACATCGTCATTACATATGGTTTCCTTGCTCTTGTTTCATGTTTATAATTTTATATGAGTATATCTATGTGTATATACAGGGTGGAAGGGACATCGACGCGAAAACTGGTACCATTGAAATTAAAAAAAAACAGCTTTTCCATACATTTTCACCGCGTAGGTATTGAACTTTTCTATGAAACAACTGTTATTTTTTTTAATAACCGACGAAAACTTTCAAAGCAGCGGGGTTCAGAATCATGTACTGAATCCAGGGTATCAGTTTTCGCGTCGATGTACCTTCCACCCTGTATATATATTTATATGAATAAGTTTTTGCTTTATGTATTAATTGTATATTTAAATGGTACACCACTGACTACCTGCAGATATGTGTCTGTTACCTTTAATTCATTCAAAGGTTGTCTGTAAAAGATCGATTTAAGCGATAAGACCGCCCATTGTGTCACCCTATGTAAAATTTCTAAATTGATGTCTGTAATTTTTATGGTATCGCTTTCGTATGTAGGTATGCTATCTGCTTACCTTCTTGTAGCTTCATACATAAAATGCGGAGTGTCCCAGCTGAATTCTCCTATCTGTATTCCCTAGAAGGCCTGTTTTACAGTTTACAGATAGCCAACATCTAACACAACAAATAAAAAATGTAATAGGTATAATTTAAAAGAAACTGTCTGCAGTATAAGTTAACAAGAACCAATCATTGGGTAGTAAAATAGGCCGCTCCGGAGTAACTGGACAGATTCTCAGTTGGACAGTTTTGCAGCTGGACAGATCAGCGACTGGACAGAGTACAGTCGCGAAAAAGTAAGATTATAAACTATGGAACATAGGTATTAAATTTAAAAATTGTTTATTCAAGGAAAGTCAGGTATATAACACAAAGGCACGACAGTAGAATAAGCAATCTGTTGTATTGAGAATTGGTTTTAAGTATGTACTACTAAACCAAATCTTCAATTTAGAACTTTTGATTGCGGGGAGAAAACTAATATTGAGATAATTTTAACGACCGTAGGCGTTCTAATCATGTTATGACTGAGTTTTTTTTCGTTAACGCAATCCGAAAATATATTTTGTATCTGTTTATCAATTAAAATTAGCCTTGGCCGACGTTTGGTTTCCTCATAGTGATAGGAACTTCTATTGATTTTCGATTCCTTTTTTAATAACTGTTGAAACAAAAAAAGGGATGTTTTTTTGGTATGTTGGCATTAATTCACCGGTGCCAACCTTATAAAGCGTTAGTAGTCCACATTTTTTCTCCGCAACAAGATAACTGTTCTTCAGTCGAAATTTTGAACGGGCGCCGTCAGTTGAGACTGGTCATCTCTTAGCTGCCATGGCTTATTTTAATTTATTTTAAGCTTTTGAATGATTCTTTACGGACGCTTTTACAAACGTGCACGTCTTTCCACATTGTTCTCACATGCATAATTTCAAAATGAAAGATCTAACCAATATTTTGTATCAATTTATTGATTTACAAGAATGCCCGTGGAGTTTCATGCCCGTTCTTCTCCATAGGTACCTGCTTTGGAATGGGCAACTAGCTTCATATTTTTGACTGTCCTACCCCTTGACAATTCAAAAGTGCCTGTAAATGGTTTAATTGAAATAAATGCTTTGAGTTTTTTTTGAGTTTTAATATTTTCGATCTTGGCGCTTTTGCATCTATCCACACAAAGGATTTTTTGCGATGTCTGTATTATGTATCATTTTTGGTATTAAATGATGGTAATGAGTGATCTGATGACTTTGATGAATCATTTTTTTTTTTCAAGTATTCTTTGTATTTGGCTCCATATGGCTTCTTTTATTATATCATTGTCAGTATTTAATGTAATAGACGTACTACACTCACGTTTGTTGCTACATCTCCAATTCGTACAATTTGATTTATGCCGCTTAGCGAAATTGTACCGATGTCCAGCATCGATGGTCTTTAGATCAATTTCAGATCAAATATTACAAACCGTGAGTGATGGGCCTAAACGTAGCTTGAAAAGAGTCGAATCAGCCCTTGCCTTCTAGAGCAAGTCGTCCACTTTCCTATCTTGACCATTTTTTCATAACGTCCATATTCCCAACTCATCCATTTTAATGTCCGTTTTATGTCATGGACTGTACACGTTCTGTACAGTTGCTAATCTGTCCAGATGAGAAACTGTCCAGCTGAGAATCTGTCCAGTTGCGAATCTGTCCCGTTGAAATACGCTATAGCCATTTTCATACATGTGAAATGCTCTTTATCAATATCTACCTCTAAATCAACTAATAAATATCATAAACTTACAAAAACCTGCACCCTATAATATATAGATGATTAAATATGATGACAATTCATCAGTAGGTATAGGTATCTTATTGCGTTGTTTTTTCTGTCGAGCAGACTCTTCCAAACATATAAAACAATGAATTTGGTTGTTTATGTTGTTTTTACAACCCACCTAAAACATTTTTTAGGCTCTACGTCACCGTAATTTACACCGTTACCTTTGTAACAATACAGTTTATAGCTTCATGGGGTTAATATCCCCCAAGACATGCACTCCTTCTTTTCAACATATTGGGTAATAAAGTGTATAAGGAAAATAGCACCACAAATAAATAGCGAAATAAAATTGCCATTGGATTGGTCCCTAACAGCCAATCTTCAAGATACATGTAAGCAAATTGGCTTAATTTTGCTTTTGTTTTTTTCGTTTTGGCTAAATAGGTGGTTTAGCTTTAAAAACCTAGTTTCTCTTTTGGAAAGAAATGCCTACTTAATTCAAGTAAAAGGCGCAATTGCACGATATAGCTGTGCTGTAAAAAAACCCGTTAAAAAGAAAGAACGTATAATTAGTTTATTGTCACAGAAACATACGTGCATATAAAAAAGATAATTTAGTTTGAATATATTATAAACAACAAACTGCCTCGTTGGTCTAGTGGTCGCAAGCGCTATTGCTGAGCATGAGGTCTTGGGTTCGATTCCCGGGTCGGGCATAGTGTTATTGGGTTTTTCTATCTGGAATTTCTCAGCAGCCCGGAGTCTGGATTTGTGCCCGTTTGATGGCAATAGGCTCGCCCCCTATTACATGGGAGTAAACATAACTAGCGACATGTGGGTGTACCTGCTACAGGTACACCTCTGCCCAACCCTTCGGGGAAACAAGGGGTGATGTTACGTTATGTTATTTTATAATTTCTGGTACCAGACGGAGGGAGAGCTAAGAACCATTCACACTTGGATTACTCAATAAGATTTCCTAAATGGTAAATTAGTCAGTTTTTTTTTGCTAGCCATTTTTGTCCCACTGCTAGGCAAACGCCTCCCTACTCTCTTTCCACCTCTCTTTGTCTAGAGCTGCCAAGGACTTATCTTTATTTAAAGAGTCCAGCTCATTCCGCCATATCTCCGTCTGGGCCTGCCGCTATGTCTTTAGCCATTAAGTGAGTCCCGCTGGGTAGTAAGCTTGGCCCATTGATCGTCTGACTGATAAATACTGAGTTAAAATGATCCAAAAAAATACACATACCTAATATTTTTGCTTGTTCCACGTTCATACATCGCGCCAGTTGCGAGTACCCGGCCTGCGATTGACGTCCTACGACCTAGAGAACTGCACCCTAGCTGGTGGCGTTCTATTGTTTCTGCTTACCCCCTTGTGAAAAGGCATAAGTTTATGTAAAAATACGCATAGGAACTAGCCAGTTACGGTTAATTTATGTACGGACCAGAATGGGATTCTGGTCCGTACATAAATCCTCAGGCCAAAACAAAACGAAACAAAAATACAAAAGAACTTCTTAGAAGTTCGTTAATCATATTTCAAAGAGAGAACAATCGATTGCGTATTGGTAATTCGATCACGTCTCCGGAGCAACAGATGACTATATGAAAAGAAGGAAACTAGATAATAATAAAATAGAAAATATTATTTCCGAAAGCCCATTCTGACTTCATAATAGTTCTGAATGGGTAAAGAATAGAATATTCCATCCTTTTGTGGTAGTTCTACGATGTGAGTGACTTACAAAACTTTTATTTCGTACTTAGAGATCGTATTTTAGTTCATATTTCATACTAACAGTTGGCAATAGAGGAGCTCGTGGCTAAGTAATAACTGCCGAACGGGTCGATCCGTCAGGTTAAGCTACGCTTGCCGGGGTTGGTCTGTGGATGGGTGACCATCTTTACGCACCGAGACTCCTCCGTGCCTCGGAAAGCACGTTAAGCCGTTGGTCCCGGCTGTCATTCGTGGATCTTTGACAGTCGTTACGGGTCGTCAGAAGCCCGATAGTCTGACAACCAGTCTTACCAAGGAGTATCGTATCACCCAATTACTGGGTTGTGGAGGTCAGATAGGCAGTCGCTCCATATAAAATATTGGTATTCAGCTGCATCCGGTTAGACTGGAAGCTGATCCCAGGCAGATAATTTCATACTTACAGTTCCTTATTGGTTCAATTACGATCTCTGAAGTGGATTCCTACACTTTTGGTATTTAAAGAAATAATATTGTTGTCTATGTAAGTATAGCGTAACAACTAAAAACTACTTCCATTTGTTAGTTCATTTTAAACTACAAGGCTATGTAAATACAATCTGCCTAGTTCATTTGGTCGCAAGTGCTCATGCTGAGCATGAGGTCCTGGGTTCGATTCTCAGGTCGGGCAGTGTTTCTACCTGGAATTTTTCAGTAGCAGTCCGGAGTCTGGATTTGTGTTCGGTTGATGGCAATAGGCTTGCCCCCTATTACATGGGACGTAAACATAACTGGCAAAATGTGGGTGTGCTATAGGTACAACTCTGCCTAACGCTTTGGGGAATACAGGCGTGATGTTATGTTATGTATATTTGCGTAAAAGTCTAACATATTATGCATCCAACGCGTTGACCAAGTTGCAGCCAAATAAAATTTGGATAATTTTCAGTTTCAACAAAGGCATTTGGTGACAGCAAATTGCAGTCGTACCAAATATTCCAACAGGAAGAGTTCCTTTACCTCTAACCCTAAAAAAAACACAGAATTTAGTAAAATAGGTACAAAAACATACACAAAAAAAATGTTCACAAAATCTAAAACATGGTTCCTACTACATACTTCCCTACACTAAAAACATCTCCCTTAATTCTGCAGTAATTCCTGTACAAAACATTAAAACGGGAAACCTGCAGAAAATCTTCATTTTAATCAAGAAAAAATTATATCACGTACTTCCCTGTATAATTACGGTCTTTATGTAATTTTGTAGTTAATAAGTCTACGTTGCTATCCGTCCTCAAATTATGTTGGGGCTTCATAGTCATTGCACGTGTGTATGACTATGGACATAACATTACGCCTGTATTCCCGGAAGGCTTAGGCAGAGAAACACCTTTACCTGACCCCTCGGCGTATACTAAACAGAATACCCTCATTTCGCTAGTTAAGTTTAAACGTCATGTAATATGGGGCGACTCTAGATTCCTGAGGTGGCTTACCAAACTTTTTCAAACAGCTTACAATGTCCCCACTGCTGGGATACAGCCTTCGTCTTAGTGAGAGGGAGTGGGCCGTAATCCACCTCGTGGGCCCAGTGCAGGTTGGTAGATGTCACATGTCTTCGAATTTCTGGTTCTAGGACATGCCGGTTTCCTCACGATGTTTTCCTTCACCGTTTTGAGAGCAGTGGTGATGAAATAATTTACACAAAGTAAACCGTTTGTCTTGGTTTGAACTCGACCTACAACTCGTAAGTCAACTGGTAAGCTGTTACCACTAGGCCAACACGCTCTCACTGCTCTCAGAGATAACACATAAGAAACCCAAGCTCAGTAGTAAGCAGTGTTTGGAAGAAATATCGTTACTTTAAACAATTAGTTCCTGCTGCAGTGTAGACATTGTTGTTTTGGCCTGTTTTCGTTCACAAACCTCAATGTTGTTTAAAGCTTCTCCAACTTCTTCTCTTGTCTGGCTTGGTAAAAGGATTAGCCAATCAGCAAGTTGGTCGCACGGCTGGCTGGATCCGGATGTGCTGGAACTCGTAGAGGCTCTTTTATTGCATAAATGTAAAGTTTTTACAGTTTTAAGATCTTCGTTGTTTTCAAGATTCATTATAGGCTATAAACATTAAAGAGAGGTTTTCTCTAAGCGGTAAATTCCGTATTCAGGATTATGTAGTAAAATAAAGAATGTTCATAATTTCATCGTACCTGCTTTTAATGACCTTTCTATAGTTTTCTAGATGTTATAGGATTCCAGGCCTAATTGCCTTTTTGCTAAAAACTGTTTTTAGTATAATTATTGTGACAATGGTAAAATAATATTTGACCTGGGACGGTTTTGAAGTAGGTACTGTCATACCTTTCTGAGTCAAAACTTTTTGTGTCGAAATTAACATTTAGGCCCCATCGCCCACGACACTACTAACATTTTAGGTCGTATTTTAACTCAAATCATCAAGAGTAGCCAGAATATCACAGCAGTAGTATTTCGATGGCGGTTCATATAAGAACATTCCTAGATGTGTGTCATCCTACTAATTGCACGCACAAACATCGGTTACTCAGCACAGAATTTACGTCACCTTATGTGGGATCATGACAGGCATTAGAGTGAAAATTGTGGGAACCTAGCTAGATCATGTCACACATATTCCTCTAACAGTTCTACAGAGTGTCACAAGCTATTGTGTCGGGATATTCGTCTGAAACTCAGTTACATCGTGCAACATGCAAATGTATGCAAAGCAGCGTTGGAGCTACCTCTTTGTTAAAAAGGCGCCTAAACATTAAATGCATATAAGAGAGGAGTTTATTTTCGTGAAGAATTTTTTGTAGGAAAATGGGCTGCATTTAAAAAGCTTCTAAGTAGATCGGTGAAGGCTTCCTCCCGCTATGAGCTAGCGGCTTGGCAATTCTCACCACGGCAAACGCATTTTCCTTTTACCGTACTATCGTGAGACAAGAATTATAGGAAAAACATTACCCTCCTTCTGGGGTAGTCGGGTATAAACCATAGAAGGTTTTCAAAAAAATCTGCCAGCCACATTATTCTGTTACTCATAAAGGTTAAAGAGAAAATATTTCTCTTAGTTCCGGGTGCGGTTTTGGGAATTTAGTAATTCCCAAAACCGCACCCGGAAGTCAGAAAAACAGATAAAAGTAAATTACATAACCCCTCTAAAAAGCATAACGTCCGCGTTGTCATTGTGCGCAATGCGGGTCTAAAGTACCCACGCACTAAAACAAAACTAACACTCGCACTGCCCACCTGTTTTCAATTACTCTAACCCTCCGATGCTCGGTCACATTCGTGGTACATTCCCGTTCTGATTACGGAATCTTGATGGGTCCGTTAGACCCTCAGCATTGTTCGGGAATATTTTTACATGCTTATATTAAGGTTTAATGATACGTTTTCGGATTATGGTGATCGTTAATTTAAATGAACAATTTCTTTTTATGTTTACAGCTTTATGTAAAATGTTTTTTGTAAACATTCAAGTTTTTGTTTTATTTGAAAAGAGATCTCTACTGTTCAGTTACTTTAACTGAAATATTACAAAAATTAAAATAAGAAAGGTACGCTCATTAATTTTAGTGAGTGCTTTTTGGCTTTGTTGTAAATCTATTTGCTCTGCAATGTACATTAATTTATGTCTTCAAAAGGCTATAAAGCACAGCTGTTTTTTATTCGAGACATACTTTAATAGTTTTTCACCTTGCAGAGTTTAAAGACTTCTGAAAGTACTTGAAGACTTTTAAAATTTCGCAGAGTATCGCCAGCGAAAAGTTATGGCTAATAATTTTCATTTTTATTTGTGCATAGTATTATTTCGGTCTTTACGATGTACCTAGACTAAATTAACAGGAGTAAATTAAGGTTTTAGTTTATTGTGAAGAAGTGTCGTTCACATTTTCCTCGGTAATATTGAAAATGAAGAGAAAATATAAAAAGTAAAATGAACTACGAAATAATTCATAAAAGTAGTGTATTCCAGACACTAATGTTGTGGCGAGGTAACTCTTGGTTCGCTTCTTGGCACTACAAGAGTAAAATTTCATTTCTTAATGTTTTTGTGACTTGAATATTAAAACATCCGCCAGACGGTTCCATATTTTTTGTAAGTAGGTGAGCAAAAGGCCATAATCATCTATCAATCGTACTAAATAGCTAAAACTACATAGGTATAAGTATTAATTTTTACCCATGCCTCTCGCTCATTGAAAAAAATCCTACTTACCAGTCTAGTTGGATGCTCAAGAACGGATTATCCATGTAATCTCTGAACACCTAAAATCAATTACCGTCCATCTCCGTAACACCTCTAAACATAATAGTATTATAAGTCACATTGTCCGCCAATCAAATACCATCCAACATTGCTGGCAATTTGTCTCCATTCAAATCTAACCCTCTTAATGAGGACCTGGACATAACATCTTCCACATCATTTCTCAGTCGATTGACCAGGGTGTGTTGCGGTACATACCGGATTACGGACTGACGGACAGGCATTCGGTTGTGGTAGAATTGACCCGCGGTCGCGGCGCCAGTGTTAAAGGCAGCGAATATTAGATTAAAAGCTAGAAAACTTACGAACTCTGTAGCCTATGATTAAAGTAGAGTGCAACCAGAATCTTTTGACGCCCGAATGACATAGACAGGGGAGCGTCATTGATAAACATTTTTTCACAATAGTTTTTGGAAATTTTACCTTAAGGCGGCCTGTCCACTGGACAGCGGAGCGGACAATGCTAATGGACAGGCAGCCTTAGAGGGTGAAAAGTTTCTTTCTATGAAAAATCTTAGTCCTTGAGTTAATAAACTTGAAATTAACACGAATACAAAAAAGTAAAAGTAAAAAAAAAAGTAAAGTAAAGTAGTAAAGTTTATGTAAATAAAAAAATTCATCATTATTCGTTTTTCACTACTACCCCTCAAAGAGGAGGAGGTGTTAAGAGTCTACAATACCTCAGCTCTAATTCACTATTTATCTCGCTCGCACGATATTGCTCGCGGATAGAGAGAGAGTGAGACAGAGCGGCGGGGAGAAGGCTGCAAGGCGCCAATTGTTTGGGTAATTTCTTCCTACGCCTAAAATAACGGTAACCTAAAAAAAAAAACTTGGTATTAGCTTTATAGCTAGTTCAGTTATTATGAATTTCATGATCTAATTTGAAGTATTTTATTAATACCAGTGGTTTATTGTTCGGTTTGGAGCTTTGGATTTTTTTCTATAGAGAACATTTTATGGAATCGTGCTTCCGTCAAACATGCTACATAACATTATAGACTCTTAAAGTTTGTATGGAAAAATGCGCGGTCCTATTAACTCGAAAAGAAAATGTTTTCTTTGTAGAAAATACTACAGGGTTTTATGAAATCGACCCATAAAGGGAAATACTAAATTCACTGAATACATAGTAATCATTAATTTCAAAAACTACCTTTTATAGGGGTGTAAAGTTGGCGAAGTGCTAGTTTAATTAATTTTGTTGGTATATTGCCCTGTGCTAGCTGACTTAGGCCAATAATTTAATTTAATGTTTTGTGTTGCGTAATGTAAATTATTTTGCGTACTATTGTATACAATCAAGTTTTTCTTACTGAACAGACAGCTGTGCTGCTGGGGAGTTTATTGCGCCACTTCTTCTTCCCAGCTAAAGCACTAGGAAATGGTGAAGGGCGGGCGTTTTGGGGGACTGTCTTATTTAATTTTGACGTTCGAGAAGTGCTAATTCTCAGCATAGTTTGCTTCTGGCTTTTCATTTTGATTTAATAGATTGATTGAGATTTTGAAGTACTTAGTTTCGTAGTACTGTTTTTATATTGGAAATGTAAGGCCCTGATTCAGTCATAGTCCTTTCATTTTAGAGTTTCTAGAAATACGGTTAGTTGTTAAATCACTGTTTCAGTTGCTATCGAAACAGGTAGTTACCTATAAGTATTCTTATGGATCACTCAGTTCAGCAAATTTAAAACAATAGTTATTTGTGCAACAAGAGAGCAAAGTAGTTTTTTGCTGCGATTGTTGATTTTGAATCCCGAGTTAGCGAAGGATTCTATAATTGAATCACGAGCGTAGCGAGTGATTCTAGGTTAGAATCCTGAGCGCTGCGAGGGATTCAAAGACACGAGATGGAAATATAATAATAATATGTGTTACACGAGAGCAAAGGCTCTCGTGTAACACATACAACTTTTCACCTCAGCAGCGAGAACATACAACATGTAAAAAAAAACCTGTCCGATCCGTGAGGGTGTTGTTACGTATCGTACTGTGAGCATATTTATGTGGAAATTTTCAGGATAAAAGAAAAAAGAATCCCCACATTTTTTTTCAATGGTGAATTTTACCGAATTTTACGTTTGGTGCGGGCGGCGGCCGTAATTTAGCGGGTGTCTAAAAGTCATAACTTATGAGGTTTGTAACTAAAAGTGTGAATTTTAAATACCAATAACTTTTTTGCTATAAATAATAATAAAAAAAAATACTCTTTTGTAATGTTACTGCACCATATTATGCACTTTTTGGATCGGATAAAGTTTTTTTTTACAAAATCTTCATCACCTCGTATTTTGCAGCCACCATCTTGGATTTACATTTTGACCTCACCATCGGCTTTAGCACCCCCGAAAACTATGAAAACCAAAACCAAACGACACCCATGACGAAAAATGTCAAATTTTTCGCAGCCGCCATCTTAAATCTTTATTTTGATCTTCTCTATCGGCTTAAGCAACCTTGAAAACCATAGAAACGATACCCATGAAGAAAAATCTGAAAATTTTCGCAGCCGCCATCTTGGATTTACATTTTGCCCAAATTCACACTTTCTATCTCTCTACGTCTTTTTTTCTCTTTGAATTAGAAGAAGACAGTCGCAAGCGCCTTTTCGCGTGACGATTTCTGCCAGTGCACTCTTACCACAAGCCGCGAGAACTTCGTTCCAAATAATTGAATAAATCAGAATTTAAATAAAACCTTAATTAACAGATGATTTGCAATTTTAAGGTTTTATGTGTATCCGAACGTTTTATTGTTTTGTTTCTTTTTTGGGCCTAGTAGGTTGGTATGGAATTTTGAAATCGAACTTCGAATCGACTTGTTTCTATCTCTCGCTTTTTTCGTATCGAAGTGAAAGTGACAAAACTAATTGAAGTTCAAATCTTTAGAATTTTGTGAGTACACCCAACACTGTTCACGGCATTTAAAAAAAATAATTAAAAAGTTACTTTGTCTCACGCTCGCAGCAAAATCGAATTTTGCTCACTGTTTTTTGACAGCAAAACCTGCTTGTTTGAGGTGCTGAGGTGAAAAAGGTATTTGTGTTAAGTATGATATTTATTGTACAAATATATTTGGAACATTTACATTTTAGGATAAACAATAGATCTATAGAAAAAGTCATCCGAAACCTTATTAGAACGATCTCTCAGACAAAATGGTGTCTGTACTGAGTGATACAATGAAACTGTCCAAAGTTACCTGAAAGAAGCTTTAAATGCCTTGATGGGTTTAAAAATGTTGTGACAATTTTTTTACAAATTTTTAAGATATACATTTAGTCAGTAGAGTAAGTTTTTGTTGAGCTCATAGCCGTTTTTGCAAAATGTCTGAATTGAGTGATCCACATTTTCGACAATAACTGAAGACCCTTGAGAGTGAATTTTTTTTTACTTTAACCTATGATTTTTGACTATTTTTGACTAAATGTACAATCAGATTTTGTCACGAAATAAAATAAGATCACTCAATCCAAATGCACATTATTAATTAGGCTATTCTTGTTCAGATACTTAAACGCAAGCCCAATTAAATAGCATAATCAGATAGATGACTGCTACGCTGGTCTAGTGGTCGCAAGCGCTACTGCTTAGCATGAGCTCTTGGGTTCGATTCCCGGGTCTGGCAAAGTGTTATTGGGTTTTTCAAACTGGAATTTCTGAGTAGCAGCCCGCAGACTGGATTTGTGCCCGTTGATGGCAATAGGCTCCCCTCAATTACATGGAACTTAAACATAACTGGTTAAACGTGGGCGTTCTATAGGTACACCTCTGTCCAACCCATCTGGGAAACAAGGGACAATGTTATAAACAGATAGATAGATAAATAGAACCTATATTATTTCAAACGCTGTACAACAAGTTTGCAATAAACTGATTTGATTTGATTAAAATATTCTCATTATTATAAACCAGCCAGTCAGCCTCTGTTTCCACTGTTGGGACTAAACCCTCCTCCTGTTTTCCTTTGCCATTTCAAGGACATTGGTGATAGAATAAAATGCACTGCTTTTCTACTTTTTCTTTTCTGTTTTTCTTTTTTTACTAGTACGAGGTTACATTTCAAAGACAATCAAATCATTTTTACAATCTGTCATTTCACATTCTCCAACTGTTGACCTGCCTTCATTTTATTGCCAAAATAACTTTAAACGATTTTTGGTCTATCTTGGGCTTATTAGCTCTAAGGTGGTGTCATATTCATGAATAAAGAAAGATTATTATTATTATTATATAGGTAATTCTCCTTTACTTGTTTGGGAACTTCAATGAAATGAAAAGGTTCGCGATATCGCTACAGCCAACTAATTCTCGGCCTAATATCACGATTACTGTGGTTTCTAATTACGTACTATGTTCGCCACATTATCAGCAAAATGTCCGCCATACTTGACGTCAGTACAGTAAAAGGAAATGTGACCTTATTCCTCTTTGTCATGCTACCTTTGGTTTGTCAAAGTGATTATATCCGAACATTGGACATGGCGGCTGTTTGTAATGTAAGGATTATAGTCGGTGTTTTGCATGATGAAATGGAAGCCGGTGTTGCCATTGGAATTTGGGAGCAGGTGGCGGGATTTATAGCGAGAGGTGATGTTACAAAGTACCTAATCATCGTCCCAAAATAACTCGGAGAATGAAATCAGCGGTATTAAGCAGATATATTTAAAACTTGTATATTTTGTGAACGTACTCAAAACTCAAAACTAATGGCCCAGAGCTTACATAGTCAAGTCAACTAAACGCAAAAAGTATATCAATCTGCCTAGCCTTTTCCCAACTATATTGGGGTCGGCTTCCAGTCTAACCGGATGCAGCTGAGTACCAGTATTTTACATGGAGCGACTGCCTATCTGACCTCCACAACCCAGTAACTGGGTAATACGATACCCCTTGGTAAGACTGGTTGTCAGACTTTCGGGCTTCTGACGACCCGTAACGACTGTCAAAGATCCACGAATGACAACCGGGACCAACGGCTTAACGTGCTTTCCGAGGCACGGAGGAGTCTCGGTATGTAAAGATGGTCACCCATCCACAGACCAACCCCGGCAAGCGTAGCTTAACCTGACGGATCGACCCGTGCGGCAGTTACTACTTAGCCACGAGCTCCTCCTAAAATAAATTAATATAAAATTAAGTAAAATAGTATAAAATCAAAGTGTAGGGTAATTTATGAATATCTTAGTTGAAAAACTAACTAATACAAAGCAATAATTGCACCTCCACTAGCTCAAATCCCTCTTATCTTAAAGAACGTTTCAAGTTCCATCATGACACACTTAATAGATAAAATATCTGAGGTAATCTGCAAACTTGAGGCTAGAGATGCTGCTTTTATGACAAGTCTTTTACAGTTCAAGCAGTACGGTTATAGAATGCCTTGCCCTTGTCGATAAATCGTGCTCAATCTTTGTCCATTTTTAAACTTCTGGTAAAAAACTCTTCCTCTCTCTTTAAGCATCAACATTACATAATAGTTCTTTGCTCTTGTTTCATGTTTATTATTTTATATATATATATATAGATATATTATATTTATATGGATAAGTTTATGTTTTATGTATGTATGTATTTATTGCATATGTAAATGGTACAGCACTGACTAGCTGCAGTATTGTCTCTCCTGTTACCTTTAATTCATCCAAAGGTTGTCTGTAAAAGATCGCTTTAAGCGATAAGTATTTTACTCTATGTAAAATTTCTAAATTTATTTCTGTAATTTTTATGGTGTACAATAAAGAGTATTCAATCTATCTATCTATCTTACAAAATCTACACCTAAATAAAACCTTTATCTTGAAGACAGCAAGACGATACCATATCTCTTAAATCAGATATTAATTAGAACAGCCAGCAAATGGTTATGGAGGCTTACACAAAAATTTATTTGACTGGTATTACCGACCCGGACGCGAGCGGCCGCGGGTTAGAGGCAAATTAAAAAGTAAGTACGCACATTAGTTACAGAAACAGCCTGTTAACGGTTAAACTGGTGAATGTGCACTATTTCTGCGCAATTTTTTTTAATGGCTCTTTGATTAAACAGATGGTCTAGTTGATGTTAATTTGTTGAGATTTATTATTAAATATGATATAGTTTTAATAGATTTATTATTTATACATACATTAATCAATCAACTCAGTCTATCCACTGCTGTACATAGGCCTCTCCCAGGCTGTCACACACATCCAGCAGGGCGTCCCACAGTACGCTTGTCGATACGCGGTCTCCACTCCAGGACTCATCTGCTCCACTGGCCATCGGTCCTTCGACAATATGGCTCCCACTGCCACTTCAGCTTGCTTACTCTGTAAGCTATGTAACTCCGGTTAACTAGATGTTAACCACGTATCATGTTTGCCATCTTTCTATTAACTTGCTTATTTATTTTATATGCTATTTACGAGTATGTTATACAAACTTCAATATACTTGCATTTTCTTTAATACGCCAGTTTGTACGATGCCCAGCAGTGCTTATTGCTTACTGAGAAATATACCTTTAAGTGTGAAATAGACCTCTGGAGGTAATCACGAACTCCGTAGTTTCGGACGAACCGCGTTCGGTTAATGCTCCGTATGGACATAAGATTAGTTTAGGACCCGACCTAGGAATTAATGACTTCACAATTTGACAGGTTGTTCCTTCTACCGATGTTTTAGCCCGTCAAAAAAAGTTAATTATTATTAATCGGGTGTAGGATTCGCTTCGAAGTGTCAAACTAATTTCGGACGGGCGCGTATCTTCGTTAGAGACTATGCCCCTGAATCGAATTTACCGTTATTTAAAAAATGCAATCATTCAAATGATGAAAGCTAAATCGCTCAAGCTTATGTTTTGTTTTGGGTGTGATGTTGTGATTGCTTCAAATTAGTTCTCAGTGTTATAGACTATAACTACTCCTTATTGGTCGCTTCCATAATACTAGCGTTGACCTTTGACACGAATTATTCGGACGGTAATTTATTGACCGAAGGCTTTTATTAAAGTGTTCTAAGTATTTCTACTACTGGATTGTCACTTATTACTCCTCAGCAGTGCAGTGGGGATCAGTGGTGGCCCAGTCGTGACGAGTTCGAACTCTGGCAAGCGCTTTACTTAGGCTAAATAATTTATCTCCATTGCTCTCAAAATGGTGAAGGCAATCATCGTGAAAAAACTGGTATTTATCCTAGAACCAAACATTCGAAGATATGCGACATCTACCAACCCGCACTGGCCCGCATGGTAGATTACGGTTCATTCCCTCTCGAAGACAAGCAGTGCAAGTGGGAACATTAAAGGCTGGTTAGCCTTATTTATACTCTCCTTTTGGATTCTTAAAGAACACCCTCTACATTCTCTCATCTTATATATTTGGGTCGAGCAGGTATTGAAGTTTTGTATGGGACAACCTGTTAATTTTTGCACGATTACGATGTTGGTCTCATGGGCAAAAAAATGTTCCGTTTGATGGCTTAAATATGAACATAGATTTCTGATACGCGCTGTATACTTAACCAAATGGATACAACAGTCGCCTTTTCATTTAATTTTCACAAATTCATAAGGTGTTTATAATAATTCATTTATTATTATCATGTAAATAACACCCATAGCCAAATTAACAAAATTAATAATATTAATTAAATACAATAAATCAAAAGCAAAATAAATCAAATTAAATTAAAAATAAATAAATAATTAAAAACTAAAATTAATACCCTCTCTCCGACACTGGTACAGCAACATGTCTGCTGGAACAATGCCGAATGAAGGGGCAGTCCAGTCTTCCCGCAATCATCGCCAGTACGATGTTGGGGCTAACCCGTACCCTGCGCAACAAGGACGCGGCACGCTTGCGCATGGTCGCGTGAAAACAATCGGTGTGTGCCTCTGCGAACATACCCGAGGCGCTGCAGTGTCGGGGTAGCCCCATCACCGCTCTCAACGCGTTATTATACTGGACGCGGATGGCGCTGTAATTTCTGTTAGAGTAGTTAGCCCACAGACTGCATGAGTACAAGGAAGTACAGTACGCTCTAAAGAGCGTAGCCTTAACCTCATTAGAGCACCGCGCAAATCTGCGGGCGATCATGTTAGCTCTAACAGACAACGCCCTCCGCTCCCGTTCCATGTCTGCGTGATATTTGAGGTCAACAGTCAAAACATGCCCCAAGTATGTAAACTGGTCAACCCTTTTCAAAGGAACCCCATTTAGTCTGACCGGTGGTATGCTTCCCGGACATTTTGCACTGGCGGTCTCGAAGATCATACACTGGCTCTTCTTTACATTATACAATAAACCGTGGCCACAAGCATATTCCTCGCATATCTGTAACAGCTTCCTCAAGCCGCATACCGAAGCACTCATCAGCACCATGTCGTCAGCATAACTTAAATTATTGACACATGTACCGTCAATGTGACAGCCGACATGATGGCTGCTGAGCGCCACGATCAGCCCGTTAATATATAAATTAAACAGGGTAGGGGATGTTAAACCACCCTGCCTGACTCCGCATTCGAGCTGATACGCATCCGACATTGCCCCCGCCCACCTAACACTATGACTGGTGCGCATACCAGTACTGGAACACGCTGATGAGCTCCGGCGGCAAATCTATGATCCTCAGCTTATTCCACAGTAGATCATACACTACAAGGTCGAAAGCCTTGGAGAGATCAAGGAAGCACGCATACACGGGTGTTTTACGGTCTGTATAATATTTGACGGTATGCTTAAGACACAGTATTGCACTTTCAGTGGACAGCCGGGGGCGAAACCCGAACTGATTATCGTGTAGTGTTACCGATCTATTTAACTGTGAATTAAGCAAACCGTCAAACACTTTAGCAGTTACAGTGGCAAGAGAAATAGGCCTGTAGTTACTCTTATCAGTAAGGTCACCAGTTTTATTCTTCACTACAGGTACTACCACTGTTTTCATGAAGTCTGCGGGCAAGTAAGAATGGCTCACGCACAGCGAGTAAAACATAGCCAATACCCTAGCAATGTGTGGGCCGGCGTGTTGTAGGTGCTCAATGCTGAGACCATCATGACCCGGAGACTTACCTCTCGAGATAAGCCCTATGGCTTTAGCTACGTCCTTAGCCCGAAAGGCAGTCCCCGCATCCCGACTTTGTACGTCAACATTGAGCACCTCCGTCGCTGTACCCAATGGAGACTTCACCGAAAATTGATTTTTAAAAAGATTCGCAATTTCCGTTGGGTCATTAATACCATCGATGCTCACAGGAATGCCGGGGCGTAAGTTTTTTTTTTTTTTTCTTTTTCTTTTTTGGTGCCCTTCCAGAAACCGCGGAAATCCCCTTTACAATGTTTCACAGCTAGAGCGTCCATTCTTATTTGGTCCTGATGATTTTGGCACCATTTTAATCGAGACTTGAACACTCTTCTGCTATCGCACATTTCTTTATACATGATCATATTTTTAGGAGTGGTACTTAAAAGTAATAGGTACATATAAAAAATATGTGTTGTTACATTTACACACTAACTTGCTGCCCGCGACTTCCATCCGCGTGGGAGTCAACTTTTTTACCCGACTACGGCGATGCAAAAAGGAGGGTTATGATTTTGACCGGTATGTATTCCAGTTGTCTGTCTATCACTCAGACCCCCTACATAATTTAGCCTTTCTTTTGGGGTCTAAATTGGTGTTTGCTTCGGATTCAAACAGAAAAGGCCGGTTTCGGCTCTACCACCCGGATACAAGTCCACGACCAGGGTTCAGTGTATTGGCCAGCCCTGTCCGAACGCTCGCGCTGTCCGCGTGGAGCCGACTATCGCGACCTGGCGCCCAGCAACGCGACGCCACACTCTGATGGAAGCAAGTCACAGCTGTTCTACAGCGACATCGTTTTTTTTTCTTTAATCCTCGTATAATTTATCCTTAATTTTTTAAATTACGTGTTACCGTCAGCTAAGTTGTTTTTATTGTCATAATCATTAGCCAAATTCAGGTTTCTTTGCACGGTAGAGGCGTTGAATCCAAATTACGACCTTAAAGCACGGACACTCGCGTTACGCAAAAAAAAACTGGAGATAGCTGATGTATGCCGATGGGCCTGGCGTTCTTTTCCGACAAAAATAAAACATAAAATAAATTGTTATTCGTCTACTATCTCTTCTACAATATAAAATCCAATGATAGGCTGACAGCATATATTTTTATAACCTTTTTTATGTCTTACTTACATAATAATTGCAATATTCTTTGTGGTCTTCACCTGGGTACTGCGTTTCATTATATGACCATGTCGTGCCGGGTTCGAATCCCGGGCGATGTTTCACTTAAATGTACCGGTTTTATTTCTACAGTGTGTATGTATGTATGTTCATCAGTTACCTAATAACTTCTAAACTACTCATTATAATTTGACAAACAAAGTATCGTTGGAAGAGTCTTGATAGTCCGTTGGATGTAGACATTGTGACGTCATATTAAATTGAATATGGCGCCATCTAGACGACATAGTCATGAACAAAAAAACTTTTTATTTTATTATGCCGTGTAGGGTAAAACACGAAAGGTCTTAATTAGCACATTCCAAAAATATATACAATTATTACCCCATATAATTTGTATTAAAAAAAAGTTATAAAACTAAAACTCAAGTACGACAAAAAGGTCATCTAAAAACGTATAAACAAGACATCACAGAGACAACTTAAAAATTCAAAGTCACACGTAATCTGTTCGAAACGTGTGACTCCGGATTTTTCAATTCAATTCCATTATTTAATTCGGAAAACATCCGTATTAGTATTAGAACTTAGAAACGATGTAAGTAGCATTAAAATCACAACAATCAATCAATTTTTAATTTGTTTATTTTTTTGTAATCTGATCAGTAGGTACTTCTAGAGATGACGTCTTACAAACCAACAAATGATTTTAAAACCCTTTACTTTGATTATCTTACTAGGTTCTGCCCCCAACTTCGTGCGCGTGAAATTTCTTGTTCCCCTGACCCACAGCATCGCATCGGCCGCCCGCGGTATAATGTTGTTTTCACTTAGCGTTCTCTCGGCCCCTAAGGATCGGTCGTAGCGTGATGTTTATTAGCCTACAACCAAAAGATTTTTTTAAATCCAACTCCAGAGATAACCGCGTTCAAACAAATAAACAAACTCATCAGTATACATATAAAACTATATTATATATACGTATATATAGCTTACTCTGTTTAGTGAACTTCCATCTTTTTGTTGTTTCAAAAAATCTGTTAGTGACAATTATTGTACTAAAGAAATGATTTACGGTGTATTTTGCAGAATTGCTGTGACGAAAACGAGATAAACGATGTCTCGACGACATTAGAAACGTTACGAAAAATCTCCATTTATTAGTTTAACAATAAATGTGACAGGATTTCAAGTTTTAGTAGGAGTGATAATCATTTTTAAAACAAAGTTCCTCCGCGGAGTCTTTCAGTCTCAACTACCACTAACAACAAAAACGACCAAACGTATTTTCATACGGTTTTCACCAATGGACGGAATTAGCTTGAGGAAGGTCTAAGTGTACAATAATGTGAAATATGACGATGCTTGTTGAAGATATCGGAAAATCATGCTGACTAATATGGCGAGGGGGGTAATGGCTGATCTTTGCGTTATTGCTCGTGAACGGGTGCTGCTTGTGGTGACTGGTCGTCTTGCTGACCAAGGTTTTTGTTGCTGTTATTAGTAATTAACTGTTTATTTATTTTTACTTCGATGATCCTAGTTTATCATTTGTGATTTCCGAGTTACAGCATTAATAGCTATATTATGTAAACGAGCACGCCCTTTATGCCTGGCATTCATTCGGGTATTTACTTTTCAGTTTTTTTGTTGGTATATTGGCGTGTGCTAGGTGACATATAGAAAATAATTTAATTTAATTTAATGTTCTATGTTGCATAATGTAAATTATTTTGCTGTACTTTTGTATAATAGGTTAGGGAAAAAGTTGCTTCGCATTTTTTAAGAAAATTCAAAACATTTTTTAATATAGTTTATTTACATTTAACTAAAGTATGTAGGTACCATTTTGTTCGATAACTTTTTGCCATCTTGTAGGTAGAGATATGATCCTATTGCTATAGAAATTTTGGGACTTTTGATCAAAATACCGCGACAAGTGGTTTTGGCAGTCTTCTCGTGATATTAACCTGACACTGCCTAAGGAATTCTGAAGAGACCGAAACAGGTGGAAATTTGAAGTTGCAAGGTCAGGACTATACGGCGGATGCATTAACACCTCCCAGCCAAACTCTCTTAATTTTTGCTGAGTGGCTAAAGATGTGTGAGGTCTAGCGTTATCATGATGAAAAACCACACCCCTTCTGTTGATTAATTCCGGCCGCTTTCTCTCAACTTCTTGCTTTAATCTCATCAGTTGTTCGCAGTAGAGTTCAGAATCGATGGCCCTGCCTGATGGTAACAGCTCATAATGAATAATACCCTTCCAATCCCACACACAGCATCAACCTTGTTGCGAGTTAACCTGGGTTTCGCCACAGTCTGTGAAGCCTGACCGGCCTTTGACCACGACTATTTTTGCACGTTCTTATACGATAAGAACGTACGAAAATGGTCCACTTTTCATCACCAGTTATCAGCTTCTTCAAAATGGTTCGGTTTCTTTACGTCGTAATAAAGAATCACAAATGAGTACACGGTTCATTAGGTTTCTTTCAATGAGCTCGTGAGGTACCCAAATATCGAGCTTTTTTGTGTACCCAGTTTTTTTCAAATGCGACAAAACTGTTTTGTGGTCAATTCCCAGTTCTTCAGCTACGTCGTAACTACTGATCTTGCTCCACTTTTTCAAAAATGGCATCCATTTTATCCGTAATATGGCGACCAGAGCGACGTGCATCTTTGACATCAAAATTTCCGGATTGAAAACGCGTAAACCAAATTTGTGTTACTCTCACAGACACTGCACTAGGTCCATAAACATCGCAAATTTTTTTCGCGGCTTGCGTTGCATTTTTACCTTTTTTGTAGTAAAGTTTTAAAATGTATCGAATTTATTCATTAGATTCACTTATCTTGACGGTACGAAAAACAAATGAAAATCACACATTTTCCTAATTTAAATTTTGGAATTAAGTTCTTTAAAATTTAAACTTTCAATGATACCAAAACCAGCCAGATACAAAAGTATAGCCAAAGAGATTTTATTACAAGTTCATACATACTATAATGTGAAAATACTTTTTCCCCAACCTAATAGAATCAAGTTTTTCTAACTATTCAGACAGCTGTGCAGCTGGGGAGTTTGTTTCGCCGCTTCTTCTTCCCAGCTAAAGCACTAGGAAGTGGTGAAGGGCGGGCGTTTTTGGGGGACTGTCTTATGTAATTTTGACGTTCGAAAAGTGCTGATTTCTCAGCCTATTTTGAATAATGACTTTTGAATTTGAATTTGACTGGGAGCCTTACCGGCCTTTACTGTACGCCACGTAAACCAATAGATTTATATGAAAACAATGTATTAGCCGCGAGCAAAGCCGCGGGAAAAAACTAGTGTTATCCTAAATTTTCGCTTGTGGTGGCGATACTAAAATGTAGCTAGGTACACTCGGTGCATCATGGGCCGTGAGTCTCGCTACCATCTTTATGACTTGCTAAGATTTTTACCATGACATAATGTGCTATACTTATATAAGTTCACTCAGTCTCAAAAAGATCTATACATTGACAAGAATTTATTTGCATGTCCACAATCTTTGTTCCATAATATTGTTTTAATGTGTAGCCTCTAAACATCTAACAAATTGGTCACTTAAGCCCGCTCCCTCTTCCTAAGCGCATGCTTGGAGAGGGACCGGTTCCCACTTCGTTGGAAGACGGGGATACTGGTCCTCATCAAGAAGCCCTTATAAACGGGTTCCCAAATAACGGTAGCGAGGAGTTCACATCGGCGTCGAGTCGACGATGATGTACTTAAGACCCGTCCTCGACAGCCGGTGGAACTTCATGAAGCATTACCGACGTTTAACTCCCAGACTGGAGCGGGCCGGTGCAGCCTTGCAGTGGCTCCTACTCAATCTAGGAGGTCCAAACGCCTCCTGCCGGAGGCTCTACGCGGGTGTGGGGCGTTTGTCGCGGCGAAAGCCCGCCAGCCGGTTGAACGCGTCCCAGAGGGTCATGGCCATCTGGCTGGTCCGGGGATATCAAACGGTCTCCGGTGAGGCGACGAGCCTCCTTTCCGGATTGCTGCCATGGGATCTGGAGGTAAAAGTCCTCGCGCACACTTGGGAGTGGCGCGAGGAGGCGAAACCCCGGGGCGTAGCTCCGCTGCCACGAGAAATCACGGCACAGCGGACAGAGCTCCGGCGGGATCTCATGGTGTCATGAAAGTGCGATGGTCGCAACCCAGTGCTGGGCACGCTACAATTGCGGTGATAAGTCCCCTCTTTGAGGAATGGCTAGAGAGGTGCCACGGCGTCCTCACGGTTTCTGTTCCGGATAGGGCAGGTGTCATCATTGCGTGGATTGTCCGGAGGACACGGTGGAGCATGCGGTGTTGGTCTGCCCGGCTTGGCCAGAGCATCGCCGTGTCCTCGTGGAGGCGATCGGTGGTGGTGATCTCTCGCATCCGGCTCTTGTCCAGGCCATGACACAGAGCGAGAGGGCACGGGACGCCGTTACCTCTTTCTGCGAAGCAGTAATTTTCGCGAAGGAGGAGGTGGAACGCGTGAGGGAGAGGCAAATTTTGGCACCCTAACCGCTGCTGGAGACACCGTAAGCGCGGGCTTGCGGACGGTGAGCAATGGTTAGCTCGCCGTCCGATAAGGACCAGGCTCGGGTCGACGGCGCGTTGTGTTCCACGCATGCCCCAAAGAGATATCAGCAGAACTGGTGGGGTACGCTAGGACCGATGCCTGCCGGGGTCGCGGGAAAGTCCGAAAGAGATACCGTGGCCCCTGGCAACGGAAAGGAAACTGAAGGAACACGGGTGGGTTTTAGTCAGTAAGAGTCGAACAGAAATTGAACTAACCTAACCCTACGGACTAAAATAAAAGTTTTTGTTTTATTCTAAAAAGTTAGATCGCCGCCGCTGATCATTACAATAACAATTTATTATAATTTGCCGAAATTGGTTTATACATTTTGAGACGATCTTCTACGGAAAAAACAAACAGAGATATCATATAAGACAGACGATATCTGGTAATATACAATGAAAATTCGTAGGGGTTAACGAAACAGTTTTCTGATTCCACGAAAAAACGACAACGACCCGAGTCCATGTAAATTCGTGAAATCTGTTCAAAGGATGTAATTAACGTTATTATCCGATACAGGACCCTGTGAATGACCTGGATTCCAGACTAAAAGTATTCAATTTCAGTTCATTTAAACACTGCAATTAAACACGATACGTTTGAGAACATCAGATATGATCTAATAATTATTGATTTATAAAAAAATAATTTAATGTTGATTAAATGTGTTTGAGGTTATAATTTTACATAGGTACATGGTTATGAGAAGTGGCGATATTGAAATACCACATTGAGAGAAATGGAAGATATGGATGCCTTTGCTTATGAGTGGGAGAAAACAGACTAGCAAAAAAAAAGTGTAACTTGATGTTTTTTGCAATTTGAAGGGTTTCGTAGTAAACAAGGAACCCTTATAGTTTCGCCATGTCCGTCTGTCTGTCCAGCCTCTTTGTACTAGAAAGCTGTAATTTGGCATGGATAGGCATATTAATCCCACCGACAAAGTGGTAAAATAAAATCTTTTTTTTTTTGTTTTTTTTTACGTAAATTAGGGTTTTTTTTTCTCATCTATCCCGTGGTGTGGGATGTCGCTGGAAAGGTTGTTCAAAAATATTGTGAAAACCATTTTAGGGTTCAGGGATCTGTTAGCGAAATATTAAGCTTTAAAGTGCTAATTTTTGTTCGAGTCATGTGTGTCCTGCCAGCTAAATGGATGCACTTGGATTTGTGAAAAAAATCATGGCAGTAGTATAATAACGAAATTAAAAGGAAATATATCACAGCTAGGTAGGCTTTACAAATTAAATATAAACGAAAACGATAAATTCATCCCAACTACAGAACCCGTCATAATGCGTGGTCCGACACGCACTTGGCCGGTTTTTTATTTTGTTTTCTAGTCTATTTATAGACAATTATTTATAGACACTTATCAATAAAGGCATGTTTTGCATTTCATTAGTCGGCGTCGGTCTTCAATAATCATTACCATAATGACCTCTTAACCCTTACTGTACCCTCACATGAAACAACATACTGCCGAATCATAAGACTCCCATACTTGAAGCACCAAGGCCCCCATTAAGGCAAATTACTGTCATAACTCTACCCACCCCACTTTTTATTAGAGCCGTTATGGACGCAAACCGGTAAGTCAGATCAGCTGCTGATGTATGGGGTCAAATGGTAGCATTTATGATGTTTTGTGGGGAAACCATTCGCAGTTTCCATATTGAGATCCAAGCCATCTGTCGACAATTAAGCTTCTGGGTGGAAGGTGTCTTTAGCCTGAGGTAGCGTTCGTCTTAGACGCCTGTGTACCTATAGTACACCCACATTGACGGCACGGTTGGCGCAGAGGTTAAGCGATTGACTACTGTACTGCGTGTCGCGGGTTCGATTCCCGCACGTAACAAATATTTGTATGACCTACAAGTAGTTGTACCGGGTCTGGCTGTTTGTGTATATGAGTTTAAATGTTAGTAAACCCACAATACAAGAGAAATTACTAGTGTGAGGCAACGATTAAAAAATAAAAAATCGCCTGCTACTGAGAAATAAAGAAAAAACCCTTTGCCCGACCTGGCTATCGAACCCAGGATCTCCATGCTCGGCAGTAGCGCTTGTAACCACTAGACCAACAAGGCAGTCAGTACCATTCAAATCCGAAAAATATGGCGGATTGCGGATAACTTCAGGACTAACAGCTGTCTCATCAACTTGGTCAGTCAGGTGTAGCCTAAAACGAAACCGGCATTTGGAAGGCTTTCAGATAAAACCGTAAACTAAAATGAGATTTCACTACAGACGTACTGATCAGGAACTTGATCAGTATTCAAACAATCCGAGCTAAGTTACGAGTATCACAGGTCACCAGTATGCCGTCTGATTAGCAGTCCAGTCACCTGAGAGTTCATCTTCTTTATTGTTAAATTTATTTTCTTTCTTTTTTCTTTTCTTTCTAATTAATCGTCGTGGTCGTGTGTCTCGTTCAAGAAATTTTGTGGCTAAAGCCTCGTTGCCCGTTGCACTTACACACATTCATCATCATCATCATTTCCTTCCCTTCCCGGCCTTCCAACGATTTTTCTTAAACTGATTTAGATCCGTCACACTTCAGGTTCAGTTGAAAACCAGCGTCAGGCACTAGTTTGGCATTTTTGCTGAACTGGGCCCATTTGACGCAGCTGCGAGGCACAATAATACAACGCACTTTAACAATTTTTATTTTGTATTCTTTCCTTTTATTTTATTTCTTTTTACTTGTGTGCCTTTTAGTCTGTGCTAAATAAATGTGTTTTCTTTCTTTATTTCTTTCTTTCAACGCTACGTCTTTCTATATACGGTCGCTACTCCAGAACCTGTCGGCCTCATCAGACATCTGTTTTAGTCAATCTGAGCCTTTATTTAATTAGCCCTGCCTACTGCCATTTAAGTTAAGTAATTCTTCGGGCTATGTCGGTTACCTTGGTTCACCTGTAGATTTCTTCATATCTGATTCGATCACGTAGGGAAACTCCAAGCATAGCCCTTTTTATTGCCCTTTAGGTAGGTGAAATTTTGCCTTCTAATAAGGCCCATTGTGAGATAAAGATAAAGATAATTTTGTTTGTCTAAACATGCGTATACATGCAAATTAGGCATGCAGGATGTCACAAAAATTTCGTACGTACATGTTTCACCCGTAAAGCGTACAAATTTATAAAATTTACAAAAAATAAAATTTAAACTAAATTACAAACTAAATTATTAAAGGCACTTTAATCCGAGTGCCTATATAGTAGTCTTGTCTTGTAGTACCTTTGTCTGTTAATAAATTTCGCATCTTTTTTTTAAACAAATTTACTGGCAATTCTTTATATGACTGTGGTATTTTTTTATTTTTTTTTTGGAGCCATACAGAAAACGCTTTTTCCCATTAATACCGTCTTTGACGTATGCGAACACAGCAACAGCGACCACGCTTCAGTGCCGTAAGTAACCACTAGCAACACGCACTAGTCAAAGACGTACAGCCTTAAAACGACTTAAGACTAAGACTTACACACATTGCTATCGCCAAATCTCCTAAACCACAGAAGCTCCTTACTTTGGCCATAACATCAAATTTTCCAAACTTTTAACTCCATTTTCCCCTACGATCCGGTTTAGGTACAGCACGCCTTCTGTAACAGCACCACACAAGGTTCATTACGTCAACATTTTGACAGTTATCTCTCTTAATAGGCGCCGTAAAACTTAACGTTTCTCACAGTACTTTACAATGGCGCGCATTGATAAATCTATTATAATTATCACGCATGTCTCTGACGCCATTAAGGCCTCGTTTTAAATAAATTTCAGTTAATAGGTTTTCATTCCATTAAATTTGTTAAAAGGGAATTTTGTGTATGAGTAAAGCCCATTAGAGGCAGTAAAGAAATGTTTTTTGGGAGCTTTCATAAACAGCTTATTAATGTAGGTGAATTTACAAGATTTTGGTGACCATTTCTAGTTAGAATTACTTTCTTTATGAAAAACAGCCAGATTTCTCCCTGTTACCTTTGAAAGTCCTATTACATTTTATACGCAAATTCATGATTTTTAACGTTGCAATTTTCAGCAGCAGTAAGATATTTCAATTATTTGATTATGAAAAACGATAGGCAGCCAGGATTCTCTTTCTTGTAAGTTTTAGTTACACATTTGAATTTTTCTGCTCGGGTAATTTACTATAAATATTTTACGAACTCAATTTACAAGGAAAACCGTTTGTGATGGAACTTTGACGCTCAAATTCATATTGTTTCATTAAATTCTAATAAATGCTAAATTTACTAATAGATTTGTTGAATGTTTTACTTGTTTATTGGAGTTCTAGAATTTCTTTAAATTCCTTCATTTTTCACGGAAAACATCGTAAAGAAAAGCAATAAATGTCTTGATTCAGCGTCCATTGTATTACAAATAAACAAAATTTTATCAAAACTAATATGATACAAAATTTATATCTACAATGAATACGTTTTATTAATTTTCCTGAATATCTCCACCATCATCATTTCAGCCGAAAGACGTCCACTGCTGGACATAGGCCTCGTCCAAGCACCGCCACTTCGGCCGGTTCTGTGCCTTTTTTTTTTGGTCTCGGGGTAGAAAATCCTCATGGATGTCCTCCGCCCGCCCCAGGGCCTGTACTGTGGGTCTGTCAGACTTGCACTGACTAAAAACCACCCCGGTTTTCCATCTCACACCTACGCCGGGGGTCGCGGGAACGTAGATACTTCCGCAACCCTTGACTGGTGTCAGCCCGCCACGGCGGGCATCTCCTCGTTTCGAGGGGGGGAGTGAGGTGTTTGACTCCCCCTGCGACGTCTTAGAGGGGCGCGCGTGGAACACTACGCGCCACCACCTCGAGTCCGATGTATGGGGGGCGACGGACGTCCCCGAGTCTGTCACCCCTGGACCCATTTAGGGGGGCTGGAAGAGAGCGTTGTCCACCCTCCTCCGGCGCCCAGTGCGCCTGCTGCGGGCAGGGTGAGAGGATGTGATCTCCCTCTCCCTTTCCGCAGCCTCCTTCTGAAAACCCCTCATCACAGGATTCTTCGCTGCCGGCCATAGCATTCACGACCGCCGGCAGCGACAGGACACTGCCTACTCCAGAGACGAGGGCACGGCGCGGCTCCTCCTATGCGGCACACTCTGCCAGCGTATGCCGCGCCGTGTCCTCCCGACAGGCACACAATCGGTCGAAGTGGCGGTTTCTCAATATAATAAGACAAAATTACAATAAATAAAATTAAAGTACTATATTCCGCGTCAATTCAGCAAATTACACGAAAAGAATGTGTAACTCAAACTTACAAGAAAGAGAATGGCACTATCGTTCTCGTATAATCAAATAATTAAAATATCTTACTGCTGCTGTAAATTACAGCGTCAAAAATTATGAATTTACGAAAAAAAAAGTACTCTTAAAACACGTTACAGAATAAGCACAAGTTCTACAATAGTTTCTTCATTTGTTTTTATTTTATTTTATCAAAAACACAATTACAACTGTCTGAAAGGAGACTGAAACGATTACATACAATCTTGGGCCTGTTTGTAAAAAGATGAAAGTGGTGTCAATAAATAGCTTCTTATATTATCAGCCTTTCACTGAAAATTCTGCGGATTTTGTCAATCTGAGAACAGAGATAAAAGAGATTATGTAAAAGTGAGGTTATGTTACAATCTTTAACTAACAGCTGATTCCTGAAGTGCAAAATATGTGCTTTTGCACTAATAGTTATTATATTTAGAAGGACATATTTGATAAATCATATGAATGAACGTCAATGACTTCAGTCCTACCTACCTATGTAGGTAACAGGTATGGGAGTTACGGAAAGGATGTCTAAAATAAAATACAAATTCATTTAAGTATTATAGTGTCTTATTAGTCTTCAATTATAATTAAAATGTCGTCTAGGAATTGTGCAGGTGGTGCTATATGATCTTGGTACCTAGCCCAGCTAAGATACCATATTTAATGCAGATTATATGAGCGCAGTAGCCTACAGTTCGTCTCCCTACAATACAATTTACAGTATTATGCATTACTATAGCCTCCCTTCTTGTACGAGAGCCATTGCCCAATCACTGACAGAATTGTTTCATCGGGTAAGGGTCGTCGACCCAGTGTATTGCAATGATCAGTTGTTGTCCCACAATTCACACAGCGATCCATAGTTTCACTGTTTTTCTATTCCGTGGTTTCAACAATACCCAATACACAATCCGGAGGTAAAATCCAAAATAACAATTCCAAGTCAAACGTGTGAGCGATCTTCGGTGTCCAGTGTGTCGTACGAGGTAGACAGGGTCGGAATCCGTAAAATACAAAGCAAAGGTCGTGAAAAATTAAGAACAATCGGGAAAGCACTCAAAACGCATCGGAAAACACGAAACGAGTAAGCAAACGAGATCATTAGAGCAGTTGGCAACCACAGACTACATAGGGATACTACGTTGGCAACTGTCTAGTGTCCGTGTCAGTCAGCTGTCATGCCAGTGACATAGACTAAAAATAGAAAACTAATTTTAATCGATATGAAATCGATAATCATTAATATTGTTTTTTCAGTAATTAATTGATATTTTATTTATTAATATGACTGTAATTATATGCACTATATTGCACATAAGTGTATAAAGTGCATTTAATTACTTTGAGTTAATTATTTAGTGCAAAGGTTTTATTTTCGTAACTGTGTAATCGATTACTCAATCGGTAATCTCACGAAAACTATCTTTTCCATATTTCTCCGCTTCCAGATTGAGAATTGAGGTGATTTTTCATATTCTAAGATAGAAAAATATGACTAATTTTTTAGATCATATCTTAACTTATTACATTTGGGCCCATCGTTTCCCATCTCCTTTGAACCAAAAATGTAGAAATTAGCATTGTGTTGTTCATTCCCTAGACGAGGTCCTTTACAAGGAGTTCTCTACGAGTACTACCTGCAATTAATAACATTCATATTATTTGCAGGTAGTAGAAGAACATCATGATGGCTGATGATAGTTTTTGGAATGAAGTTCTTTAACGCGGCTTGCGGCAGGAGTAAACTGGTAAAAATCGTCACGTAAAGAACATGTGTTATGCCCCCTCCATGTGACTTTCTCTCTGTCTCCTTTTGTTATATATAGCAGAAAGAGAGAGAGAAAGTGTGAATTAGGTCTAACTGAAAATCCATGATATTTTCAAATCTTTAATTTTCAAAAATGTTCATCGTCGGTGTAGTTTCCATGGTTTTTGAGGGTATTAAAGCCGATAGTGACGTTAAAAAGTAAATCCAAGTAAGCAGATGCGAAAATTTTCAAATGTAATAAAGTCAAAATGTTAATCCAAAATGGTGACTGCGAATATTTAAAATTTTGTTTTCATGGCTATCGTTTTCGAGACTTCTAAAGCCGATAGTGAAGTCAAAATGTGAATCCACGATGGCTGCAAAATGTTTGTTTAAGTAAGAAGGAACTTCGTTCCTGACGGTGGTCCCCCGACCATACACGTTTTTTGTTCAGATTTCTTTCCAACACATAAAACTGATAGATTAAATATATGATCCGCCTCATATTGTTCAATGATTTGTTTCGACGGTTGTAAATATGAGTAAACGTAATAATGCCTGCGTACCTGCGCAGGGTGGGTTCTGACATACAGTCATACAATATTTCCAACGAAACTTGTTGCTCTGATAGTGCAAATAATTTCAACGATCGACGACTTTTAGATTTAGATTTCGACTCTCGTGAGTTGAAGATCATAAGATTGTTAGATGAGGTATAAGTTTTATTAACTTCTGTCTCAAACTAAAGAAACCGGTTTAATAATGAAAGAACCGATGTATGACCTGACGAAACACCATAAAAGAATAGCCCCGTGTATGAAAAAAATTATGTCGTTCCAAACCAGTAAGGAATCGAAACAAAATACATTAGAACGATTTGTAACAAGTAAAATAATGAGGAACAAAAAACATTGAAGTAATTACAAGTTTACCGCTCTTTTCACCCATATTCCTTATCATATCATGCTCATAGGATTATTGTTTGTGACGGGCTGATCTCCGTACATTACGGATTTACGTGGCGCAACATTTTTATTGACGTTACGGGAAAGTAACGTACGTGAGCTCATATTTGCTGGCCTGCTTATTGGCCTGAATCATAATGACATGGAGTCGATATTTTGCTTATTATTAACCTACTTAAAAAAAAGGAAGAGGCATTCGGTGAGTTTTTAGGGTTCCATAGTCAACAAGAAACCATTATAAAAAAGAATTTCGCCATGTCCGTCTGTCTGTCCACGGCTTAGCTCAGACTCTTAGCTCTAGAAAGCTGTAATTTGGGATGGGTATACATATTTACCACGCCGACAAAGTGGCAAAATAAAATCATGAAAAATATTTTTGAAGTGTAAACTTCTTTAGCGGCGTTGTTGTGCACTTTTTTGTAATGGGTAAAAAATGTTACACTCGCGTCATGACACATAACTTGATCGAAAATTCGTAAGACGGAAAAATGCACAACGTTAATATTCAAGTTTTCACTTCTGGAGTGCAACCCGTTTTTTTTTCTAGGATACTTTGCCTACACGTAAAGTGGGGATGTTTTTTTTCTCGTCTATCCCATGGTGACGGATTTCGTTTACGGCGAAAGGTTTAAAATATTGAGATTGAGAGTATGTGGAAACTATTTTTGGATTCAAGGATCTGTTTGCGAAATAGAGAGCTTTAAAGTGCACATTTTTGTTAGAGTCAAGTCCCCTCCCCCCGCCCCGCCAGCTAAATGGTTGGTTTTGGGTGAAAAAAATTACGGCAGTAGTATATATAACGAAATTATAAGGAAAACTATCACAGCTAAGTAGGCTCTACAATTAAACGAGTAATAATCGACAAACTTACATTTGCAGTTGCAAAAATATGTTCTCGGGAGAACACGTTTTTCAACCATAATGTTAAGTTTGTTCTTGCGATAAATTCATCCCAACTACAGAAACCATCATTGAGCGTGGTCCGACACGCACCTGGCCGGTTTTATTTTTTACATAATATATTATGATCAGATTTCTCCGTTAATACCTACTAACTAATAGTTATTTATACTACAAGTGGAAGGTAGGTGATTTCCGACGAGTGGTATTTTTATTCACGAGCGAGTGTATAAGTCGACACGAGTTGGAAATCATCTTACGCACGTGTATTGTACGAAGTTTTACTTTGCATAGTGCGAGGAAATAAATAAACGAGCGAGCCTTACATTAATCGTATTTAAGTTGTGTAACATCTGACGTCTTGGCTGACGTATATAAATAATATAAACAATATTCATCATCATCATCACCGCCATCGTTATCGCCATCGCCATGACTTTGACTTTTTGACATTGAGTTTTGGACTTTGACTTTATGTCTTTGACTTTTTGACATTGACTTTTGGACTGACTTTTTGACTTTGACTTTTTGACTTTGACCTTTTGACATTGAGTTTTGGACTTTGACTTTATGACTTTGACTGACTTTGATTTACTTTGACTTTTTGACTTTGACTTTGCTTTTGACTATGACTTTACCTTTGACTTTGACCATCGTCATTGCCATTGCCATCGGTATCACCCACCATCACCATCGTCATCGCCATCGCCATTATCATAAAATTTGTAAAACTTCTCAAAAAATAAAATCTCTGCGTCGGGCTGACGACGGAGTCAAAAATTTAAAAAAACAACAGAAAAGTAAAAAAAAGCACTAGTGAAAAAAGTGACACTCTCTCTTCTCTCTCTCTCTCTCTCTCTCTCCTCAATTGGCTGCTTGGAAAACGCTCTTTTCGAAATGCATTGTAAATATAATTTGTACATGCCGGTAGTATTTGGAATGAAGAATAAATTGTGGTAGCGAGTGCCAGGTTTGCGTTTCATGTCTTGCCGATTTCACGCAAACACATGCGGAAGTTGTTGAATAATATTTTAAAAGATGCCGTGCGTAGGTACATTCACACTATGTACGTTATTCAAATTAGGTTAAGAATCAGCTTCAAAATCTTAATGAAAAAAACAGTCCCATAAAACGCCCGCCCTCCTCCACTTCCTAGTAGGTACTTTAGCTGGGAAGAAGAAGTGGAGCAACAAACTCCCCAGCAGCACAGCTGTCTGTTCAGTTAGTAGGAATTGATTGTATAAAATAGTATACCTACAAGTAATTAATATTACTTAAAGAAACAACTACTTGAAATTTACAGTGGGAACCTTATAAGTAACATCTTGAAAGGCAGTTAAGTACCTAACCTCTCACTAAATACACCAAATAAATGAAAATATCACAATGGTCTTTTTATTTCTTTCTTTTCACAATGAAGAACAAAGAAAGAGGAAAAGTCTTTGACATTTTAAGCCATTTAATTAAAGCAATTTTGTTAATTTGATTTCTGAATTGTGTTGTTTTAATAAAAACAAGTTCATTTAGTAAGTAATTTAAATTATTCCGCATGACTGTCATTGACTGAATGTATATTAATTATGCCTACTTTTAGCAAAAATAAATAGTATAAGGAGTAATATGAAAAAAAAGCATAGGTTACTGTGAAGTTACATCCTAGTGAGAATTTCATTTTTTTTTTGTTTTTTTCTAACCCACTTGTTGTTGCAAGAACGAAACGACCATAGAAAATGCTTAGTTATTTAATATAAGTTTACCTCTGCGCAACCCTTTGGGGAAAACCACCGTGATGTTATATTATTCTCATTGTTCTCCATCAAATAGGTAGTAGACTAGTATTGGGCAACAAATACTTTGTAAACCTTAAAACATTATACAGGGTAGCGATTTAGCCACCTATGTACATCCGTTAAGGGGGTGATTCTAGCCGCCACACTAAATAACTTTCGTTATGACATTCAATATATCCGATTCGTGACATTGAAAAATATACAATTTCTATTCAACCCTATACAGACAATTTTTTTCGATGCATGTTTTTTTTTTACTTATGAGTTTAATAGCGAAAGTTATTTAGTACTAGCTGAGCCCCGCGGTTTCACCCGCATACGTGTACGTCTCGATCTCGTAGGCATATCGGGATAAAAAGTATTTTATATCCTGACCCAGGTCATGGTCTACCCATGGTTCAAATTTCATCCAAATCCATTCAGCCATTTTAGCGTGAAAGCGTATCAAACAAACAAATTCACTTTCGCATTTATATTATTAGTCTCCTGACTACGGGTAAAATCAGCCCAAAACAGCAACATGAAAAAGTTACCGAAAGTGATGATAGCGTACTAAAGTTTAGAAATGACAATCTCCATTTAAGAACATTAAAATTATAGCATTTAAATTTCCAGGTAAAATGAAAAGGACTTAATCTCCCACGCAGTCTTCTTGAAAGCTCCTTAACTCCCACACTTTGACCTATTCGCTTTATTTTAGACTCCGGAAGGACTTGGAATAACAATGGAGGACTTTTTAAAACTTTATTGGGCATTTTATTGGAGAGGCGATGAACACATATAAAAGATGATTACGTATTGCTTGGGGTCTAAACTGTAGAGTTAGCATTATTCAGGTTGCAAATATGTCAGCAAGACCGGATAGAATTGATTGATTGGTACTTTTTCATTTAGACTGTTTCGTTGGTCTAGTGGTCGCAAGCGCTACTACTGAGTATGAGGTCCAGGGTTCGATTTCAGGGCAAAGTGTTATTGGGTGTTTCGATGAGAAATTTCTCAGTAGCAGCACGGAGACAAGATTTGTGCCCGGTGAATGGCAATAGGGTCACCCTCTATTAAAACATAATGATGGCGAAATCTGGGTGTACTATAGGTACACCTTTGCCCAACCCTACGTTGATTACAGGCGTGATGTTGTGTTAATTTATTAAGAGCGGGAAGTAACCAAAATTGCCTATATTCAATTTATTTATTTATTTTTTCAAATTGATAAGACTTATGTAGGTATAAAATAAAAACAATGTTAGTAAACATATAATATTTCCAAACTTATTGTGGCACAGAAACACAAAAATTAGTCACCTTGGCCTGTCTACCTTGTTGTTACCTTATCTTTTTAGGGGCATGAGGAACAGGGTGTAAAGTTCACTCATCCACCATAGAAAAGGGAGGATCCTCTGACCAGACGGGTGTTGTGTCTGGCGGGCCGACTGCCCGACTGTTGATTTCGGATAGTCTTATCTATGTCGTTCGCGCGGTAAACTCTAATTGCGCGATGCAGGATTTGTGTGACGTCATGTCTTTGATGCGTAGTTGGTATGTGGCGGTGTAACCGCTACATCTTACTGACTGGCAAATTTGTAATCCCAAAGAAGAAGATATTTATTATGCACGCCATATAAATTATAGATATAGAAATATTAGAGGAGTTCTTGGCTAAGTAATAACTGCCGCACGGGTCGATCCATCAAGTTAACGTTTGCCGGGGTTGGTCCGTGGATGGGTGACCATCTTTACATACCGAGACTCCTCCGTGCCTCGAAAAGCACGTTAAGCCGTTGGTCCCAGTTGTCATTCGTGGATCTTTGACAGTCGTTACGGGTCGACAGAAGCCCGAAAGTCTGACAACCAGTCTTACCAAGGGTTATCATATTACCCAGTTACTGGGTTGTGGAGGTCAGTTAGGCAGTCGCTCCATGTAAAATATAGTATATTCAGCTGCATCCGGTTAGACTGGAAGCCGACCCCAATAGAGTTGGGAAAAAGCTAGACAGACTGATATAGATGTAGAAATATTACCATTCCCGGTTTATGATGGCAAAATTCAGAAGATTGCAGAGTCATCGTAGGTAGTCGTGCTATTAAAAAAATCTTCAACTTTTCTCGTCTACTAAGCCAGTTTCCATAAGAATGTAAATGATGGCCGAAAATCCATTACCTACTTACTCAAATTCTTAGAAAAGTGATATTAACATGCCTTTGATAAAAGTTGACGATGTCTAGACATGAAAATTAGTTTTTATACACAGTTTACAAACTCATCAAAGTTTTTATCAATATTTTTATAATCTCTTCGGCAATATTTTGATGTTTTTGGACTACTTAAATCTAGATATTTAGCACTTAGTCAAAATTGATTTATTTCAATAGGTTTTCAAGTGACAGCCTCTAAAAACAAGTAATCTAGATTTCTTCAATAGCTTTTAAAGTATTCTGCTTAGCTAAAAGTTAAAATCACAGTTAGGCACTTGTAATTACTAACATCTATAAATAAATTCTTTGGAAAAAAACCATTATTCAAATTATTTTTGCTGTAATATTGATACATAAACTCACTCCTTCCCATCGGGGTACACAGAAACTACAGAATGCCACCTGTTACGACTCTCATCCCCTCGTTTACGTTCATACATCTGGCCATACACGCACGCCGGTTGCGAGTACTACGCACCTGACCTTTCCGAAGAACATCATCAATAAGGTCATTGAAATATGTTCTTCTAGGGCGTCCTCTCCCGGCGTTTTCACTCTCTCCTTTGTAACTTTTTGTTAGTCACCTTTCATTCATTTCAATAAAATTTATGTTTTCATTGAAAGTTCGATGACCCTTTCATTAAAACTTACTAATACTCACTATACTAAATATGTAATTAATGTATTTTTTCAAAGATATAAATATATCTGGATAGACAGTCAACTCGTCGAAAAAAATTACGTCCAACTGTTAGCCGCTAATTGCACGCACACTAGAAAAGCACAAAGTACATGGCCTGGCGTGAGTGTAAGACATAGTTGTCACGCACACCAACATAAAACAGTTGGCCTGTTTGTTTTAGTTCTTTTGCAGCACGACACTATATCTAGACATATAAATAAACATAGTATTTTTTATTTGAACTTACGCCATTTTCTCTTCAATCTATCATAATGAACCCAAAAACAAGTCCAAACTTAACTGACCATGTAATAACAATAAAAACCCGACTACGTACCCTCAAATCTACTTTTTTCATCTTTTCACCCGCAGAACAAACGCAAAGATTTATAACTACCCTCTTTATTCACTAGAGATGTACTTGACGGCTTGTTAGACCAACTTCCTTAAAGTAATTTATGTTGAGGGTAGATTTACATTTCTGATGACCCTCCGTGTGTGAGGAAAATTTTCTTAAAGAACTTGTACAAAGAATAGGACTATGCTATTTAATTTGTAGATTTGTCGTTCTGAAATGCATGGTTTTTTTTGTCCAATTGGGATTTTTTCTAATTATTTTGATCATTCTGTTTCTTCGAGAACAGTGGTGACCCAGTAGAATTATCCGTCACGAAATCAAATCGGTCGTAAGTTCATAGTGAGGTAGGCACTTTTTGAAGGAAAGTATTTTGAGGAAACCGACATGTCCTAGAATAAAAATATCGAATACATGTGTTAAACAAACCCGGACTCCCCGCATGGTGGAATACGGCCCACTCTCTCTCACAGACGTCCTCTAAAGCAGTTCGAAGCTCGTTGCCGCCGGTAACAAGCCAAGGACAGGCCGATGAAGAAGGCTTCATTCGCGTGGAGAAGAAGATTAAGCCTGCTTGTCGCAATCAGTGCGGTACTCGCATTGACTGGTCCCGACATGTTGCTGCGTCCCGCTATTCCAATGACGCAGCTGTCTGTATGTGTCACGGTTACATCAGACCACGAAGGTAAAGGAGGTCGTGGAGTACATGAGGATAAAGACCAAGCTCACATTTTTAGAGTCGAGAAGTTGGAGTCGCGCCACAAGATTACCTTCAAATCTTTTGTGGTGTGGGTCACCGACATCATCATCAGAATTTCATGATGGAGGAATTTTGGCCGATGGGTATCCTGTACGGAAGGCTACATGACATCCCGACCCAACGTAATAACTAGATTTTGTAGTGATATTTTTATTATGTACTAGCGACCCGCTCCTGCTTCGCACGGTTTTTACGACTCTACAAAACATCGACATTTCTTAGGTAAACGTAACTTTAATAGTAACGTATACACATAATTTTTCCGGAGTAAATCTCTAAACACTGCAATGGTGAAAATCTCATCAAAATCTGTTGCGTATTTTAGAAGAACAACGCGGACATACAGACAAACGCGAAAAGCGACTTTGTTTTATAATATGTAATATGTAGAGATTAGTTTATTATTGTGTTTGAGGAGCTCGAGGCTAAGTAATAACTGACGCACGGATTGATCCATCAGGCTAAAGCACGGAGGAGTCTCGGACTAACCCCGGCAGGGTTGGTCCGAGACTCCTCCGTGCCTCGGAAAGCACGTTAAGCCGTTGGCCCCGGCTGTCATTCTTGGATCTTTGACAGTCGTTACGGGTCGTCAGAAGCCCAAAAGTCTGACAACCAGTCTTACCAAGGGGTATCGTATCACCAAGTTACTGAGTTGTGGAGGTCAGATACTATTTTAAATTATTTTTTATTTATTTTTTCTGTTTTTTTTTTTGTTTTTTGTGTGAATATTGTGTGCCTTATCCTGAGTCAAATAAATTTATTTTCTTTCTTTCTTTCTTTCTAGTTAAGCAATCGCTCCATGTAAAATACTGGTATTCAGCTTCATCCGGTTAGACTGGAAGCCAAACCTAATATAGTTGGGAAAAGGCTAGGCAGATTGATAGTTTATTATTGTGTAAGATTATTTTGTGTATTTTGTCTATGGGCCTTAGTTGCCTGAAAATAAAGCAATTATTATTATTTATTATTATTATTATTAGAGAGGCCTCTGTCCCAGTAGTGGGAACGTTATTGGCTTTGTTTCGTCATCCTTTACCTTCCACCGCTACATAAGAACAGGTCTTCTCATAATCATGATAGTAAATACTTTAATTGTTTCAGTGTAGCTATCTTGAAAAGATTGTAGTGCACCAGTGCACACTGCAGTCCACGACAATTTTTTCAACCCACTTGCTCGTAATCTAGCGCTTATCGAACCGCTTTTAAGTTTATAATGCAGTGTATATAAACACGCGTGCCTTTTACTTTATATTATTGCACTAGTGCGGTAATGTGTTAGCTATTATATTTAACAATAAAAGTGAAAACTGGGATGGATTTCGATTTTTTACAAACGTCAAACGACCGACATCCGTTTTATCTCATCTTAATTTATCTTGTCATTGAAATGCCAGTGATTGACATAATAAATATCTACTATTAGTTCAAGGAATATTTAACACTCCTTTATTTAAAATGAAATAAAACTGTGTTTATAATTATTATATTGACAAAACTCGTATTTTTTTACTAGGATTTTCAAGATGCTGTTGGAGGTAACCTGCGTTTAAATTTGCGGTCTTTTTTCCTTATTAAATAATGTAGTAGGTCTATAGGAAACATGGAAACCCCTCCAGTTTTAGAATATTACACTGCTTTAACACTGAATTTGTTACAACTCGATAACGAATATCTTCTGCACGGGTAGGTGTGAATTCGAACCAACACGTATTGCCTAACGTCGTCATTCAATACCCAATGTCAAAAGGAAGACTGTTTCTGGGAATTGAAATTCCAATCATATCCGCTTCAAGTGATCTTAAATCCTCCGAGCTAACTTGACGTAAACAATATTATCGTTACCTACTTGTCTAAATACTCATTATAAAATGTTTTGTCCTTGACATTTAACATTTCCGAGGGAAGAAGTACGATCAGAGAATATGAGCTACACCAGGGATTTATTTATTTAAGGTTTGTATAAATGTTCAAGGACCTTGCATATTGTTGTGTTTTCTTGGAAATCGATCATTTCGATCTGTATAGTACGTACCTACCTCTCTCTAATTACTCCCGAAAACATTTGCAGCTTCCTGCAATTTGCGTCTCGTGGCGTCCGTTGTCATGTCGACGGCAGAAAATACAAAGCGCGGGCTAAATCCAATTATAAAAAAAAAATGATTAGGTTTTAGTTATAAATTTAACTGTTTAGGTAGTTAAAGTCCGTACAAAATAGGTCGGCGGTCCGGATCCGGACCTGTAAGGTCGTCTCGTATTATTTGTCAGATAGGTATTTGGTTAGCTTTTGCATTATTTTTTTATAATCTTTGACATACCGAACGCAAGTTAGTACCCATGCGTGCTAATGTTTTTTAAGTCTTCAATATTTTTATAAAATTTATTTCAATTAGGTACCTATAGTTTGTAACTACGCGTTTTGCAACGAGTGCAAAATGTGATTGTATTCATATCTTGTTCGTTATCAGTTTATCACAGTTAAATATAGAAACATATTTCAATGGATTTGTTTTTTATTTGAAAGTTACTCAATATAAAAAAAAATACTGATGAAACACTACTAAAAAAATCGTAGCATCGATACTACGAAAACTTATAGATCATACTACTGCATCACTAAGCCATAGACGATTTCTAACGGCAATATTGTTGTTTATTTTGAAACGCGACATGACAGTATGGAATTAGTAAGTATTATCATGGCAGCATGGAATTTATATTTAATAGAAATTGCCTTTGAATACATGGAACTAGTATGACTTATGCTATACCTACTATTAAATGAGTACCTATTCTCTATTTTCAACCGAGCAGAGATTTGTGCTTGTTTTATCTCATCAAAGAGACTTCTTGCCATCTATGTTCTATGTTATGAGGTTTCCGCACTTAGTCCTTCAGGTGGACCATCTTTTGTGGGTAAATCTTGCCTTTTTTATGCCTGTGTTTATTTTTTTTTATAAAACGTCGCCCCCCTATCAAGGAATTTCTCCTGTATTGTGGGTGCGTTTACATACATTTAAACTCACATACACAAACAGTAATATGATAAATTAACATAATATTTCATCAAATTATACATTTTTCACTACTTAATAATCATAATTTGCGTATTCAAAATATTATTTTGTTTACTATATTTTTTAAAGGCTGTTCAGTGGTTTTGCCAGTGCCTTTATTCACACCTGCGCGCGCATCGCTCGACGCTCGCAACAACCGACGTACAATTGTTTTTACCTGGGAACAAAGGTCAGTTGAGATTTATAAATCTAAATGTACTATTGTAGGCATGTATCTATATGAAGAATTAGTGACATCAACATTGACATTCTCTAGTCCACTCTTAACTTTAGCAAATATTTCCTTTGGCCCAATCTATTTATCGCCTGTTTGTCATATTCAAGACAAAAAGAAAAATAAGCAAAAAACAACTTACAAAAACTTCATTGGTGAAACAAAAATAAAATATACCTATCAGAATACCTTGTTCTTTAGAGTATACAAATTCCAAGGGATATCTATATCAATGAAAATACATGAAATCGGCAGACAATGTTACAAATGTCAATGACACTGCATTGACATTTGTAACATTGTCTGCCGATTTCATTCATGAAAGAAGAATATATATTTTCCAAAGTCACATGCAGAGGTATTGAATATCAAATATCAAGTACCGAAAATGAAATAAGGTAAGATATAAAAATTGATTCAGACCATGTCTTTTCCAGGCGGGAAGCTGTTTTCGTGGAGGCACGTGTCTAAATGTAAATAAATAATTTCTAAAATGGTTATTCTTTTCATATGGATATAATCTTTAAGGACCTTGCTGATAAAGAAAAGAAAGAAAGAAAAATGAAAGAGTATTTATTGGTATATGATTCGATGTATGCCACCAGGACCTATAAGTGGTGGTTCGAAATGGCCGCATAAATGTATAGTAGTAGAAAGGCGCGTGTGTATGTATGCCATGTCATTGTATTGCTTTTTTTTGTTTTTCTATTTTTTCTTATTTGGATCATTATGGTCTGCAATCTCGTGGCTAAGTAATAATTGCCGCACGGGTCGATCCATCAGGTTAAGCTACGCTTGCCGGGGTTGTGGATGGGTGACCATCTTTACATACCGAGACTCCTCCGTGCCTCGGAAAGCATGTTAAGCCGTTGGTCCCGGTTGTCATTCGTGGATCTTTGACAGTCGTTACGGGTCGACAGAAGCCCGAAAATCTGACAACCAGTCTTACCAAGGGGTATCGTATTACCCAGTTACTGGGTTATGGAGGTCAGATAGGCAGTCGCTCCATGTAAAATACTGGTATTGAGCTGCATACGGTTAGACTGGAAGCCGATCCCAATATATTTGGGAAAAGGCTAGGCAGATTGATTGATGGTCTGAAATAAAGATATTCATTTATTTATTGATTTACGCTGTATTGGCAGGAAGCCTTCCATGATCGTCATCCTGTATTAAAATTATTGTTATTTTAATATAATTTGAAAAAGTTGTTTACCTTCTAGACATACAAGCTGTCATTGGCAACATTTAAACTTCTGGATCATGAACATTAATGCCATGGTATCCACCATACCAGCGGGTTAAATTCCTATCATAAACATCTTCTGTTGCATAAACCTAGGTTTCTGACAATGAATATGAAGTACGTATTCAATATTTGCTGAACATTACGTCACAACTTCGGTTCCGATTCACATATCATACCAAAAGGGGTTAAACATCTTCACGTCCAGCCCTGGTCCAGGCATGGTACGGAGCGAGAGGGCATGGGAGGCCGTCAGCTCCTACTGCGAAACAGTAATGCTCGCGAAGGAGGCGGAACGCTTGAGGGAGAGGCAAATTTCGCGTCCTCACGCCCCTAACAGCCGTAGGAGACGCCCTGTGTTGTCGGTAATCGCAGGTCGATTCCCGGCCACCGTTGGCGCGGGCTTGCGAACGGTGAGCAATGGGTAGCTCGCTGTCCGGTAAGGACCAGGCCCGGGTTGACGGTGCGTGGGTAGCTCGCCGTCCGATAAGGACCAGGCCAGGGTCGACGGCGCGTTGTGTTCCACGCGCGCCTCAAAGAGATGTCAGCACAACTGGCGGGGTCCGCTAGAACTGATGCCTGCCGGGGTCGCGGGAAAGTCCGAAAGGGATACCGTGGCCCCTGGCAACGTTCAGGTAACTGACGTAACACAAATGGGTTTTAGTCAGTAAGAGTCTGAGAAGCCCTTCTACTCCGCCCAGAGCGGGAGAAGTTATTTGAAAATTTCACTCCCAAAAAAAATATGGCTTAAACAGCTGGCCAATTTTTCTGTGTACCAATACATCCCCTCATATAGGCACGCATTTTGCGTCAACAAAAAGCACAACGTAAAACAAAAAAAAACTCCATAAAAAATATTCGCGCAATAATTACCCAAAACTCGTCATAAATTCTCGCCGCAAATATTAACAAAGCTTCGTATGTTCTCGTAAATTCTGTTAGCCATATTAAATGACAGTTCAATAGCAAAATGTACGCCATTAAAAACACATTAGGGAACGAATCAGCGGGGCTTTATAGGTCATTAACCCGCTACGTATTGTTATTTAGCCCAAAGGGTTGACTTGTGTATGGAAAGAGAAGTCTCAGAGATGAACTTTGTTTGCTAAGAATACAATGCCTCGATTAGGTCGAGGTGTGTGTGATGGCAAATATGTCACATCCTTACTAATATGCAAGTGAATTTGTCCGTCTGTTTGTTTGGTAAAAATTTGATTAGGACGATACGGTTGTCGTTACTGAGCGCGATCGGCTTTATCGCAACGGCTTAGGGTTCAATGGCCGTACGGAACATTTTTTTTTGTTGTTGTTTTTTTAATTATTTAGTGTAACGGCTAGGGCTGCGCAGGGTAGTCTGCGCAGGCCGTTAACGTATAGGTAGATAGTTAGGTAGAGTTGGATAATAAAACAGCTTGAAAAGTTCATACATATATTACTTAATTATCTAAAACACGGCTAGGTCGCGGGTAAGGTCCTAACACTGTCACTGTTCTGAGTACAAACACTAATAGATGGTGGGGTACCGTCCTTGGCTAACACGTGGCAGACGTGGGGCGCCTGTCACAGGCTCGCTGCAGAGTCACGTAGCGGCAGGCTGTAGAGGCACATGGCATGGCGTTTGCAAACATAGCGTGGTGACAGATGCCAAAATTAGGTTAAGTATGCGAGCACGCGTGCACAAAACATAAAGTAAACGTGATCCTAGCAGATGGCTCACTAATCACTGAACAATAGCACAGCAAGGCACTACACCACCTTGATGCAGCAGTATATTACCATCTCCTGTGCGCTGGATAACTCTCAACCGCGTGTCCGTCATCGATACAAACGAAATCCTATATCACTTAGGTGATAAAATCAATATACGTTATCCAGCGCAGAGGGTCTAGTATTATTACCAACATGTGGAACTCACCCTAGGACGAGGCACACAGGATTTCGAGGATCAGGGAATAGGGGAATAGTATTCACCAGCTCTGCAAGCGGAGGCGAAAATGACAGAGCGTCTCCGGAAAATTAGTGTTGTACCCCGATTCTAGTGATGTGATTAGAAACTTACTAATTGTGATATTTCAGCAACACTTGAGTATTGTTAGTTGTGAATCCTCACAACGCTACATTAGGTATAAGTTGCTATTTATGTACATTAAATTTGAATAGGTACTGGATAAATGACCATATTGTTTGTAAGAGCTACAAATATTTAGTTAATTGGGTTCCTAGTTTTAGTGTAGGTATGTAAGTCTTGACTATGTTACTATTTTACCAATGTATAGATATTGGTATTAATCACTGGTGATCAAATAGTGACTACTTACATAAAGAACTCATAAACCGCATTGGTTAAGAATAATAATTTTTTTGATTGATACTTTAATAAATTAGATGTTACTTTAAGTCCTATATGATTCCTACACAAGGCTAAATAGTTATTTATGTTGTAAATATGTATAAAGAAACCAGCCTCGTTGGTCAACCAGACGAATAGAAAGAAAAAAGAAAGAAAATAAATTTATTTGACTCAGGTCAAGGCACACGATATTCACAGAAAAACAAAAAAAAAAACAGAAAAAAAATATACTTAGAATAGTACTATGTGCCTCACGGCTGCGCCAAATAGGCCCAGTTCAGCATAAATGCCAGACAACTAGTGTCTGACGCTAGTTTTCAACTGGACCTTATGTTACGAGGACGTAATAGTGACCGCGACCGGGACCGTGACCGGTCCTGGATTCGATTATCGGACTAAAGATTCACTAGGAAATCCTTAGTCGCAGTCTGTAGTTTGTATTTGAACTCGGTTAGTGTCAATGGGGGCCACCCCATTACCTGCTAGACATATATTATAGTGATATGGGTAATGGATAAGTAGGTATAGCAATACTGTTGGAGCTGCTGAATATTGTAAGACCATCTTTGTATTGTATAAACTCAATCTCCTTTGTATTATATAATTGCATTGCACAGGTGTGAGTACTATGTACTAAAGAGCAACTACAACTATTTTATTGACTTGAAACTGCCCTGGCGGCTGTGAGTATGTCATGCTCACTCAGATGTCTCGCTGATGGTGGCGCGTGTGTTGGATCATTTAGCTCCCTTCAAAAATGGTTGAGCTGAATGGTGCTGATCCATGCGTCATGTTCGTGAACGGGTGCCGTCAGTTGGGACAGGTCCTCTCTTAGCTGCCATGGCTTATTTAAATTTCTTCCTGGTTCTTTGTTCTTATATTTTTATTACGGAAGCTTTTAACGTGCACGTCTAGTAACAGTTTTGTGTCCGTGGAGTTTCTTACCCATTCTTCCCCATAGGTACCTACTACGCTTTGGAATGGGCAACTAGCTTCATAATTCTGACAGTTCAAAAGTGCCTGTAAATGGTTTAATTGAAATAAATGCGTTGAGTTTGAGTTTGAGTATAGCCATAGTAATTACGAATACACATGCATAAACATGCATAAACTCACGCCTTGTTCCCTTGGGGGTAGGTAGAAACTTAAGAATGCCACCTGCTACTATTCTTACACACTCCTTCTGCTTCGTTTACGTTCATACATCTGGCCATATACGCACGCCAGTTGCGTGTACGCACCTGACCTTTCTGAAAAACATCACCAATAGGGTCACTATATGTCCTTCTAGTTCATCCCCTCTCGGCGTTTCCACATCTGCTTTGTAAATTCTTTTTGTTAGTCGCCTTTAACTCATAAAATTATTATCATCTTAGAAAACTAAAATTTCACGCAAAAGTACTGGCAACGTGATAAGAAAAGGAGGTCATTTAAATTGAAATAAAGGTATCACATTTCTATTTTTACAAACAATATTATGATGTCAACCCACATCATTACGTATAGTGTTCCCGACGTATATTGTGTGACGTAATACGAAAATATTGGGTTCCACTGCAGCAGAACATTTGTAGGTCCCCTGATATGTGTCACAGGGTCGATACGGATCGGGTTTGTGCTTTGAGCTGCATATTTTTGTTAAAATATATCATTTTTAGTGTTTTTAATGACAAAATTATGTTTAAAAAAATTATTTGCTTCTCCTACCTATTCTTACTGAGTTCAAGGATAGTTTTTTCGTGCTTTATCTTAAGATTTGTGCTTGTAGAGCTAAAAATCATGACGGTTGTCAGAGGTCATCATACTTAACTCAGCCGTCAAACAGCACTGTTGCATTGCAGTTCGCAGAATAAGGGTCGTATTACTGACACATGAGGCTTCTCAACTTTGTCCCAGGATTAGAGGCGCAAGCAGTCACAAAAAGGTCATCCTAGGTGGGCAAAGGCTACCGTATCATTTCAAGTGCCTCGTTTGACTTCCATTCAGTTTTGGTGTAATGAGAAAACGATGAACTGCTGTATTTGCACAGCCGTTGTCGTGTAACTACACGACAACGGCTGTGCAAATACAGAGCTTTTTTTGGGACCCTATGTCAAATACTGGTGAAAATGGCAGTTTTTCATGCCAGCCATTCTAATATAACGGAATTGCTTTCCTAAGAAACGCCTAACTCAAACCAGAATTCAAACTAAACAGTACATCTCAAAACATACCAATACAAGAAACAAATACATATTTACCGCAGTCTATTTTTAAACTCAAATCTCTCACTTTTCGTTTCAGATCGCGACCACACCGCCTAACTACCGTTTGATAGTTACCTCCCTGCCCACCCCAATCGGATGCTCGTTTGGCCACCGCGGATGGCAAACCAACTGCAGTATTTATGATTTATATGTTGTGTGTTGGTATTTCTCTTACTGGATTTCGGGACGGTAAAGGCGCGACGCGACGACGATGGTGCGACGCGATTCTGGCAGAACAATTTCAATTAAGTTTTCATGGACATTGTTTTACTAGAGTCGCGTCGCGCCATCTGCGGGAGCCTTAATAGTTTATAGTGATGTAAGTATTTTATTTAAGAGTCGGATTGTGTTCATTTTAAGTATTAATAACTAGACAGATAGGGATAGAATACTTTTTATTGTATCGGTCATCTGTCCTGCCCACTGCCACTAGTTTGGCAATTCTTCGGGCGATGTCGGTTACTTTGGTTCTCCTACAGATCTCTTCATTTCTGATTTGATCTTGCAGGGAAACTCCACGCATAGCCCTGTCCATTTCCCTTAGGGTGACTTTCAGCCTTCTAATGAGGCCAGTAGGTGGTTACGTTAATCTCGGCATCGGTGGCGTGGCGTACTTGTTAAAATTCAATTTAAGCTTGATACGCTTAAATTGAATTTTAAGAGTTAAAAATAAAAACGAGGTTTACCGAATCCCGCACAACAAATTGCACACAGAATAATTCACAAACTTTTGATAGATGGACAGTGTTACAGGCAACATGACGGTACAATTGAGCCCTGTATCATCGGCTCTATATAAATGAGCGAAGTTTTTCCCAGCTACAGCTCGTTTATAGAGACATTAGGACAAATTGGAATTGTTTGTGGGACTCTGTCGTAAACAAGGAGGAGGGAGTAGATGAAGTGATAATGTAAGGAATATGTTCGTCAGTACTATATCACTTTGAAATGTATCAAATACATATGGATTGTAACTATAGTTCGTTTTTTAACATGGCAATAGCGGTCATTGCCATACTAAATCGCAACAAATACATAATGGAACTAACGCCTTGAAAAGAAAAATGAGCAGTTAGGTTTCGGTACCAAAACAAGCTCTTTGGTGAATATTGTGTTGCAGTACTTTAAAAGTTTTGAAGATTTTAATTCCACAGAAAAATATTATGGAAAGGTAAAGATTAAAACACTTATGGGATGACTCAGCAAAATACCAGCTTACTGGTATTTTACTACTTAACTCAAACTCAAATTCAAAGAATTTATTTCAATCAAACCATTTACAGGCACTTTTGAATTGTCAAGGAGTCGGTCAATCAGTAATATGAAGCTCGTTGCCCATTCCAAAGCGTAGGATCTACCTATGGAGAAGAATGGGCAAGAAACTCCAAAGACACTCTATTAAATAAATAAAAAAACAACGGGTTGCACTTCGGGAGTGCCGGCAGAAGTGAAAACGAAACAGCAGGCGCAGGCATATATTTTCGCCACACGGTAGAAAGAGAGGGGGATACTTCCTCTCCTACGCCACGCCAGTGGTCTACTCTCCCTCCATCTTACGAATTTTCAATCAGGTCACGTGTCCTGACGCGATTTTAACATGTTTTACCCATCACAAAAAAGTGCACAAAGCCGCTAAAGAATTTTCACTTTTAAAAAAATGTTACAAAATATTGGATATATCATTCATGTTGAAATTATAAATGTGAGAACAATGTAGAAATCCCTGAACGTTGGAGCATCCGTAATAAAAATATAAAACAAAGAACAATTCCAAAATTAAAATAAGCCACGGATGGCAGCTAAGAGTTGACCAGTCCCAACTGACGGCGCCCGTTCACGAACATGACACATGGATCAGCACCGTTCAGCGCAACCATTTTGAAGGGAGCTAAATGATTCAACACACGCGCCACCCTTAGTGAGACATCTGAGTGAGCATGACATACTCACAGCCGCCAGGGCATATGCACGTCAATGAATAACATATTACCCGGTAAATGGTAGGTCTTTAGTACATAGTACTCACGCCTGTGCTGACTCATCGGCCTAATGTTGTACAGTATACTTCGTAGTCCCACCATCGCCTTTTTATCCTTTTACTACCAAACTACCAGACGTACTGCAGCTTACCATCCGCACTTGGTTGATATCCCAACCAGTCGTACTCAGCGTTTCTCCTCCACATTTATTATGCAAAAACACAGCCAAAATATGGAACTCTCTGCCAGCGTCTGTGTTCCCATCCACATTAAACCCGTCTTCCTTCAAAGAAAGAGTGAACAGGCCCATTAAACAATAAAAATGTTTTAAAATTGTGTAATTGTATGCAACATTACGTCACCGGTAATTAAGTTTAAACCGTATGGTTTAAACTTAATGAAAGTGATCATTTGTTGAGTGATTATACCCAACTATTATCTTCTAGAGTATTTTTTTATAACTTTGAGAAGTTGGCTTTCGCGTATGATTACTCCATTGATAACTTCTCCGTGTTTGTTGAGCTCAATAGTAAAATACGTTGTACGTCATAGACAAAGCCGTTGGTTGTTTTTCTTGTAGAAATATTATTTATATGAAACACTTTGGCAATGTTTTTTTTTTGTTAGACTGAGTAATTTAATTTGTAGTCATTTTGGACTCCATACACACTGGCCTGCAAAACTAAGTTCTACACTATTTTTTTTTCTAAAGTTCAAATAAAAAGAAACATTTTATAGCAATGTTTATCAGCTTTCTTTGAAACTATAGTAAATTATACATTAGTAACATTTTTAAATATAAAAAAGATAAAACAATAGAAATAGCCATTTTTAGCGTAGTGTCATAAAACTCAATTAACATTTACAAGTATGTTTTACATGTTATTTATTTTTAATAATTGGTATTGCGTCGTCTGGCTCTGCTTACAGCTTCGAGTCGATTTGGCATACTGAACATGAGGTTTCGGAGCCGATATTGGGGAATATTCTCCCATGCTTCTATCAGGGCCTGTTTTAGTGCCCTGAGGGTGGTAGGTGATGGTCTGCGGCTTCTGACTAGCCTCCCTAGCTCATCCCAGGTGTGCTCAATCGGGTTGAGATCAGGACTTCTTGATGGCCAAGCCATCACGCTGATACCAACCTCCTGAATATACTCTTGCACGACCTGAGCCGTGTGTGGCCGGGCATTATCATGCATCAGCATCGATCCATCACCCATATTTATACCTTTCCCCATTCTGAGTGCCATTTTCTATGGCCACTAACTCTGTGCGACCTTCTGAAGATATGTCATACATATACACTGCCTCCACCGTACTCTTTCTGAGAAGCAGGCTTGAAGGTATCGCTCACCAGGTCGCCTGAAGACACTTCGCCTTCCATCAGAAGTGTAGTGAGAATCAAGACTCATCTGTAAACAAAATTCTTGACCATTCTTCTTGATCCCACTGTATGTGTTCACGGGCGTATCGCAGTCTCGCTACTCGATGCTCTCTCTCTCGAGTTTGGGGCCACTCGCTGGCCTTCGGAGTTTCAGGTTTGCTTCATCCAGCCTTCTTCTCACTGTACTGTCACTAATGTAGTCCCTTCGGTTCTGAAGAAGCTGTTGCTGGACTTCAACTGAATTTAGGTGGCGATTTCTCAACACAGTGGAAACAATATAACGGTCTTCTCGGGCACTAGTACACCTGGGTCTGCCATCCATTACCAGGTCTCATCAAATGGTTTCCAGTCTCTTCGTACCTTCGAACATTACGAACGGTCCAGAAGGTGAAAACCTTCTGGACCGTTCGTAATGTCACACCCACCATTTTTGCAGTACGACGCATACTCAATTTCAAAGTTTTTCAATTTCAAGATGCCTAGTTCCAGAAAAGTCATGATCCTAGCACATTCTTCAGATAAAAGAGGCATGATAAATAAGTTTATGTGCTGTTGTCTACCTTAGTTTTTGTAACAAGACTCATCGATCAAGAAAAAATAGAAACAAAAAACGAATGGTAAAATTTGTAATTCGAAAAGGTTTATTTTTTGATTTTAAAGTATTTTTCAGCCATTTCTTAAAAGAAGGATACCAACTATGAAGTTTTTGTGTACAAAATTAAACTCTTTTTCGAGTCATTTTTGTATCGTATATTTTGTTTACTTAAAAATTTATTGCTATTTTAAAAGTGTGATAATTAGTTTTGCAGGCCAGTAAAAATTAAACTCTTTTTCGAGTCATTTTTGTATCGTATATTTTGTTTACTTAAAAATTTATTGCTATTTTGAAAGTGTGATACTTAGTTTTGCAGGCCAGTAAAAATTAAACTCTTTTTCTAGTCATTTTTGTATCGTATATTTTGTTTACTTAAAAATTTATTGCTATTTTGAAAGTGTGATACTTAGTTTTGCAGGCCAGTAAAAATTAAACTCTTTTTCGAGTCATTTTTGTATCGTATATTTTGTTTACTTAAAACCTTATTGCTATTTTAAAAGTGTGATACTTAATTTTGCAGGCCAGTATATTATTAAAGGTTTTATTAAAAGGTATTGTTAGTAAGTAGTATTGGTAGTTAGTGGTACGTATTGTTAAAAGGTTAAGGACTTAGCAGAAGTGTGATAGATATCAAAATGTAACTATATTATGATATCTATCAGACTCTCGATATGTAAACGTCACTACGTTTACGTTTACAGATGCATATTTAAAATTGTAGTAGTTCATAGTTATTTCAAATTGTGATTATTTTCAGTTTCTACATAACTACGCTTTTTAATTTTTTACGTTATTTACAAAGTTTTCTTTGTTTGATCATACACAAACCTCATAAAAAACAAAACACTAATCCAAATCTTCAGTGACCACAATACCAATTTGATGTTACACAGCGACAATTACAGACCAATTTCATAAAGCCAGTAATCGTGAAAATGTCTTGACAAAAACCGTCCTTACTATACCAAAGACTTCCTTTAACAAAATAGGCTTTTATGGGTTGAAGGCTCGCACCTCGGCCTGGGTAGATTGTATAGAGCCTCCTGACGTCACTTGATAGCATCCGCTATCCCACACTATCTTTGGAACCCTCCAACCGTGTCGAACCTTTTAATATCCGCTGAATTAAGCTGAATTCAGCTACACTTAGCTATGTAGCGTATTTTCTTTAGGTTGTATTAAGTATTATGGTTGAAAATGTGCTTCTTTGGAGATGACATCCTGTGGAGATAATTGAAGAGTACATAGTTTAAAGTCAGTGACATTTTTAGTTACGTCTACTGTTTTTTGTTACGTCTGTTCATTTTAGAAATGTTGATAATTTACACAAATTATATAATAAGTAATTAATTAATTTTAATATTTGTACGACCCGGGTCTGGCTTTTTGTAAGTGAGTTTTTAAATGTTTGTAAACGCACCCACAATACAAGAGAAATTCCTAGTGTGGGGCAATGCTTAAAAAAGGCAAAATGAAAGAAACACAACATACCATAACATCACGCCTGTACTTCCCCGAAGGGTTAGGCAGAGGTGTACCTATAGTACACCCACATTTCGCCAGTTATGTTTAAGTTCCATGTAATAGGGCGCGACCCTATTACCATCAATCGGGCACAAATGCAGACTCCGGGCTGCTACTGAGAAATTCCAGATGGAAAACCCAATAACACTTTGCCCGACCCGGGAATCGAACCCGTGACCTCATGCTCAGTAGTAGCACTTGTGACCACTAGACCAACGAGGCAGTCAATAATAATTGGTTGGGTTGATAATTTATTTATGGGATGTCGTATTAAAGTTGTTTTCCTGTTTCTAGCAGTAAGTTAACTTTTAACTAATGATCAACTGTTTTCAATTGACTTTTATTTTCAAAAATTTTAATGTGGAATTTGCAGGCCTTTGCATCATCTTTCATCCGTAAATATTCTACTTCAATAATTCGTATCATAAATGCCAAACCGACTACTACATAAAGACAAATCTTTATTATCAAAACTGGCAAAGTTTCCTTAACTTCATCACTTCGATAGGATAAACTCATAAACTGTTGGTTGTTCCAAAGATCTTCAGCGGAATATGACGATAATGTACAACGAACAACGCAAGTTGCCAACGACTTGGCGAAATTAACTTATTTACTTAGTCGAAATATGTTGGAGGGGCTGTAACTAGATTCTGCATGTTTTCGTGATCGAGTAAGTTGTATTTTGTTTTCAGGAAGGATATAATATCAACATGCTTTTAAGGTAAAAAATGAAATTCATTTCCTTGGCACTGAGTTTAAAAGCCATTGATGACCTGCAACAAAAATACATATTAACCCGCTTCGCTGTAGTCAGGTGAACAGAAACCAAATTCACTATATAAAACTGTCAAGGTTTCTGAACAGCTGGAGTGCTGGCTCATCAGATGAACGAGAGGTTTAAAGTTAAACATAAAAACAACACTGTAGTTTTTTTCAAATTAGAACCCATCCTTTGTATTAAAGTAACGAATTCAATTCTTTCGCAAATATTTTTAATAATTTTGAAACAGCTTGTGGTTTGTTATTGTTAAATAATACATCTAAAATTAAAATATATTACTCATGTAGGTACGTATTATTTTCTGCTCCAAAAATAAGGTTTGTTTTCTAAACACTAAAATAACAATAGGTCTGCCCAGATTTTTGATGAAACAAAATAAAATAATGATAAACAAAAGATCTGGAGTGAAACTGGACGTTTTATATAAAAAAGCGGTCAAGTGCGAGTCGGACTCGCCCATGAAGGGTTCCGTAGCAGCAAGTAACATAATATGAAAGTTCAGCGGTTTTTATGACGTATTAAAAAAAACTACTTGCTAGATCTCATTCAAACCAATTTTCGGTGGAAGTTTACATGGTAATGTAGAACATATTTATTTTTATTTTTATCATTCTCTTGTTTTAGAAGTTACAGGGGGGGGGGGGTCAGTTTTAAGTATGGGGGAACCACCAAAATGTATTGTTTTTTTTTTTCTATTTTTGTGTGAAAATCTTAATGCGGTTCACAGAATACATCTACTTACGAAGTTTCAACAGTATAGTTCTTATAGTTTTGAAAACAAGTGACTGTGACATACGGACGGACAGACAGACATGACGAATCCGGTTCCGTGGTTCCGTGTTTTGCCATTTGGCTACGGAACCCTAAATAACTAGTTACAACGTTTATTCATCAAAATGTTTGTGAATAATTTAGAAACTTGTGCTACTTCAGCCAAGTTCGCCAGAAAACCTGATTGATGCTAAAATTAAAACTTAGAAAGATTAATTTATTTTGTTCAAACATGCTCCTAGTTGAGACAGGCCCTAAAGGCCCAATAAATACTTTTTCTTATTTTTCTGAAAAATAACGAACGAAACTAGACGATGACCCGGATACTCGTAACATAATGTTAAATGTGAGTAAAAACGCAGGCAACGGCTAGTCTTGCACATAACTTGATTATCTAAGTTTATGTATTAGATAGATACTCGTAGAGAGCATACCACACAGCAAAATATAGCCACATTGTACCAAATAATTTAAATTAAACAATTGTCAACTACAATTTAAACTGTCTAGCGGACAGCCCCTGAAAAGGGTCCAATTATTAACATTATCGTTCACCTAATATATGTGCGAATTAACTTTAGTCACAGTGGTAATTGCGCATAAGTTTACGTTAGCTTCATTTTCATGTGACATTAACTAGTTAACTTAAACGCAAACCACAAACGTGTTTACGTGCGTTTGTTAATTGATACGGGTTAATCGCGGGTAATCAGGTTTATGGACTGCTAAACTAATGTTTTGGTTACTGATGATAAGCTCCCTTTTTGGTTCTGCACAGTATCTTTGCACGGTTCATATTTGATAAGTCTCATCTTCATTAATTTCATTTCGTAGGTACTATTTATTTTTGTTAGACCGTAGTCACTCACTCAGTCGATAATTTAAGGAAATGCTGTTGACCTTCTCTTTATTTATATCTAATTGATAATTTTACCGAAAAAAAAAACGAAAAAATAAAATAAAGAAACATTATTTAAGTGCCACTATACTTTAAAAGTTAACTAATACTAGAAAAGCTCTTTCAATTCTTGTCTGCGGTTTTCAATATTAGACTTGCATTTGAGAGGCTTAAAGTTTGAAGGGTATTCCAAAATACTTCAAAAGTGGTTGTCCGCAGTAAATTATATTGTATCTTGCGTTTTGTGTATTCTGCTGTGTGTGATAAAAGTTTGAAAAACTTTGTTTTGAAATTAGGGAATAATTCCCCAAGTTTATTAAAGTGGTATGCAAGAGTCCCTGAAAGAAAATGATTATTTGTGTAATTGTAAAAAAATAGTGAATGTCTTCTTACAGATATAATCATTTTATTTCGTACCAGTTAAATCTGTGCTCTAATACCTCGTATTATTGCCGATTTTTGTTCTAAAAGAATGACATGTTTGAGCACACACATTGGCAAAGTCTTTGAAGTAAACGCGGATCGTTAGTGCTATTGTTATTACTTTAGCTGGACAATCTTTCTGACTTTTTTTACACTTCAATCAACCTGCCTAGCCTTTTCCCAACTATGTTGGTGTCGGCTTCCACTCTAACTGGATGCAGCTGAATACCAGAATTTTACATGGAGCGACTGCCTAACTGACCTCCACAACCCAGTAACTGGGTAATATGAAACCCGTTTCTAAGACTGGTTGTCAGACTTTCGGGCTTCTGACGACCCGTGACGACTGTCAAAGATCCACGAATAAACGCTATTTCACGTGACGTCGTTAAAAAAAAACCGTTACTAGAGAACATTCTGGATCTACCGAAAATCATAGTTACTACTTACTGCTTAAAGCTTCGTGCAGACTAGCGCGACGCGACAGCGCTACGCGACACCGGCTATTGTTATACCGTGAAGTTTTGTTAGAAATTGTATTGTTCGAGTCGCGTCGCGCCGTCGCGTTGCGCTGGTCTGCACGAGCCTTAAGTCTTCTCTTTTTCTGTTAACAATATCCTATTATTTAAACAAAATGACAAAAGGATTTTTTTTAACATTGGCATTTTAATCAAAACTCTAGCTTTCCTCATCACCTACAAGCCATTTCCCAACTATTGGGGTCTGTTCTTCCTAACCAGATGCATCCTATTTTAAATGGGCGCCGTCAGTTGAGACTGGTCATCTCTTATCTGCCAGGGCTTATTTTTAGTCGTTTTTGATTTATATATATATATTTTTTTTTTACATTGTTCTCATATATATAATCAACAAGAGTAATGTACCCAGGATTTTGTAATTTCTATATTTAAAAGAGTGTCCTTGGAGTTTTTGCCCGTTCTTCTCCCTAGAGATCTACGTTTTGGAATGGGCAACTAGCTTCAACTTTCTGACTAACTGACTCTTTGACAATTCAAAAGTGCCTGTAAAGGGTTTAATTGAAATAAATGCTTTGAGTTTGAGTTTGAGTTTGAATGGAGCGACTGCCTATTTGACCTCCACAACCTAGTTCCCTACCAAGCATTATTGACTATCGGCTGTTATCAGAGCGTGGGCTGAACCAGTCAATTTTCAGTGACAATGTTGTCACAAGAAGTTCAAGGTTGTGTGGGTAGTATTGAAAGATATTTCCGTCCATAGTTCTTTGTGGAGGCGTCTATAAACACATAAAACTGTTTGTAGACTATACGTGACTTCATCAAGGATTTAGTAGGTAAAAAGGTGTAAGTTAGTTTCTGCACGATTGTCAGGTTCGCTACTAATCGTAACTTATTGAAATGTTTAAGTTGAGTTTTGTAAAAGATCATAAAAGTTTTTCGTACTCAGTTTGTATTTTAATCAAAAGTGAAGTCATGTCTTTATTCTTATGATCTGTCGTAAACTGTTCAAAATACCTAACTTAACTTGACCAAACATTAATAGTTATGTTTTTATTTATCAAAAGTTACTTACTAGCTGTCAATATTTAGGAAAAACACCTTGATTTTTGATTAAGTTAAAGCAACAATGCTTGGATAGAATCAGGCGATGGTTCTGTATGAAGAAGTTTTAGTGTTGCCAGTGTCAATGCAATCCTTTAAAAAATGAAACCAAAACAAAAATAAGTTGTGTAGTATTACAAATATAAAAGACTTTTATTATTAAAGGTTTAAAAATAAAAGTTGAAAAAATAAAATTGGTAAATATTTATAAAAAGATAGCCTAGACTCAGTGAATATTTTATTTATTTTTAAACCCAACAATGTCCTGAGAATATTAAATTTCACTTTGATCAATATTTAAATTCAACAGACCAATATTGACTTACTTCCAGTCTGTCTCGGTTTCTGCCTAACTTCTCAGACCACGTAGGAACCTTTCATAAGTGGGGTTCAAATAAATCTAAGGGGCGTGTCTCAAATTTTTATGTTAGAAATAAAATATAGGCTAGAGGTATGGCAAATATTTATTTTGTTTGTTTAAAATGAAATCGTGTTAGGATATGTTTCTGTTGCAATAAATAATAATACCTATTAATACTTTCATTTTCGTACTTTTGATGTGTTTTTGTTGTAGGCAAGTTAATTTTGGCGCAATAAGACCTACAAAATCAATACGAAAAGAGTAGTCATTAGAAACCCCAGATAAGAAAAGGCTACTATTTTCTCAAAGCGTGAATACAGTAGAAAGACTTGAGAATAGTCAGCAGCGTCGTTTTTATTGTCTGCTAAAAACTATATGCGCGGAGTCATCAATCCGTCAAGTAAGCATCCCGATAATAAAATAATAAATAAAAATAAAAATTGTTTATTACCACAAGTTTCAAGTACATTGCACTGTATACAGATTAAAGATCTTAAATTTAGCATTAGGTAAGTAAGTACAATAGGGTATGCTTATATGATTCTATTCTATGATGTTATTTGGCAGACGTGCCAGTGGACTTTGTCAAGTGGGTGCATTTTTATTGATCTTGTGGTAAACTTTAAAAATGTGAGAGTGAGATACTTACTGAAAAGTGAATAGTATTGCATTAGAGTAAATGTTTGATGGTTGTGTGAGGAAATGGATGGGGTGTTTTGTAGTTAGGGAAGTGAGTGTATGTTCGTAGAGTGTTAGGGATGTGCGAGTGATTAGCGCGTGTGCGAAAAATAGGATTATTATACATAAATAGGTGTTTATTAGGTTATGTAGGTTAAAAGAGATTCCATTCCATGATAGTCCTGTTTTAGCAGCCATTCAATTACTGTACGTTTTAGTTTAAACCTGGGGAGACCGAAAATATTTAGCTTTTTATGGGCTTTGTTATAAATGTGGGTACTTATTACGTAAAATTGGTGCCTTGCAAACTTCGTTTTATGTTGAATGCTGGGAATAATATGTTTACGTTTTTTGGGGTCAGGGGAAGCCAAACTGCCATGTATCCTAAGAATTGATTGAAGCACAAATAGCTGTCGAACAGTTAAAACCTTACAGTCTGCATGAAGTTGTGCTGTTGGATATCTGCGTGGTTTCTTCGTCATAACTTTAAGGACTGCTCTTTGTGCTCTCTCAGCCCTCAGGAGACCTGTCTTATTGGCTCCACCCCACACATTAATACAGTACCCTAGTACCGATTGGCACAGCGCAAACAACACCATTTTAAGAATATCATGGTCAGCTGACCCCCTGAGTGATTTAAAGATTGGGATAAGACGCATTGTTCGGGTGGTAAGTGTGTCTAGGTGTTTGTCCCATCTTAGCCCTTTGTCTATATGGATGCCGAGGTATTTTACGCTGTCATCTTTCCTTAATTTTGGACAGGAGCAATGTGTTGAAGGACTTGTACATGAGTGTGCCGTTATGGAGAAAGTACTTGGTGGTTTCATATTGTAGCGGATGGTGAAAGGGACATATGAAGTTTAATGTCAGTAGGTTAGAGTTAAACCAGTGCATGATTCTACTTAGGGCAGACTCAGCGTTGCTTTTAACGGCTTCCCAAGATATATAGATAAAGTTTATTAGTAAAGAGGAAGCAATATACAAAAAAAAGCATACAAAACTTCAATACCCACTCGACTCAAATTTATGGGACAGCTGATTATTTCTTCGTGAGTATGATGTTGGTCCCATAAAGAAAATGGTGCAGTTTGATGATCCGTACCACATCCTTTAATATGACCAAACATTTCTCATACACGCTGTATAATGTTCAGAGAACGACGACTCGTATGAACAAAAAGCCATCACTTATTCTAAAAACTTATTGCTAACTAATTCTCTAAGACAGCGTAGGCACATACCTAAATGAGAAAAAAAAAATATTCTCAACTGCTATTTGACTACAATCATACATAGACACAAAGAACATCTTTCGCCATTCTCAAAATAAACGGAACTAAGAAACACAATCCTCAACGGTTTACATACAACAGTTAGGAGTGCCACTCGGCCAGATCAAACGCTTTTGTTATAGAATTAATCTCACCAATTCGGAGCTCAGTAAAGTTACACTATCGCCTGTGTAAAGTCCCATAAACTTGTGGAGAAAGATACAAAATTACAGCGATTGCATTTGATAAAACTGGAAGGATAGTACAATTGAAATCATGGGTGAAATTACCCAAAATAATGGTATAAATTTTTTAAATTTATAATTTAAATTTTATTTTGCGTAATGTAAATTATCTTAAAAATTATTGTATAGAATCATTTTTTTTTTTCTAACTGAACAGACAGCTGTGCTGCTGGGGAGTTTGTTGCGCCACTTCTTCTTCCCAGCAAAAGCACTAGGAAGTGGTGAAGGATGGGCGTTTTGGGGGACTGTCTTATGTAATTTTGACGTTCGAAAAGTGCTGATTCTCAGCCTAGTTTGAATAAATGACTTTTGAATTTTTTGACCTAGCCTATTCTCAACTATGTAAGCGTCGGCTTCCAGTCTAACCGGATGCAGCTAAATACCAGTACTTTATATGGAGCGACAGCCTATCTGACCTATGTATACAACGGTAACATGATGCTTTTTCGTAAGGTTGGTTGTCAGACTTTCGAGCTTCTGACGTAACGTGCTGTCCGAGATACGTTAAGTAATGGATGGTCACATATCCAAAAACCAAACTCAGCAAGCGTATATAAGCCTCGATAGACGAGAGGGTGCTTTATTAATTAGCCACGAACCCCTTATTAGTCCACGTGACAAAATAAATACATAAAGTAATAAAAATTGCCGTCCACAGTCGCTCACAACTCGCGCCACTCACAAAGTTCCCACTTTACCGGCACGGAGTAGAAATTAATTAGAAGAGGTTGGCAAACTTGGGTGCGCCTCCGCTTATTGAGCTCCCGGCAAAAATATGAGACAGCCCTAACGGCAGGACCTTCTACGTGCGAACGTATCTTCGGCCGCATATTTGTTTGCTTTAAGAGGAGCAAACAGCTTGAGACCGGCTCATAATTTAAGACTTGGCCATATTTTAGGGACCAAGCCATATTTTTGGGAGGTGGCCATGTTTTAGGTACTTACAGGGATATTTTGAGACATGATCGGAAAAAAGTGGCAATGTTCACGAAAGTCAATTTTGTGATTTTTAAGTACTGAAATAATTTGTGATAATTAAGTAATAACTCAGCTCAATGAACTATGAGTCACTTCATCTCCGTTGCCACTGAAGAATATTAAATAAAATAAACTTCGCTTAGAAAATATTTTGAGGTGGGAAGTACAAAGCGGGAAATAAATTCAAAATCTTTAATTCGTGCGAAAAAGTAAAAAAAAAAGTCAAATAATTTATTTCAATTAGGCACAAAAAAGGCACTTTTGAACGTCATTTACAAAGAAAAAAAAAAGATTCTAGTCGCCCCTTCCAAAAGGTAGTTTCCGTATGGAGAAGAATGGGCAAGAAACTCCACCGTTACACTTTTAAAATGTTTTCACAATACCTTGTATGCATTAATTATATAATTATACGTGAAGACGCTGCACCTAGAATAAGATTGCTTTAACACGATAGGTAAAAATAATGAAAAATTAAGGAATGACAGATAAATTAATTATGTGACAGATGCATGGTACTCATATATTTACAAACATTGTAAAATTATACGATATTCCTAACATTTTAACAAGTAGGTAATAATAATAAGTCAGTGTGTGAGTTTAAGTAATCACAGAATATAAATTATATATTATAAAAAATAATATTATACAATTAAGTTGGCAACCAGTTAGATTTTGTCTAGATTCTAAATTGTGCTATGGAGCAGGACTAGCATGTTTACAAGCATTTTTGTCTTGGATATAATCCTCTAATTTGTAATATGCTTGTTTACAAAGTGTACTTTTTAAGTGGGTTTTAAATTTTCTTTCATTTAATTCTAATATATAACAAGGTATTCTGTTGTAACATTTAACACAGTACCCCGTAGAAGATGTATTTACTTTAGATAATCTGAAAAATGGTTGATTATTTTATCTTTATTTCTAGTATTAAAATTATGTCTATCATTTATTTTATTAAAAATATGTAGATTTTTTCTCACATGCATAATATTTTCATAAATGTATTGGCAAGGTACCGTCATAATATTAATCTTTTTAAATAGTTACGTGAGAGATTTGCGACGACTTAGATTATAAATGGCTCTGACAGCTTTCTTTTGTAAAATAAAGATGTATTCAATGACAGCAGCCCGACCCCACAGTAAAATGCCATACGACATAATACTGTGGAAGTATCTAAAATAGACCAAACGCGCGGTTTCTACATCTGTTAACTGTCTTATCTTTCTAACAGCATAAGCGGCCGAGCTTAGCCGCCCCGCGAGAGATGTTATATGGGGTCCCCTTTGTAATTTCTCGCCTAGCGTGATTCCTAGGAAAACTGTTTGATTAATAAATTCCAGTTTTTCTCCATACAATATGATGTCACATTCGCTGCTTCTAACATTTGGTAATTTAAATTTAATGCATTTAGTTTTTTATTATTTAGTACCAAATTATTTACCGTAAACCAATCTTGGACCTGAACAATACAGCTATTCACGTCGTCAAGATTTTGTGACCGTCGGTTTATTTTAAAGATCGATAATGTGTCATCTGCAAATAACACCATCTTTTAGACTCATAAAGGGTGAGTAACATTGTCCTTAAAACTAAATGTTAGTAAATATTACGATAAAATGGCACTGAAACGCACACAGCAATCAATTAGACACGGACAGTTAACTCTGTCAGCAATCATTTTCAGAACCCTGTTAAGGCTGGCCATGAGTCGAGCCACCATCGATGCTGCGCGCTAGTGCATTACAAACATCCCTGGCGAACAACTGAAAGACTTGTTAAAATTCCATTCGGAGCGATTGCCGCAGGATCATATAAATAATCTTATAAATTCAATGAAGAATCAGTTTTAAACAACAGAGGCGGTCACACTTTGTATTGAATTAGCAAATAAGTCATAAGTCATAAGTAATTTATTTCATAACAATATAGGTAGGTACATTGTGTTGAAAATTTAAAAAAAGTAAGTAATAACAATAAACAATTACAATTAAAATAAAATTCATTAAATACATTATTAGAGAAGTCAATAAAAACAATTACGTTCAATATAATTAAAAAAATGTCGTTGAATTTTGTAAAACATGAAAAGATTAATTTCGTTTAAACTTTATTACATACTACTTATGTTACGGTACACATGTTGTTAATTATTGAGATTAAATGAACAATTGAATGAAGGATTTTTAGGCTTTAGTCACTAATGCATAAAAAATTGCTCAGGTAGTTATTATTTTTAAAATAAATATATTACAATAGTAAAAATCGTTGAAAAGTTCAAAACCGTACATGTTGCTTAGACTTTTTTGATGTATGTAGTTAATTTATATTTTACACATTTTTTTTTCGATTACAACCTTCCATTTTTTTCAGTTGTAGAATTGACCGTAACGAATATCAATGTATGGGAGAACATATTTTTTAACAAAAATGTTAACCCCGAAAAGTTTGTTTTTAGGATAAATTCATCCCAATTACGGAACCCTTCATTGTGCGTGGTCAAACACGCAAATGGCCGGTTTTTTAAAATCTTTATTATAACTACGCAAACTCCGAAGTAGGTCGAAAACTTTGAAATCAGGTCATGAGCACTTAAGGAGAAATAAACATTATAAGACTTCTGCTTAGTTGCAAAAGTTTTGCTAAAATGTGACATAAAGCTAAGGAAACTCTAGTAGATAAGGGAAGTGCATTGCTTGTAGTTGAACCGACCCATATTTTTAGAAAAAAGACTAATTAGTTTGTTCAAACTTAAACAAACACGTTTTGCCTCTGCGTTATTGAAATCTCAATATCTTATTTCGAAATGGTTTAGATTACAGATGGTTTAAAACGAATGACTATGGTTTGAATGCAAATTATAATAGTTTCATCAAAATAGAAATTTGTCTGCGGTAGGGACGTGACGTGAGTAATTAGATCATTTTAATTAAAGTTCTGGGAATTACCAAATTGTAGTTTGGGAATATCGTACGAAAACACAGCGGCATCAATTTGGTTTGGATACAAAACAATTTTAGTTTCGGAAAATAATTCAAAATAATTAATACTACCTATAAGTATATCTTTATAATGATATTAGTATTAAGCTAGATTAATATACCTACAATAATTTAATTTACTAGCAACCCGCTTCTGCTTCGCACGACTTTTACGAATTGACAAAATATCGAGATTTTTATTTCTTTCGGTATCTAAACGTAAATTTAACGCACATAAACTTTCCAGAATAAATTCTCTAAACGATGGTGAAAGCTGCATCGAAATCTGTTGCGTGGTTTAGAAGAACAATGTGAAGATTCAGACACGCGATAAGTGACTTTGTTTTCTAATAGATATGCATAGAAAAAGACTTACCAACTAAATACATAATATGTCACAGCCATCTGGTTAAATTAGCCAGCTATTTGGATGCCTAGGCAGTTCATTAAACGCCAAATAAATGCCTAGGCCGATAGTTCATTTTAATAAAACCATTCAACGTTTAACAACTTGGCGTATTGAAAGTCAGCCCTTTGAAGATGACTGACCAAGACTCAGCCAAGTGATTCAAGCAGTGAAAAAATCTCTGCGAGCAACTTGGAAATAGCGCTCGCCGGCTGCTACCGCGGCACCGCTCGCTCTGTTCGCCGGCTGCTACCGCGGCACCGCTCGCTCTGCTCGCTCAGCTTGCGCGCGGTTGGTCACAGTTCTGACCTAACCTAACCAATTTCACCCAGTTTAACTAAATGTCTACACGACATTCAGCCATCTGGTTAAACGTTGTGCTCAACGACTTGACGAGTTGTCCTTTAGTCATTCAATTAAATGTCGTCATTCAATGAACGCGCTAGTCATTCAATCAAATAGCAGATTCAACCAGATGACTGCGACACATACACAATAGTCACCCACAATCATTGACATTATAATGGATAATAGATCACGCATGCATCTAAATTACAGGAAATCACGGCACTATATTAAATAGCCTACTTGTAGGTACATACTTTAAAAAAAAGAATATACACAGAGTGACGTATTCCTTCTAGGACGTGGTAGTGTGACTCATTTGCAACAAATAACAACCCCATAAAGCCCAGAGGGCTGGCCAATTCTTAGGACAATGAATCAGTATTGCTATCCAAAGTGGCAATGCTGCCAGCCTTTTGGGCACTTTTCCCGCTGACAGCGATGCGGACGAATTTTCTTATGCCAAATGAGCTCTTCTTTTAATTTCATTTTCTTATTTGTATAGTTACTTAGTTATTCATTTACACTTAGTTAAGTATAATACAACCTAACAGGTTGTATATTAAGATTTAGGTATGTGTATACTTTTTTAACGGAAAATAAGCCTAGGCGAAAATTATATACGAGAAAACCCAAAATTTATTTATTTTTGGAAATATCCCATAATTTGTCACTAATTATCACTTTTCTCTAAACTCTCAAATTGAATGGCTTTCATTGCGATTCCATTAGGTACCTAATTCAGACGATTAAATGAAGATGTCTTCCCCATAATTTGTACGTAATGCGTACAAATTATATTATTACATGACAATAGTTATCTAAAAAAATTATTATGCCATAATAAAATTTTGAGATAACTATTGTCAAAGTTCAAGTACGTAGATGATTTTTGAAAATGTTTAATAAACTTTTTCCTTTATTTTTTTACTGTTTGATGTTTTAGATCGTTTGGTTACATCGAAAGGTTATGTCAAAGATATATCATTCAGAAGATATATCAAGCCAGATAGATTTTATAAATATCTAATAATAATAAAACATTTTTGATTGTGTTCAAATCAAATTAAATCGTTTATTTGTGATACATGGGTTACATGCAGGTGTTCATTACATAATTACATACTAATAATGTCCATTCCATGATCAGCCACTAGGGCATACAAATTATTAATTAATTTAATGAAAATATGAGTCTAAAATTCAAATTCCATTTAAGATTAAATACAAATAACATTATTACTATTAGTCATGCATGACAGACACAAGACAATAAAAAAAAAACCTGTTGCGTTGAGCCTCTTGCTTTCCTGCAATCAAAATCAAAATTCGAAAAAAAAAAAAAAAACTGTGGGACTGATTTCGTGAAAAAAAACGGAAGTGTGTCACAGGAAGCCGGGGAAGCGCGCACTATTTGATATTTTGACCAATGAGCGCGCGCGGTGCTAGAGTTGACCTTGACGAGGCCCCGCCCCTATAATGTTGCATAGTACTAAGGTGAGATTTCAGATGCTACACGTCATATGAGACTACTGTGAGGTTCGCTCGTTTTTTTATTATTATTTTATGCTAGGTTTATTATAATATGTACCTATTGTTTGTTTAAATTTGTATGTTTTTGTTCATATGCAATTAAACTTCACTCATAAATATTCAACAGTTCAGACCCAGAATTTTCCATCAAGAAGCTTGTTAGTCCAACTGATATTTTTTTACTGCATAAAGAAACGCCTACACAGACCTTTACACTCAGTGCGTGGGATGGAAGTGCCTGACTGCCACAATTTATGTACCTTTCTGTTCGCACTTACAGGGTGAGCACAATTTTAAGTGGTCGTAGTGCACATTGGCGTAGTTTAAAATGTGTGAGAGAAAGACGAGGTGACTTTATACACGATTATGAATAAATTTGGGAAATATTGTTATTTTTCTGCCTAGAAGTAATAATAAATATTCTATTAATTTTAACAGTTCCATTATATGCATTTAAAAGAAGTTTCCATCAATCAATAACAATCAATCAGTCAATAACTTTTTACAAAACAAAATGTGTTGCAAAATCACATACATTTCATGTCTATATCAACAGCTTGTGTAATACAAATGATTATTTCAGTCGTGTTATAATAATACATCATTTCACTAAAATCGGAAATTGTGGCAAATTAATAACAGCCGCACGGGTTGATCCATCAGATTAAGCTACGCTTATCGGGGTTGATCCGTGGATGGGTGACGATCTTTACATACCGCGACTCCTCCGTGCCTCGGAAAGCATGTGAAGCCGTTGGTCCCGGCTGTCATTCGTGGATCTTTGACAGTCGTTACGGGTCGTCAGAAGCCTGAAAACCAGTCTTACCAAGGGGTATCGTATTACCCAGTTACTGGGTTGTGGAGGTCAGCTAAGCAGTCGCTCCATGTAAAATACTGGTATTCAGCTGCATCCAGTTAGAGTGGAAGCCGACCCCAACATAGTCGGAAAAATGCTAGGCAGATTGATTGATTTTTTCATTCAGATCATTGAATTTACCATACCCACTAATTAGCGGATCATTAACCAAGAATCGGGTTCATTATCCTAAATTGAAAGCATCATGGTTACGGCGTATTAATCGCCAATAATTGCGGCGTACCGCGTAGTACGCCGGTCGCGTAGCAACAGTTTTATACACTGGTATAACGTTTCATAGCTAATTATAACATGTTCGGTAATGACATTGATTTTGATTAATTATGATGGCAATAAATAGGGATTATTAAAGATAATTGAGTTTATTTTAAAAACATGTACATAATTCGTAAATACACTGTTCAAAAAGCAATGATATTCGGTTATTTTTATTTTTGCTCGGCGCCTTTGGGTCCTAACGTGATGTTAAATAGCCTGTAGCCTTTCTCAAGAAATGGGCTATCAAATGCAGAAAGGTTTTTCAAATCCTACTGGTAGTTCCAGAGATCAGCACGTTCCAACATACAAAAAAACACTTCAGTTTTATTATTAGTAGAGAAAATATGAACCGACTATCATTACTTATTGAACAGCCTAGTATAGTCACGAATACGAAAAATCCAAAAGCGGTTTTCTCGTGAAATAAAATTCCACTTGAGAAAATATTGATAATAGTTATATCTGTATGTAAGACCATAATAGGGTGTTTTACTCTTTACGAGAAAAAATCTAAAAATAGATTATTGAGATAGCTTAGGCAAAAAGCAGTCGGGAAACGTTAGTTTTCGGTCATAAAATAGCAAACTAAATTTTAAAATTCAATTCAAAGGTTTCAGCTTTTTAAATCTGTTTCTTATCACCATTAGATAGTAGTCGCCATATTATTACGTCTTATAAAATTTTAACTGTCAACTATCAGCGTACCTTTAATCTTTGTAAAGGCTTTTTATTGTTTTCGTAACCAACGTAAATTTTATTGAAATAATACCATGGAGGACGGTTTTGTGAAAGGAGACAACACAAATTTATAACTTAAAAATATCACTGTATTTGTTTACACAGCCAACTGACGTCATGACCACACAGCAATATGGCGTCCACTGCGTCCAGCGTTTTCGTCAAATTACGCGCGAATTTTGAAAATGCCAAATTTAAATGCACACCATTTGAATTTGAATAAAAAATTTGTGATTTTTTTAGTGGTTCATTAGCACTATAGAATCTGATTGGGACACTTTTCAAAAATGGGTGTAATACCCTATTGTGTACATAATTTAATCACCACTGCTCTCAAAACGGTGAAGGAAAACATCGTGAGGAAACCGGCATGTCCTAGAACCAAAAATTCGAACACATGTGACATCCACCAACCCGCAATGGGCCCGCGTGGTGGATTACAGCCCACTTCCTCTCGAAGACAGGAGGCCTGTGTCCCAGAAGTGGGAACATTAAAGGCTGATTATGCCATAAAATATTAAATAAGGGAAACTGAGCATTTCCATAAGTAAGAGGCCCCTTTTCTTTATAATCGTTCTGGATTCGTATTTATGTATTTGTATGTTTCCCAAAATATTATACGATATAACAGTTATGGTATTTGCCAAACTGCAAAACAGTTTTTGAATGAGAATAACTGATCTCGGAATCGCTGGATGGATGATTAGAACAACAACGCTTTTGAGAATGCCTAGGACTGTACAATCTAGCGAAAGTCTCAATCAGAAAGTGGACCCAACATTCCTGGCAGTACCTAAATCACTTTGGTATTATATCATCCATCTAAATCCGAGAACCTTAAAATCCAACCCCACATAATAAATAAACCTTAAAATAAAGCCAGTAATATAAAAACCAGGCACAGGTTATAGGGCCTTACGTAGGAATAGTGTCGTAGGCACAGAGTGTTTCGTCCGTATCTCACTGGAACAGACGCCATTAACTTGTTAGGGTGGAGACACTGTGACACGACACCGATTGAGAGGTTACCGGCGGAGTACAAAAGCGGTATTAGGGATCTCGCGCACTAGACGGCCACAACTCTAGCCAGTCGTGGTCCATGGTCCGAGGCCCGGTCTGCGGCGGTTTTGATAGTTTACCTGGTCGCTGCGACACTGGTCGTGTAGTGGCCGTCTAGTCCGCGAATTAATTTGAGTTAGTATTTTTGGAGTTTATGGCGTATTGGGAACAGTTACTTTGTATCTGAACTTCTGAAGGTACAATTAATTCTATTACATTATTTTGATTTTGGTGATCCAGTCTTCATACTGTCTTAATGCGAGGAATTTTCCTCCTGAGAGCGAGAAAGATTAATCCAGTCAAAAGGTTGGATTGCTCTGGTCTATTGACCAGGATCACACTTTTATGGAAGCTGTTTCTTATTGAAGGGGTCACTGTACAAAAATGGTGGGTTACTTAATATTGGATCATTCTTGAGTCTGATGTCTACAAAATACTCGTATCAGGTTATTGCAAAAAGTACAAAGTCTTTGAGCATCAAAACGATACTCTAAATTTTGTATTTACGTTTCACGGTTTCATAACTAACTTTATTTCAGGCTTGCCCGGTAGTTCCGGAATCGAATGGAGTTCTTAGTAACATTCAGATTCGCTGCCCGCTCCGCTCATCACAATCATCTCTCCTTTAGCACTATCATTGGGCGGAACCGCGACGTAATGAACTAATGATGCTGACGCATCTGCCATTACGCCATGACAGCTCAAGAATGCCTCGTTATTTAGTCCAGAATTTAAGGTTGATTGTGAAAAAATGTCGTATAGTTTTTAGCTAGAGTAATGTCTAAGTAATAAATAATTAGATGTAACGGCAAAATGTATGGCTTTTAACTAGCGACCTCATTTTATGATGTACTTCGAGTGCTTTAAGTAGTTGCTATTTGTGCCTCGAAACGTGGTAGAAAACATATATTCATTATCTAAACATAATCATGCAAACCTTTCGAAACTTTTTACATGAAACAACTCTCATAGCTTGTTTTGTTCGTACTACATGAAACCGAGTGATTTTTGAGACAGATTTCAGGATTGGTTGGGTAAAACATGTCAAGTTATACTTTAGAACGTCAAACAAGTTGCGGTTCAACAAGTTTTGTGACAATAAAGATAAAGATAATTTATTTGTCAAACATGCGTTTACATAAACTGACTCATCAGACATGCAAGGTATTGAATTAATAGATGTTGTGTGCGTCCATGTTTTGCCAATAACGGCGTACAAATTTTGTAGGTATAGAAGATTACATTTAATTGCGTTTTACATAATTATAGTCATTCTAAATTTAATTACAAAATACAAAACAAATAAATAATAATTAATGTCAAGATATTATAGGTATATTATAGTCAAAATAGATTAAATTATGTCCAGAATCTATGTATATTAACTATGTATATTAGACGTCGGAATAGAAAAGTCCTTTTCATTTAAAAAATCTATGACAGTGTAATACACTTTACTAACTAAAAAATTCCTCAGCTTATTTTTGAAAAGTGACAAGGGCAGTTCTCTCCAACTTTTAGGTAGCTTATTAAATATGTTAGGAGCCATACAGAAGACATTTTTGCGCATGAGGGTTGTTCTCGCAGTATGAGAGCATATCCTACTATTGTCGCGCCTATTACGTGGGACTACTTCATCTAATCGTTTAAAACGGTGTGGATTTGTTTTGACAAAAACAGCTACTCCTAAAATGTACAGACATGGAAAAGTAAGTATTTTATATTTTTTAAAGTAAGGTACGCAACTATCAGTAGGTTTCATTTTAAATATTGAGCGAACACATCTCTTTTGAGCCTTGAACACCGTGTCTTTTTCTGTTGAGTTGCCCCAAAAAATAACACCATAGAGTAATGCAAACGCGTGTCGATACATTGACAGAAAATTGAGATTTCAACATGATGTTTTGGTGTGAATATTTCTCCAGTGCAAACCCACGGTAACTCGATATTTTCGAGTTTGAATCAAGTCAAATTTAATTTTTATTACAGTTTTAACGCGACCCTGAATTAAGGACCTCACGCACTAGACCGCCACGATCTCGACCAGGGAAGCTATAGAAGCCAAAAAGAATCGCGCACTTCGTCGTAACGGCCAACTAGCCGCACACCATACAATATACCACTAGACGGCCACGACTGGCCGGAGTCGTGGCCCTCTAGTGCGCGTGATCTCTAAATGATAATTTGACAGTGATTCGAACCGTGACTAAGATATAAAAAACCCTCTATAAACAACTAATAGAATAATAAGCATACCGCAGTCACTTAAGTTAATAAACAATAATTGCTCAAGACTTTAGCCTGCAAACGACTCTAAAACACACCTCATTTTACGTAATTATCGACGACCAACAAAGGCAACAAAGCAAGTCTGTAACAGAGACTAAAAAAATGACTAAGTAAACTAACAAAGACTAAAAAGCTAGTCTATTATGAGGCACGTATCAGATGCGGGGGATTATCCTGTCATTCCCAGGGTACTTGCTAGGTATCATTATGATAATTTTATCGGAAAATTTTCGCCTGCATCGCTTAGGTTGTTTGCACGTGACATACGATCGTTGTGGATGAAAAGCTTTTTTTATTGGAGAGTGTTGTGATTTACTGGCGCCACTATTATCAGATATAAGTCATTTTAGAACACCTCCCGCACTATATTAAAATTAATTATTGCTTACAATTCTTCCTTTTATTTTTTTTGGAACGAAGTTCTTTAACGTGGCTTGCTGTAGGAGTTGACTGATAGACGTCACATAAGGAAAAAGCGTTATGTGATCTCCACGTTACTTTCTCTCTGTGTCTCACACACGCACGTACACACGAGAACACAGTTCTCGTGTGTACGTGCGTGTGTGTGCATGCGAGTGTTGCGTTAGGAAAATTGTTCCTGACGGGGGTCCCCTGTACGCACACGTTATTATTAATAACTAATTATGCTAAATGATTAAACAGTAGGTAACATTCGTCTCTAACATTATTTTCTAATATTTTGTTATATTTCGAAATAATGTCTACCTAAAAGTCAACCCTATAATGAGCGTTGACATTTACCCTCGAATAAAAAAACTTGATATATGTATTAAGGGGTTGGGGGGGGGGGGGGGGTTACACGTGTATAAACTAAGAACTTCTTAAACACAACAAAATTAACATATGAGACTTGCAAAGTACCAAATCGGTTCAACATTAACTTGCCTGAGATGAAATAATATATGCATACCTAAATGTGGTTTCATGAAGTTTAAACAAATGTACGAGCGTATCCCATTCACTTCTCTGTCTGTTTCTAGAAATCCCGTTCAAGCCTAAATCTCAAATTTAGATAATAATAAAACTGTCACTATCTTACTACTACTAACTGTCACTACTTCTGAATTTGAGGCGGGATCTATACTTGACAGCAGCTTGCTTAGCGGTGGTGTCCTAGTGGTAACATCCACGACTTGCAAGTTGTACGTCGTAGGTTCGAACCCAAACAGGCGCTTTACTTTCTGTAAATTATTTCATCACCACTGCTCTCAAAATGGTGAAGAAAAACATCGTGAGGAAACCGGCATGTCCTAAAATCAAAAATTCGAAGACATGTGACATCTACCAACCCGCACTGGGCCCGCGTGATTTACGGCCCACTCCCTCTTACCGTGAGACCACACAGGTCTCCTCTCCTCTCCGCTCTCCAGCATGGCAGTGGGAAAATTATAGGGTGATTATATTATCCTATGAGTCTAGAATCAAGTTTGTAGTACGTTAAGAGCTTATTATTGTTATGATATTGAATGTTAGTAGTAACAGAAGTCTTACCTACCATAGTCATTTCTGCCATGTTACTTAACTATGTTCTGGTATTACAGATATCCAGAGGCAGCGGAACATGTTTACTATTGCCGAGCAAGTCACACAACAAGTCAGCCGTTCTATAAAGCCGTATACACACTATCGGATATTAATGCCCATGATAGCTCTCTTAAGGTATATTGAAGAGCTCATTAATGAGGACATCTCCAAGAATTGCTGACCAGAGAATCTCCCAGTAGAGTAGGCGTGTGTTGTGGCCATAAAGTCAGCTATTAATTTACGTTTAATACTATAATAACGGCTTTTGGCAGAATTAAGTTTAATTGGCGATTTCGAGGGTAATTTAGGGCGCTGTGTTGGTTTGTGGAGATAGACTGGGTGGAGAGCGAAATGTTTTGTTTTAAGTGAGTTTGAGTGCGAGAAATTACTGAGATATCTTCCAGTAGACCTACAAACGGTATACATAGCAAATTCGAAAAGTTGTAAGTACAAATCAAAACGTTTCCTTACACATAATTTATCCTAATGTATGTATTAATGTACCTACAAGTTTCATTATCACCATTTGAAATAGTTATTTGTGCAACAAGAGAGCAAAGTCGTTTTTTGCTGCGAGTGTTGATTTTGAATCCCGAGTAAGCGAAGGATTCTATAATTGAATCACGAGCGTAGCGAGTGATTCTAGGTTAGAATCCTGAGCGCTGCGAGGGATTCAAAGACACGAGATGCAAATAACTTTGCTCTCGTGTAACACATACAACTTTTCACCTCAGCAGCGAGAACATACAACAAGTAAAAAAAAAACCCTGTCCGATCCGTGAGGGTGTTGTTAGGTATCGTACTGTTATATTCCACATATTATTATATATATATTTACCAGCATATTTATGTGGAATTTTTCAGGAAAAAAGAAAAAAATAATCCCAATTTTTTTTTTCAATGGTGAATTTGACCGAATTTTACATTTGTTGCGGGCGGCGGCCGTCGTTTAGCAGGTGTCTAAAAATCATAAGTTATGAGTTTTGCAATTTTTTTATGGATTTTGGGTAATTTTGGAACTAAAAATTTGAATTTTAAATACCAATCACTTTTTTACTATCAATAATAATAAAAAAAATACTGTTTTGTAATGTTACTGCAGTACCATATGCCCATTTTCCCCAGATTTTCGGATCGGACAAGGTTTTTTTTACATAATCTTCATCACCTCGTATTTTGCAGCCACCATCTTGGATTTATATTTTGACCTCACTATCGACTTTAGCACCCTCAAATACTATGAAAACGACACCCATGACGAAAAATGTGAAAATTTTCACAGCCGCCATCTTGGATTTTTATTTTGACTTCACTATCAGCTTAAGCAACCTTGAAAACCTTAGAAACGATACCCATGAAGAAAAAATAGAAAATTTTCGCAGCGGCCATCTTGGATTTACATTTTGACTTTACTATCGGCTTTAGCAACCTTGAAAACCATAGAAACGATACCCATGAAGAAAAATTTGAAAATTTTCGCAGCCGCCATCTTGGATTTACATTTTGACCTCACGGTCAGCTTTGGCACCCTTGAAAACTATGAAAACGACACCCATTATGAAAAATGTGAAAATTTTTGCATCCGCCATCTTGGATTTTCATTTCGACCAAATTCACACTTACTATCTCTCTCCGTCTTTCTTTCTCTTTGAATTAGAAGAAGACAGTCGCAAGCGCCTTTTCGCGTGACGATTTCTGCCACTGCACTCTTACCGCAAGCCGCATAAGAACTTCGTTCCAAAAATTTTATAAAACAGAATTTAAATAAAACCTTAAAAGATGATTTTGCAATTTTAATGTTTTATGTATATCCGAACGTTTTATTGTTTGTTTCTTTCTTGGGCCTAGTAGGTAGGTATGGAATTTTGAAATCGAACTTCGAATCGATTTCTTTATATCTCTCGCTTTTTTCGTATCGAAGTGAAAGTGACAAAACGAATTGAAATTCAAATCTTTAGAATTTTGTGAGTAGACCCAACACTGCTCTCGGCATTTAAAAAAAATAATTAAAAAGTTACTTTGTCTCACGCTCGCAGCAAAATCGCTTGAAAGAATTTTGCTCACTGTTTTTTGACAGCAAAACCTGCTTGTTTGAGGTGCTGAGGTGAAAAGTAATTTATCATTGTAGTATGTAATTATAATTTTTTGTAAAATGTAAATGAACGACTCGCCAGCACACAGATAAACCCTGAGATGTTTTGTTGTGTGGCTAAAACCAGTATAATTTCAAAAGTGCCTGTAAATGGTTTAATTGAAATATATGGTTTGAGTTTGAGTTTGTCAATGAAGATGATGATGATGTCGAAGTAATAGTTCCGCTAGGATCAGACTGCCCGATCAGTCGTGTTAGAAAAAAAAAAAAAAAAAAACTAAGTCATTTTTACAATGTTTTTGCAAGAAACTTTCATAGCGGTATAATGCAATAGGCTACGATGTAGATACCTACATAATATATATATACAGATATTATTAAAATGGTAGTCCTTTTCTTCATTGTATGGCTTTAAAATCACGTAGCAGTTGACCTAAATCATAATTTTTATAATAAGTATTTTCGCTGTTTTACGGGCTCTAACACAAAGTCATCACATAGACAGCTGACGGTCTATTATCGTTGCACTAAGATTATCTCATCGTTTATTTATCGTATTAGTACTATTAGTTGTTCAAGTGAGTGGCATAAGCAGAACTTTAATATGACAGCGTTATTTGTCAAGTAATAATAATTATTGTTTATGTACATAGTTATAATACTAATTACATAATTATGATTGAAGTTGCGAAAAAAAACAGAGATGAACACTGATTCTTGAAAAATATAAAATCGTTTAAAAATGTTTTATATATAAAAAATCACCTAGATGCCTAAATAGATCGATTTGTTGTGTTTTCCACGGTCTGTCTATGTTTTCAATCAATGGAAACAGAACAACAGGAACAGGGTGGAACAGGGTGTAAAGTTCACTCATACTTTATAGACAAGGGAGGATCCTCCGACCAGACGGGTGTCGTGTCTGGCGGGCAACTACCCAATGGTTGAAGTCGGAAGCTTGTATATAATTCTTTCATGCGGTAAACTCTAACTGCGCGATGCAGGATTTGTGTGACGTCAGGTATTTTATGCGTAGTTCGCATGTGGCAGTGACCACCACACATGTTATTAAATGTCATGCCTTACTTTGATATAAAGACTTCAGTGAAAAATATCCACTTCTTTACAAAACTCGTTACCATACATTATATCAATTTCTTTCAATTTGTCTCCATAAAGTATTTAATCAACTTGCAAATCGAAACAAGCAAAACGATCAAAACGGCTAATCTGTTGTCTACTTTGGCAAAATAATTCATTTTCCTTATGGCTTTAATAACTGCCGGAGTGTGGCTCTTGATTTACTCCTCTTCCCTATTGCCAGATTTGCATGGCAACATTCTGTACGATGTTGTTTTTACTCACTTTGTATAATTGAATTGTTTTTTGCCATCTGCCTAGTATCTTGTAACTGCCTGTGGCTTTTTACGCTATGCGACAAAAAAAACCTAATTATAAAAATGTAGGGTGGATTTCTGAGTCGGATTTTGCAGGTTTTCTACGAAGATATTTAGTAATGGCGACCCATTAAGAAATTCAAATCTTTTACCTGTTTCAATAATAAGAATTAGGCACTAATTTTCTTCAGTATTTTGAGGGTTATTGATATTACTAGATATCTACTTCTATTTAAAGGATCAATAGGTTATCTTTTCAATTATATATTTCAATGTAGTGAAAATAAACGTGATGCAAAAATCAGCTTTCAGACTTCCCAGCATTTCAATGGCTGCAATTCAAATGGAGTCCTATTTCACCCTACCTCACAATTCCATTTCTATTGTACTCAATTCGACTCACAATATCACAATACATTACCACTACAAAGTACTCTGCTCTGAACAAATCGATCCCATTTCCAATCTCGTTTCTTATCAAAATAACACGGTGAAAAAACAAAATGCTCATCGCACCATCAATTCCTTTAATATTCGTCTCATTAGCTATAATTCAGTGCGAGTAGGCATTCCTGTTGGAATTTCAGCCATATTTCAGCTTCAAGCGGTCGTTCAGTTTATAATGTGACGCAAGGTAGGAACTGAAAGCGGTTTCCAAAAATGTTTATTTTTGGTTTTTGACCTAGTTTGGTTAAGTTGGTTATTGGTGTCAGGACAAATGCATTCTCTGCGTATAATCAAAAAGGGATAGTCAAATTGTTTTAGAACTTTTCAAAGTCAAAGTCAAATCATTTATTTCAAATAGGCCCTTGTAAGCACTTTTGAACGTCAAAATGTACAAAAAAAAAGATTCTAGTCGCCCCTTCCAAAATTTAGTTTTCGCATGGAGAAGAATGGGCAAGAAACTCCACCGTTACTCTTTTAAAATGTTTTACAATATTTTGTATAAGTACATTAGTTATATGATTATAGCGATGAAGATGATGCACCGAGAATAAAATTACTATACCACTATAGGTAAAAAGAGTTAAAAATGAAGCGACAACAGATAAATTAAATATGAGATAGATGCATGGCGCTCACATATTTACTTTTACAACAGTAATGTTAAAAGGTTGTCAGATTTTTGGGTCGGGTCCAGAAAATATATTAATAAATGTTTATTTTTCCATCATGCTTTTTTTTTTTGATCTTTGAAATAAGATGCGACTACAATTTTATAATCATTCACCATTGACCATATGAGAAAACCGCTTATCGCTCCCGCTAACATCTCACCACTTAACACCTTTTCGCATGTCACGCCCGCCTACTGTTTGAGGAGATAATTTTCTTCTTAATTAACCCTCTGGTGAATGGCGTATTTAATTGGGCCATCGGTGCCTACGTGTGAGGAACTGTTCTCATACGGATGTTTGGGCATTTTTAATTGGAAAAGCGACAGGAAGTTTTAATTGTAAACGTTGGATATGCAAGAAGTTGGGCGGAATTTTGTGGCATTTATACATTGGTAGGAATAATATGTGATGTAATTATTTTTTTTATTTTTATATATTAACTTTGTATATACAACTAACTAGCATATTATGTTATGTACAAGCATGTACAGGAAAAAATTAAAAATAAAATATAGGGAAGATCTCACTGGGCATCAAAATTATCCCGCATCGCTGTCAGAAGGAAAAGTGCCTAAAAGGCTGGCAGCATTGCCACGTTGGAAGGCAATGCTGATTCTTTGGCCAAAGAATTGGCCAGCCCTCTGGTCACGTCTTTTTTATATGCACGTGTTTCTGTGAGTTTTTTTTTTCTTTCTGTGTTTTTGTTTATTATCGTGTTACGTTTTGGATAGAATATTTGGAAAATTGGTTGAAACGCAGTTTTAATATATGTATTAGGGGTCAAAGTATGAAATTGCCAATTTGTACTGAAAAAAATTAAATTCGTTTTTTTTTTAGACATATTTATTTAAACAAAATAATTACCATTATTATCTACTATACATTGCTGCCATATAATAGGAAGGTCATTTATGACTTTGCGATAGAACTCTCGTGATAGACATAGATTCGACAAACTGTGTGAAAGCATTTTGTACTGCCTCCTGAGAAAAAAACTTTTTATCACGTAGAAAATTGTCCAAAGTACGAAAAAAATGTTAGTCCGTTGGAGCAAGGTCTGGCGAATATGGAGGGTGACGAATGGTTTCAGGAACTGAAATGAAACTGCGGCGGCTAGGGGCGTGAGAGCGCGAAATTTGCCTCTCGCTCACGCGTTCCGCCTTCTCCTTTGCAAGCATTTCTGCTTCGCAGAAGGAGGTGACGGCCTCCCATGCCCTCTCGCTCCGTAACATGGCCTGGACCAGGGCCGGACGCGAGAGATCAGATCATTGCCACTGATCACCTTCACGAGGACACGGCGATGCTCTGCCCAAGCCGGGCAAACCTCCACCGTATGTTCCACCGTTCCTGTAGAGTTAAAACGGTTTCTCGTGCTGTTTGAGGTCTCGCGTTATCATGGAGCAATGATGGTGAAGATCGTGGCTGTTTCACTGCTAGTTTTGCTATCATTGTTCGGAGTTCGGCACAGTAGACATCTGCCGTTATTGCTTGATCAGATTGGAGAAAGCTATAGTGAATAACACCATGCTGAGACCACCAAACAGTTACCATTACCTTTTTATTGGTAAGCTTTGCTTTACAGTGTCCACTGTTGCGGTGTTTAAACTGGAGTCAGTCATTGCATTTTTCGCTTACGGTTATCGTAAAGAATCCACTTTTCATCACATGTCACAATTCCATCCAATATTCCTTCATTTCTGTATCGATTCAACAAGGCAACACAAGTTTCAACACGCGTTTCTTTCTGCAGATCAGTCAAATCATGAGGCACCCATTTCACATATTTTTTTAATTTTAATGATTTGACGCAAATGAGTCAATATTATTGGTAAGGTAACGTTAAAACCATGCCGCTTATTCCTGGGTAGTTTGGCTCGGATCGGCTTTCAATTCATTGTTATTCACCTGTGAGGGCGGTCTTCCACGTGGTTCGTTCTTCAAATCAAAGTTTCCATCACGAAAGCGTTTAAACCAAAATTGCACAGTGCGTTCATTAGCAGTCCCCTCTCCAAACGCAACATGGATATTGCGAGCTGTTTCTGCCGCGTTAGTTCCGCGTCGGAACTCGTATTCAAAAATAACTCGAATTGTCGAAGTATCCATCTTTCTTGTCTAAGCTGAATAAAAAAATCAACTGAAAGTCCATAATCGAATGCTGCACATTTTTTAAAAGAAGGACTTCATAGGTACTATGTGAAAAAAGTTTCACTCAAAAATCTCAAACCATGAAGGTTCTATGTCAATTCGAAGTACCTATTCTAAATATATATATTATAAATATACCTTTAAAATAAAGAATACTTACCCAATAAATTACATCACACAGGGGGACGTCAATATGTCATTACATAGGTAATTGCTGAAAACCAGCGCTGTTGACGTTAGGTTGGCCCGAAGTCACAGCATTTCGCTGAGCAACGACCTGTTCTTGCACAGATACGACGCACAGTTTAATTTCTCATATTATTTATTATTATTACAAATGTAGTTAAGTAAATCTGTAATCGACATTTTGTTTTTGTTATGTTTTTGTTGTCATTTGCCAATGTCGCAACCACGGACTACCAAAGAAAATATTGCGTAATTACACATATTATTACACATATAGGTGTTTTATGTAGTCAGTAGTATAATATTTATATACCACGACAATATGCACTGGGGTGGTTTCAGATTATTCGTTAATATATTTTGATCTAATAATAAGATACTACTGCCTATTCATTTGAGAATCACAATATTAATTAATGTAACCAACAGGTTCTTTATTTGGACATAGAATTTCGGCCCGAAAAAAACTGGGAAACAAACCTTCATCTAAATTATTACTAATACAACTTCTGAAATTGTCGGTCGTCAATGTGCAAAGAGGGTTATAAAAAGTATCACCCGGAAATGCCATAAAACCATCGGAACATAATCTAAAAGATCTCGACAACTAAGAAATGCGGTCAATTTACTTAAATATTTATCATAAGACGAAACGAATTACTGTTTTGAGTAAACAAAAATATCGGAGCTGTCTAATCCAGTTTCATCCGGATTCAACCGGGTAACGGATAACCGGAAAGATGTTTTTTGTTTGTTTGCGAAAGAAACTCCTTTTTGTTGTTGTTTGTGAAATAATTATTATTTTAGACAAGTTGATGTCGCAGAATGATTTATCTGAAGGTGGAAGTTTTGTGAAGTATTGGATTAATATTATGGTGGATCTTTAGAATATTAGGTGACTGTAGATAAAAGGATTTATCGTCTAGTTATTTTCAAAGAGCCTGAATCGAACCACTTTACACATTATATTTATTTTATTTAAAAGAGTGTCCATGGAGTTTCTTGCCCGTTCTTCTCCATAGGAACCTGCTACGCTTTGGAATGGGAACTAGCATCCTATTTCTGACTGACCCACTTATTGACAATTCAAAAGTGCCTGTAAATGGTTTAATTGAAATAAATGCTTTGAGTTTGAGTTTGAGCATATTTCCTTTCAGTACTAAAATCACGATAGATAGGTAGCTGTGTGTAGGCTTTGATACATAAAAATAATAATGAAACATGGGGAATGCAAACTCAACAAACCCTGTAGCTCGCCAATCTAACTCTTGAATCTTTCGGATATTGTAATATCACGTTTACACTGATATACTTAGAATACGAGGCATACAAAAGAAAAAACCATAAAAGTCATAAACCAAAAATAACCCCAAATATGTAGGTATCTCCGAAGTTTCTAAACCCCGTTTAGGTTAAGCACAAAGTAAATAAATATGTTTAGAAAACGCCAGTAGATGAATGGAGCAAAGCATCCGGAAAGGATGAAGTTCTCTCGATAAAAATAAAGCGTTAAATCTCTTTCGCTTGATTTTTAGTTAGGGTAGCAATGTGTCTTGTAATTTACGAACCTTTGGTGTTTACCTACTGATTCTGAGGGTCGTTGAGTAGTGTTTTTATTTTCATTTTAGTGAACGGATATGCCTAATTATACTTCGTAACCTAACCTAACCTAGTGCAATAGTATATAATTGCCACAATTAAGTGTCAATGATGTGTTATGTCTGGCAGTTTGGTGGTTTAATTGCACTTGAAAGACAATCAAGTAGATAATATGATGTAGCAGGAACAGCACACTGCTTTGGGATGTTGGTCATATTAATAGAACTTCAAGACGGCAGCACCTACCCGTGAAATTGGTACCCGCATTTTATAACCACACACGAGTCGTAAAAGTCAACCACTTACGAGCTATAATTTTATACCCCTATCCATTATTACGGAAAATAGAAAAACCAGCTCAATTTTCCACCACACCAGCAAAAAATAAACAACCATTAATTCAATTACGCCACAAATTGAAAGTGTGGACACCCTATAAAGCCGACAATAGGAGACATAAATCGGATTAACGCTTTTGAAACTCTGGAGTCGGTCTGGTGAAAAAAGTACAAAACTTCAGTCGTATAATACGAGTACGATCAAATTTCTGCTTTCAATTCGACGATTATTAAATTTTGAGTGCATATTGCTTGGTGCTTCTACGTGAACTTGTGTTCAGACGTTTTCTATTTTTAGAGATAATAGAGGTTCTTCGGGTCTCAAGTTACACTCTTTGTATTCTCTAATAATACTAGCTGAGCTGCTGCTACGGCCCCGCGGCTTCGTTCACGTGGACCCTAATTCTTTTTCTTACATAAAATTAAGCCTAATTCACTTCTTATGACGTCAGCTATCTGCCAGTGAAAGTTCCGTCAAAATCGGCCCAGCCGTTTCGGAGATTAGCCGGGACAAACAGACAGACCGACAGAGACAAAAATGTTTTTTTTTGTTATAAGTTTCATAAAACATGCATATAAAAGCTGTTGTTTTGAGATTACAAAAATACACTTAAATTTTATTTATTTGTATAGATGTATAGATAACTTTTAAATACAGAAAATAAAACAACTTAAAATACAGAAAAAAAATCGGTCATTCCTTCTTGGATTTCTCAAAGACAACAACATTAAAAAAAGACCATTTCTCAAAGACCGACCTTTGAGAAATGGTCTTTTTTTAATGGAATAAAGTTATTATAATTAAGAAATCGTATTATGTCGAAGAAGCTGATATTATTTCAATCAGGTAATGCGGCCCATACACATTTAAAAGGGCCGAGATTAAAGCCAAGGCTCTACGTGAACAACTTATTAACGAAGAAAACAAAAACTTTCTAATTTAGCACCATTTCCTCAGTTTCCTTTAAAAATATCTCAAGTCATCGCTTCAAATTAAATTTTTCTCAAGGTTTGACCTTCCCAATTATTTTCCAGTTTATTTTCTGAACTTCAAAGGGTTCCGCCGAGGTTGGGTCTCTCGGATTTTCCAAAAGGTTCCGTAAGAAAGGGATTTATCATAGATATACGTCACGGTAGTTATATTGTGCCGAGTTTAAGTTAATCCTGTGAAGGTATTCTCGGGGTCAGACCGATGAGATGTTTGTTTTTACCATATATTTAACTAACATGGGTAGGATCTATCCTCACTCTGTGTGGCACTGGTACTGTCCTCCCATACCTATTAGCTAAGTAATTTGTAAAAATTGTAAAAGCCATTTATTTTTAAAAGAGTAACTGTGGAGTTTCTTGCCAGCTCTTCTCCATAGGAAACGACCAATTGGAATCGTGCACCTAGCTTCTGACGTTACATAGTCGTAAGTGCCCATGTAGCCTTATGTGAAATAACATATTTTGATTTTGATCAACTGCTAGCCTTTAACCTTCTTTCTCTCTTGAAACAGGTTCCTCTTTAACCTGATACCAATTTCAAAAATCTTTCACTTAGAAATTTCATCTGCAATATTGTTTTAAATAACTACTAAGTAGTGTGACTGTACCTAAATTACCCTAGGCTGATAAAATTTTCGTTTTTCCTAATTATGTGAATGTTAGTGTTTGGGTCGGTTCCCCCTGTGGGGGAAGTGCCGCACCCCACCCCGTGCGGCACTGTAGAGCTCGTCTCGAGACTGGACACTCTTCCACCGTCGTAAGAAAGAGAAGAATTCCCATAACCTAGACTACCCTGTCCCGACTTAGAAAGCTAGGGGACAGGGAGGGGAACAAGGTGAAGTTAATATTGGGAATCCACAGTTAGTAAACATAAGTATTATAATATTAATACAATATGAAGCTAAGAAGATAAGAGGATACGCAGAAATATATGATATATATAATATAGTATTATAAATGTTGAAACGCCAACGTCTCCTCCTCTCGCAGTTGAGCACCAATATCTGCAATACAGCTTTGATAAAGTGAAGGGGTGAAGGGATCGTTACGCTTGCGCCTCAATAATTATTTATAGTTACGTTAATTTGTCTGTTTACAACGTACCCACTTCAGTGAGACCGGGAACCGTTTTTTAACGTTTGCCTCATTGTACGTGATCCGTTAGACCTATATTTGTGTTATTGTGGCACGCTACCTACAGCACTCCCTCGTTCTTAACTCAGCCAATCGCAGTTGCTGATAGACAGAGGCCTCTCCTTATGCACCTCAATGCTGAGCCAGCTTGGTTAGCTGCCCGCAGGTGTATCCAAGAATAGCTGAAATAGTCCGCACACGAACATATTAGATTGTATTCAAATGTGAACGCCCCCCTCTGATTCGAAGAGTTTAGAGTAGTTACAAATCCAATAAGAGTTGGAAGTTATACTGATTAGAAAATATAGACATCCTAGATTGTCCAAATAATTGTTGACTTATTATTGTACGCAATGCTATTAACTATCCCCTCAGATTATCAAATAAAGAATAATTATCAAAACAAGAACAATCTCTGGTATATTTGGACTGATAACTATAGTATCATAGTCCTAAAGCATTTAGTATGTAATATTAAATGAGATAACAAAAATCATACCACGTAGTAACGGGTAACCCTAACGTACAAATAGAATTGAAACTTAGCTTCGTCACAGGAACCACGCTACTGCTGCTGCTGTTGCAGTCAGCCGATCATAGCTGATTTTGATGAAACTTTAAACCAAGCGCTCTCACAAACCAATGGTTTTGACAAAGCGTAGTCGCAAGCTAAGCGAAGTCTTAAAGATCCTGAAATTTGAAATAAGTCCACAAGAGTATCCGGTCAAGTATATGGCATAGGCTGCTGATTGCAGAGTTAGAAAGATTTATGTTTACTTCCAATGATAATAGTTATTGAACCCTCTCGATCATTTTTTTTCTTTTATAAAATATCACAGTTGCTGATAGTACTTTATTCATATTACAATCTAGCTTATTAGCTAATAAATAATTTAGTTATAATTTAAACTAATAGACAACTATAAAATTAAGAAATCGTCCTATCATCTTTCATCTTTACTTTACGTAACCGGAAGACACGTCATTCACGTGTTTTTATAATTTTCAGCACTTACACTGCAGTCTTGATAAATACATTGTCATTCTATAAGCCTTGCGCTTCGTAGCTCTTATTTACAAATAAGAGTTAACCTTTAGGTTTACCCATATTAAGGGTGTGTCATATAGCTAAGCTCACACACACTTATAAATATGAAATGCACAAAAACTTTTCATATTCATAAACTTTCAATACAAAACTTACGTTTGTAGGGAGTCAAACCCATTATTACAGTCTCATAATCCAAACAACAATCATACCATAACCTACTTAAAATGACAACCACACTTTAAGTGGGAATCGAATCCACTATCAGTAGCGTCGGAACCTAAGTCCTACAATCAACTATTCGTGCGGGGATTGAACCCACAAGCCGTGACACAGGAATGCAAGCACTTATAAACCAACACATGTGGCAGGGATCGAACCCAAGATTCACTTACAACGAAATCTAAGCACATCAATTAACAAGTTATGCGGGAATTGAACCCACTACCAGTACCATAGAAATGCAACTTCCATAGTCAAACCGTTACCTTGTTTGAACATAAGTTATTGTAGCCATTGTAACTCTTGCCGTCTCTAACAAATATAATAGAACCATAAAATTACGTTGTGTTATTTTTATGTAGTAACCCTTATGTTGTTCTTTCTCGTTGCACTGAAGCAAATCAATACATTTAATGACGAGAATCCTGGTCACGGCACCACATGTGACTGTACCTAAATTACCCTAGGCTGATAAAATTTTCGTTTTTCCTAATTATGTGAATGTTAGTGTTTGGGTCGGTTCCCCCTGTGGGGGAAGTGCCGCACCCCACCCCGTGCGGCACTGTAGAGCTCGTCTCGAGACTGGACACTCATCCACCGTCGTAAGAAAGAGAAGAATTCCCATAACCTAGACTACCCTGTCCCGACTTAGAAAGCTAGGGGACAGGGAGGGGAACAAGGTGAAGTTAATATTGGGAATCCACAGTTAGTAAACATAAGTATTATAATATTAATACAATATGAAGCTAAGAAGATAAGAGGATACGCAGAAATATATGATATATATAATATAGTATTATAAATGTTGAAACGCCAACGTCTCCTCCTCTCGCAGTTGAGCACCAATATCTGCAATACAGCTTTGATAAAGTGAAGGGGTGAAGGGATCGTTACGCTTGCGCCTCAATAATTATTTATAGTTACGTTAATTTGTCTGTTTACAACGTACCCACTTCAGTGAGACCGGGAACCGTTTTTTAACGTTTGCCTCATTGTACGTGATCCGTTAGACCTAACGCATAGAACCTCTGAGGAACTAATACGATTCTAACGGAACACGCTCCCTAATCACAATATAAATATCTTACACAATCCTAAGACAGAGTACTGCGAAGTCCAACTGTTATTGAGGAAGATAAGTTTAGTTTAGTTATAATTGCATACTAATGTTAAAGACTGCGGCTTACCCTTACGGCGGCCTAAACCCCTTTTACTAAGTTAATACAAGACTAGCACAAGCGCACCGTAGACTCAGTCTCTAGCAGAATACATCACGATCGTATCTGGTGAACGCCGAGGTGGTATTTCGTCACCTCATATTTCCTTAATCTTCCCAATTTAGAGGATGCGGTGCGGCTATTAGCGGCTTTGCGTCCCAATAGCGTGTCTCAATAAATAGTGTCGATTCAGTAATAGGCCTACAAACAGCCGGGTGGGGTTTTAATGAGACACGGTCCCTAGCGTTCTTAGAACGACTACCAATTCAGTTTGGGGTACTTGGTGATGCCTATCCCCGCTCCCTGGAAATATACGCCAACAAATCTCACGCAAAGTATTCTGTGGCAAGACCTTTTTGGATACAGAAATCACCACTAACGTTTGGTTGTTTATAATACAATTATAGATTGGCTTCATAGCCTCCTTTTAATGAGCTGTGAGTTTCTATGGTTCTGCCTTCCAAATGTGGTGCGTCAGCTCAAGGTCAACAATCGTCAATAGTCTCGAGCGTTAGTGCTCAGTGTCAAGTATGGTGGAAGGCCTTCACCATTCCCTAAAGCCAAATGCAAGTGATTAATCTGTCAAGGTAGGTCATGGACAGGTAATACACGAGAATATAACATTAGTTATAAAACAGGATACTAAATAAGAGTTATTTCACCATTCTGGTATAAACGATCATTAATCGTTCGTCAGCGATATCACCTTACTATTACCTATAAATACAATGTAAATCAACTAGTAGGAATAATGGACATACTAGTTACTACTACTAAAGATAAAAGTTAATTAAAGTTGACACTTACCAAATAATTCCTTAGAGAGAATTAGATTATAACTCACTTACAAGATACTGCCCACATTACCAGCCTAGCCTCGTGCTTCGCTTCGTCGTCTCGATCGTCTCCCGAAGCGCTTCAAACTCACTGCCTAGCTTAGACTACGTCGTCGCTATATAACGTGGTCTTAAACCCACTAACAACTTAATAAATAATGCTCGGTCTCTAACGACAGCCTACGGACTATCACTTGATATTCATCAAGTCTCCTAGCTTAACTCGCCTGGACTCTGACGTCCTTAGCCTTTCGTGATTCAAAATCAACTGCCTCACTTGTCTTAAAATATCCATCTCCTCCGTTCCCCACATTCCTAAAACAACCAACTTCCCACAGTTTGGAAGAATAGGTTTATTGCAGTTTTTGTGTAAAAATTCTCAATTGTTTTAAAAGGGTCCGTTCAAATTGTCTGAGTAGGTCGGGTATCAGCGAACATTTATGAGAAACACATGTGCGAGTGTTCAGAGAATATCAACCTTTTAGGTAAGGTAGGAAACAAAAGTTACAATTTATATATTATATTGTATTGTAAAACCATACTATTATGTTTTAGCTCTAAACCTATTAAAGTATTTTAGCTATCTGCTTGAATAATAAAACTATCAATACAATAGTATAACTACAGTTATAGGACAATAGATGGTTACATCAATGGAAGCATTGACTATTTGCATGCCTTTGAATGGCTCATAAGTATCACTCTAGTTATGTAGTTAGCATAACTCTAGATTTCTATTTGTTAGTTACCTTACTTTCATTACGAGTATATTCATGCAAGAGCACGCTTGATCCCACTAACTTTGAGAACCGCATGTTGACAATCCCTGCTTTGATTTAAATTCTTAGAATTCGCCAACATGTTTTCCATCGTGAGATGGGATTTCTAAGGGCTTCAATAGTGTTTTACAATTTTAAAGAAATAGGATCGTTTGTTATTTATTAGGGTAACGTTTCAAGCTGTCAAACCATAAAATGGAGATTTAATGTGTTTCTAAGTGGCCCGAACCGTATGCCGATTTTAAAGTAAATATTATAATTTGTTATAAATTAGAATAAGTGACACACAGTCACAGTAGGTACCTTCTTATGCCAAAGCATCAGATCAAGTGTATATATATATTGACGTTTTTACATAGCCGTTCTTCTTTGTAAGATACATTAACCTTCCAATTTCCAAAACTAAACAAAAAGAAGAACTACATCCTACATCAGCTTGATGTGGGATTAACCTCAGACTGGCGGAGATTTGTCAAATTCAAGTTGTGGCAACACTCGCTGTGTCTCTATTTGTTTGTTACTTAACTGTGTTTGTGTCCATTGTTATAGGATATAGCTTGTTTGTATTTTTGGAACGAAGTTCCTTAAGACGGCTTGCGGTAGGAGTTGACTGGTAGAACGTCACGTAAGGAAAAGCTTTGTACCCCTTTTTGCGACTTTCTCTCTATTTCTGTTTCTCTTTTTTTGCATATTTTACTCTCGTTTATTACATGTGGGACACAATACATTAATAGTTATTTATTTTTTATAGTCATTCCTCACATATTTATTACGAATGTACCTGATTAGCTGCAAACTCTTACTAAGCTTATAGTTAGAGTTCATCAAGCGGCATGGTCACTTGTTTTGCTGGAACATTGACTTCTCATCTGATAGTGATTACTTGCTATATTAAACCACAACTTGCGCTTATACAATGTGTCTATGTTTTGGACTGGTCATCTCTTAGCTGCCATGGCTTATTTTAATTTATTTGAAGTTTTTGAATGATTCTATTTATTTTATTTTTTTTCTTTTTATTACGGACGCTTTTACGAACGTGAACGCCTTTATACATTGTTCTCACAGTCATAATTTCAAAATGAATGATGTAACCAATATTTTGTATAATTTTTTTTATTTAAAAGAGTGTCCGTGGAGTTTCTTGCCCGTTCTTCTCCATAGGTACCTACTATTCTTTGGAAAGGGAAACTAGCTTCATATTTTGACTAACCGACCCCTTGACAATTCAAAAGTGCCTGTAATAGTTTAAGTGAAATAAATGCTTTGAACTCAAACTCAAACTGAGTTTGAGTTTGTCGAGAGGACCTCAGAGCCACCACAACTGTCTAGCTCTACAAAACCACCCTAAAACTCCAAAAATCACATTATAAATCCATATTCCATACTACTATTACAGAAAATCCTCTCATTCCGCTTGGCTGACATGCGGTCACAATCAGAACTAATATAATGTTTTTCAATAAAGCAATCCTTTCGCAAACCGGAGGGGAGGTGATTCAGATGTCATGTCGTCGCGTCATCATTCCCTCTACCCGGTTAGTGTAGACACAGAATAGATAAATACAGAAGGTCAGGTCCATACAATGAGCGAAAATGCACGCACACATAGACACAATTCACATAGGTATGTACACCAAGTGGAAGTGTTCTCACGACTGGCATTAAACCGAGATCGCCGTACGTACGTGGCTACGTGACCGTGCATTTGTTTTCGCTTATTGTATGGAGCCGACCTTTTATTATTCGACCCTGTCTATTCTGTGGTATAGGGTTGCAACAGAACTATAAGCTATATGTTATGAGGAATGGATGTTATGAGGCAGATACGCCCGCTCGTTTTAGGAATGATTTATGAAGCAACGCGGTCCAAAGGATTGATGTGATTTTTTATGATTCTCGGTTTTTCTTCTGACTTTGACAGTGCGTTGGCAATTTTTATCTTTTAAAGGGAGGATATTTTAGGAATTATCTAGCTCCATGGCAGGATTTTCTTAAGTGGTTCTGTTATTGTAAATTCTTAGAGTTTTATGGCGCATCACAAAGGACACATAATGTATGCTTCTATGTAATAGGTGTTAATCCTTTTAAATTAGTAACTATTATCTGCTGGAATTTAAAATGGTTATAGTTATGTAAGACTAATAATACTAAAGATACGATCTAAGTTTTGGAATGGGCAACTAGCTTCAACTTTCTGAGTAACTGATCGACTCTTTGACAATTCAAAAGTGCCTGTTTGAAATAAATGCTTTTAGTTTGAGTTTGACGATCTAACGATAAGTCCTCAGCGTTGGCGTGCACGTTAGTCATTCCTTAATTACGTCTGTGGTTCATAAAATAAAAACTGATGCAACATGCTAGTATTTGAAAATAAATCGTGTTTCATTCAACAATGGACACATCTCCAGTTTTGTTTTCGCAACTCACAGTCGAAAGGCGTTGAAAGTTTATTCGAAAGTTTTAAGAAGGCATACGGAGTTGTTGTAACCAAATAGTGTTGTACCACGACGGATGTCACTGGAAGCGTTGAAAGTTTTACAAGAAAAATATTCAAATGGAGTGCGGCTGGATGGAATCGGGGAATCACTTTAACGCTTGGATGCTGTTTTAGAATCAATTTTGTTATTCTAGGAGTGATGTGTTATCATCATTATCATCTGCCTAGTCTTTTCCCAATTATATTGGGGTTGACTTCCAGTCTAACTGGATGCAGCTACTAGTACCACCAGTGGTGGGTGGACCAGTATTTGTGATGACATCATGACATGATTTTTGTGTTTTGTGTCTTATATCTAGCTTTAAATCTATAAGCATAATAAAATATTATTATCATAATATCCCTTTTCAAATCGTTAATTTACTAACCACACGAAAAGAAGAAGAATCGTTAATCATTAAACATTTTAGAAAATAACGTTTTAATAACGATATTCAAAGTCAAATAATTTATTTCAATTAGGCACAAAAAAGGCACTTTTGAACGTCAAACTTTACAAAAAATAATAATAACTGATTCTAGTCGCCCATTCCAAAAGGTAGTTTTCGTATGGAGAAGAATGGGCAAGAAACTCCACCGTTACTCTTTTAATGAAATCATTTTATCTTGTATACACTAATTATATAATTATATGTGAAGACAATGCACCTAGAATAAGATTACTATACCACGATAGGTAAAAAGAATGAAAAATGAAGGAATGACATAAATTAATTATGTGATAGATGCATGGTGCTCACAAACATTGCTCACACTCCTTACAAACATTGTAAAATTATACTATATTTCTAACATTATAATAAGTAATACTAATAATGAGTCAGTGTGTGAGTTCAAGTAATCACAAAAAATAAAATAAATGTTTTAAAAAAAAATATTTAATAAAATATAAATACAATTAAATTACGATTTTGTCTAGATTCTGAATTGTCCTATGGAGCAGGACCAGCATGTTTCCAAGCATGCTGGTCCTGCTCCCGGATATTGGTCCCTAAACTTAGCACTTCTTTGTACCGTACCTATCAACAAAATAAAATTAAGTATAAGAAAAAGTAGGATGAAGGAAACACCCACTGAATACCGACTTCCTGTCCCAACTCACAGCATCTAAAAATAATAATTCCTTTCAACTGAGTTTTGTCGATCAAAACACCTTTCAGAGCTATTTTTATTATCCCACATAACGCTTCAGGACACCATTGAATGCCATGGTTGAGTTCCCATCGACATGAACGACAATTATTGCGGAAAACAGCCTTCTGTCGGTATATGGGACAATCCCGGATTATCCTGTCCCTTTTAAATGTTGTACAATATCATAAAGAATAAATGGGAAGTTTAAGTATATCGTAAGAAGAATATCGTTAGTGAAAAATGTGTAACACGTTTTGTATACTATATAACTTTAATTAAATACTAAAAAATAAGAAAATTCCACTTCTAACTTATGACAACAAAAATACACTTCGCAGTAAATCTTTTTTTTTTTTGTCAATTTAATATTTTGTATTTCCTCCACGAGCCCGTATCACTTCACTAAGACGATGTGGCATGCTGTAAACATGCCACAGTCGTAATCGTATTTTTGCGATCCACTGAAGTTTGAAATGAAAATTGGTATTTTTTTAATACAACGTCAAATAATATATTTTTACTATTACATAAATGAATGAAATGTCAAAATTTACCACTGATATAATGTCAATGACACACAAAGTATTGATAAAATGTAATGGCAAAATATATATTTTTTAAATTCGGTTATTGTCATACAAAAAGTCTGAAAGCCAGCCAAATATTGTTTTCCTGAATTTATTAGTGGGCAACACTGATCCCTGGGGGTAAATTGTTGAAGATTTTGATTGCCATGCAATTGTAGTTCCTGCTATACAAATATAATCTTTGGCTAGGTGCAAGTAATTTATTTAGGCTTCTGCTATTAACTCTTTTATTTAGAAATGATTGTGTTCATACAATGGGAACATGTGAATAGCTATACCTTACCTAACTTACCTTACCTTATTCATTTGCAGAATTATCATTACAGCGCTACTGATATTGTAAGCTGAGTAAAACTTGAATATTGGAAAACAATAGGAAAGCGATAGGAGAAGTACCTACCTACCGACCAGCTTTCTCTGGGATCGATCAAAAGATCGTAAAAATAAGATACGCCAGTCTGGTATTAAATTATTTATTTGATGGTATCTTCACGGAGTCGACCACAAATTGGAGTGTATCAGTAATATGCCACAAGTGACGTCATTCCGAATAGTACTACGATCAATCTATGGAAGTGATGTTGATGGTTTCTAGAGAAGGTGAGCAGAAGTAGCTCTTTATGGGCCGTATGCTAAGGTAGGTAAATAAGGTACCTAAAGGTAGCTGAATCTGCGATATTTTTTCCTCAGTCAAAGGTATTTATCATTTAGATATAACAGACCTATATCAACCTATAGTTACGGGATCAACTGACGAGGGGTAAATAATGACGTTAAGATAGATTTTATAAACCTTATGTGCCTGTAGTATTGTTGGTACTAGCAGCAGAAAAGATAAACTCCTTATGACGATTTTCACAAAGAGCTATGTTATAAGATATAACGTATCTTCACTAATAATAATACTGTAAAGAGAAATCATTTGTATTTTTGTTTGTAATTACAAAAACGAATGAACCAATTTTTATAATTTGTTCACGTTTTTTCATTATCACTGAGTAACATAGTCTATAATTTTATTTATAAAGATATCAGTGGTTGAAGCCGCTGGTGGGAGGTAGATTGGTAGATTCACACAATTGGTGCTCCGTGAACCCAAATCAAACCCAGGAAACGGGCTCCCAGGCACGGTGGAAACATAATGGTCAGGCATTGTGAGAAACAAGGGCATCCTGGGCACCGTTTTCTTGCCACCCAGAATGAACGGACCTGTCTTCCTCGAACTGATTAATGGTTACCTGACCGACACGTTGGAAGCCATGCCACTGATCCATCGGCGAAAAGTGTGGTACCAGCATGATGGCGCACCGCCACACATCGTGAGACCGGTTCGCGAGCAGCCGACGCAGATATTCGGCGACCATTGGATTGGGTGGTATGCCCCGCGTGGCCTACACGATCCCCGGATTTAACCCCTCTGGATTTCTTTTTGTGTGCTACGTCAAGGATAGGGTGTTTTCCCTGCGAGACCGCTGACCGATGCGTCAAAAAACCATTGATATATTTTTGATGAACTCAAGCAGCGGTCAGATCGAGAAGGAATCCTGGAGCTGGTTGAGAGTGGTTGACAGCGTATTTCATCAAAATATGCTGACTAGGTCGCGCGTCATGCACGTCTACTGTACATCGCACTCGTCTCCACAGAGTAGGCAACGCGTTCATGGGTCAATGTATACGCTTTTACAACAAACTTCCCATCGACATTCGAAACTTACCCACACGATTTAAAAGCTGTATTAAAACCAAAAAGGGTACTATAAAGTTTCAGATTATTTAGAAGATAAAAAAACATGGGATTGAGGTGCTCGCTCTGCTAAACTTTGTGATAAAACCATAACATTTGTCATTTTTATTATTATGTAAAATAATTAAAATACAAGTACCAATTTTATATACACATTGACATTGTTGAAAATTATAATACAAAATGACATGATTACTTTGTAAAGTATTAAATTGTTTTAATTATTGTGAATGTGAGGACTATGTGGATTTTGTTTTCTCTCATTATTTTTTTCTTTCTCGGTTAGTTTTAATGATGGTCTGGCAGTTTGAGTAGTTTATGCGGCCTACCCAAATGTCCTTTCTTTGGTATTGTTCGTCGAGTTGAGCTCCTTAAGTTCTGAGTTGAGCTCCACGATTACTGACAAATGCTTGCATTGACAGGACAGGTCCACTCAAATCTGTGTGGTTCTTTTCTCAAAAGACCATTTCAGACTAATCTACATGGTCCTCATATGGCCTGACCAAGATTATGTCTGGACTTTAAAAGAGACTGTGACCTCTGAGTTTGTTTCGGCCTTTCTTCTCAGTGTAGTCAGATTGGAAACGCCGAACTCATCTAGCTAATTTTGACTTACTACTTTATGACGTGTAAAAGTGATTCCAATATTCTATTTACAGAATAAACAAAACAATTTCATTTCATTTCGTCTGTCTCCACGCGGTCGGCAATTTGAGCCCAATGAGCACTGTGGAATTTATAGGAGCTGTAGCATTAAATACTCGTCTATATTGACTTTATCTAATGTTTCTGACTCTAGTAATAGTAACTCACATAATGAATGCATCTACCATTTTTTTTCTTAACAATAATAATTATGACATTGTTTTTTACTTTTGGTGGTACTCATCAAGTCATCACCACTACAATTTAGATTTGTTGATTAAATAGTTAAAATAATACTTCTCACTGGGGCTCGATATTGGGTCCTTTCCTCTTTTTAGTATATATTAATGATCTACCCCATTTATTAAAAAACCAACCACAAATGGTGTTATTTGCTGACGATACTTCCCTAATTTTTAAGATAAATAGACGTGCATCAAATCTTGACGATGTAAATAACGCCCTACTGCAGGTCCAAATTGGCTTACTGCTAATAATTTAGTATTAAATGGGAAAAAAACTAAATGCATAAGATTTGCTTTACCGAATGTTAAAAGTAGTGATTGTGATATAGTATTGAATAAGGAGAAGCTAGAATTTGTAGATAAAACTGTTTTCCTGGGGATCACGCTCGATTCAAGGCTGCAATGGGGTCCTCATTTAACATCTCTCGCAGGACGGCTAAGTTCAGCAGCATATGCTGTAAGAAAAATCCGTCAATTTACTGATATAGATACCGCAAGGCTAGTCTATTTCAGTTACTTTCATAGTATCATGTCCTACGGTATTTTACTATGGGGACGGGCTGCAGATATCGACTCTATTTTTATTCTGCAGAAAAGAGCCATTAGAGCAATATATTGTCTCCGTAGGCGCGATTCTCTAAGGGAACTGTTTAAAAATATTAACATCATGACGGTACCTTGTCAATATATTTATGAAAACATCATGTACGTCAGGAAAAATCTTAGTCATTTCAGTAAAAGAGGTGAAAGACACAATTATTGTACTAGAAATAGGGACCAATTAGTTCAACCGGGTTTCAGACTGGCTAAAGTAGACTCATCTTTCATGGGGTACTGTTTAAAATGTTACAATAAAATACCTTCCCATATACTACAACTAAATGAAACGAAATTTAAATCTTGTATAAAACGCACACTATGCTGCCAAGCATATTATAAGCTTGGGGATTATATCGCTGACAAAAATGCTTGGCTTAACGCTGGTCCAGCTCCACAAGGGCGCATAAACTAATTGATTAGCATTCAAAAATATTGTTGGAATTGCTGAAGATTGCAAAAACTATCTTTGAATTGTATAACTTCAATCTCTTTTTTTATTGTATAATTGCATAGCACATGTGTGAGCACTGTGACCATGTACCTTCTATAAAGCTACCATTTACTGGGTACGTCTTTCATTGACTTGATATGCCCTGGCGGCTGAGAGTATGTCATGCTCACTCAAATGTCTCGCTGGTGGTGGCGTGTGTGTTGGATCGTTGAGTTCCCTTCAAAATGGTTGAGCTAAACGTTGCTGATCCATGCGTCATGTTCGTGAACGGGCGCCATCAGTAGGGACTGGTCATCTCTTATCTGCCACGGCTTATTCTAATTTTTGAATTGTTTTATTTTTGTTTTTTTTTTTTTTTACGGACGCTTTTTACGTACACGTCTTTCTACATTGTTCTCACATGTATAATTTCAACATGAATGATGTAAACAATATTTTGTAAGAATATTTTTTTTTTTAAAAGAGTGTCCGTGGAGTTTCTTGCCCGTTCTTCTCCATAGGAACCTACGCTTAGGAATGGGCAACTAGCTTCATATTTCTGACTGACTGACTCCTTGACAATTCAAAAGTGCCTGTAAATGGTTTAATTGAAATAAATGCTTTGAGTTTGAGTTTGAGTTTGAGATTCAAAAAGTTTTTCACATGCAGCGTGTTCGCGATAACGTCATTCGTTATAGCGGTTTTCGATTCAATGTCTTTTCAAACTGGCGATGGCGTACCACTAGCAATATTTTTTTAAATAGCGTGCGTCGAAACATCATTCGAATCTTCATTCCCATAATAATCACATATCTAAACTAACATTATAAATAGAAAAATGTGTGAGCACCATGCATCTATCAAATAAATAATTTATCTGTCTTTCATTTTTTTACCTATCGTGGTATAGTAATCTTATTCTAGGTGCATCGTCTTAACATATCAATCCGACGGATCGACCCGTGCGGCGGTTACTACTTAGCCACGAGCTCCTCCTTTAAGTAAACAGCTCCTCCGTCTTAACATATAATTATATAATTAATGTTTTCACAATAATGTGTTTTTAGGGAGAATACGAAAACTAGATTTTGGAAGGGGCGACTAGAATCTTTTTTTTTTTTTTTTTTTTGTAAATTTTGACGTTCAAAAGTGCCTTTTTTGTGCCTTATTGAAATAAATTATTTGACTTTGACTTTGATAAAACTGTTTGTTTATATGTTTGTAAAAGGCAATCTCTGGAAGTACTGTGCCGATCACAAAAAATCTTTCAATAATAGAAAGCACCACTACTGACGAGTCCAGCTATATGATATGGTTTATTTTAAAACGCGCGGACGAAGTTGCGGGCAGAAGATATTATACTATCCTAATTTATCTCATACAGTTGCATCTGTAAAAGATATTATAAAACAGCTCTTGCGATTCAAACTAAGAAAACAATTTCTTCCCAGAAAAAATGTGTCAGCAGTGTTATGAGAGTGTACAGCAAATACTGAGACAGATGTCAATCTCACAGAGTAGTGAAGATTTCGCGATGACAATACGTACTTGAGAGATGAGCGTTTGACTTGGATTGCACTTGTGTTGCCGACACTTTGGAACGCGTCAAATGATTTTTGAGATGTGAGATTATTTGACAGTAGTTATAAATATCATCTACCTAACCTTTTCCCAACTTTGTTGCGGTTGGCTTCCAGTCTAACCAGATGCAGCTATACCAGTATTTTACATGGAGCGACTGCCTATCTGAACTCCACAACCCAGTTACTGGGTAACACGATACCCTTTAGTAAGACTGGTTGTCAGACTTTCGGGCTTCTGACGACCCGTAACAACTGTCAAAAAACTATAAATGACAAACGGGACCAACGGTTTATCGTTCTTTCCGAGACACTAAGGGTTTTGGTATTTAAAGATGGTTACCCATCCACGAATCAACCGTGGCAAGCGTAGCTTAACTTTATCGATCGACCCGTGTGGCTGTTATTACTTTTTACGCCACAAGCCCCACCATTTGACAGTAGTTATACTAGTGATCAATTAATCTATGCTTATTTGTTATTATCCTATCCTATCCTTACTATTATGAATGCGAAAGTGAGTTGTTTGTTACGGTTTCACGCTAATACGGCTGAATGGATTTGGATAAAATTTGGCACATGGGTAGACCATGACCTGGGTTAGGACATAGGATACTTATCCTAGTAGTACTTTCCCGTGGGATAACTGTCAACCTCCATGCGAGAAACCCGCGGGCAGCTAGATGTAATTAAAATGACCTTATTGAAAAGTTTGGAAGAAAATCAAAGAATATAATTAGGACGAGTGTAGGCGGATGTTGCCCTGGATACTATCAATATAGATCAGAGAGTATTAAGCAAAAGAAAGAGGAAGAACATTGACCCAATATGGACTGATTACATTAAATGACAGGATCATTATTTAGACTGGAAAGAAAAAGCTTAACGCCACCTTCTCTGTGATATTGTCATTATGCAGATCCAAAAATTTCATTACGAGTGCAAATCCGAATGAAGCCTAAAAAATATATATAAATAAAAAACAGAAGTAATCCTACCTCTAGTGACCGTGGTTATCTTTTTCGATATTTGACAGCTCCGTAACGTAACTTTCCGTGTCACAAATGCCCCAAAAATACCGAAAAATCCAAGCAAAATCAATGCGACATACCTTTTGGGACCAAATCACAAATAAAACCCCACTATTTTTCACCGGCATATTTTAATATGTGTCGCATAGTACCTCAATGTCGCGACGCGAGTACATTGCAATCAGTCGGAAAGGATTGTGCCATAAATATTTGATAGCCATCCCGCTTGGATCGGCGTATATGTCATAACGGACGGATTTTGTGCAGGTTTCCAATGTGGAAAGGATATATTTGTATGGCACGTTGCCTAGTATTGAAATTCGTTGTGCATGGCGGTTTTGTACTTTATTGTGAAATTTTTTGTATGTATTTTAATGACACGGTATTCAAAGATCCTACAAACATTGAAAATAAAGCCGTATCGAAAAAGCACCTTTATGATACTATAGTTCTGTGGCTATTTCAATTCTTGTATAATATTTATGGTTTTAATGAGTACTGAACTATGGGTGGATCAATGATCTTGTGAAGGCTGCAGGAATCGGTTGGATGCGGGAAGCACAGAATCGATCGAAGTGGCGGTTCTTGGGGGAGACCTATGTCCGTCAGTGGATGTCTTTCGGCTGAAATCATGATGATGAGTATTGTTATTTTATGAGTATTCCTAATAGCCAGTACAGCCGATAATATCATTTACTCAATTTACAAATTTACAATCAAAACTCCTTAAACAGAAATTACTCGGCCAATGAGGTCAAAACGTTAGGTACCTGGAAGAAGAAAATAATAACAATTATAATCAAAATTCCTTTCTTCTAAAGTAGAAAACTGTGTTTCTTAAGTGAATTAAGGTTCTTAAATCAAAAGTTGGTTGCAGTTGTAGCCTAGACACCGAGTTAACTTAATACCTATTTGCATTAACTTGTATTATTTGAAATTTATTTCAACAGAATAAAGGCGGGTGCTGGAAAGTTATGTAATTATGTAACTGTTGTGTACGATCTGATTTTAATAACGAAAGTTCTGTGTGGGACGATAGAATTTGAGTAAATGTTTCATCTAAAGATAAGCCTTATTACTTACTTTTAAAGTGGTACGGGGTAAATATCAAATAAAGACTAAGGACAATTGGTACAAACAAAACAGATATATCACAAAAAAAATTTAGTGACTAGGTCGTTTTTAAGAGTCTAGAATTTTAGAGCAATACCGGACGCACTTCGCCTTGAGGCAAGGTTGAACACTGAGGTCGTTAAACTTCAAAAAGCAATATACTGCAGATCATTATATTCTGTGTGATCCATTTCACGGCTCAATGCCTGTTCGGTTTTCTCACTTACGTGCATAATATAATGTATAGGTATATGTGGAGTGCACATAATTGTTAAACAAGTTTATAGATATTGTGTGTTTTGTAAATATAGTACAAAAAATAATAGTTGTAAATATATTTTTGTTAATCATAATTTACAAGTATTAGATAAAACAAAATAACTTTACCATTCCTGTTATCTGTCCACAGCAGACAATTTTAGCACCGTCCCTGGTTGATTCTGAAGTGCTGTACTTGACTAAAATGCGGTGAACGTCTGGAAAGCGGCTTGCCCGGATACAAATCGGCCTGTACCCCATCTTCCCAGAGACAGTGAGCAGCAGGTTGGTATGGAATAATCTTATCAATACGTCCACCAATACTGCTGACAGTGCCCGCCTGCTGGCTGTGGGTGAGTGGGAGTCGGGCCTCTGGCTTCAAGCACTACCGTTACCACCTTCCGACTCGCTACCTACTGCATCTGGGCTCCGCATCGCCGCCAGTGCGGTGAAGCTATCGACTGCATCGGCTACCATGGCCTATCTTGCAGTAAGAGCGCCGGCTGGGTAGCACGGCACGCCAGCATTAATTACATCATCCGTCGTGCTCTTGTCACGTCAGGGTTCCAGCTGTTTTAGAACCTAACGGCTTGGCACGTGACGTTGGGAAGAAACCAGACGAAATTACCATAATGTCTTGGAAGTTACATATATAGTCTACAGACACAATTTTATAATTAATTTGTGGAAGACTGGTGCCTAAAATAAGTTTTTTACAAAACCTGTATGTCAGGTCACCAGGCCCCCTAAACAAAGATTTACATTTATATGTTGTACTGGAGACGATCTGATTCGCATATAATATTCCAATAAAAATCTCATAAATTATAATATTACAATATTGCTCATAAAACTTGACTTAAAAAATAAAAATAGTGGAATAAAGTAATTTATTAAGAATCCCGTGCAAGGGAGGATGTAGGTGAGGTTTTGTGGTATGTGGGGTGAGTGTGTGTGATGGGGAGTGAGTGTGTGTGGTGCGGGGTAATTGTGTGTGCGTTGCAAGGGAACATTATGTTGGGATATGGTTTTGAAAAAGTCTTCAATTTGGGTATAATCTAAAGTGATAAGCCAGTCCGTTAATTTTCTTTTAAAAGTGGTTTTGTTTATGGAATGAATTGAGAGTAAATTATTCAGTCTGTTGTATAGAAACGGGCCAAGAAAAGAAAAGAAATTTCGGGCAAATTGAGTTTTTACTGTTTTGGGTTGGCATACATTCCTTCTTCTGCTTCTCATGTAAGAATTATGATGGGTATTTATAAAAGGTATAAGAGATCGTTGTTTCAACTCAACATGGAGAATAAAAAACTGCCTAATTGAGAGATTATAATAATATTATGCAAGGACTGAAGAGACGAAGCAAAAGGAGTATGTAAGGAACGTAGCAGGAGGCGTGTTGTAGTTTCTACCTACCCCCATAGGAAGAAAGCGTGAGTTTAGATGTATGTATGTATAAACATATACATACATATATCTAAACTCATGCGTATGTGACAGCAGTTGGTAGAACATTAAAAAGGTTATAGAATGTACCAGCTTTCCTAACATTTAGGTAGATACTTAATTGGGTCGGAGGTTTCATGCCTCGTAATGGACGCCTAAGTTATACTTAAAGGTCCATAATAAATTCAAAACGTGAGTTCTGCCTTTGGTGGAATGACTTACCGAAAACGTGATAGTATTAAGTTTTATAGATATTCGAACTAGACACCTGATATTTTGCGTCCCAGTAAGAAAATATCACTTTCCTATTTTCCATTATCTTCGTATGATGTCCATTATCTTTTTTTATTACCAAGGGACCATTTTTGTTTTGTTACTGCAAGTGCCAGGGAAAAATAACATCATCAACTGCATTTTTACCGATTTAAATCATATACTTGTACTAGCCGTGAGCCACCAAACAGAACACATAGTATTTCCGTGATGTGCCTGAAAATAATTGAATGGGCAAACATCCTTACTAAAGTTTAAAGAAAAGCTATTGCTTTTAAAAACTCTAGCTTTACCACCATAAGATTTAGTGTCATTTGCACGTCTTATAACGATAGCGTCTAAATTTAGTCTATGTTATCGTTAAATAGCAACCTTTGTGAAGTTTCAATTTTCTGGACATTGTTGTTAAAACTGGTTAATCAATTACGAGGTGGACTAAACCACTAAAACAACACGCAATTAAAGAAAATATCCCTGAAGATGTTAAGATGCGGGCTGTGTTTTCTGTGGCTGCAACCAACTAATAAAATCAATAGGTTATCTTTGTTTGTTCTTTGAAAGCAATAGTAATCAGATGAGAATGCTAAGAGGAATGTGTGGTGTTACGCGAATGGACAAAATAATAAATGAGTTTATAAAAGGAAGTCTGAAATTGGCACCGGTCACTAAAAAGCTGTGTGGAAATTGAGTTTCATGGTTTGGGCATGTGATGCGGAGGAATGAGGAAATGTCGTGAGTAAAGTTTTAAGTACGAATGTAGCTATAAGAGTAGGAGAAGACCAAAACCAAAGAAACAATGGATGGTCTGTGAAAGATGATATGGCGAGAAAGGGGGTGACTACCGAGATATTATGACTAATAGAGAAGTATGGAAAAAGAAGATATGTTGCGCCAACCCCAAATAAATCGGGTTATGGGCAAGAAAATTATGATCTTTGTATAAAAAGTCAACGAGTTAGTTCAGTACAGTGTATTTAATTTTAAACTTTTCAAGATAAAATGTGTAAAGGTCAATATTCTTTATACCGAGCATGCAGGACGGTGCTATCACTAGACGACATTCACGTGTCATTCACCTTGACACATGTCATACAACTGAGAGAGCAAATGGCAGACTTTCTAATTAACTTCAACCTTTTGTTGGTTCCAGTAATCTTACTTGAATATATTATGAACCATGATAATGTTTCTGCTAGTACTGATTTTAATATGTAAGTTATGCATATTAACAAGGTGGCGTTTTTGATCTCTGACGTGTTAAGGACCGTGCAGACTGGGCGCGACTCGACACCAGTATCTAATTGTTCTACCGCGAAGTTTTCTTAGAATTTGTTTTATTTATAGTCGCGTCTCGCTTGTTCACGGGAGCCTTTACAACTGAGTTTACTTTGTTTAATAGAATTTAAACGAGTATGTGGTGGTAGGTAATTATTTTTGGTATAGTCTAGCATTAATTATTTTCATGTAGTAGTTTATTAAGCCCTCTCCTAATAATGTGCTGATATTACGCTGAGACTTGTAAGTTATGTGTTACGAAATTATGTGACACCTTTGTAAACATGTCGTGTTTCTCACAAATACATGAAGTCAATTATTTAATAAAAATTTACAAGGTTGCTCTTCCAAATTACTGTAAAAAGGTTTTTTTTTTTTGGAAAATACCTAGTTTGATGTCATTGGTTTAACAGAGCATTGGTTAGAAGATCATCAAGTGATGTCAGTTAACTATGAAACGTATTGTGTAGTTAGCCATTTCAGCCGAAAACGTATGATAGATGGCGGGTCATTAATATTAAAACATTATATTAAATCGAAAGAAAGAAAACACATCATCGGACTGTCTGGGTAACACAACATTGAATTATCCTGTATTGAGCTTGATAAGCATGCTATAATATGCGTATGTAGCCACTTGTATTGATAATATTTTTTGTAATTGTGATTAGGATTACTTAGACAAACAAATACTAAATAAGTTGCCATCAGATCACAGTGTACAAACGATTCGTTGTCGTCAATCCGAACTGGACAAATGGTGTTATTTGCAGAAGACACATCATTGATCTTTAAAATCAATCGACGGTCACAAAATCTTGATGACGTGAATAGCTCTTCAGGACCAAGATTGGTTTACGGTAAATTATTTGCCAAAGATAAAAAAACTTAATGCATTAGATTTAGATTACCTAATGTTAGAAGTAGCGAATGTGACATCATATTGAATGGAGAAAAACTGAAATTTATTAATCAAGCGGCCTTCCTAGGAATCACGCTAGACGAGAAATTACAATGGAGACCTCATAATATAAGCTCTATAAGATCCTCTAAGCTCGGCCGCTTGTGCTGTTAGAAAGATAACAGATGCAGAAACCGCGTTTGGTCTATTTTAGCTCCTTCTACAGCATTATGTCGTATGGAATTTTCTGGGGGGTCGGGCTGCTGACATTGAATCCATCTTTATTTTGCAAAAGAGAGCTGCCAGAGCCATTTATAATCTACAGCGCGCGGCGCCGCGAATCTCTCAGGGAACTATTTAGAAAGATTAATATTATGACGTTACCTTGTCAATTAATTTATGAAAATATTGTTTATGTAAGAAAAAATCTACATCTTTTTAAATAAAATAAGTGATAGACATCATTTTAATACTAGAAAAAAGATAAAATAAAATAAAATAGATCAACCATTTTTCAGATTACTGTGTTAAGTGTTACAACAAAATACTTTTTTTTTTGTTGTGGTTGGGATATTTTATACGGCTTCTTATACCGTCTCGCTCCGTACCATGGCCTGGACCAGGGCCGGACGCGAGAGATCCCCGCCACCGATCGCCTCCACGAGGACATGGCGGTGCTCAGCCCAAGCCAGGCAGACCTGGAACAACCGTGTCCGGTGAGGTTCTGCGTCAGTCAGCAGTTGAGGACGTCGTATATAGCACCTTTCTAGTCACTCCTCAAAGAGGAGAATCATCGCCGCAATTGTGGCGTGCCCAGCACTGGGTTGCGACATTCACACTCTCCATGACGCCATAAGATCCCGCTGGAGCTCTGTCCGCTGTGCTGTGATTTCTCGCGGCAGCGGAGTTACGCCCCGGCGTTTCGCCTCCTCGCACCACTCCCAAATGTGCGCGGTGACTTTTGCCTCCAAATCCCATGCCAGCAATCTGGCAAGGAGGCTCGCCGCCTCACCGGAGACCATGCGGTATCCCCGAACCAACCGGATGGCCATAACGCTTTGGGACGCGTTCAACCGGCGGGCTGGCCGAGCGCCGCCGCAAAGAACTCGCCCACACCGGAGCCCCGTAAAGGGCCATGGACAACAAATTTCCATGTGATATATTGCAATTATGTACAGTTTGTAAACAAAATTATTACAAAGCAGAGGATTATGTCCAAGACTATGATTATGCCGCGAGAAATCGCGGCACAGCGGACAGAGCTCCAACGGGATCTCATGGCGTCATGGAGAGTGCGATTGTCGCAACCCAGTGCCGGGCACGCCACTATTGCGGCGATAATTCCCCTCTTTGAGGAGTGGCTGGAGAGGCGCCACGGCGTCCTCACCTTCCGCCTGACGCAGGTCCTCACCGGACACGGCTGTTTCGGGAGGTACCTGTTTCGAATAAGGCGGGAGGAAACGCCCGGGTGTCATCACTGCGTGGATCGCCCGGAGGACACGGTGGAGCATACGGTGGAGGTATGCCCCGGCTTGGGCAGAGCACCGCCGTGTCCTCGTGGAGGCGATCGGTGGCGGGGATCTCTCGCGGCCGGCCCTTTTCCAGGCCATGGTACGGACCGAGAGGGCATGGGAAGCCGTCACCTCCTTCTGCGAAGCAGTAATGCTCGCGAAGGAGGAGGCGGAGCGCGTGAGGGAGAGGTAAATTTCGCGCCCTCACGCCCCTAGCCGCCGCAGGAGGAGACGCCCTGGGCGTCGGGAATCGATTGCAGATTCCCGGCCACCGTGAGCGCGGGCTTGCGGACGGTGAGCAATGGGTAGCTCGTCGTCCGGTAAGGACCAGGCCCGGGTCGATGGCACGTAGTGTTCCACGCGCGCCTCAAAGAGATGTCAGCAAGTGAAGAGGGGTCCGATGAGACCATTGCCTGCCGGGGTTGCGGGAAAGTCTGAAAGGGATGCCTGGCATTGCACAGGCAACAGAAGGAACACGGGTGGGTTTTAGTTAGTAAGAGTCTGACACGCCCTCCGTCATTTGACGATTTCCCAAAAAAAAAAAAAATGTCCAAGATAAGAATATTTGGAAATATGCTGGTCCTGCTCCATAGGATAATCTAGAATCTAGACAAAATGAAAGTGGTTGCTAATTTAATTGTATAATTTATTATTTTTATGACATCTATTTTACATTCTGTAATTACACACACTGAATTATTGTGTAATTTTAGGAAAATCGTCTACTTAAACTCGTACAATGTTTGTAAATATGTGAGCACCATGTATCTATCACATAATTAATTTATGTGTCGTTGCTTCATTTTTAATAATTTTTAATTGGTGCACCATCATCACATATAAATATATAACTAATGTACCTGAAGAAAATATTTTAAAATAGTAATGGTAGAGTTTCTTGCCCATTCTTCTCCAATCGAAAAATACCTTTTGGAAGGGGCGCCTAGAATCATTTTTCTTTTGTAAAAAATGCTTATGGGCCTTACATACATACATAAACTCACGCCTTGTTCCCATGGCGGTAGGCAGAAACTACAGAATGCCACCTGCTACGATCCTTACATACTCCTTTTGCCTCGTTTACGTTCATACATCTGGTCATACACGCACGCCGGTTGCGAGTACTACGCATCTGTCCTTTCTGAAGAACATCACCAATAAAGTCATGGGATATGTCCTCCTAGCGTCCCCTCCCGGCGTTTCCATTCACATCTGCCTTGTAAATACATTTTGTTAGTCTCCTTTCATTCATCCTCTCAACATGACCAAACCATCTCAGCATACCCTTTTCAATTTTTGTCACTACATCTTCTTTTAACTCACACCTTTGTCTTATCACATCATTTCTCAGCCTATCATTCATAGTTAGACCACACATGCTTCGCAAGGAACGCATTTCCACAGAATTTATCCTACTTTCATGCTTCTTTTGCCACACCCAGCATTCACTTCCATACATAAGCGTGCACACTATTGTGAACAGCCAGTCGAGCCTTTTTGGACATCAACTGGTTGGTCACAACCGCATGTATAGCACCATTCACTTTATTTCCCGCATTTACTCTCCTTTCCACATCTTCATCAATCTTCCCATCCCTTGTAAACAGACTCCCCAAGTATACAAATTCACTTACTTGCTCCACATTCATATCATTTATTTTCATATCACACACCGATACATCCTCTTCTCTTTCAAAGACCATGACCTTCGTCTTATTCACATTTATATTCATCACTTTCCTCTTATTCGCTTCATCCATCACAGTCACCATGTCTTGCAACTGTTCTGCTGACGATGCAAGTAGAACTTGATCATCTGCGTAGAGAAGGCATTTGACAGGCAACTCATTCATCCACAATCCGCACTCACCCTCTTTCAAATCTAATCATAAGGGCCTTTGAAATAAATGATTTGACTTTGACTTTATTCAATCAACCTGCCTAGCCTGTTTCTTTCCCCTCCGGGTCGGCTTCCAGTCTAACCGGATCCAGCTGAATACCAGTATTTTTCATAGAACGACCTCCACAACCCTGTTGCTGGGTAGCCCGATATCCCTTGGTAAGACTGGTCAAAGATCCAAGAATGACAGCTAGGACCAGCGGCTTAACGTGTTTTGCGAGGCACTCGGTATGTTGAGATGGTCACCTATCTACGGACTGACCGAGGCAAGCGTAGTTTAACCTGATCAATCGACCCGTGCGGCTGTTATTACTGAGCCCGTCCACGATCATTATTCGGGTACCCGAATAAACTTTTGTAACATTACTAGCACTATTAAGAAACCATGGAGCCCTATTTTAATTATGACATATTTACATTTGATCATTTCAGTATACATAGTGTTGTCAGTCAACTTTATTTATGAGGAGCTCGTGGCTAAGTAATAAGAGCTGCACGGTTCGATCCATCTGGCTAAGCTACGCTTGCTGGGGATGGGCTGTGGATGGGTGACCATCTTAACATACCGAGACTCCTCCGTGACTCGGAAAGCACGTTAAGCCGTTGGTCCCGGCTGTCATTGGTGGATCTTTGACAGTCGTTACGGGTCTTTAGAAGCCCGAAATTCTGACAACCAGTGTTACCAAGAGGTATCATATTACCGAGGTCAGATTGGCAGTCGCTCCATGTAAAATAGGGTATTCAGCTGCATCTGGTTAGACTGGAAGCTGACCCCAACATAGTTGGGAAAAGGCTAGGCAGATTGATTGAGTCAGCTTTATTTATGCAATGGCCGAGTGACCGTAGTACGGGTTTAGTTCTCACACTATTTTCTCTTACAAACTATACGGGAGGTAATTATCTTGCCTAATCTATTACACTACTGTATGTTCATCCATTCTTGTCAACCTTTTTTTGTTTACACAATGAAAACTATAGACTCGAAGACCTGCACCAATCGTTTGAATGACATAGCAACTCGACAGAAACTATCCTGTGTAGAAAACAACACCGTTATATACGAAACCCAACAAATTCGCGTCACAACGTGCCCATTCGCTTGCCACGTCATCCATCAACAAAATGTACGATCCAGCTCGTTTTCACGCCTAGCGCTCCTATACCTAATCTGCATACAGTACATTCAGGTCAAAGTGATAGATTATCCAAAGAAAACCAGAAAACACCAAAGACTTTGAAGAAACAATTGCTTTCTTTCTTTGAATTTATTTTTGGGGAACAATAGAAATGGAACGAAAACGAAGAGAGAGAGGGAAACGTCAGCGTTTGTTTGAATGAGGGTAGTTACATTTTGATCGCGCGGTAATGTGACAATGAGATTATTTATCGCCTATTTTTTCTCGGATTGGGAGGCATTAGGACGTGATCTGAGTGGTGATGTTTAATTATTATCTGCTTAGTTAATAACGTTTATTTGGTCATGATTACCTTGTTGGTATTATGTTCTATCGCTTTGTCTTAAGGGAATTTTTGTTCTATAGAGAAAGCGATAATAGAAGATAAGTTTTGAGACAAATGATAGTGATATTTTATAATATCAAAAAATAATCTTCTTGGGCTGTTACTTATAAGTGAAACAGAACCAGTTAAAAATAATATGTATTACAAGCGTTCTATAAAACTGACAGATTTAAAAGAAGATAGAGAAAATCTAGAAAGTTAATAGGGAACACTACTATAAATTCCCGCTGGACAATGAGTGACATTTTCCTAGATCCATCACGTAGGAAGTCGCAGTACCGCGGGCAGTGGACTCTAACACACGGTCTTACTAGCTGGCAGTCACTGCTTACTGTATTCTTAAGACCTCTTCCAACTTTGCCGATGCCTTTGTAACCCACATTATTATGTAGAATAGCAAATTGCAATCTATTGAGCTTGATTGTTAAACTTGTTTTTTTTTCGAAATTCATAATAATAGTGAAACCGTTTTTAGCAGAGTTAGCCTAGTGGTGAGACCGTTGGACTGCCACGTCATAGATCTCGAGTTCAAACCCAAGGCGCGCACCTCTAACTTTTCGGATTCATGTGCGTATTGTATAATTATCACTTGCTTCTAATCGGTGAAGGAAAACATCCTGAGGAAACCGGCATGTCTGAGAGACATTTCTTGACGGCGTGTGAAGCCAAGTCAGAGGCCCACGGGCGGCTTTAAAACTCTGACACCAGGTTAGTCACTAACCATACGAGAAGAAGAAGAACCTTTTTTATATTTTTTCGTATAAATTTTAAGAGGTTTATTTAATTAACATCTGCTTAATCATATTTTATTGACATTTAACGTCTCTTGAAGCAACGTTTATATATAAACCCCTAACTGGTTATAAATAAATATGAAGGTCAAAATCGCACTAAATCAAAACGTCTATCTAACACCGAAACCTAAATCCGATTTACATCGACACCCCGTTGGACAACTTCGACGCCCGTAGGTCACACCCCTAACCTGCAACTGACTTTGATTGATACCCCAACCCTCCGCCAGGGGCACCAGCGTAGCACTCATGGGATATTGTGACTATACCCGGACTATGAATCTTGAATGACTCTCACACTATCATATGCATGACGCACTAAGCGACATTTGTACATGTCTGTCGCTAATCGCACAGAATCGTGATTTGTTGGGAATAGACAAGAGTGACTTGTGATAAGCATTTTATTGTGAAATCCTAGGGGATCGCAGTTTCAAGAGATACATTTGTCATGCTTATGGGCTTTGCTTGTAGTTTAGGCAATTTAATGATATAAGAGTATCCTTGGCCTTGGTTGACCTTTGAGTTCATTTCGGGCTGAGTTAACTGAAATGAAAGAATATTATTTGTTTTAAAATATTTCTATGTATAACAGCGGATTAGATAAAATTTAAATGGATCGTATGATTGATGTTCGAATGCTAATTATGCATTTATCCTATACTATTAAACGAGCAATATTTGCATATACAATGTGGATCTGGACTTACGACATTAAATTAAAACAAGCACAGTACTAGTCCATAGAAACATTTTAAAAGACGAAGATTAGTAGTTAATGGAAAATTGAAAAATTGCAATTTTCAAACAAAATAAATAGCAGAATCAACTGCATAAAAAGTAAACACGCTTTATCTACGAAAAGTCACTAACCTGTTGCGCGGCCCGATGCGGGTCGCGGCGGGGGGCGGCGCCTGCGCTGCGGTGCGGGGCGTAGGTGGACGTGGGTAGGTAGTTTAGTCGGAGAACAACAAATTAGCGGCATAAACTCACTAAGTTGCGCGTTGTTAATTAAAAGATCACTGATTGAATAATTAATCACATAATATCACATCACAATCAGAATTTACATCAATAGTCAAATTTTTAAATTTTCAAGGTTTCCACCGTTGTTCATTATGCACAAGCGACATCGATACCTAATTAACTAACACTGAACAATAATTCACACTAAATCGTCTTTAATCACAAATAAAAACAATTTTTTTTTTCACAAAATCACGACAATGCGCGCGCGGCTCGTCTCGTAATAAACAAAGTAGCGGTGTGCACTCCTTAAAGGGAGCTGCTGTACTGACACTGACCGAGACACCGAGTCCCGAGACTTTTTGCCGAAAAAATTCCGCTCACACACACACTCGCAATTGTCTATGCACCACTAATGCATAATTTGCGTAAGTAATATTTCTTTTTCTTTCTAATTGTAGTATTATTTTGTGGGACTGGGCGGGGCGCGTCAGAGTGGAATCGTATGACACCTTTCTCTGTCTCTCAAGCATATTGAGACGTAGAGGATAGAATCGTACGTTTTGCACAGGTTCTTGACCTTACAATGTTTACCTATTATTACGGACTCAGATCTACATCATGTTGAAAAATAAGAAAATGAAAAATAATTTCCTGTGGCTAAAGTATTCATTGGATTTGATTGATTTTTTGTATACGGGTAAAGAACATGACACTCTTTACGTGGTTTTAAGAAATGTCAAGCGTCCTGCTCCACGTAGTATATACAGTAAAACCCGCTAAATACGATCACGCTTAATACCGTCAAAATTACATAAGACAGTTCCCGAAAATGCTGATCCTTCACGACTACGCATGTGTTATCATTTACACGCGGCAGTGGCCAGTGGACTGACTAAGCGAGAAGCCCTAAGTGATGATGCCCTTAGTAAGGCAAGAGCTGATCTAAAGGGGCTCCTAAAATCATGCTTGGAGAGGGGCCGGTTCCCACCTCGTTGGAAGACGGGAAACTGATCCTCATCAAGAAGCCGGGGCGCCCTGCGGACTCTCCGTCCACTTATCGGCCCATCGTGCTGCTCGACAAGGTGGGAAAGCTATTTGAAATAGTCATTGCAGACCGCCTCGTCGGGCGGCTGGTGTGGGTGGGCCAGATTTGGCGTAGAGCCAGTTTGGTTTCCGCAGGGAGTGCTCTACGGTGGATACCGTCATGCGCGTGTGGGCCTTACGACGGGGGATGCTGTAGCCCAGGGTAGGGTTTACTTTGCGGTGTCTCTAGACATCGCCAATGCCTTCAATACCCTGCCCTGGAGTTGCATCAGGGAGGCACTCCGGTATCACCGGACGCCGACCTTCCTCTGGCGTGTGGTCGAGGCCTATTTTACGGACAGGGCCATCATCTAGCCCGGTCACCAGGGAGAATGGAACCGGTGAGATATGTCGTGCGGTGTCCCACAGGGATCGGTCCTGGGGCCGCATCTGTGGGACATCGCACGGTCTCCGGTGAGGCGGCGAACCTCCTTGCCGGATTGCCGCCATGGGATTTGGAGGTAATAGTCCTCGCGCACATTTGAGAGTGGCGCGAGGAGGCGAAACGCTGGGGCGTAACTCCGTAATTGTCCCAACCCAGTGCTGGGCATGGCGATAAGTCCCCTCTTTGAACCCAAACCATAATATTTAAACGATTACTTTTAGTAATGTAATTATAAATAAAATACGTAGCTTTCTAACGAAATTAGTACATAAAAAGTTTTATTTTCCCTATCCTGCCTAATAGCTACGCTTTCTCGCTTAAGACACTTTTAGGGTAGGGTCCTTTTGAAATAGTCTTAAACGGATTTTACTGTATTTGTAATCACGTTCTCGAAAACGGCTATAACGATTTCGATGCAAGTTGCAACATAGGGTTACGCCCCGGTTTACGGGGGCAAAAAAACGATCTAGCTAGGTCTTATATCAGGGAAAATTCGTTTTCGCCGTATTTTAAACTTTGGGCGACTGAGCTGTGCTTGGGTGAATGAGTAGAGCTCGGTTACCCAAAGTTAGAGAACAAGATGGCTACCTTAGAATAATGACATGGCAGTGTGACTGTACCTAAAATACCCTAGGCTGATAAAATTTTCGTTTTTCCTAATTATGTTAATATTAGTGTTTGAGTCGGTTCCCCCTTAGGGGGAAGGGCCGCACTCCACCCCGTACGGCCCTGTAGAGCTCGTCTCCGGACTGGTCACTCTCCCACCGATATAAGAAATGAATTCCCAAATAAGAAGTCCGATACCTTGTCCCATTGATAAGGCCAGGAAAGGATTGAAAGAGATTGTAAATAAGACGGGAACTCATTGTTATGAAAATATATTGGATGTGGTTTTAGAAAGCTAATAAATAATAGTGGGATGTAAAGTATATTATTATAATTATAAACCTGTGAGTAACCCTTACGTTAGCGTAACAGGTATTTGGTCAGTCATTACTCACACGATACCTCACATCTGCGCTCGGAGTACTCAGAGCAACACTTCCATAAAGTGACGCAAGCGGCTTCCCAGCGGCATTGCGTCGGCATCACGCTCTTTTGGAGACATGGTCCCTAGCAGTTCTTTCGAACTGATAAACGTGACGAAGCGGCTTTCCCTGCGGCAACTGTGCGACCGTCCTTGTACAAGCAACAGAGCGGCTAGTTCCAGCGGCATTGCGTCGGCATCATGCTCTTTAGGAGACATGGTCCCTATCAGTCCTTGGACTGAATATAAGATAGATGTGGTCACCCAGACCCCTGGAAGTTCACCCTTCGCACAACAAGCATATCTGCAAGACACGTGTTCATGTCAGTCTGACCGAATTATTAGTCTGAGATAAAGAATACAACATTCAAAAATAGCTAATTAATAGAGTTGAGAATCAAACTCATGAATCATTATTTATTTAATAGAGTTTTGGATAATCTCTCTTAAAGCTCTATTATTAGTCAGAGGCAAAGAATACAAAATTCAAGATTAAGTTACCAACTAGGTAATAAATTAGAGAATCATGATTTGAGAATCATTAATTAATAGAGTTGTGGATCAACTCTCTTGAAGGCCTATAGACAGCCCCAAAGTGCCCTCCCTTCACCACTTCCTAGTGTTTGAGCTGGGGAGAAGAAGTGGCGCAACAAACTCCCCAGCAACACGTCTCTGTCTGTTTAGTTACGAGAACTTTAATTACATCACCAGCCTAGGATAGTTCTTATAATGAAAGACTCACACAGTCGCACCAACAAACACACACACATACTCGTACTACGTTAAAAACTACATTATTCTAATCCGGGCTCTAACCCAACTATATTTAACTTAATAAATAATACTAGCTGTCTTACGACAGCCACCGGACATAGCCTCTATGGTATTCACCGAGTCTGCTAATATAACTCGCCTAGGTTATTACGTCTGCACCCTACCTTGGTCTAAAACCAAGTCCTCCTCTCGCAGCTGAGCACCAATATCCAATAATTCCTTAGAGAGAATTAGATTACAACTCACTTACAAAATACTGCACACATTACCAGTCTAGCCTCGGGCTCCGCTTCGTGTCTCGACCGTCTGCCGAAGTGCTCCAAAACTCACTGCCTTGCTTAGACTACGTGGTCGCTACCTTACGTGGTCTTAAACCCACTAACAACTTTATAAATAATGCTCGGTCTCTAACGACAGCCTACGAACTATCACTTGATATTCATCAAGTCTCCTAGCTTAACTCGCCTGGACTCTGACGTCCTTAGCCTTTCGTGATTCCAAATCAACTGCCTCACTTATCTTAAAATATCCATCTCCTCCGTCCCCCACATTCCTAAAACAACCAACTTCCCACAGTTTGGAAGAATAGGTTTATTGCAGTTTTTGTGTAAAAATTCTCAATTGTTTTAAAAGGGTCCGTTCAAATTGCCTGAGTAGGTCGGGTATCAGCGAACATTTATGAGAAACACATGTGCGAGTGTTCAGAGAATATCAACCTTTTAGGTAAGGTAGGAAACAAAAGTTACAATTTATATATATATTGTATTGTAAAACCATACTATTATGTTTTAGCTCTAAACCTATTAAAGTATTTTAGCTATCTGCTTGAATAATAAAACTATCAATACAATAGTATAACTACAGATAAAGGACAATAGATGGTTACATCAATGGAAGCATTGACTATTTGCATACCTTTGAATGGCTTATAAGTAATTTTTGCTTTATGTATCATTCTAGTTAGGTAGTTAGCATAACTCTAGATTTCTATTTGTTAGTTACCTTACTTTCGTTATATTCATGTAAGAGCACGCTTGATCCCACTAACTTTGAGAACCGCATGTTGACAATCCCTGCTTTGATTTAAATCCTTAGAATTCGCCAACATGTTTTCCATCGTGAGATGGGATTTCTAAGGGCTTCAATAGTGCTTTACAATTTTAAAGAAATAGGATCGTTTGTTATTTATTAGGGTAACGTTTCAAGCTGTCAAACCATAAAATGGAGATTTAATGTGTTTCTAAGTGGCCCGAACCGTATGCCGATTTTAAAGTAAATATTATATTTTGTTATAAATTAGAGAATTTTAATGACAGTCACAGCAGCATGGAATTAGTATGAACTATCCTATACTATTAAATGAGCGTTCTCTTTTTCACCCGGTCGACCAGGTACCTACTGTAAAATATATAATATGCTTTTAAATATGGAAGAGGATTATGCAAACTTAAACTGGACTTATCTGCTTTACTTTTCTTTATTTTTATCACGAAAAATATAAAAAAATGCAACGCTAACAGCAATATTTCTTCTCAGTTAATTGGTATTATAAAAACGGTGCTTTCACGTTAAAAGATAAAAGCAAAGAAGACAATAAATCTAGCTTAATCGCTTAGCCTAATAAAAAGGGTCATAACGGAAGTCTAGAAAAAATTAAAATGTAGTCCAAAATCCCCAGAATTTAGTCAGATTATATTTAAGATAGAGTATAATATTTAAGGTTGTTTTTTATCTAAATTCTCATCTCTACGGAATGTTATATTCAAAAGCAAAATCTTAATAATATTCTTTCAGAGACAGCGGGAATTGTATCGTTCTTGAGACTTTTCTTTGCAAGTGAGACTAAGTTAGCAAGTAAAAGCGAAAGTTTGTATCTCAAATGATGTACAGAATCCTTTTATCGAGACATACTATTGTGAATGGGTTTTCAGGTGTTAAAATTAGTTTTTCTTATAAAACGATAGCACTTTACCCGCGGCTTCGCTCCCGTGGTCTTTCCCGCGGGACCCGTTATTTCTCCCGAGATAAAAAGTAGCATATGTTACTCCCTGAGCTTACTAATGGTAAAAGAATTTTTCAAATCGGTCCAGGCGTTTCGGAGCCTATTCAATACAAACAAACAAACAATCAAATCTTTCCTCTTTATAATATTAGTATAGATCATCTCTTTATTTTTGTTACTAACGACCCGCCCCCGCTTTGCACGGTTTTCACGACTTGACAAAACATGAAGATTACTGTATTATATGTAAGTATTAATGTACTAAATATAAACCTTCCATAATACATTTTCTAAATGATGGGGCAAACCGCATCAAAATCAGTTAGACCACGTTTGCACAGACGTAAAAATATCGCGACAGGATTTTATCGCGCACTGGATTTTCAACTCTCGGTGTTGATCCGGGCGTTGAGAATTCAACGCGCTGGGACGGACTCTCGTCCCAGTGCGTTGAAAAAACATACGGTTGAATTTTGAACTCTCGGCGCTAAGCACAGCGTTGAAAATCAAGTGCACGAAAAAAATCGCCGCGATTTTATTACGTCCGTGCGTACAACGCGGTCACATAGACAGACACCAAAAGCGACTTTAATGTATAATATGTATAGATTAACGTAATAGGTATTTCACTTTTATCTATGGTTAGCAATGCATTAGGGGAGATTGTATTTTCTTTTATCGGATGGTTTCGATCGTCAGGAGCTCGTGGCTAAGTAATAACTGCCGCACGGGTCGATCCATCAGGCTAAGCTATGCTTGCCGGGGTTGGTCTGTGGATGGGTGACCATCTTTACATACCGAGACTCCTCCGTGCCTCGGAAAGCACTTTAAGCCGTTGGTCTCGGCTGTCATTCGTGATCTTTGACAGTCGTTACGGGTCATCAGAAGCCCGAAAATCTGACAACCAGTCCTACCAAGGGGTATCGTATTACCCAGTTACTGGGTTGTGGAGGTCAGATAGGCAGTCGCTCCATGTAAAATACTGGTATTCAGCTGCATCCGGTTAGACTGGAAGCCGACCCCAATATAGTTGGGAAAAGGCTAGGCAGATTGATTGGATGGTTTCGATCGTCAATGTAAATGCAGCGTCTACCCTATTTTTTTTGTGTATTCCGACCTGGGTCTGGGGCGGCAGTCTCTATATAGATAGCGTTCGCTTTACGACCGAATTCTGTCACAAAGTCAGAATGGCGTCCCTAGACGGTCAAAATTACTTAACAAGCAAGAAAAAATCTCGCTTGTGAAGCACGTCGCGCGTGTTTAAGGACACTATCTTTTTTGAGACTCCCGCCTCTGGTCCTTATCGGACGGCGGGCAACCCATTGCTCACCGTCCACAAGCCCGCGCCTACGGTGGCCGGGAATCAGTCTGCGATTCCCGCCCACTTAGACCATGGCCTTTCATCTTGCGCCACATGCTCTGTCCCCAGCACACGTGAGAACCTTATGTCTGCGTCAGCGAATGGTGTTAACCAATGCTAGCACCAATCGCATTCGCTTTTTAAACAGGAAATTTAAATTATATTTGGCATCGACGCTAATAAACACAAGAATACTTCGGTAAATCTCTTTTCTTTCTTTTATTCCTTTCATTCTTAAATCTCTAGATGTAGCAAGTTTTGATAAGTGATGGTAGCAAATGCCCATAAAACGGACCTACATGAACGAACGAACTTTAAAAATAATGCACACGTTTTATATTTTTATGGTTCATAAAGCATGCAGCGGTCATACGGAGTCCCGTAATGGGCCATCAATTTCCGATTCCTGATTGATATACTATGGCCACTGATATTATCGACAGGGTATTAAAATATCGGGAATTTTAATTATGACGTGAATTTAAAGTTCGAATTGTTTACCTATATAGGCTGGAGTTTTTTAACCTCACCTGGAGGGAAAGTACTCTAAATACTGAAGTTAGCTAATTTTACTCAAAGCAAACCTTTATTTTTAAATCAAACAAATCTCCAACAAAATGGAGCTTATTTCCAGAAAATAATTAGTCAGTTTACCCTTTTTTTCGTTCAATTAAAATAAGTTAAGATTGTATGATTTTATTTTCATTTATTTTATAATTTTTGTTAGATAGATTTGATCCTTAAGATTGACCCTATCGATTGATGCCATGAAAGTACAGTGCTATTTTTTCTATTCCCGAATATGGCTAGCGAATTTTCGAAAATCTTTGAAATCAGATTTGTTTTTTTTTTTTAAAGAAATGTTTCATTAGAGAAAAATATGGTAGCTCTAGTATTTAGAGTACTTTCTCTCCACATGGGGTTAAACATTCCACCCTGTATAGAAGCACCTGTACATAGTGCTGCGCCGTTCCCGGGATCGTTTCCTACGTTCCCTAATTCCCAGGAACGCTCCCGGGCACGTCGGGAACGACTGGGAATATTGACTTAAATAGTTGTATATATTTTTGTAAATAACTTTTGCGCTATGTGCAAAAGCAAGTACACCTTTATACATAGGCATAATTCAATTAAGTCGTTGCTTTGAGAACTTTCCCGATAATCTCTGGGAATATTCCCATATTCCCTGGGAATATCCCTATATTCCCTGGGAATATTCCTTTGCTCCCGGGATCGATGGGCACGTTCCAAGGTTTTTAGTAAGAAATTATTTGAATTAAAACAAAGTATTTATTCATTATTTTAATTTAAACAAAATAACTAAAAAAAAAATATAACAACGAAAAATATTGTATTACAAATTAAACAATTTAAATGTCCATTTCCCACTATGTGGGAACGTTCCCGGGAATGCTGGAATATTCCCTGGAACTTTTCCACTCGAAATATTTCCGGGAAAGGGAATTTGGGAACGGCGCATCACTACCTGTACAGCCCATTGTGCACACTGCTTTGTTTGCCGTGAAAAAGTACGGTTTATTCGCCGTGTGTAGACACGGTCGTCAGTGTTATATTTAACACTATGGAAGCTTGTGGCTGTCAACAAGCTTTTTTGTTTCTGTGGGAAATTATCGAATAACTTCTCCCGCTCTCGTATCCCTTCGGACTTTCCCGCGAACACTTTCGCGCTTACTTATGGTCTCATTTAATGGTCAAGTTTGTTTTACAATAATAACAATAGTAACGTAGTAGATTATGCCAAAAAAATACTGTCATTGAGCAGACAGAGACAATTGACAACTCTAAAATAATTAAAGGCAATACTTATAAATATCACAATATTTTATATTTACGCGACGTGCGTCGACCGATTTGCTCCCAACGATGTATAGTTTCGTACCTTATTTGTAAGACGTATAGCTAGATTTTTTCTACAAGGCCTAGATCTGGAGATTAGTCGAGATATCCTAATATGTTGAGATATCGGCAAGGTAAAAAATATTCCAAGAAACGCATTACTAGTGTAATGAATTTATGATCATTTAATATTATTCTACAAATTGGTCAGTTAAATCAAATTTATTTTTATCAATATTCGTATTCAATTTACAATACCCTATTCGATGATTGTATTTGATTTATGTTTTAATCGGTATTAGTAATTTTGTCGATTAAAAATGTTATCACTTTGTTAGTCTATTAAGAACGAACAGATTGAGGGATACATTTCGTTCAGTCCGGAACGAATGGCAGGTGGTGGGTGATATTGAGGAAAGATTTTAAAGCAAGAGTGATTGCTTGGAATAATAATTATATTATATGTTGTCACGAAGCAAGCAGTTTTATTGATACACCTGAATCTGAATTGTGAGAATTCGTCACAGTTCAGAAGTGGGATCAGGACCCAATCTAAGGTACGTACAAGTGTTCTTTAGTAACTAGAGGCTATGTATGCCTATTGAGCCATGTGTGCTTAGTTGTTAGAGGTTATGTGTGCCTACAGTAGGAAGCCAATAATTATAATCGTTGTCACGAAGCAAGCACTTTTATTTATACACCTTTTTTTTTCTTTTTTTTTTTTTTGGGTGGGAAATCATCAAGTGACTCCTCCCGCTCTGGGTGGAGCGGGAGGACGTGTCAGACTCTTACTGACTAAAACCCACCCGTGTTCCTTCTCTTGCCTGTGCAATGCCAGGGGGCCACGGTATCCCTTTCGGACTTTCCCGCAACCCCGGCAGGCAATGGTCTCATCGGACCCCTTCATTCGCTGACATCTCTTTGAGGCGCGCGTGGAACACAACGCGCCGTCGACCCGGGCTTGGTCCTTACCGGACGGCGAACTACCCATTGCTCACCGTCCGCAAGCCCGCGCCTACGGTGGCCGGGAATCAGCAATTGATTCCCGACGCCCAGGGCGTCTCCTCCTGCGGCGCCTAGGGGCATGAGGGCGCGAAATTTGCCTCTCCCTCACGCGCTCCGCCTCCTCCTTCGCGAGCATTACTGCTTCGCAGAAGGAGGTGACGGCCTCCCATGCCCTCTCGCTCCGTACCATGGCCTGGACCAGGGCCGGACGCGAGAGATCCCCGCCACCGATCGCCTCCACGAGGACACGGCGGTGCTCTGCCCAAGCCAGGCATACCTCCACCGTATGCTCCACCGTGTCCTGCGGGCGATCCACGCAGTGATGACACCCGGGCGTTTCCTCCCGCCTTATCCGAAACAGGTACCTCCCGAAACAGCCGTGTCCGGTGAGGACCTGCGTCAGGCGGAAGGTGAGGACGCCGTGGCGCCTCTCCAGCCACTCCTCAAAGAGGGGACTTATCGCCGCAATAGTGGCGTGCCCATTATTTATACACCTGAATCTGAATTGTGAGAATTCGTCACACTAGTCTGTACATTCACAAACGATTCCCCAAAGTAGTCAACAACATTAAAGCAAATAATGAACATACCTAATTACTAATAAAAAATATAAATGCAAGCATGCCATCGCAAAGTAGTCTAGCTTATAATAGCTATCTAATAGCAATATATCCATTCACACACACGGCTATACACCGCGTTCGCCGGGGCGCCTTGTTGTGTCAAACGAGATACCAATATTCCACACGAATTTCGCACACGTCTCGTCTTGCAAGCTGCGCTTCCCGCGGTCTTAAACGGCCGTATTTTTTGATTGGATTGACTTAGACGCTCGTTTTTTAGAGCTCCAAGGGACTTTAGATCTACGTATTTGATATTAAATGAACTTGATGCCTACACGCGTTCCTGAGAAAAGGGGTCTTGACAGACTCACGATCCAACTGATCCGACCGACTGACTTAATTTCTGTATCTATCTATCCGTGACATCACGGCGGGCCCTATCAGAATACCAGCGCTGCAACATTTATAATTAATTTATTTTTTATCATTAAATGTCGCAGCATCATGCTGTAATAGGAGCCAATTGCAGCACAAGAGATTCTGATTTAATTTTACTTTGTTTTTATTTTTATTACTTTTTTCAATGAGTGTGTGATAAGATTAATTTGAGATCTCCTGTGCTTGTCTCAATAAATACTTTTTCTTTATTTCTTTTTTTCTTTCTTTGACGGACGGATAACAAAGTGATCCTATTATGGGATCAGTTTTTTCCTTTTGAGCTATGGAACCCTAAAAACATACTCTTCAGCTTTATTATTAGTAAATAAATAGATATTGTGTCACAGTGTTGATTAGGTTTATGTCAGAGTTGAAATAATTGTAAAAGGATTCAACTTCCCGGTTCACTAACAGTAATAGCTTTCAAACTGAAACGCACTAGAAACTAGAACTTTCACTAGGAGATCGAATCTTTTCTCACTACACAATCTTCCTTTTAAAAATAAAACAACGTACATTTTCCAAGTGAACAGAACCGCAAATCAGCTCCACAAAGCCTTGGTACAAACTAATTCTGGGTTTCTTACTGGCTTGTTGTAATTAACGACACAAAGAAGAACTACATACGAGTATATATACGTACGCCTGTAGCCGTTGTGGTTCAATTTATATTTAAAATTGTAGTTAGTAGACATTTTGAATTAAACTGGACTCTTTAAATGCGCTGGTAAGATTAAGCATTTACTTGTTATGAGAATTCAAGTGAATGTTACATTACAACAAAGTGCTACACGACTTGAGTACTTATTTGAATTTATTTGGACTTTAGTATTCTAGAATGATCATTCATATTAAATTCATGTTAAAATATTATTTTTATTTTGTGTCGAACTGTGTCCAAATAAATATTATTCTATTTTTCTCTCTTTCGTTAAAAATACATACAGACGAAGATAGAACCTCCTCGATTTTTGAAGTCAGTTAAAAATAGGGAAGATTGGTAGAAGCGGTAAGTCGTGAAATATAACATCACGCCTGTATTCCCCGAAGGGCAAGGCAGAGGTGCACTTAAAGTACATCCATTTTCGCCAGTTATGTGTAAGTCGTGAAAATATAACAAAAATACGACATCATAATCAAGATGTCAAGGAAAACTTTGCAAAATAAGGTTGTAAACCTGAAATCAATATTTATTGCAAGGTACGGTAAGACCATCTAACTTTCCCCAGAGACAAAAGTAAAACAAAATGCTGCTATTTTAATCACTCTCCAAAGAATTTAATCATCGCACTATCGCAACAGTGTCCCATAAGTCGGTACCCATGTCAATGTACAGTTAATATTTAAGCGCGGCGACTCGATGTAAATCTTACTTATACCCTCGTCGGCCTGATTACTTGCTAACTGTCGTGTTTTCATATACGCTGCTGTTTTATTTGAAAAGGATTGTTTTTAGTTTTTATTTTGTTTTTTTGTAATGACGTTCCTCATCGCACACTCTTGTTACGTAACTAAAGTGTCGTGACGGTCAAAATGTTGCACTGCTTTCTGTGCAATTCAAAATTCAAAAGTCATTTATTCAAACTAGGCTGAGAATCAGCACTTTTCGAACGTCAAAATTACATAAGACAGTCCCTCAAAACGCCCACCCTTCACCACTTCCTAGTGCTTTTGCTGGGAAGAAGAAGTGGCGCAACAAACTCCCCAGCAGAGCAAAAGCGAGAGAAACTTTGTTCACCCCAGTAGCACACCTCCGCTGCGAAACCGTAGCAGCGAAACCGCTGTAGTTAAATTCAATAGACTCGCGTCATTTTCCGCTACTCTCATCCGATTCAAAGCCGGACAAGGGCCGTAATCTAAGTAATCAAAGTTTTAAAAAAAGTAGTTTATATCGCAGCATATGTTTTTCTTCCATAATTCTTTATTAGCATTATGCTCTTTTTTCAAAAGATTAAAGTTGTTATCTTCTTTAATCATTACGATAAAAGCCTTCTTACCAATCTCCTTGTCAACACACGAACTCTCTGCTGTCTTTTTTATAGTAATGTTGGTTGAATCAGCCATCCTATTGTTTGGAAACAACTTTAATATGTGAATTTCCAAGGTAATATTCATCTCGATAATTCCCTGCTCGGATTTGGTAAGGCCAACCAGCGAAACCTGCTTATTTCAGTAGTCAATATGCCTTGAAAATTTTCACAAAAACCGTACCAACCTTACATCATTTACTTAAGCCTAGTGGTGCCATAAAAAACTTGGTTTTCATAAACATGATCCGCGCCAGTAAAATTGTTTCAGCATAATTCATGAGTAGCTGATATATTTGCAGGAGTCGCGAAAAATGTAACGCTATAAGCTTATATATGAAGGAAGTATTAAAAGTTTGTGTATTTATATGTTCTGGGTATTGCTTACTTGATTTATGTTAGTCATTATTTCGTTTACCTTTGCTTTTTTAATTTATTTCAACAATATAACACCTTTAACGCTCGGGAAATTAAAATTGCCTCCACCAGAGTGGTGACTTTTAAATGAAGGTACTTTCTGCACAACCAGGGCATCCAGTCTTGCGATTGGTCATTCACCTTGCTGACTGATTAGACTTGCTGACTTTGTATATGTCGCAGGATAATTTTATTGGAAGTGGAACAATCGTTTTATACAGGGTGTTTGATGCATCGTGAGTCAAATTGAAATGGTAGACTGAAGGGGTCATCTGCTATCCTTTCAGACCCCTTTACACCTCTTATGCCCTGTGGATTATTTTATATAGACTTTTTATTGTTTGATTAAAAAAGACCCAAATTTTACATTCAAATACAAATTACATAAAAAGTAAAAAGCAATTTTTATTTTATTTAAATGTGTATTGTTTTAGATTACTTTTAAATTCAAAATTAGTGAAATCAGTCATCGAGTTTTTTTTTTATTTACTCGCAACGTTATAGAACATGTACAACTTAAATTAAAGCTGTACATGTTACAGCTGCTTACATGGCTACAAAAAAAAAACAGAAGCGACCGGGATCTTCCAACTCCCTCAAAAATTCTCTAGTCTATCCAAGAGGATAGACTAGAGAATTTTTTTATGGCATGTGGCACATTATTAAGCATTATTAGCAAGAGCTAATAATGTGCCACATGCCATAAAAATATTTTAACTACTTTGTGAATTCACTAGAATTGTGAATCGAGTCACATAAGACTACATTCCAAATTCTAATGAAAAAAATCTTTTTACGTGACGGTTACTTAAGAAACAGGTAAAATTTGTTTTCTCACTCTTGTGAAGTAAAATCTATCTTCTATCTCTAATCTATCTTATATTTTTCTAAGAAAAATTAAAGCTAAAAAAAATTAAAAGTAATCTAATCGATAGCAGATGACCCATTCAGTCGACCATTTTAATTTGGCACAAGATGCACCAAACACCCACCTTTATGGCCCTGCGCGCCGATGACGCAATAACCCTTAATCCCAGCTCGCATTCCGACAGCATGTCGTCATTCTGACCTTGTTTACGAAAAACGCTCTGCTGTTGTTTCTTTTAGCTCTAGGCTCATAATGTAAACTATTTTGGTTTCGTGAATAAACAGACCATATTATTATGCTGCAAGCCGAGCTCGTGTTTTGAGAATTGTATTTATAGGTAACAAATTAATAAAAACAAATGACTGGCTAACCACGCACGCACTCCGTTCTGTGTCAAACGACAGTTTTCACTTTTATTTTTTATTTTGCCTAGTGTATATTTTGGCTTTTAGTAGCCGAGCTCGTGTTCTGAGAATTGTATTTATAACAAATTAATAAAAACAGATGACTGGCTGAAATGTTAACCACGCGCGCACTCCGCTCTGTCATGAAGCCGCATGAAGTCACTGGCACACATTGTGTGCCAGCAGGGCTTGATGGCCCGGGCGCAATGGCACACATTGTGTGCCGCCTGGCCTTAGCCAATCGAATACAATATATTTTTTATTTGACGGCATGGTTGGCGTAATGGTTAAGCAATTGACTGCTGCACTGTGTGTCGCGGGTTCGATTCTCGCACGGAACAAATATTTTTATGACCTAAAAGTAGTTGTTCCGGGTCTGACTGTTTGTGTATGTGAGTTTATATGTTTGTAAAGGCACCCACAATACAGGAAAAATTCCTAATGGGGCAAAGTTTAAAAACATATATCATATCTTATTATTATTTTTCATAACACGTTATTTGCGTTTAAAAAAAAATATGCAGCCGCCATCTTGGATTTTCTATTTGACTCCGGCTCTACTACACTATCGGCTTTAGCACCCTTGAAAACAATGAAAACGACACCCACGATGAAAGATTAGAAAATTTTCACATCCGCCATCTTTGATTTTTATTTTGACCAAATTCACAGTCGCATGGAGGCATAACGCTTTTTCGTTACGTGATGATTCCTACCAGTTTACTCCAACTGTAAGCCACGTTATAGAACTTCAAAATAATCGTTATCGTTCTAATAATATCGACTCTACGAAGAATAGGATTTAACCTATCATTATGCCAAACCCTTTTGTTACCCCAAACACGATATTTACTATTTAGCCTCAACGACCCCAATTTCAACTTGTCAGTTTAATCTTATCAGCTTACGTAGCGCGCCTAACAAAATAATGTAATATAATGTTAGATTTTCATCTTAAAATCCCTGTTTGATATATTTACATGTATTTGAATATATATTACGCTAGTGGCTAAGGTTTAATGTATATTAATTGTAGTAAGGCCTAAGGAACGATCCTGGAAACCAGTAGTCTTTAATTAAGAAACTAAGATAAAATTTTATTAGTAAAATTTATTATATTATGTAAGAGATCTGTAATAGTTAAACGGTCAACAAGTTAAGTATTTAGGTGCATAAGGAACATTTTTATATAATAATAACGGCCAGCGTTACTGATAGTCACGGAAAAGTTCATTTCTGTTTTGTGTGTAGTAGATTTTTTCAAGCAAAACTAAATGGACACCAAAGGCCTGTTTTTCTCACAAAATAATTTGTTTACCACAAGCCTAATATCTTTTCTAAATAAGAAAATCTAGGTCGGCCTCAAGTATCAAGATATCTCTTGGGAACCGAATCAGAAATCCGATTATTCATGCTAGGTTGATTCCAAATATTACTCTTTAAATACAGGATGTTTCTGGGACATCTGAATGGATTTAGGACAATGATAAACTGAGGTTTGTAAACGCATTAAAAGATTATTTCACTGAGCTTGTAGTTGTCATGCGAAATAAAGCTTCTTGAAAGTTTCGTCGGGATAGAGGCTACGTGGTTGTAGCACAATGCTACGCCGTAGCTTGCCGCGTAGACCTACGAGTAGGAGACGCCTACAGCTTTTACCTTTTGTAAGCCTACGTTGATGTTTTTTTTTATAATTATGATATTTTTATTGACTGCCTAGTTCACAAGCACGTCTGGTGAGTTAGGTTCAGGCTTCGATATATCCAGAAAGTAAAAAACAAAATGTAGTAAACAAAATATTTTGACCACGAAAGTGTTGTTTGGTTTTTCCATTAAGAAACTATGTAATAAGCGACTCTTATGACATGGAAATTATAACACATTATGTGCCACTAAAATTTCGCTGTTTCCTTTTATTTTGACTTCTTCTTCAGAAGTTCAGGCACGATTGAAAATTTTGTTTACAGTGATTTAACTTCAGCATGATCTCTCAATCTTCTTTGAAACTGTCCGAAAGTTCAAAGGAACATCCTACAGATAGCTGATATATAAAAATATCCACCCACTTGTTGGACCATCATCTGAGGCACTAACTCGATGGAGGTAGGAGATTGAAGTCTGATTAGATTGAGGTGCAGACACAATAAGAACGCTTGGATTCAACGTTTTTCACTGGCCTTTGCACCGCAAAGAAAGGTTACCTATTGGATTTTATGGTTGAATTCACATAGAATTAAAAGAAGATTGTTGTTGTTGGATTTTTGTGAGTTTAGGTTTCTTTGTAATGGTTTATGAATTGGGGTCATATTAAGACATATACCCAAAGAAAAAAAAACATTACCATACAAGCCATTCATGAACAAAATATACTATGCTGCCAGGATTTTTATTATAGGCTTAGTTAAAAAAGACAGGGGATTTATTTTTAAATATCGCCACAAAAGATAGATTAACCCCCGAATACTGAAACGTCACTCAAAATTTAAGTAGCACTTAAATTTAACAGATACTCAAAAGTGACGTTTGACAATACGAAATCTAAAGTTTAGGAGCTGCTCAAATGTTAAGCAGCCCTTAAATGTTGAGTGACGTTTCAGTATTCGGGGGTAAGAGTAGTGGCCCGTGCTAAAAGCTGCGACTGACGATTTGTAGGTCGTACGTTCGAACCCCGACAGGCGCTTTGCTTTGTGTAAATCATTTCATCACCATTGCTCTCAAAATGGTGAAGGAAAACGTCGTGAAGAAACTGCCATGACCAAGAACAAAAAACCAAATACATGTGAAATACAAACCCGGACTGCCCGCGTGGTGGATTACGGTCCACTCTCTCTCACAGAGAGGCTTTTATCCCAGTGGTGCCAACATTGTCGGCTGAATGGTAAAAGACAGATTGAACGTACCCGACGTCAGTAACTTGATGGTAGGTGCGAACGAACAAACGAAGTTGAAAGCAAACAGCTGGCCATTTAATTTTTAAATTAAAGTAAAAAATATGAGCTCCTAATCCCCAATAAAAGTGCTGCTGTGGCACACACCCAGCACATCTGTCCAGCTAACTTAAAAACACACAACATCGCTCCAGCAAAAATTAAATTCCGCGATGTCGTACTAAGTGCCTTTTTAAGCTTCGTAATTAAGTTTTTTCTCTTAGTTACCTCGCTTCTGATTTACGACATGAATTATGGCGAATAAAAAAATACTCGAAAAAAACGAGACGACCGAATTATTTCGCTGTTCAGTTAATTTAAAAAGGGACTCTTATCACTTAGCCCTTTTGAAGAATAATTTGAGTTCGCACTAACTTTTTTTAGGCCTAAGGCGTAGTGAATGGGGCTTTAATTTAGATAGATAGGAAGTGTATTTTTAGAGGGAAATTAATAGATCGGTCGTTCGTGAAAAGTAGAGGAGATGGCCTAGTTTTTTTTTAAAAGTATTTTTTTTGTTTTGAGAAACAAGCAGATAATGCTTATGTAACATAATTCGTGTCCTTGCAATATTGAAGTGATAAGCAGATCTTTAAAAAGTAATATGTTATCGTATGCGTCTTCGATTTCAAGATCGTTGTTTGATAACAGATTTTTTTATATATATTTATTATATTTAAGTCCAATATGGATTTTATTTTGCCTGTTTATCTACCAGCACCCAGATGGATTTCACCCTTTGGATATCATCGTCTATCGGTCATTGAATTGTTGTTTCCTACAATAAATGCTACGTATGGTCGTCAGTCGCTAGATATCACAGCAGTAGCACACATTCCCTCTCAATCATAGATGTCAACTTGACGTGACTCGACGTCGTCGTCTCGGCATCGTTACGTCATCACACATCACGTTGTACAGTCAACAAAAATGATTGGAAAACCGGCAGAAAATAAACATCTTCTCACTACGCTGTCAATATTTGTGTTGTGTGGGTAGTAAGTTTTGAACTTAAGACAAACTCTTGCTTGGCTTGCTTTCAAAGCCTTAAACATGGATTGGAAGCAGTAAGTTAGCAAGTTGCTTGCCTCTTTTGTTGATTGTACCTAGGCTAGGGCTAGCTAGGGATAAGGCACGAGATTTTCATTGTACTTTGACGACCGATACTTGTCCTGTTCCAAGTTTCAAGATACATTACTATTTTATTATAATATAGATATTTTCAAATCTATATATATTATATAATAAAAATGTAACGAATTCAAAACTGTACACAGTTTACTGCGAAATTTAATTAGACAAGAAAAAATGTTATAAAATTGCTGATAGATACAGATTTATAATCTCAAATGAATATCTTGACATATTTTAGTTTAAATAAAAAAAAAAAACAACCGATGTTGTAAAGCATGTAATATTACGTGTAATATTATACACTTTATGACCGTTCTAAGAATATCCAAAGGCACATTTAAAAAAAAACTGCAATTAACTCACATTATTTACTTCCTCTCTGTGGGCATAGTCACCGTACAATATTTCAACAATGAATAACCGATGGAATTCATTCATTTGTGGTCGTGATGGAGAAGAATGTAAAATAAGGGGTATATTTTTTTGGATTTTTTTGAACCCCGGACTAATATATGCTATTTCAAGGTTATCCATTGTTTACGGGACACCCTGAATATTTAGTATTGTTCCTTATTGAGATTTAGGACTGGCATTTTCCGAATCTGTCAATTGGCTTATCTGGCATTATGCAGGAATATCCACACGTCATGTTTTAAAGTCACCAAAAAATATTACATAAACGTGAAGAAATTAAAAACCTTGCCACCACGCTGTCGATGTTTACCGTTATTGTGTGCGTAGTAAGTTTTGAACTTAAGACAAACTTGTATGAGCGGTGTCAGTGTACTCTGTTTTCGCTCAACATGGATTAAAACTAGTTTCAAGTTCAATATACTTCTTTGTTTACCTAACCTTTTCCCAACACAATTTTGTGGGTCGTATTTCAGACTAACCGGATGCATAATCAGCCTATAATATTCCCACTGCTGGACACGGACCTAGTGCATCTTGGTAGATGCCATAATTACGTCTTCGAATTTTTGGTCCTAGGACTTGCCGGTTTCCTCACGATGTTTTCCTTCACCGTTTTGAGAGCAATGGTGATTAAATAATTTACACAAAGTAAAGCGCCTGTCAGGGTTCAAACCTACGAACTACAACTCGTAATCTGCGGCCCTTACCACTGGGCCATCACTGCTCTCCACTGGGCCACTACTGATCTCCACTGGGCCACTACTGATCTCCACTGGGCCACCACTGCTCTCCACTGGGCCACTACTGATCTCCAATGGGCCACTACTGATCTCCACTGGGCCACCACTGCTCTCCACTGGGCCCCTACTGATCTCCACTGGGCCACCACTGCTCTCCACTGGGCCACCACTGCTCTCCACTGGGCCACCACTGCTCTCCACTGGGCCACCACTGCTCTCCACTAGGCCTCCACTGCTCTCCACTGTTCTCCACTGGGCCACCACTGATCTCTACTGGGCCACCACTGATCTCTACTGGGCCACCACTGCTCTCCACTAGGCCACCACTGCTCTCCACTGGGCCACCACTGATCTCTACTGGGCCATCACTGATCTCTACTGGGCTACCACTGATCTCCACTGCTCTCCACTGGGCCACCACTGCTCTCCACTGGGCCACCACTGCTCTCCACTGGGCCACCACTGCTCTCCACTGGGCCACCACTGATCTCTACTGGGCCACCACTGATTTCTACTGGGCCACCACTGCTCTCCACTGGGCCACCACTGCTCTCCACTGGGCCACCACTGATCTCTACTGGGCCACCACTGATCTCCACTGGGCTACCACTGATCTCCACTGGTCCACCACTGATCTCCACTGGGCCACTACTGATCTCCACTGGGTCACCACTGATCTCCACTGGGCCGCCACTGATCTCCACTGGGCCGCCACTGCTCTCCACTGGGCCACCACTACTCTCCACTGGGCCACCACTGATTTCCACTGGGTCACCACTGATCTCCACTGGGCCACCACTGATCTCCACTGGGTCACCACTGATCTCCACTGGGCCACCACTGCTCTCCACTGGGCCACCACTGCTCACCACTGGGCCACCACTGCTCTCCACTGGGCCACCACTGATCTCCACTGGGCCACCACTGATCTCCACTGGGCTTTATTTTAGTTTAATGTAGAGTCATGTCCGTTTTGCGTTGTGCGAGTCCGACTCGCATTTGGCCGGTTTTTTATAATTACTTTATTCTCTTCCTATTCAAAATGATGCAAACTTATTTCAAACTCAGAGCATTTTAAATGATCAAAGAATTGGTTTGTTAGAAAGTTGAAGCTAGTTGTTTTGAATAAACATCAACTGCTTCTATTACAAAATCATCATAAAAGGTCCGTAAATGTAACTCTAAACAAAGCTATTATGGTTCTATATACAAACTGTACATGGAACCTACCTATGTACCTACGTGGGTTACACGCGACCAAACTCATCGACTCGCTCGAGTGTGACAAATGTAATTAGCCAAAGCTAATGTTTGCGCAAATGTGGGAGGTTAATACCGGTACTTATATTTTGGATAAAAACATTTATTTTGTTAGTTAGCCGCAGTAATTTTATGGATAAAGCTTTAAAAGGTGTAATAATGAAAAAAATCTAATGTTAAATACATTTTGATTGCATAAGCATCGATGTTTCTACAGAATAAACAATGTTAATTTCTGTATAGAGCTGATGTTCAGAAAAAATAATTATACCTACTTTTAAACTTAAATGTCCGTAAAAACTCAAAAATAATTAAAATAAACGTGCAGTCACATAAATTAAAAACACAAAACCAAATAAATGGACATAATTCTCCAAATGAACCACCTACCGCACCACGATTGATTGTACACCGAAAATAAAATCACTTTGTACTAACACCAAAGACTAATATAATAAAAAGAGGCGATATTGCCAGAAATTGTCACCAAAATCACGTTATATTATGCCTAATTTAATTCTGCTATAATTTGCTACTATTTTCGCAGGTCAGTCTGATCAACTTGAGCACAGTGCTCAACTATATAGGTATATTATTTAGTGCTGCCTATTTTGATGAAATCATAACATAATATTTTTGTCTTCACTAAGATCAGCGGTGGTTCAGTGGAAACGGCCGATAATTAAGGGTGAATTTCACCAATCAAACTGAACGCGATCAGCGCATCTAAACCGCGTTCAACAGCTGTCAGTGCCATCATTGTTGTGGAATATTGACACTGACAGCTCTTGGACGCAGCTTAGATGTGCAGTTTCAATGCTGAAATTCCACCTAAGAGTTAAGTGTCTGTCTGGGTTCGACCTTGAAGGTCTACTTTGTGTAAATTATTTCATCAGTACTGCTCTCAAAATGGTAAAGGAAAACATCTTCAGGTAAGCGGCATGTCGTAGTACCGAAAATTTAAAGACATGTGACAACCACCAACCCACGCTGCTGGAGTTGATTTGTGGTGGATTACGGCCCACCCTTCACAGAGAGGTCGCCTGTGTTCCAGCAGTGCTATGCTCATGCTTCGCTAAGATACCAAGTTTTTGATGAAGTTTTAAATTAGGAAACTGAGATAAGTAGGAAGTTACTGGACTAAGGCCATCGTCACTGAAGCCTCCTCATATGTTTTCAGTTTATCTTTTAAGTTGACACTAAAAACGAACTAACCACCCAGTTTTTTATCGTAAATTATTTTTCCCACACAGCTCTATTACCGAATTCTCAACACGCCCAAAATACTCAAAACAAAGAAAACCAGACTTAAAGCATCTCATCAAAAATCAAGACATTCTCTCAGCTTTGCTTTTTAATCCGCGAATTTAGTACATTTATTTAGTATCCCAAGAGAAATAGTCTTGGAGATAACTGGCGAATCCCTTCAGCAATTTACAAGATTAGCTGTATTATGTACGTGAAGACAGAGGCCAAATAGCTGGGTTTTTTACTTGTATAAATCAAATAGATTGCTTCGTTGAATCTAAAGTAAACTGCGATTTTGTTTTGGTCGAGTGTTTCTTGTTTTGAACAATTGTTTATATTTTTTAGTAATACATTATGATTTGTGACAGCTGGCTGATATCCAAGTGTGCCTTATAAAGAAATTGTCGTTTAAAAAAAAATTGCTTATTTCTATCCATCTGTAGGTATATGAACAATGTTACTAAATCATTGTTCTTACATTGTTGTGAGCAACTGAACACAACAAAAGTCTCAAAAGAGTAATTTCAATTTGAAATACTGGCCTTTTTCGCCACTCAAAATGTCTTACCTTCCAAAGATATCCAACAATGCGAAAAAGGAACCCAATATTTAATTTGATTAAAAGGACGATGGATATAGCTGACCCATTCATATTATTTCTTTAACTTCCATTTTAAATTAGAGTAGAAGATTCCTATCTCGTCTTGAAAATTCTCAATGAAAACGTAATTCATAACATGAAGGAATGAAAAATATTTTTCAAGGTAAAACTTGAAAGTGGTTGGACTGGTCGTTGAATTTTAAAACCCACTACTAGTGGTAGTTTCATAGGTACTTAGTATTCGTGCCGTGGAACGACCCAAGCAGCTTGACCAACTTTGTCAATTTTTATACTTCGCACGTGGGCGGAATGGTACTAGTCAACTAGTGTAGTAGATATTATAAAATTGTAAAAGTCCCCATACTTTGCAGGCGTTTTAAAAGTGGTTACAGTTGTCTCTCGGGAGATTTCTGTATTCTTCATTTCTGGCTTTTATTCTGATCAAGACGGATTCATCAAGTGTTGATAGCAGCATTATTTTGCATGTTAAGCATAATTGCTTACAATACCTTTAGGATTGCCAAGATCGTTAATTATTGGAATTCACTGTCTAGTTACAGCTTTATGAAGTCCATGTTCAGCATAGACTCTTAAATGCCTTCTGAATTTTGAGTCTATTGTTCCAAATTTACCCAAAAAAAGGATTTTCTAACTTTGGGGCGGTCGTGTTATAAAATAACATGGAGTGTATTTTCATTTTTAGAATATTTGGTTACATGACATATTCGAAACCTGCCCTCCATGTAAAAATACAAAAGTGACCCATTTGTATCCGTCAATATTGTTATTTATATTATTGGTAGGTATAGGTTATATTTTATCAATGAACAGCAGTTACTAATACTAATATATAAAATACAATAGGTCTAGTGGTCGCAAGCGTTACTGCGGACCATTAGGCCCTGGGTTCGATTTCCAGTTCAGAAAAAATGTTAATAGGTTTAAAAAAAATTAATAGTAGCCCGGTAGATGGCAAAAGATTCGTCCTTATTTACATGGGACTTAAACATAACTGGCGAAATGTGGTTGTAGTGTAGGTACACCTCTGACTAACCCTTCGGCGTGATGTTATCTTATATTATAAAATACAATTATTCGAAAGGTCAATACACTGACCTATCTGTTAAAACATGATTTATTTATTCATTGTCCGCTCGGCCCACCCGATTTATGGGCGAGTTTCGATTTAATTAAATTCAATTAGTAGATACAAATCAAACAGACCACTTCATGTGCATATCATTCAATGATACGATTAAACATTATTTTAAATTGTTCATTTCCGTTTCCCCTTTCAAATTAAAATTAAAGGTTTAGTCTCAGTTGATTTCAAATTGGATGACGGGAAATGTCAATTTATATATTTGATTAAGAGTATTAACTTTTATCAAGTAGGTACTCATTTTAAATGAAATAGGTACCTACTATTTCAAACCGAATTATTATTTATTTTAATCATGGCGGGGTTGCTACGGATGCTAGCAAAATTTAAGAAGTAAGAATAGTGTAAGAATGTATATAGCAGAAAGTAAATCGTACGTGCAACGTAATTATTTTTCGACTTTGTCTCTGTCACCTCTGAGCTAGACTAGAGTCAAGAGCAAACCGATCGTAAAAATAAAAAATAAATTAAATCACGATTATAACATCTTTATAGACTCATCCAAGACGATTTTATACAAAGTCTACACACATTTACAAAAAAAATGACACTTTATTTTATGACACATTTAAGGACCACTTCACTCATAAAGGATAAAGGAAGCGACAGTTAAGTAAATGAAAACTAAAATTAGGACTTTGTTACATGTTGGTGATGTTACCAGAATCATTTTCAAGCAACAATGAAAAATTATGAATTGACCAACGTAAATAATTTTAAATGAAGTCCATTTTCTGGTACCTAAATAGTCCAGAAGATGTTTTAACTTCATTTTCCTCAAAATAAATTATTTCTCATCTCATAACAATCGGAGCCAATCGGAATTTTTACATCGACCAGTAAACATTAAATTTTCGACCCAAAGTCGGGTCGTCTGGAGGTCGCCTATCAAATGATAACACATGTCTGGAACACTCGAATTCATCGTTAGATAGGTTTACATTGTAAGGAGAGAACGTTGGCTTATTGAGTGAAGTTTAGTAGTATGAAAGGGCATTTTGAAACATTTTATCCTCATTTAGTCGAAATCACCATCAAACACCATTAACACTGCCAGCCGTTTGGTTGCACGTCCTTTCTTTTTTGTGTGGTTAGTGCCTAACCTGGTGTCTGAGTTTTTTTGCCGCCCATGGGCCACTTGACCTGGTTTCACATGCCATCGAGTTAAAACTCTCAGGCATGGGCGTTTTTGAAGCAAGTGATAATTATGTAACACTAAGCGTGCTGTCCTTAGTGTTGTAGTAATTAGACTTTTAAATTTTGTTTTCAAGGTTGGCATGCACGGACTTAATAAGCTATAGGCTACTGCATATCTACATCACCATTTTTTATAGTACAAAAAGTGAATGCAAAAAAAATACATATAAAAAAATATTGTCTCTACAGGACCAGCTAAACGTTCCATAGCCAAACTTTCAATGGCCACGCCATCCATCTACCTTGGTAAGCAATTTGGTGAACCTTTAAAACCAAATTTTTACGGGTCCTTAACTCTGAACTTCAAAATATTAGTCGTATTATCAATTCCCAGAACGCATCCCCCGATTAAAATGGACGGTACTGCTCCATATACACTTGAGAAGAGACTTAAACAATACATTATTTCCGACTATTGTTGCATGTTAAACTAGCTATTGTATAAAAAAAACACTACATTATTTATTAAACTCTCATAAAAAGTCGAGAAGAAACCGAAACAACATTTTTATCCCGTCACAGATCAACATAAATTCAAACTACAACCACAATAATAAGTAGAGACAAATCTGGAATGGAATTCGCAATAGGCTGACGGCACACTCCGCTATGTTTATGCAAATACATCCGAAGTAGCAGGTGCTTCGACGAACTAGTGTAAAACCGTCCTACAGATCTGCATAAGTTTGTCGAACGGAATCGTATTATGATTTTGAATAGTGATTTCGTTGTTACTATTAATTGAACACAGGTTTCTTGTTGGTATGAATTATTTAGAATGTGTTAGCTCAGTTTGCTAATGAGTGAACATTTGTAATTTGAGGAAGTTGCTTCGAAAACAGAGTTATGGAAAACGTGGGACATACTGACAGTAAAATTACGTGTCTAGAAAGGTAATAATTCCTTCTGCACATGTGGCTTCCCTGGTAGCTCATTAACGGCAAATTGTATAAGAGTCTATTAACTGCTCCCAAATTACCATGTTTATATATATATATATATATATTTACATTTTTATTTTTACATTCTTCCTTGACATTTAAATCACGCTATTATTTGACATTATAATATACCTACAATTTAACTTTAAATCTTTATTAGTGGCTTTTGTGAACATGATAATTATTCAGAATTGTAATAGAAATCACGTCATTTCGTTTATAATACATTTTTATTTTTAATAATTTATTCATTTTTATATAGATTATTTTCTATTTTGTGAATGTGAGAACGCTGTAGGCTTAGTGGACTGTATAATTGCTGACCATAATTATTTTGTTAAGTACCTGGTACTTGTTGATAGACCTACACTGTCTTCCCATTACCTAATAACACTGTTATTTGAAAATATTGTAAAAACCAACTATTTTTATAAGAGTAACCGTGGAGTTTCTTGCCGGCTCTTCTCCATAGGAAACGACTAATTGGAACCGTGCACCTAGCTTCTGACGTTTCATAAGTGCCCATGTAGGTTTATGTGAAATAAAATATTTTGAATTTTGAATTGTTTTTGAATAAATAAAGAACAGAAATACTAAGTAAGCTTAATGTTAGGTACAGCGCAAAATGGAAAATAACGATGTTGCATAATGTCCCATTATATCAGTACACTTTCCTCAGGCTCTTCAGAATTCAGGTCGTTTTTAAATAAAGCAAACAGCGCGAGGCTTGTTACCACAATTACAATAAAAATATCAACACGAATATCAAACTCAAACTCAAAGCATTTATTTCAATTAAACCCTTTACAGGCACTTTTGAATTGTCAAAGAGTCAGTTAGTCAGAAAGTTGAAGCTAGTTGCCCATTCCAAAACGTAGATCTCTATGGAGAAGAACGGGCAAGAAACTCCAAGGACACTCTTTTAAATATAGAAATTACAAAATCCTGGGTACATTACTCTTGTTGATTCTTTATGTGAGGACAATGAAAAAAAATATATAAAAATCAAAAACGATTAAAAATAAGCCCTGGCAGATAAGAAATGACCAGTCTCAACTGACGGCGCCCGTTCACGAATATGACGCGTGGATCAGCACCATCCAGCTCAACCATTTTGTAGGGAACCGAATGATCCAACACACTCGCCACCATCAGCATATCTATTATTATATCTATAGATGTTCAATGTTACCTTTGGACATTGACTCAGCACTCGGCCTGGCTGACGTGCGGCCCAGTTTAAATAATGATTCGGTTGTATCTCACACGCATAGGACACATTTGTAATTTGTACAATAGTGTGTGTTAAGAAAAAGTAGTATATAAGCAGAACATTTTGTAAATAAATCAGATTTGAATTTTATATTCTTGTCTTACTACCTCTCACTGTGGCCAAGACACCTTTAGCCATCTCTGATCAGTCTTGTGAGTCTGCTTGACTGGCAGTGAGTTCACCCTTCCCGAACCTGTAATTCCTGTCTACTATCCCTCTGTGACCTTAGGTCGCATGGTGCAGACATCCTGAACTTATTTATACATTTATTTGTCACACTATAGGTATATGATAGGTTAGGGCTGTAGAGACTTAGGTCTTTGTAGGTTCCTTTAATTTATCATAATATTTTCATGCACCGTCACACCCTTGACAGTATTGCGGCCTTACGTGACGTCTGTTAAGGGTGGATGTACAATAGCTATAAATAGTATAAAACGAATTCACTTTTCGCGTCTGTCTGTGATTTTGTGTTTCACCATCATTTAGCGCGTTTATTCGAAGAACTTCATATCCAAGCAGTCTGAAAACAAAATCCCGTGAACACGATGACCACATCTGTTACCGCCCCGGTTAGTCGTCTCGGCAGAAACAGTCCTTACGGTGTATAGATATGAACTTCTTCGATGGTACATTATACATAGTTCGGCCGTCAAGAGAATGCGTTCCTGATACCTGTCAGTTGGAAAATTTCTAGTAGTAATAAGGATCAAATTCGCAAAACACATATTCATTAGTATAAAACTGAACTGTAGTACAAGTCACATTAAGCACAGCAATCCCGACGTTTTGATATGTAGTCATTACACCAAAGCAAAGCCGGGGCTGGTCGCTAGCAGGTAGTTAAATAAACAAAATAACGGTAACTTTCTAAAACTAAGGCCTACACGAATTTCACATGTCCTTCAACGTAATTTATGAATATGGTAGTCCCTGATGTAATCCTAACACAAGTAACTACAATATAGGGCCGGACAGAAGGTTCACCTTATTTCTAAGTTAGGCACAGTGTTATCTAGTGATCTATAAGGTACCGGTAAACCGGGGTTACTTTGATTCGCGGGGTGACTGTGATAGAAACTTCCATTTCTTATAGAATCGTGAATTACGTATTAAAACGAAACGCAATTAGGTAGTTTTATTTCTAAGTTATGAACACTCTACAACTGTTTAATCCTTTCCTGACACGCTGGGAATCCACCAATTATTTTAATTGAAACTGGTAAATATATTGTCATTCAAAAACAAATCAATTGTTAGATCAAAGTTACCCCATGCGACATTATTTATTTTTCTCGTTGATGTTTATTTTTTAAATTGTATTGGCATTATAGTATAGATAGTTTTTCAGCAATCATGAGGAAAAGAACGGCATCATTGTTACGCAGGATTCGTGGGAGTGCCAATGGCATCCTGAAGGTGATTGGGGATAGGCTGGACGGCGTTTTCCTGGAGTATTGGACCCGTTTGCATAGCTACGGGTCTGATACTGCAGGAAAATACATGAATTAGCATCATTGTAGGTTTTATTTTATTTTATTTTTAATTAAATGTAAGTACTAACATAGTTACGTAAGTTGTATCACTAACAAAGATCTATGGAGCAAGTTTCTGAAATAAACGTTTTTTTATTTTATTATAATTGGGTAGTTATATTTAAATGTATTGGCATTATAATTGGGTTTATTTTATTGCGTAATTACTTTGCAATTACGCAATAATTACTTTGTAATTACGCAATAAAATAAGGGGTATCAAAGTAACCCCCATCCGACGTATAACTTTGATCAGGCAGTTTTTTTTTTCTTCCAATCAATTTTTCACTTATTATTACAGGAATCGAGAGTAATAAAAAAACCGATTACTATATTTTTCGTATTTTTTACACCCACAAATTTAAAAGATCCTACCAGACCAGACAAAGAAAAGAAAGAAAGAAAGACCAGACCTTCAAAGTTCAATATTGATCAAAGTAACCCCGGTCTACGGTAGACAGATCACTATTTACGGTAATGGATAGAATAAGAAATGAATATACATATAAGAAGAAATCTGAAAGTGGCGCCGGTGACTGAAAACATGTGTGGAAATCATCATGTTATGGGCATATGATGCGGAAAAATGAGGAAAATGACGTGAGGAAAGTTTTGAGCATACATGTGGAAGGGTATAAGAGTAGGGAAAGACTAAAGAAACAATGGATGGATTGTGTGAAAGATGATAAAGCTAGAAAAAGGGTGAGTACTGAGATAACGACTAATAGAGAAGTATGGAAGAACAGGCAAGAAAATGATGTTGAGACAAATCACTATTATATAATAGTCGAGCGTTGCAACACCACATTACATAAAAAAAATGTTATTAGTATGGGACCGGCCATATATAACAAAGTACCTGACATAATAAAAAATGACACAATACGCAATTTTAAAAAGAAGCTAACAGCATTATTGATGGAAAAATGTTACTACTCGATTAACGATTTCTTAAATGACAATGACTTAAAAACCTAATGTAAATTTCTAATTTAAGATAGTTATAATATTTTTATGCAATTTAACGACATACCAACTTATCTTATTGTACCCGATTTGAAATGTAATTTTGTATTGTGACACTATTTGTTTATTTTAAGTTTTGACTACCTACTCGTTGACCTAATTAATTAATGTTTGCATGCCTAATCTAAGGTAGATTGTACAAGGATCATAATTGTTTTTTTAATACCCTATGTCATGTACCTACAATCTATGCAAATAAATAAACTTACTTACTTACTTACTATTTGTTGCACACCGAAGAATATAAATTACATCCAAAATTGGCATCGTATTTACAATGCGCGGTCTTATCGGAATCTCTGTCTGACACCTAGCTTAATATTTCTGACTGACCGACAACTTGCCCGTCCTTTACAAAGACTCCAGGAGATCGATAACAATTAAAATTCTATTGTGTCTCATTAGTAGCAGTTGAACTCGTGCCTGTAATTGGTTAAATTGAAATAATTGCTTTGAGTTTGAGATTGACTACGTAAGGTCAACCAAGGACCCAAAGCACATTGCTCGCAGAACAGATGGCCGATAGGGCTGGAAGGTTCTGGAGTAATGAACGCGTCCGGAGACGTAGCGTTGGAAGGCCCACACACCACAAGGTAGACCGATGCCTTGTGAAGGCCGGAAGAATTCGCTGGAGGCGGAAAGCACAGAACCGGTCGAAATAGCGGTGCTTGGGGGAAGACTCCAGCAGGTCGTCCAGCAGGGGACGTCTTTCGGCTGAAATGATAATGAATGATGATCCAAAGATGAAAGAAATTGCACATTTGACAAAGACCTATGCTGTTCCAGTGCAGGGCAAAGGCCTCAATATTTAATAAAATCCAAATATTTTATTTCACATAAGCTTGCATCGCATGTGAAATGCAGAAGCTAGGTGTACGGTTCCAATTGGTCGTTTCCTATGGAGAAGAGCTGGCAAAAAACTCCACGGTTCCTCTTTTATTTGACGTTCAAAAGTGCCTTTAATTGCATACTTGAAATAAATTACTTGACTTTGACTTTGAAAAATAATTGTTTTTATACGTATTTTCCAATGAGCGGTTCTTTTGCTTTACATCTTACTGTGGTAACTAACTCCTAGTAACAATATACATTATTTAAATTATAATTATCTTTTGTTAATTCTTGCTCTCTTACTCTCAAAATGCTATTGGAGTTTTCTGTGATCTCTCCAAAGCCTTTGATTGCGTTCACCATGACACGCTTTTGCGTAAACTGCGTCATTATGGTGTGCTAAACGAAGCTCTCAACGTTTTAAATTCATATTTAAAAAATAGGTCGCAATGTGTAGATGTTGATGGTGTAAAATCTTCCGGGCTACCAGTTCAGTTAGGTGTACCTCAAGGCTCAATACTGGGTCCATTCTTGTTCTTAGTATATATCAATGACTTACCATTCTATTTAAAGGGTATCTGTGAAGTTGTACTGTTTGCAGATGATACCTCTCTTATTTTTAAAGTAGACAGGAATAGACAAGATTTTGACGATGTAAACAGTGCACTATCAATGGTTACGGATTGGTTTACGACAAATAACCTAGTTCTCAATGCCAAAAAAACGAAATGTGTAAAGTTTGCCCTTCCAAATGTTAGAAATCTAGGACCCAACATCGTCTTAGATAAAGAGGTGCTTGAAACTGTAAACTCGGCAGTTTTTCTGGGCATAACAGTAGATGCCAAACTTCAGTGGGGCCAACATATATCGAGCCTAGCGGGAAGGCTCAGTTCGGCCGCCTACGCCGTCAGAAAAGTAAGACAATACACTGACGTTGATACAGCTCGGTTAGTCTATTTTAGTTATTTTCATAGCGTTATGTCCTATGGTATTCTGCTGTGGGGCAAAGCTGCAGATATTCAAAATATATTTGTCCTCCAAAAACGAGCTATTCGAGCAATTTACCAGCTAGGTGCCAGAGTTTCTCTAAGAGATTTTTTCAAAGATATCGGTATTCTCACAGTGGCATCACAATTCATCTTCGCCAACATCTTATATATTAGGCAAAATATACACTTATACACTAAAAACAGTGATATTCACAATGTTAATACAAGAAGTAAGGATAAACTACGTGCTCCCTTTCACCGGCTTCATAAGGTTCATAACTCATTTGTTGGGCTTGGTATAACCTTTTATAACAAGCTACCCTCTTATTTGCTAGATTTGCCTTTTAATGCGTTTAAAACTAAATTAAAGTCCAACCTTTGTTCAAAGGCATACTATTCTATCAACGACTACTTAAATGATAAGAATAGATGGTCGCTGTGATTAACTCAAGACAATGTTTAAATGTTCTTTCTCCAGAATTAGTTTACCTACTGACAGGTTATATGAGTTTATATAATTGTTTATAATTTTACTTTATAAGTCAATTTATTTTAATTTTATTTTAATTTAGTGCTGACATAATCTACTCATTACAATGTTTTTTTTATGAGTTGTATTGCAATATGTGGTTAGCTAGCGACCTTGACAATTATTTATTTTACCTCGATGGTCCTAGTTTATCAATTGTAACTTCTAGTTACAGCTATATGTAAGCGGGCACGCCCTTTATGCCTGGAGGCTTTTTCTTTTTTTTTTTAGATATTGTTTACTTTTAGTTATTTTTATTTCTGCTTGAGTATAGTTCTCGATGCTTTTGGTTGGTATATTGGCGTGTGCTAGCTGTCATATGGCTATTAATTATAGCTATTTAATTTAAATTACTTTTGCATATTGTAAATTGTCTTGCATACTGTTGTATAGAATCATTTTTTATTTTTTTTCTAACTGAACAGACAGCTGTGCTGCTGGGGAGTTTGTTGCGCCACTTCTTCTTCCCAGCAAAAGCACTAGGAAGTGGTGAAGGGTGGGCGTTTTGGGGGACTGTCTTATGTAATTTTGACGTTCGAAAAGTGCTGATTCTCAGCCTAGTTTGAATAAATGACTTTTGAATTTTGAATTTTTTGAATTTTTGCTAATGTTATTTATTATGAAGTTCAAATGTAAATGAGTTTCAAAAAGTTTATTGTTTTGATGGGAAAACTGTACCTTTTTATTTAAATATAAGTTAATAAATTACAAATGAGATACAGGTGAACAGTATACATATCAACCTGCCTAGCCTCTCTTCAGCTTCCAGTCCAACCGGATGCAGCTGAATATAAGTATTTTATATGGAACGACTGCCAATCTGACCTCCAGAACCCAGTAACTAGGTAATACGATACCCCTTGGTAAGACTATTTGTCAGACTTTGGGGCTTCTGACGACCCGTAACGACTGTCAAAGATCCACGAATGACAGCCGGGACCAATAACCTAACATACTTTCCGAGGCATGGAGGAATTTTGGTATGTAAAGATGTTCACCCATCCAGGGACCAACCCCAGCAAGCCTAGCTTAACCTGATGGATCGACCCGTGCGGGTGTTATTACTTAGCCACGAGCTCCTCTCCCTCCCAAAACATAGTATAGAACTGGAATAATTATTATTAGCTGCGCCCCGCGGTTTCACCCGCATAAGTTTCGATCCCGTGGGAATATCGGGATAACTAGTATCCTATATCCTAATCCAGGTCACGTTCTACATATGTGCCAAATTTCATTAAACATTCTTCAGCCGTTTTAGCGTGAAAGAGTAACAAACAAACTCACTTTCGCATTTATAATAAAAGTTAGGATAAGGATTATGGATTGCTTAGAATTATAATTTCTTATGACAATACTACCAGTAGTAGACCCTTAGCAATTAATCCCAGGCTAAAAGTAATTAATTATTAAAAATAAATATTTTGTTATAAGATCTTTCTGGAAGAAAGATATTGAATAAAGCTAGAACAAACAATTGCTACGATAAAAACATTTTATCGAGCTATCAAATTCTCACAGGTTAATTTATAATCTGAAGCATCATCCATTTAATAGATTAAAATGGTCGGTTTCAAAGTAATCCTATAAACGGTTTATTTTATTGACATAATCAGTCAAACTTTCTTGGAATTGTAAGCAATGAATACTGAAATGCAAGGAATTTATCCAAAAAACCTAATCCTCATAAGTTATTAGATACTATAAAATGATATGAGTCGTAATCTTCGTCCATCAAGGTTATTCATTTATATATTTGACCTTGTAATCACCACCCTAGGGTTGAACGTCACTTGACTAAGACAATCAAGGTCAATTTCTCTATCCGACAGTTAGATAGTTTCAGCCTTTGTAGTTAAGATTCAATTTAATTGAAATTGTTATTAAAATGGTAACGCAATTAAAACGTCGACTATTCTTATTTATTTATTTATTCAGTAGTACACATCAATTTTATTTGGTGCCAGTATAAACTCATGCATAATTTTTACCGTGCAACAAAATCATCGACTATATAATTTAGAGAATTTAAACAACTTAAGAATAAGTAGCACAGAACCGGCCGAAGTGGCGGTGAATGGGGGAGGCCTATATCCGGCAGTGGACGTCTTTTGGCTGAAATAATGAATCAACTTAATATGTACTAGGTAAAAAAACCAAATAACATTACAACGGGGTGTAAGCGAAATAGTTATCTATTACTAACGAGCGAACATCGGTGACCAATCGGTTATGTTCTATCATTACCATTTTTCTTAATCATCTTAAAAGATAATCGGTTTCGCTATCTGAGATCAATATTTTCCATCTGAAATATCGAGTCAGACGCTTTTCAGTAGCTTCATTTTGTGAGTGAATATTTTCCTTTGTGATCGACATATTCTTTCTTGATATCTCGAAGTTACTTATTTTTGCAGCGACAAGTATTTTGGAATATCAAACAAATTTTCACGAAATAATTTTTCGCGAAATTGTAAAACTTATTATGAAATTCAAGCTTACATGGTAATGGAAACCTGGAACAAATGGGATTACTGAGCGTGAAATTTGAATTAAGTAGAAAGGGTAAAAAAGTGATTTCTTACATTATTTTATTAAAGACACGCAATTATGAAACACACAAAGCACAATGAATTGTACTACAAAAAGTCAAAGAGGTACCATCAGATGGGATGAAGGCCAAGAGCTACAAATAGGGCCGTCCTCGAAGACGCGCCCCGCTCCGCGATTACTGTTACAGTATAGCTGTAGTTTAGTATGGAGCGGAGCGGAGTGGTGGGGCGTGTCTTCTTGGATGGCACAAACAACACCCGTTAAAAAAAAACTATAATTTTATTTTTCTTCTTTCTTTTTCGTGGGGGACTAACCTGGTGTCAGTTTTTATTTTTAGGTCTACCTGTTTAGTTTGGGAAAAGTCTCCCCCATAACATTCCACTGTTCCTTGTGTGTTACCTTCTCCAGCCAATCGCCACTTTCACATGCTGCAGTAAACTGTAGGTATAACATAATTGGCAGCTATTCTTATAAAGCTCAAAGTGAAGATCTCAATCTCTTTATTAAGTAATATTTATGTTGGTACCTATAATCATTTAAACATCCTGAAAAATCTAGTAAACCTACCCAACGCAAACAACATTTTACCTAAAAATAAGTAAATTTCGCTGGCATAAAGCACACAGGTCGCGTTTCAGTCGGCTTAGCTTTGGCCAATTTTCATAAAGGCTGCTGTAGACGGTTCTGTCTCAAATTAAGTCTGTACAGACACCTGAACACCAAGGCCTAGCTTATCTAGACCTAATTTTAGATTTTTTATTAAAGTACCTTTCGGGTTGTCTTAACGCCTTTTATGAAACATTTTGCGGCAAATGTTTTTCATTTTATTTTATCACTGCGGTTAGTATTTTCGTTCTATGTTTTTCAAGCATGTTTTAGTGCTTTATATTAGTATCCTAAATAAATTCTTGAATCTAGTTTTATTGTAGGTCAAAAGGCAGTCGTTATGCGGGTAACTAGAAAGTCCTCATGCCATAAATTATGGAACTTTCCAAGCACTTTGGAACGCGCAGCTTCTACTGTTCAACACTTTAGTCGGAACTGAAGACACGACTAGTTAAACGTTTATCTTAAAGCCTCGATTATTACTTCCCTCAAAAAGGCAATTCCTTTTCATCTATTTCTATCAACCTTATCTTTTTATCCTATAGGACCGAATACCAGAAAATTGCCATAGAAAATCCCTTAAGTAAATCGAAATCCATACAACAAATCCGCATCATTCCTATAAAATACTGTATGAAAACATCTCAGATACAATTGAATAATTTATTGGATGTCAAAAGAGTTTCGTTAACTGAAACAAAATATATTTTTCTCAGTAAATTATATTTCGCATCCCCCTGTAGATCTGGGTGCTTTTATGATTTACCTGATCGTAGATTTTTTATAACGCAAGCGAGCGCCTGAAACGTATAGGAAAATTAAATTTACATACTGCTGTAAAGGTCGGCTGAACATGAGGAAGTATAAAAATATCGTTACTGTACGTCTGTCGAATTAATTTGTCGGAGTTTACAAATTGGATATTAGACAATTTTGAATAAAATTCAGTATGTTAGATAATTATTATGACTTTTTCGTTGGGAATAGCAGAAATGAAAATATCCCCGAAATGTTACTCTTACACCATTCCTTAAGTTCTTTAAATATTAATGAGATGCATACATGAATGAGATTCGATTCTAAGAGGCTTTTGCAATCAAACGATATGTTCAAATTTTAATTACATTAAATTAAGAAGGAACATAAATAAATGTAGGTAAATCATTTTTATTATTTAAAGTCTCACAAAATATCTTCACGTAACCCAACCACTTCATGTAAACCAACCTTTTCAAGTGAATTTTCAACTCCAATTCACATAAGAATAAATCACGAAAGATTCAAGGCGGCACGGCTGCGGTACGGAAGCGTTACGATGACGACATGACACCGGTACGATACCTACACGACTTACCTTAGCTCATCACTTTATTTGGTCCCCCTTCACAATGGGAGTTCGTACTCAATTGTTTTATTGCATCGCTTTCTTTTGTATGGATTTGTTTTCCATCAGCAGATAATATTTTTTTTCCATTATGGGAAATGAAATTCCGTCGAGTTTACATACAATCGCTGGAGCGATATGGATAATTCCGTAAGTGCGTATTACGTATGGATAACATCTTTAATTTGTGCTTTCTAGTCACATGATTTCAGATGATTTCAGTGATCTGATAAAACAAATATTTTTTTAAACCTATAGTTAATACCACAGATTTATTTGAAACCACAGTAACCATCAGGTTACTACTAAAAAGTATTTAAAATGAGTTTATTAAAACTTAATAATTATACTTAATTTATTAAGCTCACAATTAGTAACTACGTCATCAGCACGGGAGCAGAGGGCATTTATTTAATTTATAACTCATTCACATTTTAAATAAACTTAATTAATTTTCTGGAAAAATTAACTTTACTTTTAAATTAACTAATTTGAAAAAATCAAATCAAGAGTCTTAACAAAGAGCATACAAATAAGTGAAGAGTCTATTTATTTGGAACGGTAAATTGGTAGAAAAATGAAGGGCTCCAAGCGACTCGTTAAGGACCACGTTTTCGCCGGGAGACTTATAGGCCGAATAAATTACCATTTTATTAGAAGAAGGCGACTCCACTCGGACAGAAGCGTTTATTAATAGAAATTTTATACGATGAAATAGGAGAGCAGTGCACGGTTGGAAAATAAAGCTCTGACGAAACTGAATCGAGTGAGCGAGTGGGATGCGGGATGCGAACGTGCGCATCGTTTGTTTTAAAGACGACGAAAGGAAGTCACGTGACAGCCGCGACGGTTTGAACACATTCATACAAGTATTGTCAGCGAATTTTGCCCCGCATCCCGCTCGCTCACTCGCTTCAGTTTTACCAGAGCTTTAAGATGGTATCTACTGATCTACAGCAAAAGTGTTTGCAAAATCTAGATCGGATGATGACGTACGAATGACGATCCGTAAATCTGTCATTTTTGTAAGTTTTTTTTCATAGTATTTTGCTTTATTAAACTGCAGCTGTCGTGACAATGTGACAACTATATAATTTTTTGACAAATACCTATGTCGCATTGTCAGTTTAAATCGTAGGTTTAAATAAAGCCCTGGAGACTCGCACAGACCAGGAAAGCATGGCTCAAAAGGGAGGAGGCTTAAAACTGAGAAGTGAGCAGAAGAAGGCATTTACGTATCTATAATTTGCTGCAATAAATGAGTTCTTGATAGAGATTGTGAAGTTCACTGACAGAACACTTACAGTAGCTAACAAATTCTAACTACATATAAAGTCTCGTGACGGTTTTAACCACATTCTCACACATTTCATAGTTTCAGTTCCGTGCTCTTTACTATTGCAATCCATTGCACCTCTCAGAGCCCGAAGCTCACGGTTAACGGATGCGATCACTCGAATACATTCGGTTAGGACGGAAATGTGCCGGGATAGTGGCGTAATACAACTGTGTAATGCGGGTGATTCCTTTTAGTAAGCTGTGGTACTAAAATATGGAAATGTAGGTAGGCACTCAATAAATGAACCGACTTTTTGGAATAGATGTTCGAAAGTTTTTAAAATCTATTACATGATTCTACCACCCAGTAAAATGTTTCCAGTTACAAAGAGTTGGACACCAACTACAGCTCTGTCGCAAACAAAATTTTTCAGGAGTTTTAATAAATATTTATTTCAGGAAATAACTGCTACAGTCAAGCCCGTGTCGGGCGTCTCGTAAATAATTAAAAAAAGTCGAAACTTAGTCTCTGACCGACGAAACACGTTAAATCTTAATTTTAATTTACAAACTTTACGAGAATTCAACAAAAGGTACTTTTTGATGCAAATTACTTTCAACTTTTGGCGTTTTCATTAAGGAATTGTGGATTAATGTTGTATTAGTCTACTGGTTTTTCTTTGATTAGAATTGGGGAAGTTGGTAAAAGTTTGGAGGGTCGCTCTCTTAATTTGTAACTAGCTCTCACTTGTGTGATAATTACTCGTGCGGAAAAAATAGGCGACCTCTCCCTTTGGTGACGCGCGGACGTCGTAAAAGTGGCTAATGAAATTATACGTGTACCTATTTTTGTCGAGTAGCTCAGTTTTATTTTTCTAAGCATTAAGAACATTAGTTAATCAGAATGAGGAAAAGTCCTTGGGACATTCAAATTGACAGTCCAATGCCTAAAAATCTGTCGTTACATATTATGACACTAACTTAAAAGTAAGCTTACAAATAAGACCATTCTCAAAACACACCTAAATCTTATATCTACGCAAATTGAAACACATATTAAACCGAATGCACACGAAACCGCTTCGGCTATAAATTTATTCGGCATAAAACGGCGTCAGCTGAGCCAGCTAACCGCATGCAGCGCCGTGTGCAGCCCGCCTAACTACGTAATAAAATTCGAAGCCTTAGGCCACGACGGAGGCCGCACACGTTTGTCAAGTAAGCAAATTTAACAAAAGTGAATTCGTATTGTTCTGTTATTTGAATTTAAAATAATGCTGTATTGTGAATTTAAAGGCATTATTTTCGTTTATTTATTGCTTTGGGAAAAAGGGCAATAAAGTAATGGAGAGATTCTTTGATATCCTTTGTCGAGTACAGGTGCTCGCAATGAGTTTTTAGATTTGTTTTGATGTTAAATGTTAGTGTTTTTACAGAATTTCAGTAAATTTCGAAACTAAACCAACTGAGTGACAAGCTTCGTGTCAAGCTTCGAAAGTCGTGAAAAGCTTTGAATTAGAAGCCCGGCTGGTTTATCATATTTCCCCAGAAAGATGAAGATTGCCATACGAACAAAAATAGTCATGACCAACTGAATGCAGGCCTGCTTTCTAATTACGCAACATATTTTCGTAAACGATGAAGACAAATCTGTTTCATTTTGACAGTTCAACAACATTCATTGCGTTATTTACGTTGCTCTGCAGTTTTTTTTTCGAACTTACGGAGCAATGGATTAGCAATCTGTTTCAAAACGATTCAGATTCGGATTGATTTTGCATTACGTAATTAGGGTACTGGTCAACGATGTGGTAATCTGAATATTTTTCCAATTTAAATCCCCTCAATCAATTACCTGATATTTATTTCCCCACAAATTGTACTGTTACCAGTTAATTAACTATATTAAGTACTTTATCAGTGAAAATAGTGCCTATAAAGCTTTCAATTCGGAGCGAGCCCGCATCGCGTAGTATTAAATATTCAACGCGAAGCTCTTTGTACCTGAACGATTTTAGTGAATTACGTTTCTCTGAGCAAGTCATCAATTAATTTGTTTTGTGTAAGAGATTTTGTTGTAGAAGAAGCTGGGTTTACTTGTTTTCCTTGATTTGAATAGTAGAAGTAATGGTTCGTTGTGAATTATGTAAATATTGTAAAATACCTTTTTGGTAGGAACTTGTGGGGCGATTCCGTTTCTGAGGTTCACCACAGGTTAGGTTTTGGCCTGGTGAAACTTGAACATTTGCAATTGCATTCATTTACAGGTATTCCTTCAGTTTAAAGACAGTACATACTTTGAAAATAAAAATAAATAGACCAAGAATCAAATTCTAGCGGGAAACGAAATAAGACAATAGTTTTCTTAACTAACAATATCATGATCATATCCATAAATGTACCACAATTGTAAGGTTATTTGCAGTAAATAACTAAGGGTCTAAAAGGCTGTAAAAGCTAATGGCAAACCTATTGGTAATGGTCACTGCAAAATCCTTAAGGTCATTATTTTTGATTTACTCTCTATTATTGCCAACATTTATTGCGCAGTCATTTGTTTAGTCTACTTTTCGTATTTCGTTATGAATTTCAATACATGTTCTCAAAACAATAGAATGTAACAATGTATAGGCGTTAGGCGTCATAAAAAGCTATTAACTATAGTAACTAATTACATAATTGAAAGGTTAGACAGTTGAGTAGCAGCCTAATGAGTGTAAATAATAATCTTAAGTTGAGATCATAGTTAGCCACAAGTCTATCTATTAGTCCATGGAGTTTCTTGCCCTTTTTCTTCATAGGTATTACTAGGCTTTGAAATGGGCAACTAGCCTCATCTTCTAACTGACCGACTCCTTGACTATTACAAATATATTTTCTTTTTTATCTGTAACTCATATGGTGTAGAGTTACGAACTTTCATAGGGTATAACACCCATTTTTGAAAAGTGTCTCAATTAGATTCTATAGTGCATTCAATCGTTGTGCCATAAAAATGCATTTTTTTTTGCATTTTCAAATTTCGCGCGTAATTTGACAAAAACGATGGACGCAGTGGACGCCATATTGCTCTGTGGTCATGACGTCAGTCGGCTGTGTAAACAAATGCAGTGATATTTTTTAATGTGTGTTGTCTCCTTTTACAAAACAGTCCTCCATGGTATTATTTCAATAAAAATTACGTTGGTTACGAAAATAATAAAAAGCCTTTATAGATTAGAGGTACGCTGATAGTTGACACTTTCTAAGTTTACATAGCCGTATGACGTAATAACATGGCGACTACTATCTAATGGTGTTATGAAAAAGATTAAAAAAGCTGAAACTTTTGAATTGAATTTTAAAATTTAGTTTACTATTTTATGAACTAAAACTAACGTTTTCCGACTGCTTTTTGCCTAAGTTATCTCAATAATCTATTTTTAGATTTTTTCTCCTACAGAGTAAAACACCCTATCGATGAGCCACTGTCAAACTTAACAACTTTGCAGTTTTATAAATTCACGAGATTACACGAACTCGAGCCGCATGCTCGTCAACAATTACTAATAATTAGAAATAGTCTCATCCATAGAGGTAGAAAGTTGACTAATAAGTTTTCAATGATAAATCAATACAATATTGCATACGTTTATCCAATATATTTGATACAGACCTCCTTTGAATAGAGTTCATTAAATACTCGTTGTTTCTGAAAACCTATCTGAAGACTATAGAGTATTATTATCTTACAACAGTTATCATAATTGTCATGAACGTCATCTTGGACGCTACATACGTAGTATCCCTATGTAGTCTGTGGACGCTACGCGTTTGGATAAAATCGTGGGTCCGAGTTTTTCCGATTACGAAATGACCAATCATAATTTCTCCCTACGCTAGTGTTACTATCGCTAAGCTAAAACAATTGTCGCTAGGCTATGGTTGCTAGACCCGCAATTTGATGAATTTGAATTAGTCTGTAGTCTGAGTTAGTCTGCTGTCAAGTTTGTAGTTCTGGCTCTCAGGTTAGCCAACCGTAAATATTGCATGAAAGTGTAAGATTATTATCAAGCGATCCTTATCCAAATGACACGCCTGCCAAACACTCAATGATAAAGATAATAGAAATAATTTTCTATGATACGAAGACTTTCCGTGTCTGGATGTATGATAATAACCAACTAAACCCGATTTGAATTACACGGCCAAAAAACGAACAGTGGCAAGTGGCTCATCAATTAAAGTCCGTGACTGTACATAATAAAGAGTATTCTATAAATATTGTACTTATACAAAAGCGCCTTGAAATAAATGCTTTGAGTTTGAGTTGAGTTTTAGTATAAATAATAATAATTAAGCTTCAACACGACAGTTGAAGCTTATAGGGCTCAAACAAAGATAGCGGGTTAGTGCTGTGTATGTATTTAGTTGGCAAGCTTTTATACAAATAACCAAACAAACAAATGGTATCTCTCAATTTCGATGTAGGTACACTGTATAGATAGTTACCTACTTGGTATAACTAGGCCGGATCCGTAAGTAGGCCGATCCGTAGTTTGTAAATGAATAGAGACACTAATTGAACAAGGAAAATTGGGGATCGCGTTGTGTGGTAACTTGATATATATCACACCCTTCGACGTAAGGGATGAACAGGAAACCAACATGTGAATGTATTGTGTTTGTTTTTCATAATCACAATCATTTATTTGCAAAAGTATTGGCACAGTGTTGGTCATACAGTAATAAGTTCTTAATACAAAGTCATACATTTGACTTAAAAAACATTACGATGTATTTAATGCTAAAGGATAATATTTATGACTCAAAACTCAAACTCAAAGCATTTATTTCAATTAAACCCTTTACAGGCACTTTAGAATTGTCAAAGAGTCAGTTAGTCAGAAATTTGAAGCTAGTTGCCCATTCCAAAACGTAGATCTCTATGGAGAAGAACGGGCAAGAAACTCCAAGGACACTCTTTTAAATATTATAGAAATTAAAAAATCCTGGGTACATTACTATTAACATTCTATATGTGAGAACAATGTAAAAAAAAATATAAAAATCAAAAACGATTAAAAATAAGCCCTGGCAGTTAAGAGATGACCAGTCTCAACTGACGGCGCCCGTTCACGAACATGACGCGTGGATCAGCACCATCCAGATCAACCATTTTGTAGGGAACCGAATGATCCAACACAATCGCCACCATCAGCGAGACCTTTAAGTGAGCATGAAATACTCTCAACTACCCTGCTCTTTCATGTCAAAATACAACACAGTAAACGACTCCATGGTACTCACATTTACAAAAATTGAAAATAAAAATGCGTCTAAGTTATACAAAACTATAGTTTGCAATGTATTTGTAACCTTTAAAGAATTTTACCACCAAAAGAAAGAAAATCAATATTATCTATTGGAGTATTCAATACTTAAAATATGGTTAAATAAAAAAATAAAAAATAAACATTATGTTCGTAGTCAGAAAAAATAAAAATAAATAAAAAGGGGAAGCAACTCTACCATTTTTTTTTTAAACTATAAACTAGTGAGCCCAAGTGGCTGTGGAGCAGGACCAACATTTAGCCAAGCATTTTTATCTATGATATAATCATCCAACTTATAGTATACTTGTCTACATAGTGTGCGTTTAATGCAAGTCTTAAATTTCTTCTCATTTAGTTGAAGAATATCGAGTGGTATTTTATTATAACATTTTACACAGTACCCCATAAAAGAAGTGTGTACTTTAGACAATCTGAAACGTGGTTGATCTAATTTGTTCCTATTTCTTGTGTTAAAATTATGCCTGTCACTTAGCTTACTATAGAGATGTAGATTTTTTCGAACATACATAATGTTTTCATATCTGACAAGGTACCGTCATGATATTAATTTTCTTAAACAGTTCCCTAAGAGATTCGCGTCTGCGGAGGTTGTAGATGGCTCTAACAGCCCTCTTTTGCAGAATAAATATCTGCGGCCCGTCCCCACAGCAAAATACCGTAAGACATGATGCTATGAAAGTAACTAAAATAGACCAGTCTCGCGGTATCCACGTCTGTTAGTGGACGGATTTTCCAAACAGCGTAAGCGGCTGAACTTAGCCGCCCTGCAAGTGATGTTAAGTAAGGACCCCACTGTAGTTTTGAGTCAAGCGTGATTCCCAGGAAAACCGTTTTTTCGACGAATTCTAGTGTCTCCTTATTCAGTACAACGTGACATTCACTACTTCTAACATTCGGTACCGCGAATCTTATGCATTTAGTTTTCTCCTCATTATACTAAATTATTTACAGTTAACCAATTATGGACCTTTTGCACAGCGTTATTTACGTCGTCAAGCTCCTGTGCATGTCTGTTTACTTTAAAAATCAGTGATGTGTCATCAGCAAATAACACCATTTGTGGTCGGTTTTTCAGTAAATGAGGTAAATCATTTATGTATACTAAAAAGAGGAATGGACCCAATATCGAGCCCTGTGGTACACCCATTTTGACTTTTAATATTCATTATGTCCAATGGCATGCTTTAAATGTTTTTAAATTAATTTATTAACATGCATTCATTATTATATCGTTACATTATATATATTATATATACAATGTGTAGCAGGATGTAGATCTGAGTCCGTAATAATAGGTAAACATTGTAAGGTCAAGAACCTGTGCAAAACGTACGATTCTATCCTCTAGGTCTCAATATGCTTGAGAGACAGAGAAAGGTGTCATACGATTCCACTCTGATGCGCCCCGCCCAGTCCCACAAAATAATACTACAATTAGAAAGAAAAAGAAATATTACTTACGCAAATTATGCATTAGTGGTGCATAGACAACTGCGAGTGTGTGTGTGTGAGCGGAATTTTTTCGGCAGTCTCGGGACTCGGTCACAGTCAGTGCATAGCGGCGCCCTTTGAGGAGCGCACAAGGCTACTTTTTTATCACGAGACGAGCCGCGCGCGCATTTTTGTGATTTTGTGAAAAAAAATAATTGTTATTTGTGATTAAAGACGATTTAGTGTGACTTTTGTTCAGTGTTAGTTTAATATTAGTTAGTTAATTAGGTATCGATGTCGCTTGTGCATAATGAACAACGGTGGAAACCTTGAAAATTTATAAATTTGACTATTGATGTAAATTCTGATTGTGATGTGATATTATGTGATTAATTATTCAATAAGTGATCTTTTAATCAACAACGCGCAACTTAGTGAGTTTATGCCGCTAATTTGTTGTTCTCCGACTAAACTATCTACCCACGTCCACCTACGCCCCGCACCGCAGCGCAGGCGCCGGCCCCCGCCGCGACCCGCATCGGGCCGCGCAACAGGTTAGTGACTTTTCGTAGATAAAGCGTGTTTACTTTTTATGCAGTTGATTCTGCTATTTATTTTGTTTGATTTATTCAATTGCTATTTATTCAATTTTCCATTAACTACTAATCTTCGTATTTTAAAATGTTTCTATGGACTAGTACTGTGCTCGTTTTAATTTAATGTCGTAAGTCCAGATCCACATTGTATATATTTATAATACTTTTTTATTTTTTCATAATTTATTCATCTTTATATAGATTATTTTCTATTTTGTGAATGTGAGAACGCTGATAATTATTTTGTTAAGTACCTGGTACTTGTTGAAAGACCTACACTGTCCTCCCATACCTAATAACACTGTTATTTGATTTTTTTTGTAAAAAAACAATTATTTTTAAAAGAGTAACCGTGGAGTTTCTTGCCGGCTCTTCTCCATAGGAAACGACCAATTGGAACCGTGCACCTAGCTTCTGACGTTTCATAAGTGCCCATGTAGGTTTATGTGAAATAAAATATTTTGAATTTTGAATTTTTTTGAATTAATTTAAAATAGATTATAAAAAATATTTATAAATTCATTTATAGCATAAAATCGTTTTTCCAGTAGCGATCATTTTAACTTTATAAAAATAAATTTGTAGGTTACTTTTTAAAGTTTTTTGATATTTTGTTATAGATAATTTCACATGTGATAACAGTTCTTTGTATACAGATAAGTCCTTGGAGCCCTAGGCAGAACTATTCTATCTGGATCTCTTATTTTTCGAGAGCAACGGTCTTGAGCCTTTTCAAACAGGTCAAAGTGCCGTCAGACAAATTTAGCACATTCTAAAAATATACATACTGGGTAAGAAGATCTGGTATTTGAAGATAAGTGGTAAATTGTATGTTAATTATTTGTTCCTATTGCTGAAAATCACAAAAAAAAGACTATTTTTATCGGCCGAAAACGAAAAAGAAGTTCGGCTTAATTTGCATTTTCGGCCGAAAACCGAAAACGAAAACAAGTTTTTTTGTTTGTCGATACGTTTTTCTTTGATATAAAGAGATGCAGTTTTCATATTTTAATCATTATTATTTTGCCGTTTAAATTTAAATCACACGAAAATTGATTACTTTTCTCAATTACATAATTAATCAAACAATAACATATTAATGTCGTGATGGCTCAGTGGTTCAGGCCTCGCCTCTCATGCACGAGGTTGTGGGTTCAAATCCATGCAAGTACCAATGTGAGTTTTTCAATTATTCATATGTACTTTCTGAGTTTAACTTGACTTCTCTCTTACTGACATCGGTGAAGGAAAATATCGCGAGACTGCAACCTGAACTTATAGTTAATATAAGTCTGAAATCACCAACCCGTCTTGAGCAAGCGTGGTGATCAGTGCTCGTGCCTTCTCTGTATGAAAAGAGGCCTTTACCCTGCAGTGGGACAGTAATAGGCTGGTATTATAACAAAACATCACGCCTGTGAACCCCGAAGGGTTGGGCAGACGTGTACCTATAGCAGTACATCCAACCTTTCGGGGAAACAAGACCTGACGTCGTGTTATTTACTTATCTACCTATACATGTAATAAAATAGTAACGAATTCAAAACTCTACATTAAATATTTTAGAATTTAAATCAATATAATTGTTTTTTTTTTATTCTGCTTGCGCATGTATGTTTGTTTTGCAGTATGTTCCGGATTGGTGCAAAAACAGCTGAACAGTTTTGGGCCACAGATAGTTTATAACCTGGATTAACACATAGAGTACTTTTAAGCCCGACAGTATGTTCCTGTGGGATATTTTCCACAATACACGCGGGCGAAGATGCAGATAAAAACTAGAAAATTTTAGAAAAAAATTCACGAAAGATCTTCATTTTTAGGATACGAAATCGCTCGTTGGTTTCATTACGCATAAGTAATGAGATTAAAGTTATATCGAAAGCATCTGCAATTCATTTAAAATAATTGTGTTTTCTAATTTTCATTAGTGCTGAAACCCTATTAAATGTTAATCCAATAAAAAATCCATTCAGATTGAGAAAATGCTGAAAATAAATTTGAGATAAGCTGATAAACAGAATTCATATTTCATCTGAGCCTTATTAACTATCCATAGCTGCTTTTTGAATAAACCAGCCAGAATCGTGTCCGACGCTTATAGTAGGGTTCTGGAGGCAAAAATAAGGACGATTGATCGTATTTTCAGAAAAATATCAGACTATTCAAACTATTTATCTGGTCTAGTCAGGTTACATCGTGATTAAGGCGTAATAAAACATACCAATCCATTGGTAATGTTAGTCTTTAAGAAGCAATAAGTAACTAATATTTTGTGGATAGGATCTTATTTACAGCTCAATAAGGGCCGATTTTACAATCCTCCGTTGAATCGTTGAATAGTTTGGCTGTTTGTGTATGTGAGTATAAATGTTTGTAAACGCACCCACGATACAGGAGAAATTCCTAGTGTGGGGCAACGTTTTTTAAAAAAAGAAAGAAAGTTATCTAGCGTATAAAAATATCTGGCTATTTATCAGGTGAAAAAATACTTTAAATTTTTCAATCGCATATTATCTGATCTTTGTTAACCAACATTACACTATATACGTGCAAGCGACATAATAATAATAATATTTTTTTATTGAAAAAAACGTTTACAAAAAGTTTACATTTAGTTAACAGTAAGATTTCCCTAACAATTATAGTACCTAAAAATAAACTAAAACTAAATTATATTTATTACAGGTTTCTTTATATTTTTTTATATTTTACGATGGGTTTGCTCTTGACTCTAGTCTAGGTTGGTCAGAGGTGACAGAGACAAAGTCGACGATGGAGTGAGCTTACCCAGAATAAGCCTGTAGTGTGTGTGTGTGTGTGTGTATTGTGAAGGTGCAAGTAATGATGGTTCGGAATTACAATGTTAGGTAGCGACCCGCCGAATCTAGTTTAGATGCACAGATACAGTATTCAACGTCTTTGACCCACACTTGAATCAAAAACATCCATGTTTTCAAAAATATGAGAGCATGAAAACACGCAGAGGCAAAGCACATTAAAGCCCCAAACAAAACAAACATCAAAACATAACTTATTCTCTAGAATTAGGTACTAACTGAGGCTTGAAGGGACAGTTAACTTTATTCCTCAGAAACACACTTTAATCGTCAGAAACTGACTATCTGACTATAGAAAACTCCAGAATCATGCTATCTATGGAATAAACGCTATTCAATTCTTTATCTGAGGATTGAAAAATCGTCTGTAAGTAAATTGATTATATTTTTATCAAATTTCCTAAAACGTACTCGTGCAATATTAAAAAGATAATACAAAATAAATCATTTTAATAGAAATAGATTATTTCATTTCCATTTGCCTACATTCAGCGAAGCCGAGAACAGGGTGTAAATAAGTTACAAGGGAAGGCGAAACTATTCTATGACTGTCAGACAGACAGACGTAGGTACGTGTCAACGTGTTGATAAAATACGGGTATTTGCTGTTCCCTGTGGAACCCCAAAACGCTTTGAAATTCAAGAATGCAAAGATAAAATTTCATTCAGCGTAGACCCATTTTTGTAAACTAAATGGCCGTGATTTTGCGAAGATAAAAACGCATTAAATTATAGCTGGATGAAATATGGTTAATATTAAATTCCAATCAAATTGATGGGGTATAGTAATAGCTATTATATGGGTTAATTTCTGCTGCATGTATGAGCATAAGTACCTACTTATATTGAATATGTGAGCTGAATGAATACCGATGGTTTACAAAATGATCTGGGATAAATATAAAATCGGGAATATCAGCGTTTTGTATTCATGTAAGGATTATGGTTAATTAGCTTTCGATTTATCGAATAAAAGGTTTTTTAATTGAAGAGCTTTATACCTGAATAGACTGTTTGTGCGTTAAATCTTAACTTCCTAACTTATTTTATAAACTAGCTGCTCGCCCCGGCTTCACACGGGTAGCACTAAGTACTTATCTACGGCGCACCTACCTACCTACCCTACCTACACCTACATACCTACGTATATATGTACCTACCTACCTACCTACTCTACCTACACCTACCTACCTACCCTACCTACATAGTATTATTATTTCATTATTTATTTATTTTAGCTTACACAAAGTTCTTAAATATACAATCTAGCATGGTATGAAATTCTCACTAACAGAAGACGTAGAATATTAGGCAACGGGTCCCAAACTAGGCACAGCCTGTATCTTGGTGACCCAAACACTACTCATAGTTAACAATTTAAGGTGTTCTGCAAGCGCAATATTATTATTCAAAGTTAATTACAAAATGTATAATTATTTAAGTACAAAGAAAATAAATAACATAGATTATACAAAAACAGTTGAGTAAGTGTGTGGTGTAGGTGTAAGTGAGGGTTCTTTCAGAGTGTGTATTAATATGTGCTACAAAGTAAACTTTCTGTTTCCTCATAAGTCCGGCTCAGCAACCATTCTTTTAGCTTAGTTTTGGCCTCAGAGTTCGGTACACTGAACGTTTTGCTTATAGAATTAAACACCCGTATGGGTAAATACGACGTAAACCGGGTCGCAAAGAGGGTTTTAGATTTTGGAAGGGGGATTCTTTCAGCTATTTTCCTGCCCCTTTTACTGCAGCTAGAGCGTTTTGTGTTGACTTTTATGAGGTTTAGAAGTGACCCTAGGATGAACAACTGACGTACGCGTAAAACCCCAGATTCCGTATATAGTTCGTCCGTAGAGAAACGCCGTGGAAACCCAGAAGTACCTTGAGGACAGCCCGCTGGGCCCGTTCCAGTTCCAGCATGCTTGTCTTGGCGGCACTGCTCCAGACACTTATACAATATTGTAGGACAGATTGGCATAGAGAAATGTAAACCTGTAAACATATGTTCTTAGGAGCACTGACTCGTAAGAGTTTTGCAATGTAAATGAACTTGCGAGTCTTTTTTGCGAGTGTTCGAATCTGTGCTTTGAAAGACAGGTTCTGATCTATTATGACGCCTAAATATTTTGTAGTTTCTACTCTGACAATTTCGTTGCAGGTGCAATCGCTAGCGGAGATGGCTGCTGTTGTTAAGCCATTGCATTTGCTGTTGTGTACTTTTAGTGTGTCAATGTTTGGTCTACTAAATCGAGTGACGTGAAAGGTCAAGAAATTAGTTTTTTTCAAGTTCAATGTTAAGAGATTTTGCTCTAGCCATGTTGCTATGATACTCATCCCTTTTTCAGATGCATCCAAAGACTCTTCCCAAGTAGTTCCATGAAAAATAATAACAGTATCATCAGCGTAGCAGATGACTTCCGCTTGTGCAATGTTAAGCCTCAGAATGTCATCCATGTACATGATGAAGAGGGTAGGTCCCAAAATACTTCCCTGAGGCACCCCGAAGGCAACCGGAAGACTCCTGCTGAAGCTATCTCCAATTTTGACAAGCTGATGTCTACCAGACAAGTAACTGCTGAACTAATCTAAAGACAGGCCTCTGACACCAAAGGATGCTAGTTTTTTTTAGCAGTGTACCTACCCTTCCTACACCTACCTACCTACCCTACCTACGTATCTACCTATATACCTACCCTACCTACATGTTAACCTGTCTGTCTACCTACCTACCTACTTACCTACCCTACCTACATCTACCTAGCTGAACCGACAGACGTTTTTTGTTTGTTTTGGGTTTAGAACACTATATTGGAAAAAGAAATAAAAGTGGGGTTTTTACGTTTTTCCGAGCAATTTTTCCAAATTTTCTTTTCATAAGAACCTGCCTCGAACGTCAAGAAACAATTTAAAAAAAAAAGCTAAATTGGTCCAGCCGTTCTCGAGTTTTGCGCTTAGCAACACATTTAGCAAAACATTTTTATTTATATAGATGCGAAAGTTTGTTTGCATGTTACGGTTTCACGCTAAAACGGCTGAACGAATATGGATGAAATTTAGCACATGGGTTAACCATACTATTGAAACCCCTTACTCAAGACCAGCTCAAGGTCAATGTGTAACCGACGTGAGGTGCCTGTCTTCTTCTCTCGTGTCGATGGCCATTCATATAGAGTCAGCCCAGAATTTGGTTGCATTAGTCTACGAGTTTGGCACCTTCAGTAGCATGCAACTGCCCCATTGTTTGTTTGACAGCACCACATTTACACGCCAGGGTGGAGTCATCTGTGAATCTCCACCGGAGCAGGTCTTCCTTGCTTCGACCTACATGGGTCCGGAGTCTATTTAAAGACTTCCAGGTAAGCCAAGGCAACTCGTGTCCAGGTGGGAGATTTTCAGCAGGTGGCACAAATGGGTAGGGAAACACTATCTTTCCACAGCTTTATTAGACCGTTCTCCAACGAGTGGGAGGACACACTTCAAGGTGCCGGCGATTGTACTCTAGCGTACTTAATAGTTATGATTTTGTTCTTAATAAGTTGTTTACTTACTCCTAATTCAATAATACTAACAATCCCTAATCCATGATGATTGTCACGGCTATTGCACACAAAGTTATGCAGGCATCACACATAAACGTTTAATCAGTACTAGCTCTTAATAGCTATCGATTCTATTGTCTGACTGCATTGACGATTCTGAATCAGAGTTCAGTTATAAGAATCAATTCTTCTAGGGCCTATTTAAAAGACCGACAGGTGACAGGCGCCAATCCGTCAAATTTGTAATTACTTTTCATAGTTCTGCTTTACAGCAACTGTCGTGAAAATGTGATAATTATGTAATTTTTTGACAAATTTATCGCATTATCTGGTAAGTTGGGTGCGGACTCGTAGTCCCATCACATTAAATAGGGCCCTGGTAACAGCTTGGTATCAGTTGATATGTGAATAATAATTAATAATGAATGCGTAATTAATCGCGTATTCAACCACAATCGGTCGTATGTCACCATAGCCGGATTATGCATCCGGCTGTGGTGACATATGACTGATTGTACGACCGCTGAATATACGACCACGTGCCCGCCCGCTGTGGCATCCGATTAACTCAGTAGATGTAAGGACGTACCAATAATTATGCTAGTACCCAGATAATCAAAATTAATCATCTTTTATTATAACGAGGTAAAGTTATTTTGTTAGTATGTTTGTAAAAGGTACCTCATCTCGGAAAATACCGATCTGATTACAAACAGTCCTTCGCTGCTCGAAATCTACACTATTTCCGAGTGAAATGGAATACTTTTAATGCCTGAATGCATGGTTCCTGTGGTTCTTTTTGGCCTTCCAATCAGACAGCTAAAGTTGTAAAACACGTTAAAACATCACCCCCTGTCACACCCTAATCACCAGGAACAACCTCTTCATTAAAATAAATGGGTTTATACATAATAAATATTCATTCATCACCTTCGCAGAGATAATGAGCAAAATTTAATTATTCTGTGAAAAATAAACACTTTTCTCGTAAATTTTTAGGCTTAATTAACTAAAAGGACAGCCTGCTAACATCAATCTTCGGTGTTTTTTAATCATTTAACCTTTTAAGATTATTCTTTTGATAGTGTCTGTAGAAAGTTCTAGATTAAGGTGATCTTAAGAAGGGTATACTCAGAAATAAAATGAAGTCTGACTGGATACAGATTAAGAATCGAATTAACTTTAGAATTAGTATCACTGCTTTCTGTTGTTGAATGAGAAGACGCTTATATTATATGCTCTATAATACGCCCTGCAGAAGATCAATAAATTGTCAAAATATTTTTTCTCATTCGTGAATTGGCTGGTTAAAGGTATATATTATAAATTATCGTTGCTTTTCTTGTCTGTGGGACCCCGTTGTCAAAGTCAAATCATTTATTTCAAATGGGCCCTTTTTTTGGGTTGGAAATTATCAAATAACTTCTGCCGCTCTGGGTGGAGCGGGAGAGCGTGTCAGACCCTTACTTAATAAAACCGACCCGTGTTCCTTCAGTTGCCTGTACGTTGCCAGGGGCACGGTATCCCTTTCGGACTTTCCCGCAACCCCAGCAGGCATCGGTCCCATCGGAAGGCAGGAAGAAGAAGAGTTGCTGACATCTCTTTGAGGCACGCGTAGAACACAACGCGCCGTCGACCCGGGCCTTATAAGGCACTTTTGAACGTCAAAATTTACAAAACAATAGAATTGATTCCTGTCGCCTCTTCCAAAAGGTAGTTTTCGTATGGAGAAGAATGGGCAAGAAACTCCACATGTACTCTTTTAAAATGATTTACAATATTTTGTATAGGTACATTAGTTATATAATTATGTGAAGACGATGCACCTAGAATAAAATTCCTATACCACAATAGATAATGAGAATTAAAAATAAAGCAAGGACAAATAAACAAATTATAATTATGATAGACACATATTTACAAACATTGTAAAAGTAAACGATTTTCCTAAAATTTTACATTTACAATTTAATAAGTCAATGTGTGCGGAAGTAGTCTCAGAATATAAACTCAATGTCATATAATAAAAAAAATATAAATTATGTAAATAAAATGCAAGTATGCAAAAAATGTTAAGGAACGTCAATGAATGCTCAACGGGAATGAATCTAAATAAAAATGTAAGTTGTCCGACTCAAATCACGTCTATTTGAACACTAATAAAATTATGTACAAAAATGCATCATTAGGCTTTGCCGTATGTCAATGCACTTCCAAATGTAGGTCGCAATCAAAGTGCAAATACGCGAGCCTACTAACGAATTGCATCAAAAATACATATTTCAAAACCATGGTACACCGTACAAACAGTTTCAAACAAGTTTGGTCAATTTAAAATCGAAACAAACAGTTTCGAACAAGTTCTGTCAATTCAAAATCGAAACTTAACTATACAATAAAGCTAATTGGATCCACAGTTCAAACAAACCTTTTATAAAAATAGTTTTGTCCCGGAATTTGTTTAAACAAAGCATTATTACTATCTCTACATCCGGAATTCGTATGATCCCAATAGTTAATCGCGATAGTCAATTATCGCAGTCGTTACTATACCAGAACTGGATCCCGGAAGACCCTCGGTACTTTCAAAAGTACTTGGGATTTAATGTAATAAGGTAGTGTTTATAATATTAGTACATTCAAGTTTTATTGCGGTCACCGTTGCAAAATGGTGGTTTTTGAATTTATAATCTAAAACAGGAATTTAAATTATTTGTTTGTATATAAATAAAATCGCTTGGAACTTTTGTATATATGTAGTACCATTATATAAGTGGAGGAGGATAGAGGATGGAGTGATTGGTGGGTGGTGGATGGCGTACGAGTTAAAATCGCTTGGAAAGACGTGTATCAGAAATCCGTTGCAAGTCTTATCTATTTATATATACTTTATTGTAGACCATAAAATAACTTTTTTTTTATATTTTAAATAACGCTAATTATTATCAAACATGACAGTATCACACAGCATCATCATTCAGAAATCCTGTTTAAAAATACGCCTCATAATTAAATTACCAGAGTCGTCTTACAAAAGCCTTCGAAATATACTCCGTATCTTTCCGGTTTCATTTTACATTTCCAAAATTCATTTTCTAAACGAGATTATTTACAATCTCTCCTTAAATAATTTCCTAAATCATCGTCAAACATGACGTTTAAATGTGATCACAGGCAGAAATGACGTTAAAAATATACGTAGCGATACCGCCAGGCAGAAAATGTCTTCAAGATATGAATGTATAATGTCGCCCACGCAAGTCTCTTAATGGAAACACTGCTGTAATGGACATTTTACTACCCTTTAGAGTAAGGGAAGGCTCAGTGGAGAGTGCAATTTATTTTGGTAGTGCCTTATGTTACCCTCTTTTAGTGAGGATGCTCCACTAATTGAACGTAACGGAGCTACTAATGAAAGAGCACACCTTTGTCATTATGTCACACACATACACACTCATACCTAAATTAGAATATAACATTGAGTGAGAATCATAAAAATAATTGCCATGCGTAAAAAAGTGGCGTTAAAAAGCGTCCTGAAGTATTTTATACATAAATGTGGCCATATATGTGTAAAAACGCATGAATGCAAAGTGTAATGTATGCCATTACACTTTGCATTCATTGGCGTCTTCATTTGACTTATTAGCCAATTAATCCAGTGTTACAATGTAATTGGAAGTACAATATACAAAAACAATGGAAGCAAGAATAAATTTCTCTTTTCATAAATACCATTAAAACAATTCCATCAGTAAGCGTCACTTGAAAACTCTTTCAACTCGAAAGTATACGAATACACAATGTGCAATCAAAACTACTTAAGAACACGCCACCAAAGTTCGCGCCAAAACCCTCTATGTACTTACACCCCCTAGCAGTAACTTATGTAATGTAATACATCCTGTTGCTAAATGGCACCCAAAAGTCGCTCAAGCTAAGGACTGGAGGCAATTAAGTTAATTGTCTTTATTACACGATGAGCGCATTGACAAAATGCGAAATATTAAGCACTCTTAAATTGTTCAGCTGAAGGAGCCAAATTGTTTTTAAGATTTTTTCCGTGTTATGTGGGAGATGGGATGATTGGCTGGAGTTTGACGTTTTTTAGTTTGGAGGATAAAAAACGTGTATGGTCGGGGGACCCCAGTTAGGAACGAAGTTCCTTCTCACGTATTATTTAAAACAATAACAAATAAGTTTAACCGAAATCTCTACGCGTTCAGTCTGCTCGAACCTCACGCACACACTGTATAATAGAAAGAGAGAGAGAGAGAGAGAGAGAGAGAGAGAGAGAGAGAGAGAAAGTCGAATAACGCTTTTGCCTTACGTGACGGTTTCTACCAGTCAACTCCTAGAGCAAGCCGCGTTTAGATACTTCGTTCCAAAAATTAATCGAACGAAGCACACGGAACGAAGCACATACACGCACGGTTAGGGTAACGGAACGAAGGGAATAAGTAAGGATCGTGGAAAGTGGCGTTCTGTAGTTTTTGTCCCCATGGGGAAAAGCGCGAGTATGTGCGCGCTATGTATTTGTGTGTAAGGTGTATAATTTGTGAAGAAGTTGGAATATTGCCACAGAAACTTTAATGATAACGTTTAGTAAACTTAGAATATTTACATTAACTGGTATATAAATTGAGGAAATATGTAAATTTACCAAATCTTACACTGAGATGTTTGAAAAACTAGGAGATAAATGTGAGTTCAAAACTAGATATCATAATAGTTTAACTATTTCTTGAATGAAAACGGAACTATATGGGTGAAGTTGCTATCCTGTGTGTATTCAGATTTATAACAAGATTCCTAAACAAATCAAAGAACTGGCTGAACGGCTCTACGCAGTTGGTTAATTGAAAATTCCTTCTGTACTATAAAATAATTCCTTCAGTTTAAATTAAAATAATCTAAACGTATACCAAAAATTTGCATGCCATTATGTTATGATTAAATATGTTAAGCTACCATTGTCCAAGAACTTTAGTAACCATATTTATCTGCAAATAAATCTTTGACTTTTTTGAAAGTAGAACTCATCAAGTTTATATGAAAATATTATTTATTTATTTATTGAAACTTTATACACACGACTTTTGACTGCCTCGCTGATCTAGTGGACGCAAGTGCTACTGCTGACCACGAGGTCCTGGGTTCGATTCCCAGGTCAGCCAAAGTGTTATTGGATGTTTCTATCTGGAATTTCTCAGCCCGGAGTCGGGATGTGTGACCGGTTGATGGCAATAGGCTCGCTCCCTATTACATGGGACATATACATAACTGGTGAAATGTGCGTGTACTATAGGTATACATCTGCCTCACCCTTCGGGGAAACAAGGCGTGATGTTATGATATACACACGTAAAAAAAATACTCAACAAAGGCATATGCCGCATGTGGTGCGGTTTGGTGCGGTGCGGTGCGGTGCGTATGCGGTGTGGTTTCGATGCTCATGTAGAGAGATATTTAATAACTGAATTTTAGTTAGATTTAACTTGAAACTACATTGTTATCTTTAAAAAAGTATTAGACCAGTCAGCCATAACTTTCTTACTACTGCTAACATTTCAGGTTTTATGACTACAGAACTTAAATATCTCCAAAAAAGGAGGACCTATGATAAGCACCTGACGTCAGAGATCGTAAAAATTAAAATTGTGCAATGAACCGCGGTCGCAAGTTACGTAATCAGACTTTATGTGTCGACGTCAGAGTAGGGCTCTCTCTATAAAAAATGGCCCGGACAAGAGGGAGTTAAGCCACAGTTATGATGTCTGCCTAAACAATAAACATATGAATGTATCCTTGTTACTTTTTCTGCTTCGTTTCTTTTTGCACACATGAATTTGTTGTACATGTTGTATAAGTTGGTGGTTGAATTTTGTCATAAAAGCTTGCTAACAGATTGCAAATTCAAAACCAAGTTTGGCTTTATGTGACTTATATTGATTAATTAAATTAAATTAAATTAAAATTCATTTATTTCGGACAACAGTGATCCATATTGTGTTAGTTTGAAAATACAACTTACATATACTACGTGGAGCAGGACGCTTGACATTTCTTAAAACCACGTAAAGAGTGTCATGTTCTTTACCCGTATACAAAAAATCAATCAAATCCAATGAATACTTTAGCCACAGGAAATTATTTTTCATTTTCTTATTTTTCAACATGATGTAGATCTGAGTCCGTAATAATAGGTAAACATTGTAAGGTCAAGAACCTGTGCAAAACGTACGATTCTATCCTCTACGTCTCAATATGCTTGAGAGACAGAGAAAGGTGTCATACGATTCCACTCTGACGCGCCCCGCCCAGTCCCACAAAATAATACTACAATTAGAAAGAAAAATAAATATTATTTACGCAAATTATGCATTAGTGGTGCATAGACAATTGCGAGTGTGTGTGTGAGCGGAATTTTTTCGGCAAAAAGTCTCGGGACTCGGTCAGTGTCAGTGCAGCGGCGCCCTTTGAGGAGTGCACACCGCTACTTTGTTTATTACGAGACGAGCCGCGCGCGCATTGTCGTGATTTTGTGAAAAAAAAAATAGTTGTTATTTGTGATTAAAGACGATTTAGTGTGACTTATTGTTCAGTGTTAGTTAATTAGGTATCGATGTCGCTTGTGCATAATGAACAACGGTGGAAACCTTGAAAATTTAAAAATTTGGCTATTGATGTAAATTCTGATTGTTATGTGATATTATGTGATTAATTATTCAATCAGTGATCTTTTAATTAACAACGCGCAACTTAGTGAGTTTATGCCGCTAATTTGTTGTTCTCCGACTAAACTACCTACCCACGTCCACCTACGCCCCGCACCGCAGCGCAGGCGCCGCCCCCCGCCGCGACCCGCATCGACCCGCATCGGGCCGCGCAACAGGTTAGTGACTTTTCGTAGATAAAGTGTGTTTACTTTTTATGCAGTTGATTCTGCTATTTATTTTGTTTGAAAATTGCAATTTTTCAATTTTTCATTAACTACTAATCTTCGTCTTTTAAAATGTTTCTATGGACTAGTACTGTGCTTGTTTTAATTTAATGTCGTAAGTCCAGATCCACATTGTATTATAGTGCTAGTAGCAATTACAAAGTAAGATAAGTTCGGAAAAAAAAAATATTGCACACCACGCAGAGATCGACCAGACAAAACACAAATATTTCCTGATCAACCTCCGCATAAAATGCCTAATATTAGGAGTATAACTCCGCCACAGCTCTCAGAATATAGTTGCGACTACCCCCCCGATTAATGTTCTCCTCTGATATTTAAATATTTTTACGCAACTAAAGCCAACTACTGAGCACGAGGTCCTGGGTTCGATTCCCGGGTCGGGCAAAGTGTTATTGGGTGTTTCTATCTGGAATTCTCTTCTAGCAGCAGCCCGGAGTCTGGATTTGTGCCCGGTTGATGGTAATAGGCTCGCCCCCTATTATATGGGACTTAAATATAACTGGCGAAATATGGGTGTACCTGCTACAGGTACACCTCTGCCCTGCTGTTATGTTATGTTATTGAAGCCAAACATGACTGATCTATTGACGTAGGTACAACAACAACCTGCATGATTTGTATGTATACTCATATTTTCACAAATAAAGAATGTTGTAAGTACAATGTCCTTTCTAAGTTTATCTTAGGAACCCTGAGTTCGCAGCGTTGGTGAAATTGGGAATAAACCTGAAGTTATTGATCCAAAATCGACAAAGTATAGTGAGCATTTCTCTCTTCTCATCTGTATAAGAATTTTACCCTGCCGTGCGACGAAATTATTCACATTTATACTTCCCTGGATTCAAAATTTTGATTTCCTCAAAACGAAAAAGAGAACTGCCAAAGTTTCACTTTCTCCAAATGTCCGAGGGACCCTAAAATCATCTCAAATTCTTGTCCTTAACTTGGCTCGTTACAGCCCTTACAGTTGAAAGCTTAATTCAGACGTTGCTTCAAATTCAGTCTTGCAATTGATTTAATTTTGCATTTCTTAGACAGGTGGCAAGGGGAAGCTGTGAATATATTTTATTTTAATAGAGTAGGCATTTTGAAATAGTTTATGGAAAGTAGCTGAGATTTTTTGTGTATGAAGGCCAAGTAGATTAATTATCTTCGAACTGATCTGTGAATTTTTATTACTGCCATTAATTTTGTAAATGCCAAAAAAATATATATAAAATTGTTTTTTTTTTCTTAATTATAGTGTGATAGATTATAATAATAGAGGCAAAAGAAAGAAAGAAAGAAAGAAAGAAAGGAAGAAAGAGAGGAGAGATTATGTTGGTTCGAGCAATAGCAAACTGAACATGAAAGTCCACGTAACCAAGAGCTGTAGAAAAACTATAACGGTTTTAATATTATTTATTCCAAAAGAATTAAGAACAGAATTATGACTTCTTTCTTAGCTCTAAGTTCCCAGAGATACTTATTCAATTCTTATGCCAAGTTTTTGCATTAGAATTTCAGATCGAAGAGATTCAGTGTTTATTTTAGCATTCAATTGAGATTTGTAATCGAGAATTGGTTTAAACTTTGTCTTTGGACCAGCGATCGGTGCAGACTGCTAAGTGTGACGTTCAAGTTTGATTTAAAGGTCGAAAAGGAGTATAAAGAAAAAAAGTACTAGAAGTGAATCTAATAGCAAAAAACTAATATACCTACCTACCTATCTAAATTTCACAATACCTAACTACCCACATCCATGTATCAGTATTCGTATTTGTATTTATTCATCTTTTTTTTTTTGTGAATGTGAGAACGCTGTAGGCTTAGTGGACTGTATATTTGCTGACCATAATTATTTTGTTAAGTAGCTGGTACTTGTTGAAAGACCTACACTGTCCTCCCATACCTAATAACACTGTTATTTGAAAATATTGTATAAACCAATTATTTTTAAAAGAGTAACCGTGGAGTTTCTTGCCGGCTCTTCTCCATAGGAAACGACCAATTGGAACCGTGCACCTAGCTTCTGACGTTTCATAAGTGCCCATGTAGGTTTATGTGAAATAAAATATTTTGAATTTGAATTTAAATTTAGTAAATAATTATGTTTAACACTGACTAGTGATAACTAGTGTTTTCGGATAAGAAATCAGAAAGAACCAAATTTGGGTGGTCCATAACCCCCAAAATTGGATATGGGCAGGAGAATTATAACAATGACTTAAAAAAAAATTGGCAACCAGACCAATACACACGGAAACAGACACATAGACATAAATACGAGATCCAAAATGTAAATAACAAAATCAATTTAAAAAAAAACAATTGTAAAAGAGAAAGTCACTTAAGGAGCACAATGACAATGGACTAAATACTTTCCCTTCGAACGTTTTATAGATTGAATTCTATGATACGTTTAATTAAAATATAGTTAAGTTTTATTTCCGCAATCCAGCGGATTAGGGATCTCGATCTGAGGACAAGTTATTTGGTAATGGATTAAAAGTTTCTAGACCGAAGTAATTGGAAAAGGATTTGGTCCAGATTGAAGATTTAATTTTGTGTAAAAAAGATATTTGAAAATTAAAGCTAAGTGTATTTATATTAATGTTGTTTCAGCTGTGGATTTGACGGAAAAAAATTTACTATTAGTATTTTTTTTTTTCGATTATTCGTGAGCCTTCTGTGTATAAGAAGAGCCCAGCCGTGGGAAAATAACAGTCTAGTATTATTATTATATTTTTTTTGGCATATCTCGGGACCCTGGGACCCGGACCTTTGGAAGGCGAACGAGGGGCCGAAGCCAACTCGCAGAGGCCCCTTAGACATTTTTAATTGTTGAGGCATCAACCGACTATTATACCTAAATGAATTTAGTGTCTGTGCGCTATGCTATTATTATATGGATGGACTGTATAAGAAATGATATTATTATGAATGAGAAAGGTGTAAATTATAATGTAAAAGCTACGGAGGGAATGAAAGACAAAAACATTTGGTGCCAACCCCAACCAACATGAGACCAAGGCAAGCAGGAAAAGATTTTCCAATGGCGAAAAAATCGATTAATATATAAATCTCACATATTGCACAATGCATTGTATCCGAAATGTATCTACTAACTCAGTCTATCCACTATAGAGGATACGACCAATAACCTAGATTAATAGACAATTATTGATTCATAGGTAAGTGATTCGACTATGCTTACGCTTGCGTTTGTAGGTAATGGAATAATCCCAGTGTTAATGCGTATTAAGGCATATCACGGAAGCGATGGGTTGATACGTGGTTGATCCATTGCAATCAAGCTCAAACCGATATTATGGCAGTAGTACTACATATTATGTTATGAGTGTAACAGAGAAAAATAAACAAATAGCAGTTTAAGTGTATAGACACTTAAACTAGTATTTGTTTACTTCTCAGTCTTAGTCGTTTTAGATAGCTAAAACGACTACAAAGTAAGAAGTTTTACTTTCAAATTGTTCAAATAGTAGTTCAATATTAGTAGCATTCATGGCATGGATTTACTTTAAAAGTTATAAATTAAACTAATATTATAAAGAGAAAATATTTGTATTTTTGTTTGTAATGAAAAAACTCAAAAAACACTAGGCCGATTTAAAAAATTCCTTCACCAGTAGAATATTATCACTGAGTAACATTAGGTTATTTATAAAGATATTACGCGGGCGAAGGCGCCGGCGGGAGCTTGTTTCTAGTTATTTTGTTTATTTAAACAAACATATTATTATAGCCACATACATAGGTACGCATTAGACAAGTAATTGATTTTAAATTGTGGGGGTATAAAGAAGAAGTTGTAATGTTCCTAATTTGAGACCTATATTTATCTAGACAAAGTATTCCAAATCTGATTCCTGAAACCGTGAAGTAGCCGTTGAAAAAAATCTAATGGGTATTTCACGACAACGTTCCAAGTGTTTCCGAGTGACTCGGTGTGTTAAATTAGAAGGAAAACCAATAAAGATAACCCCCATACCGCTGCGTGAAAAAATACAATCCCCTTTGTAACAGGGGCTGAGGGCGATAGAAAATTGAAATTCAAGTAATATTGGAATGTGGGTACAGACCCACACTGTTTTATATACAGATATAAAACGAGCTTTTGTTTTATCTAAAAGTTTCCCATGGGTATTTGTTTTGAGGTTATATTTATATTTTTTTTGGTTAACCTTTTGAAAAGGATTTTAATTAAGTCAAGCTTATTTTTAGCCACCCTTTCTGATTGTGTTTATATAGACATCTTCCTGGTGTCAAAGCACATTGTCACTAGCAGTTTGAGTTTACATAATTTCTTAAAAAAAGGAGTTCTCAATTCGTCTTTTTATTTAATTATATATTTTCATCGATAGTTTCATCAATTGAGAACGTATTTCAAAATTTATTTTTTCATTTGGTAGAGAAAGCTTGCACGTATATTTGTCACTTGTCTTGTACATTATATTTTATTAACTCTGTTTGGGTAGTTTTTGAGTTAGCTAGATAATATCTATTTTTTCCACTTAGTGAATGTTGATGTTGTCATACGTAATGAACTTCCTGTCAATGTTATTTACAAAGTCAGCAGTGGAAGGTAACACAACTAAAAAGTGAAAAGCAAAAACATTTTTACAAAATAATTTCGGAAGTCAGTGACAAAAAACTTAAATAGGTACAAAGCCAAAGCGAATTCCGAAATTAAAGATTTTTTTCATATTGCAGTGTTTATTTTGGAAATAGTTTTTTCAAGCCTTCATTTTGTAGCTGAATAGTTCATAGCTGTAACTAAAAAAAAAAACAATTTTTCATAGAAAATTCACCAAATCACATAGCACCCTTCTCTTCATAAACTTTCGCACTATTACCTTACAAACCGCCATCATCACTGTCAACTTTGACCAAACTTCCAACAGCTGTCACGTCATTTTTCCACCATCACCACGCACAAAAACAAAGCCAAAACACGCGTTAAACCTTCCATAACATTAACCCTAACTTTACTGCTAACACGCTGAAATCCGGCGTGACAAAAACTTCGTCACTTAAACCTCCTTACAATATTTTACAGCGTGCTTCTCTCGCAATAAGCAGAACTCATTTCGTCACAGGAATAAAGAAGGCAAGTCTTTATTCGAATACAATGGAACTTTGGATCCTGATAACGAATATATGCAGGCAGAGCAAGGAGACAAGGCAAATCCGTTATGACACGACGTAATACCGTCATCGGTTCAGTAAGGTGCCTGCCCACTGTAGCGTAACAGATTATGCGAATAGCTTACGAAGTTCGCAACTAGGGTGAGATGATTTTGATTTGTTGCCATGTTGATTAGGGGATGAAGGGATAATAGAATTTGTTGGAAGCTTGTCTTTGAATTTATTATTGGCTGTAATGAATTAGATATAGTTATGTGAATTGATTCATGCCTCGACTAAGTTTGGTATAAACTTAATAAATTGGTTTTTATTCAAAAAAAAAATCCTTCTAGAAATTCAGAATCGACTAAATTGAATAAAGTTGAATTTAGATTATGAAAACATGGCTTGAATTAACCTTTAAATTGGTTTTGAAAATGTAGGTACAATTACTGTAGCTCTGTAGTACTGAAATACAAAGTAAATAGATACTATGATATCTCAACATTTTGACCTTCTCCCAGCTTTCCAAACAATGGAGCAGTGTGCAAATACCTTCGAAAGTAAGAGATCACGTCTCATAGTTGAATACGACCTTTATTACGGCCGCCCGCGGGGCGAGGCTTTGTGAGCCGTGTTTAAATAAACTCGCCTAAAATACTGACAGCCTCCGAAAAAAATACTGAGCAAATTCATAATGCTTCGAATTGGGCTGTTGAAAACGAACTGTCACTTTTCAAATTTAATAAGAATGTCGTTTTTTGTCCAGGTGACCTTAGTTAAGATTGCATGGGACTAGTTGTCGTCAATGAGAACTGATTTATTAATTCCTTTCTGACTAGATTTTGAAAATGTCGAAAGGAAGACTTATAAATATTTTAAAAACCACAATTTCATATTTCTCTGGTTAGAAACGAGAAAAGAAACTACATTTATTTAGTAGGGTTTCTTGCCCATTCTTCTCCATACGAAACTACCTCTTGGAAGGGGCGACTAGAATCAGTTATATTTTTTTTGTAAATTTTGACGTTTAAAAGTGTATTTTAAGCATTGACTTATAAAACATATGGATTTGAAATGTTTGACTATAGAAAAAACAGTTATACAAATACGAGGCATATCGACACCAAAATCAAAAAAATACTATCTCTTTTTAACTTCAATAATTTTGCCTAAGTGAAAAAGGATAAAAGTGTTTTTGACAGTTACTATAATGGCAACCCTACATTTTCTAGTCATTGAAATACCTATTTGCGGCCGGTTCGCCATTTTATCCTCTCGCTGTTTGGTACCAAAGTTGGGTACGTCAACTGTCAAATGATCTTGAGTTGTGGTTAAAATTTGTGAATTTTGGAGTTATTTGCTGTGTTATTGCGTTTAAACTCGACCCTATGGTGGAAATCATCAACAGCAAGATGCCCAATTGCAATATAATCGGATGTGGCATCAAAAGAAGCGGACATCACCCGAAAATAACATTGCACCAGTACGTACACAAATTTCAGTTGAAATATCTTTAGATTTAGACGATAAACAAAAGATTCTGCATTCGTTAAGAGCTTCAACAGTAAAGCATTCATAATTTCCCTTTTGCCATTATTTTCAACAGTTTTACTTCACGAAATCATTTTCTTGTTATTGAAGGGATAGAGTAGTGCATTTAGACATTTTATTTATCGATAATGCTATTTTATGTTTTTTTTTTATTGGTTTTATGTTTTACTTTCAAGGTTGCCTGCTAATAAACGAAAAAAGAAAAAAACAATTGGTGTGGAAAATTTAAAGATGTTAACATAAACTGTTCATATTTTTGTTCCTTTCACTTTGAAGAATCATAATATTTCAACCGGATACTCAATAAAGTAACATTATGTGACGATGCTTTACCTTCACGAACCTTATTGGTAAGTAACATGTTATAAATTTGTCCAACATGATTCTCTAGTGGCTGGTGTTGAAAATGATGGTGATGTCCGCATTTGCAATATTTGTTTAATGGAAACAAAGAGTGATGTAAAGAATGTGTTTGAGTGTGGTCTTAAGACTTAACACATATAATGCCGTACGAACAAATGACCATGCCTGGTCAGCCATATGTGGCTGACGAGGCATTATATGTGTTAAGATCAATTAAAAATTCTATTAATAAAATCAAGCAATAAAAATACATTATTTTTTTTTGCTTGTTTACAGCCTGCGATTTGAACAAATATGTCTGGCATTTTAAATGAGAATTATCAAAATCAGACAAACTCACAATGTAAAAGAGATATACATACATGAATTTCAGATATAAATATTATGGGAAGAAATCTATTGAAAGAATATCACATAGAAATTACCTGAACAAAATTGTATTGTTCAGAACTGAATGAGATTGATTTATTTAATATAATTTTATTATAATAAATTAGTGTTGACTTAATTAAAACACACAATCATTTGCGTGTTAGAAACTTAGTATCAAAAATATTAATTATGGTGGCTCCGCCAATTTTCAAAATTTCTTTATTTCTTTTTCACTGGTTATCCGTGAAATTCAAATTTGTATGTTGATCAAAATGAGATACACAAAGATAAAATAATAATAATATAAATTATAATATTTCATTTAAAAGTTACCATCTGCCATTGGCGGACCCACGTTTTAGAGGTATGAGGAACAGGGTATAAAATTAATTCATCCTCTATAGAAAAGGGAGGATCCTCCGACCAGACGGGTGTCGTGTCTGCCGGGCAACTGCCCGATAGTTTTTTTGAAGTGAAAACTTTAGGCGCGTTGAGCACTTTTTGGGTGAGCTAAAATCATGGAAGTCCCGTCATCTTCACCGGACGTTTTCCAAGAGCTATATGTATAAGTACTGTGTATATAAGTGTACTTTTTGGGTGAACAAAAAGCTTGAAACTCGCGTCATCGTCATCGCACGCTTCCCATGAGCTATATATATACTGTGTATATATTTACATAGATATATCGGCAACGAGATGAACTTGTTGCTTATAGTATACAATGGAGTGAAATCATTTACAGAAGACTAGGTCGATAAAAGCAGTAAGTATATATCTGTCCTCCATGTTTCAACCTATCACAATGGGAAACATCAAAATAAGTTCTACGGTTTAGCCGCGAAAGAATGACGAAGCAATTAAATTAAAAACAAACAAATGAAAGGCATATGTTAGAAAACTTGGAGTAGGTATTTTTACCCCTAAATATTGTACTGTGACATTATGAAAACATTCTCACAATCTTTTATCGATATTATAACATAGAAATATCGATAAGGGCTGCCCTAGTAGACGCCATTTTATCCTCTCAGTAAAGTGTAGGTATGGCACGTTTTTCTTGTAGGTATGCCAAGTCCATATGTTTTTTATGTCAATGATTTTAAGTGCCTATTTGAAATAAATGATTTGAATTTGACTTTAGCACAGACTAAAAACGCACAATGCACACAACGTATTCTATATAAATCGGAATACTGCTGAAGGATATTTTTTGACTATTTCTATTTTCCACAGGGTATTTATTTTTCTATCACTTTTACGGTTGTCCATTTCTATAGAAAACCACGTCCAGTATCAACAAAATGACAAAACAAACGCAAAAACTATTATCCTTTTGTACATATTCTTTCAATCAAACTGTAGTTTCCATTTTTTTTCTGTTGGTAGGTACATTTACATAGCGTTTGGATCCAGACTCCAATATTCTTTGAAATCCAATTTTCTATCGAACGAGTTGTTTCATAAAACCAATATGTTTTGTTGATCTAGAAAAGAATTCAGTAGACGTATACATAATAAGATAAGATTAAGATGAGACAAAGTGTTTGAGAGTTAATTATATAATTGCTCGAAAATACAATAAAAAATAAAGATTCAGAGATTGTAAAATTGTGCTTATAGGGTTAGTCATGCAAACTTTGTATAAAAGTAATACAATATTTATATTTTTACACAAAGGAGCATTATGCACCAACACCTAGTTTTATAATAATTTGATAAGTCAATTTTAAAAGTAATTCTTAGATCTTTGACAGTCGTTTCGGGTCGTCAGAAGCCTGAAAGTCTGACAACCAGTCTTACCAAGAGGTATCGTATTACCCAGTTACTGGGTTGTGGAGGTCAGATAGACAGTCGCTCCATGTAAAATACTGGTATTCAGCTGCATCCGGTAAGACTGGGAGCCAACCCCCACATTGTTGGGAAAAGGCTAGCCAGATTGATTGTTAAGTCTTGTAACACTATTATAATAATACAAATGCTATATAAACAGAATATTAGGACAGGACATACAAAAAATCGTTTGATCCAATCAAAATAATACATCAAATAATGTCCAAACTTATCATATTATTATATTACGTTTGAATTCTCTTATTATTCATAGAGCATACACTGGACCCTCGTCAAGTAACCGTATAAATATGGGACATATGTAAGGTTTTCATACGAATACAAATATTGGCGTAGGATCTGCATTGAAAACAGGAATTTCATTTTCACCTGTATGGTGATATGCGAGCGAAATTGTTGGGCAGCTTCAAAACAATGTGTATGCTCCTGAAAATATACATTGTGAATAAAGAGTTTGTCTGGTGTGTAAATCTTCATTTAAATAGCTCTAACATTTGACAGCGTAGTAAGATAATATTAAATTGGTGTAAAGAGAATATAAAGTTTATAAAAAAAAAATGGGTTGCACTCCGGGAGTGCTGGCAGAAGTGAAAACTTGAATATTAACGTTGTGCATTTTTGATATTTTGGAATGGTTAGGGAATAATTTTGGTCTACTGTCCGTCTTACGAATTTTCGATCAGGTCACGTGTCCTGACGCGAGTTTTAGATTTTTTACCCATCACCAAAAAGTGCACAACGCCGCTAAAGAAGTTTTCACTTCAAAAATGCGAAGGAAGTTAGAAAACTTTTCTTTTCATAATTTCGTGTTGTTGATAAGTGAATTACCAAAAACAATATTAATTAAAATAACAATGTTCTCTATGTATTAATGCTCATTCTAAAGAATAAAGGGTTTACTTATAAACTTTGCTTAAAGTTTAGGAATGATTAACGTCTGCGTAAGAGTCCATAATACTTGTGCTCAAATTCACTCTTTATCTCGCTCGCACGATACTGCTTGCGGACTGAATGAGAGCGGGCCTGAGCGGCGGAGAGAAGGCTTCAAGGCGTCAATAGTTTAGGTAATTTATTCTAATAAAAATATAAAAACGTAATATCTGCTTTAAAGTTAGTTCAATTATTATGCAAAGTTTTATGATCTAATTTGAAGTATTTTTTTAATACCAGCCGTTTAATATTCGGTTTGGAAGTAACTTAGGATTTTGTTCAAACGATTTTTATGAAATCTTGTTTTTTTAAATACTCAACTTTACCATGTATTTATTTCAAAATTAATTGAGTCTATAATAAATACCTCAAATTGCTTAGCATAATCGAAAATACTGCAGCATTAATTTTGAAATAAATAATACATGTTAACCATACATTTTTTCAGTTCAATTCTCAGTTTTGACAAATACACTGTCATCCTATGTATGTTACGTATGCTAAGTTGTCATAAAATAAAGACGATTTGTATAGTTTTGACGCAAATAAGAAACAATTCGTTACTTCGATTATCATATCAATTTATCATAGACTTCACTCACCTATTCTGTGTTAACTCCCTTATATAAGTATAAAGTAGTACGCACAAGAAAAAATAACGGTGGCCTTATAAGAAAAAAATAGGCTTTGAGTAAACAAGAGGGCTAGGAATTTCCATACTGGTGTAACGGACGAAAACATGGAATATTTTAGGTTCTCATCTCTTTCTAGATACCTACTTAAGGATATGGAATATGGGATAGTTTGATTGGCAGTGAAGTTGATCAGATGGAATCTACATTATGTGTCGGTACTTACATATTGTGTGACTATATTACCTACAAATACACACTAACTATTACAGATAGCTCGCACTCATTCGGGTTTTTCTTGTTATAGGGAAATATTATTTTGTTGACTACTATCTACATAATTCAGTGTTCTTCAGAGTAACCTCATTTATTATTTTCCTATCTAATCTACCTACTAACATACATAGTGAACTTTTTGAAGTGTCTGTGCTTTACAACAATTCAGTTTACACAAAAAAATGTAGTAAAAAATTGGCTTTTAATTTTGTCCTCACTTTGAATAATAAATTATGTCATATAAAAAGTATATTATATTAAAATATGAGAAATTGAGTTTGATTTATCTAAAAATTATGTTTATATTCACTCAAAATAATAAAACCGGCTTTTCAATTATGTTTTCAGTGGCAATGGATCCCGCAGACATTTCTAATTTCCCTAGAGTACCAACGTAAAACCGAGTACATAGTAATATATTGTAGTATGTAGATTGTTTACTACAATTTGTTGTTATTAGGCTGTCTTTGAAAATTTATCTTGAGTTCTTTTTGAGCTAAAAGTCTAGCTGTTTAGGGAAATGAGGGCAAATATACGATTGAATATTCAGTCATTTTACTGAGTAAAATTACCCGTACAGCATTTCCATAAAAGCTGAGAAGAATCTGCCGTTTTGATAAAGTAGGTACCTCGTTTTTTAAGTCTATCACCGTGCCTCGGAAAGCACCTTAAGCCGTTGGTCCCGGCTGTCATTCTTGGATCTTTGACAGTCGTTACGGGTCGTCAGAAGCCCGAAAGTCTGACAAACAGTCTTACCAAGGGGATTATACATCATGCTGGTGTGATTTTTTAAATCTGGGGACAGTAAAGACACCAACAATTATAGATCCGTGCTGCCGGTATTCAGCAAGGTGTTCGAAAAGGTAATGCTCAATCAAATGCTTAATCATTTTAACACCAACCAAATCTTACACGAACAACAATATGGGTTCACCAAAGGACGTTGTACGACTGACGCCGGTGTCGCCTTATTAAAACACATATTTACAGCATGGGAGGCGGCCCAAGATGCCATAGGAATCTTTTGTGACCTTTCCAAGGCATTTGACTGCGTAAATCACGAAACCTTGCTCTTGAAACTTGAGCATTACGGACTAGGTAAGCTTGCGCTCAGTTTGGTAAACTCTTATTTAGATGATAGACAACAGCAAGTTCAAATTAACGGTGTCAATTCACTCGGTCTAAAAGTAAAAATGGGTGTTCCACAAGGCTCAATATTGGGTCCTTTCCTCTTTTTAGTTTATATTAATGATCTACCCCATTTATTAAAAAACAAACCACAAATGGTGTTATTTGCTGACGATACTTTTCTATTTTTTAAGATAAATAGACGTGAATCAAATATTGACGACGTAAATAACGCCCTACTGCAGGTCCAAAATTGGTTCACTGCTAACAATTTAGTATTAAATGGGAAAAAAACTAAATGCATAAGATTTGCTTTGCCGAATGTTAAAAGTAGTGTTTGTGAAATAGTATTGAATATGGAGAAACTAGAATTCGTCGATAAAACTGTTTTCTTGGGGATCACGCTCGACTCAAGGCTGCAATGGGGTCCTCATTTAACATCTCTTGCAGGACGGCTAAGTTCAGCAGCATATGCTGTGAGAAAAATCCGTCAATTTACTGATGTAGATACCGCGAGGCTAGTCTATTTCAGTTACTTTCATAGTATCATGTCTTACGGTATTTTACTATGGGGACGGGCTGCAGATATCGAATCGATTTTTATTCTGCAGAAAAGAGCCATCAGAGCAATATATGGCCTCCGCAGACGCGATTCCCTGAGGGAACTATTTAAAGATATTAGCATTATGACGGTACCTTGTCAATATATCTATGAGAACATCATGTACGTAAGGAAAAATCTAAGTATTTTCAGTAAAATAGGTGATAGACACAATTATGGGACTAGAAATAGGGACCAATTAGTTCAACCGGGTTTCAGACTGGCTAAAGTAGACTCATCTTTCATGGGGTACTGTGTAAAATGTTACAATAAAATACCTCCCCACATACTGCAATTGAATGAAACGAAATTTAAATCTTGCATAAAACGCACACTATGCTGCCAAGCATATTATAAGTTGGGGGATTACATCGCTGACAAAAATGCTTGGCTCAACGCTGGTCCAGCTCCACAAGGGCGCATAAACTAATTGATTAGCATTGGAAAATATTGTTGGAGCTGCTGAAGATTGCAAAAACTATCTTTGAATTGTATAACTTCAATCTCTTTTTTTTATTGTATAATTGCATAGCACATGTGTGAGCACTGTGACCATGTACCTTCTATAAAGCTACCATTTACTGGGTACGTCTTTCATTGACTTGATATGCCCTGGCGGCTAAGAGTATGTCATGCTCACTCAAATGTCTCGCTGGTGGTGGCGTGTGTGTTGGATCGTTGAGTTCCCTTCAAAATGGTTGAGCTAAACGGTGCTGATCCATACGTCATGTTCGTGAACGGGCGCCATCAGTAGGGACTGGTCATCTCTTAGCTGCCATGGCTTATTTTATATTATATATATTCCAAAATTTTTAGAAATACCTGCAAGATAGCTAAAGCCCTGTACATTAGCAATAAGATCAAATCAGCAGAAAATAAAATAAAAACAGTTTGGAAAGTTATAAATAATGAAACTAGTAGGGAAAAAAAATGAAACACTGATTACACATTGGAGACTTCACGTGGTGCAATAAGCTCTAACTTAGAAGTAGCTCAAGAATTTGTACATTTCTTTACTAATATACCATCTAAAACGACGGAAGCTTTAAATTGTTCACCCTATGTCTCAATTGATTTATTAAGAGCGAATGTCCCAGGCTGTCCGGTTGAATTTCAATTTAAACATATAAACCCTATGATAGTTATTAAAGCCTTTCGGCAAATTAAAATCAAACTGACCGAGGATCTATGGGGACTATCTATCAAAGTTTGTACATCCATAATCGAGACTATAGCACCATACTTAGCTTTAATATTTAATTTGTGTGTGGATCAAGGAGTCTTCCCGGATTTAATGAAATACAGTAAGGTTATACCACTTTTTAAATCTGGGGACAGTAAAGACACCAACAATTATAGACCAGTATCCGTGCTGCCGGTATTCAGCAAAGTGTTCGAAAAGGTAATGCTAAACCAAATGCTTAATCATTTTAACACCAACCAAATCTTACACGATCAGCAATATGGTTTCACCAAAGGTCGTTGTACAACTGACGCCGGTGTCACCTTATTAAAACACATATTTACAGCGTGGGAGGAGGCTCAAGATGCCATAGGAATCTTTTGTGACCTCTCCAAGGCATTTGACTGCGTAAATCATGAAACCTTACTCTTGAAACTTGAGCATTACGGACTAGGTAAACTTGCGCTCTGTTTAGTAAAATCTTATTTAAATGATAGACAACAGCAAGTTCAAATTAATGGTGTAAATTCACTCGGTCTAAAAGTAAAAATGGGTGTTCCTCAAGGCTCGATATTGGGTCCTTTCCTCTTTTTAGTATATATTAATGATCTTCCCCATTTATTAAAAAACCAACCACAAATGGTGTTATTTGCTGACGATACTTCCCTAATTTTTAAGATAAATAGACGTGCATCAAATCTTGACGATGTCAATAACGCCCTACTGCAGGTCCAAAATTGGTTTACTGCTAATAATTTAGTATTCAATGGGAAAAAAACTAAATGCATAAGATTTGCTTTACCGAATGTTAAAAGTAGTGATTGTGATATAGTATTGAATAAGGAGAAGCTAGAATTTGTAGATAAAACTGTTTTCCTGGGGATCACGCTCGATTCAAGGCTGCAATGGGGTCCTCATTTAACATCTCTCGCAGGACGGCTAAGCTCAGCAGCATATGCTGTAAGAAAAATCTGTCAATTTACTGATATAGATACCGCAAGGCTAGTCTATTTCAGTTACTTTCATAGTATCATGTCCTACGGTATTTTACTATGGGGACGGGCTGCAGATATCGACTCTATTTTTATTCTGCAGAAAAGAGCCATTAGATCAATTTATTGCCTCCGTAGGCGCGATTCTCTAAGGGAACTGTTTAAAAATATTAACATCATGACGGTACCTTGTCAATATATTTATGAAAATATCATGTACGTTAGGAAAAATCTTAATCTTTTCAGTAAAAGAGGTGAAAGACACAATTATTTTACTAGAAATAGGGACCAATTAGTTCAACCAGGTTTCAGACTGGCTAAAGTAGACTCATCTTTCATGGGGTACTGTTTAAAATGCTACAATAAAATACCTTCCCATATACTACAACTAAATGAAACGAAATTTAAATCTTGTATAAAACGCACACTATGCTGCCAAGCATATTATAAGCTTGGGGATTATATCGCTGACAAAAATGCTTGGCTTAACGCTGGTCCAGCTCCACAAGGCCGCATAAACTAATTGATTAGCATTCAAAAATATTGTTGGAATTGCTGAAGATTGCAAAAACTATCTTTGAATTGTATAACTTCAATCTCTTTTTTTTATTGTATAATTGCATAGCACATGTGTGAGCACTGTGACCATGTACCTTCTATAAAGCTACCATTTACTGGGTACGTCTTTCATTGACTTGATATGCCCTGGCGGCTAAGAGTATGTCATGCTCACTCAAATGTCTCGCTGGTGGTGGCGTGTGTGTTGGATCGTTGAGTTCCCTTCAAAATGGTTGAGCTAAACGGTGCTGATCGGAGTGACGTCATGTTCGTGAACGGGCGCCATCAGTAGGGACTGATCATCTCTTATCTGCCACGGCTTATTTTAATTTTTGAATTGTTTTTTTATTTTTTTTATTACGGACGCTTTTTACGTACACGTCTTTCTACATTGTTCTCACATGTATAATTTCAACATGAATGATGTAAACAATATTTTGTAAGAATATATTTTTTTTAAGAGTGTCCGTGGAGTTTCTTGCCCGTTCTTCTCCATAGGAACCTACGCTTTGGAATGGGCAACTACACTCGAGAGCAATGAATCCGGGTCACTTAAAGAATCCTAAAAATCTCGGAAACTAAAAATGCTAGGTTAATGCAATAAATTGTATTTAATAGACAATGTAATACTCCTTAAATGAAGGTATTAAAACTTCTTAGTTATTGTAAAGTTATATCATAAAAAAAACAAATTTGAAAAAGGGCCACTTTCGAAGATGGAACTACGAAATTACAGCATTTGGTTTTGCTTTTGTTTGTAATCTGTCATTTATGTGGGTACATAAACCATGTTGATAGTGCTCTATATTCATTATTCAAGCTGAAATTATGTCGCTTACGCCTGAAGAATGCACCAGAATACTTACAATGCTGGAAACCGGCCGGAGTCAGCGCAATACAGCCAGGACTGTCGGTGTGTCGCTGTCAACAGTACAAAGAGTTCTCCGACGTTACGAAGAAACTGGTTCTAACCTACGCAGACCAGGAACGGGCAGAACCAGGTGTACCACAGCACGAGAAGACCGATACTTGGTGAACACCATGCTTCGAAATCGCTTTCTTACAGGAACTGAACTCACAAATCAGTTTCGACGCCTCGGAGGAAGTAACCCAAGTGCATGGACAGTAAGACGTCGGCTTGCTGAATCTAACTTAAAACCCCTTAGACCTGCAAACGGCCCTAAACTGGAGCGTGGGCATCGTATTTCAAGACTAAGATATGCCCAGAGCCACGTAAATTGGAGTATTGAAGATTGGTCAAAAGTTATGTTCTCCGACGAATCAAAATGTATGCTCTACAAGCACGATGGAAGACAGAGTGTATCGAAGACCAAGGGAAAGATTCAAGCAAGCATGCATCGAAGAAAAAGTAGCCTACGGTGGTGGGTCTGTACTTGTGTGGGCCGGAATTTCTTCTGAAAGTCGCACAGAGCTGGTGATCATAGAAAACGGCTCTTTAACTAGCGAAAGATATGTGGAAGAAATCCTCAATGATCACGTTGGTCCATTTATGGTCAATTTAGGTGAGGATGCTATATTTATGCATGACAATGCCCGACCTCATACAGGTAGGATTGTGAATGACTACCTTCAAGAGATGAACATTACTCGTATGGAGTGGCCAGCGCGCAGCCCGGATATCAACCCGATCGAGCATGCTTGGGACGAGCTAGGCAGATGCGTAAAACAACGAAACCCTCCCCCAATCACGCTTGGTGAGCTCAAAATTGCTCTCACAGAGGAATGGGAGAATATTCCCCAAAATCGTATAAGGAACTTGGTGTACAGCATGCCAAACCGCGTAAACGCAGTAATGGAAGCACGAGGAGGCAATACGAAGTATTAAAATTCAAGAAAATCGTAATAAAGTTCAAAAATTTCATGTTTCCTATTTTTGTTTTAAGGAGAGATCAGCAGTTTTTTTCTTTATGTAATTTTGTGTTAATAAAATGTATGGTGACTCATATTTTTTTTACTTTCATTTAAGGAGTATTACATTGTTTATTAAATACAATTTATTGCATTAACCTATCATTTTTAGTTTCCGAGATTTTTAACATTCTTTAAGTGACCCGGATTCATTGCTCTCGAGTGTAGCTTCACATTTCTGACTGACTAACTCCTTGACAATTCAAAAGTGCCTGTAAATGGTTTAATTGAAATAAATGCTTTGAGTTTTTTGAGTCTTTTTTTTTTTTTTTTTTTTTGTTTTTATATTTTTATTATGGTTGCTTTTAACGTGCACGATTTACTACATTGTTCTCACATGTATAATTTCAACATGAATGATGTAACCAATGTTTTGTAACAATATTCTAATTTAAAAGAGTGTCCATGGAGTTTCTTGCCCGTTCTTCTCCATAGGAACCTACTACGCTTTGGAATGGGCAACTAGCTTCATCTTTCTGACTGACCGACCTTGACAATTCAAAAGCACCTGTAATTGGTTTATTTGGAATAAATGATTTGAGTTTGAGTTTGAGTTTGGAAACTGGCGTTCCACAAGGCGGTATAATTTCTCATAATATAACATCACGCCTTGTTTCCCCGAAGGGTTGGGCAGAGGTGTACCTGTAATAGGTACACCCACATTTCGCCAGTATTATTTCTCCTCTTTGTTTTTTAAATTTATCAATCTTTAAACTTCCGAGCGTCAGTGTATGTACTCTGTATGACTTGCAGTTTTACTGTCAAGGGGGAGTTCAAGAAATTTCTGACGCTATCGACAAATTAAACAGAGATAGCCAAAAAAACCTGGTTTGATAGATTTGGCGTAGCAGTAAACCCAAATAAGTGTCAGGCGATCATCATCGGAAGTTCTCGGAGTATAAGTAAGGTGGATGGTACAACCTTGCCACCAGTTCTCTTCAATGGTACGGTCGTCCCATTTAGGATGTGAAGGACCTTGGCTTGAACATTGATAGTACTCTAAACTGGCGAACTGAAGTCGCGAGAGTCTGCAAGAAGGTAGGTAACTGGAACGCTGCGGGCTCTGTACCGACGGAAAAATTTACTACCAACAAGTATGAAGACAATGCTTGTGCAGTCCTTAATTTTCCCTATCATCGATTATGGTGATGTGTGCTACTATGACCTGAATGTTGATCTCCTCGACAAACTTGACCGTCTTCTCAATAACTGCATTAGATTCTTTTTCAATCTGCGTAAATATTATCATGTTTCTGTGCATCGGTCGCTTCTAAAGTGGTTGCCCATACACCAGCGCAGAGAGCAAAGGGCCACCTTGTTTTCATTTCTTGACTCTCCCACTTCCCCTAGTTATCTAACCCCCCACTTTCAGTATATTTGTGACAACCACAGTAAAAATCTACGGTCATCAAATAATCTCGTCCTTCAATGTCCCGCTCACCGCACTGACTTCATTCATTCTTCCTTCTTCGTTCAGTCTATCTCTCTGTGGAATGCGCTCCCCCAGGAGATCAGGATGACAACCAATCGATTATCCTTTTAAGGTTAAAGGTCGCGAGCACATCCGTAAGAAGCTGGCAGTATCGTCACAATGTTAATGTTTTCCCATTGTTTGTTTTATTTGTTTTAGTATATTCGTGTATTTATGTATATTTATTTGTGCTTATGTTTATATATACTTTGGTATATACAATACGACCTAATAAAGGTCGCAGGAAGCCGCTGGATGCAGGTCGGTTCCAACCGGCCAATTTGGAAATCATTCGGGGAGGCCTATGTTCAGCAGTGGACGTCATATGGCTGCAATGATGATGATATATTATATTTATAGTTTGTCATAGGTATAAGTGTAGGTATCTTTATAACTAAGTACTTTAAAAAACATTCCTCAATTTCTCGTAATTGCACCTACCACTGTTTATCTCTGCATTGCCCAAAGGTTGACTGGTAGAAAATGCAATGGTGACTATGGCATTAAGTCCACATTTCAGTTGGTTCTCTTTTGTTGGGAAAAGGCTAGGCAGATTGATTTGACATATAAAACTTTCTAAATAAATCCGCCAAATATGTTGAGTGTGAGTCTGGTTTTATTTTTTGTTATTTCTACTACTTTCAGTTTAGATGATTTTTAACTTATTAATTTGTGTTTTTTTTCATGATATATTATTTTTCCCTTACATCCGCTTTATCGTCTCCCTATAAACTTAAGCGTATACGCAAAATTCCGAGTGACTTAACAAATCACGCTACATAGAACGTGCTGTCGTAAAAGATATGAATTTACACACACTGCAAAACTACACATACCTACAATGTTCTTATAACTTCATGCATAAAGATGTCTTAAAGTATTCGTGTTTCCTGAGTCAAAATAAGCTATTCCGTTTATTTTCCTAGACTGTGTAAGGTTACTCTTAAGAAGACAAATATATATTTTTTACAGAAGGTCTGTTCTGTAAATTACAGCACAAAATAGTAGCAGAACTTCTTGAAATAAGAGCCCCATGATTGTAGGTACTGGTTAATCTTTTCGGAATCCATGGCTGGCATGACTTATGCTATATCCAATAAGAGAGCAATGGAAAAATATACATACAAAACAGATTCATTCGAGTATTGCAGATTTTGATATCAAAACACCTATATCTATTTTTTTAAATAAAATCTCTCCATGTCATGATGAGATTTTATTGAAAAAAATATTGTATTTACTGTATATAGGTAGAGAGCACTAACAGAGAACTACCTAAAAGCCAATAGTTAAATCTATGATGAAGCTTGAGGTACAATTAAGCTAACATCTTCAAACTGTTTCTAAATATTTTTTTTATAACAGTTTAAACCGCATTTTCTGGTACATTTTTTCTTTTGGCAAGTAAATTCTGTATTCAGCTTATCTCAAAGTTAATACAAATATGAAAGCCGTGAATATTTCGTGACAAAACAAGATATTTTCTGCTGAAGTCGACTCGGCGTTAAATGAAGCGTGGGATGTATTCACAGGCTACTTAGGTACCGTGGACTTGTCGACGAAATGTACTGAGTGCTTACGTAACTCTCACGATTCAAGCTCACTTAGGACTTAGTAGAGTAAAATGTCGCGTAATTGATAAGGCAATGGAATGTGGTAAAAGACAATAAGTCCCTTAAATTGCTACCAATAAAATACCCGGATTGTATGGTAACTAGAACTTCAATCGAAAGAAAAGTGTATGTTTGTTTAGAAGTAGCGTCCATTTCTAATTGGATGAAATTCCATCAAGATTATTTCACCATTACTCTTGGACATTTATTGATATACTCACTCTTACGTAGAATGAACTTCGAACCAAGCACTTCAAAAGCAGACTTACTCACTAACGTAATCAGTAACCTCATCACAAAAACAAACAAAAGCTCTAACAGACACCCCTTATTTATGAACGAGCGAGTTTGAGCCAACCCTAATATATCCAACGAGCGGTCGGCCGAGATAGGCCCAAAGAATTAGCCCAGCGATCATAAGTACGGACAAAAAACAAGCCTAAACTTGCCCATTTAAAGCGGTACAAAGCCAAAGAAACGGCGCAACAAGAACGCAAAACGTCAAAATAGCCCATTCAACTTTCCGACCATTTAATATTAGCCCAGTTTGGGTAGGGTTGGGGTGGCAACATTTCAATGGTGATAGATTATGTTTTTAGTCGTTTATCGAGTGTGAGGGATGCTAGAGAACGGATAACAACATCTTAATACAGGATGTGGCGCGGAAACTTGCTGATTTGTATTTCGCGCGGAAAGCGTCGAGGTGGGGTCGGGAAAGGGCGGGAAGCGTCTCATTCGAAATACGAAATCATGAAGTTTTGTTACCCACGTAGTCAGTTCACGCCATGAGTTAGACCAAGGTGCAGCGTGCGTTTGCCGTATAGGGTTAGTTTTTAAATGGCTGCCAGAGCGCCTCACCTCTTTGAGAGGCGACCTTCTTTGGGCAGCCGATTTTGAGCCCGATTTGGCTTCTTGTGACTTTTTATGGGATTATTTGAAATCAATTGTGTATAATGACGGTCCATGGAGCCTACCTCACCTGAAAAACAATGTACGCCAAGCCATTACAAGAGTTGAACGAAACTTCGAAATCGTGTAACTCAATGCTTTGATAATAAGGCTGACATCATCTTCAAACATATTTAATTTTAAAAAATTGATGATGTATTTTACAATAAAAATTAAATTACAGTGCACAATTAAATTACTCTACTACTTTTAGGGTTCCGTACCTTAAAAGGAAAAAACGGAACCCATATAGGATCACTCGTGTGTCTGTCTGTCTCCCCGTCTGTCACAGCCAATTTTCTCCGAATTTAGTGGACCGATTAAGTTAAAATTTGGTACATTATGTATTTCTGTGATCCAAATACAGACGTGTAACGTAAATAAATGAATTTTAATATGGGGGTAAAAAAGTTTTGTAAACTGTACCATGTGAACTGTACTAAATGAAAGGACTTATTGCGAGGATCTCAATTTTTTTTTATAATTAAAAAAAAAAACTTTTAAATATATTTAAAAAAATGGATGAAAATTGATCATTCCTCGCCCTTGTCTCCGAAACTAATGAGCCTGGAACTTAATAAGAGAGAATAATTCATTGCTTATAGATTACAGGAACATTTATAAGAAGTCTATGGTCTTAAAATAACATGGTAAATCACTCAATATTGTGCGTGCAAACTTACATTTGCATCTGGAATGTATGGGGGAACACGTTTTTCAACTACAATATTAAGTTTGTTTTTGGGATATTTTCATCCCAACTACGGAACCCTTCATTGTGCGTGGTCTGACACGCACTTAGCCAGTTTTTTTTTTAAGCTTTCAATTCACAAGCTTCCGCGCCGCGTCCTGTATATACGTATTGCTGATTCTAATGATTATAGTTCTGTAAATGCATACTTATTACGGTCGCGAATTATATTATAAGCAACATAAAATTTTACACTGACCTACAAATTACAAAAAACGTAAGCAAAATTGAATTTTACGGACTACCTTAGCGCATCCCCCTTAACAAATCGAAATCCCTCGTTGCCTCTAAAACAATCCCAAATCGTTGGTCATATCTGCCATACTGCACCAATTTATTTCCTACCCTAACTGGTTATACTATAAGATCGCGGTCCCAACCTGATGGCTATGATTATTAAAACAAAGACGGAAAAAGCTAAATAATTATAATCTCCCCTCTAGTCATTAGTCTAAAAATACAAACAACCAACATCCTCATTTAACCCTTAAACGGCAATTAATGAACTAATTACCCCCACATTTTCAACACCCCATAGCATAAACGCCATTACAAAGAATGCCACGTTCAGCCATCTCATCCCATGCATGTAGCGGCCGACCAATCAGTAGGCTTGAATACGTGAATTATTATAAGGCGTTAACCGCTAAATCGATGACCTACATGGGCGGTGTTCGCTGTGGTAGCGTTTACCGGGTGTGGATGTAAATGTAAGTACCTGCTAGGCGAATGAATCCTTGATGATGACTAATCTCTGTGATTGGTCTTGTTACTATTTAATTTTAAACTTTTGTTGACTATAGGGAAATAATCGATTCAGATTCTTCGCCTATTAAGAAGATATCCTTTCAAAATCCTCGAAACAAATTGATTTTTTTTTAGGATCATTTGCTTTTAAGACATTTTGATACGGAGGGATTGTGTGTTTTTTTTTTTAAAGGCATATATTATATCCCACAGTGGCCATCTATCCGCTAAAACACGATGATGATGATGATGTTAGGTTTCTTTTTCATGAAAACCGGTGACCTGTAATTTTTTTGTGATTTTTGTAAATTGCCAGTTGTTTTCTACCGCTGTCTGTGTGACCTGTTCCCATAGTTCATACATAGCAAAACGCGCCCCATGTGCGTACGGCGTTTTATGATAAATCGCCCCAAGTTTCGTGTTCTGATCTAACGTTAACTGTACACATAGTATGTAAGTCTGCCCGCGAGTGTATGTGTAAGTCACCGTATCAGCGGTTTGTGGTTTACAACTTTACTTTGTATTGTAGCTAATAAGATGGATTATTAACTTGTTGTTTGATGGAATCATCGGTTTGTAGAATTGTATTATGTAAAGTCAGGAAAATTATGTTGTTGGTTATTTACATTAACCAACAACACAACAACACATAACAAACCCAACATGTTCAAATATGAACAACAGTGATTTAGTTTAAAATAAACTTTAATTATGATATTTACAGTAATCAGGAGGTGTGCTGGGTTAGAGCGATTCAGACGGAATGGCTTACGAACTTTTGGTACATATTTTATTTAAAAAAAAGGTTAATCTAAAATAACAATAGGAATTTCTAGAATGAACAATCAGGCCACTTTAGATTGTAGCGGTTGCACCGCCACATACAATCTAAGCATCAAAGACATGACGTCACACAAATCCTGCATCGCGCAATTAAAGTTTACCGCGCGAACGACATATAAGACTATCCGACATCAACAGTTGGGCAGTTGCCCGTCAGACACAACACCCGTCTGGTTAGAGAATTCTCCCTTTTCTATGGAGGATGAGTGAACTTTACACCCTGTTCCTCATACCCCTTAAAAGATAAACGTTAACTTAAGTGTTAGGAAAATGTGTGTCGAAATAAAAATAAAAACAAAAAAAATTTATAAAAAGTAACTGCAATCCGTGACATGGCTATTAACTAAATAATTAATACAAGAGGTTAAAAACAGCATAGGGTGTGTGTCAAGTGATTCACTACTATGGGAACTAATTGCATTTGTTGGTGTAACACACAACATTACATTTACACATAACATTATTTTCCGTTTAAACGATTGGTCGAAACTACTTGATGCCTGAAATCAATTCGTCGGCTACGAAGTTCAGTCCTACTTGTCTGTGTAGCGATTCGTAGCTACATAGATCACACTAGTTTAGAAGTTTAGTAGTCATACACACAGTCAATCAATCTGTCTAGCCTTTTCAACAGACTTCAAAAAGGATGAGGTTCGTTTGTCACGCGATTACTCCGCCATATGTGAATAGATTTTGATGAATCTTTTTGTTTTTGGTACGGCATAGTTCAGAAATGGTCCCATATAAGTTTGGTCTAGATCTGATGAGGGGTTTTTGAGTTAGCTTCAATAATACGTATTTCTCCCACCTAGTATACTAGGTGTGTGGATGATGCTCTAATAGTTCCTGTCACTGTAATTTACATAGCAGGTAGTGGTATTCAAATTTTGTGGGGGTTTTGTGTAGGTACCACAACTAAAAAGTGTTTTTTTTTTACTTCCACAAAAAAAAACACTACAAGTGAAAAATAACTTTGATTTCGGAAGTCGGTGTCTTTGGTTTTGTATTTTTGTTTTTTTGCCACCGACTTCCGAAATCAAAGTTATTTTTCACTTTGTAGTGTTTTTTTTTCTGGAAGTCGGTTTTCGTTTTGTAAAAAAAGTTTTTTCCCAACTATGTTTGGGTCGGCTTCTGGATGCAGCTTGGTACCAGTATTTTACATGAAGCGACTGATCTGACCTCCACAACCCTGTTACTTTACTTACCTACAATTTTTCTGTTATAGTATCAAAATATCAATAACAAAAGTTTTGAAGACAATCTGCATATTCTCATCCATTACCTAATTATTTAACTTGCAGATTGGATGTTATACTAGCAGTTTGAAATGAAACAAGGGTACGAACTGATTTTAATTCAACATTACAAATTCAGGATAATGGCATTTACCTTCGAACAGATCCTGATAATGGCAGCAGAGATTGATTGAACAGATCAGTTGGATGTATTGATCGATTTGTACAAGTTATTTATATAGTAGTAGTTGTTGTGTAATTTATTAAGTAGCCAATAAAGTCTTTCAAGTCTGGCGATGGAAAAGTATAAGAAAAAATTATAGATAGAAAGATGGAATACTTTTTACTGTGTAAACCATATACATTACAAATTTAAGAGTGTGTGTGTGTATGGTGTGTGTGGCTAATTTTAGGAGTATTTATGTACCTACCTAAGTACATTAAGTACCTACTTACCTACAAATGCATGTGTCAGTATATGGTCATAGCTCCCTTCTGAAAATTTTCATTCTGATAGATTCTATTTAAATACTCCCTGTGCGGCTTACCTTAAAACTGAAATGAGCCATGAAAATACAAAAACAATAACAGCTGACAGTCGCCATTTTGTGGCACAATAAACAATTTGAGCAGCTGCGGTCGTTAGCAACCCTTTCAAGGTGTCGTAAAAATTGATTAGCTCGTTCTAAATTCCTTCCGAGTGCAATGAAAATTAACATTTATTTACATTTTCATATGTGTCCCGGTGGTATAAATCATTAATGGGGGTAGAATTTCAGCCTTCAGTGGCATATGGTAGCAAATTTGATTACAGTATTCTAATTTTTTTTTTCAAAAACATCTTTAAGCTACTTCTTTCAAAATTAAAAATGTTTTTAAAAGCAACGAGGGGATTCCAAAAAGATAATTAATAGGTACCTACATACCAGAAGCTAACTGAAATAAAGAATAATCATCAATCCGTCTTCTGAGCAAATTGACTGTAGCAGGCATGTTGTAGCAAACAGTGCTAATTTTAACCGAATCAAATAATCACGGGACTTCGTAGGAACAACTACATGTACGAGTAGGTATACAACAGCGGCATTCTATTGGTGACATTATTCTGCTATAACCGACTCTTCTATTCATATTATAAAGTTGCTTTTCGAGTCTGTTTGTGTGATCGTGTTGTTTTTCTAAACTACGCAACTGATTTCGATACGGTTCACCATCATTTAGAGAATTTATTCCGGAACGTGTTTGTGTATATAAACTTACATATAATAAAGAAATCTCAATGCTTTATCAAGCTGCAAAAACCTGATACATTTTTCACCAAAAATTCAACGTCAGACCAACTCTTCCCATCACACATCAACATATTCAAATACGCCCAAAATCAGATAAAACAGCCCTAAAATCCCTTTACGTCGTTCAATTTCAGCGCAGCCCTAACCGGGAGCCAGGCTCGGCGTACTAACTAAACTCATTTGTTTCCGATATCGTCGATACAGGAGGAGACTACGTACATTTTCTTCACTTCATTCCCGTCACGGGAAATGGTTTTCGTTCGATACGGTACGTCAAAGATTAAGGTGTGAAAGATCAGTTTTTTTGCCAACAAAAAGTAATGGTTTTTTATTCTACGAACATTCAGTTTCACATCGACGTATTGTCAGTCTTACTCAGTTTGAAACACTATAAGAACTTTCCTTACCTTTTAAAAACCGATATTTTGCTCTCCTAAGTAGGCTTAAAACCTTTCAATTTAATATGATGTCGAATAATAAAAGCTTTCGTTAGAAGACTCACTTGCGATGAACGAGTCTTATTTTGATAACCTTTCAATTTTCACTGTTATCCAATTCGGAGCTTTGATTATTCGGAGCACTCAGACATTTGAAAAACTCACATTTTGCATTAAGCTGTAACATGAACCGCCAGTCAAATGTATTTGTGAAAATAAATAATATTGAACACAAAAGAAACTTGTTTATTTAGAAAATTGACACGCAACATCGTGTCTGTCAACATAATCTTTGGGTAGGCGCTTGGTATTACCGAATTGTCGCCGTGTGAAGTTATGGAGACGTAATGGGAAACGCGGGAAGGAATATAACCACTGATGATAACTGGGTTTTTGTGTTTATGGGGAGAGCAGAGGCGGTGGTATATGCTGTTAACTCCGGAAGAAACAGGAACAATAAAAGTCTAAATAATTGTGACCCCGTAAATTTGACTGTTACTACTTATGTCACGGTGATAATATAAGTCAGTTAGCGAAATTTGAAGTTAGAGAACAGCTGTCCAGAATTATATGAACAGATAACCAAATAAATTATCTTTAGTAGCGAGCCACCCCAATTCAGACAACTGCGTTATGCATTTTGATACTCTCGACACGCCTATCTTTGATCACAGTCACTTCAAGCAAACGCATGACAGACAATAGCCATGAAGATTATTAAGGTGACCATCGATTTGAACCATTCCATATTGAAAGCCTCTTTGGTCGATCGATAAACGCAATTCGGGCTGCTATGGGTCGATCTGAACGACCCATGCCATCAATCGACGACTATCGACCGCCATGCACACACTTAGGACGGCACCTTTGCATTTTCGGTGTTCTTAGATCAACGCGTAAGCAGAAATCATTTAGGTGTCTACGCAAAGAGTTCCAAATTAACACACAACTATCCTATTTCTGTAGTGAAACAATTCGCACATAGTTTTGTCCATTACTGTTATAGAACGATGGGGCTAAGAAGCAACAGGTGGGCAAATATTTTTTCAACGTTAACTCAATTTATTAACTCTGTGTATACCCCACTTTTCACACGAGGTTTTTTGAGACTGCAGGCAAAATTGTGAATGAGAGAATCGGTGGTATTTTGTCATGGTATGAATATATCAATACTAGCTGTCCGCCCCGGCTTCGCACGGGTAGCACTAAGTACTTATCTACGGCGCACCTACCTACCCAGGTAGGGTAGGTAGGGGCGCCCTACCCTGCATACCCTGCTTACCTACCCTACATACCTACCCTACCTACCTACCTACCCTACCCTACCGGGATAAAAAGTCTCCTGGTTCTAAGCTACCTCCCCACCAATTTTCAGCCAAATCGGTTCAGCCGTTCTTGAGTTATAAATAGTGTAACTAACACGACTTTCTTTTATATATATAGATGTGTATGGGACATCACTGACATCAGTGAAGTACAAAATCTTAAGGAAACCTGGACTAAAATATAAGTATGAAATCATCAAACCGCTTTGAGCAAGAATGGTGATCAATTCTCAGAGTAGATTAGGAAGATAGAAGTTACAGTTGACTTGTAATTTATAACATAGCATAAAATGAAATGATTTTGACATTCAAAAATATTATTATTTCCGTTGTATCTCGTTTGTTTCTTTTTACATCTGTGGAGAGAAAATATACATTATGTGCGTGAAGAAAAATATATCATAATCTCGCTTTACAACTTCATAACAAAATCACGTCCGTTTGTAATTTGTAATTTATAATACCTAGCTAATGATCTGACTTTTATATGTAATAGTAGTTTTTGTAGGACTAAATGATGATCTTTAGAAGCGTTATCTAAATAAATGTACACACATAGTCAGCACTTGAACTTGTGTGAACTTGTTCCCACAAAAACAACTTAATTATCTCGTAAAACAGGACTGCTCCTCCTCTCTCCTACCCTTTTGCTGTGCCCTACAGGGTCCATAATTATCTAAATTATATAGTTACCACCTACGTACACATTATGGTAAAGCAATAAACATATTGAGTATTGAGAAATTTAGTAGAAATACATGTAACGAGCTGTTTTCTGTTCAACTTTTAGTAAATGCGCCAAAGATTCGTCATCATCGACATACTACAGTCCATATAATGATAAAATGAAATGATTTTGACATTCAAAAATATTATTATTTCCGTTGTATCTCGTTTGTTTCTTTTTACATCTGTGGAGAGAAAATATACATTATGTGCGTGAAGAAAAATATATCATAATCTCGCTTTACAACTTCATAACAAAATCACGTCCGTTTGTAATTTGTAATTTATAATACCTAGCTAATGATCTGACTTTTATATGTAATAGTAGTTTTTGTAGGACTAAATGATGATCTTTAGAAGCGTTATCTAAATAAATGTACACACATAGTCAGCACTTGAACTTGTGTGAACTTGTTCCCACAAAAACAACTTAATTATCTCGTAAAACAGGACTGCTCCTCCTCTCTCCTACCCTTTTGCTGTGCCCTACAGGGTCCATAATTATCTAAATTATATAGTTACCACCTACGTACACATTATGGTAAAGCAATAAACATATTGAGTATTGAGAAATTTAGTAGAAATACATGTAACGAGCTGTTTTCTGTTCAACTTTTAGTAAATGCGCCAAAGATTCGTCATCATCGACATACTACAGTCCATTTAATGAGTTGGTTTATTATTCAATGCGATGAGCCTCACAGCCAGCATATGGCATCGCAATAAACCCACATTGTAATAAACAGTGCACAGCTGATAACCATTTATTAGGTATCGGATCAATTTGATGCTAATTCGTTTCCGATATGCAATGGTGTTAATTAAACGGTAAATTGTAATTTAATCAAATGAAGCGGTGTTAGTATTATGTTTGAGAGTTAAGCTAACGGTCATGTTTTGTTTGAAACATAATATTAGGAATAGAGATTGTGAAAGACAATATTAGACGGTTTAGCCAAATTGATTAGAATATAATGTTTGGACTTCAAAAAAGACCATGACTTCCAGGAAATTCCGGCGCAATCTAGTTTAAAACAATTGACGTGGACAGGTCCAAGATCTACTTACAGAAATAAAAATCAGTTAATTTCGTTTCACTTTGCCAATATTTAAAGATTAGCGTTTAGATTGACATGGTTCAATTTTGGTATCTTCATATAAATTGAATCTTGACTTTTTAGATGAAGTTACCGTGTAATTTCGGCGTTACCTCTATAATAGAGCCTCATCATTAAACGTTGACCAGCATTTGGACAGTAAAGTAAAGGAAGCTAGAGAAACAATGCACTGATCATGGTATACTGAGGGTCAAACTATACTAACTAGCTTTTTCCCGTAGTTTCGCCCTCGTGGAGGTCGGAAATTAAGAGCTGAGCAATGAATCAAAAAAAGCGAAACACCACGTCACCATAAGCCAGATTAAAAACGTACTTTTAAACCTCAATAAAAGCCCGAAAAGATCAAACAAAGGAGACAGCAAAGGAGTGGAACTCTCTGCCTGCGTCTGTGTTTCCGAACGCATACAACCCGAATTTATTCAAAGTCAGAGTGAACAGGCTTCTTCTGGGTAAGCTCACTCCATCGACGACTTTGTCTCTGTCACCTGACGTCTGACCTAGACTAGAGTCAAAACAAACCCATCGCAAAAAAAGAAGATCATTTGCATATTATAGGAGCAGAGCAGGAAGCTTGTCCACAAACAGTTAAACATTTTTTATCCCACAAAAATGTACTACCCTGACGCGAACGCCATTAAAACTCTCAGTAGGCATGATTTTTCCCGATGTCTTCAACAAACATTGTTTTTTTTTTACATCAATTAAACACCAAAATCTTCGTCATGAATCACTCCGTCCATTGGTGAAAACCGTATGAAAATCCGTTCAGTCATTTTAGAGTTTATCGCGTTCAAACAGACAAACAGACAGACAATTTTGCATTGCGATGCCATATTTTACCATTTTCACAGTTATTCATTTATATATGCACCCCTTTTCAATTGGCACTTTAAATCAAGTTTTATAAGCTCGGATCATAATTAAAAAACAATATTTTTGTTTAAAATACATATGTATTTTTTGCACAAAGAGATGCCTGAAAATGTTATGATAAAATCTGAACAATTTGGCAAAAGTAAATGCAACATTCATTGTTAAAAGTGATTGCTTTAGTTTAATATTTTATTGAATATCATAAATATGCGCTACATAGATCGTATGAATTAATTGAAATACGTGAACGTAGAATTATCTATAGTTTCAGAACAAGCATTTGCACACTACACAAAGAAATGAATATGACTTGAATAGGTACTGTGTCTTAGTGATGATAAAAACCTTATTTTAATTAGGTAGGTAGCTACTCTCACAATGAACCATGTTTTAACCAACCTAAAATGTTTGTTTGGTTTTTAACATTATTTAAAAGAAAACAGTGTTAACGTAGAACATTTTACTCAGGCAAGTACCTACTCAAAAATAATATTTTTTTATTTAAAAGCGCCGTGATTTAATAGCAACAATAAAACAATTGTCCATCTTTTATAGTCTGTTTCATGGCAGAACACAATGCAAGTTACTCTTTCAAAGACATCTCGAATATCTTTCCTTTGTTTTACTCGTATCGCAGCAACTATGTACATGTTACTTTGTTTTTTTTTTTACTGAAAGGTTTTGTAACTAAAGTCTTTTGCCAAGTCAAGTTTTTATTTTCTGGAAACATTTAAACTTTGTCAATTTGACTCATTTCAGTTTATTTTATCTAAAAATCTTTCCATGGAAAGTAGATACCTACACGTGAAGGCCTTTGTGAACTAGAATCCAATTTTTTCAATAACTTACTTCGAGAACGATGACTGAGCCCCTTAACGCTGACACAATTTCGCAAAAAATAACATAAACATGAACATGTGCGAGTTGGACTCGCGCACGAAGGATTCCGTACCATTATCTATAAAACCGGGAAAAAAATTATATCTGTTGTATGGGAGCCTACCTTTAATATTTATTTTTTGTAATTGTTGTTATAGTGGCAACAGAAATACATCATCTGTGAAAATTTCAACTGTATGTATAACTATCACGGTTCATGAGATACAGCCTGGTGACAGACGGACAGCGGAGTCTTAGTAATAGTGTCCCTTTTCACCCTTTGGGTACGGAACCCTAAAAACTACACAGAAGGGGTACTAAAACTGTTGGTTATCAGTAGGACTAAAAAGTCCTAGCAACAAACGGTTTCAGGCCCAAAAAATCCATCGTTCCCAAAGCAAGTTATTGAAAATTGATGACCAAAAAGCACTTACCTTGATCTTGATCCTTTTAATGATAACTAAATGCTAAGTCAAATCGTACTTGAAAACAGAAGAATTCATTTTGCAGCCACACAATCGGCAAGAAACCGGCAGAAAGTCTTCTGAACAGGCCTAAAAGACAATTAATTCCCAATCCCGGCCTACTTTGGTAAAGTTACAAATCAGAGATCCTCCGGCACTCGCCTAATGTCGTTTGCCGGGATCCTACGGAAACTTTGCCCGTTTCAACGTCCCCACGACAGATATAAGGTATTTGATGAATATTTAAACTTCGATAGTAAGCTTCCATTGTTTCTTGGAAATTATTATTGTGAATGACCTTCCTGCTATAATTTTAGAAGCCGTTTTTTTGGAGAATTGTCCTAGGTCAGCTTGGAACAATCAAACTGTGTTTGATCCTGAATAGTTGAAGATTGTTCGGATCTTTGATGTTCCGGAACAGCTTTTGTTGGAAGTTTCTGTAGATTTCTCCGAGGAACTTCGCAAAATTGTGTACGTTAACTAAATTAAGCATGTCGGATGTCGGAACTGGTTTCTTTCAGTAAATCAGTACCTATCTTTATTATACAAATGCGTTGTTTTCTTCGCTGATACGTATTCATAGAAGCTTCCATTTCGTTTGCTGTGGTCGTATATTTTCTAACAAAGATTAGGAAGACATGTTTTATTATTCAAAGTAAATTGCTTTGAAAAAAAACCATTTGTCATCGTGTAACCCCAGCCTATTTTTGGAAACTTCACGACCCATAGCACAACGCCACTGCAGTACTTTGAGGCTAAGGTGACTATAAACGTCCCAATTTCACGCTCAATCAGAGCGATTGATTCAGTAATTGATTGAACCCAAGTTCCCAGTGTATTTATGGAATTGTCTTTCCCACTTAATTGTAGATTACCATGCAGATCGAGATTTCTGTTTATACAAATGTGAATAGAACTTTTCTGAGCCTATAAACTATACTGCTTTTCCTTCAGAAAACAGAAAATATAATAATATATCCTTTCTTGAGGATTTCACGTAGCACCAATTTAGGCTACTTGTTACTACATCCAAGTTCATCGTCTTCCTGCCCTTATTCCGATTTATTTGGGCTCAGCAGACATACCTTCGAGGGGCTCGTGGCTACAGAACCACAGCCGCACGCGTCAATCGAAGGTTAAACTACGCTTGCCATGTTCAATTCGTGGATGACCATCCATTACATCTCAAGACCCCTCCGTTCCTCGGTAAGCAAGTTAAATAGTTGGTAACAGCTGTCATTCGTATAGATCTTTGACAGTCGTGAAGGGAAGTCAGAAGCCCAAAATTCAGTCAATCAGTCTTACCAAGGGGTATCGTGTAACCCAGTAACTGGGTTGTAGAGGTCAGATAGGTAGTCACTCCATGTAAAATACTGGTATTCAGCAGCATCCGGTTAGCCTGGAAATCGATCACGACACGAGCACGGCATGTCTTCATCTTCAAAACATTTTTATTAGGACTGATAGCCTCTCTCTCTCTCTTTTGTAGTCATATTAGCATCTTTCACACAATCCATCCATTGTTTATTTAGGCTCCCCCACACAACTGCTATTCTCAAACAGCTAGTAACTTTAGGTGCATGAGGAACAGGATATAAAGTTCACTCATCCACCATAGAAAAGGGAGGCTCCTCTGACCAGACGGGTGTCGTGTCTGGCGGGCAACTGGCCAATGGTTGAAGTCGAGAGCATGCCGATCGCGCGGTAAACTCTAATTGCGTGATGCAGGATTTGTGTGACGTCAGGCCTTTAATGCGTAAACGTTAGCACAGAAGAAATTAATCGCATCTAAACATTACAAAAATTTGTATAATTCATAAGTCGTTAATGTAGCCATTCAAGTAGTGACAGTAATAAGAAATATACCGTCGTTTTGAACGCTGAAGAGCACGTTAAGACAGCTCTTGTCTAGGCAGCCTCAGTGGATGTGTGTCAATGGCTCGTCTGCCTCAACGTATGTTTGCGTACAAGCCTGCATTTTTCAACAGCTCTGTTTTGTTTTCCTTGGCCGTAACATGGCCCATATTATGTAGGGAGGAGAGCGAAGGGTTTAATGAACGGTAAGATAAAAGAAAAACTGTATTTTGTTAAATAATAGGTAATTATTTAATTTTACTCTTTACTCAAAACATCAATGTGAAATGATCAACAATCATCTACTTTTCTAAGTCCTTCTTCAGAAATGTTAGTACCTACTATAGGACCAGTCAAAATCAGGCAAAGGAGTAAAAGAATAAGTAAGTATTACAACTTTCTCGGTACAATAAGTTCGAACGTACCTAATAAGCAACAAATAGAAAACTTTGAAAATCGCTTCAGTTATAAAGCCACATTATATTAAAAAATTGGGTACGGTTGTTATGGCCGTAGTTTTCGCTAATACTTGTTCAGACTTTCCTCTACAATTTAGCGGTTTTAGTACCTCCCAAATTCTGTGTGAAAATAAGGGTAAGTATCTTATTTCATAGACTTAATTAGTACTTTCTCTAAGAGTGGTATTCAATTATAATAAATTGTGTTACAGTATCTAAAGATGAAACTTAATCTTACTAGATTGATTATGATAAATTCGATTCGGGAAAAGTTTCATGATATCTGAAAGTTATGATTCTACCTGCGTATTTTGCTCCCACGCAAAATTTTAGGATAAAAGAAAGTTATAGGTGCCTCTAATAATCTCATGAAAGTCGTAGACATGTAAGCGGAAATTGTGACTGATCATGTTATTCGTAGGATTCGCCAATCTTCTTTTTATGGCGACCCGATTTTGAATACGACTAACCTAATTATATTAGGTATGTTACATATAATGTTACATAATAACCTAATAATACAACTTCTTTTTCTCTCATTACTGTACTTATTTCAATTTATTCGGGGTCAGGGGGTTTTGTCTTCTTACATACATGACTTTTAGTCGTCATTTCAGTATTCAGTTACTTTTTATGAAAATAATTTTTCACAAATCCATCCGTCTTTCTCACTTCTAATTTTTTCTTCGCATTTTGCATTACAACAGCCAAACCTGAAGGTACCGGAGATAAAACAAGCAGTACAAACATTATACGTTCGAGACACAACTTAATTCCCGACTCGGTTACATTCTAGTCTTGTAAGTAAAAACCGCTGACTCGGAAAGTTCAGTCAGTTTGTATGCACAGCACATACTTATCCCTGCTTCAGCGAGCTTGCTACTTGCGAAATATCTACGTTAAAATCTTCTTTTAGTAGGTTCCTTCGTTTTGGATGAGTAGGTAACAGTTACATCCACAGTAAGTAGGTACTTGTATGTGTGAGATAACGTTTCTGATCCTTGAGTTTCGCAGTTTTCTAGTTGATTCAAGGTTGAAATTACAATTATAAAATAGTTATTTATCCAATATGTGAGGAAAGTTCGTTTTTCCTATGAGTTTTGATTTTGAGTCTTGAGCGAACGAAGGATTGAAAAATAGAATCACGAGCGCAGCGAGTGATTATAAATTTGAATCCTGAGTAAGCGAAAGACTCAACAAAACGAATAGCAAATGAACTTGCTCACATGTTGCATACAAAACATTTCACCACTCCCAGCAAGAAAGTATTCAGTCATCATATGTAAATAAATAAAATAGACACAAAGCAAATCAAAATAATTCTTTATTTTTTAAAATATCTTTAAAACTTAACATAAAAAAATCAGGCAAGGTTAGTTTCTGAACGGGATCATTACTTTCCTCACTGTTCAAACAGAGAGGAAAAACCAACTTTCCTCACTGTTCAAGCAGTGAGGAAAAACCAACTTTCCTCACTGTTTTCGTAGAGGAAAGACACTTCTTTCGTGCGGGAGTGGTGAAAATGATATCACTTACTTAATATTTTGTTTTCCAGTTAACTTGCAGTTTTAAATTTGAAAGAGAATTTCAAGCACTTGGCAAAGCTAAGAGTCTCATGTTTACTCTTTAGTAGTCTAACTTTGTAGACCATCATGTATTACAGTTTAAAAGTAGCTGTATTGACATGTACGTAAAATGATCGCCATAACGTTAAATGGTAGGAATTATAGTGGGCAGAATTGTGAAAACTATAATAGACATGATTGTGTTATTTGCTGTGGTTTTCCTGAGGGTTTCTTCACGAATTCATATACCTTTTGGCACTTTGATTGAGCATGGTCAATTTACTTTCAGTTTCACTATCTGCGTTTATTTTGCTTCAACAGCTTTAATTTATTTATATTCGTACAAATTTTTCAACAGAATTTCAAAGCTTTATGTTTCTCCTATCAACGCGTGATATTGATTCTTGCTGATATTTCGTGAACAAACAACGAAATGTTTAAAATCATGTATCCAAAGTTTGTTTCCACAATTGTGCGTTCGAACAAACATAGGGGATACAATGTTTCAAAGATACATAAAGTCAAAACTAAGGCACGATGAAGTACGGAAACTATAACACTTGTTTGTTTAAAACTATGACATCACGTTTCAAACTATAATAGGCAATTAGTATGGGCCCGAAAGAAGCGAATACGTGTAGACTGTAATTATCATAAATATTAGTAAGACAGAACAGTGGTGGCTCAATAGTATCGGCCACGACCAACAAGGTTCAACCAGGACTTCGAACCCAGGCAGGCAGTTGGTGTATTTCATCACCACTGCTCTCAAAATGTCGAAGGAAAACATCGTGAGGAAAACGGCATATCCTAGAACCAAAAAAAATCAAGACATGTGACATCTACTAACCCGCACTGGGCCCGCGTGGTGGAATACGGCAGACTCTCCCAGCAGTGCAGTGGGAATATTATAATAGGCGATTATGTTATGTTATTAGTAAGGAGTTTATGTGTATAACATAATTAAATACGTGTACCTATTTAGAAGCATTTTGACAAGAACGTTAGGTATGTAGAATTTATCAACAAATCTCGGGACCATGGATCACGGTACTTTCGAGGGGCCGAAGCCAACTCCCTGAGCCCCCTTAGACAAATATAAATGGAATGAGGCACCAGCCGACGATTATCCCTGTTCGTACTATGTAAGGGCACCCAAGGACAACTCTCGGTTGGTGTAGGACTATTGCAGGAAATGGAAACAAAAATTTTGGATTATAAGGTTTGGGTAGCTAAAGTGGACTGGTCACCAATGTTTTATATGAATGAAATGAAAAAAAAAAGCGTTTATTTGTTGTGAGATCCAAATTTTACAATAAATTTTACTTCTGCCAAACTGCAAAGCAGTTTGTTGGCAGACGTAGCTCCCATATACAATTTTATATCGTACTTTTTCATCAATTAGAATGTATGTATGTTATTATTAGGATTTTCATGTGGCAATATACTTTGCTGGTATACTTGATACAGGATTGTTAAAAATAATGACACACTTTTACCGTAACCAAGAAACGAACTTAAAATCTCGCGAATTGAAGTCCTTTAGCAACACAAGCTATAAAAACATTTATCCACAATTTTCACTAAAACACACAGTTGAAATTAACCAAAAGAGAACACAGAAAAGAAAAACATCAATTTGATTTTAAAATAGAACGAAAATGACAATGAAAATGTAAACAACATTTTGCTTTTAAAACATTCACTTATGTAGAGACCCTCGTTTACTGGCTTTTACTCTTACAGTGTAGAGCCAACTGGACTACTAATAAGTTGACTCTATCTATGAGAGAGCGGACAATATATCGGTTAACTGAAATAACACAATTACTGTAATTTTACTATGTATTGACAATGTGGTTTATATTATTGTGTCTGATGTCTTGAAAGTGCTTTTGGTGCGACTGTTTTATATGACTTCAAAAAGGAGTAGGATCTCATTTTGATTGTATGTTATTCAATTTTACATAGGTATTATATGACTAAGTACGACTTAGACATCACTTTTGACAAATGTTATGTTATTGTTTTAGCACGTTCGGACCCCCAACGTCATAAAACGTCAAATTTGAATAATTTATTATTAAGGCGACATTTTCCTGGCCTGTGGGCCTTTGAAACGCTACCTCCGCCTCCCCCAAATGCAGAAAGACGTATTTATTTACGATTCACTGCCGATCATTTCGCGAAAAATCCATGCCACAGCATAAAATATTTGCAGTTGACCAACTGAACTAGTTTTTCTTAGGTTCGATTTTTTTCAATAAGTTTACATTTTATGGGACTTAGGTACGGTGTAGTGAACTAAAATGATTACTTAAAATGTCCTGTGTACCTAATGGGCGTTTTCACATTAACAGATAACGACACCAGCCCGATACCGATAATATGTCGGTAGCTATTACACCGACATCGATAATTATAATTATTATCGGCCCAATGATATTGGTAACCATCGCGACGCACCAAACAATGTGGTTGTTTGGTGCATCGCGATGGTTACCTACTAAGTATCGCCGTCTTGAAGTCGGCAGTGCGAAAAAATGTGTTCAAGTGATAAAATGCCGCTACTCTCACCGCACTGTGTCTTCGCCGATAGATATCGTACCTATATCGGTGTCGGTCGCTGTCTGCGACGATATAGGTGACAATAGCAAGACAATGTAAAAGCGTTTGGTAGGCACTAATCGTATCCGATCACCAGACCTCCGATATCGTGTCGATGTCGGGTTGGTGTCGTTATCGGCTAATGTGCTGTGTTGTGACAGTCAATTCATTTTATTAATTAAAGAAACAACATTTTTACCTTTTGATATAGTGTTATGGGATAGTTCGTAGAACGTACACAGAAAAACATGAAGTTTAGGCCTCTTCTGTCATCTATGGTTTTAATATAAATCAATATTTATGGTTAGGTGACTGTTAATGAGAAATCCCGTTTACAAACTGCACACGGGATTTTTTTAGTGATAGTTAGGTAGTCATGAATAATCTGTAAGAATCCATTTGTGTATCAGTGTTGTGCCATTAGGTATTATATGAAGGAACGCAGGCGTTTAATAATTCACTTAAAATGAAAAACTTCGCAAGGAATGGGAAATTTCTACTGAAGGCTGCGCGTTTAGACCTCAGGAGGAGCTGCTTCTCACACGGACAACTCTGTCGCTTTCTCGCTAGTCCAGCCAGCCATCCAGTCGCGTCACCAGTCCTAACTCTCTGTATATTTTGGTAGGCGAGACCAAAACTACAAACCTATTGTACTTACAGTGAAGATTTATAAAATGTGCCTGTTATTTTAATATATTGTGGTATCTTACGACTGCCACGTGAATGAAGACGACGCGGACAGAAACTAGTTTCAGATAAACATGGTTTTGCGGTAGTAAGGTGAAAGTTTAAAATTGCAATGGTTCTACTGCGTATCTCAACGGTCCCGCAAAATGTAATTTTGATAGAAAATATCAAAGTCGTAATTTCGTTCGTTATAAAAGGAAATCATCTGCAAAATTGCATGCTTCTATACCCAGCGTGGTTTAGGTTGTGCATTGTATGTCAGTGAATTTAAGAATTTTATCAAGTAAGTGAATTTAAGAAAAAAAACCATACAAACTTTCATCTTTATTTATACGGGCTAAAAATGGTCGTACTGTTTCGCTTATAATGTGACCATATTTTTTTGTTTTGGATGTTTTCCACCACTCATGAAGATTCGTAAATATTGACAGCTTTGTATGAAGTAATAATTGCCGTACTTTATTGCCAAGTGACGTACCTACTGCTACAGCTATAATTTATCGAATCTATTATTTTAGGACATCGACATTTTAGAACGACATTTTATCGTATACAGAAGTGTCGTATACGATATCGTAACCAGTGACTTTTTGTATTCAAAACTGAAAACAATCATTCAAGAAAAAATTGTGTTGCTGGCTCAGCTATTCGAAAAATATAATTATGATTTTTATCGTGTTCATTTGATCATGTTAGTATAGCACTTTTGTTCGAAACAGCATTTTTTTTCAAATTTTAATTGTTCTTGACAGAGTGAAAGTTGTTTTAAATATTTTTTATACAACCTACAACCGGACCAATTGTATATTATATGTTTATTAATATAGAATATGATATTAGCAAAGACAGTTCGGTGGAGAGTAAATATAGTAACATGGATGAATCTGATAAAAAAACTTCTTCATATACGACGATAAAAAATTATATAAGACTCGCACTTGACTATAATTTTATCGATAATAATTTGTAATGTGTCTAACACTATTGTAAGATGACAATTAAACGTCATCTTATCGCATAGAAATAATCACACTTTCGAAAACAATATTATGAATTAAAACTATATTAAAATTACGAAATATTTTTTCTGAGTTGTCGCAATTTCATGTCTAATGTGTTCTTCTTTTATTTGATTTTTTTTTAACAATTGCAGAGAGAGCGTATTTTTAAAAATTTTGACACAGGTCCACCCTCGATGACGTCCCGCAGGACTCTGAGCGCGAGCCGATTTAGCCCGATTTACTATATTTGGGTTTATTTTAAGATTCTATTTGCAGTTACATTAAAATAAATCCATAATCCCCTAAAGTCTTTTATGGTGAACGTATAGACGAAATTTTATTGAAATTGCTTTAATTACAATCGAATAAAACCATTTTTTCTCATAAAAACTCTACATTTTGAGGAAACTTTGCGATTTTTTTGTATCGAGCCAAATTATGTCAATCGTGTTTTGGCCCTCATAATTCACTAAAAAATATCTTCAATTTTAATAATCATGAAAAAAAATAAGGCAACTTTGTAGTTTTTGAGGACAAAAATTGATTTTGCGTGCAGCCGAAATTCGTCAAAACCTCTTCTTTGGGACCCATTTCGCCTTAACACAACGTGTCAGCACGTCTAATAAAAATGTGACATTATTTGCACTTTGTCTCACAACGCCAGGAAGCCATAGTAAATTCCATTAGTTGAACTTTTGCGTCGCAACACTTGAAAGTGTCAAACACTTTGAGCCACAACAAATCGAATTTTGGCGGCTTATTGTTGTATCGTCTACTACACACTTGCAAGCGCGTACGCACACACGCAACGTCCGAACACGTCGCGCGGAGCGGCAACGTTTAAAAACGTTGACGGGAACAGCCTTTGTGTCCAAATTGTATGCAGTTATATTGACCGTATATGGAACAACTTCATCTGACGTCGACGTCTTTTGACGTTGTGTTTTATCTTATAACACTCTAGGATACTTGAAGAGTAGAACGTTTGTGTTTGTGTGTATGTCCGTTTTGTATGAAAATATTGTGTCATTACGTGCGCACTTCACGAGAGCGGCGCGGGCCTGAACGTGTTAATTGGTTGTTGCAAATAAACACAATTTTCTTTCTTTGTAAAAATCACTAGCACTCACACTATTATTTTAACTAGGTATAGTTATAAAGTCACCTTTCTAACAGCACTTGGCCAGATTAATCTTACTTACTGCAGTTAGCAAGTTGCTCGTTGTAGGACGAAACTACTGCTAATTACCTGTCGTCTGATATTAGGTGATTTACGACAAAGTTACTAATAGCCATTAGTAGCCTGCGACCTAGTAAACTACTTACATGACACTGCAGCCTGCATGTATCTAGCCTTGGAATCTGACATGAAAATATCCACGAAAAGGACCAACGTTTATTTATTATTATTATTTATTATAACAACACCTTAAATATATCATTACAGGTTGCCCTAATGCGATGGTGCTTTCCATACAAGTAGTCATTATAGACTGAATTAAATAAAAACTATAATATTCTACACTAACGTGACCTAATTTAGACTCAAAGTGTTCCGTATGCTGTGTTCGACGGGGTCAAAAAGTCAAAGTCAAATAATTTATTACAATTAGGCACAAAAAAGGCACTTTTGAACGTCAAAAAAAAAAAAAAAAACTTGTTCCCCTTCCAAAAGGTAGTTTTTGTATGGACAAGAATGGGCAAGAAACTCCACCGTTACTCTTTTAAAATGTTTTCACAATATCTTGTATACATTAACTATATAATTATATGTGAAGACGATGCACCTAGAATAAGAATACTATACCACGATAGGTAAAAAGAATGAAAAATGAAGCTATGACAGATAAATTAACTATGTGATAGATGCATGGTGCTCACATATTTACAAACATTGTAAAATTAAACGATATTTCTAACATTTTAACAAGTAATACTAATAATATTACTTCCATAATCATATCCATCCATAATGATGCCATTATTATAAGATTTAACACCCAGGTAAGAAAGAGGTCAGAATATTGTTTTACAAGGTGTTACAAATTATAATATGATGTCCATAATATTCTGCTGTTTCCAGCGTACAAATATTGAAAATAATTTAAATGATAAGGATTAGAAGACAATGTCAAAATTAAACATTAACAAATAAACAAATGTCAAGAAAAAGGGAAAAAATTATTACCGTTACATGCACGCTCAGGAGTTATTAGTAATCATAATGTCAAGAATGAAATACAATAATAAAGATAATAAAAAAGATATACAATGTCAAATAAATAATAAAATTCTATTCAATTCGCACAAATGTCAGTAGTCATCTAATTTAAATTTAGAATCAAATCATTCATTTAAAAACTCAGTCGTTGAGTAGTAACACTTTTGTAATAGGAAGTTAAATAATTTCTTTTTAAATGTCATAAAGTTAAGAATCTTAAATACATTGGGTAATTTATTATATATTTTAATTGCCATGCAGTAAACATTATTAGAAAATAGTTGAATTCTTTGTTGAGGTGCACAAATTTTATAAGTAGGTATTTCTGCTTTTTCTTACAAAAACATCATTATATACCTGAAATAAAGCTATGTTTTTACGTACAAAGATACACAGTTCAAATATATATAATGATGGGAGTGGTAATATTTTGAGCTTTTTAAAGATTGGGACACAGCTTTGTAATGGTTGTGCTTTAGTCATTGAACGAATACATTTTTATGTTGAGACTAATCACTTATCATAAGATTTGGTTGATAGGTCTTAAAGATATCAGTGCTGCAGTGATCAAATTTTCCTTAGAAAAGACGGATGTTCGAAACATTTTACGTATGCAGTCGGTATATTTGTGGATGAATACGCTTTTATTTGACTGTGGAAAGTTGCAGTTGCCAATTCTGAGAACCCAATGTCAATATATTTTGCGTAATCCTAAACGTTTCGAATACTTTAGATCCGCGTGTAAATCAGCAGTAAGTACTCCGTTTGTCACGATATTAGGTCGGAACTACCAGCGATGCATCCGCAATGCACTGCCAAGAATTCACACCTACTAGACCAACGGTCGAATTTATGGTTTCATAAACAAAATAGACGAAGCCGATATTGCATTTTAGAAGTTAATGGATTTTAATCGATTGCTAGAAATCGCAACTTTAACAGTGCGGGCCCAATGGTAACGACCCCGACCTATCGTCGTCGTCGTCGTGTCGTGGATTCGAACTCGGGCAAACACATTACTTTGAATAATTTATTTCATGATCACTGCTTTCAAAACGGTGAAGGAAAACATTGTGATGAAACCGGCAAGTTCTAGAACCATAAATTCGAAGACGTGACATCCACCAATCCGCACTGGGCCAACGTGGTAGATTATTGCCCACACATTGCGCTCTTACTATGTAAATGTCTATTAACTGCTCCCAAATTGAGATGATTATTTTATCTTACCTATTTTTCTTTTTTTTTCTTTTACGTACTTTTTTGACATAATCTTTTCGTTATTTGACAATAACTTCAATATACTATATTTTTTATTAAATTAGATTTGTTACAGCTTTAGTGGCAGTCATGTCATTTGGTTTAAATAGGTTTTTAATTTGTTTTTTTTTTGTTCTTCTTTTATATTTTGTGAATGTGAGAACGTTGTAGGCATAACCGACTTGTAGATCTGTCGATAATTTTCTATCTTGCTAAGTACCTGGTACTTGTTGATAGGCCTACAGTGTCCTCTCATACCTATAAACACTGTAACTTGAAAAGATTGTAAATACCATTTACTTTTAAAAGAGTAACCGTGGAGTTTCTTGCCGGTTCTTCTCTATAGGAAACGACCAATTGGAACCGTGCACCTAGCTTCTGACGTTTCATAAGTGCCCTTGTAGGTTTATGTGAAATAAAATATTTTGAATTTTGAACATGAGAGAGGGATCTCACAGAGAGAAGGCTTATTTTCCAGCAGTGGGCACATTATAGGCTGATTATCCTTATGCTGTGCTAGGCTGTAAGATCCATAGGTATTGCGAAGGCTGATTGCTACTGAAGAATAAAACAAAATAAATTGGGGAAAATCGAGTTCAAAGACAAAACTGGTCAAGTGCGTGTTAGACCACGCACAATGCGAAGAAGTCCGTAGTTGGGATGACGGCACGGTTGGCGCAGTGGTTTAGCGATTGACTGCTGCGCTGCGTGTCGTGTGTATGACCTGCAAGTAGTTGTTGTGTATGTGAGTTTAAATTTTTGTAAACGCACCCACAATACAGGAGAAATTCCTAGTGTGGGGCAACGTTTATAAAATTCCTCAAACAAACTTAACATTGTAGTTGAATAACATGTTCTGATTGATACTGTCCTGTGTGACTAGTGCGTGCCCTTAGGACTCCGATATTGCTTTTGCGTGACCATAAGCTAATCTTACTGTGTGCTCCGATTGTGCCCAGTGAATTGGATTTTTGTTTAAACCCGGGAAATCATAATGGCAGATTACGGTCATCGTGTCGCACGCTCATTTTATGTGTAAACTGCAATATATGCGTGAACACACTGCAAAAATAAAATTCCTGGCAGAACCGGCATAGTTGAATATTGCTGTAGTTGTTTAGTTGGCCGGCGCACTGTAGGCTGCTGCGCACACACTATGACCTTAGTGTAGTATCTAGGATGGGCCAGACATCAAGAACATATCTCAGCACCAGCAGGTTTTCCTGATGAGATAATAATACGAGATGAGGATGAGGAATAAAATAAATATGTTAAACAAAATGTGTTTTTTATTTGCCCTAACATTAGGTATTAAGGTCTTCTTCTTTTCGTGTGGTTAGTGACTAACCTGGTGTCAGAGTTTTAAAGTGGGAATAAATTCTCTAAACTATGGTAAAAACCTCATCAAAATCTGTTGCATGGTTTAGATGAACAACGCGGACATACAGACAAACGCGAAAAACGACTTATGGGCCTCTGACTTGGCTTCACATGCCGTCGAGAAATATCTCTCAGGCATGCCGGTTTCCTCACGATGTTTACCTTCACCGTTTTTTGAGCAGGTGATAATTATATAATACGCACATGAATCCGAAAAGTCAGAGGAGTTCGAACTCGAGACCTACGACTTGTCAGTCTGACGGTCACACCACTAGGCTCACTGCTTCTAGGTATTATTATATTATAATCTAGATATTAAGGTTTAACTGAGGGTTATAACCCTCAGTTTTAGTGTTTACGGGGCAAACGCATTTTTAAAAAAATACGTGCCCTTCTTTCGTAAACATATAATTGAGTACTACTCTACACCGAAGGTTAGAAGTTATTTGGGTTTTTCTCATTTTATCCGTAAATACTCTTATCCTCACTTAGACCACACCACATTATGCATTTCTTTATGATTTAATTTCAATCTGCGATGTTTTATAGATAATTTTATTGTTGTTTGAAGTTCATTCATAACCTAAAAATTCAAACACTGAAATCTTTTTTTCCGGCTTTCCCAAATGAAAATAGTCTCATTTATAGATTCTGGAGCTAACGCCAAATCTTTTAACATATTTTTCATTACGGGACGCATAAATTTGATCCCAGACAATTCGTTGTATGGAGACCTGCCATTGTTCTTTCATGATTCTAGGTCAACGGGAAGTACTATGTAGGTTTTGATTTATTTTTGAGTAGGTATCAAAATATGTCGCTTAAATGGCCATCTTTTTTTATTGCGTTAACTTATAAGCTTGATTTTTTAGAGCTGTAAGGGACCATAGACTTACGTAGGTATTTGATATTAATTTCAACTTGATACCTCCACATGTACCTGAGAAAAAGAGTCTTGACAGACTGACAGACAGACGGACGGATAACGAAGTGATCCTATAAGGGTACCATTTTTTCCTTTTGAGGAACCCTAAACATTATATTTCTAGACTAACTGAGACACGTGCAGCTGTACTTTGTAATTAAGATTAAGGAAAAAAGCTAACATAATTGACTATAATTAGGTATATGACAAAACGACCCATGCGAAATTTCTTTGATAGCTTACTTACAAGGAATAATTTATGTACGATTTTTATGTAGAACCTACAGCACCTGAGTATCAAAAAGTATCTACTTAGCAAGTATGATACGCGGATTATCCTCTATCATCTTCTAAAATATAGGCCAGTAAAATGTCCACATACAATGTAACAGTATTTCTGATATGAAATATTAAAATGTTTGTCACTTAGTATGAATGTACGCACTTTTGTTGTATTTGATAAAACGTGCTGTTTTTTGGCTGGTTTTAAATGTAGACATTTCTGACTGAGTATTCGTTAGTATTTGTTTTGACCGACTTACAATCTGGAGCCTAAATTTATTTAACCAATCTCGCGGATACGTAATAATTATTAGGTATTTCTCTAAATATTGTAACATTCACGATTAACAAAATGTAGTGTAGTCAAATTCCCTGCCTGTGAGACAAAATAGATTAAATAAAGGTAGTCAGTCAAAATTAATACGAAAAAACTGGCCAAGTGTGTGTCAGACCACGCACAATGAAGAGTTCCGTAGTTGGAATGAATTTATCCCAAGAACAAACTTAACATTGTAGTTGAAAAACATGTTCTCTTATACTATCCAACTGCAAGTATAAGTTTGTACGCTCAATATTGAGAGATTTACCATGTTATTTTAAGACAACAAACTTCTTATAGGTTTTCCTGTAATCTATGAGTAAAGAACCATTCTCTGTATTTTTTTCAAAATTTTAGGCTCAGTAGTTTCGGAGATATGGCGCGGAAACGGTAAATTTTCATCTATTTTCTTAAATATCTTTAAAAACATTTATTTTAAAATCATTAAAAAAAATATATTTTTCATATCATGCTCTTTTATTTGATGTCACACGGTAGTTTGTTAAACTTAAAAAAAAGTGTCTTCAAAAAGTGATATTATAGTATCACTTTTCGAATGCAAATTTATTGATTCAAGATTATAAATTTCATATAAATTGGTCCAGTAGATTTGGAGCAAATTGGCTGTGACAGATGGACAGCCAGCCATCCAGACAGACAAACAGTGATTCTAAAAGGGTTCTGTTGTTTCCTTTTGAGGTAGGTACGGAACCCTAAAAATTATACAGAGGTGGCCAATGATATATAGAATGCCAGCTGCAAAGGTCGGATAAAGCCCTAGCATTAAAAGCACTGAGTAAGCAGAACACATTGGATGCGGGACACATGTGGACCGTGTCAATCCTGGAGGTACTTAGGTGTATAGCTCGGAAAGTAATTAGAATAAAATTGATTAAAAGCCTTTGATTCAAAATTGCAGAGACAGATTACAGAATACAGATACAAAACACACAGTGAGTGAGTGAGTGAGTGAGTGTTGTCATTATTTACAGATTTAAAAGTCTATGTTGAATGAGTGGGCAGTATATTCACACTGCGATAATCTGGGGGCAGGGTAGCGATCGCCAAGATGAGGTCTACATAATAAGTTAGTTTTCTCCTCAACCCATTTATAGAAATAACTCGTAATGGTAATGAAATCACTAGATTGTATCTACTAATGATCACGGGCCTATCAATGATTTAAATATAATAGTTATAGAACCTTGCTTGGTCAAAGAATTGGTGATCGCAGCTTGTCGCAGTATGCTGCTTTAGTCTAAATTAATAAAAAATAAAGAAATGATTTGTTTTTTGTGTGTTGGTTTGCAATTCATAAACTCAAAAGAAACTGAACTGATTTTAAAAATTCTTTCACTAGTAGAATGCTACGAGTACATTATCACTGAGTAGCATAGGCTAAAATTTATAAAGATATCATGCGAGCGAAGCCACTGGCGGAAGCTAGTTCAATATAAAACCAAATTTTCAACACAAAATTCTCTTGTGTACTATACCACTTAACTAAGTACCTAAAACAAAAAGAATATAAAACAAAACACTGGCGTAGCTTTCCATGCTGACTTACAATCTCTAAGTGGTTCAGGGCTATGAACAGAACCGCGTTATCAGCTCCCATGGGGGTCGTAACAGACTAAAGGATTACACCTAAGGGAAGCCTGTTTCCCCACAATGTACGATGCTGCTTAGCAGTGTCTTTCAATTAAATATTAAAGACATCGCTTTATAGTACTTATGTCTTTGTAAACAGTGCATCCCTGCTAAACATCTAGTCAGATTTTAGAATATATCCGGCTCGAAGGACCAAAAACTATTTCATAGATAGCAGTCATTCAGAAAACAAATAGTATAGTTTGACAACTAAATATTTTATCAGTATCAAACGGCAATCCTACCTAAAAGTAAACAAAACTATTTTCTGAATATAATACCTATAGCTTTCATTTATATTTGTTAGAGCACACTAATTAAATATGTTCGTACGAAAAGATTTACTTTAAAAAAGTAATTCATGTTTAAGGACTAAACACAAAAAGTTTCAAAGCAACTATTTAATATTAGAGGACTTCATTTCTCCAAATAATATTCCACATCTCGCAGAGTTTGTAGCGAAAATGTTTAATATTTAAGCTGAATTTAGCTTTGCTTAACATTTGCGGGAACGGTCAAGCTTACACCGCTAAATTTGAAAGTCGTTGCACATTCATACATTTCCAAAACAGTAGTTACCTTTTAACGCGTTTCAGTTTATTTCAAATGAAAGCGTATTGGTTTAGTTATTTCTCTTTAGAATTCTTGATTGTATTACAAATTACTTTCTGTGATTTTGGAGTTAAAATGATTGATTCCAGAGATCCTTTTTTTTTTGGGGTAGTAAATTATCAAATAACTTCTGCCACTCTGGACGGAGTGGGAGGGCGTGTCAGACCCTAACTGACTAAAACTCACCTATTTTCCTTCATTTGGCTGTACGTTGCCCGGAGCCACGGTATCCCTTTCGGACTTTCCCGCGACCTCGGCAGGCATCGGTCCTAGTGGACCCCGCAAGTTCTGCTGACATCTTTTTGAAGTGCGCGTGGAACACAACGCGCCGTCGACCCGGGCCTGGTCCTTATCGGATGGCGAGCTACCCATTGCTCACCGTCCGCAAGCCCGTGCCTACGGTGGCCGGGAATCGGCCTGCAATTTCTGACGCCCAGGGCGTCTCCTGCGGCGGCTAGGGTTGCTCCATCTCCTCTTTCGCGAACATTACTACTTCGCAGAAGGAGGTGACGGCCTGCCGTGCCCTCTCGCCCAGGGCCGGACGCAAGAGATCACCGCCACCGATCGCCTCCACGAGGACACGGGGATGCTCTACCCAAGTCGGACAGACCTCCACCGTATTCTCCACCGTTTGCTCCGGGCGATCCACGCAATGATGACACCCGAGCGTTTCCTCCCGTCTGGAACAGGAACCTCCCGAAACAACCGTGTCCGGTGACGAACTGCATCGGGCGGAGGATGAGGACGTTGTGGCACCTCTCAAGCCACTCCTTAAAGAGGGGACGTATCGCCACAATTGTGACGTGCCCGGCACTGGGTTGCGACAATTGCTCTCTGTCCGCTGTGCCGTGATTTCTCGCGGCAGTGCCCCGGCGTTACGCCTCCTCGCGCTACCCCCAAATGTGCGCAAGGACTTTGGCCTCCAGATCCCATGGCGGTAATCCGGCAAGCACGCCGCCTCACCGGAGATCGTGCGGTATCTCCAGACCAGCTGGATGGCTATGACCCTCTGGGACGCGTTCAACCGGAGCGGGCTGGTCGCCACCTCAACGAATGCGCCCGCACCGGTGCCCCGTAAAGGGCCATGGACCACACGACCCCACGTAGAGCCTCCGGCAGGAAGCGTTTGGACTCCTAGATTGGGCAGGAGCCGCTTCAAAGCAGCGCCGGCCCACTCCAGTCTGGGAGCGAAGCGTCGGAAATACATAACGAAATTCCACCGGCTGTCGAGGACGAGTCCTAGGTACTTCATCGTCGACTGGACTATTACGTGAACTCCTCCTACGGTTATTTGGGAGCCTGTTGGTGGCGCGTTGTAAGGACCATGACAACGCATGGCCTCGGGCTTGTGCAGAGCCACCTCGAGTCTTAATTGCCGGATTCTGGTGACGATTGTCACAAGCCCGCGTCCGCAGGGCGCCCCGGCTTCTTGATGAGGACTAGATTCCCCGTCTTTCAACGAAGTGGGAACCGGCCCCTCTCCAAGCATGCACTTAGGAGCCCCCTTAGTCGAGGCCCGAGAGCTTCTAAGGCTAGGACCTAGGCTTTCCCAGGTGAGCCGCCGGGTCATGGGGCGGTATTTTTGGCATTCAGCCTACGTACCGCCACTCTCATCTCAACCTCGGTCACCTCCGGGGCATCGTCGTCGTCGTCGGTGGTATGGTCCGCATCGAGAACCGCAGTAGGCGGAGCCATGGGTGGGGAGGTATGTTCCCCTCTCGAAAGGAACAGAGCGCTCACAACGTCCCCCACAAGCTGGGGCCGGAGACTCTGCGTCAGCGGGGGAGCCTATGGGCGGAGTTTTTCCCACTTCATCTTGTATGGGCGTCCCCATGGGTCCTGTTTAGAGTCTCCAGTGACTCCTCGCGGGTCAGTCCCCTGGCCCGCAGGATCTCCGCTTTGAGGGCGGTCTTCGCCACTATGTAGCCCTCGTACAGCTCCACCTGAATGGCTTCCGTATCCGGAGGCACGTCCGGGCTGGACCCGGGGAATTGCCACGTCACATATTTTGGACATGGCCTCCCAGAACCACTCCGCCTCATCGTTAATGTCAGCAGACTTGTCCGGTGATGACACTCAGGCCTGCACGATCGAGGTTTTCCAGGAGGAGCTCCCGGTCCAGCTGCTTCAGAGCCCACTGCAGACTACTTGGGGCCTGTCGGGCCTGTCGTATATACCGGTGATCGGAATAAGTCTCAACCCCCTCCATGACGCGCCAGTCACTGACACGTGGCGACAGAGTGGGGCTGACGAACGAAATGTCCACCACTGATTCACTCCGCATCCACCACACGTGGGGACAGAACCCCGGTTTAGGACGACCAAGCCTGTCTCCAGAGCCCAGTCCTCCACCATCTTGCCCCGTGTGTCCGTATACCGGAAACCCCAAGCCACATTCTTGCCATTGAAGTCCCCGAGGACGAGCACGGGGAGGGAAAAGAACCCGACGACGACGACTCTCAAATCCGTAAGGGAGTTGTGGAAGTCGGCAAGAGTTCGGCTCGGGGAGAAGTATACCCCTACTACGACAATCTAGAAAGAAAGAAGAATACATAAATAATATTTATTTGGACACAGTTCGTGAAACACAACAACAATATAAAAAGGTAAAATAATCATAAAACAATAAGGTGTGCGTCTCGGCTGCGCCAAAAAGGTTCATTTCAGCATTAATGCCCGACAAATGCTGTCTGACGCTGGTTTTCTAATGAACCCCTATGGACAAGTCACGGGGAGTACCAACAGTTTCAACATACCTAATACATCATTTTTATACATCTAAATACTTAAATGAATAAACTACATAGATATACGGACTATTTAAATAATTGTTTAAAATTTATGTTATTTCCACTTAAACAATCCTCAAACCGTGCTGCCACGCAACCCCGTCTCTCTTTACAGCCTCGAGAGATGAAGTACCGGTGGCTGACGAAATTAGGTTCAATATTCCAGATATCAAATGTATTAATTAAAATATATCAAATATATTTTTATTTAAAAGTGTTTTGTAACATTCACTTTCTTAGAAAATTGTTTTACCCTAATCCTAAGATTAATAATATTATAATTGCGAAAGTAAGTTTGTTTGTTTGTTTATTACGCATTTACCCTAAAACGGCTAAACGAATTTGGATTGAATTTGGCATATGGGTAGACCATGACCTGAGTTAGGACATAGGATACTTTTATCCCTGTAGTTTCCGTGGAATAATTTTAGACTTCCACGCCGCGGGCAAAAGCTAGTTTAAATAAAATATAATAGTTAAAATAACTAGTTTAAATAATATACAATTATTATCTGTATTTTCCCATGTGTATGGTGGTACCATGGGTATGGTATTGATATCTACCTAATAAATCTTATAGGTGCGTGCTACACCTATATTGAGGGGCAAAATAATTAGTTTCAATTGTTTTGAAATAACAATGGCTGGAAAAAGCTTCTATTTATTTTGGTAAAATTAAAAGTCTCAGGAGTAAAAAGTTACGCCTTTTTCTGTTAAGTTTTTCAACAATGTTTTTGCATTTAAAAGTGATAAATGGATAGACCTCACCCGCAAGGCATTCGTTGAAATTGAAATAAAAAGGTTTAGAATTTGCAAGAATTCGTTTGGATAAAGGTTAAAGGCACACATTGGTCGCAGAACAGATGGCCGATGGGGCCAAAAGGTACTGGAGTGGTGACCGTGTACCGGATGACGTAGCGTAGGAAAGCCTCCCACAAGATGGACCGATGACCTTGTGAAAGCCACACGATCCGCTGGATGCGGGAAGCACAGAATCGGTCGAAGTGATGGTGCTTGGGAGAGGCCTATGTCCAGCAATGTACGTCTTTCAGCTGAAAAGATGAGGTTAAATGCTAAAATATCTCTACATTTACAATATATACACAGTGACAAAATGCGTATTTGTGACCAAATTTTCTGTCACATTAACTGCTTATTTTACTATCGTTATGTAAAGATAAACAAATAACGTAATAAATTGGTTGTCTAAATGTTGAAAATCCAAACTATTATGTTTATCACAGTCCCTACGAAAAATATTGTTATAGGAAAAACAAATATCTCCCTCTAAAACATCTTCCTTTGCAAATTATTTATTTATATTTTTAACTTTGCCATTTTGGTAATGACATATTAAGATAAATGAACCGCTATATAATATCGTCTATCATCTACACAATAACTCCATTTAAGTAAAGTTAAAAGGATTGTGATGTTAATTTTAACGCTAAGGTATACAAAACATAGTATTTTTAAAACGCTATAATTTTGCCTTAGGCGAGTCAAGGCGCTTAACAGTCTCAAGAATTTAAATCTTTGTAAAATTGGTTAAAGTTTTTTTATAAAAGAAATGGATACACCTTTCATTACATTTATTTTCAAAGAAAACAGAAGGATTGTGAAGAAATCAATGATGCTTATGAAACTAAGTAGTATGTGTTTAATGCCTTGTAAAAAGCTTTGAAGAAATATCTGGTACATTAGCTATTATATACAAGATTAAGTAGACAATTCAGCTAATATTGAACTACAATGATCAACGAACATAATATTAAATTTTAATTTTTGTCAGTGATCGAAGATCTGTCTGCAGTTCTAACAAATTATCAATTCATTTGTTTTCTTTCCCCTTCATCTTTACATTGACCATACCCCTGAGTCACGTATTACATTCACAAATAACATGATAAATTGAGACAGAAATACTGTCTCAAAACCTCGACATAACACAGAAGGTTACAATTTGTTATTATAAATAAATTACAACCTTCTGTTTTCCGAGTCGAGTTCATCACTAAAAATGGTGAAGTCTATCTTAAGGAGAGAATCTTAACAAGCTAACGTGTACTCCTGTTATTCAACTTCATTCATAACGTAATTTTCCTTCTAAGAAAATTGTTCTGATTTTCTCAAGATTTATAACAGAAACATTTTCTGATCTTCACAGAAACCGCAAGAAAACTATTTCGTCTTTGTCTAACATCAACAAAGTCATGATAGTAGCGAAAACAAGCATAAAAGCTAAAACAATGTGTACAATTTAGAGCGAAAACGACACAGTACATTGAAAATAATAAGAAGCAGACATATAAACATTGCCGTAATAAAAGTCCTCGGGACAGTAGCAGAGCACAGCAACGGACAGTTTTAAATTGTGTCAAAGTATAGATGAACGGGAAATAGGAACAGAGGCGACATGACCTGTCAATTGACATGAATTGATATTTATCTTAGAAGTAGGTATGTATTTAAGTATATTCTCATAGTTTATGTTTATTTTTAAATTAGTGAATACTTAGTTATATTCCTTTTTTTTTCTTGTCTTTTTATATGTGTGTACATAAACTGTTATAAGACTTTTTTGTTTTGTTTACTTTTCGGGACGTGTTTTTTGGTTGTAAGTAGTAGAAAGTTAGAAAGCAACGGAACTTTATGTAAGTGCCATATTTTCAGAAGAATGCCTAGTTTCACCCATAACCTAACACTGTTAATCAATATTTTCCAATCTCGTATCGTCTATATTACTCACAGAAAAACACAAACGAGGCCTCAAAACACGAGAACTACATGGTCTGTTTTTTTTTGGTGGGCAAAATTTCAAATACTCGTAACTTCTCCCACTCTGGGCGGAGCGGGAGGGCGTGTCAGACTCTTACTGACTAAAATCCACACGTATTTCTTCAGTTGCCTGTACGTTGCCAGGGGCCACGGTATCCCTTTCGGACTTTCCCGCAGAACTACGTGACCTTCTTACAATAATCTATTACTATGTAACTAACAGCTCCTATTTTAATTCCTTCCAAAATGATGACTATGTCCTCTACTAAAACTTAATCTATGGCAGACGGAAAGAATGCACAATTATAGTGTATACTATTAAAGGAAATATTTCACTTCGGTCCAGCTAGGGGTTAGAGCTGTTGGATAATTGCCAATTCTGTGTGATTGTTGTAAAACCACATTTTATTTATTTAATAGAACATTGAATATGGAGTAGTAATATTTGTTTAGCTTTGATGAATATTTGCTGCGCTATCACGGTAAGCCAAACATTTCAAGTAGATTCTTAATGAGACAAATGTACTGAATAACGGCTGAAGTTTATTTCTAGTTTATATTATGCTTGGCGCAATGGAAACGGCCGCGACTTGTGAGCTGTTATAGGTCGTTGATTTCAACCAAAAGGCACTTTTCTTTGCGAAAAAATGTTCATCACCAGTGCTCTGAAAACAGGGACGGAAACCGGCATGTCCTACAACCGAAAATTCAAAGACATGTGACATCCGCCAATCCGCACTGGGAACTTGTGGTGATCCCTTCTATGTCCGTGCAGTGGGATCAATATATGCTGATTATGTTTAGAGACAGTGATACTCGTATAATACAATAGGAAAGGGGGATAGCATCAATCAATAGTTGACTATTATAGACGTTGAGTGTTCTATACCTATATAGCATAGCAAACTACGCTTTAAATGGCCTGTAAATGGTTTAATTGAAATAAATGCTTTGAGTTTGAGTTTGAGCCAAAAGCATAATCAGCTTATAATGTTTCCACTGCTCTGGGACACAGGCCTCCTCTTGGTGAGAGAGAGTAACCCATAGGGCCATAACCCACCACGCGGGTCCATTGCGGGATGTTGGATGTCACATCTGGTTCATGGTTTTAGGACATACCTCACGATGTTTTCGTTCACCGTTTTGAGAGCACTGGTGATGAAATTAAATACAAAAAATAAAGTGCCTGCCTGGGTTCGAATTCACGATCGACTTCACAGGCCCCTCACTGCTGGGGTGCTTGGACAGGAAACCTCCCCGAGTGCCTGTGGGCTGGAATTCCCTTCGGATGCGTCCGGGGGGAAGGCCAGTCTTCAGGACGGTGCACCCTGGGATGCGGGCAATGTCTCCCCATTAGGTACTGTGTGCCTAAGGGGTCTCGTTGTCTGCATGCCAATATCCTGTCGGAGGAACGCTCTAAAGTGTACTCGGAGAGAGCACACGTTGAGCAGCGTTCGAGTACGGGCCCGGCGTGCACTAACACTGCCGTCGGGCAGGCAGGAGGAAGCCTTCTGCCACCGTTGGTCTCGTAGCCCCGAAGAGTGTCAAGGTCATGTCTATGGCACTTGACGGGGGTCGAGGGTCTTGGCTTAACTGCCCGGACCGCGAGGAAGAAATCCTCTATAAAAAATTACCCCAAATCTCCAAGCGGCGCCGCACCGTGAGGGAGGTTGTAAGCTTGACTAATGGGTAGCTATTAGATAATTAGTCGCTAGTGCGAACCACTATATTTTAAGTCAATAAAATATGTTAAATACTCGTGGGAACAAATATGGAAATTGCTAACAAATCAAAAAACCAAAGAGAGAGGAGTGATGCGGGGTCGGAGTCCGACGTTGCATCTGGCGCAAAGAGCTCGGGTTAGAGTTCGGAGCGTGAAGTGGTGGTGGGAGCGACCGTGAGGAACCGAAAGTTCCTCCGGAAGCGCTCCAAACCGGGGGATGGCCAGGGGTCGTCCGCCGACGAGGGAGTCCCGGGCCAAGGCAGGAGAAAGATCCACTCCAGCCGGCGGGTAGAGGGCTCATTGCGAGTGAGGCCGGCGAGCCGAGCCTCTACCGAGGAAGAAAACCACCCTGTAGGGGCGAACACCGTGGCGGCCCCTACAGATTCGGCAGGCGGCTCCAATTCGGAGCGAGCGGCCAGGTTTGCGGAGGCTGTGGCAGCCGCAATCAAGGTTTTGGTCTTGAAGAGGACTCAGTCCTCTAAAGACAAGGCCATGCCTGCGGCCATAGCCTCTATTTTGGCGGCTGCGGAGGCCTGTCATCTCAGGCCTCCGTCGGACGGCATGTCAGAGATGCGAGCGGAGGTCGCCCGCTTGACAGCCGCCATGGAGCTTCTCCGAAAGGAGAACGAGGAGCTCGGAGCGGACCTGGCCGGGATCCGAGGAGCCAGCCCTCATGAGGTGCCGCAGGGGAGGGAGCAGCAGGGGAGGGAGCAGCATGGGCAGGGACGGTCCGTGCCTGCGGAGGACCGGGTTCTGACCCTGGTGAGGCAGGAGATGGCTTCTCTGCGGTCCCGTTTTTCCGCGATAGAGGCCATCGTCCTGCGCCCTCCTCTAGCGGTGAGCATGCCGCCAGCCTCTGGCCAGCAGAAGACGGCTTCGTATGCCACCACCGCGGCTGCCTCGGCCAAACCAGGCTCGTCGGGGCAGACCAGGGGCAGGGTGGCTACAAAGGCGGCGAAGGCCCCGCCCCAGGTGGCGAAGGTCTCGGCCCATGCGGCGAAGGCCGCAGCCCTAGTGGCGAAACAGCTGCCCCCGCCTCCGCCTAATTCTACCCCAGCTGACGCCGAATGGCAGGTAGCCGGGGAGAAGAGGAAGGCGGCGAACGCAAAAAGGGCGGCCAAGAAGAAGAAGAGGAGGCTGCGGCGCAAGGAGCGAAGCGTCGCGGCTAGGCTCCGCGCCCCGAAGTCCGCAGCTGTAGTGATTACACTACAGCCAGAGGCGGAGAAGAAGGGCGTGTCCTACCGCGACGTGCTCGCCAAGGTGGGGGCGGCGGTGGACCTCAAAGAGATCGGCGCCGCTGATGGCATCCGGGTGAGGGTCACTGCGACTGGGGCCCGGATGCTGGAGGTCCCCGGTGCGGCAAGCGGTCCGGCCGCTGACGCTCTGGCCGAAAGGCTTAGGGCGTCCCTAAATGCGGACGAGGCCCGAGTGTCCAGGCCCACCAAATGCGCTGACATGCGTATTCAGGGCTTGGACGACTCTGTGACGGAGGGACAGGTGGTGGCCGCTGTTGTTAGGGCTGGGGGGTGCTCTGCCGAGCAGGTTAGGGCAGGCGCCCTCCGTCCTGACTTCACGGGGTTGCGAGCCATTACGGTGAGCTGCCCCGTTTCGGCGGCCAAGAAAATAGCCGGGGAGGGCCAAAGGCTATTTGTGGGCTGGGTTTCGGCGCAGGTCAAACTGCTGGAACCCAGACCTCTGAGGTGCTTCCGCTGCCATGTGGGCAACCACGTGGGAGCTAAATGCACCTCGGAGGTGGACCGCAGCGGAAGACTGGGCGCTGGAGGCAGGCCTGGTCGTCCTTAATCGGGGTTCTGTCCCCACGTGTGTGCGGATGCGGGGTGAATCAGTGGTGGACATCTCGTTCGCCAGTCAATGACACGCGGCGACAGAGCGAGCTCTGTCGCCGCGTGTCATTGACTGGCGCGTCATGGAGGGGGTGGAGACGTATTCCAATCACCGGTACATCCGGTTTGACGTCTCCGCCCAGACCTCGAGCGCGCCGGTCCGACAGGCCCCGAGTGGTCCGCGGTGGGCGCTGAAGCAGCTGGACCGGGAGCTCCTCCTGGAAGCCTCGATCGTGCAGGCCTGGGTGTCATCACCGGACAGGCCTGCCGACATCAATGACGAGGCGGAGTGGTTCCGGGAGGCCATGTCCGAGATATGTGACGTGGCAATGCCCCGGGTCCAGCCCGGACGTGCTTCGCGCCAGGTGTACTGGTGGTCGCGTCAGCTGACGACACTGCGCAATGCGTGCGTTACTGCGTGACGCTGGTATACTAGGCACCGCAGGCTCCGTATTCGACCTCCGGATACGGAAGCCATTCAGGCGGAGCTGTACGAGGGGTACAGAGCGGCGAAGACCACCCTCCAAGCGGAAATCCTGCGGGCCAGGGTACTGGCCCGCGAGAAGTCGCTGGAGACTCTGAACAGAGACCCGTGGGGACGCCCATATAAAATGGTGCGGGAGAAACTCCGCCCATGGGCTCCCCCGCTGACGCAGAGTCTCCGGCCGCAGCTTGTGGGGGACGTGGTGAGCGCTCTGTTCCCTTCGAGAGGGGAACACGCCTCCCCGCCCATGGCTCCGCCTACTGCCGTGCCTGATGCGGACCACACCGTCGACGATGACGACGATGCTCTGGAGGTGACCGAGGTAGAGATGAGGGTGGCGGTACGTAGGCTGAATGCCAGAAATACCGCCCCAGGACCCAACGGCTTACCTGGGAAAGCCTGGGTCCTGGCCTCAGAGGCTCTCGGGCCTCGACTAAGGGGGCTCCTAAGCGCATGCTTGGAGAGGGGCCAGTTCCCGTTTCGTTGGAAGACGGGGAAACTGGTCCTCATCAAGAAGCCGGGGCGCCCTGCGGACTCTCCGTCCGCTTACCGGCCCATAGTGCTGCTCGACGAGGTGGGCAAGCTCTTTGAAAGAGTCATTGCAGACCGCCTCGTCGGGTGGCTGGTGCGGGTGGGGCCGGATTTGGCGGAGAGCCAGTTTGGTTTCCGCAGGGGGCGCTCCACGGTGGACGCCATCATGCGCGTGCGAGCCCTCACGACGGGGGATGCGGTGGCTCGGGGTGGGGTCGTCTTGGCGGTGTCTCTAGACATCGCCAACGCCTTCAATACCCTGCCCTGGAGTTGCATCAGGGAGGCACTCCGGTATCACCGGATGCCGACCTACCTCTGTCGTGTGGTCGAGGCCTATTTGAAGGACAGAGCCATCATCTACCCCGGTCACCAGGGAGAGTGGAACCGGCGAGAGATGTCGTGCGGTATCCCACAGGGATCGGTCCTGGGGCCGCATCTTTGGGACATCGGATACGACTGGGTGCTGCGCGCCGACCTCCCCAATGGCGTCAGCGTCGTTTGTTACGCTGACGACACGTTGGTCCTGGCGCAGGGGAGGTCGCACCAGGCGGCGGTCGAACTAGCGACACACGGGGTTGCGACAATCGTGGCCAGAATCCGGCAGTTGGGACTCGAGGTGGCCTTGCACAAGTCCGAGGCCATGTGTTTTCATGGTCCTCGGAATGCGCCACCGTCGGGTTCCCAAATAACGGTAGGAGGGTTCACATCGGCGTCGAGTCGACGATGAAGTACTTGGGACTCGTCCTCGACAGTCGGTGGAACTTCGTGGAGCATTTCCGACGTTTGGCTCCCAGACTGGACCGGGCCGGGGCTGCCTTGAAGCGGCTCCTGCCCAATCTAGGGGGTCCAAACGCCTCCTGCCGGAGGCTATACGCGGGGATCGTGCGGTCCATGGCCCTGTACGGGGCACCGGTGTGGGCGCGTTCGTTGAGGCGGCGGCATGCCCGCCGGTTGAACGCGTCCCAGAGGGTCATGGCCAACCGGCTGGTCCGGGGATACCGCACGGTCTCCGGTGAAGCGGCGAGCCTCCTTGCCGGATTGCCGCCATGTGATCTGGAGGCAAAAGTACTCGCGCATATTTGGGAGTGGCGCGAGGAGGTGAAACGCCGGGGCTTGACTCCGATGCCGCGAGAAATTGCGGCACAGCGGACAGAGCTCCGGCGGGATCTCATGGCGTCATGGAGAGTGCGATTGTCGCAACCCAGTGCTGGGCACGCCACTATTGCGGCAATAAGTCCCCTCTTTGAGGAGTGGCTGGAGAGGCGCCACGGCGTCCTCACCTTCCACCTGACGCAGGTCCTCACCGGACATGGCTGTTTCGGGAGGTACCTGTTTCGGATAAAGCGGGAGGAAACGCCCGGGTGTCATCACTGCGTGAATCACCGGGAGGACACGGTGGAGCATACGGTGGAGGTATGCCCGGCTTGGGCAGAGCACCGCCGTGTCCTCGTGGAGGCGATCGGTGGCGGGGATCTCTCGCGTCCGGCCCTGGTCCAGGCCATGGTACGGAGCGAGAGGGCATGGGAGGCCGTCACCTCCTTCTGCGAAGCAGTAATGCTCGCGAAGGAGGAGGCGGAGCGCGTGAGGGAGAGGCAAATTTCGCGCCCTCACGCCCCTAGCCGCCGCAGGAGGAGACGCCCCGGGCGTCGGGAATCGATCGCGGATTCCCGGCCACCGTAGGCGCGGGCTTGCGGACGGTGAGCAATGGGTAGCTCGCCGTCCGGTAAGAACCAAGCCCGGGTCGACGGCGCGTTGTGTTCCACGCGCGCCTCAAAGAGTGTCAGCGAGTGAAGGGGTCCGATGAGACCATTGCCTGCCGGGGTTGCGGGAAACTCCGAAAAGGATACCGTGGCCCCCTGGCATTGCACAGGCAAGAGAAGGAACACGGGTGGGTTTTAGTCAGTAAGAGTCTGACACGCCCTCCCGCTCCACGCAGAGCGGGAGACGCATATGATGATTTCCCACCCAAAAAAAAAAAAAAAAAAAGTTTCATCACTGCTCACTTGACATTTCTTGTGTCCTTTAAGCGATTCATAAGCAGACAATGAACAGTACCTATGTTAACTAACAGAAGGCGTTCCAGTTAACACGCAATATTAAAGCGTCCATACATGCTAAAAAAATAACATTAAAAAAAAGTTTTTTAATTTTTGATTAAGTTTTCCACAAAAAATATTAAATTGATACGTAAAAGAAACACTCTGTACACGCACACTTGTCTTTCAACATGGAAAGACAAGTGCGAGAAGTGCGCGTGTACAGAGTGCTTGTATACGTATCAAATCAATATTTTTTGTGAAAATTATATTATTAAAAAAAATCATCTTTTTTTCGATGTTTTTTTTTTTTTAGCATGTGTGGACGCTTCTGTTGCTGGTTAACGGGAACGACCTCTGTTAGTTAATATATTGTACAGTGTTTTACATACTTATGTAAAAAGCATTTTCATACGTACTGCACTGATCTTTGTTCACTATATTTCTTACTACTCTGTGACATAGATAATTATGCACTCTTTAAAAATGCCGTCGAGGCATTATCCAAACGCCAATTACTATTGAGAAAAAAAGTAGATTACGAAGATTATTAAAAACTAGACGAAAATATCACCTGTCAAGTTAAGTATTTTATTTCTATTTTTTTAAAGGATTGCTAAAAGACAACTGTACACCAGTTTGTATTTTGCATGAAAATCAAATAAAAACGTAAGTATTCCAAGCTTATCTCCTGCAAATAGCTGAAGTCAAGAGAAACAGAGATGTTAATGTTAGTTCTGCATGCAAAAGGAAGGAAGCTAATATTTCTTCACGGGTAAGCTATCTTGTACTTTTGTCAGCATAGATGATACGAGTTTAATAGCTGCTAAAATATGTTACAATAAAACTGTTTTGATATTGTAATGGCAAAGTAAAATAATAAAAAAAAAAAGTTTTTGTTAATAAAACAATAATATACCTAAGTAATGAGAGATCATGAGGGAAGCAATATTTTTCATAAATTACTAGCTGACTCAACAACTGTCCTGTCCAAACAATAATTCATACAAAATTCCCGTAGAAAATACACTTTCAGTTTTTCTAAATTTTCCAATTTTCACACCAAAAAAATCCTGAAGAACCGATTCGGACTATTAGGATTTGGTCTCCTATTTTATGCTATAAGCAACGTCTATTTTTTGCGTAAACATTCCGATCAACTCTGAAAGCAATGTACAGCATCGGCGGTCAATACGTCCGCAGCGGACTGTGACGCTTTAGTCGTTGCTCGAGAGTGGTCGTGTGACACCTGACACGACCTGATGCTGGAATGGTTCAAAATAACTAGACAAGAACGCCTTTGAATGCCGTGTACGACGTCAAGATGTTGACGTCGACGTGTGAAAGAGACCAAAATAGTAAATTTCTATAGTAAGCATCGTAACGCAGCATACGGCGTGACGCGGTTGGGTTCAGACTTTTGAGTAGGTACACTTACTAGTCCGCCTCTGAAAGCTTTTTCAATTTTAACGTTGCTTTGAAGTCTGAAATCGCCAGCCCGTCTTGAGCAAGGGTGATGATCAATACCTTCTGCTTTCTCTGTATGAGAACAGCCCTTGCCCTGCAGTGGAAAAATAATAGTCTTTATATCATTATAATTGTTCCAACCAAGAATAAAACTTCATAAACTATCCGGGCTGGTATCTGATATTCGATATTTTACTTCCAATGCCATTATTAGCATGCAAATGTATGGAAAAAGCAATTTATTAAATTGGCCGGTTCTTGGCAATATCCAAACGGGTCGGAAAACTATATCATCCTGAAACCATTATTATTCGTTCTTACTATTTTCGGAATTGTGATGTGAACATTCTATTCTCATTCTCCAAAAGGATAAGCAGATTTAATATAGGTTCTACTGAAAACTAACTTTCCAACAATGAAAATTGAAACCACGTAAGCTATCTTCGGACTTCTGACATATCATAAGACAACAGCCAATCATACAATAATGTGAATTCAAAATTGATGACAATCTTTTTTTCCCTTTTTCTTGTATATTATTTATATAGTACTTATGTTTTAGTCAAACTCAACTCAAACTCAAAGCATTTATTTCAATTAAACCATTTACAGGCACTTTTGAATTGTCAAGGGGTTGTTCAGTCAAAAATATGAAGCTAGTTGCCCATTCCAAAGTGTAGTAGGTACCTATGGAGTAGAACGGGCAAGAAACTCCACGGACACTCTATTAAATCAAAAATTTGATACAAAATATTGGTTACATCATTCATTTTGAAATTATGCATGTGAGAACAATTTAGAAAGCCGTGCACGTTCGTAGTGTTAGATTGTATATTAAATTTAAGATTTGTCAAGTGTACCTAAATAAATAAATTTTAAGAAAAAAATGATGACAGATAACAAAACTGGCTCCAAGTCTACTCTTTTGAAAACCATTTTCAGATCATTTCGGGCACAATAAAAAAAAAAGTTAATTACTTAAGTAAGCATTTACCCACGTTATTTAGGAGACAAATTCGGTACTTATTACAAGACCCAAGCGGTAGAGTTAAGTATAATTTACTACCATTTAGTTGTGCCTACTAACGGATGAAACGGAACAATTTATATTTTATAAGTTTGCAAACTGGTAGCTTGGAGAACGGCTGCCAGACGCTTGTCATCTCATTCAGATGCTGGAATCCCGAAGTACCCCCTGAAACTGTATGAAGTAATTCTTAAAGTTCATTACTGTTAGCATGGTTGAATTACTTAACTTAAAAGATTAAATGAATTATAAGATGAAATTAAGTTTGAGTAGAATTGTTGTTGTTTCTCTTCTTTCGAAATTGTTCAAAGGATTGGTTGTAGAAAACAAAATTTTCAATTCTGTTTGCTTTCTTACAGTTATCATCTCAAATAATAAATTAAAAATAAAATAACAAATAAAACAAACAAATAAATACAATAATACCTATTGTACAAGAAATACAAAAAAAGAACTGCTGCAAGATGTAATAAGTATTTAGAAAGATTCGTCGAATTTTACAATCGATGTTCTTCTATCGAAAACGCAAAAACTGGCACAAAGCACCAGAATTTATTGTCACTTTAGATTTCGTTCTGTATATTTCTGATATACTCGTAGGTTCTTCAATAGTGCGAATGCTCTCGTATTTTTTCTTAAAAACAAAATAATATTTCAACAAAACTTATTTTCCAAACATCAGCATATTTTTATGTGACCATAAAAACTGTATAATTTTCTTCATTTTACAACTTATTCAGTATTTTCTTTCAGCTGTTTTAGACGTAAGCAGATCTATAAAAGTGTAATAGATAGGTTGTCGACCTTTCTTAGGAGTTGGCAGTGAACTCGTGAGATCGAGTCGTATCTTTACCATCATGGATTTAGGAAAAAAAGTATTTTCTTTCAATGTAAACAGTTTTGTTTCTGTTTTATTATATTATGGTTTTGATAAAGATTAAGGTTTTGTCTATATATGTTTCTGCATAAATGTTTAGGTAATTAATGCACTGATCTTCACATAAAATACATATTCTTTAAAATTTGTTTGCCCCAAAATTTAGTAACTCTAATACCGTTTGCTGACGCAGCCAGACGGTCCTCACGTGTACAGAGATGGGTCCTTCATTATGATTGAGATCTATAAATTAGTGAACTGTAATACAATAAAATTCCATTTCTAACAGAAAATTAAAAATGCATAAATATAAGAAAATTCCTAAGAAAAAAACATCCATTTTGTTTTTTTTGTTACATCTTGATCCTGATTTTTTATAGTTTGTGAAGATACCTACAGCATATTTTTTTTAGATAACCATGCCATTAAAATGCATGTCCTACTACTAGCATGCTAGTATGATATATACCAGCCTCCTAAATCTAAAAACACCATAAAAACTGCCATAAATTCATAGATCGGTAACGAAGCGTAAATCGCTCCGTTGTTCTACTGATTTATAAATCACACCTCGATTTTGAAAATGAAAACGACTTACAAAGATAACGATGTGATTCGTTTCCTAGCTTTTCAGATTTTCGCATTGAATTTGGGCGCTTCAAATTTGGGCATTTTGGTTCGATGGTTTTATAAAGTGGATTATTTGAAAACCCAGTTTTAATAGAAGCAGAATATGAATGGTAGCTATTTTGAGCTTTGAACCCACGACTGTGAGGCAAAAAGTAATTCTATTTCAAAGCAATATCAATAGCTTAGTTATGAACCGTTTATATTTTTCCATTTATAAAGAAGTAGCTATTTCCCGCGGATTCGCCCACATGGATGTCGGAAAATATCACACGGGAACATACTACCGGGATTAAAAGTATACAAGGTAAACAATATATCAATTTCGTAGTTCATGGCATGAATCACTCCGTTTATTGGTGAAAACCGTATCCGTCTGGTAGTTTTTGATTTTATCACTTTTAGACAGACAGACGCAGCGGACTTTGTTTTATAGTGATTATAAATCGTATTTCGATTTACCATATAAACTTAAATTTACGAACTATTTAACTTAAAAAGATAGAGTGAAACAAAATAGCGAATGAATCCTTTATGTCTTCGTTCGGATGAATGAACACGCCCGAAATCCGAATGCGTTCGAAAATTGAACATTTTAAAATATGAGTGCAAGAACGTTTCGATAATAGCGTTGGCGTTTCAGGCAGTTGCAGTTGGCTGCCAACGTTTGGCATACACTGTTCCTCCAATGTTGGCAACAGATTTATTTTGCTGAAAAGAAAAGCGTGCTGTATTTTATAGGGGGACTAAAGTAAATTATGTGATCTTCGTGGTTCAATGCTCTGTGAAAGGAGAGAAAACTGAGAATAAGCAACCGTTGGCCAATAAACAACCAAATAGTTCAATGGTTTTTTTTAGACTGTGGTAAAATAAAGATAGGCTGTCATGTCGAGCAGTAGTCTGCAATAGCTAAGTTGGCTGATTTATTTGGCACCAAAAATCCAACTATTTATTTTATTATTTTTCATAAGCACACCAACAGCACAGTCGTTTACAATTCAAATTAAATTTTATATATAAAATTCTCGTGTCACAATGTTCGTTCCCGTACTCCTCCGAAACGGCTTGACCGATTCTCATGAAATTTTGTGAGCATATTGAGTAGGTCTGTTAATCGGCTAACATCTATTTTTCATACCCCTTAGTGATAAGGGTTGTCAAAAAAAAAAAAAAAGTTGCAAAACAACGTTTGCCGGGTCAGCTAGTAACATCTAAAATTAATATTTCCGTAACCATGCAAATGACAGGTATGCATGACATTCACATATGAAAATTAGAGACAAAAAAGAACAATATAAAGTGTGTCTAGTAGACATAAAACTACAACACTACAAAAACAAACCAATTTGAGATCTAGCTCAAATTGCTAGACAGGCACTCATCACGGAGCTTATAGGGAGCGTTTGTATGAAGCGAAAATCTTGGAGAAAATATCAATAGGGTAATCCGTTAAGTTGGACCTTTCATTATATTGCCTTGCCATACGTGTAAGGGAGCTATTAAATAAATATAGTATTCAAGGTGGTTGTAGGTAATTCAAAAATACGATGATGACGCTTACTACATACCCGCTTGAACGACTAAGCGCGCGAAAAAAATTACCGTCAAGCGGCCGGCGCGCTTACGTCAGCGTCATCGCCGATAACGCCGGGCGGCCCGGCCCGCACATGTTGTAAACAAAGAGGATTCGTGACTTTGTTTCTGGGAAGTTTGCTAAGACTTGATGTTCTTAATAATGCTCATGAACGTACCTTTTGAACTGTGTTTATTTCGTTAGACAGTATGATTTGTTTAATTTATAAAATCGGTTGTAAATATGAACATTGAGAATTGTTACCTTATTTTTCAAATAAATGGCTATATAAATAAAAAACAAGTGATGACATATATATTTTAAAGTTTAAAATGCATGGTGTGATTATGGTTAATGTAAAAAATAAATAAAACCACTTCGTTTAATAAAATATTTATTATTTACAAGCTTCTCAAAACTTCGTAAAAATTGTTGGCGAACGGTTGGCGAACGGAAGTTTTGCGACCAGACTAAATATTTTTTTACTAAATAAATCTGATAGATATAATAAAAATATTGGTACCAGTTTGTAGTTTATTTAATACATCATTAAAATAATCATTGTTCGATGATTTGAAAGAATCACAGACGAAATCAACGTAATTACACCAAAAAAACAACAAAACATTTTGAACCATCTTCTTCGAATCGTACCGGTTTCGGAATATTACGGAAATAACGTACTAATTTACTTACCGACTTGAATCTTTCACTGAATCCTTTACTTTAGTAACTGAATAACACACACAAATAGAATTCCGGGTGTTTTTAATGTAAAAACACTAAAAATACAATAAAAAACTTCACGCACCTGTTCAATTACCGCGAAACGAGACCACAACAATCAACTGCCAGTTTGAAGTTTATTTTTCAATCTTTGACTGAATGATTACTAGTGCTGTCATACCTTAAAATGATCGGTGGCGGATGAAGGAACGATACGTAATTTTGCCAGACAGAAATAACTTTTAATTTAAGAGATAAAAGGCTTTATTTTCAAACACTCCCATAACATTTCGTTTGGGTACTCGACATACCCAAGGTCGCTCAACTACAAAAAACGTTTTGGGTACTCGACGTACCCAAAGTCGCATAACCGGATACGTTGGCTAAGCCTAAAGTTAAAATAGTTTATTGCATCAATGGAATGGAACCGTTTATAATTTTATGAAGTTTTATTAAGTCTTTCGTTTAAGTTTATTATATTAAATTGTCTTAACCTGTTATTGTAATCAGGTCCACCTTTCTACTAATTCCTACTATATTTAAGTTTGTGAAGATGGATGGATTTTTATTACTTTTTCACGCAAAAACTACTGAACGGATTTGGATGAAATTTGGCACACAGATGTTCATTTAATTTAATTTAATCATTTAATTCAAGCAACAAGACTCATAGTGTTGTGTGACATCACTGCTGCAAGGCGACAGGCCCAGCAGATACCTTGCAGCAGTAACTCACAAACGCACAATCTAGCCTGCTTGCTACCAAATATAGCTTATAACCTAGATTAACACATAGCATTTTTTTATCCCGGAAGTATGTTCCCGCGAGATAATTTCCTACATCCACGCAGGCGGACCTGGTGGCTAAAGCTAGTAGCTGATAATAATTTTCTCAATTGCGTAAAGGGAAATTACATACATTGTCATTTAATAATATCTAAACAGACTCAAGTATACATCAGCGCTTTCTAACATTTTTCAGCCCTGGACCTCTAGGAAATCAAGAACTACTATCAAGGATGCCCTTAAAAAAAAAAAACTACTAAAAATATAAAAAAATTGTTAGTATACGATTTTTACTGTGAAGGTTGGTGTTCCTTTTTTGCAACTAGATTAGTGATTATTCAGGTCGATGTTACTACAAAGTTGTGTTCTCAAATCGGATTGCACTTGTGATTTGTTTGTGTATTTATTTTAGAATAAACAAGAGCAGAGAATATCTTTTCACACAGGTATGTGGTTGAGAAAAGTAGTAGATGTTTCAGTGCTTCTTCTGATATTTCCATATTATCTTTCTTTACATTCACCCAAAAAATAGTCCAGAGATGAGACTGCAGACCCCCAGGGGTCCCTGATGCACAGGTTAAGAAACACTAGTTTTTATAATACCTACTTTAATATTTTACTAACATTAGTAAAATATTAAAGTAGGTAGTTATTAAATTGCAATTGGCAGGTAATAACTTATACGAGATGATGAAACATTTTGTAATTAATTTGGCCAGTAATTAGCTTTATTCACACCAAAAACGGACAGTTTCCTAACCAAACCTTAATTATTCGATACTGTAGCTTAATTTTGAAATCATTTCATCAAACTTACCTTTATTCATAAGTCGTCATTAAAATTTCATTATAATTACAATGTTAAGGAGTCTCGCCATAATCATAATTATCGTTCTACAGATTTTCCCATAATTTCCCCGAAAATATAATAAACAGATACATAAATAAGCTCATGCATTCTTGCCATGGAGGTGGGCAAGAAACTACAGAATGTCACCATCCCACCCCGCCTGCTGATAAATGTAATATACATAGTTTCGGGAATTTTAAATCCTCTGTGTTTGCGAGTACTTAACAAAAAACAATATTTTATCATTCGTGAACCATCAGGGGATTGGTTTACCGACCAATCCGCGGATGCTTCACGAATTACAATTAAAATGAAATTAAATAAATCGATTTAAGGCAAGAGCAATAGATATACTTAATTCATAAGTAGGTATATATATATATATGTTTATATATATAAATATTTATTTTTTCCCTTTCTTCTTACTAGTATTTTACGATACACACTGTTCGTCTGTTTTCTTTTAACAGTTTTTTATTTTTTATCGTGTACAATTTGTGGGTGGTTGTGGTTTACATGTATATGGAATAGATTGTATAAATGTATTTCTTACTATTGTGCTAATTTAAGAGTTTCTAGTTAAGCTTGGCATGTAACAGTTTATTGTCCCTAACAAATAAAATAAAATAAAAATGGATGTTTTACACATTAAGATTTTTTTGTATCAAAATGTATCCTTAATATAATTTTCTGATTGAAAAACAGCGAGCATGTCTGGATTTGTAGTGCCAGATAAAGATACAAATAGCTGTCATTCCACTGTTCCTCACTAAATGGCAATACAAATTGAAAATCTAAAAGACATCTTAACGACTCACAAAGAATTAGGTGAAAGCAAACTATCGGAATTAAACTTCAAAGGAAACTAATGCCCTTTTGCAACTCGAAAGAATCCGAAAATGTTTCACGAGAATCCACCTCGATACATTCAAATTGATTAGTATTTTTATCACGTTTCACTAAATCCCCTCGCGCGACAATCCTTTTAATTAAACATTAAAACATTCCCTGTCGCCTATTCCTGACTCCGAACGGATTTCAAACGTAAAACGGGCTTAATTACGCCTATTTCCCCATAATTTACAACTGTGTAACTTTAGACCGGGAAAGCTGCCTTATATTTGAAACAAAAAAAAAACTTGCTAATTTTTTTTCGGTTGTTGAGATTAATGCATTGCGCAATACGGTCGCGAAATATTTTTATGGTGGTGGACCGGCTAAAATTATGGTATGTAGGTGGGGGGGCGGGTCGGTCCACGCAAACTCACTGCCATAACCTCTTCGGATGCCGCGACGGGCGACCGCGCGTCGTATCGCTGAGAACTCCGCATTCGAAATTCGAAAAATATCGTTTTAAAATTTTATGTTGGTGTTGTGTGCGTGTTGGTGACTTGCATGTGGATTTTGAAAATGGCGTTGTGTGTTGTGTTATTTTAAAGGAATCGCCGGTTCCTTCCATGGTGAGTTGTATTTTATATTCCGTTTTATTATCCACGTTTTAATTTCATATTAATTATTTTATTCAAAATTAAATGGAACCTTACTTGTTTGTGTAACAATATTAAATATTTGTTTTATCCACTAATGTAAATATATTTATTCATTTTCAACAGGAATATATATTTTCTTTACATCTGTAGTCTAGTGTGAAAACAGTACAAACAGCGAAATTGTTGTCACACTTCAAAATATTGGTATTTATTTGAGTAAATCTTTTACAAGCTTTTTTCAATAATAATTTTGTAGGTATTTGATAACGCAAAGGTAATTTTATTGAACTCATAAATATATTTATGGGTGATAACATAAAAATGTCAATGAAATATTTGAACTGTATAAATTTGTTCTTCAAAGAAATATCGTCCGTGAATATCTCCAACAAAATAATTTGAAGAGGGAACCATTTCTCACGAATCTCTATAGTAGGTAGGTGTACCTATCTACTTGGGTAGGTGTTATCCTTGATAAGGTTTACGGAAAAAATATTTATACAAGAGTACGTTATTCCTCTTCATTGTGAAAATATTCGTCTCATTCCTAAATCTAGAAGGAATATTTATTCAAATTACGTTTTCTCTCGCTGCTGAAATCGTCGACTTTGCGGGAGATAAATTATTTTTGAATTAAATTATTATACTACCGAAAAGGCGAAAAAGTATTTTCGCTAAAACATTTTGGATTTTTGTGGTTATGACTACAGGGTATGACTGCATTTGTAACCATCCAATTTATCGGTCGAAGGTACAGATACTTGCTACGCCGTAGCGGCTACGAGACTACGAGATTCGTAGCCACAATGCTTAGATGACCTTTGCAGATTGCTACGAGCACAGTTACGGCAATTGATGTTGGGATAATAATGTCATAATCACTGCTTTTAGCATTGGTAGTTGCAATATAATATTGTGAATATAGACGCGAAATCAATAATTATTTGTATGATTCTGTATCAGGTATTTAGTAGAATAATTACACGAAGAGTTTCGCAAAATTCTAGCCACATTTCGCCAGTTATGTTGTTAATAGAATCATTTTCAGATTATAAGGATTGGTCTTTCAGCTTGTCTATTTGGCACGTTGTCACGGCTTAACTATTGATCCGATTTAACCGCCCAAGAGGTAGTTTGATACCTGGAGAGACCCTACTTGAAGATGAAAACAATTTAGCAGGTGTAATTACATTTAGGTACCTACTGTAATCCGTACTCAAAATACGTGCTTAGACGTGGAGTTGCGGAAACCAGCCCGTATTACCTATTACCTACCTACTGTAATTAGTTGAAGTTTTTATAACACATGTTGTCAATTTAAAAGAATTATTTGAAAGTAGAAAAACACCAATAACTTAATAAACTATACTATTTAAAACGATACTATTGTTATTTTTTTTTCTTTGCTTGCGTCATATATGTACCGCACATAAACATAATATTTTTTATACTTTCTTTCTTTTTCTTTATACTAAACAAACGAGACATTTTCCCAAACATATCCAAGCGAAGGAGGATCACATGGCTTGTTCTTTTTAATGATGTGAACGAATCCAATTAATTTGGGCGCCATTTTTTATAAAGTCGACACACGTCAGTAACTCACGTGTTTTACGACGCTCCGACGTGTTACAGCTATAAATAGTTAAACTCACGATTATATCTATTGAACATCTACACATATTATAAATTAAAGTCGCTTTTAGTGTCTGTCTGTTGCTGTAAACTTCGCAACGGATATTGATGCGGTGTTCACGATATTTTAGAGAATTAATTACGTAAGGTTTATATTTGTATAACTAGGTTTTGTCTAGCTTCACCCTCGTGGATGTCGGAAAATAAAACACGGGAACCGGGGTTAAAAGTAGCCTATGTTTAAATCCAGGTTATAAACTATCTGTATGACAAATTTCATCCAAATCCGTTCGGCCGTTTTTGCGCCAATCTGAAACATTTATATATTTGAGGGTTTTGGCAACATTTGTATTTATGTATTTTTTCTGTAAATGTGCGTTTTGTTTGTGCAGAATAAACGTATTTCTTTCTTTTTTATTCTACTAGTGTAGGAATAAATTGTAATTCTTGCATTATTTACTTTAGGATTTCTTAACACGGATTTTGTTCAAGGACAATTTTATATTAATTTATCTCGTCTATAAACAAAATACCTAACTATTTAGATTAGAGCTAAAACAAATCTGAGTTATTATTTGTAGGAGATCGCTACATTTACTGATATGATAACGGGGCGATTCTTTATGCATGATAAAATAAAACCGACCGCTTTGAATGTTCCTTAAAAACAGATTTATTTAAATATATTTTTACATATTGTCTGTAATGTTAGGTACAAATGCTGTGTGTGCAGAACGCATGGCGCGTAAAGGCTCGTGCAGACTAGCGTGACGTGACTCGAACAATACAATTTCTAAGAAAACTTCACGGTATAACAATAACCGGTGTCGCGTTGCGCTGTCGCGTCGCGCTAGTCTGAACGAAGCTTTAAGTCGGTAGAGTATTGTACCTATGGTTCCGTACAATAGGTATCTTTAATGTATTCTACAATTTCGTGCAGCACATACTCAATACATTACTTTGATTCCATATCATACAACATAATGTAGTGATCAAATTCATTCATTGGTTATAACCAATGAATGAATTATGGACTGGTCTTATTGATGATTAGCCCGAAACGGGCGAAGGTCCCTCTGCTAATCGTGTGTTGTTGTTCATCTCTTGGTTTAGTAAAGATATTTAATTAAGTAGAAACTCGGCAGGTATTTAACTAAATTGAAATTGTAAATACCAATACCAAAACTTTCTATCAGGGCTTTTAGAGTTCTCTTCGTAGGTATTACAATCAAACCATTAGTTTTCAAATAAGCCCCGATACATACCGATTGAAGTTTCAAAAACTTTGTTTTATATTTGAATATAAAACCGAAGGTTGTGTTTTACAAAGTGAAGCGATATTCCTAAATAACTTGCCATTTTGGAAAACTGAACGCGTATTCACTCTATAATGGTCCCACTGCTGGGATAAGGGCCTCCTCGCGGGTCCAGTGCGGGTTGGTAGATGTCACATGCCTTCATGCCTTGTCATGTCTTCCTTCATGCCTTCATGCCTTGTTTTAGGACATGCCGGTTTTCTCATGATGTTTACCTTCACCGTTTTTGAAAGCAGTGGTGATGAAACAATTTACACAAAATAAAGCGCCTGTTTTGGTTCGAACCCACAACCTACAACTCGTTGGGCCAACTGGGCAACCATTGTTCAAAACAGAACACAATCATGCAATAAACAAAAACATTATGCCATTTTTAGTCTTCGTGCATTTTTCCCGTATCTTTGAAATATTAACACCAAGGAGTCTTCCTCATTTCTCCACTTGATCCCGCGGTTCATTTACAAATTTTCTTAACTTTTTCCTCAGACGGTAAGCAGGTACAGTGGTCTTAGTGAAATTCGTTGGCAGGCATTTTGCATAACATTTATTTTACGCTTTTAATTAAATATTTTTCCTGCCTTTTTTCGAGGGAATCTAGACAAATCGGTTATAACAGTCATTTTAAATCTTGGGTTTAATACTTTTATTTAATTTTAAAGTAAAAATAAATACCTACTGCCAGGCATAATGCCATTAATATAAATAGGATACTCATTCTCATTATTTAAATATTAAATTTATAAACAACAGCATAAAATAAGATTTTTAATATCTTACCCTTATTCACTTATCTAAAATCGAAGTCACGGTATTTCTAAAGAGTATAAAAAAATATCGTTAACTTATTTATAGCCTTCTTACAAACGCAATTTAAATCTACTTATCAAAAATAATATCCGAAAAGCCAAGGTACCAAAACCATCGGATCAATTTAAAACGATTCGAAGAGAAATGATTTACCGATTCAGATAATCGGTTTAGATATAAAATTGTGGAGCTTTAATTTAGTTTGGAGAGCTTTCAGGTCATTCGTGCTTCAGCTGAAGTTCAAGCTTTGGAAGCCGAAGCACCCATTCGTTATGGGCTATCTGCTCACAGTTCCACAAATGGTCCTATTAGCCGCGCTCTCACCAATATTTGGTGGCGAGTTTTTTGCGATCTCTGTCAGGATTTGGCCACACAATGGGTAGGTGTGTTTGCTCAAACATTTGACGACAGGTATCAGGATTATATTTTGAACAAATCGGCGCTGTTTACTCGGTATAAAGCTGTAGAGGTTCTAAATTATCAACGTAGGTAGGCCGGTCTTTGTTGGGATCTACATACATTTGTGTAAATTGGTGAGCCACATTTGTTGTTTTATTTGTATCGTGCTCCGTTTCGGTGAACAGTTATAGGTAGTGCCGCATAGTTTTATTATAGGTACTCTATCTATAAAATTTATAAAATGTACAATCAAACTTTTCCAATAATAGACCCAAACTAAAATAGACACGATAGCTATGCTTGGCAACAGAGATAAGTAGTACCGAAATTAGTATTACCTAGTGATCTCCAAAAAATTAAGTTGTAAACAAAATCCCAACTTTATTAAATTATAACTGAACGTGCGATATTTTTCAGCAACACTAACGAACCGACAACGCGTTAATACATAATAAAATTTACCATTTATTAATTCAGTTTTGGACTATCAGATTAACCGGCGTTTCGATTGAACCCCGATTACTTCGTTAAGGTTGATGGTTCGGTCTAGCGCTTCGTGAATCGCCCCTACTATTGAGGATTTACGAAAATAAGCCTTTGGTTACTTAGGAGTTTAAAGATGAGAATAATAAATGTGGCAAGGTATAATTTTTATTTAAATCTTTGGGTACTTAGTATAAGGAAAAAATCCGGCAAAACTGTCTAAAATTATATAATAACTTTTTGAAAATAGAATATTAGTAAACCGCGGACATTTATAGCCAATAAAAAACAAATTATGACCTCATGCAATATTCTAGGCCAATAAAACTCGGTATAATAAATTCTTCAGTAGCAAAATTCGAAATATAATAATTTTATTCTGCAATGACTATATCTTTACACGATGGTGGTGGATGTAGTTAATCACTAACCATAAGAAAAAGAAAAAAGTTACGCGTAAAAATTGTACTTTCTGAGACCGTGTAAGTCACCTTTATTCTGTCTAAAGAAAATAACATTCTTCATTATATTATCTACATACCGCAGTGCACCCAATAACCGTCTTTCCCCCTACTGTATATTATGGGCACACCTTGCCAATTTCGATTTTATACGTCGTGCAGGTGTTCTCTTTAAACGAAATTAAGCGATTCCACCATTTTTACGATTGCCACGCTTTCAGTTCGTGTTGGTATGTAAATTGGTGAGCAAATATTTTTCAGTTTAAATTTTGTGGTGGGATGACAGGCAATTAATGCACTCGTATTTTTATTAATATTTTTTGTGTTAACAATTTTTAATAGGTTTTTATTTTATACAGGCTTTTTTTTCGCCTTCTGCATAAATGATTTTTAAACGCGGAGTATTCCGCTATTAATAATTTAATACTCCGATATTAAAAGTAAAATTTTAAATATTAAACTTTCACCATAGGTGCTATTAAGAATAACGTTAGATATTTAGCCAGATATAAATTGAATACAGAATATCATTACTTTTTCGCAACTCATTATTTTTCGAATATGAAATGGAAAAAAGAATACCGAACGGATAAATCTCACATGCCTGTTATAATCTGACTTTTCCATTAAGCTCATCTTATTTTTAACTGACTTAAAAAAAGAGTTATTTGTATTCGACGCATTTTTTTTTGCCACGTTTTGATATGAATACTATAATATGTTAGGAAACCTTAATATCTAATATCATTGTCAGGCTAATGGTTTCCCGGCCGATTCCCGGCCACCGTAGGCGCGGGCTTGCGGACGGTGAGCAATGGGTAGCTCGTCGTCCGGTAAGGACCAAGCCCGGGTCGACGGCGCGTTGTGTTCCACGCGCGCCTCAAAGAGTGTCAGCGAGTGAAGGGGTCCGATGAGACCATTGCCTGCCGGGGTTGCGGGAAAGTCCGAAAGGGATACAGTGGCCCCCTGGCATTGCACAGGCAACAGAAGGAACACGAGTGGGTTTTAGTCAGTAAGAGTCTGACACGCCCTCCCGCTCCACCCAGAGCGGGAGACGTCATTTGATGATTTCCCACCCAAAAAAAAAAGAAGGCTAATTGTGATCAGCTGTGCTGATCAGAGCGACCTGGGCTCGATTCCAGGTCGGACAGTGTTCCCTATTAGGCTTTTCTCATTAGAATTCCTGAGAATTCTAATAAAAATAAAGCCTAATAGGGAACTTGTCATATTGTCATATCCGGGCTGTAACTGTACCTGGATATGACAATATGACATTAAATACCTATAATTTAATTTAAAATCTTTATTAGTGGCTTTTTTGTACATGATAATTATTCAAATTGGTCACAGCTGTAATAGCAATCACGTCATTTCGTTTAAAATACGTTTTTATTTTTAATAATTTATTTATCTTGTTATAGATTCTATTCTATTTTGTGAATGTGAGAACGCTGTAGGCTTAGTCTACTGTAGATTTGTTGACCATCATTATTTTGTTAAGTACTTGGTATTTGTTGAAAGACCTACACTGTCCTCCCATACCTAATAACACTGTAATTTGAAAATATTTTTAAAAGAGTAACAGTTTTTTGCCGGCTCTTCTCCATAGGAAACGACCAATTGGAACTGTGCACCTAGCTTCAGACGTTTCATAAGTGCCCATGTAGGTTTATGTGAAATAAAATATTTTGAATATGAATTTATGCTCGCCCCCTATTACATGGGACTTGAACATAACATGTGCGTTTGACTATAGGTAACTACACCTCTGCTGTAAGCGGAGCGGTGGTTCGGGGAACAAAGCTGTGATGTTATGTTATGTTATATTATGTTACGAGAAACGTTAATAGTCTACAATCTACATGTAGGTAGTGTCGGTAACTTGTACTGTCAACTAACAGTCTCCTGACAACAAACTTATTAACTAACAAGCGTCGCGGCTCGACTGACGCCATGTTCGTAGTTTAAAGGCTTACCTACCGCACATGCTTAGACGAAAAGGCACGATTTAAGATCTGTGTTATAAAGAATAGAATATCTTTATTTTGCATAAAATATGGTAGGTACTTATAAAGTCTTGAATATAAATGGCTCCACATATTTTGCTTACTTACTTCGCATGCAAAAAATACCTACTATAAACCTTTTATAATATGCTGCCTCTAGGTAGGCTAAAGTTATTTACAATAAAATAATTATAAGTACGAAACCATGCGATTAAAAAAAAACTTTAAATACCCTAACTTATTTATTTTAGGTCCAGCCCTCAAATCAAGACTATCCTTGTGATTGAGTAACGCAATATTTCAAATCAAACAATCACTCAAATTCGTTAAAAATTCAAATTCAAATTCAAATAATTTATTTCAGACATGCGTCCATAGTGTTAGTATACAAGATAACTTAAAGACTATTGTTAGTAAACATGAAAATGAATTAAGTTAGTATACAAAATAACTTAAAGACTAAGTGTTAGTAATAATAAAAATAAATTAAAAACGCTAATTGGTGTGGATTCTCACCCAGTGGCGCAGCATAAGGGAGTCCCACCGATCTGAAAACACGCTCAGGAGACTGTTGGTGGCGGTGCGCAGCCGGCCAAAAATGCCTGAATATGTAAACAAAACATTTGCTACAACACATCAATTCGCACTTTATTATTTAAGTGCTTTTAATTTCAGTGGTCTCAGGCACCGATAAACACTCCATCTAAAAATGTCTTATCATCACAAAAAACGTTGTTAACATCCAAAATTATGTCGATCATTCTTCTACGCTCACTTTTGTCGGTTTTTCATTTTTATGGTTAGGAACCAAACAATAACTTGATTATGGAGTAAAACATCGTAATTGTGGGATGTATTAAGTAATACATCTTCCTACGCTTACTTCGGAAAATTTTCGTTCATAAAAAACGTGGGTTTTCATCGTTTAAGATTTAATAAGGTTACCATTTTGTTCGTTTAGAGTTTTTTTTTTTTTTTATATACCCGTTGGGTTTATGCTTGTGGATACAGTCTGTAGAGTTTAAGAGATATTTGTTTTTGTTCGACTTACGTCACTACTAAACACTTCGGTTTTGCGTAATGTGCTGGCTTTAAAACAAGCTTGTTTCTAAAGTTACAAGCAAAACAAATCTATGTTCATACTGGATAATTTCATCTCTCAGTTCCACGCTCATTACCATTGCTATTTTTTATGTTTTTTTCTTTTGATTATATTATCATATTTTGCTCCCGGAACGTAGTCAAACCTTTTTTTTTCTACGGTCTAAATTTCATCACGCTGGTATCACTGTAGCCTACAATCAACTTACGACAACGTTGTTCATTTTTTAATTTTGTCACACAAATCTCAATTAATTTCTGTCTTTATCACTTCGACGAGTCATTTTTCACTACGTCATTTTCATCGTATAATATGACATTGTGGTCAAGATTTTCATCGGTCGACTGTACCTACACTTTTATTTGTATACAGGGTGTTTGGCAGAACGTTGAACATACGAAAATGGTGGATAGATTGGGTCATCTGCTACTTACTCAGCCCTAATTTAATTGGCCCTGGACCCCAGGATATTAAAAAAATTTTTTTTTTGCTTTCTTCTGGTTTCACCACTTTCTTAACTTTAGAGTGTATTTTTTATCACAAATGGATAAAACAGGCATTTTTTTTTATCGTTAATGTTGGTAGATTCTTATAAAACTATTGCTTTATTCAGATGTTAGCTAGAAAAAAAGTTATAAGTCCTCAAACTTACAGAAATATGTAAAAAAATACTTGAAACTAAATTTCAACTTGCATTTAAAAAAAAAAAATGGGTTGAGTAAGTAGCAGATGACCCCACCTATCCACCATTTTCGTATGTTCAACGTTCTGCCAAACACCCTGTATACTAGTCCTACAAATCCCAGCGCACTGCGACTAACGAAAACTGGCAGGCATCGTCAAAGGCGTCCCGCTTCAAGTTAAACACAGTGAAGCCAAAATGAACTTTGTTCAAATCGCAAAGGCCTTTCAATAACAGATACTTTTTGTTCTTTTGTTGTTAATTATAGGGTGGTTTCGAGATTTGGAAGTTACGTTTTCTTCTCTGAATACAAATAAGATATTTACAGAAAAAAATATTTAAATTTGTGTGGCAGGTATTGCTTCCTGTAAAGTTTACCTATTTTCAAAAATATAAGATGTGACTTTAGAACATTATGAAATATTATGACTCGTAGATTTTTGTCATGTATCAAATATGGCTAAAGTGTACCTACATTTCAATAAAATTATGTAGTTAGTGTAATAATTATCATAACTAACTTTGAGATGCGACAGTCTCACTAAATCAATCACAATAAAGAACAGAATCCTATACAACCGATTCAATCTCTCTTGAATGATTCTTCTACTGACAGATTATCTAGTTAGCCGCAGATGGCCTGCAGTTCCCGGGTAACTGCGAGCGCAGATGGCACTCAGCTGGGCTATAAATAAACTAAGCAACATCAGCTAAAGGCGCTACATAAAATACAACTTGTGTCTCTGGAACAAAGTCGCCTGAAGGGCTGAAGCGGGCTTGAAAATACAAGGCAATGTTTGGAGATGGATGTAACGCAATTATGTGTTTTTTATAAAAAAAATATGATAAGTTATTTTCCTTTAACGCAAACCCAGAAAAACAAAATAAATAAGGTTAAATGCAAAGTACAGGTCATTGCCTAAGTTTCAGGCAGTAAACTAATTTTTCAATTATCTAATTACTAGGTACATACTCGTACCTACCTATTTTTTTAAACTTCTCTTTGTACGTATTTCGAAACCGCGGTCGACGCCCTTAGATACACATTTTCCACGACAATCGTACGGAAAGGTAAACCTACTCAAATCAAGTTCCCGAGAACTCTAGTTTACTAGAATCGAATATCGCAGAATTTGCCTAATAATAATACCCAAATTATTACAGAATCTTGAACAGCAGAAACCTAGATAATTTCCAGTTTCCGTGTATCTATTGCTTCAAAATTTTACAAATTGAAAGTTTAAATTAATTTCGTATCGTTTTCAGATGTAAAGAAATCCGAATGGGTTTTTTAATTGAGGTGAATAATAAAAACCGAGATACGACGATAAAAGAAATAGGTCAAGTACGTCCCCCACGCTACAGAGTTCCGTGGCCAGTATAATTGTCAACCAGAGCCAATAAAAAACAATAATTAAAAAACTTTTTGTAGGGGTGAAACGCACTGTTGATGTCGTTTTTTACCATGGAAAACTTTGACAACCTTAATTTCTTAAGACGCGTTTATTATTTATTAATTATGTGCGATGCTATTTTAGCTCCAGACATGTCGAAAACATAACTATATATTTGTCGAACATGTGCGACAATCTTCTATCAACGAAGAAAAACATCGCATCCGTTTTTAATAAAAATCTTTAAACTAACGCTTGAATTAACCTCATTAAAAGAAGGTCTATGTATCACTTTGCAATGGGGCAAAAATCTTTTAGTTTAATAAAATACTGTCAACGTACGCAAAAGGAGTTTTCCGCTCCAATAAAGTGATGTGAAATCAAACCCCACATACCGGGGTCCCGCAAGATTAATTACCGAACTTTATGAGCGTTGACACTGCCAAGCTTGTGATATTGCCGCCTAATTATTTTTTGGGATTTTCGAAACTTCCTTGAGATTGTAAACTGGTTTTGAAACCACCCTTGTTAAGAAGTTTTGATCACCTTTTTATGTAAATATTTTAGAAGCTCGTAAAACAATGTTGGGAGCCCCTTGTCAAATATTTGATGTTGGATGAAATATGATGAGCCGTGTGTTATTGGGTTATAAATGAGCGTTTAGTCTGATAGATAGCTTCTAGAACAAAATCGGTCCCTTTAAAGAGTGCGAGACCTTACTATAAACTTTTTTTAAACATAGTTTTTCATGATTACGGATATAAAACATTCCTTTACTGGTAAATGACACATAATTAGTCTAAAAATGATGGAATAACTGCAGTGAAAGTCTAAATAAGCCAAGAAATAAATGTTTTTTGTTCCAAGTGTACTGTTCCTTTGTTTTAAGCTTCTCCCCCCATGCGCGTTTGTATCTCGCGATAATAACGCAAGCGTTATTGCGATAACTGTTTTCAGTACATTTTGAATAAATTAGGACGGCCACGAAGTTATACACTGCTGCGATAATAACGACCCAATCGAAGTAGGACGCTTGCGTTCCTCTGTCCTGCGATTTTTCGATATGTGTTCTTAGAACATTTTGTATTAGGACGCATGCGACCTTACACACACCTGCGTTAATAACGCTAGTACGGTGTAAAAACGCAGCTGTGTACAAGGAATCGGGACGCATTATCGCAATACCGCTTGCGTTATTATCGCGCGATAAAAACGCGCCTGTGGGGGAGCGGCTTTGAACAAGCTATTTTCATGCGCGCTGCAAAACTTTCAAAGCTAGTTTATTTTGAGGATCATTAGCAGTGTCTACTTATTGGAGTTACTAGGTATTCAAACTAATAAGTACATTCAAACACATATATGTGATATCATTAGTACTAAGAAAATCGTTCTTATTGATACGACATAAAGGTGGCGTCAATTTCAAATTGCTACCACTGACATACGGTTGACTGTTTCTAACTATATATGTATAATGATTTTGCAAATGTACCTTACTAAGTACTTTTGCAACTTGTAATACACTTCCTATAATATCTTTTTCTGTATAGAATATTAACGTTGAAACTTAAAGTTTTGATGCTTTATGGTTACCAACTTCGATTCAATAAAGTTAAAAGGTATAAACTATCAGTTTTAACGGAAACTTAGTCGCAAAAGTTCGTTGAACAAAATGGGGTCATTCTAGTATTTGTGGATGAAATGCTCTGCTGAATCTTTTAATCCGAATTGCTCGTATTGTTTACGACTTTCCTAGTTACAGCTAGTCGTTTTAATTAACGCGTTATTTGACTTTTGTGTGCTCGAATTGAACGCAAATTAAAGATCTTATTCCATACATCAAAGGAATCGCGCTAAAAAGCATAATTTATCATCAAAATTAGAGGAATGTAAAGCATTAGTAGTAATTAATGCATTCGTTAGCCAATTAATAAATATTTTTGGATTACAAACTTGAGATTTTGTTCATTCTTTATTAGAATCGGAATCTAAGATGTCTGTTTAATTAATATTGTAATCAACGCTGATTATCTAATTAATATTTCACTTAAGAAATATTAATTAGATAATCAGCGTTGATCTAATCTTTACGCCTTTGCGATCCGTTATTAATTATTTTACAAAGAGTATTTTACATGTTATGTAGAATTAAAGTTAGTACCTGGGCGACCGAACTCTGCTCTGGTGAAATTATGGAATGTTCATTTAATAGTATAGGAAAATTCATAGTAATTCCATGTATGGTACATACTAATTCCATGCTGCCATGATAGTAGGTACTTACAAATTCCATGCTGCTATGATAGTAGATACTTACTTATTCCATGCTGCCATGTCATTATTCTAAGGTAGCCATCTTGTTCTAAGCTTTGGGCGACCGAGCCATGACCAACCTCTGCTCGATGTCTTAGATAGATCGATTTTTCGCCCTGGAAACCCCTATATTGCAACTTTCATCGAAAACGGCTCTAACGTTTTCGATGAAAGTTGCAATATTTATTTTGTTTTTCTGGGTTTGCGTTAAAGGAAAATAACTTATCATATTTTTTTTATAAAAAACACATAATTGCGTTACATCCATCTCCAAACATTGCCTTGTATTTTCAAGCCCGCTTCAGCCCTTCAGGCGACTTTGTTCCAGAGACACAAGTTGTATTTTATGTAGCGCCTTTAGCTGATGTTGCTTAGTTTATTTATAGCCCAGCTGAGTGCCATCTGCGCTCGCAGTTACCCGGGAACTGCAGGCCATCTGCGGCTAACTAGATAATCTGTCAGTAGAAGAATCATTCAAGTGAGAGATTGAATCGGTTGTATAGGATTCTGTTCTTTATTGTGATTGATTTAGTGAGACTGTCGCATCTCAAAGTTAGTTATGATAATTATTACACTAACTACATAATTTTATTGAAATGTAGGTACACTTTAGCCATATTTTTTACATGACAAAAATCTACGAGTCATAAATCATAATATTTCATAATGTTCTAAAGTCACATCTTATATTTTTGAAAATAGGTAAACTTTACAGGATACCTGCCACACAAATTTAAATATTTTTTTCTGTAAATATCTTATTTGTATTCAGAGAAGAAAATGTAACTTCCAAATCTCGAAACCACCCTATAATTAACAACAAAAGAACAAAAAGTATCTGTTATTGAAAGGCCTTTGCGATTTGAACAAAGTTCATTTTGGCTTCACTGTGTTTAACTTGAAGCGGGACGCCTTTGACGATGCCTGCCAGTTTTCGTTAGTCGCAGTAGCTGGGATTTGTAGTACTAGTATATACAAAAAAAGTGTAGGTACAGTCGACCGATGAAAATCTTGACCACAATGTCATAGTATACGATGAAAATGACGAAAAATGACTCGTCGAAGTGATAAAGACAGAAATTAATTGAGATTTGTGTGACAAAATTAAAAAATGAACAACGTTGTAGTAAGTTGATTGTAGGCTACAGTGATACCAGCGTGATGACATTTAGACCGTAGAAAAAAAAAGGTCTGACTACGTTCCGGGAGCAAAATATGATAATATAATCAAAAGAAAAAACCATAAAAAAATAGCAATGGTAATGAGCGTGGAACTGAGAGATGAAATTATCCAGTATGAACATAGATTTGTTTTGCTTGTAACTTTAGAAACAAGCTTGTTTTAAAGCCAGCTGTTAATTTATTGAACATTACGCAAAACCGAAGTCTTTAGTAGTGACGTAAGTCGAACTAAAACAAATATCTCTTAAACTCTACAGACTGTATCCACAAGCATAAACCCACCCAACGGGTATATATAAAAAAAAACTCTAAACGAACAAAATGGTAACCTTATTAAATCTTAAACGATGAAAACCCATGTTTTTAGAGCCGTTTTCGAAAACGTGATTACAAATATATTATATACAAATATTGCTCATTTAATAGTATAGTGACTGCCTCGTTTGTCTAGTGGTCGCAAGCGCTACTACTGAGCATGAGGTCCTGGGTTCGATTCCAGGGTTGGGCAAAGTGTTATTGGAATTTTCTATCTGGAATTTCTCAGTAGCAGCCTGGAGTCTGGATTTGTGCCCGGTTGATGGCAATACGCTCGCCCCCTATTACATGGGACTTAAACATAACTGGCGAAATGTGGGTGTACTTGCTACAGGTACACCTCTGCCCTACCCTTCGGGGAAACAAGGCGTGATGTTATGTGATGTTGTTAATAGTATAGGATGTAACAAATTAATACATTAGATATTTCATGGCACACATCGCACCAAACTGGTAGTCATGGACATATTATGTTTCTTTTGAAGCGTAGGTACTCTAAATTTTCCCCGTTGTAATCTACTGAAGCAGTTTCTCTGTTTTTCTTCAGAAGAATGGGAAGATATTTTAGCAGACTATATTTATTCATTTACCTGTTGAATTAAAAGAAACTTCATTCGATAATTGGTTGAGAATTGAGAGTGAAAGGTAATCCAAACTCCATAGATAGATACTTGGGCCTGGCGTTACAGTGCTGGAATTTCGCTATAAATTAGAGCATTTAGGATGAAGGATTTCATGAGCCCAATTTTCACGTCTTCCAGCAATGGCTAAATTGATCAAATCAGACAATATTTACATATTAGTTTATTTTTATTATTTGAGTTATTTAAATAAAAAATGGTATTTTGGGCCTTTGTTTCCTACGTAAATCGGGAATACACATGCGCTGTGCTGCAGCGCCTGCAGCCTATCACGATGAGGTTTTAGGTAGGTACATAAAAAGCGCTTACCACCAGTAAGCGCTTCAAATAAAATAGAAATCTACTTATTTTCTACTAAAACACATACATTGCTATTGCGGCTAAGATTAAAATGAGTTAACTAAGCAAAATAGTCAATTTTTCGTACTTATCTAATTCGTGTAACGGGTTAGGTCCAGCTATTCTGTAACCATCTCACCGTGAAAACTTAGGTGAAGTGAGCTCGGAGTGAGCTGTCAGTCCCTAGCAGCAGGTGGAATGACAGCTAACTTCACCTAAGTTTTCACCGTGAGATTATTACAGAATAGATCGGCTGGTTTCTCTTTTCAAGGACGCGCCCTTTTAGGAACATTTCATTACATGCCAGAGAAGAAAGATACTACGAAGACTCTCTGTCTCTCCCACAAAATCTATCAGATTCTTTATTTTTAAGAAGTTTTGTATATATCAAGTGTAGGTACGGTGCTGCACGCGCAATTTAAAATTAAGGTATATACGATAAAGTAGGATATTGTATATAATACCATTACCTACTGTTTGAACATATAGTTTTTAACCGAAATAAAAAACGGGAGTTTTTTATCCGTAGCCTTTTTTTATGTTATGTGGGAAACTTGATCTTTCCAAAATATTTCAACAACTACATTGACGTAATAAACAATGGTGGACTGTCAAAATGTAAATTATTACAATTTTACCTGTAATCAATTAAGTTAGCGAAAAGTGATTAAAGATTTGCTTGTTATTAATTTAATTAATTACTGAGAATTTATTTAGGGTGGATTACAAGTTTTGACAGGTTTATTATCTCAAGGAAACACGATTGAGTCATTAAAGAGATACCATTTGTACAGAAACTTCTTTATTGACCAAAGCTACGTAAAGAGATCCCTAATCATACCCATTTTGACAATTATAATGGCACTGGCTTTTTTTATTCACCTTACACATCTTCTATTTACCAATCCTGAATTATCCTGAATGATTTATTTACTTTCTAGGCATGTATTAAAATTTCATGGCACAGTATTAAGACATGCACCCTGTAAGGGCACTGCAAATATTTCACATAAAATGATTAAATTACATATTATAATATTGATTCTAATGAAATATTAAAATGTTGTAATTTTTAATGACAAAACTTATATACATGAACAATAAATTAAATGACAAGGATAAAAGATAAAATATAATTATGGTTTATAATTATTAAGCAGTTTTGCTCTATATTAAATGAAGAAAACCGATGTGACTAACTGTTAGACGATCACAAGACCACATTACCATAGAACATGAAAACTAGGGCACCAAGGACCTATTATTAGCCATGTACCTTAAATAAAAATAAACGATATTCCCCGTTAAAAAAAACTTGAAAAGTAACTTTAAAAAGACACAAACAAAATTAAAATTCTCCGACTGAACAGCTGACAATGGGTGTAGGGTACAACAGTTAGTCTACTTTGAAACTACTAATTATTGTACCTTTTAATTAGATAGTAAAAACAAGAGCTTTGTTAATTTAATTCTTACACAAAGGTAGAATTTCGGGAACAGGCATCTAGTGAAAAATATTTTAAAATTAGAGAAGAGAAAGTATTTAATTACGACATAGAGTTGTTACGTTGTTCTTGTCTGCTTTGTTTAAAAACAGGCATTACTAAATTAGACATAATTTTACGTACATTTCGTTCCAGAAACATTTTGACTGAGAAGTTTACCTAAATTAATATTACAGACATACATGTTTTTATTTACCGAATAAATATTTTTTATTGAAAGGATTCTTTGACGAGAATGTTCAAGATTATTTGTGAGTTTTAGATAGATCCGCGGATCGTATTTAGGTATATAATTACATGTTATAAAAAATATAAATATCCACATTAACATGAAGACACAACAGATCAATTATACAAATTCAGCCGGAAATCAAATTATTACTCTAGCTAGACCATGTTTTTTAAACAATATTCACCTTTATACAAAACTAGCTGCACTCCGCGGTTGCACCCGCATAAGTCTCGATTCCGTGGGAATATCGAGATAAACAGTATCCCATGTTCTAACTCAGATAATGGTCTACCCATATGCCAAACTTCATTCAAATTCGTTCAACTGTTTTTGCGTGAAAGCGTAACAAACAAACGAACTCACTTTCGCATTTATAATTATTACTACTATTAGTATTTATCTACGGCGCACCTACCTACCCTACCTACACTACCTATCCTACGTACCCTACCTACCTATCTACCCTGCCTACCTTCCTACCCTACCTACCCTACCTACCCTACCTATCCTACCTACCTAACTACCCTACCTACCTTACCTACCCTACCTACCTACCCTACCCTACCTACATATCGACCTTACCGGGATAAAAAGTATCCTATGTCCGTCTCCTGGTTCTAAGCTACCTCCCCACCCATTTTCAGCCAAATCGGTTCAGCCGTTCTTGAGTTATAATTAGTGTAACTAACACGACTTTCTTTTATATATATAGATTATATTACGAGTACATATATATAAGTTGGATGGTATGGTTTTTCACGTTAAAGAAGTCTGTACTTAGGTCTTATTCCCCTTAGGTTATATTTTCTATAAATAACCCACTTCTTGAAATAAAACAAGTAGAAACACAAACAGAATCCGCTGAATCTGTTTCAGTTGGGCGACTTTTAAAGCAGTCCAAATGTTTCGCTCCGTCTAGCGTAATTTAACAACTAAAAAATGACAACACCGACTATTTTGACGGCTACCGAACTTGGATCATAGCCAACAACGTTGTATGCGGATCAGCCATTGTACTGTTAAACTAGTAGTAAATCTTTATTAAATCAATCCAGTCCTGTGTTAAAAATAGAGGCATTACTCAATGGTATATTTAGAGCAATAGGTCATGGTTCTTCTCTATGATTTATTGTCTGTGGTTTGGATATATTTGGGTGAGTTTATGTCGATTGAGCGATCAGTGGGTTTTAAAGAATTTTAATGATTAAGTGATCATACTTTTATCTTTATTACGAAGAAATAGTTTTAACGAGTTACAAACCCGTACCGTATCGTCATCTGCAGACCAAAATGGGAGATGGAACTTAAACATAACTAGCAAAATGTGAACTATAGGTATACTTCTGCCCAACCCTTTGGGAAACGAGGCATGATGTTATGATTATGTTGTTAGATCATAACTACGAATTTAGTTTACAGGGTTTTATAAAAATGTGGCTGTTAAATTATTTAAATATAATTGAGGTGACTTACGTCTTCCACGCAAACGAAATCACGAGCAGAAATCTAGTTCATGAATAAATTGACGGTTTAAATAATATTTTACCATCGAGAAACTTCGTTAGTTACCTGTACCACAGTAGAATAAAGTAACAGTACTATGTCTCGGAAGTGACCTTGAAATAATTACCTACGGCAGCTCGGTAGATGAACCTTCCGCGTCCGTGCGTAACTGCCGCGCACTCGAGATTGTTGCGAGCTCATCGTTTCGGCCGTTTTATATGAAGACATAATACTTTTACTTATTTATACTGTGCTTGTTCTTTCCTAAAGTCTTGCCATGTTAATTAAAATAGTTTATCAAACTCATATTTCAAACGAACCAACAAATATCCGGTAGCTCGTAGTTGCCGGCTATTTATAATGTTACGAAGGGAAGCAGATATCATCAAGATTAAAATATGTTTTTCTTTCGTTCGACAGTTAATTTTAATGTATACTAGTATCTAACCATTTGAAGTGTGAATATAATAATATACTTTCTTGTATTTGTGCTTTTCTTTTTATAATACAAAGAACGTTATTATTTAAGAACAAGAAAACGTCTCAAGGCATATATTTGAGAAAAAGTACTATATAGTAAATACTAATTCTATGGAAAATTTACATTTACTGACTGAAGAAAAACAAATGCAGTCTTAGGGCTTGAAACCGCGTTCCAGAGCTGTCAGTGTCATCATTAACGGGGAATTTTGACACTGACAGCTCTTCAACGCAGTGTAGATGTGCAGAACGCGTTCAGTTTCCTTGGTGAAATCGGCGCTTAGTTACTTAAGTTATTTCTGCTACTGTCTGCTAATCTAATGTGCAAAAATGTAAACAAAAACATAAACAAGATGTAAACAAAAATGGGCAAAAAATATTTTCTTTACACTTTCAAAGATGTGTTTTATTCGTTTGCTCTAGGTGGCTAGCCTGGATAAGCAAATAGCTCAACTCACCATTTATTCATTAACTAAGTACGGCTTCCGATGTGTATGAAAAACAAATTACATAAAAACAAACTGACCCATTTTTATAACAGTACTACTCGTATAATCCGAACATAACTAATGCATAAAATAAAGTTGCTCCTGTTTGTTCGAAAAACTTTCATTAATTCAACAGATTAACGGATTTGCTTGAAAGTTTTCGACTACATTATTAGGAATCGGAAAAAAAAATAGTTTTATTGTTAAGGCTCCCGCAGACAGGCGCGACGCGACACTGGTAGAACAATTTCCGTAAAGCTATCATATCAAGTGGTCCACCGGTCGCGTTGCTCCTGTCTGCGGGAGCCTTAATCTTTTTGTTTTATAAAATACTAGCTTTTGCGCGTGGAGGTCGGAAATTCTCCCAAGGGAAAACTTCGACTACCGGGACTAAAGATATCCTGTCCGGACACAGTTCATAGTTTATCCGTGTGCCCATCTATATCCATTCAGTCGTTTAGACAGAATTACTTTCGCATTAATAGTATCAGTATGGATTTCTTGTAAATCTGTAACTATAGATAGTGCAATCCACGACGACGCGCCCCCGCCGCTCCGCTCCGTACTAAAGTACAGCTTACAGTACAGTAATCGCGGAGTGGGGCGCGTCGTCGTGGATTGCACTATCTGTAATAGTATTCATTAATTTCAAGTAAATATTACAGATTTCACGGTAATAATACGATTGTGAGATATAGATTTTAGTGTTAGACCCACTATACGAACGATTGTGCAAAAGTCAAGCAAAACATATCTTTAACATCAACAACTAAAAAGTAGACAGTACCTAATCTCTTTCATTAAAAACCTCAGTGGTCAAATAAAAGCCACAAACCTGAAATAAACTTCTGTCAAAGCCCAGACCCAAAAATATAAGCCCAACACTTCGAAAGCTCAATTTAAGACCTGCAAAAATGGCGTGTTAAAGCTCAAAGTGGTTGAGCGAAAGTCAATTAGTGCTGTAGATTTATACAGTCAATAAAAGATTAACCCGTTCGCTGGCGGGCCCTAATTGGATAAAACGCGGCGCACGTGTGTGGCAAAAAGACCGCAGCAGTAATGGGTTAGCAACCCCGCTACCCACTCAGGGTGGTTTCTTAAAGAACTGAAGTTGTTTTTGATGGGTGGTCATTATACGTAAATAAACCGCTGCAGACTCGTTAAGGAAATAACGTACGTTTTTATAAATACGACAAATTTTTGAAGCTATCACTTACAATAAATAATGTAGGTATGTAATTTGTTTATTTTGAAACTATATTTTTTTTATGTGACACAGCAGCAGCTCTGTTTTTAATTCTGTTAACAATTATTTTGCACAATACAGTGCCAAAATGTACAAGCTATTCCTAATCCACATTGCTAACCCGAGTATAACAGACATCTTTTACGAGTAGGTAGTACTATTAAAACCGAATGATGCACGATTTTAGAAAAAGATCTAAAAGTACAGAGGAAACACGCTCGTTGGCTAGATATCAGGGCCGCTAGCATCTAATTGGGAGAAATGTGGAGTAAAATTCGTGTCTGGAGCTAGATCAGTAGTTGAGGGTTAAGTTATAAGCGTAAGAAAGTCATAGGAAAATATGGATGAATTAAATACCTCTGTTAAATGTACACCGTCTTCCATGCTTCGGAAAGCTCCTTAAGTCGTTGGTCCAAATTAGTTAGAAGCCCTAAAGTCTGACAACCAGTCTAACCAAAGGGTATCGTGTTACCCAGTAACTGGGTTGTGGAGGTAGGTAGTAGCTCCATTTAAAATACTGGTAATCATGTTCATCCGATTAGACCAGAAGCCGATCCTAAGATAGTTGGGTAAAGGTTAGGTAGATTGATTGTCAAATTTACGAAAAATACGCGCATATTTTGGGTTGCGTTTTTGAGTTGCGGACGCCAGCCCGATAAACAATACCATAAAACTATAAAAGAAGAAACCAACTGTAGGTTTAATTTTTTTTTTTATTAATAATTATTATCTAAACTAATATTTAAATAAAAAGATTTGATTTTTGTGTGCTGGATTCTAACGCTATCACGCTAAAATGGCTAAACATATTTGGATTAAATTTGGCACATGCGTGCAATTTGGCAGACCATGACCTGGGTTAGGATATAAGATACTTTATATCCTGATTTTCCCATGGGATTGAGACTTATGAGTGTGAAACCGCGAGGCACCGCTAGTTATTTATAAAGACAATCATTATTATTATGATTGTTTAAGATTGCACAGCAAATAATATACCTACTCAAAAGGCATTCATAATTTATTATAGTATTATTGGATGGAAAAGCAAACATGATATCAAATCATATTTATTTTTTTGATCTGAGACGCAAGTATAACAACTCGCTCTCTTATTACATATCCCATAAATTTATTGACATCTAATTTATGACAGGGTACAAAAAATAACATATTGAACCACCTGCTAAATACACAGCTTTTTATAAACATTAAATATCATCAACCTGATATAATGTAGTCGTCTTTATCATAGATCCTGACTAAATAGATATCTAATTATAACTGAGGAATCAACTGTAATTTGACTCGTGATACCAGTCTTTTGATTTCTAGGTACTCTGAAAATAATCCCGACTCATAGCGAGAAGCTTGAAAACGGTTCGTTATATGGTTTTTAATATCGTTTAAGCTTGTTTCTTGTACCAAATTGATACAGATGCCTGCGGCGTAGATTGGGTGAATAAATTAGCCTGCTCTTTCGAATGTACCACACGACCATTAGCATTTTTTTGCGCTACACACATAAATTTACTATTCGATCCTTTCGAAAGCCAAGTGGCAGATAATGTTTATATAATAACTTTTGAATTTACACGGTTAGACTGTAATGGTTGTTAAACTTTTGAGCCAGTGTTGTTCACTTAAAATTATTATTTTAGTGTGTTTTTCAAAAGCTTTCAATATTGCTCATCGTTATCATTATTATCCACGGTCTACACCTACAGCTGGCTTTTATTCTGTTGTGCCATGATTTTGTGCCAGTCTCCACGATCTTATCGGTCTCTTTGAAAATTATGTTCACCATCTTGCACCTTCTTTTCACCAACATTCTTATCTCCAGTTACTGGCAGCCTCTCAATTAGGTACAGCCCTTCGACACTTGCTCAATATAACTGCTGAAGACGGATTAACTCAACCGATCGACCGAGGATCCTGTTTTGGATAAGGCGGGAGGAACCGCCCGGGTGTCATCACTGCGTGGATCGCCAGGAGGACACGGTGGAGGTCTGCCCGGCTTGGGCAGAGCATCGCCGTGTCCTCGTGGAGGCGATCGATGGCGGTGATCTCTCACGTCCAGCCCTGGTCCAAGCCATGGTACGGAGCGAGAGGGCATGGGAGGCCGTCACCTCCTTCTGCGAAGCAGTAATGCTCGCGAAGGAGGAGGCGGAACGCGTGAGGGAGAGGCAAATATCGCGCCCTCACGCCCCTAGCCACCGCAGGAGACGCCCTGGACGTCGGGAATGGCAAGCCGATTCCCGGCCACCGTAGGCGCGAGCTTGCGGACGGTGAGAAATGGATAGCTCACCGTTTGATAAGGACCAGGCCCGGGGCGACTGCGCGTTGTGATCCACGCGCACCTCAAAGTGATGTCAGCAGACCTGGTGGGATCCGCTAGGACCGATGCCTGCCGGGGTCGCGGGCTAGTCCGAAAGGGATACCGTGACCCCTGGCAAGTACAGGCAACTGAAGGAACACGGGTGGCTTTTAGTCAGTATGAGTTTGATACGCCCTCCCGCTCCGCCCAGAGCGGAAGTAGTTATTTGTTAATTTACCAACCAAAAAAAAACCGACCTACCGTTATAACATACACTAATGTAGTAATGTATCTTTACCTAATTACAGATACCATGAGTTTACATTATGAAAACAATATTATTCATCAAGCAAAGGATAATTAATCTGTTTAGGCTGCACAAAAGGCCTGTCTTTTGTTTCAGACTTAATTTTAATCCTATTGTCGAAATAAGAATTAGTAGGATCCATTTTCTCTGTCTGTGATTAGTAAAGCGTAGTCAACTAAAGTAAGGAGTGCCTATTATGTTTTAAGAAGGTTTTTACCTTAGTTTTGTGCAATCTACAGCATCTTATTTGATTTTAATTTCATCCTTTACTGGAAACTGTCTTAGTTGTCTTGCTATGTGATTTTCTTATAACTCGTTTACTGAAATTAAAAACAAATGCTTTTTAAACAACTACTATTAGTAATTTAATATTTCGTTCAAATCCCTACCATTTCTGGCAGTAATTTTTCATTTGTAGCAAAAAGGTTAAGCTTAAAAATTTCATCTTCATTTTATCGAAAATCTTGTTGAAAATTATCGAGGTAAGTCACGCCGCGCAGTAATAATGTATTTAAAGGTTGCATCCCGTTATTAACGTCAAAGTGACCCATTTTCCTCGGTTGACTTTCGCAACTATCCGCCGCTAAATTATTCTATATTCCTCCGCTTCTTTGGAATTAAACTCGTAGGGTATTAATAAAATATTTGTTTTCTAGTTTCAAGAGAAACAGGATATTGAACCGTTTAATTTACACATTATTTTGTGCTAAAGAGTCCGTCCATGTTTGTTTGTATGTCCTTGGCCAAAAATCAGAATTTCCTGAAAATAAATGAATGGCTTAAAATACAGTTATAAAACTAAGTTACATAATGTAAAAGGAATTTTACTAAAACTTATACTCACAGCCCAAATCCACCTTCGAAAAAATTTAATTGACAACATTTTAATTAAAATTTATTTGCATACCCTAAAAGAGAGGAATACCTACTTTTCTCATTTCATCTTAAATCTGTAGCTCGTATAATCCCAAGATCCATAAAATTTACCTAAAGAGCTTTGTAATTAAAAACTTAAGAGCTTTTTTTACTTCTAGGTCTATTTACTAAAGTTTTTACAGAGACACAAATTTGGTGATATAATATTTGAAACCCTTTTTCACTGGAGACTTAATTTAAGAATCTTTTTTTTTTCATAACTCAGTTACAGGCTAGGCTTTTTTAAGGAAAGTTTTATTTTAATATTTAAAGATTATCGGTACATACCACAATATAAAATCTAGAGTGAATAGAATTTTTGGTAATCCACATAATATTAAAATAATATGAAACTGAATAAAGTAAACTCATAATCACTTTTTAATACGTAATGAAGAAAATATATTTTATGTTTTGGTAATATTCATACTGAGAGAATAAAAAAAAACACCATGTAATCATGTTATATTAAGACCATAGACTTCTTATAGGTTTTCCTATAATCTATGAGTAAAACCACTAACCATTATCTGTATTTTTTACATAATTCTAGGCGGTAGTTTCGGAGATAAGGGGAGGGGGGAGAATGGTAAATTTTCATCTATTTTCTTATTACCTTTTAAAGTATTATATTTTAAAACTTAAAAAAAATATTTGAGTTCCTCACAACAAGCCTTTCATTTGATACGTCTCACGGTACAGTTTTCAAAACGTTATATTTCTAATTTGCCACCGTAAACTGACCCCGATATTCAAAATCCATTTATTTACGTTAAGTCAAAGTCAAATAATTTATTTCAATTAGGCACAAAAAGGCATTTTTGAACGTCAAAATTTCCAAAAAAAAAAAAAAAAACTAGTCGCCCCTTACAAAAGGTAGTTTTTGTATGGAGAAGAATGGGCAAGAAACATATAGATTATAGATCCGTCTCTTCAAGTCACGGAAATTTATATGTGTATCAAATTTCAACTAACTTGGTCCAGTAGATTTGGAGCACATTGGCTGTGACAGACGGACAAGACAGACAGACACCCAGCCAGCCAGCCAGGCAAACACACGAGTGATCCTATAAGGGTTCTGTTTTTTCCTTTTGAGGTACGGAACCCTAAAAAGTACCTAATGATTGAGGAAAAACTTCTTCATGAAGAACACCAATGGCACCGTATCATCGTTTTAAACAAATGGTTCCACTGGTTTCCATTTTACCAATGTTCGTGATCCACTCAAATTGTGGGGGCCAAATTAATTGGTAAATTGGAACACGTACGAACCTAAGAATGTTGGCGGAAAGCGCCCTATAAGGATGTTCCACTTGAACTTGAAAAGGATAATGTCTGTGGTGACGAAGCGGTTTTGAGCAATGAAAGATACGTGATGAAGTTGAATGGTAACCCATTCAACGTAATTGTCTTGAGTGATAATTAAATTAAAAGCTTTATGAAAAATTTGTGGAGCATTTTTTCAAAAAAATACATAACTTACAAACATGAGGGTGCAATCAGAAGCCCAATTCCCGTATAACATTAAAAATCTAGTCACAATCTATGTAATCTCGGGGACAATCTACATATGTCAAAAACTTGTCAAAATGTTTGGTAAATTAGAGATATTTTTGGCAGATTGAGACTAGAATGCCAACGTTCCTAAAAATACGGGAATTGTCCCTCTGTTCATTTCTTTATCGAGGCAAATAGGGTAGGGTAGAAGCCACTACTAAGTATTTTCCAGAAGTTTCCTTCCTAAAAAGATCGTAAACGTTAATTCTTCTATGCCGAAGAATTCATGTTCAGTGAAAGACATTCAGACCTTTTATGGCACGCCATTAACTCAATTTAACTATTCAAACAACTTAGGCAAATACAAAAGACACATTTTCCTTAAATTTCCGACAATTTTAGAAATGTTAAAGCAGAAAGCTTACTAAGAACAATAACAAAACAAAGTTCTGTATGTACTTAAGCTTATTTGTGTCAAGGTTAGGACTTCAGAGCACGATTTTCTTGCATTAGGAAGCTCTCCGTGAGGACAGACCGTCTCTACCTCCGCGCACGATTACAGCATTAAACTAGTCTTTGTTCTGATTTCTTTGTCACATGAAAGGATCTAGACTTAAGAGGTTTTGTGACGACGAAGTGACCCCATAAAGAAGAGTTCGTGTAACGAGAATTGTATGAAGGAATTGAGCAAATGTTAGCAGGTTCTTGGGTTGGTTGGTTGGTTTTGTTTTGTCTCTAAGCTTTCTTAAGACCAATGTACAATTTACCGATGGATAGCATATTAATATTAAGTTTGTTAGTCATACATAGATGTATACAAAATGTCGTAATAATTGGTCATTCAGTGACCAATTTTTATGTCTTTTATATTTTTGATAACTTTGTCCCCAGTTGCATCAATAGAAAGTCTATAAATCAAGGAAGATTTTCTTAAATATCCTAACTAACATCATATATTAATGCGAAAGTGAGCTTGTTTGTTTATTTGTCTGTTTATTACACTTTCGCGCATAAACGGCCGAACAGTTTTCGATGACACATGGGTAGACTATGACCTGAGTTAGGACTTAAGATACTTGTTATCACGATATTCCTACGGGATCGAGACTTATGTGGGTGAAACCGTGCGGCGCAGCTAGTAGGCCATAATTTATAAAGATATCACGCGGGCAAAGCCGCTGGCGGAAACTAGTATTATTATAAAACTGCACAGCTAAGTAAACATTCAAGAGAAAGTAAATCTACCTTACCACGCGACGGCGAGCACAAAGGGAAAACTGTAAAGGAAAAAGGACCGCGCCGCGAAGGAAGAGGTCTATAAACAATAAGTTTCGAAAAACTGAACAAAAAGTTCTTAAGGTAGCGTGTATTTTGTTTCCCTATCTTCCGACGTGACCGGTATTTTCTTTACGAAGTGAAAAATGACCCCAATTTGTGCGCCTGTTAAACATCTGATACACTATATTTTTCTTTCTCTTGCCGCCGTTTTTTTTTGTTTTCACTATGAGAGTAGGTGATAATTGGTTATTAGTATTTATTTATTTCAAATGTATTAGAAAGCGTATGCTACTATTGGTCCTCAACGTAGTCGTTTCGTTAGTAGGTCATCAACTTTTTTGACCCCGAATATTTTCGTTCGACATTGGCCTTGGCTGTATACATAATAAAACCTATCGCACACTTCTTGGTATTCTCATAACTACCAATATAAACGAGTCTCTAAAGAAAAGTTCAAGAAAAAATTCTCAGTACTTCTGTTTATTTGGTTTTTTTACGAGCGCCGTAAGTGTCCAATTTCATTTAGAGTGAAAAAAAATGTTCCGTATTCTACCGTTTCGAGGTAAGCAAAGTATGAAACAGGAAGTTTTGGATATTTTATGAAGCTTCACCCTTTTCCTTGGTACGAAGTAAGTAGATTTAGAAGTCCAGAGAAGGCTTGTCAACTAATCTACAGCGTTGCGTTTTTGAGTTCATTCGTAAAGAGTAGCCTAACAATCTTTACGTGTCATTATTATAGGTTACAATAGTATCTACTGTCAGTCCCTTGATTAATGTGACAGCTTAATTATATTATGTATAACAATAAATTAAATTAACAGGCGAGATTAGCCTTTATGTAGAGGACATGACCCTTTTAGTTAATCTGTACCTCCAGACGTTATTGTCATCAATCATTTATAGTAGTAGGATATGGCAAACGAACTTTGACCTCATTAAGGGTTTAATTAGTTCAAGTTACAATACCTAGTGAAATTACCTACGCCTCATTAACTGAAAGCTTTATTTTGCCCTGTTGTAGTATTTTAAGGGATTACAAAACACTACCTACCGTACCAATAATACATACTTTAACTTAAAAAAAAGCTTCAAAATTAAACAATATCACGCCTTGTTTCCCCGAAGGGTTGGGCATAGGTGTACCTGTAGTACACCCACATTTCGCCAGTTATGTTTTTTTAAGTCCCATGAAATAGGGGGCGAGCCTATTGCCATCAACCGGGCACAGTTCCAGACTCCAGGCTACTTCTGAGAAATTGAACTTCAAAATTGTTTAATTTTTAATTCTTTGTACCTATTGTGGTATAGTAACTTTATTCCAGGTACATCGACTTCACATATATTTAATATATACAAAACATTTTAAAAGAGTAACTGCGGAATTTCTAGCCCATTCTTCTCCATACGAAACTACCTTTTGGAACTACAATTAGAATCAATTCTATTTTCTCGTAAATATTGACGTCCAAAGTTGCCTTTTATGTGCCTATTTGAAATAAATCATTTGATTTTGACTTTGACTCTAACTTTGAATGATTTTTTACTATTAGTATAAAATAAAACTACTGACAAAGAAAATAAGAATTCTATAACAACCACATAAACTCCCAACAATTGTAGAAACGAACAAAACTTTCCTCTCAACGTCAGTGGACGTACGACAAAAGATGGAAACACTTAGATAGTCACTAAAATACCAAATATTTGTTCCACGTTCGCTCCTGGAATAACTTGTTCTCAGAAAATACGAGGGAGTGCGATGATCGTTGTGTCGTGCGAACAAAACATGTAGGTAAATGTGAAGTGACGTACCGAATTTAAGAGCTAAGGGGATTTCCAGCCGCGCGTTTAAACGTTCGAACGTATCATACTTCTGGCATCGAAATAATGATTATTTGGGCGGTGATGGTTTTAAAGTAAAACCTTTTTCTTTCAATTGGTATGGATTCGAGTAGTTGTCTAGCCAAGAAGCCAAATCTATTATCTAATATAGTTTCTCAAGTAGTTATGTCCTCGTATTTGTCTAGTGTGCATTAGATCAAACTTACGCTTCTTATACCGTAATTGAATACTCGAAACGCTTACAGGCTAAGTAATAAGTTATTCATGGTTTCATTAGTACCTAGAACTCATTTATCTATACTGATACTAACCCTTGGGAGGAAAACTATTATTAAGGAGCATAGATTACGTAATAACTCCAAGACTACTATAACAGGGTTAGCTCCTAACGCTATCATAATCTAGCTAGGTCATTGCTATGTGCGCAACGCTGTTGCTGGGTTATCTTAGTTAGGTATGTGCAGCTGCAGCCTATATTCTATCCAAATATTGTATTTCTGTTTGTAAATTTTCCAACGATATTCGAGATAACCCGCTGTGTGAAAATTTCCTCTTGTAAAGATAAATCATCAAAGGCACAACGCGATGTAATATTACTGCTTTATGTAAATGCACTTAGACATTAAAATGGGAATTAAAGTTTCTACCTAGATCGTAAAATTGCGGTCTAACAAACGATAAAAACGCGACGTCTGAAAACGTTCCTTATCTATTTACGTACGCTAACGTTGTCACCAATTTGCTTGTAATACGTAACTTCGTAAGGCTCGTGAATCGTGAGTATATTACAGCAGGTACTTTACTACAAGTACAACTCAATTATGTCTAAAACAAAAAGTATAATCACAAGACAGATCTTATTAGGCACGGTCCCCACAGTGTCTGGACAACAGTTGTACGGTTCAAAGTTTTGTTTGTATATTTCAATGGAGAGCTGTTTACATATGCTAATGCTAACATAGCTGAGAAAGGCCAGGCAGAAGGTGAGCTATTTACACATGCCACGTCAAACATAGTCCGTGATCATTTTACAGTGTCATATCGATTTATAATTTGTTATAATTTCTGTCGTGCAGCGAGAAATGGCAGTCGAACAACGATAAATAATTGGTTACGAAACAATGGAAAAGGTGACTTAATTTGAATAACTTAAGTCGTTTCCCGAAGCGAGCATTCTCAAGGAATTGATTTGAGAAATGTTTTACTCAGAATTCCAAAAATCGAGGAAAGTCGGAATAATATTTTACGGAACTAAAATGTGGCCATGGACGACCGAGCTTGGGCGCAAGCTATTCTTCCCATTCGTATGGGAGGCTTCGGCGTCCGTAAAATTTCTAGTATTAGTTTACCGGCTTTCATATCCTCGGTCCACGGCACTGAGAAATTAATCAGGAAAATTCTAACCTCCACACTGATTGATTTTGATGTGCCGTGCTTCACTGAGGCTATGGACGCCTGGAGACTCGCTTGTCCGAACTCAGATCTACCCGATTATCCATCTTCCCAAAGACGATGGGATGAGCCGCTCTGCAGAGTAGTACAGAACAATTTACTTAACACGTCTGCTGCCACTGCGGAACGTGCGCGCCTGCTGGCTGTGGGTAAGTGGGAATCGGGTCTGTGGCTTCATGCACTACCGTCGTCGAACATAGGCACTTTGCTCGATGACACTACCTTCCACCTCGCTGCTTCCCTACGAATAGGAGCTCCTTGTTGTTCTCCTCATCGCTGTCACTGTGGCGAAGTTGTCAACAGCCTCGGACATCATGGCCTGTCTTGCAGCCGAAGTGCGGGTCGCTTAACACGGCACGCGAACATTAACGACATCATCCGACGAGCTCTTGTCACCGTGCGTTCCAGCTTTATTAGAACCCAATGGCTTGGCACGCGACGATGGCAAGAGACCGGACGGCATGTCTTTATCTCCATGGAAGGTGGGTAGGCCTTTAGTGTGGGATGCAACCTGTGTCAACACTCTTGCGCCATCCCATCTTCCTGGCTCGGCGTGTTGTGCTGGTGCTGCTGCTGCGGCTGCAGAAAACCTCAAGTGGCGTAAGTGTAATAACCTTACAGGTAATTATATTTTCGAGCCGTTTGGGGTTGAAACCCTCGGGCCGTGGGGTCCGAGTGCTCACGGCCTCTTCAATGATTTCTCATAACGGCTATTTGACACTTCCCGTGACCCAAGGGCTGGTTTTTACCTTGGGCAGAGGCTAAGCATTGCCATACGATGTGGCAATGCGGCCAGTCTCTTGGGTACATTACCAGTCGACAGCGATGCGGATGAATTTTTCGACGCTATATTTTAATTTTTTGTTAAGTTAGTATATAATTTTGCTAATTTTATGTCTATACTTATATAATAAAATGTTTGGAATGGTTGAAAAAAAAAAAAAAATATAAAAGAAGCTATTAAACTTACTTAAATTACCCGAAAAAAAAAAAAACTAAAATCAGTTATTATTTTAGTAAGTATGTATCCTTACTTTATATTTTTTACTATAAACAAAAAAAAACTAAAATAGCATCCGGTTAGACTGGTAGCTGAACCCAACATCCGCCGTTTCCCAAGGCATTTTTTTTTTACTGTAAAAAAAACAGCTTACAGCCAAAAAAATAGTTCGGGAAAGTCGAAGTAAGACAGCGCACACACTGAGCGATTCTTATGAATAAGTTTCATGTCATTCTGGAATTCGGCTATCGAGGACGAACAGAATTAAAATATTGAAATAAATATTTTGGGTTAGGAGAAATCTTTCTGAAACGTGTTATGCATTTTCTGCATACCTTTTGTGAAAACGTTTTTATCTGTTACAACATAGAACATGAGTTATTAGCTAGATTGCGTGAGCTATTTTTTTTTTTTAACTTCGCCCCACACTATGAATTTCTCCTGTATTATGGGTGCGTTTACAAACATTTAAACTCACATACACAAACAGCCAGACCCGGAACAACTACTTGGTCATACAAATATTTGTTCCGTGCGGGAATCGAACCCGCGACACGCAACGCAGCAGTCAATCGATTAACCACTGCGCCAACAGTGCCTTGCTGGGCGTTTACTGACCTGACTTTTGATTCGCTGAGTCGTAGCTAAAGTTGGCTAAATTTGACTCAAACAATTATAACTATTTTTAGGTAATAGTCCAAGAAAAACCCGGTAATCCCATACAATTTACACACCAATTGTGTAGAGATATACAACTCTATAATTCAAGGCTACCGAATACTCAAGGGTATAACATAGATTAATTCTAACCGATTGCTATACAATTTGGCGGGGTTGTAACTCCCGACCTATCCTATACTAGCCCCCTTGGGCCCGGGGCCATGATATCGCTACTCGATACCTACCTACCGGAGTATGCCCAGGGGTGAGAACAGGGGTTGTTTTATAGTGTAATCATTATGGTCGTGTTAGGATAACCGTGCGATTAAAATTCGGGGAAGATAATCCCGTTTATGATGTAGCAGACTGGTGTTTATTGAGCTATAGAGCTCACGTATGTATTTCATAAACATAAAATTATACTACCATGAAATTGGACTATAAAATACGCGGCTTCTTAGAATTTAAATGATTTATCCCACAAGAATAAAATGAAGATTCCTTAGCAACAGCAGTACATTTTTGTATTCCAAGACCGAGGGAAACCTTCAACCATATCAATATCTTCTAGAATAAATGTACTCTCTCTCTGAAAACTGTTTGTGACTTCGCAATTGGAAGCAATAGCCAGAATTCGTAAATAAACCAGGCTCGGTTCGATCTCTCAGCTTCGGTAAAACCTTAGCGAATGGTATCGTTACAACCGAGTACTGAAACTACTCGTCCAAAAAATCTTCGTTTTCACTAAACAAAGCGATGTATCATCTTAATAAATAATTTATTAAACAAACTAAGCGAATATACTCGGACAAATAATATCGGAAACGCAACTTATCACTTAGTCTTAGTGGGCCTGATGAAAACTTATTATCCCGAGACAAACAATGGATGAATAGAAATAATAAAAAACAGGCACAAGGAGGAACGAAAATACCCGCAATAACGATAAATAATCTTCCCTTCTGTCGGCATAGCAATGACTTGGACAGACGAAAAGGTCTGTGACTACGATTCTGTACAAAGAGAACAAATAAATCGCAGCACATGATGGAATTTTGATGTCCAAGAGGGCCTGGCCAATATGTCACTGTTTCTGAGGAAAAAGCTTATGAGACAGAATTTTTAGGATTGATATAACTTATCTTCGTCATTCCGAAACCATACCGATTTCGTATAAATCAAAGGTCTGTCCGTTCCTAACTTTTGTCTTAAGTTACCCTCGCAATCCTTACCAATTTATTATCATGTGTTAAATTAATTATATTAGAAAATACGCTGGCCTGTGGCGGTCGCAGGAATATCAGGAGTAAAATATTTTAAAGAAAACAGTCTACTGTGAATTTAATAACATTTAATATTATGATAAAAGCAATCTTTGAAAGCCTTTTAAACTAAGCTGAGCAATATTTTTCATCATATTAGGTACGCTGTTCATACAAAACACACTCTCAGTTCCATTCTACATTTCAGTGGTAAAATATAACAACGCACATACACCGGCCATGCATTAAAACAATTTTTTTCGTGTCGTGCATTAAAATAGTTGTAACTGTAAAATAATATTTAAAATGATTCCACATACGCTCGGTATTTTCACGCTGAGACTGAATTACAATGACGGGCTTATGAAAAAAACGTACAAGATAAGTCCGTCAAAGTAAATCCCTGGCCACTTTTGGTACCGTACTGTAGACTGTTGGACTGTAGATTTTCACTATTCCTTTTGTTTGTTGCGAAATATTATCAGAAAAACAGTGCTGTGTTAAATTATTATTTTGAACTTGACAATATACATGTCGGAAATACACTGAGTTGACTAATCGGGACGCCAGCGCTGCCTAGCGGCGCTCGACAGTGTCTTCGAAAACATAACGCTCGGACCGGCCGGAGCTCCGCAGAGTTCATGGATGGTGGTCAAGAAGTCAAGACGTTTAGAAACTGTCACGTGTTCCCAGATTAGAACAGATACCCTCGGGTCACCCAGATCATACACAGATGTTCTAAACAAACCAGGAGACCTAATTACCTTCTGGAGGGAATTATCCACCAAACGGCCGCTATGGCTTACGCATAATGGTCCACACTAAGGACTGAGTGCGGAAACCAAGCCCCATAACATAGAACATAGAACTGCAAACGGTTTTTCTATGGCGCAATAACCAACACTACCCACATTACGCCCACAGTGGTTAAAAATATGCCTGATAATAACGAGAGAGACACATACCGTCCTCCGTCATATGAAAAAAAGCAATTGCTTCGAGGTGGGAACTATTCTGATGCCGAAAACATAGTTTTTACAATTTATGTCCGTTGGTCTGTTTGTCTGGGTTTATGTTCCGGATTAGCGCAAAAACGACTGAACGGATTTAGATGATAGATAGTTTATAACCTGGTTAACACATATGGTAATTTTAATCCCGGATAGTAGGTACGTTCCCTTGGGATATATTCCGACATCGACGCGAGCAAAGCCGCGGGCAAAAGCTAGTCCAGAATATTATAAAAAAAATCTTCAAAAATTCATTGCGAATCAGTTAGCTGGTCCTTTTGTGAAGCTAGCATTCTTCCGAAAACTAAAAATATTTGTAATTGAAGATATCCAGAATGGTATAACTTAAAACTTATAAAAAAAATTAAATTAAAATATAATTTGCACAAAAAGTATAAAGCGACCAAATCTCCAAGTGATTATGAGGCATTCTCTCAGTATCGGGCAAGGGTGAAAGCGGAAACAGCGAGCTCTCACCTCCGGTACAGAGATCGAGTACAGAACCATCTCGCTACAGACCCTAAATCATTTTGGAATTACGTTAGGTCGAGAAAAGACACTTCTTGTCAGTACAAATTGATCAAAGAGGGAAGAGTTCTATCTGGTGATGAATCCGCTAAGGAATATTCGCGATTCTTTCACTCTGTGTACAGCTCGACAGCGGGCACGCTGAGAGCGGGGGCGGCTTGCGGGGAGGCAGCGCCGAGCGGCGCGTATGCGCACCTCGCCTGCCTCGAGCGGGCGGCCGTCCGACCCGCACTGACTTGTCTGCCGCCTAAGCGCTCAGTGGATCCGGACGGTATTCCGCCCTTCATTTTGAGAGATTGCCGCATGGTATTAATAGAACCTTTGCTGCACATATTTAATGTTTGTTAGTCGGTGGCACACTTTCCTAGTCGTTGGAAACTTACACGGGTGGTACCTATACCGAAAGGTTGAGGTGGTACGGATGTCAGTGATTTTAGGCCAATTGCCGTACTGAGCGCACCAGCCAAGGTATTCAAGATGCCTGTTCACAAAATTGCCTTTATGCACAGACAGGCCCTCATTTGTCTGACACGTAGCACGGCTTCCGTCCAGTAAAATAGGGAACTTGCTTCACCTGATGACACAGTTGGTACCAGCTGTTGGCTGATCTGGACTTTAAGAAGGCGTTCGACGCAGTCGATCACGACATACTCTTGTCAAGGCTGGCGGTTATGGGCTGCACATTTCATGCTGTAAAGGTTTTCGCCAGTTATCTTCGAGATAGACGTCAGTATGTGGACTGTGGCGGACACTTCTCGGTGCCCTACTACACCAGATCGGGCGTCAGTCAGGGTACTAATTTGGGACCCTTATTATTCATTATTATGGTAAATGACCTACCTAAGGTAGTCAGGTCAACATGCATGCTATTTGTTGATGACCTTAAGTTGTCTGCAGTCATAAATATACTTTATATATAATATATAAGTATATTTTAAGTTAATTTGTCGCATTAGATTTATTATCTGTAATGGCAAAGGAAACATGTGATAAATAAATAAATAAAATAAATATTATTCTTCTGAATATATTATTACGTTATTTCTTCTCAGAAGTCTTATCTCAATAATAATTCAAAATAAATTTGCATGAACTGATTTACGCAGTTTCTACTTACAGCATAATATTCTGTATACAATTTTACTTATAAAGAAAAGCTAAAGGCCAATGTTGCAGGGATTACAATGATACGGGCGAAAATGAAAATCTGTTTGTTTTTACTATGAGGAGCTTTGAGGCAATTTTGCTACTTATGAAAGTAATGGAAAACGTTTTGTTTTTCCTTTTCACTTTGACTGGGAAAAGCCGAAGGGCTTAATAGTCGAGTTGCGATCAAGTGGTTGTTAGTTTTACTGCGTCGATCCTGTTGGGAGCTCGTTACCATTGAAGAGTAAATCCTTGAGCGTACATATACAGAAACTTTGTTTAACGGTAGGTACTATTCAAAATTTTCTCAAAAGGAAAATTTGAGCCGTGAAAAGTGGAGTGGTATTTAATAGCTGCTCTCTTTTTCTTCAAAAAAATTCAATTACTAGAAATACAAATTATATTTATTTGCATAAAACATGGTGTAGGTATAAAGTTGTTTTAAAAAGACCTAATAGAGCATACATGTTTATCTTATACCATAGCATGCAAATATTACAGGTTACATTACAAAAATTATCCCGTCAGTAAATTATTTTATACTGAAAAAAATATTTCCCTCATATTCATAAACGTTGCTTAAAGATAAAAGACGTTTAACCGTCTAAAATGTATGGTTAAAGTGGCGCTAATCATTACTTAAAACTTTAAGCAGCGTTTATGAATAAGGGGGTTAGTGTTCAAAACCATTAAAGTAGTTTTTTTGTAAACAGTCGTAAGGTCTAAAGTTTTAAATCACATGGAATTTTGTTATATATCCGAACACACATGGCTAAATAGCTTTTAATATTTATATTCAGCCAGTCTTAGTAAGTAATTTAATATAAGTTATCCGCCTTTTTAAATGTCTTTATGCTTCTTAACAAGCATGCATACTTCACACACATAGAGAGAGATAGAGGTAATATATACTACATGATGCAATGCCTATTTAAATGTTTCCATCGTGCCATTTATGTAACATCCATATTGTTTCTCACCTTCCTGAGTAAACCCATAATAAAATCATATACACAGCTTCCACTGCAAACATTTCGCACGAGGTTTTATCTCTAAAATACGGGATTTTTCTACTCTCCACTCTGCAGCGCCATTGGTTTTTCTCATAGTACCCATGACATTTAAATGCTCGTTCACACTTTACGTCTTTTATGACTCTCTTTCAAGCCGAAGAAAAGCTGATTGTGTTCAAATCCTAGTAGATAATATCTGGCTTTCAGATTTGGCATTTTTTACATGACTTTGCTCACTAGGTATAGGTAGTCCAAAACTGCCGTTTGTGCTTTTCCTACTCAAGGCGATTGGAATAATGGTGCAAGAATTAGGTTTATTATAGAAAGCTAAATTTTCCTGCTTTGGATTCTATTTTTTTGGCAAAAGACATTTACTGCATTGGATTGCGGGTGAATTTGTGGGTTTAAGCTCCAAAGGTAAAAGACGTACCTTTAACCGGGGATTTATTTCACTTTTCGTAGAGTCAGTATGTTTTGGAGTCAGTAATACATTATGTAAGGAGGAGGGCTCTTCGACTAGGTGGAATATGCTGCGACCTTTGCCTCACTTCCGCGTTCGTGATAACTAAATTATTAGGTCAGGGGTCGGCAAAGGACGGAAACAAACAAATCAAGGCATTACCAAACACGAAATAATATTTTTGTTAAAAATATTGTCCGAAATGTTTTTGTATGTTCGTTATTATGTATTTATTCAGGGTACGGTAATTACTTATTAATCTGGCAATATGGGCTTTCTTCTTCTATTGTACTTGATACTAACCATGATTAATTTAATCTTCATCATTAAAATGATTGCAGATGGCAGCTTTTGATAATAATCACATAAGCTAGCGTTGCTCAATTTTAATTCAGTGAGTTCTTTTCAAGAGTCCATAGACATTTAAAGTCGTAAAGAAATTGGTCAGCCAATTGCAATGTCATCAACAGTTGGGAGGACGTAAGTCTGTACCAACTTTATTTTAATACAGTTTTAGATACTTATTCACGGCGAAAAAATCGCCCCACAATTAATACACAGTCTGCGGTCTACCTCACACTCGATTATTTATTCAGACCCTACAAATTGACCCCAATTACTGTAGTATTAGCCTCCCAAATTTGCTCTATTTTGAACTTTATAAATATTAGATGTACGCAACTATGTACCTAATCGTATAAACTAGTAATCCCACAGGAAAGTCCCTGGGCAGCCATAACTTAGATGCCTTCGCGTATTCTGCGCTGAATTTTTAGAAATAACTACATAGATACACGTTAGTATATTCAAGCTGGTTTTGAGTTATGGGGTGGATAGAATATTAACGTTCATAATATTTAGACTTAATGAAAGTTATAATCTGAGCTCGTGGCTAACAACAGCCGCACGGGTCGATCCACCAGGCTACGCTTGCAGACTTTGGTCCGTAGATGGGTCTTATTCTTTTTCTATCTCCTAGTTATTATTTCAATTTATTTGTGGTCAGTACTAGGAGGTACTTCTGCGCCACACCGTACGGTTGTGGATTGTTTCTTTTGTTTTGATGCTCGTCATCTTATCTTTTTTTATTGTTCGTAGCCAAGTTATTGGTGGTCGTCCACGACCTCTCTTTCCGTCTTCTATATTAATGACTATTATAGTCACATGGATATCATCTCGCCTCATCACATGTCCGTACCAGCGAAAGAATTATATTTTGTATGACGCAGGCTTTTGGTGCTTCAATGGATCCGAGATACTTAAAGCCTTTAACTCTGTTAAGAGGTCTGTTTTCGATGGATGGATATGGTATGACACCACATTATATTCGGAAAAGTCGCAATACAATAATAATTTGGTCTTCTGACCGTGGATGGGTGACCATCTTTAAATACCGAGACTCCTCGGTGCCTCGGAAAGCACGTTAAGTCGTTTGTCCCGGCTACTATTCGTGTGTCATAATAATATATAAAGTCCCCACCTATGAAATCAGCGTTTTGTATGGAGAATTTTAAAGAAGTTGCATTTTTCATACTAACATTTTCATAAATTATTTAACAACCATGAACACTAATGTTTTAAAACTTTTATGCACTAATGTTTAAAAACTAAGATAACGCATGCCACTTAGTTTTAAAACAAATAGTGGTCATTTCTGCTAACGAAAAGAGGAGTAATTTTTAAGGTATTTTTTATGTTTAGAAACTATAAGTAATAAGGTTTTTTTACTATTGTTAATTGTCTATAATGGTCATTATTCGATATAATATCAAGAAATTGATGAATATTTTAAATCATATAAGTGACGAGGTTCTCTATTTGTGAGAAATACTGCTACTCAGTTAGACTGGAAGCCGACCCCAACATAGTTGGGAAAAGGCTAGGCAGATTGATAGAAATTTATAATTTATGACATTTTTCAAGACGTTATTAAGTAAGAGAGATTAACGTAATAATATATGCAGCCTTACATAGTTTTTTTTTTAAAACCAGAGACATAAAAGTACATGTAGTTGGCCACAACCCACAAAACTATTCTTCAGTTACCCGCTTACATAACTCTTTGGTCTGTACATCCAAGCAAACACTTCCACGCCTAAGTACGCTTTGCCAAAATTTCCGCACTATTTTCATCTTCACACATAAAACATTCAAAGTAAACATTATATTCATCAGGCTTTCAAGCTATGTCAAAGCCCCTTACATAAACAGCGTTTGAAGTCGTTTGATGAAGTCTAGATACCGAAGCCGGGAGCTGAAGCCTACGGCTTTTGCTAGATTGCCTCTCAACACTATAACTTTTGCTGTGCTTGACAGAGTAGGTCAAAATTTATGAAAAGATAGCTTCACCTGGAGTTTAACTCGGTTTTTTTTTCCAGAACTATTCGTTCTTTTATTATGTCTGATAGAGTTTTTGTCAATATTTTTAATTCATGTAAAATCTTATGTATGCCTAGATGGCTGCAGTTCTTTGCAGAAAAACACGGAACACAGCATTGTTTTGCATAAACCCATCTATTGGAGGCGTTAATTATCCCATGGCACCGTGTTGCGACGACATGCGTCGCCTAGCGATTAGGCTAGCCTGTCACATAATATTATGATCTAGTAATCGTGCATCCGGGATTCGCCGACGGTATTAGACAGGAATTACCGGCCGCAGACATTGGGCACCGTTCGTACCTAGTTATTATACAGGTATCTAGATATTGGGTACAGATAGATATCTATGTAGATAGTGCTAGAAAGCATGAGATAGTTATGTTAACACCGCCGTTAGAGAATTTTTAAAAGAGTAACCGTGGAGTTTCTTGCCGGCTCTTCTCCATAGGAAACGACCACTTGGAACCGTGGACCTAGCTTCTGACGTTTGATAAGTGCTCATGTAGGTATATGTGAAATAAAATATTTTGAATTTTGTAGGTTCAAGGCTGTGGAATGAAAATCAGAGATTTAAATTTCAATGTGTTATTAATGTCGCGTTTACTTACATTCATAACATAACGCCTGTATTCCCCGAAGGGTCATGCAGAGATTTACCTATAGGTAGTACACTCCATTCACCGAGTTATGTTTAAGTCCCTTGAAACAGGGGTCGAGTCTATTGCCATCAACCGGGCACAAATCCAGGAACCCAGGACCTCGTGCTCAGCAGTAGTGACTAGCGATCATTAGACCAACGTGGCAGATATTTACGTTCATGTATGATTAAAACACAAGGCAAACACTATATCTGCCGTTTATATAAAGCGCGATCTAAGTGTGGATTTCACCAATGAAACTGAACGCGATCAGAACTTCTAAGCCGTGTTCAAGAGCTGTCGGTGTCAATATTCAATAATCAATTTAACACTGACGGCTCTTGAAAGCAATTCAGATGAGCTAAGGCATTCAGTTTCATAAAAAAGAAAGAAAATACGTTTATTTGCATAATGCTGGGACCCTATTCGAGACAGAGCCCCAGCGCTTGTTTTCAGCGACAGCCGGCGTTGACGTGATGACGTCAACTGGTCATTGGTGAAATTCGCCCTAAATGTTCGTTAACGCGCGTCAAAACTCTTTGACCATATCATAGATAACTATAGATAGTGCAATCCACGACGACGCGCCCCACTCCGCTCCGCTCCGTACTAAAGTACAGCTTACAGTACAGTAATCGCGGAGTGGGGCGCGTCGTCGTGGATTGCACTATCTGTAGTCTTTGATCTAGTGCTAGTAGTAACATTTCATTTCAGGTAATAACTGTAAGCCCACTTACCACGATTTTGTTTATGAGCATCACTTATCATAAAACTATATTAGCTTGACGCAGAATGATACTAAAACAAGTCTCAAATTGTTTCAGGAGAACCGCTTTGACCGTTACCAGCAGGACATCTTTTACAGCTTACCCGAGATAGTAAGTTACAATCATTTTTATTTTATTTACCTGTTACGAATCAGTCCATATTTCGGTACTGTAGGATACTAACTTACATATTCATGCATCTAGGTAATTATGTGTTTCAGAAAACATGCAGATGCTTTGCTAAATACAGGGTGGGCCAGAAAGAATTGCGAATTTGAAAAAATGATTTAAAAAAAACTTAGTACAATTCACATACAAATTTTTATTATTATAAAAATTTACATCTGGGAAATTCATTTCTTAAAAATAACGTCATCCAGGTGTGCACCATCCCGCTGCAAACATTCTTCGAATCTGAACCTCAAATTGGTAAAAATTCGCTGGCACATTGCACGGGGAATAGCTGCCATTTCTTCCCGGATATTGGTCTTCAACTGATTAATCGTGGCTGGGTTATTGGAGTAGACTCTACTTTTTAGGTATCCCCACAAAAAAAAGTCCAGTGGCGTTAGATCCGGACTTCTAGGAGGCCATGCAATGTCACCTCGGCGCGATATCAGTTTCCCAGCAAACATCTCGTTTACGACCGCCAAAGAGGTATTAGCTGTATGGCATGTCGCGCCATCTTGTTGAAAACATGTCGCACGATTATAGGCTTCAAATTGTTGCAGTTGTGTATGTTCTGGATACCACAAGTTCGGCTGAACGCTTTCGAGTCGATAGAGCAGGATTACGTTGAACTGAAGCTCTAACTTGTTCAATTGTGTCTTCCGTTCTTGTTGACCTTGGGCGTCCCGCAGGCTTCTGTTTGAGAGTCGAACCAGTATCTTCGAACTTTCTGACCCACGATCGAATCACACTTTCTTTCGGACACTGATTTAGGTCATGTAATCCAAACTCACGCCGAAATAAACGCCGAACAATAACGCACGAATCGCGATTTTTGTAATAATGTTTAACGCAGAATGCACGTTGCGCTCCGGTGAAGTGATCCATCGCGACAAAATTTCCGGGAACCGAGCTACTTAACCCCACCACCCGCGCAGTCCCCTCTCTAAAGCTTCAAACGCAAGAGTGTTTTTAAAATCGTACGCCTTTCTGGCCCACCCTGTAGAAAAGTGAAAACCTTAACTCGATACAAACCTATAGGTCTATACAGTACAACTATTTTCTGAATGTCCCTCGGGAATCATTGCATTTTCGAATACAAATAGCGTTTCTCCCATTTTTTAAATAAATTAAAGAAGTAAAGAAAGATTTTTTTTTTATTCTGCACAAAAAAAAAGGACAATTATAGAGAAAAAAAAACACATAAAATACACAAATACAAAAGTTGCCAAAAACCTCGTATTCATAACGGACCAAAGACAATATCGCGTAATTACTGTTGCGAATTACATTAAGTTAAAAGAGTGTTAACAACTCTATATATTTCCAAGTCGATTGAGAGCGTCCGGTCTGCACCAAGTGCAAAGGGCAACTAATAATTGTCTGACTATCGCGACATCGTCTCAGACAAAAAAAAAATATTTTGTAGGTATAGCTATCGTGTCACTGTCACAAATCTCTCATAATTATAGGTACAGACAACTGTCTTGCGTTTCAAGCCAAGCGGGTCATCGATTTAGACAAATAAAATATTTATTATTTATCTATATATATAAAAAGGTAGCTAGCTGTATTTTAGATATTCCTTCGGAATACTGAAGGTTCTAGTAACTCAGAAAAACGAAGTACTTCTAAGCAGCTATATCTACCTACTTACTTATTCATGTCAATATTTAGGTACCTACTTTTGGTAGACCAAGAAAATAGTTACTTCGAAAGAAATAAGGAGTTCTATTGAATCGAGTTTGTCGTATCGAGGAACTCAGTCGTGTCAAAATTTCAGCTATATTTAACTGTTTGACGTAATATTGTAACAATACACTATTTTTAGCTCCGAAACAGAGTTGTTTAGTCGCAAACTCGACTACGAGAGATGAATGCGAAAATTAGGAACATTGTTTTCGTTGGTCTGGAAAGAGAATAATATACCTTCATGCATGCGTAATTACCTACATTCCGTGAAGTCGGGTGAAGAGTAGTAAGCCATTTTCATTTGGAGCTTCCATAAATATCGAAAAACGGATTATTTCAGAGTGCGCGTGCGGTTCAACGGATCATAATCAGTTCAGACTTGGTGATGGTAGCAATCATTTCTAACTACGCTGGTGTGCCCTTTTTCAACCGTAGAATAATTTATACGGTTGAAAAAGGGCACACCAGCTATAGATAGTGCAATCCACGACGACGCGCCCCACTCCGCTCCGCTCCGTACTAAAGTACAGCTTACAGTACAGTCATCGCGGAGTGGGGCGCGTCGTCGTGGATTGCAATATCTATGTGTAATGCAGCTTATAAAAAAATATTATGATTTACGTAATTAAAATGAATACGGCATGAAAGCATTATGCATCGATGTGTATCAGGGATTAACATTGATAAATGGCACTGTAAGGGAAATAATATGTACCTACGACATTATTAGTTTAAGACAATGCCTGCTTACTAGTAATTTTGTTATTTACTTATGAATTTTGTACAATAACCACTAACAAATTAAAAAAGGCTAATAACGGATAAACACAAAAAGAAATATCACTGTAGATCTTACATTTTTCAATTACATAAGAATAATAACTCCTAAAATTCCCGAACAATGTAAACGTTCCAAAACGAAGATAATATGATATTTTTACGATAAAATCAAAATAATCTGAAACGTTAATTAAGTTCAATGGAAAGGAAAACGCTCGAACATGCGATAAAAGGAAGATAAATAATACAAAATAATTTATCAAAGGAATGAATAATAATGATGAAATCGACTGTGGTTCTTACAAAATTTCTGTTCATTTCAATTTAAGTTGTAAGAAAATGATGCCCCAGGTAATAAAATATAATTTTATACATTTCCGAAGTCATGTTTGGTTTTAGGTGAAGGTTTTAATTTTATATAATCTTCTTGTCCTTCCTGTGACAATAATGACAAAAAGTTAAATATTTCTGAAAAGTGAAAAATAACAATTGATCACTTAGATCCACTAAAATCACCCGTTACAGAATTTAACTCTCTTACAAGTTTCTCTACTCGCTAACAAAAAGCTAGATCTCTTACCAAACCATACGGAAACAATTTGAACTCAACAAGAACATAAACACCAACACTCTATCCTTATATAAATCCACAAGCTTTCAACCAAAACTTTTATAGCGTACCCGAAAGAAATATCCATTTCTAAATAGTCCAGCGTTTTCACAGTCAAACATACATACATAATTCATGTAACGGGAACGTTTCAAGACGATTAACCATGTTATTAACAGCAGTATTAATGCTAAAATGGCCGCCACGATCCCGAATGGAACATCAAAAGAAACGTTATTAGCAACGTAGGAGATCAAACGGACGAACGGACTTCGAAATAAATATGTATGGGAAAGATAGATATAGACTTCACCTATGTTTTTTGTAGGATTTTATTAGTATTGACTAGAAGTTAATAAAAGTGTTGGGATAGTTTTTACATGAAGTTGTCTTATTTTTAACCGACATGTTAAAAAAGGAAGAGATTCTCGATTCGCCTATAGGATATATTTATTTTATAATATGTTGTATATTTATGACAAATCTTAAATATAATATACAATCTAACACAAAAATATGAATATTATGTACTAGTATGTAAAGGAAAAAAAAATGTTCAACGATATTATTTTCATTTGATAGAGGAAGCTTGCGCGGTGGCCCCATATAATTTGATATTATATAGATATTAGATATGATTAGCTGAATTACAGGAGTTTCAAGTTCAGCTTAATGGTCTTTGGGGGTCTAGTTTTTACTAGAGAATACGTTAAGCAACAAAAAATATAATACCTAAGAAAGAAAACAGTTGGATGAAAATGTTTATTCCTTTCCGATTATTATATTAATTTTATCGTTGTAGGTTCTAAGAAGAAGAACATTAATGCTACTTGAAATCTACTATCAAATAAATATAATTTCAGCCATGTATTCAAGCGTAGAGTAATATTTTACAAGCGTCTGTCTGATTTATTGCATTAGTAAGGAAATACATTTCACGAAGTTTGTTAATGCTCGGATTGACTTACAAACAGTAATGGGAACTTTGCTCTTGTATATTTATTGTTTACACTGTAAACTTTACAGGATACAGGTAGTATCCCATAAATTATAAATATTAAAAATAAACAATAAATTACTGAACAGAGACTCAAAATCGCTGATATGAAGAGCTTTGAGCAGAATTGTTCCTATTTTGTAAGGCGTTAACCAAACCAAAATGCCACTCTACAAATAAAATGGGTCAGCTGTCAAATGGGTTGAATTAAAACTTCACAATAAGTTTAGACGGCAGCTTAAAATAAGCCGCCTCTAAACACGCTGAGGTTTAAAATGTAAATTAATTGGTCAGTTCCTCACATCTTTGGTCCCTTTTTTTGGCAAAACGAGTTTTAGAAAAAGTCCGGATTTGTGGAGCGTCGTCGCCTCATATCTATAGAGGTATGAGGAATAGGGTGTAAAGTTCATTCATTCTCTATAGAAAAGGGAGGATCCTCCGACCAGACGGGTGTTGTGTCTGGTGGGCTACTGCCCGACGATTGATGTCGGGACGTTGTATATATGCCTGTCGCGCAGTAAACACTGCTTGCCGTCATCTTCTCCGTCGTCGTCGTTGGATTTTGCGTGACGTCAGTGTGATGCATAGTTCACATGTGGCTATGTAGATGCCGCCATAATACCATGTTGATTAGTCAGTTTCTTTCCAAAGTTCAATCCATTCTAATAATATAAAATAATTTTTGCCCGCGGCTTCACCCGCGTGAATGTCGGAAAATATCCCAAGAGAACGTAGTACTGGCATTAACTACCGTATGTGTTGATCCAGGTTATAAACTGTGTGCCTTATTTCATCCAAATCCGTTCAGCAATTTTTGCGCCAATTCGGAACATGCATCCAGACAAAACAACAAAAAAAAACGGACAAAAATTCGATAAACTATATTTTTGGCATCAGACTCGTTCCCACACCTCGTAAAAGTAATTGCTACGAGGTGGGGGAACGATTTTTTTTTAAATATTCAATGTACTTTTTTTGACATTGTTACTATTTTGTAAAAAATGTAGGTCTATGATGTGAAAGTAACTCTGTCTGTCTGTCTATTACCTTTTCACGTCTTATCGGCTGAACGGATATGGATGAAAGGCACACAGCTAGACCATGACCTGAGTTAGGACTGAGGACTACTTTTAATCCCGGTAGTAGGTACGTTCCCGTAGGATAATCTCCGACCTCCGCGCGGGAGGCATATTTACCGCTGGGTACCGTGCTTTATTGCATGGAAAAGTGAATTTGCAACCAAAACAATTAGGAGTCATGGTCTTGTAAGTTTAAACATTTATTTAGAAAAAAACTTGTTTCTTCGGTCGATAAACCCTTAAGTTTTTCTTTAAATAAGCTGGCCTATTTTTACCCAGTATGAAGAGACATTATGTCACAATTGTTATAAAACCCCATTGTTTTGAACGCACGTAAAGAGGTCGACGCCCGGAATAGTCGACAGGATGGCGGCGTGCCAATATGGACGTTATACTATTCACATCTTACGCAATACGCAATTGTGGTATGCGGAATTGATAAGCTTCAGACGTTCTAAGGTATACGCAAATATCGCAAGGGTTTTGAAAATGAATTGAATGCTTTTTGAAAATTGGGCTTCTCTTAAAACTCGAACACACTGCAACGAAGATAAACCGAAAGCGAAATGAAAAATCAGTAGCGCGGTGCTGAGAAAGCCAATCAAAACAATAAACAAAACATTTTCATGTGACTGCATCTAACATAATTAAGTAACTTAAAAACCAGAACTTTAAAATTCGACAACTGTTAACATTCTGTTTCAACTACTTAAGTAATTGGCTAACACATGATCTAAAACGGTCGTCTAAATTATATTGAAGTCTATCTCTTCCATGCAAATACATGGACGTGCCTAAGTGCTTTCTCGCTTCGACACATTTTGGATTAGCTGTGGCCCTTCGGCTTCTAACCCGCTTGAGCTTTCAACGTTCCCCCTCCCTTTTAGGGCACGCCTTTGTCCAGCAAAAGATTGGTATGATAGCAATTTGAATTGCATCGGAGGGGTCTGGGTGGAGTGAATCTTTTTGTTTAGGTTCCGAAATAAGATAGGTTCGTTTTTAACTGAATAACATACCATAATATCACGACTGTATAAGGCAAGAAGGGAGGGGATAGCCAGAAATGTAACTCGTGAGTGAGGTGTGTGTCGGTATGACAGCTAGTATAAACTTGTGCACTGGTTGTGAATGAAATGATAACAATAATAATAATTTTTGGTTACTTAGGGGGGAATACAATGTGGCAATGTCGCCAGTCTTTTGGGTGCATCAGTTACAAGCGATGTGGATGAATTATTTAGTTACGATAATATATTGTTATTTTTATTAATTAATTGTTTATACAATGTTATTTATGTACATATCATTTTAAATCTGAATACATTAGAACAGGGAATATAACTCATTGTTCAGTGAGATTGATTAACGATAAAAATATATTTTAAAATAATAATATATTAACTTCCCTAATGTTAAAGAACAGGTAATATTAACGGTTTTACTCATAATCAATTTTGTCTTCCAGTTTCACTATGAGAAGCCGCTTATGATAAAGGATTCCATTTGGATTCGAAACTACTTGAAGTATTTCGATAAACATATGAATTAGGCCGCCGCCGCCGGTACATGCTAACTACTTAACTATTTTTTGTGATTACTTGAACTCACACACTGACTTATTATAATGTTAGAAATATAGTATAATTTTACAATGTTTGTAAGTATGTGAGCACCATGCATCTATGACATAATTAATTTATGTCATTCCTTCATTTTTCATTCTTTTTACCTATCGTGGTATAGTAATCTTATTCTAGGTGCATTGTCTTCACATATAATTAGTGTATACAAGATATAATGTTTTTTTTAAAAAGAGTAACGGTGGAGTTACTTGCCCATTCTTCTCCATACGAAAACTACTTTTTGGAATGGGCGACTAGAATCAGTTATTATTATTTTTTGTAAAGTTTGACGTTCAAAAGTGCCTTTTTGTGCCTAATTGAAATAAATTATTTGACTTTGACTTTGACTTATTTAGCACTAGCTGCGCCGCGCGGTTTCACCCGCATAAGTTTCGATCCCGTGGGAATATCGGGATAAAAATTACATGTGTTAATCCAGGTTATAAACTATATGTGTGCCAAATTTTATCCAAATCCGTTCAGTAGTTTTACCGTGAAGAAGAGACAAACATACACACTCACAGACTTTTGCCTTTATAGTATTAGTGTGATTGTGGCTTGGGATCTAATACCTAACATGTGACATTTGAACGCGTGTAGGGTTTACATATTAGGATGCTCTTTTTCAGGAATATAATTGCGCATTTGGAAATGATTATTTGTAAATCTGTATTGTAGTTCTGCGCGCAGCTCAATTCACTTGGAATATTATAACAACTATAAGCTTAAGTCGAAGCTTTTTCATGTAGTTCATTTTGTTATGATGATTCTTATGCAGTGTGAGCAACATAGTAATTATGCTGTAGTTTATAGTAACTTGGTGTGAATGTCCGTAGAATTTACTTTTTTTTTTTTCTCTCTGTATTTTATAAGTGGAGACCTGTAATTGGCTTTCAGACTTTTGTACTGTCCTTGATCTGTTTGTTTTAGCTGTAAGTCTGCCATGTTATCTAAATAAATAAATAAATAAACTAAAACTTACTAGAGAAGCTAATAAAAACCGTTAAATATAAGCACTCAATGGTTATATAGACAGAGAGAGTGTTTTATAATTATGTAAGAGTGACATGAGCTTTGAAAAACATGAAAGAAGGTCGACGTGGGTCTTTTCCTTGACGCATGTATTGTCAAACGCAGAAGGCTGCGCTAAAATAAGGGCAATTCCAATTTCCGGGACTAAACAAAGGGATAAGGAAAGCTGATTCGAAAGAAAGATCACGTTGAAATTAGAAACTATCGACTTCTTGGGTAATATTTAGTACAGAATAGTTACTATGAAAACTGTTACAACATACATACGTGTTGATAATTCTCTAAGTTTCCATATTGATAATACGAGTAACTATGTAAACTTAGAACTTGTGTACGGAATTCCCAAGCCATGTTCAGATCCTAGTTGTTCTAGCCCTATAATAACATCATGGTATACCTACCGCTAATAGTTTGACAGTTTCAACCTACATAGTTGTGTTGTGGGAAGTTTCAAGAAGGGTGATCTGCAAAATTGTAATAAATCAATAACGAAAACAGAACATGACGAAATTCGCAATTCACGCAAATGTTGACATTTTATCTTGTTCTATACTCAAACTTAAAGCATTTATTTCAATTAAACCATTTACAGGCACTTTTGAATTGTCAAGGGGTCGGTCAGTCAAAAAAATATGAAGCTAGTTGCCCATTCCAAAGAGTAGTAGGTACCTATGGAGAAGAACGGTTAAGAAACTCCACGGACACTCTTTTAAATAAAAAAAATTGATACAAAATATTGGTTACATCATTCATTTTGAAATTATGCATGTGAGAACAATTTAAAAAGACGTGCACGTTCGTAAAAGCGTCCGTAATAAAAAGACAAAATATAGAATCATTATAAACTAAAATAAATTAAAATAAGCCATGGCAGCTAAGAGATGACCAGTCCCACCACCACAGCGTCTAATCGAGCTGATTATTAGGTAATGTTTATGTAGGTATTCAAACAGCATATTGTTCAAAACTGAACAAACTGCTGCTGAGCAAATTGACATATCTCAAAATGGCGTCTAAGCCAAGAAGTTCAAACAAAATCTGTCAATATGTAAACGAAATCGAAATCAATACTAATTTATTAAGGCTGAAGAGGTTTTTTGTTTGAACGCGTTTATCTCTGAAACTGCCGCAATTCTTGAGGAAGGTTATAGGCTATTTAACATCACCCTTAGGAACCGAGCAAAGAGAAAAAAAAACAAACAGAACGGTAGGCGAAAACGAAGTAATAGCGCGGGCGGGCGTTGCAATGCGATGCGGTGGATCGGTGGCAAAGGGATTTTTTATGAAAATGTGGCTGTTATTTCAGTATATTGTGTACCTATCTTACGACCATCACGCGAACGAAGTCGCCGAAAAATCGAACGTCTCTTTTTTTAAGCCAGTATCTCAAGATGTCTCAATATAAATCCCTCACGTGGCAGCTGTTTAATTAGATAAAGCGGGTAAATCCCTGACCACAATAATAATCTAAGTCATGGCTGACCTGATAGCTATGTCCAATCGATAATACAATTATCGAAAGTCAATGGGGTGACATAGCAACTTGATAGATTCTAATTGATTATGTAATGGCTAAGATGGTTTAGCAATACGAAGGCATTAGAGCTAGAGACTAACTAACTTCGAGCTATGACTTGGGATATCATTGGCACGGATTAACTTAATTGGTACCATACTGATTTTGGTGTACTGATTTTCGGAATCGTAATCAAATATCCCATAAAGCATGGTTATATACTATGTAAGTCAATTAGCAACACTGACAAAATATACAAATTCCATCGTTGAATTACGTATCTTCCCGAAACTAGAAAGTATTTCTGGCATGATAGACATAGCACGCTCCAACTCTGTTATCATAATACCCTAAAATAAGGTTAAAAGATAATGTCTCAGATACAATCCTCAAAGACGCACATCTCAAAAGATCACGTTTTCAATACCACTTCTTAAACCAATTTTCATTAATCCTCTAAGAAAATTGGACGAAATTCTTTTCACAAAAAAACGGGACACCTGGGTCTTACTGAAGAAAAAATATTACGAGAAAAAAACGAAGTTCTAGCCTTTTCTAAGTTTACAAGCGGGTCATATAAAAGTCAGGAGGAGAGTTTATTTTGGGCTCTGCGGTGTACCGCCTAAATAAACATGATTCAGTTGCCCCAAAGCAACGCTTCGCAGTATTTTGATAGAGGGCAACACTGAACCACGCTTGAAGACTCGCTAGAGACTACGCAAGAAGAAATTTCTTAGAAAATCCTTGTGATTTTATGACAATGTTACCGCATTCCTATGTTGATCTGGTTTAAAGTGTGCCTTATATTCCTGCGTCAGAATAGCGACTGGGAATTATTGCGGGCTTGGGATTGAAAAAGGCTTGAATAATATTTATGTCAGCTATACTTTTTTTGTAATGAATTTATTGGTGCTCTTTAGATGTTTTAAGCCACGTGAATATACGAGTAGTGGTAGAGTCTGAATCTTAGTGTTATCTCCTTTCATTGTGCGCTTTCATAATTTCTAACGTGGCGAAATTATCGTGGACGTTCACATCCACGTCACGGCATCACGATAACACAGGGTAGAATGGGTCAAATGTACGGAAATATAATGAGAAGACGTTTTATCGTGCACGTATTTCCAGACATTTTATGGACGTGGACGTCGACGATGATATCGTTCCGTTTGAAATTATAAAAGCGTACCTGCATCTATTATTTTGGTATTATTGTATATTTGTACGTACGCTACGACGTCAAAAGTAGTCTACATATCCTTACTTTATTAATATAAATAGATATTATTATTTTCTCGGATCATTAATTATTAAAATAATAAATAGTAGGATGTTATATTTTGTGAAAAAAGGCTGAAATAAACTACTTTTTATTCTTGTCACGAAAACGACTGTGAGGGCAGTAACTAGCACAGTTTTAATAAAACAGATCAATTGCTATTCTTTAAGAAAACACAATTTAGTTTGATTCGTTTTACATTCGTCATTGTGATTTAACAAATCGAGTTAGAGTTTTTCTTTCGAGTTAATAGCATTTTCTGATATTCTTTCATGGAGTTTTCGAGATATTTCTGTCAAAGGAGCCTATCAGTCTTGCCTTTTGTTTTTTTTTTCCATATTCGCCTAATAAGATAACTAGGCAATGAATGAAAGAATAAGGTGGGGAGCGTCTTGCCTGGTAAAAGTAACTGACTTGCGGTGGCCAGTCCTTTTGTGTGGTGATTATAATAATCCATCATTTGTGTGGTGAATATAATAATCACCCAATCCTTTTGTGTGGTGAATATAATAATCATCCAATCCTTTTGTGTGGTGATTATAATAAATCCATACAGGCCGTGTCCTAACCAAGGCATCGTCGTCGCGCGAATACGCGACCGTCGCGTAAATTTTTTTCGGCGACCCCGAACGCTTAGTTGCGCCAACAACCCTATGTTGGCGCAACTACGCGTTCGGGTTCGCTTTCCGGTCTTCCAAACAAATGAGTGATATATGAAAGCGTAGATCAAGTGTTTACGCGAACGATCATTATGGTTAGGACGACGCGGGGACAGAGTATTAGTAATTGCTTAAACAAAAAGTGAGTCATTTTTTTTTTTTTTTCCTTCAACACAATAAAGTGCAATTCAGGTCGCACAGTGCTAATAACCTACAGTTATATTCGCCTAAAAGTTGCCTCTCTTTCTATCGCGTAACTCATATCTTCTGACAACGTTACACCCGTACCTACTTGTAGCTTCATACCTTAAATGTGGAGTCGTATCTGTATTTTTTTGTTCATCTGTATTCATCTATGGTATAAGATAAGATAAGATAAGAATTATTTAGGAAACATAATACAGCTGGCAATAGTTACAAAGGAAAACGATGAGAGCTGCAAAAGTTAAAACTGTGTCGCAACTATCAACTCTCGTCTTAGGTTAAAGATAACAGATGTAATCATATTAAATTTCAATGAATAAAAACCACATTACAAAGTAATACTATTATCCTAAGCATTGACCTCCTTTGACTGTTACTATGGAAATGATAAATAGGTATTATCTCCATAGTAACCAAACAAAATTAAGCATGTAATTCAGGCTTGATTTCCAACACGTCCTTTCAAAAGATTATTGGAACGTATCGGTACTATTATACCTCATATTAAACAGATAATTAGCAGATTCTGAGAAATATGATCGAAGATGCTTCAATACATTTATGTCTTGTTAAGAAACATAATATTCCGTAGTTAACGGGCTTTAGAGTGTGCCAGATTCTTGGGTACTTACAAATTAGTTGCAAGCAAAATACATAGCAGTTTTTGTAAACCTGGAAACAGCGATTCACAAAAATTGAGTATAGAGCTTGTAATACGTAAATCAAAAAGGTTTTGCATTACTATGTTATTTCAACTGCTTAAAATGGCAGCCCTGCTTAAACTAAATTTAAATTGTATATTAATATCGACTATGAAAAGTCAAGATAATTATAACTCCTAAGAAACTTACCTAACTTACTCAAGAGTGTCAAAGGGTTTTTGATTTATTAAATAACACTTTTAACAAACGCCTGTAGGTATTAGACCATTGTCTAATCTAATGCCTATACCAGAGGCAGGCGTTATATATTTCTTGTTAATATCTAATCATGTTAATGTCAGTTCAAAACGACGATTATTTATGAGTAAAAAAGCGGCCAAGTGCGAGTCGGACTCGCCCATGAAGGGTTCCGTATCAGCAAGTAACATGATATAAAAGTTCTTGTATTGCGGTTTACGATTTATGACGTATTAAAAAAAACAACTTACTAGATCTCGTTCAAACCTATTTTCGGTGGAAGTTTACATGGTAATGTACATCATATTTTTTTTTAGTTTTATCATTCTCTTATTTGAGAAGTTACGGGGGGGGGACACACATTTTAACTATTCAGGGTTTGATGAAAATAGAAATTGAGTTTCTAAGTATGAGGAACCCCGAAAATCTTAATGCGGTTCACAGAATACATCTACTGACCAAGTTTATAGTTCTTATAGTTTCGGATAAAAGTGGCTGTGACATACCGACGGACAGACAGACATGACGAATCCATAAGGGTTCCGTTTTTTGCCATTTGGCTACGGAACCCTAAAAAAGATACATCATTATACCCTAGTCAACCCTCATGAAGACAGCTTTATTAAGCAGATTTCGTACAAAAAGCATACCTATTCTATTTTTATAAAACCAACAAGTACGTAGATAAGTATCACCGGCAGGCACGTAGGTCTTGAGTTATCGCGCAATCTGGCAACATGTAGTGCGACCTCCGATGTTGGCACTTGATTGATTGCCTCGGCTTACCCGGTAAGACGGAGGAAAAAATGTTGATGTTGTGAATGTGCCTACATTTACAATAAATATTATCATACGAAGGATATTTTTAGACTGAGGCCTGTCAAAAGCCACTTTTTATGAGTAACTAGCTGAGGTCGAAAATTAACCCACGGGTTTTACTATTGGGATAAAAACCTAACCCAAGTCATGGTCTACCCATGTGCTAAATTTCATCCAAATCCGTTCAGCCATTTTAGCATTAAAGCGTAACAAATAAACAAACTCACTTTCGCATTTATAACAGTTAAGATTTGGAGTCACTTGTTTTCAGGGCGGATTTTAATCATGATAGACCGCATGACCTTATCACCAGCACGTGAAGAGTAAGACCCAATGCTTACCTATTCCTTTTCTGAACTCAAAATTGTCAGTTTTTATCTACGAATCATCAACTTTCCTCCGTAGAACTTACATAATGAACCAATCTAGGTGAGAAGCGCTCGAATGGTATTTTTTTAATTGATACGTCATGTCATGGCTCTTTTACAATACTCTATATCAAAGCGAATGGTGAAAACGGTTTCTTTCTTGGTATTCCATTCCACTGTAATTAATGCACAGTTGGTTTAACAAAAATACAATAATTTTAATTTCCATTTTCTCCACAAACGAAACATTTGATCGTTAATAAATAAAGTAATAAGCCCTTAACATAACGTTGAGTGGCAGCAAGCCTTTATGAAATGCCCAATACATCAATTTTCAGTCGTAAAACAGTTTTACGTATTGCGACAGCGACAGCGCGTACAGAATTTTTAATTGCCATCAATCTAGGAGTTTCATTACTGTTGACAACGCGTTGGTGGCATTCCTGTTATTAAATGATATTTGTGTAACACTTTCATTGTGCTTTTATGATTTTAATTAGTGAACTCCAAATGGTTGCGACGTCCATACTTGACATTATAGCTTAGCTTTTTCACGATGTCGGAAAATATTCCACGAGAACGTACTACCGGGATTAAAATACCCTATGTGTTAATCCAGGTAAACAATTTTTTCATTCCGTAATACATTGTTTTCATATAATTCTATTGGTTTACGCGGCGCAGGCCACAGTAAAGCTCCCTCACAGTCGGCATGATTTTTTCCAACATCTTCAACAATCAACGTCATATTTCAGCTAATTTACACAAAACCTTAATCAATTGTACACCTAAACCTTCCTCATGAATCACTGCGTCGATTGATGAAAACTGTATGAAAAATCGTTTGGTACTGTTTGAGTTTATCGCGTTCAGACAGACAAACAGGGCGGGGGGACTTAGTTTTATAATATGTTGTAGCGATAGTATCACTGTGATTCTGTCAGTCTTTCCGTCTACCTTTTTACGCTAAAACGGCTACACGGATAGACCTGGGTTAGGGCATAGGATACTTTTTATCTCGGCAGTACGTTCCCGTGGTATAGTTTTTGACCTCCACTCGGACGAAGCCGCGAGAAATGCCAGTTTACTTAATAAAAGTGGAGTCTAGTCGTCAAGCACTTAGCTAGACTATCATTAGGTAACACATATAGCATAGACCAGAATTACTACGAGTGATAGCTAGCTCGAGTAGTTAAACTATTCTTAGGTACACCTTTGGTGACAACGTAGACTGCCCTAAGAGACCCGCTCTACGTGATATTAGTCTTATGGACGAGGGGCTTCAGGTTTCAGGATCTACGCCTGGTTTGTAAATATCTACACGAAAATACGACTTCATTTTTAGGGTTCCGTATTTGAAAAGGAAAAAATGGAACCTTTATAGGTTTCCTCGTGTGTCTGACTAGGTGTGTATGTCCGTCTGTCACAGCCAATTTGCTTCGAATCTAATGGACCGATTATGGATAAATTGAAATTTGGTACACATAGGTATGTAATTCTGTGACCAAAACACGGACGTCTAATGTAAATAAATGAATTTTGAATAAGGGTCACTTTAGGGATGCAAAATAAAAAAAAAACAATTTTTGCAAACTGCGGTACAGTTTGCAAAACTGTGACATATGAAATGAAAAGGCTTATTGCGAGGATCCCAAATATATTTTTTTTTCATAATTTTAAATGTGTACTTTTAAAGGTACTTAAGAAAGTTGATGAAAATTGACCATACCCGTATCTTCGAAACTATTAAGCCTAAAATTTTGAAAAAAAAATACAGGATAAAGTTCTTTACTCATAAATTACAGTAAAACCTATAATAAGTCTAAGGTTTTAAAATAACATGGTAAATCACTCAATATCGTGCGTAAAAACTTACATTTGCAGTTGGAATAAATTGGTTTGTTCTTGGGATAAATTCACTCCAACTACGGAACCCTTCATTGTGCGTAGTCCAGCATGCACTTGACCTGTTTTTTATTAACACATCATTATTCATACAACAGTCCAAGGTTACTTCTAAACACAACTCAATTTCGTCAAGGCCAACCCATCACTGCTTCGTATCCTTTACTCTTAGCATTTACTATTTCATTCAACACTCCCATTCGCGATTTTAAGGTAAACATATAGCACAGTTGTTTATTCGGCCGAGTTCTGAAGCTGAAGGTCGGGTCGTGAACCTACTTCTTACCCGATCAAGGCAAAGCCGAGTGCTATAATATCGTCTGCTTACTGCGAAAACATGATAAATGCACTTTTTTACAAAATTGAGTTATAAATGTAGTTATATGTAATTTTTTACGCGCTATCTACTGGTAAAACCGAATAAATGCTAGGTCCATTGGCTGCCGAGATAATGAGTTTGTGAAAGTGATATATACGCAAATTTTGAAAAAATATACCAGTATAACATAATAAATAATCTTATGGCTTAAATCCGTTTCGGTTTATTCAGATAAAAAATAATAAATACGGTTATAGCTTTTTATATTTTATCATAATGGTAAGAATTATTCTGAGAAAAGGTCATAAACGCATTTATGATTATTGAATCTTATAATTTAAACACCATAACTATAATAAAGTTATTTATTCCATTTTAACAGTAAGATCCTTCTACTTGGTTTGCTAATTTCCCTACAGCAAAAACAAAATAAATGTCATTTATGCTTTTTTACCAGTAAGAACGAGAGCGATAGATCGCAGTTGTCACATTGCGTGCGCGCCTAGAAATAATTAATTTAATGGTCCAAGAAGTTGTGTTGCGTAAGATTTCTTTGGGGGCTCATATTGCAAGGTGTATTCGATGCTACTCGGAAAAGAAAACGTTGGATGAAACCAGAACATGCAAATTGGAAAGTAAATATCGCGAAGAAAAGATGATCTGAAGGTTTTCTTTACTCTACGAAACAAAAAGAAAGCCGTGCTAAAATACCAAAAGATATTGACTGTGAGAAATGTTACTATAAATGTAATTATATATCTTCAGAGGAATCAAATTATTTATGTCGTCACTACTGGAGTTTGAAGTACCTACCTATACCGAGAAAAATAATTTCATTCTCGGTAGTGTCGAACCCTAATATGCAATCAAATAAACATGGCAATAACGTGCACCAATACAATACATAGCGATCATTTGCTACTTCCTCTTTAGGTTAGGATACGGGGCTGTACAAGTACAGCCCCGTATCCTAACCCGTAACCTTGGTTAGTGACAAGAGAGGTAAACATCAACCCCCCAATAAGACTAATGAAGCTGATAGGAACTTTGTGAAAAAACACATAAGTCCTTCCCTGTCATGGAACAACACTACATAAAGAAAACTGCGAAGCGTCTATATCGAGATGCATCGTTATCCATCATGAAAATGCATCAACTTTGTAAAGAGAAGTGCACTGAAAATAATCTACAGGAGAATATTTTGTAACCATTACAATTTCAGTTTTTTTGTTCTAAAAAAGGATCAATGTTTAACATGCTCTAATTTCAACAGAGAGGTAATGAGGAAAAAGTAGTAATGATGAAAAGGGAATACGAGGATCATTTAGCAAGGAAAGAGTCCTGTAGCTCGGAAAATGCGAAGGACAAAAAAAAAGCAGAGAAAGGTAAAGAGTTTTGCTGTGTAACATTCGACTTACAAGTGGTGTTATAGATACCTTCTAGACTAGTGGGACAGCTTTGTGTCGAAAACTATGTGTTTACAATATCTGTATTTACGAAGCAGCGCTGCCAAACGACGCATATTGCTTTGCTTGGTCCAAAAGTAATGGGAAAAGAGGCAGTTCCGAGATAGGAAGTATCCTGCATCACTACCTTTCCACGTGCAAAGCAAAGAAAAATTCTGAGGTTTACTGCAAGCCTGTTTATGTAGCAATTTTCAAACGAGCAAGATAGAAACAACAATAACTGTTGGAGGTAATTATTTCATGAGAAAACGCCCTACAAAACCAAATAATTTAAATGCAACGAAGTTTATGATTTAATTAAATTAACCGATGAACAGTTTTCAATCGCTCAAAAGATAATGAGGAAATGAAGCGAAGTGGCTGAAAATAAAGAGATATTGCATTGTCGTTATTATCTCAAGGCAAAAAGTAAAAAAAAAAAAAAAGTCTGAAATGTTCTTATACATCGATGTTTCAAAAAAAACGGAACCTACTCAACGTCTCGGTACTACCGCTAAAAAACGCATAGATAACACTACGCCTCAGACTAATTATATTGTCCTAAAACACCTTTACCGGAACCCTTTACCCATAAGTGTAGCTAAAAAGAGAGATCTTCTCGGTTTATGTACAAAAAAAAAAATCCTGAGGAATACCATGGTTGGTACTCTTCTTTACCAACTGTAACCGATGAAGTAGATCGTTTACCTGAACCTTCGGTTGACGCAGAGTCATCTTAAGATTAAGATAATTTAATTAAAAGCCGTTTACCCCATAGGATTCGTCTTAAATAGACTTTGATTGTTTTTCAATAGTGATCGAAGTTTGATTGCCATAATTATGTGGTATGAAATAAAGTTGATTGATTATTAATAAATTGTTTCATTTGTTATCGTTTCATAGATTCTCTATGTAAAATTAGTCGGTAATTAATCATCTAAAGTACCTTCCTTTCTTTATACAAAAGTTCCTAATAAGTGACATACTTACACTAAAATTCTATAGGTAAAACAGGTTAAATGTATCAAAATTATCATTATTTTAGCGAATTTTGAATTAATGCATCTTTCCAATCAAGTTCTTGATAAACATTACAATAAGCCATTATACAAAACTGAAATGAACTTTTGAAATCATTTAATTCAGAAGATATATCACTTTTGTATAGTACAGGTAAAACATGATAAATGCGGTCCCCTTTAGATATAAATTTAAATTTATACAGTTTTTACTATTACCAAATAATAAATAAGAGTAAATCTTAAAAGAAGGGCAGTTAGTGCAACATTATGCTTTAACAACGTTTATTAATTAATGAGAGAAATAGATCAAATTAAAACTTAAACTTTCAAAAGTCATTTACTCAAAATGACAAAAACTGCATTTATCATGTTTTCGCAGTAAGCAGACGATATATTTATGTAATAGGTTTTGCCGATATTGCTAGTAGTGTGAATGTTTCCGTATGTATCGAGTGATCTCTAGTTCATAGGAAGTTTGTTATATTGATCTTCCATTCATTGATAGATGTGGCTAAGAGTTTTTTTATGTGAGTTAATGAAACTACCACTGCCTATGTACACTCAGGGGCACATTTAACCGGCCACCTACATTTTGTCGATTATTTCAAAATTGTATCGGATTTTAACTAATTTTGTTATAAAATTACTTTGGGTGAATCTTTGAGAACACAAATAAAACATGTGTAAGTTGTGAAATGGTTTAATCAAGACAAAAAATTTCAAAATGCGAATATGCAGTCTTCTGACCAAAAACGACATTTAGCAAAATTTTAATTTAAAAAAAGTATGCTCTTAATTATCGCACTAATAATGTGTATTTCCTCCTCTGGCCCTAATCACCTCTTGTAATCGATTTGTAAGCCCGTTCATTATGTCTTGGATGTCGCTTTGTGGAATGTTCCTCCACTCCTCAACAGCTGCAGTTTTCAGCTCACTGATGGTCCTAGGAGCTGGTGTTCGACTCCGAATTCGTCTTTTTAGGTTGTCCCATACATGCTCTATCGGGTTCAGGTCAGGACTCCGAGCTGGCCATGGTAATCTCTGAATATTGATGGCGTCCAAGTACTCTGTGACAATTCTCGCGGTGTGTGCACGAGCGTTGTCGTGCATTAAAACAAAATTATCGCCAATGAATGGAGCAAATGGCATCACATGTGGTTCTAGGACTTCTGTCACGTACCTATGAGCATTTACGCTGCCTCTATCGAAGACCACCAACTCTGTACGGGCCTCGTAACAAATGCCACCCCACACCATAATCGAGCCTCCTTCGTAGCCCACTGTTTCAACCACAGCACATTCAGCAAACCTTTCACCACGGCGTCTATACACCCGCTGACGTCCATCAGGACCTCGTAAAGCGATTCTTGATTCATCAGAGAAGAGAACTGCTTTCCATTGCTCTGACGTCCAATTTAAATGTTCTCGAGCAAAAACAAGTCTCGCTCTTCTGTGAGTTGTCGTTAGCTGTGGTACTCGAGCCGGTCGAAATGATCCCAGATCCCTCTCTGCTAACCTTCTTCTTATTGTTCTTAGGCTCACACTTACATTTCGTACCTCAAATAAGCGGTTACGAGCCTCAGAAGCCGTTGTGAACCGATTTCGAAGAACGTTCGAGACGATGTAACGGTCATCTCTCTCTGACGTACACCGTCTACGACCTTGTCCTGGTCTCCTTGTGTAGGAACCGGTCTCTCTGAAACGCCGGATAGCATCTTGGATAGTGCTTCGTGGGTATCCAAGCATTCGTCCAATCCGACGCTGGCTGAACCCAGCGTCTGCAAGTGCCACAGCCCTAGCTGCTCCAGCTACGTCTAGTGGCATTATTTTAGTGTATATAAGGTCACAGTACTTCAATACCTCGGTTTTGTTCGAAACAATGGTAAGACAACGTTGTAAAACAAATTTATCCTTCACACAAAACGAGAGGCGAGACTGTCAAATTTCTACTGAACTGATTATTGTTGAATAAAAACCACAAAAGTAAAAATAAACGCGGGTATATGTGTTTTCTTTATGTCAGATATACCCACTTATAAAGTTACGCCTAGTAGTCAAAGCCCAAGTTAACATAAACAAACGATATGGAATTTCGAATGAGTGGACGGTTAAATGTGCCCCTGAGTGTATGTTATATGAAATAAAATAACAATCGCTTCCTTAAACTAAATAAGTAACAAGATTCTGATGAAGAGTAGAGGTGGCCCAGTCCAGTGGTGGCCTCGAGTTACGAGTTGTAGTTCGTGAGTTCGAAACCAAGTACGTTTTTTTTTTTTTTTTTTTTTTTTTTTTTTCTGAGCCCGCGCCGCGTGGTTGATTACTGCCCACTCGCTCTCACAGACAGGAAGAAGGCCTGTGTCCCAGCAGTGGAAACGTTACAAAGCTACTGAAAATGCTTAAAAAGCTGGTACACTAAACGCGATACGAAAGGGCTCGAGAAACGCGCCCCCGCGCTTGTTTTTGAAGTGAAAACTTTTTTTGTATTGGGTAAATAAAAAACTTGCGTCGGGACACGTGACCTGATCCAAAATTAGTAAGACGGTGGGGGAGTAGACCGGTGCAAAATTATTCCCTAACCATTCCAAAATATCAAAAATCCACGTATTCAAGTTTTCACTTCTGCCAGCACTCCCGGAGTGCAACCCGTTTTTTTTTTGCATACAAACTTATTCAAAACGCGCGACCAAAGCTCATATCTTGTTGTTTAAAGCACAGTGCACATCTTGGCGGGCCGGACCGCATTGCAAAAATCGGGGCGATCTCCACTCTTCCACACGGAAGCGCGTTTTATTTTAGAGTTTTAATTTTAGAAAAAGAAAAAGTATTTTAATAATCATTATCTACATCGTGATATGACTGTTTGGGAATCTTTGTGCCATATAAACCAATATAAGCCAAAACAACACAAATTATAAAAACAGTATTCACAATGTTTGCGAACTTCACCCAATCTTCACTACTTGGCTTGACATCAACAGTAACATCATCAAAATCCCACCTAGGAAACACTAAATATGTTTCATACTTATTTTCATACACAAAATCGTTGATTAGTTTTACATAATTGTGTGGCGTTGATTTCAACTGACACATTACAGCCAATAAGAATGTCAAAAGGACTATGATAGCAGACAAAACGACTGAGCCACGATAGTACAACAATAAGGTCGGTGGAAAGTGACATTCCTTCGGTATATTGTAAGACAGCTCCGTCAAGAAATAATAATGACCCTGTAAACTGAAGCAGATGATTGCTAGCCGTACTTTACGCCGCACATCCAAACACAATGATAAAATACTGAGAACGGTTAAAACGAAGGCAGGACAAATGACAATCGCAGACAAGCCCACTGCTTCCCGCATCAAAAAAAAGGTAAACTTTTTCTGCCTCTTGGTACTGTTGTCTCCCACATGCTTAATATAATCGTATATATACCATTCAGCGCTTTTAGGTTGCGTGACTATGAAATTAAAGTTAATAGTATAATTTTCTGTTTGGCGAGAATATTCTATTGCTGTGAATTCATAACTGCATTCTTGCACGTCGTACGGCCAGTCTGTGAGTTTGATTCTACACCAAGCCTTTTGTGTCATCAAATGTTGGCAGTGGACATCTCCAGTACTCTTCAAGTCAAAGCGATAGAAGCGTAGGTAAGCTTCAATGATTTCAGGATTATCCTCGGAGTGGGATAGTCCAAAGATTGGAGTCCATAAATTGAATTTGGATACATCAGTTTCGTTGATGCCGTGATGCTTTTCGGGATCCCATTTCAATCTTTCGTCTTCCCACTTGGCAATCATCCATGTTTGTATTGTCATCACTTCTTCTTTGCTATCGAAGGTGAAGGCTTTCATTAAGTAAGTGACATTCACTATTGTGCTCTCACTTGGTGCGTGGGTTGCACTGTAGCCGCACTTTAGATCTTTCAAGAGTTGTTTTTCCCAGGTGATATATTCTGGCGTATTGTCAATAACACAGTTTTTGGCCAGAGTATAGTTCAAGAAGTATAGCAACAAAATATGAGTTAGCAGGGCCATGGTTCCCTCGATACTGAGTAATGTATCAGTCGTTACATTGTTTTGAAATATAATACGGAAACGCCCACTGCGAATGTTTCGATAGAGGGACTGAATGTTATCAATTATTGTGGCAATATCTATTCTGTAAAATACTAATATTAGGTAATTAATTTATACTAATAATAAAGCTGAAGAGTTTGTTTTTTTGTTTTTTTTTATGTGAACGCGCTAATCTTTGGACCTGCCAGTCGATTTGAAAATATGTTTTTACTTGACCCAATTCTTGAGGCACATCAAGTTACGACAATAAGGAGCCAAGAAAGGTGGATTAAACCGCGGGGCACAGCTAATTATATTCATATTCTTTTAATAGGTACCGATTAAAAGATTAACATTAAAATAATCATTAATTTATGACTTACACACGGATAAATGACTAAAGCTGAGTTTACACGGGCAATATTTTCTGCAATGATTGCCGGCCGCGATCGCCAGAGGTAGTTAAGCAATTAATTGAGTGATATAGAGCACCGATGCTCCAATTTCTCGCTTTTTATATTTGACATAGTGTATATATTCGCAAATGGCAAAGGACATTATCCAAATACCGTTTTATCAATACTCGGTAAGGTGTTTGTCTGGCTTTTGAATAAGGTCAAATCAAAATGCTACATTATTCCAAATGGTCTTCTTCTTTTTATCGTTACTATATGAACAAAATAAAATTCCCTATGTCTTGTAAATGGCCAAGTTAGTTGCGGATCATTGATAGTGCCGGTGGACGGATATTTAGGACACTCACACAAGTGGGACATGGTCTGATCAGGAGCACTGCACTCGTACTGGACCATCAATCGATCGACAATCCCTTCATTTCATCAGACCGTCTTGGCAGTGAACTATTTGGATACGCAAACGATTCAGTGTTTTCCATAAAGGCCGCTGCAGTTCTCATCCAGAAACAAAATGTTTCAAGGGTCTGAGGAAGTGGTGGATGCTTCTATATACACAATTTGCTTTTCTCGTAAGGTAGTGTGTCTAGGATAAGCCATCCGAGACAAACTTTCTAACTGTGTTTTGAGCGTAAGAAGCTCTAATGATTTTTAAGTCTATTTTAACAAGACATAAGATATTATCACGCCTGTTTTCCCCGCGGGTTAAGCAGAAGTGTACCCACATTTCAATTATGTTTAAGTCAAATGTAAAAGGGGACGAAGTCTATTAGGTATATACGAAGTCTAGTAGGTTTATCATCAATCATATTTTAAAAACTAGATGACGTCGGTGTTTCGTATTTGACTACTCTGAGAAGAAAGGCAGAAACAAACTCTGAGGTCAGATCATTATGAAGACAGTGTAGATTGGTAACAGTGTAATTTCATTATATTGGAAGAAAAAATCAGGACTACAGAAATGGTCTAAGTCTAATCTGGTACCTTCATAAAACTAAATATATTATGTTCTATTTTTACGAAAAAACATCATATTTTAACAACAACAAAAAATAACTTCTGTTGTACTCGTATACCAAAAATCGATGTCTTTAGTTTTGTTTTATTTTTACCACTGACTTCGGAAATTAAAGTATTTTTTCACTTCACTAGGGTGTTTTTTTTAAGCTGATTGTTTTTTTTTTATCGTAAAACTATTTTTATTTTTGTCACTTTTTTGCTAGCATAGGTACCTTAGCTACGGCAAGATGGAGGAATGTATAATATACTTCTTTTGTTGAAGTCGGAATATTTTACTCTTTATCCTTTTCGAAAAGATTCCTTGACTATGTGGTTTGCGTAAGAATGTTTATTTGAAGGAAAACCGAACCGTCTTCAAATTCTACCGTCTTCAGTAGAATTTGAAGTATTTAAAAGTTACATAGTTAGTTGTCGGACTTACAAACCGGGTATCGCATGTGACTTCACAAGGTGTAACTACATGGTTAGGTAGAAACTCCGACAGAGTTCGCTTATCACTCAGAACTATGTAGTTAAAGTTACAAAATATGTCTCAGCCAAGTTATGAATGGCATTTATAAAATTTATGGATATATTTCTGTCAACTGACAATATCGCTTTACCAGAGATGACATTTAAAAAAGTTCTATTTTAATTATGGAACTAACTCAAAAAAAATGGAAAAACCTTCTTGGTTTTTTTTTTCTATTCTTGGGATTTTTTTTTGTCGCATTTAAGGATCCTTCTGTCATTTTACCGTAACTAACTGCTTGGATAAAAATATAAATTAAATAAATCTTTATGGTACACCTCACAGTAGGTAGGTATTGCAATCACATACAAACTTCGAACAATAAAACCACAAAACAGCTTCACGAGCTTTTTCCTAATGCCTCTAACAGACGTGATTTTAAAAGTGCCGAAGCCATTTAAATCTCAATCTCATAGGCGTGTGGAGGAGTTTATAACCCGTTGGTTATAAACTCCTCCACACGCCTGTGGTCGAACGAAAACTAAATATACTCGTATTCACCAAGCTTGACACAGTCTTAAATAAGCATTTTTATACATCCCCATTGTCGGCAACCTCTTCTCGCATGAATTGGCTTCTTGGAACTCGCAAACCATCAAGCATTTTCATGTCACTTATAAATAGACATTGTTATCGTAAATAGTGGCATAGTATAACTGCAGATAACTCACTTTAAAGGGAATCACCGCAGCCCATCGAACTCACATTATTGCATTCTGTTCGGTGCGAGAAGGAATCTCGAATGCTTGCGTGCAACCGATTTCTACACTCGGCGATCCTTTGCGACTTATGTAGAATGTACCGTGGGAAATGTAAGGCTCTTGAAAATGGTAATTTAGAAAGCAATAAAGTCTTTCTGGTCATACCTAGTAGTAGTACATTATCAAAAATGTTAACTCATAGATAATAGGGTTTTTTCAAGGGTTATTTCCACCGTATTGCTCCGAACGTGCTTCGTTCCTTGTTAATAATGCGCCTTTTGCTTTTAAACAATTGCATAGACGTTTGGTCACAATTAGTTTTTTCTTGCTCAGTGGGGATGCTATCCTATAAACTGAAATAACCCCTAATTATGTCAGAGGAATTTTTAAACCTGCGGAGTAGCGGATTACATATCTCTTTTTATGAGTAAACTAATACCTACAACTTGAATTTTTATAATCTGTTTTTAAGCGAGATAGCTCTGCCATATTAAATTTCGAAACGGCCTCTCCCGTTTTCCTGAAAATAAGCGACTTAACACAAAATGAACGTTAGAGTATTGCGCAGTACATTTGGAAAGTTTTTATAGTTGTTTATTAAATGTTTTGTCCGTTTGTTAACTTCTGTTTCGCTAAATGTTGTACATTGACCTCAAGGGGGAAATAAAGCTTATTTTTATGCGAATTCGTATTTTTCTTATTGTTTTTGACATTTATTGTTGAAGTCTGGAGACTCGTATTAATTAACATACGTATTTTGGACACTTTAATATAATTATATGAATAGGAAACATGAAAATAATCAGCTCATTTTCTGTCACAAGTCACAACTTTCCGGGGATTGTGAAAACATAGTAATGATAACATAATAACTATTTGAAATAACAACGACATAACTGACAATAACCAGACTGTTTGTGGCAAATGAATGACATTAAAATATTAAACTATATGAGGTTTTCAAATTGTATTGCTATATTCTACCAATGCCAATGTAGCTAATAATTAGTACAGATTTTAATCGTAATACTAGTACAGTTAAAATTTTAACATCCATGAACAGAAAAGCATGCTGTTTCAAATGAAAACTAGGTAATTATAATATTAGTCCTCGCGCATATTTGGGAGTGGCGCGGGGAGGCGAAACGCCGGGGCTTGACTCCGATGCCGCGAGAAATCGCGGCACAGCGGACAGAGCTCCGACGGGATCTCATGGCGTCATGGAGAGTGCGATTGTCGCAACCCAGTGCTGGGCACGCCACTATTGCGGCGATAAGTCCCCTCTTTGAGGAGTGGCTGGAGAGGCGCCACGGCGTCCTCACCTTCCGCCTGACGCAGGTCCTCACCGGACACGGCTGTTTCGGGAGGTACCTGTTTCGGATAAGGCGGGAGGAAACGCCCGGGTGTCATCACTGCGTGGATCGCCCGGAGGACACGGTGGAGCATACGGTGGAGGTATGCCCGGCTTGGGCAGAGCACCGCCGTGTCCTCGTGGAGGCGATCGGTGGCGGGGATCTCTCGCGTCCGGCCCTGGTCCAGGCCATGGTACGGAGCGAGAGGGCATGGGAGGCCGTCACCTCCTTCTGCGAAGCAGTAATGCTCGCGAAGGAGGAGGCGGAGCGCGTGAGGGAGAGGCAAATTTCGCGCCCTCACGCCCCTAGCCGCCGCAGGAGGAGACGCCCTGGGCGTCGGGAATCTATTGCCGATTCCCGGCCACCGTAGGCGCGGGCTTGCGGACGGTGAGCAATGGGTAGCTCGCCGTCCGGTAAGGACCAAGCCCGGGTCGACGGCGCGTTGTGTTCCACGCGCGCCTCAAAGAGTGTCAGCGAGTGAAGGGGTCTGATGAGACCATTGCCTGCCGGGGTTGCGGGAAAGTCCGAAAGGGATACCGTGGCCCCCTGGCATTGCACAGGCAACAGAAGGAACACGGGTGGGTTTTAGTCAGTAAGAGTCTGACACGCCCTCCCGCTCCACCCAGAGCGGGAGACGTCATTTGATGATTTCCCACCCAAAAAAAAAAAAAAAAAAAAAAAAGGTAATTATAATATTAGTGTGACAATCGTTATTAGTTGGAACGTGACAATGCCAATTTGCTGCAATTAGCGCTTGAATGTCGTGATTGTATGCAAATATTATGTTTGGAATAACACTATTTATTTTATATTGGTTGCAAGGCTGCATTATGAAAGTTTAGCAGGAAAACTGCGCGGAATCTTTTTAAATTTCTTTATTTACATTGTGCAGCTTTTTCGGCAGTCCGCTTAATGTAGCTCTTAACCTTATAAAGACCAAGCTGAAAAATAGCGTTTCTATGTCTTCCTCATAGTCAGCCCATAAAGTTGGTAAATCATATTTTTGTCCTTGAGTATTAACAAGCTTTATTCGAATCATATAATTATGATAGTTGGAGTATACCTTTGTGTCCTTCTTAAACGATAAGGTATATTCTTTAATTCTGACAACAGCAGTGATAGCCTAGTGGTGTTACCGTCGTACTGCCAAGTCTCGATTTCGGACCCAAGCCACGCCCCTCTGTCTTTTGGATTCATGTGCGTATTGTATAATTATCACTTTCTTCAAAAGCGGTGAATGAAAACATTGTGAGGAAACCAATTTGTCTGAGAGATATTTCTCGACGGCATCTGAAGCCAAGTCAGAGGCCCATGGGCGGCATAATTACTCTGACACGAGGTTAGTCACTAACCACACGAAGAAGAGGAAGAAAGAAGAATTCTGGCATAACATAAAGCCACAGTCTGCAGTAGATTGCTGTCGTCTAGCTCGAGAAAAAAAAATCATGTACCAGGAAAAACATATCGCACTTCACATATTAGGTGTAAATACTAAACCAAATAGTCTACAACCTCTAAAGTCAAGCATTAAAATTATAACTTCAACATTTGTCATAACCTTTCACCCTGATCAAAGTTTCGTGTCGCGGGATTTAGTCGAAAACAAATTTACTTATTCAGGGGTTCCAAACCTCCTGAGAGGTCCGACTCCGTTTAAATACGATATGAGCATCAACGCGCGGATGCATGAAATTGAGCGAATCTGAATGAATTGTGAACACATGTTTATTTTATTTTGCTGCCCGTAGCGGTATTGGTATTTGAATTTGGGTAGAATAGAATAGAATATTATTTATTTCTAAGTATATGGTACATTGGGATCTAAATTAATCATTGATTCACATATATAGGTATATACTACCATGATTGCTGGTGTAGAAAAATTAGGTATGAAAACGGTACGGAAAATGTCGGAAAGAAAACAGGGGTTAATTTAAAAAAAGTGTCGATGTAGTTGTTGAATAAGGTTACACACACACTCACACACACACACAAGCAGACACACACACGGTACACACGGTATACAATAAGAAAACGTTCTAACTCTCAACTTCAAAGCTCTCATGCTTACTTTTGTAACTACCTCAAATATTTTAAAGTGCAAACACACCTAAATCGTTCGACAATACATTACGTTTCCACCGACGATCTCAGGAAAAATAACTCACTGCTGCATTTGCCTCTCAAGATTGCGGAACAAATGATGCGAGCGTTCTCGACTTCGAGACTTTGCCCGAGTCTTTACCAGAGTTCTCGAGTTTCGAGCACCTTTCGAGTTACTTTTGAAAAAGGAAGACTTTGCAATGAAAGACTTTGGTCTTGTTTTATGATTCAAATGCTATTTTATGTTTGAATTGAATCTCTTAATAATACATTTTACTGGTAACAAATAAACGGTTTGTTTATTTGTTACCAGTAAAATGTATTACCTATATTCTTATTTGAATGCGCATTTATTTTAAGTACCTAGTGATTAAAGGTTCTAGGCAGTGCAGCTGCTGCCAAAATAAGACTCTTATGCCTGTTTTCTGTAACATTAGACGACACCTAATTGAAAGCCTAAATAAAAGTGCGCTGTTGTATTTCCAATACACCGAAAGTCGAAAATCCAACAGCGTACTTTTGGCATTAATTTAAGTGTGGCGAAATGTTTGTGAAAATGGACATTATTCATAATTTTACTGATGCTGTATAGGCTTTCATTTGATTATTTTGTAGGTACCTTATGATTTTATTAAGGACTAATTTCAGTTTCTATGAAAAAAAGTTTTTAATTTTAAAAAGGTAGAATGCTTGCCTGTTATTTCGTTTAAAGATATTTAAATTTCAGTAAAACATTTGTAACAAGATTAAAATTTATTTATAAAATAGCTTATGCGATTTTTTGTATTAAAGCGGGAATATAATAATTTGTATTCTAGGGTTTAGCACACATATAATCATATAACTAATGTACCTATACAAAATATTGTAAAACATTTTAAAAGATTAACGGTGGAGTTTCTTGCCCATTCATCTCAATGCGGCTACTAGAATCAATTTTTTTTTTTTGTAGATTTTTCGACATTCAAAAGTGCCTAACGACTACTATTACTACTATTTGATATAAATGATTTGACTTTGACCTAACATGGTCAATATGGTCAGACCTACTCCAAAAATACTTGGACCTACAAAAAAGAAACAAATCCATTACTTTTACGTCAACGACAGAAATCGGTAAAAACCGAACCCTTCTTAAATTCTTGTAAACTTTATCGCAACTTTCCAAAGCCTAAATGGACCTAGGCCTGGATAATTTCCATTCACGAAATGCTAACAAAAATCCATCTTAGTTCTTTTTCTTTGGTGCGGGTCATGAATCATTCTGCCTCTGCTCAGTCCATTGAGTAGTGCGTTTGAGACAAGACAAATATCCTACTCGTGCCATTAATCCTTCTAATCTTGACAGAAAACCTCCGGAGAATTATATAGACGGGCGGTGTGAAGGTATTTATCAAATCTTGGGCAGCTACACTGATTCGAGTTGTTTGCTCAGTGATACGACGATGTTGTTATTGTTTCTTTGTGATACGATTGTAATGAAATTTTATATGAATTTGGAATTAAAGAAGAAATATTGCAAATATTTTTTTACGTATTGTGAATTTATTTACCCACACGACGTATTTAAATGATTTAAAACTAACAGACTTAAAATAATAATAATATGTACAAGTATATAAAATGGGGGGGGGGATAATTATAGGGCATCAAAAAATCAATTTAACAGGAAAAGTGCCCCACCCCTCTAGTCACGTGAAGAATCGACCATCTGCTTGGGGATGTCTTGAAAAACTAAGTGGGCAAATAATAATATGCTAACGCGATATTATATTCAGATTTCATAAAATATTTGTTTCTTATTTTCTTCTTTGTGCAGCTTAATAAAAAAAGCTAATGCATACAAAGTAAAGTCCTGGAATTCTTTAAATTGGAAATAAAGCCCTGGAATTAAGCATTCTGAAATCAAGCGTCACCAGAACGGCCGTTCTTTTTTGAATAAGCATAAAAGAAGGGGAATGTTCTAAGGTAGTAGCTGAATTGAGGAGTCACCTTAAGCGTCCTGTAACTGTTTAATGGTCTTACTACAAATTCCAGGATGGGGCCTACAAATACGGCTAATTTACTTCTAAATATTTGTAGTACCTGCGATTCAATATGGGACAAGGCTCCGATTGTTCAATGCATATTGTTTTAGTTTTTAATTTTCATGCAACACAACCTGGAGCCTAATCATGTCTAATCCGTATAAAACTAAGAAAATAAAGCAAAAAAACTATTCGCAGTGTTTTTTTAAACTGCCTCACTATATTTTTTGAAATTTTTCACCGTCGCCATTTTGCCCGCAAATCGAATTCCCTCAGTTCATGTTTATTCATCGATTCGAGATGTAGTAAGTCCTGTATATGATGAAAAATATATTGAGCAAAAGAAAATAGTTATTTATCCAACTTGTGAGGAAAGTTCGTTTTTCCTATGAGTTTTGATTTTGAGTCTTGAGCGAACGAAGGATTGAAAAATAGAATCAAGAGCGCAGCGAGTGATTATAAATTTCAATCCTGAGTAAGCGAAAGACTCAACAAAACGAATAGCAAATGAACTTGCTCACATGTTGCATACAAAAGTTTTCACCACTCCCAGCAAGAAAGTATTCAGTCATCATAGGTAAATAAATAAAAAAACATTAATCTTAACATATAAATATTTCTATTCTAAGCATAAAATTATTTATTTTTTAAAATATCTTTAAAACTTAACATAAAAAAATCTACTGAGGTGAGTTTCTGAACGGAATCATTACTTTCCTCACTGTTCAAACAGTGTGGAAAAACCAACTTTCCTCACTGTTTTCGTAGAGGAAAGACACTTCTTTCGTGCGGGAGTGGTGAAAATAGTTTTGTAAGTCTTATTGTATGCGCCTTAATTGTTCTATCAATGTTATTCATCGCGATGATATTTTTATCGATCTTTATAAACCCCGACGTAAAAAGAAGGGTGTTATAAATTTGACCGTTATGTATGTGTGTCTGTCTGTGGCACCGTAACTATTAAAAGGGTGAACCGATTCGAATGCGGTTTTTTAAGTTGAAAGCAGAATTTTCATGCAAAGCAATGGTTTTTAAATATTTTTTATCAAAATCCGTCCAGCCGTTTGAAGATTATCAGCTCATTTCTAGTTGATGAAATCCATTCAGTGAGCGTATTCCACAGGTCTGATCGATTTGAAATTTGGCATTCTGTTACTTCAAAGATATTAGAAGAACATAGTAACCTTGAACTGATTGGAATGGTCTCAATGCATAGGTTATAGATAGATGATGAACAGGGTCTAGTGATGGAGTCGGAAAGAGAAATGAGGAAATGTTAGTGTCGGGAGTTTTTTTTTTTTAATTTTAATATAATTTCATTTGTTAATAATAAGAAAAACCTTAGCCCTACTTTGGAAGATTAGTTTAGGTACATGCCAAAGTAGATTCTCGTGTTTAGTAACGACTGTTCTTATTATTATTTATAACATAACATCACGCCTGTAATCCCCGAAGAGTTAGGCAGGGGTGTACCTATAGTAACTACACCCACATTTCGCCAGTTATGTTTAAGTTCCATGGCCTATTGCCTGTTACTGGTGTTATCAATTAATAATCTTAGTAATAGAGTTAGTATTTTAAACTACAGGCATTCATCAACAACACTTTTAGAATTTAAATGTGTTTGTCTGTATGTCTTTTTGTAATAGGGGGCGAGCATATTGCCATCAACCGGGCACTAATCAATATTCTGGGCTGCTACTGAGAAATTCCTGATGGAAAACCCCAATAACACCTTGCCCGACCTGGGAATCGAACCCAGGACCTCATGCTCAGAAGTAGAGCTTGCGACTATTAGACCAATGAGACATTGGGGTGCTATAATTTATCTGAAAAAAAAACCCTTGCTTACTGTAAGTCGCACCTACTACCACTTTATTAATGTATCAGTTAATTCGAAACACCAAAAATATTACTTTAATGCCAATCTCAATGCCAAATTTAGAGATACATATTCCTCGTATATGTCAGAGCAACATTAAAGGATACTATTATTTACTACCGTTGGATATAATAAATCTTCTTTACAGGAAATAAACATTTGAGTACATGAATACTCCAATGAGTACCTATGTATATTCAGTTCATTGTAATGGAACTGTGCTACGAAGTAAACTGGCTAAATAAAATATTACATAGACTTTGTAATTTATATGGAGGAGGAGGAGCTCGTGGCTAAGTAATAACTGCCGCACGGGTCGATCCATCAGATTAAGCTATGCTTGCCGGGGTTGGTCTGTGGATGGGTGACCATCTTTGCATACCGAGACTCCTCCGTGCCTCGGAAAGCACGCTAAGCCGTTGGTCCCGGCTGTCATTCGTGGATCTTTGACAGTCGTTACGGGTCGTCAGAAGCCCGAAAGTCTGACAACCAGTCTTACCAAGGGGTATCGTATCACCCAATTACTGGGTTGTGGAGGTCAGATAGGCAGTCGCTCCATATAAAATACTGGTATTCAGCTGCATCCGGTTAGACTGGAAGCCGACCCCAATATAGTTGGGAAAAGGCTAGGCAGATTGATTGATGGAGGTTTTGTTAGAAACTCGTTGTAACCCGCGGATTTACACACATTCTGAGGAAATTACTTCATCTACCCGGATAAAAACTGTGGTATGTTAATTCAGGTCTTAGTTTATGTGTGCCAGATTTAATCCAAATGACACAAGCATCCAAACTTTTTAATTTTATCTTATTAGTAGCTTTTTTATTGAACTTCGCCCGCGTGGAGGTTGGAAATTATCCCACGAAAACCTTCCTACTGCTGGGACAAAAAGTATCTTATAATATGTGTTAATGCAGGTTATAAACTATCTGTGCGCAAAATTTCATCCAAACCCTATTAGTAGTATAATCCCTATTAATAGTGTAGCTAATGATTGAAATACTATTGTGAATTCTACGCCTGTAAAACTCCCAGTCGGCAGATATGATTGTTTGCGACACAACCTTAATGAATTATACATTTAAACCTTTCTCATATTCACTCTGTCCATTGGTGAAATTTGTATGAAGACCCGTTCGGAAGTTTTTGAGTTTATCGCGTTCAGACGCGGACTTTGTTTATAATATGTAGTGATTTATCTTTAATTACCACAGAATTTGCCACATAGTCACAATAAAGTGACCAAAATGGCCGAAGTCATAGTGACTACATAACGCATTGAACACAAAAAACAATCCACAAACATACCAGATCAAAAAATACACCGCTTACAAAATAATGTACCAATAGAACATTCATGAGAACAGCCCTTCATTTTGTTATTAGAGACATTTATGTGTGCCTTATTATGTAGATGTGTCTTTATGCATGCACATCGGTAATGTGACCCCACTATCACAAATAGAAGGCATGGGGTAATTTCACATGGACAAATAAAATTCTTATTCTTTTACTGCGGGAATTTCTTTTTATTTGCTTGCGAAGACTGAGGTTCTAATGTGGTCTTGTTTTAAATAAAACTTGGCTTCTAGATAGGAAACTTTATTCTAGGTAGTAGGTACCTATATAAGGCGACTTTTAAGATAAAGAGATGTGTGGAAAGGTCAACTAGAGTAGGTATATGAAGAAAAACACCGGCCAAGTTCGTGTCGGACCACGCACAATGATGGGTTCCGTAGGTAACAAACTTAACATTTTAGTTGAAAAACATGTTCTCCCATACGAGGGTGAATCAAAAAGTTCTTAGAATTGCATACATACTTATATAAAACCTTTTTGGGAGAAGTTCGATATTCAAATTAAAGAGTCAATCACACATTATATATGCAAACTGTCACTTACGCACTTTAATAAATGTTTTTTAAGCTTATCTTAAAAAATTAAAACTAATATATTATTATACAAACTAAAATATAGCGTCGAAAAATTCATCCGCATCGCTGTCGACTGGTAGTGTGCCCAAGAGACTGGCCGCATTGCCACGTTGTATGGCAATGCTTAGCATCTGGCCAAGGTAAAAACCAGCCCTTGGGTCACGGGAAGTGTCAACCAGTCGTTTAGAGATTTCAGTGAATAGACCATGAGCACTCGGACCCCACGGCCTTAGGGTTTCAACCCCAAACGGCTCGAAAATATAGTTGCTTATGAGGTTATTATACTTTCGCCGCTTGAGGTTTTCTGCAGCCGCAGCTGCAGCGCCAGCACAGCACGCTGAGCCAGGAAGATGGGATGGCGCAAGAGTATCAACACACGTTGCGTCCCACACTAAAGGCCTACCCACCTTCCATGGAAATAAAGACATGCCGTCCGGTCTCTTGCCATCATCGCGTGCCAAACCATTAGGTTCTAGCACAGCTGGAACGCCGAAGATGACAAGAGCTCGTCGGATGATGTCAACGCGAAAAAAATTTTTGCGAACGCCGAGGTCTCCCATACGGATAGGAAGAGTAGCTTGTGCCCAAGCTCGGTCGTCCATGGCCACGTTTAAGATTGAGGTTAATGTATAGATAATTGTAAATAATAACTGTCACTTGTTTTTGTCAGTTCGTTTGCACGTAATAAATTGTTTTGTGCAACGAGTTGCTAAAAACCCAAAATTATGGATAAAAGTGAGTTACGTGCGGTGATAAAATATCTCAGTTTGAAAAAAAATTCTACGAAGGATTTTTTTTCGGACATTCAGCAGACATTAGGGGATGATGCTGTACCCTATTCTACGGTTGCGTAGTGTGTGGCTGAATTTAAAAGAGGTAGATCAAGCTGTAAAGATGACCTGCGTTCTGGGCGGCCTTCGAAATGAAATTAAATGAAATTGTTTATTCTGTAAGTAGGATATTGGAATCACTTTTACACGTCATCTTAAAAAAATATTTAATAATTAGCTAGATGAGATCGGCGTTTCTTATCTGACTACTCTGAGAAGAAAGGCTGAAACAAACTCAGAGGTCACAGTCTCTTTTAAAGTCAAGACATAATCTTGTTCAGGCCATATGAGGAGTCTTTTGAGAAAAGAACCACACAGATTTGAGTGGACCTTTCCTGTCAGTGCAAGCATTTGTCAGTAATCGTGGACCTCAACTCAGAACTTAAGGAGCTCAACTCGACGAACAATACCAAAGAAAGGACATTTGGGTAGGCCGCATAAACTACTCAAACTGCCAGACCATCGTTAAAATTAACGGAGAAAGATTTAAAAAAAAAGAATCCACATAGTCCTCACATTCACAAAAATTCAAATAATATAATACTTTACAGAGTAATCATGTAATTTTGTATAATATATTCAACAATGTCAATGTTTATATAATACTAGTATTATATAAACCTTCAACCTCCGTTACGGAAGAAAATGACTATAAAACATATAGCTGAGATCTTATAGATATCATTTGGTAAAGTTCAATCCATTTTAATTGATTCACTAGGGTTCAAATAGTCGGCAAGATGGGTGCCACGAATGTTAACCGACGGAAACAAAAAGCGACGTTTGGAAATTTCTAAGCGTAATCTCGAAATGTTCCAGCGTGATTCGGATAATATTTGCCATCGCCTTGTCACCATGGATGAAACGTAGGTCCACCATTTCGATCCTGAAACTAAGAGACAAAGCATGTCTTGGAAACGACTATCCTCTCCATCCATTAAGAAATTTCGAGTTGCTCCTACCGCTGGCAAAGTTATGGCCTCAGTGTTCTGGGATAGTGAAGGAATCCTTTTTATTGATTACATGCCCAAAAGGCCAGACGATTACTGGACCCTATTATGCAAATTTAATCCCGAGTGCGTGAAGCGATTAAAGAAAAATGTCGTGGAAAACTATCGTTGGGCGTGTTGTTTCTTCAAGATAACGCTCCTGCTCATCGATCGGAAGTTGCGCTCAACACAATCCGCTGTGCTGGCTACCAGCTCCTTGACTACCCACCATATTCTCCGGACTTAGCCCAAAGTGATTTTCACTTATTCCCAAAATTAAAAGAGGATATTCGTGGAACAAAATTTTACGATAATGACGCGGTTACGGCTACCGTAGAGGAGTTTTTCGAGAGTCAACGAAAACATTTTTTTCACAAGGAATAAGGAAGTTAGAAACGCGTTATTCTAAATGCATTGCATTAGAGGATATTATGTAGAAAAATAAAATATATTTGTTTAAATCTTTGCATTTATTAACATTGATTCCAAGATTTTTTTTAATTCACCCTCGTACATCGATATACGTCACGGTCAATTCTCCAACTGCAAATGTAAGTTTAAAATCGCAAAAAAATAATAATTGTGTGATAAAACTTCAAATTAACTATTGTCAGACTTTTCTTTACATGTGCTATTAGACCTTGCATCCTGCCAAATTTCATAATTCTAGGTCTATGACGTGAAGTAACCATTTTAATTTATTTGCGAATATCAAAATATGTCTCATAATGTATTTTTTCATTCTTTCCGAGACTCCTCCGTGCCTCGGAAAGCACGTTAAGCCGTTGGTCCCGGCTGTCATTCGTGGATTTTTGACAGTCGTTACGGGTCGTCAGAAGCCCGAAAATCTGACAACCAGTCTTACCAAGGGGTATCGTATTACCCAGTTACTGGGTTGTGGAGGTCAGATAGGCAGTCGCTCCATTTAAAATACTGGTATTCAGCTGCATCCGGTTAGACTGGAAGCCGACCCCAATATAGTTGGGAAAAGGCTAGGCAGATGAATGTATTTTTTCATTGCGTTGTCTTAGAAGCTTGATTTTTTCAAACTATAAGGGACCGTAGACCTACGTATTTGATTTTAATTTCAACTTGACACCTCCACGCGTTCCTGAGAAAAATGGACGGACAGACGGACAACGAAGTGATTCTCAAACTCAAACTCAAAGCATTTATTTCAATTAAACCATTTACAGGCACTTTTGAATTGTAAAGGGGTCGGTCAGTCAAAAATATGAAGCTAGTTGCCCATTCCAAAGCATAGTAGGTACCTATGGAGAAGAACGGGCAAGAAAGTCCACGGACACTCTTTTAAATAAATAAAAATTATACAAAATATTGGTTACATCATTCATTTTGAAATTATGCATGTGAGAACAATGTAGAAACAACGTAAAAGCGTCCGCAATAAAAAAAAAAAAAAGAATCATTCAAAAACTTAAAATAAATTAAAATAAGCCATGGCAGCTAAGAGATGACCAGTCCTGATCCTATAATTGTTCCGTTTTTTTCATTTTAAGATACGTAAGCCAAAAACCAAGTTCTTGTTTAATCTAAGTTTGATAACGTCCTCTGGTATACGCATAACCATTCAATGAGAACACTATTCTAAAAAATTATTAACTTCTAAACTATTATTATACTTTTGCCTAAACTTTTCCATAAAACTCCAAATCCACTCAAAATGTTCACCTCAAAGTGACCCTAAAGTTATCCTTGCCTGCACCTTCCATTAACATACGAGTAATTAATTCGCGTCCCAGGCCTAGCTAGGGAAGTGTAGTCCAGTGTGTACACTTCCTGTCATCAAGCGGACCAGTGTAGCTACTAATTTCATTAGAGGCTGGATTAGGGCAGACTACACATAGAAGGCAGAGCGATATAATGAATCTTGACAGAATATCAAAACAAGTTTTTAAACACATATTTGTATAACACCTAAAACGCGAATGAACTTTACAAGTCATTGATTTGGTTGGTTATTCTAATCACAAACAGAATCTGCACCCTGAATCGTTAAAAACTTGGAATGACTATCCATTTCAATACAATTAAATCCATAGTCCCATAATATAGGTACAAAACTTCACGAATAAATTGTTGAATTGTCAAAATGGAAGGGGTCATTCCATCAAACATGAATGATTTTCCCATTATAGCTTATCCACTCTGAAATGACGTGCGCCACTACCGCATTTAGGCACACGATCATGCGGTTTTCTATGGATAATACGGTAATGGGGCGCGTCATTTTAGAGTTGACAACCTATATTTAAGTGAGATTTTTCATAGAAGTAGGTTTTTATTTAATCAAACGAATGTTTTTAATAAGTTTTTGCAAAAAGCCTTGACAAAGACACAGTGATTCGAAGCTTTTTTTTTTTAATGATACGAATTTCACGGTGGTTTCTTTTTGTCTTTGTGCGAATACCTCGGTTCATCGCTTCCTCGTAGCTGGTTTACTGTCGATGCTATGTTCGCCACTCAAAAGCTATCACTACGCTTTCAATGAGACTTGAGGTTTTAGTATAACTGCCAGTTCATTATGGATTCTGTTTTACTGAGGTTCTGGTTAGGTACATACAAACTTAAGTCAGTTATGTTTCGATCTTAGTGAATATTCATCGCTATCACTTATGTAAAATTGAATGTTTAAATATTAACAATAAAAGGATAGCGGATTGAGCATAGTGACTGTGTGCTTACATATTTGTGTCTGCCTCAAAAACAGCAATATTCTTAAACATGGGGAAACGTTTATCAAAATTACAAATAAGGTAATTAGGTAAAGTAGTAAAAGTGCCTTTCAAATTAATTAAATAAGAATAATTTTTCGTTCTAAAAACTAATAATTGTAAACATTTCAAACTAAAACCCTGCTGACTTTTTTTACCCTCCAGCACACTCAGGTAGATCGTAAGCCTATCAGGAGTGTTCAGTGATGATGTTTACACTTCCCGTCAGCAGCCAGCGAGTGGCTCTGGCTAGGCAATTCAATTAGACGGCCCATTAATCGGGCACCGTCAATCCAAAATGGGTTTTAAAGGGTGCATTTGGAGTTTATTTTGCGACGGTATGATGTAATGAAAATAAGTACATTCGTTACCTATTTTAAAAAAACCTAAAATGTGTAAATAGTTTTATTGATACCTATCAGTAAAGAGATTTACTAAAAATAAATTGCTCTAGGATTTTTCCTGGAATCGGTTTGTATTTCAGATACACTTATATTAAATCGTTTAAACTTTAAACGTTAGTTTGCCTTTTAGGAATTGATTTGTATTTCAGTTGGATTTGTTTAAATTTATAATTATTTGAGTATCGCATTACCTGCTCTCTATAAATATAATAATTGACATTATCGTTTATTAACCTCGTAAAAAATGATTCTAGTCCCTAGGAAACCCATGAAATACTACATCACAGATGCCTTCTATTTGGGCACGCCACTATTGCGGCGATAAGTCCCCTCTTTGAGGAGTGGCTGGAGAGGCGCCACGGCGTCCTCACCTTCCGCCTGACGCAGGTCCTCACCGGACACGGCTGTTTCGGGAGGTACCTGTTTCGGATAAGGCGGGAGGAAACGCCCGGGTGTCATCACTGCGTGGATCGCCCGGAGGACACGGTGGAGCATACGGTGGAGGTATGCCCGGCTTGGGCAGAGCACCGCCGTGTCCTCGTGGAGGCGATCGGTGGCGGGGATCTCTCGCGTCCGGCCCTGGTCCAGGCCATGGTACGGAGCGAGAGGGCATGGGAGGCCGTCACCTCCTTCTGCGAAGCAGTAATGCTCGCAAAGGAGGAGGCGGAACGCGTGAGGGAGAGGCAAATTTCGCGCCCTCACGCCCCTAGCCGCCGCAGGAGGAGACGCCCTGGGCGTCGGGAATCGATTGCCGATTCCCGGCCACCGTAGGCGCGGGCTTGCGGACGGTGAGCAATGGGTAGCTCGCCGTCCGGTAAGGACCAGGCCCGGGTCGACGGCGCGTTGTGTTCCACGCGCGCCTCAAAGAGATGTCAGCAAGTGAAGGGGTCCGATGAGACCATTGCCTGCCGGGGTTGCGGGATTAGTCCGAAAGGGATACCGTGGCCCCCTGGCATTGCACAGGCAACAGAAGGAACACGGGTGGGTTTTAGTCAGTAAGAGTCTGACACGCCCTCCCGCTCCACCCAGAGCGGGAGACGTCATTTGATGATTTCCCACCCAAAAAAAAAAAAAAAAAAAAAGATGCCTTCTATTGAAAAAGTTATTCTTAGTATGATTGAAGAAATTAGTCAAGAGACAAAAAGCTCAAAGTTACATGAATATTTTCTTTCGACCAATTTTATCTTTGGGCTATTAATAGTAACAAACCGCCATTAATAGAGGCCATTAACAGTCCCACCAGAAGTTCTTTACTACGAACAATGAATTAGGTAATTATTATTATCTAAATCTTGTACATAATAATAATTGTCGAATTCATCTATACAGTAACTGTCCTATAAAGCTTAATGTAGGACGCTGTTCCATAATACTACATAAATAATTTCTGTCGTCAAATGTATCCGGACTAATTTAATTACAAGGTAGGATTAATCGACTACGGAGACCCCTAATGGGTTTTGTTTGTATGTTGTGGGACCTTCTTTATCATTGTATGGATTGGTCTGGTTGGGTGGAAACATCTACCTCTTAGGGAACTAGGGAAGTTTTGCCAATTACTTTTTGGTACCTACTTAATTAAAATACTTACTTAGTTCTTAGTTCTCTATCAACTCCAAATATTTTTCCTATAAAACTTATCAATTGAATTGCTAGTAGATACGACTGATGTTCATTTTTGTCTTCTAGAAAAAAACAGCGTTCAGTTAATTTAGAGTTTATTAGTTTGGTGTCCATACCTCATAAATAATAATATTATCTAACGTTAATATTTTACATAACACACGTTATTACAGAAAAGTTTACATTTACCGACTTAACTTTTATAAAAGTACATAACCTTTACTATCTCGTATAACATGTTACATAAATGAATAAAATGCCCACAGCATCTTTATAATGTTCCAAACTCACGGGGATTGCGTAAGACTTTGTTTTACGGGATCCGAGAACTCTCCGAATTTACGATACCGTACCCTTGACCGAAATTACATGATACAAAAAATCTTTATGTCCAGTTTGACGCAAGCCACCTGTTTGTGAAACACAAATATGATTTTGCAACGGAACGATAGCCCACCATTGTATTTTAGGTCCCGCATTGTTTAACTAATCTAGTTTGATTAACGTTTCTGTTTGTTGTTTCAGGCAGTCCGCCGGTGTAAACACAAAGTCGAAATGAGATGAGTATGCGTGTGGCGTGGGCCAGGTGGTACTGGATCGTTATATTCACGACTTGCGCCGCGAGGACCGCCAGCGACTGGCTCGACTGCGCCCACATCTCCACCTGCAAGTGCAAATGGTCCTCCGGCAAGAAGACCGCGACGTGTGCCTCCGGAGACCTGCGCCGCCCGCCAGCTCTCTCATCTGACATACAGGTTCTCGACCTACACGACAATCCACTCAGGAACCTACCACAGGAAGTCTTTGCCAGCATTGGCCTCCTTAACTTACAACGACTAAACCTCCGAGCGACCAGTCTCAGGTCGATACATCCTGATGCGTTCTTAGAATTAAGAATATTAATTGAAGTCGATTTAGGAGACAACGATCTGTCCCATCTCCCAAGGGACATATTTAGAGGCAACGAAAGATTACGGCTAGTTGTACTTAGCAACAATCCTTTGACCACGCTCATAGCGGATCAATTCCCACCTCTACCGCATTTGCGAATGCTTTTGTTAGATGGATGCAGATTACGGGCGATACACACAAATGCTTTGAGGAATTTAAAATCTTTAGAGACTATCGATTTGCGTAGGAATCAGCTTACATTCCTTCGTTTGATCACATTTTCATTGCCTGCATTGAAGACGGTATCTTTGTCCGGTAATCCGTGGAGATGTGATTGTAGGCTAAGAGAATTTAAGGACTGGTTTCTGGACAGCAAATTGGGTACAGAGGATTTGCTTTGCGTGGAACCTTCAACGCAAGCTGGAAACAAGTGGCGACACGTCTCGGGTGAGAGCATGTCTTGTCCGCCCGAAATAAAATCAAGCACTTTAGTCGTCAGAGCTGAAATTGGTTTACCTACTTCGTTCGGATGCTGGGTGCATGGAGTACCGAAACCTAAAGTGACATGGCTTTTCGATGGTGTCGATGTACATAATAGTTCAGTAGATTGCGATATGGAAGAGACAGAGACGAGTGTCGAAGACGACTCGGAAGATAGAGTGCCGGGTAGTGTAAGATGGGTCAACGTGACCCTTTTAAATGTGACGTCAAGTGCGGCCGGGGAATGGACGTGCGTAGCTAAAAGTGTGGCGGGTGAGGCGAGAGCTATTATAAGTCTTGTTCTACCAAGGTCACAGACAGCGACGGCTCGCACCGCACCTGGTATTCCACATTTATTAGGAGTTGTTTTTGGAGCGCTAGGCATTCTAGCAACTCTTGGTTTTATAGGGGCCTGCTGGCATCTAAGGAGACGGACGGTTCCACCGAGCAGAAGCTTCACTGACCAAGAAAAACGACTGATAGATGCATCTGTCGTCGTAAGTTGTGACCGATCTATCGGTGATATGGCCTCACCGTGTGATTTCGAAATGACAGAACGAATGTCAGACGAACCTCCAAGAGGTTGCGGCTTCGATCCTGTTCATATAACTATAGAAGGAACACCGGGTGTCTTTCCGCCACCTCCTGCAGAATTTGCGGTGCCAGTTCCATACGGTAACATTTTCATATCTGTCCAAGTAGCTGGCCGTGGAGAGCCTGCGAAGTACCCTGATCTATTGAGTGGTGGTGCAACGCTACCTCGACGGAATAGGACATGTTGCGCTGCTGCTCCAGCGTACGATAACATGGGGCCTAGAGTAACAGCCACAGGCAGTTCCACCTGGTCATTGCCAGGAGCCAGCACAGAGAATGTTGAAGTGTCAGAGACACCAGTACTGACCTTACCGCCGCCACCACCCGAGTTCGTCTCCCTTTAGCCCAGGCCTCTGGTACTGGACGCCTCAGCGCTGAGGTGACCTGGTACCCAGAAACACGCAGTCAATTAGACTATTCCCCAATTTGATTGTACTTTATGATAATTTCGAAGTGATTATTAATTTAAATGTAAATAGTTATTACGCTAAGACATGGACGATGTGTGACATCTATGAGGTAAATACGTAAGATTGTTATCAATATTAATATTGTAATATTGCATTTAAAGTGAATTTGTTGATATGTTGGGTAATGAAATGAGAGCGATTAGTCTACCTGTTTTGTTCCCTAGACATTCTTTTTATGTATTTCGAGTATGCGTCTTCCTATACGTTGGAATATATGGACAGATTTTTTCAGCCATATTTGACTGAGAATGACTTTTGGTTTTATCATAATTATTTTAACCCTAAAGTAATGACAGTCTTACAAAAATATTACAAGAAACGAAACTCAAAAGAAGTATATTTTGACGTGAAACCGTTTGCTCTTTAAAATATTATTTTGTGTGAAACACAGGTAGGTAATAAAGTTCAAAACAGTAAACATATTCCGACATTTTCCGTCTCATTGGATTAAAAATTCCAAGTCAGCATTGCTGTATTCAGTTTACAGTAGTATTTAAATAATTCAGCAACGAAATTCATGAAAATAAATGAGAGAAGATATTCAGTTGGAACTTGTGTTACTGTCCGTATATTCCAGCTAAACTTTTGTAAATAAAGTATTGTTTATTATACAAACTTCCCAAACATAAGACTGACCCTTTTCTCTTGTTTTTCACCTCTTTATAACTTTAACTTTAACGCTGTGTACCACCTAGTCGGCCAGAATAGCTTCTAAATATTTTTTCTTTGAAAGCAAAAATATCTAATGTAAAGGAAAATAAACCGATCAAGTGAAATGATGTCGTTTTATTCGTGTTGCCTTTATCGGAACAGTTTCTTTTATGATCCATTATTTTGGTTCATGTATGTCTTTGTTTGCTGATATTATTTGGTAGTTATTTTCTGACGGCTTATCTTCTTGGGATTGTAACAACATGATTGTATCTTCTGTATTTCAGTTATAATCTGTGAATAAGGAAAAGGTATTACTAGATTTTTGTATTGCTTCGTAGACTGTGGACTATTTTGTTAGGGATAAAATGCATAAAACTACTTGTGTTCGTCATTTTCTTAACCGGCTTGGACCTTTTTTAAAGGTGCACGTGTAGCTCCTTACACGTGATAAAAGTGATATTTTTTACAAAATAAGGAATATGAGAGATTTAGTGTGAGGAACAAAGAGCCTAAATGAGACACGTCCTTGAAATTTCACTATCAATTCTCGTCCAATTATCGGATCGCCGCCTAAGAAATTTCAAATGTAACGATCCTAACCCCAAAGCACACCTCCGCTACGAATCCATAGCAGCAAAACCGCTGTAGTTAAATTCCATAGACTCGCGTCATTTACGGTTTCGCGGCGGAGGTCTGCAACCGGCGTAAAACCCAGTTCAGTTGTTCCCATTGGTTCGAGAGGTTCAGCGGATACGGCCGTAGGTGAATCTACTCGTAATCGGGAAGAAAAAAACCCTATTATTTTTGATAATAACGTTGTACAAGTCATAAATAAGGAAAGTTGTATTAATCTTATCGCTCGATTAAATCTTTCCACTATACCGTAGAAATGCTAATAATTGCTGATTTGCGATCACTCTCCCAATGACCGGTAGGTACTAAATAGATAGATTAATTATTGCAGTTGATGATATAGAAAAATACTACTATAGTCATTCTTTGGACATCATTCCGTATTAGTAATATAACTCACACGGTGTCTTGCTGAGTTAAATAAACACTGAAATATGGACTCTATGATAGTGTTGAAAGATTTTCTTTTAATTTCAACACATCCACTCCATAAATGAGTTCTTATTAAACTTCGTAACAAGTTGTAATGTTAGGTGCATAGTTCAGTCATGAAACTCGGCTACAGAGCGGGTTAATTCTCGTTAGTGTAATACGAGCGCACTATTACACCGCTACATGATTCATGCTCCCCTGGTACCCGTATACTGTGTTAGTAGCACTCAGCAGTTATGGGGTAAGTAGAAATGTTAGTTACTGTTACCGCTACAGAGCCTTATTATATGTATCATTACAAAAAGGGGAAAAGGAGAGTGCTGGTGTGCAAACAAAAAACTTATTACTTTCTTACCTATTTTGTTGAAATGTCGTGATTGCCCAGGGGTTAATGCCTCGCCTCTCATCCAAGAGGTTGTAGGTTCAAATTTGGGCAGGTACCAATGTGACTGTTTCAATTCATATATGTACTTTCTGATTTTATCTTGGACATAACATCGGTGAAGAAAAAATAATACCGGCCAAGTGCGTGTCGGACCACGCGCAATGAAGGCTTTCGTATTTGGGATGAATTTATCCCAAAGACAAACTAGTTGTAGTTGAAAAATATGTTCTCCCATACATCGATATATAATACTCGTACGTCGCTGTCAATCCTCCAACTGCAAATGTACGTTTGTAAAAGCAAAAACAAAAAAGTGATAAAACAAAAAAAATACGATTTTTAGACTTTTTCCTTTACTTGTGCTGTAAGCTTGCTTCCTGCCAAATTTCATGATTCTAGGTCAACGGGAAATACCCTGTAGGTTTTGATTTATTTGCGAGTATCAAAATATGTTGCTTAATTGGCCGTATTTTTTATTGCGTTGACTTAGAAGCTTGTTTTAGAGATCTAAGGGACCATAGACGTACGTATTTGATATTAATTTCAACTACATAGATACCTCCACGCATACCTGAGAAAAATGGTCTTGACAGACTGACGGGCGGACAATGAAGTGATGCTATAAGGGTTCCTTGTTCCTTTTGAGGTACGGAAGCCTAAAAATGAGGAAACCTGGGCTATACTGAGGAATACTGTCTCTGATGGGAAGAGGCCATTGTCCTGCAGTGGGACAGTAGTTGGCTGGTAAGTACCTGTTTTGTAACCCACTCACAAGGAAATTAGAATTATATTATCTCCTTGAATAATGGCTACCTTTATGTGTACCTAAAATATTTATTTATGTAGTGTTTTCCAAAGTTATACAAGTCAGTTAAACGTGCACAGAAGACTAGCTGTTAACAAACCACAAATTTAAAAGTTAATATTTTTCTTAATTAAGTATGACATTTGAATATGTTGTACAAATATTCAAATGTGTTATACTTAACTAAGATTTTATATTAATACCACAACATTATGCTGTGGTAGAATGAATAGAACTTATTAAATTATTAACAACATGCTATGGGCAACTATATTGTTACAAAAAATGAATTCTGATTCAAATACTCGTACCTATGTGTGTCATAAGTCAAGAAAGAATATTAGTTTATTGTCATTTGTTACAATTACCATTTATTAGGCTTTTATGTTCTGAGTAGTGAGGAGCTCGTGACTAAGTAATAACAGCTGCATGGGTCGATCCATCAAATTAAACTACGCCTGCCGGGGTTGGTCCATGGATGGGTGACCATTTTTGCATACCGAGACTCCTCCGTGCCTCTGAAAGCACATGAAACCGTTAGTCTCGGCTGTCATTCGTGGATCCTTTGACAGTCGTTACGGGCCGTCAGAAGCGCGAAAGTCTGACAACTAATTTTACCAAGCGGTAAGATTACCGATTACCACCTATTACCGAGTTACTGGGTTGTGGAGGCCTATCTCCACAACCCAGTAACTAGGCAATATGTGGTAATCGGTAAACCAGTAAATCGCACCATGTAAAATACTGGTATTCAACTACATCCAGTTAGACTGGAAGCCGACCCTAACACAGTGGGGAAAAGGCTAGGCAGATCAATTGATGTTCTAAGTAGTGTTTCAGCAATACTAATTTGTACTTCGAGAATCCTTTTACTTACGGATCGTAAAGTGTCGACGATCAAAAAAATCTTAGGGACTATTTTGTGACTACATTTTTACGAGCTCACAGAATTTGATAGGTAATAGGTATCTGATATAAATGATCCTCAATCAACATAAAAATATTTTATCCAGACTGTATTACATGTCTGACTTTTTAGAGCATTAAATCCAAGCACAGTTTGATAAATTATATTTATTTTGATATCCCAAACTTGGATTAAATGAACCATCCACTACACACTAATCTCTCATCGGAACAATAATTTCCACGAACTAAATTGATGAGATTTGGTTATATCTAGACTAGATAGTAATTAACTTAATATTCTTATGATATATTGTTTTATATACTTATTAAGACGTTACATAATTTGGGATCAGTTCAGCAATGCAGCGAATTACAATGATATAACACTAATTTGTTTCACTGAAATACAGTGGATAAACTATAGACAAAAATGATTTACGATACTATAGAGAAGCTATCAGAAGAAATGTCATTGAAAAACTTTTGATCCCATGTCTCAGTGACGTAGGTACAATAATAACCAAGTTTGACACGATACACTTTTACTGAGACAGGTACGACCAGTAGGTAAGCCCAAGAAGATATTGATGTTGTTCTCTTTGTCCCGCCTATCGTAATTATATTTAAATGTCTTTGCTATATACATAACTGCAAATTTTAGCTTCTCACAGAATCTTAATGTACCTACAATGCAAGGCAAGACCTACTTTACCGCAGTTATCCTTTGAAAGAGTCACCTTTGAATATGACGACATACCAACACATGTACTAGGGCCACAGAAATCCATCGAGCGAGATATTAAGGGGAGGAATGCTCCCGACATTCCCCTAAAGACCAAATGTTAGCGACACGTGACTCAAGGCCGTAAGAAACAATGTTATGAAAATAATATATGGCAAATGGCATTTTGTTTTTGTTTTCATGGTTGGGATGGAACGGGGTATAATATGAGTAAGTACGTATACCATTACATTTTTAAATAGTTACTTTCCTTACAATATAGTTTTGAAGTCAGTAAATCTCCGGCTATCTTGGCCCGTTTTGTCTGAAAAAGTAGATGTTAAATCCGTTGAATATCCGCATCAGACAACACACGCACACAAGTAACAACAATAATAATATAAGCTATGAAGTAAATAATCAATTTTAAGCGTCCACCACATCATTTTCACATTATTTCGTAAAAGTCTACTAAACGACCAAGACTCTTGCAACAAACTATTACAAACTTATTTGTAGGTAAGCAGAACATTCCCAACACACCTTGGTGTAAGTGCTACTGTTACCACCTCTCTCCTCTTCAACTGAGACAAGGTAAGTCTAAACTTTTTGTCTGTATTTTCTGTGAGGCCTCAGTGAGTCCAATCTCTTGTTTTATTGAGAAATATTTATACGCCATGTTAAGATCAAGCGTTATCACCGAGAAAATTAATTTAACTTCAGCCAAAAAAATCTATTTATTAGCCCAAAACATAAACAAAAATATACTAATATATCATTGGAGCACTTTTGGCCAACTCGTAAATTGTTTAATCGTTCGTTTGTTAAACAAACATTCATTACTTGGTGTAAACGCCAAAACAATTCATTTTCTGTATTATCTGTTTGACCTATTTTAGATCCGGAGCAATCAATTTGGGTAATAAATTACATTTGGCGCATTGCTTATCTTTGAATAAAATACAGGTACAGATGATATTTTTTGGTGCACTCACACACTCACATTGTAGTAAAGTATTTGATGTACAACCATTGTAGAGTGTAAGCATCAAATATTACGAGCAATACTTATGATTTTCAACACGTCATTGGATATCAATGCAAGGTTCAGTAAAATCTAGATAAAAGCGCATGCATAAAAGCTTTTATCCCGTGGTGCTTTGGTACCTACCCTTCATTTTGTGATATATCATAACTGCATTCCCATAATTCCCTCGCATTCAGTGGCAGTAGAAGTTGACCAGCGCAGCTTCGAATAAAGACAATGATGATAAATTATCTGAATTAACCAAATAGTTGTATCCTTCCATGAATCTAAGTGTGATGACACTCCTAAATATCTTTTAATATTTAGGTCAAACCACCATTTCAAATTGTACTCAGTCCATGTTTATGTTTACGTCCCTTCCTCCAAACGGGCGTTTGATTCCACCAATCGCTAATTAAGCTCCCAAAATCACCACCGTTTCGAAGTTACATTCGAAATCTTAAGCCGGAGCCATTCAGCGTCATTACCCGCTGTAGAAAAATTATCTTATTCCCGTTCAAAATGAGATCGTAAGCTGAAGTTTTATATAATTGAAATCATTACCGGAACGCAGTCGTTGATTCCTCGAAATGACCGGATTTATGATGGTTGAAACCCAGTCCGTTTTCCTCTACGCGGATACAACGGCTCATTTATAACGTACGATACGGCTGCGGAATGCGTACAATCTTTGTTACTTCCCGCATTGAGATTCACATATAAACAAAAGTCAAATTGGCATTCATTGGAATATCGATAGCTACGAGTATATTCTGAAATCAGCCCTGAAAAATACCTATGAACTTCATCGTGAATAGGTACCGCCCACTTATAAATCATGAACGGTTTTATAAATCTTTATTAATATAATATTATCTTAATGTAAGAACACGAATACATAAGTACATAATATCAAAGCAGAACCATTCCAACCATGGAAAAACGAATAACGTTATTTGTGCCAATACGTCGTTCGCTTGAATGTAAATCGGGGAATCTAACTTTGAAACTGTTTTTGGTCTAAATCTGGATTTAAGATAGGATCTAAGTTTGTGTTTGTAACTTGGTTCTGAATGGTAATGTGAGTCTAGATCTGGTTTGCAGTAAGTGTGCTAAAGTTTATTAGGTTTGAACTTTTAACTGGCTTAGGGTCCCTGTTTATGTTAACATTAACCTGCGATCTCTGGGGCTAAGAGTTAGACTGAAGTTACTGTACCTACGCATTAAATGGGCTCATGGCTTCATGATAATAATGCACAGTGAACGAACGGTCAGCAAAGTCAAACTAGGTTTTAGTTAGACAGTTTACATTGCAGACCATTCTTAACACATCAACACACAACTGTTGGTTCTGATTTTGCTCTATCTTTTGACTCCACCACGCCAAGGTAAGTAAAAAAAAAGTAAGTATACTTACCAGATGGCGAGTTTCTGATCAAATCATAAGACTCTGCTTTTATTCTTTACCAGTTGTACTTGTTTTGAATACTAATATTTTTAGTTCCGAACTGTGTAGGTGTATAGCATCCTATTATAATAGGTACTTATACCGGACATAACTTTTCCATCAGCATATCACCATCGATGATGGCTAAAAACATTTCAGTACAAAAATAACAGCTCGAAATAAAGCATCAATAGGATAGAATGCAGCAACAAAAGCAAACAAAATAAAAATCTATGTTGGCAATGAAAGTGCGGAGTCAGCGTTAATGTTGCGTTAGTCAGGAGCTATTCGGTACTATGGGCCATGAGTTTTTGTCCACTTCTGTATCAAATACAAAATATCCTGATAGCCTTGACATATTTGGTGATGTTAAAGACAGACACCTACCGATGATGACCATGATTTTGATTCTGAGATGATATCTAAATTGTAACCTATTGGTATCATTATAAAAAAAATTAACCAGCCTTTAAATTGTTTTTGAATTTGAATTATGTGAGACTGACATTATTTTTTTAGAAGGCATTTTTACAACTCGTAACTACAAAAAGTTGTTTTGAATAAACCATTTATTTTTACGTAAGAATACTTTTTAAACTAAGATAAATACTTCAAGTTGTTAGGGTTTCAAGAATTTCATTCGAAACTTTTAGTTATGTGGCTATTCATTAAGCAAATGGAAAAAACGAGTCAAGACTGGCACAAAAAGACACCGTAAAGGAAAGGAAAGGTTCCGTAGTGCATTAAATATTTATTTTAATAGTAACATTTGTTTTTTTTTTAATAGGAACTTTATATTATACATAATAAAATATCACGCCTTTATGCTCCGAAGGGTTAGGTAGAGGTGCAATAGTACACCCACATTTACTACTGAGAAATTCCAGATAGAAAAACCCATGACACTTTGCTTGATCCGGAAATCGAACCCGAGACCTCATGCTCAGCAGTAGAGCTTGCGACCACTAGGTCAATGAGGCAGTACATCTTTCAGTATTACCAAATGGATCTCTTACAATAAAATTTTAAAGAAAAAATAACAAACTGTACAGCTCGATTCAAACTTAATGGCGGCTCGGAACATGAGGCGAGTCGCTGCGCAGTAACGAATTCATGGGTCAGCGGGGGTGAGGGGTGCGGTACTGCGCAGCGAGTAACTAACTTCCGAGCCGCCATTAAGTTTGAATCGAACATACCTACTCTTTTTCTAGGTAAATATGGTATAAATGGCTGAGAAGAAATCATCCTTACGCTAGTCAAACATGTGTAACGTGACGTGTGTTCGAAGAAATTTGCGCAAATTTCTTCCAACATACGTAACGTTAGCTGGCAAAATAAAGGTTTTTTTTCCATGGAACACTAAAACGAATTAATTTAGTGAAAGATTTTCATGTTGAGTTTAAAGGGAAGGCCTAGCTTTAATGATGGAAAATAAATTGCGTTTGCCTACAGTGAAAGAGAATTTACTAGAAAAGGCGGCGTAATTTATGACTTATTTTTAAGGCTTCTAATTGAACGAGTAACTAGAAAATTGGTACAGCGGTCAAAAATGGGTTAAGATGGAGTCTTCTTTACTTATGAAATTCATAGCAACTTTTTCTTTACTAGGGTTACTGCCTATTTATAAAAAAAATACCATTTAATTACTTCAAATATTTATAATTACCTTCTTATTTTTGAGTTTTTTTTTGCTGTCGATCGTAAGTTACACACATGGAATTTCTCCTGTACCGTGGGTGCATTTACAAACATTTAAACTCACATACACAAACAGCCAGACCCGGAACAACTACTTGTAGGTCATACAAATATTTGTTCCGTGCGGGAATCGAACCCGCAACACGCAGTGCAACAGTCTCAATTTCCTGCTGCCACGACCAAATTCTAGATGTTACGAATTTACTACAGGGGTTTTTCCCATGTTCCACATAGTTTCCAACATAAGTTAGCAAAATACTGGCAATTGGAAAAGTCTTATTTGAAGTAAATATTACACGCTGATTACCTATGTAATTGAGTTTTAAGGAACATTTACATCTTACTAATAATATGAACCAGACACCCAGATACCTATAATTAAACTAAGTCCAGGGTCTAAACTACGTCGTAACTTCCAGGACAATATTTAGAAGAGGAATTAAGATAGACCGTTCTCCATCTGGAAAATGTCCAGCTGACATTTTATCTGACAAGATAATTATTAAGCCTTCAACAATATTAAATTATATCGCCGCAGTTCTTACTTGTGGATGGTGAAAATAACAATCTAATTTTAGTGACAGCTAATAAGGTTACTTGAAATTAATGTCATAAAGCTTTGCAAACAGAAACTACATTAATTCGAGTCTTAGTTCTTGAGGTATTCACGAAGATTTTTGACTTGACAACTTGATAACGTCTCTTCCGTTGGTGAGCGTTGGTGACAATGATTATCTTAGACGCTGTCACCTCAACCTGATTTCTTGACGTTCAGCGTTTCTTTCAGTCCTCAAATAATATTTTTTAGTGAAAATCAGAAAAGACTTAACTTCTAGTGTCGTGTGAGATAGATGTAAAAGCATCATCATTTTTTTTTTGTCATTGTATAAATATTTTATATTCTGTGCTTGCATTTTACCGCAAGAAAAAAGTAGCAATCTCGGTTGCCTTTTTATCAGCTCGGTGGATGACAATAAGCTCGCGGATGTAATAGGGGATTACATCCAATCCTATACTATTAAATGAGAAATAATACAAAGTTGTTGTTTAAAGTTTCAATATAAAGGGCGGCGGCGAAAAATCGATCTATCTAGGTCTCATAATATCTTGGAAAATTCATGTTCTCTGTATTGTCACCCGAGCAAAGCTCTGTCGCCCAAACTCTATAGAATAACCTTAGAATAATGACCTGGCAGCATGGAATTAGTAATTATCTACTATCACGACAGCATGGAATTAGTAAGTATTTACTATCATGGCAGCATGGAATTAGTAAGTATCTACTATCACGGTAGCATGGAATTAGTAAGTATCTACTATCATGGCAGCATGGAATTAGTAAGTATCTACTATCACGGTAGCATGGAATTAGTAAGTATCTACTATCATGGCAGCATGGAATTAGTAATTGTCTACTATCACGGTAGCATGGAATTAGTAAGTATCTACTATCACGGCAGCATGGAATTAGTAAGTATCTACTATCACGGTAGCATGGAATTAGTAAGTATCTACTATCATGGCAGCATGGAATTAGTAAGTATCTACTATCACGGTAGCATGGAATCAGTAAGTATCTACTATCATGGCAGCATGGAATTAGTAAGTATCTACTATCACGGTAGCATGGAATTAGTTAGTATCTACTACCATGGCCGCATGGAATTAGTATGTACTATACTTGTAATTAGTATGAACTTTCCTAAACTTTTAAATGAGCATTCTCTATTTTCACCAGAGCAGAGCTCGGTCGCCCAGGTACTATACTATACTACGTTCTCGAAAATGGCTCTAACTATTTCGATGAAAGTTGCAATATAGGGCTTTACGGGGGCGAAAAATCAATCTAGCTAGGTCTCATATATGGAAAAATTGGTGTTTTCTGTTTCCATCCGAGCAAAGCTCGATCGCCTAGGTACTAGAACATAAACATGTCGTAACTGGCGAAATATAGGTGTAATACAGTAGGTACACCTCTGCATAACCCTTTGGGAAATACAGGCGTGATGTTATGTGTTTGTTTTTTATCAGATGACACATTGTATTCTTTATTAAATACATAATTTATGTTAGGTCCTAAATTGGTGTTCCAAACATCGACATAATGTATTGTGTGGAGGTAGCTACGTAAGATATTTGAAAAAAAAAACTGATTCTATTCTGGAGTACAACATAAATTACGTAGGAATATGACAGAACCGGCTCAGCCTTCAAATAAACCAACAAAATGTTGCCACAAAACCGATGTAGTTTTTAGGGTTCCACGAGTATTAGGCAAAATATTATTTGATAATGCTCAAAAAGGTTACGTGTAGGGAGACCGTATCATCCATATCCGTAAATGGACTATAAAAATCTACAAAATGTTTTCTATAAATAATTTTAGATTCCTAAGAAAATATCTTAAAATAAAAATAAAAAAAAACAGTTCAGAATATTTTGTTTTTAAGGTTACGTACATCCGAATGAAAAAATGTAACCCTTATAGGATCACTCGTGTGTCTGTCTGTCACAGCCGATTTACTCCAAATCTAATAGACCGATTAATTTTAAACCTCCTTGGTTCCCCCCACCTTATCTCCAAAAGTGCTGAGCCAGAAACTAGTACTACCTATACTTATAGATTACAGAAAACCTACAAGAAGTCTATGTTCATATAATAACATGGTAAATTTCTCAATATTGTGCGTACAAACTTACATTTGCAGTTGGAATGTATGGGAGAACATGTTTTCCAACTTCAATATTAAGTAAATTTGTTCTTGGGATGAATTCATCTTAACTGCGGAACCCTTCATTGTGTGCGGTGTGACACGCACTAGGCCGGTTTTAAAACATTCTCGCACTTGGACTCTTATATTTTTTGCCGTCCTAAACAAAATTAGTATTCTATCCTTACTCACACTACCCGTGTCCTGGGGTCGTATTATATTTTGCTCTAGGATTATATTTGGTCTAGACCTATAGTTTTATCTAGATTTAATAAACTCAGCCTATATAGTAGTTTGAATAAATTTATTTTGTATGCTTATGGGGTGAAAAGAATGCTTGGAGTAGGTATTAGCTATTTTTAATGAACATTAAAAGTAAAATCTTATTTTTAATGAACATTAAAAGTAAAATAAAAAAAAGTAATATTGATATTGTTATTTTTATTTATACTACCTCATGCTACCGCCATATTTTGTCAGCAGCTTTCAAGATTTGAAAATAGTTTGCAGCTGTGATTTTTATTTACAACGCATTTTTTTTTGATGGCACGGTTGTCACAGTGGTTAAGTCAATTGACTGCTGCACTGCGTGATGCGGGTTCGATTCCCGCACGGAACAAATATTTGTATGACCTACAAGTAGTTGTTCCGGATCTGGCTGTTTGTGTATGTGAGTTTAAATGTTTGTAAACGCACCCACGATACAGGAGAAATTTCAAATGTAGGGCAACGTTTTTTTGTTTAAAAAAATTATAACATAACATAACATCACGCCTTGTTTCCCCGAAGGGTTAGGCAGAAGTGTAACCTGTAGTAGGTACACCAAAAAATTATAATTATAATAATAGGATGAGGCAGCATTTTATCTGGACACAAAAAGGTTAAACATATAAACAATCGCTCACCATATGGTCAGCATTGCGTAAACCACAGGCGCTTGGAACGATAGAAATGTCTTTAAGTTTTGTGGAATTATTAACAAAAAAAAAACATAATTATGTTATTTAATAATGTAAACATTATTTTATTTTACAGTTGTTTGTATGTTTGTAAATTAAAAGGTCGATCTTGCTAGTCTTTTCCGCAATTATATTTTGGGGTAGAATATACTCGGAGAAAACAGCGACATGTGTCGCTTTCAGTCACAAATTCAAATTTGAGAGCATTTTATTTCAAAATATAACATCACGCTTGTAATTTTCGAGGGGTTGGGCAGAGGTGCATTATAGTGCCTTTTCTGTTTAAGTCCCACGTAAAAGTAGGCGAGACTATTGTATACGAGAATAGTAGGGACTCTTGAACTATCGAGGAATCAATTCAAATTTAGTCAGAAAACTGAAGGTAGTTTTCTCTCATACAAATAAAAAGGGTAGTCTTTGGTCTTTTTTAAACGCTCTGTGGCATAACTAAACGATACGGGACGACGCTTTTCTTAGTATTATATTTGCAATGCACTCCACGGATGGTGTCCCATGTCGCTGTCATAACTTTAGATTACTTTTACTGTTGATATAGGGGGAAAACGTACTGTTTCACAATGTATATTAACCATATACTTACTATAGAAACTTTAACTACAATAATGTAATGCGGAGAAAATATATATGTGTGGTTATTATGTGAAACGTCTCATGAAATGCAACACAAAAACTAGACAATTTTTTCGCCGTGTGTTAAATTTCATCAATTTATTCCCGGTATCATTAGGCCCAACAATTTGATTTGTTGTTATTGGTATTTACATGGTCTACAGTTTGTGCCTATTAAGAAGAAAAAAGTTTAGTGTAAGTTAGTGATACTTTACTCTTTCTGGGTTCGATTCTGACGTTGGGCAAACTGTTATTGGCCTCTCCAATAGAAATGTCTCAGGAAAAGCCGGGTTACTGACAATAAGCACGGCCTATTCTATGTGTATGATATTCAATGAGAGAGTGGAGAGAGAAATACGAGAGCAGCGGTGGCCCAGTGGTGGCGGCCCCGACTTACGAACAGTAAGTCGTGGGTTCGAACCCAGACAGGCGCATTACTTTGTGTAAATTATTTCATCACCACTGCTCTCAAAACGGTGAAGGGGAAACATCGTGAGGAAACCGGCATGTCCTAGAACCAAAAATTCGAAGACATGTGACATCTACCAATCCGCACTGAGCCCGCGTGGTGGATTATAGCCCACTCCCTCTCATTGAGAGGAGGCCGTGTCCCTGCAGTGGGAACGTTATAGGCTGATGATGATGATGATATTCAATGGGTAAAGATGGCGTTAAGACTTCCGTGAACACATTGCTTATCCTTTCATGCTTACCCAATAACAGTGTATTCTTGTGTCGTATCTACAACATAGAGGCTTGCGTTATTCCCAGTACAGTATGCAGTTCATGTTATGCAAATTCCAAACTAAGGAGTTTATATCATAAAGGAAACCTCTTTGAGGAGACATACTTGAGGAAACGAGTATATGACGTTATTATCTTAAAACCTATGACGTAGAAGGTAAATATTATATACTAGCTGCGTCCCTCGGTTTCACCCGCGTAAGTTTCGATCCCGGAGGAATATCGGGATAAAAAGTATCCTATGTGTTAATCCAGGTTATAAACTATCTGTGTGCCAAATTTTACCCAAATCCGTTATTAGTTTTAGCGTGAAGAAGAGACAAACATAGATACACACTCACAAACTTTCGCCTTTATAAAAGATAAAAGATTAGTAAGATTATCTTAACGGGCCGGCGGAGCATGCGTAGTTCATACAAACGTAATACCAAAATAATTTGTTAATCAAACATATTCTTAAGGTAGTGTGTATTTATTCCGTTTGGATTACAGAATATCTAGGCTCTCAAATATATATCTTGAATCGACACTGATTTATAGACGAGTTATAAGAAAAATAAGTTTTCTATAGACATTTTAAATTCCTCATATCTCGTCTTTTGTAACAGTGTCCATTCAAAATACATATTTGGGAGCCTAAATATTCTGTAATCCAATCGGAATAAATACACACTACCTTAAGAATATATTTGATTTACAAAATATTTTGGTATTACTTTTGTATGAACTACGCATGCTCCGCAGGCCCCTATGTCTTAGAAGGTAAATATAATATACTAGCAGCGTCCCGAGGTTTCACCCGCATAAGTTTTGATCCCGGAGGAATATCGGGATAAAAAGTATTCTATGTGTGAATCCAGGTTATAAACTATCTGTGTGCCAAATTTTATCCAAATCCGTTCAGTAGTTTTATCGTGAAGAAGAGACAAACATACACACTCACAAACTTTCATCTTTATAATATAAAACTGTTTAGGTTAGGTTAGGTTAGGTTAAGTGTGATTCCGAGGAGGGGAACCTATAGTACACCCACATTTCGCTAGGCTCTATGTAACAGGGGGTGAGCCTATTGCCATCAACCGGGTACGAATCCAAAGTCACTCAGGAAAAACCGAATAACACTTTGCCCGACCCGGGAATTGAACTACGTATTATGGTTGATATTTTTAAAAACGAATAAAACATCGTTCATTTTCATCATTGTGTTATATTTAGATAAGATCTCAATTTCAATAATCACCGCAATGTACCAGTATAAAGTTCTAAGAATAAACTTACATAATCATACAAGAATTTACTTAGTGGTAATAGAATTAGCCTTATAACAAACTAAACTAGCTGTTCTGAAGCTAGTAAAACCGCTAAATTGACCTAATAGAATCTCTTACATTAGTCAAACATTTGCTCACACTTAAGCTAAGCGTGTTTCAGGCAAATAAACATTTTGCGTATACAGTTTGAGGTTGTTTCTGATTGATTTCGGCAAGTGGTTAGTGCACTTAAATAATATAATTTAATTATTAGTAAACGGTATCAGGCTATCGTGGGGCTCAAGGCTAAGTCGCTTGGGTCTATCGAAGGTTGCCGCGGTTGGTCCGTGGATGGGTGACCATCCATTAGATTTTGAGAATCCTCCGTGCTTCGGAAAGCACGTTACGCCATTGATCTCGGCTGTCATTCGTAAATCTTTGACAGACGTTCAGTGTAATAAAAAAATAAATAAAAAAAAATACAGACTAAATAGGCCCACATTGTGTTAGTAAATAAATTATCTTTTATACTATGTTAGTATATGCTAAGAACAAAGATGATTAGGTAATTCATAATCGACCACAGATAGTTTCACCAAGCCCCATTCAATACATGAAGCTTGATAAACCTACCCATGGTCGGCCCATCCAGCCTTTCAGCAAACACCCTCAGGATACTTCCTCCCACTCTGCGTGTCGCCGACGCCACCTTCTTACAGAAACCAGAAACCCAAAAGTCTGACAACTAGTCTTACTAAGGAGTATCTTGTTACCCAATAACTAGGTTGTGGAGGTCAGATAGGCAGAAATACTGATATGCAGCTGCATCCGGTTAAACTGGAAGTCAACCAATACATAGTTGGGAAAAGAGTTGTCTATCTTCACAGGGTTACTATGTGGTTACAGCATGTGCCCGTAGTTTATTACTTATTTGTATTTAAAAATCCCACTAATAAACTACGAGATCATTTTTACACAAACACTGAGATTGTTGCATTTATTTGTTCCTCCTTTTTATTTTAAAATATTTACTATAGTTACAGGCAATGTTATGCAATAAATATTAAAAACGAAGTATTTTACGTTACGTCCGTTCGATGATTCCGTCGGCACAACAGTTTTTACAATTTTATGTAATGAACTATCGAACGGTCTGAATATTCAATGAATGTTTTAATTTAGTGCCCGAGACCAAACTGTTATAAATTACCACATTGGGAGTAATATTTTCAATGTATATATTTGAAACTACATGATTTTGAATAATTAAACCTGTACTTTAATTGGCCTACTGTAGGTATGGCAAAGCCGTTGTCTTATAATTGTAGGAAAAAATAATCTATTCAGTCAATTGGCGTCTACCGAATTACCTATGTACTCGTAGGTATGCAATTCTAAACTTTTTCGTACGAGTAGTTACTTAATTTTCTTCATCAAATATTTATAAATAAATCATACGTTGCTCTCATGCCATGATTGCAATTTATAAATGAGTACAACAAACCCAGAGGTAAAATGCAGATGTGTACATCACTTACTCCCACCTAACATTAACCACACCTTTACCTATATAAACTTATAGTTCAATTTCGTGTAGCAAAAATAATGTTAGTACTAAAGTAACTTTGTCTTATACCTTTTGTTTTTCCCTAGAGTGATCCCAAAACCCCTTAAAGTGGAAAAGTGACACGGACGATATGTCGAGGATCCACGTAGAAGGATGATGTACTGTCTATCCCCTTTTGGGAAATTGCACTCAGCTGCTGAAATGTATACGGGGTTTGTAGCACAGTTGGATATATCATGTTTATTTATTTATCTGGAGTTGGATAGCTTGGACTTTTTTAATGCTTATATAGAAATGTGAAGTATTTTACACATACAAGTTAAAGAGATGAGCCTTTTGGAAACGGCTGGGACTTACGAGTTGTAGGTCGTAGGTTCAAACCTACGACCAAACCCAGGCACGCACTTTACTTTGTGTACATTATTTCATCACCACTGCTCTCAAAAACGGTGAAGGAAAACATAGTAAGGAAACCGGCATGTCCTAGAACCGAAAAATTAAAGACATGTGACATCTACCAATCCGCACTGGGCACGCGTGGTGGATTATAGCCCACTCCCTCTCATTGAGAGGAGGCCTGCGTCCCAGCAGTGGGAACATTATATGCTGAATTTGGCTATCAATAAAAAAATAGCCATGTAGCTAGATGAACCATGCAGCTAGATGAACCAGGCCACACTGACAACGAAGAGACACGATGCTAAGTTTGTTTAGCTTCCCATAAGTGGCTACCACGTCTTTTCATACTTCGGTTCAACCTGCGAACGAAGTTTCGCTTCGTTTTCAGTGTGGCCTGCGCTTTAGACATGGCGCACACTAAGCGACATGCGTCTGCGACTAGACGCAACGACAGGCTGCGGCTACCACACTGAGTACAGACAGTATTTTCCATTTACCAATTGTATAGAGTTTCTGGTCGATTTGAAACTCATTGTATTTCTTTACCAACTTTAGGAAGAAAGTTATTGTGACCGACAGGCAAATATCCGCTTCGGAAGTTTGCCTGACAGCTATTATTGTAGCTGGCGCTATTGTATGAATTAATCCAGTTGAATAAATCTAAAATAAGGAGTTAGCCAGAAATGTAGTAGGTTAGCTCAACTAAGAGAAAATTTAGAAGAGTATCATTTCCAAATTATTGGTTGCTAAATGGTTGCTAACCTTTTACATTCTCATTATTAAACTGGAACTCTAAATACACGAGTTGCTTTCATTAACTTTTCTTCTATGATTTAATAGGTCACTATCCCAATGCGGACCTAATGTTTTTAAAGTTTTTTAATACAGTTATTAAGACGAAGCTTATTACCAACCACCTCAGTACATTTCACTGAACACCTCTCGAACTTAATCTCGAAACTCAAGGTTGATCACAAAGGTGGTTTAAATATTCACTTCTTGCGTATTTCAGTCGTTTATCCCGCGGTTCTGAAATACGATAAGCCATTATTTTTTGGTGGCCATGTTTCATTGAGCATTTCGAGATTTTTTAAAGACCCGTGGCTAACTAATAACAGCCTCACGGCTCAGTCAATCAGGTTAATCTACGCTTGCCGCGGTCAGTACGTGGATGGGTGACAATCTTAACATACTGAGACCTCTCCGTGCCTCGGAAAGTGGGGAGACTGAGGACACTTGTTCCCTCGGGACACTTGATCCCTGGGCCATAACTAGTAAACTACAAATAATTTTTAAATTCGATACAAGCAACACTGATCATAACTGTCATTGTCAATGACCAAATGTCATATTGAAAGTTTAATATCTACAACTTCAGAGCAGTGGCGTTATTTTGTTTACAACGTGCCGACATCTTTTTTTGTAAGTATTTTGATCGTTATTTTCAGGTAAATATATTACGGATTAAAAAACAGTTTAAAAGTCCCTTATTAAAGTATATGTAGAGATGTTTTTTCTTTAATTAGCATGTTGTTTTGATTTAGAATAATATATTATTGTAAAATCTGGGTCCAGGGTACACTTGATCATGGCGAACACGGGTAGACTTGATTATGGGATCAAGTGTCCCCTGCATTCTTACAAGAGACCTCACATATAACCCAAAGTCAAGCCACCAAGAACGCTCACAATCTCTCACACGCACGTATACATACATACACACACCACACACACACACATGCACACACACACATAAACACACACACATACACGACAAACACATACGCACACAAACCACTTAAGCGCTTGCTTGCACTAAATTGGTTTCCTGCATGTTAAGTTATTTTATTTTTATTTTTATTGCATAAATTGTTAATGTTCAAAATACGGGTGAAGACACTGACTCCTGTAACACAGGTTCCACCTAGGTCAAGAGTCAGGGCTTCAAATTAAAATGTAACAACTTTTTTTATGTCAATAAAACATTTATTTATTTAGATTAAATAGTTTTTGTTTTATTTCTTCCTACAGATTCAATAATGCCGAGAAGGAAGAAGGAACGAAGGAAGGGGTGAATAAACGCCAACCAGTAGACCAAATAAAACTGAAAGCAGCAGTCAAAGCTGTCCTAGAAGGTAATAGTATAAAAGGCACAGCCAAATCCTTCAAAGTGCCAATAATGACGTTGAAAAGGTATGCAAGGAAACAAAAGGAGCAAGAAAATGACATAGCGTACGAACCCGACTACCGACAGTCTAAAATTTTTACGGACGCAGAAGAGTCTGAGTTAGCCAAATACTTAGAACAAGCCAGCAAACTACACCAGGGTTTGTCCTCGCAGTACGTACGGAAGTTAGCATAATGAATATGCTGTCCAAAATAATAAACCAGCTAATAAAATACGAAAATGGACCAACAACATCGCCACATACGGCTGGTTCTACGGTTTCATGCGCACAAATGGACATTTATCTTTACGCGTACCTGAAGCAACTAGGCTCAGCAGGTCTACTAGTTTTAATCGTCACAATATTTCCATGTTTTTTCAACATTTGCGTTCGCTCTTGGTAAATATAATTTTGGCCCAGAGGCCATTTGGAATCTTGATGAAACGGGACTGACTATAGTCCAAAAACCTAAAAAGGTAGTAGCTACTAAAGGGGTCAAGCAAATTGGAAAGATCCCGATCCCGATCAGGGGAGCGTGGTGAACTGGTAACTGTAAGCTGTGCAATAAATGCAATGGGGAGTTATATCCCCCCATATATGATCTGACCACCCAAAAATTGGCAGGATCGAATGCTAAAAGGTGCCCCTGCCGGCACAGATGGTAGCACATTCCCTTCGGGTTGGATGACTGCTGAAAATTTTGTTAAATTTTTAAAACATTTTAGCAAATTCAGTAGATGTTCATTAGAATCTCCAATGTTGATAATAATGGATAACCATGATAGTCACATCAGCATAGATTCCTTAAATTACGCTAAAGCAAATGGTATTCATCTTTTAACTATACCTCCTCATACATCGCATAAGACACAGCCACTGGACAGAACTGTGTATGGCCCACACAAAGCCTATTACAATAGTGCTTATGACAATTGGATAATCCAGAACCCCGCCAAAACGATTACAATTTATGACATATCCAAAGTACTTGGTTTACGCCTGAAAAAATTCAAAGTAGGTTCCGAGTAGCTGGGATTTTTCCTTTCAATAATGAGATCTTCACTGACGATGACTTCCTCTCGTCATATGTGACGGATAGACCTGTCGAAACAGAATCTAACCTAGAGAGCACAGCTGACAGTAATCAAGGACAAGACGGTGTAGGAGCAAATTTGGTGGAAACAGCACCACCAAATAGGCTTCTTTCACCACATCTATCGACATCAAACTTTCTCTCGTCTGGCACTTTAGTGTGTCACCACGACATTGAGACAAACCCGAAAGAACCAATTGGAGTAAATACTCAAAAGTCCCTAGAAAATTCAATGATATCTGAACCGTCGACATCTGTTTCTCCCAACTCAAATAATAACTTGAAATCTGTGACAGAAAGAACCCCTATCAAGATCCACAAAGCTACCCACAGAATCAAGAATCAAATATTGAGGAAGACGATGATTCAATTTTAGCATCACTTCATCTACCGTCGACACCTGAACAGATACAACCATTCCCAAAAGCTACTTGCCAGAAAATGTCACAACAAAAAGGGCGAAAAAAGGGATCCACTAAAATTTTAACTGAAACGCCAGAGAAGAATAAATTAATACAGGGACTATTATTAAGAAAAGAGAAGAAAACCAAAAGAACCCAGAAAGCGACCAAGAGAGAGGATAATAAAGCAAAACGAAAGTTAAAAGCATTTGCACAGTCGTCATCAGAAGATGAAGATGAATTGCCACCATCGCTAGAATCTACATACGATGTGTCTGAAGACGAAGATTATGATGCTTCATCTAGTTGTGAGTCCGAGGCTGACAATGAAAATGATACGCCACCTAACACTAACGACTGAGTAATTGTAAATTTAATATCTATGGGAAACCTAACATATCGTTATGTGGGACAGATTCAGACTTTGACAAACACTGGCTTTATTATTAAATTTGCAAAAAAAAAATGATAATCATAAATTTACATGGCCTGTAAATGGATGACATTGCTGAGGTGGCAAGATAACAGGTTATAAAAAAGATAAGTCCACCAGATAAGTCCACAGAAAATGAGATCACTCTCTTAGTGTTTGATTTGAAATCAAACACTAAGAGAGTGATCTCATTTTCTTTCAAAAAATCTTTGAGCAAATTTAATATAAAAGGTTAAACCTTACGATCACTTAACTTGAAGTGCCATAAGTAATTGCTAGTTTTAGGGTTGATTACATTATTATATCGAAACAATTGTGATATTAATAGATTAAGAAGATTTTTTTTATTTTTAAATTATAATATGTATTTGGGCTGCAAGGAGTGTAACGTTCCTACTTTTAGGCTAGATTTAAGGTTGATTTCATACCAAAACAATTGTGATAATAATAATTAAAAGATTTATAAGCCGTTTTATGTTTTATTTTAACTAAGCATTTGCTAAGAACATAATAATAGGGATTAGGAAACCTAGTAGCTACATAAGACGTAATAAATATATTAATATATGGTTAAATAAACGACAAAATTACCTACGAAATAGACTTTTTATTAATTCATATTATGCATTATGGTACACTTGTTCCCCGAGGATCAAATCTACCCCATGCCATGATCAAGTGTTCCAAAACACGGGACACTTGATCCTTTTGTATTCTTCAGGGAAAACGAAAACAAAACAGGTTAATACGTATATATAATTATCATGATTGAATGATACAGAGAGGTAGAGGGATAAATTTTCTAGGCAATCATAAAACAAATCTGTAAAACTTTATTATTTAATATATTAGTTAACTATGAGCTATTTTATTTATTAGTTAAGCCGTTGGTTCCGGCTTTCATTCTTGGATCTTTGACAGTCGTTATAGGTCGTCAGAAGCCCGAAAGTTTGACGACTAGTCTTACCAAGGGGTACCGCGTTACCCAGTAACTGGGTTGTGGAGGTCAGATAGGAAGCCGCTACCTGTAAAATACTGGGATTAACCCAATATATTTGGGAAGAGCCTAAGCAGATTGAGATTTTTTAAAGCTAAGAAATTGGTGGAAAATGCGAAGAAAAGCAGTTTATCTTCGAAAATCTTTAAATCTACTCAAAGTAGTAAATAATCAAAATTGAGTTGGATGTTACGCTAACAAGTAGTACCGTGGTGGTCATCCAAGCTAGTATTTATGTTAAAACAACTCCATAGAAAACTCCGGATTACAGATGACTGCAATGCGTGTATGTATGTAGGTAATAATAAAAGAAACATTCCATTAAAAAAGACATCTTTTATTGTTCTGTTATATGTTTTTATTACTTTCAACTGCTGGTTTATGTCCGTGGTGTACATTTTACTCGGTATAAATTGAATTTACTCACATTTGTTCCGTATCTGGCGGAAAAAACAATAAATCTATCGTTTTATCATCGCATTGGTATGGAAACAGTTTAAAAATATAGTCCGTACTTAGTAGGTGCTTTATATCAAGTTGGTGTGGCGAGTGCTGCATATTTTGTGCTGGAAGGTAAGTTTTAGGTATTAATACATTCAGGGAACTTGATTTATTAGCAAATTGACTATCAACCTGAAGTATTGAATAGTCAACGTAGGTAGGTAGATCCGGTAGGGTGGATGAATGTGTAGGGGTATAGGAACTTAGGAAGTCTTGAGGATGGTAAATTATATTTAACATACAGATAAGTAATGTGGTAGATATTAATCGGAACACACAATATTGCTCGGAAAGTGCATTGGGTTATTATTTAAGTAGGAAATATATTTGACTAATAGGAGCGCCAGCGCCGCCCAGCGGCGCTCGGCAGAGTCTACAACATAACGCTCGGACCGGCAGGAGCTAAGCAGGGTTTTGTCGATGGCAGTCAAGCAGTGAACACGCTTAGAAACTGTCGCGCGTTCTGGATAGTTGTGTCGGGTACTTACAGTGTGTAAATTGCTAGTGTTATTGTAGATTATAATGTGATTTGAACTGCAAACTACCCATAGTACGCCCACAGAAGTTAAAATATGGCTGATAATAATGAAAGACACAAGTACCCTCTCCGTCATATACAACATGGGTGCTAATTAAGGCAGCTTCTTTAAAATGTAATTCTCGTCTTCAAATATATTTCGTTGTCTAGTGAATTAATAGGTCAGCGACGGCCTTTTAGCGTCTAATAAGTGCTTTACAAGGGATCATATATTCAAACTCAAAACTCAAACTCAAAGCATTTATTTCAATTAAACCATTTACAGGCACTTTTGAATTGTCAAGGGGTCGGTCAGTCAAAAATATGAAGCTAGTTGCCCATTCCAAAGCGTAGTAGGTACCTATGGAGAAGAACGGGCAAGAAACTCCACGGACACTCTTTTAAATAAAATATAAAATTGATACAAAATATTGGTTACATCATTCATTTTGAAATTATGCATGTGAGAACAATGTAATAAGACGTGCACGTTCGTAAAAGCGTCCGTAATGTAAAACAAGCTACTGTTATTATGACGCAGCATGGCGATAATTTAAGCAACTAAATTTGTGATGTCTACGCATTGCCAGCTTCTAATAAGTGTATCAACTTCATTAATTTCAACGTACTCTTATTTCATATAGTCACCTATGTTTTTATACGTTAGCTTAAGTAATTGATGAGTGAATCTACTATGATTGAACATAAAATTACCTTATTGTTTTCATCAAATAATGGTAAATGAGAGCTCTAATTTCATGTAGTCACCTATCTATGGTGAAAACATTTCTGCGAGTAACTTGAAAGTAGCGGTCGCCGGCGGCTGCCGTGGCACCGCTCGCATTGCTCGCTCGGCTCGCGCACTGTTGGTCACAGTTCTAACTTAACCTAATCTATTTCACCCAGTTCAATATGACAAATCATACAATCTGCCTGCGACTAGATAATTTGACAACTGTGAAAACATTTCTGTCATGTGTCGTGTTTTCGCGAAAATTTGAATTATCAAATCATCCCAAGACATCAATACTGCAAAAAAATACACGTGAACTCATTGCTGCACCAAATAGAGGTCGCTCATTGGTGCCAATGGCCGGTCGCGCCCCTCTCATTCCCAGCAAGCGTTATGTACACTCCCGCGTTTGTGTTGCTTATTGTCATGACAAAATAATATGATTTATTAATTTAGTTCTTGAATAAACAAGTTTGATAGCTAATTTTGAGGATAGAATTTGATTTTATTAGCACACAGATGTTGAATCTCTGAAATATATAAAGTAGCCAACTTACAACATTAGTCACTGAGCTATCAATTCAGAAGTAAATATATTTATCGGTAGCTCTGAGTCATATTCATTTGCGTTTGTAAATTGACGTTGCTTTTTTGATATTCTGTTGGAATAGTAAAGATGATGAATTAATATAATAGAAGCTGTTCTATTAACTCGTTGCCTACATACAAAAAAGACGTTAGGTTGCAGGTGCTAAAGAACTTTTGTTGCTGCACTCATAATTTCTCATACAATATACACAATATTATTTAGCACATTCATACACAAGCAAAATAAGCACAGTGAATTAAGTAGTCAATAGCACATATATAGCAAATATCAGATAACAACTAGCAACAATAATTTAATTTAAAATGCAAACCCAAAAATATGCATTACGCGTCGTAAAGTTAATTTCGACTTGGTTCACTAGCTTGGCTGTTGCCGTTCCAAGGCTAAAGAGTGCGCTTCGTACACCACTAGTGATGAGGGTCCAGTCGAAAGTTGGTCAAGAATTATGATGTCGACTATTGATTATCGACCAATTAATGATTACCCATCGGTGTACTTGAAAAAAAAAAGTAAAATATTATAGTGTTGTTATTAATTATAAATATTTTGATTTACTAATAAGATAAATATGATCAAATTATGAAAAAAGCATACACACTTATGGTCAATAAATTCAAATCACCACTGTCCTTCTTTGACAGGCTTATGCAATAACACTGCAAATTAACAGTGAGCTGATCAGCTCAACAATAAATTATGAGATTGCGCATTAGTTGCTGTTGCAACAGAAGACTTTTTAAGACCTCTCCATCTCATGCCACTTGTAAGCCGGACTGTGTCTTAAGGCGTGTACGCACGAATGACCAAGAACATGGTGAACAAGAACATCAAACACTTTGTTTGTAAACTGCGTACCAATATCAAACATCAAACACTGTGTTCATCAAAAAATTTCGTGGCGATCCAATTTCGAATTTAAGCGCGAACTGTGTTCGTATGATGTTCGTGTTCGCTTTGCAAATTTATGACCACACGTACGAACATGTTCGTGTTTACCATGTTTTGTTCATTCCTGCGTAGACGCCACAAGACAATGATCTTGACATAAACGACAGACGCTACCATATTTATTGACCTAGTAATAAATATCTACTCCATACTGACTAACTACCCATCATTACGAAGAACCTAATTAGTTTACTTTGCAATGTTGGGCACTAAAAACCCGTGTAATCTATTTTTATATATCTGTTTACTTCGCGGAAAAATAAATGCTACATGCCACGCACTAAAATATATGGGCCAGGAAATTCAATTTGTTAGATCACGAGTTGGAAGGTCGAGTTTACACTGCGGGGATTAAAGAGCCAAGAAAGAAAAACATCCTTAAACGTACTTACGTGTAGGTACTGGGATACTTGAGTCTACTAATTAGGTATTACTATAGTTCAGCACATGAAAGCTTATCCAATGAAAGCTCCGTAGTGGTCAGTCAAAATGGTATGATCTTGATCACCACACATGGAGACAGGAGAATGCTACTTACTCACTAATTGCACTGTCAAAATAGCCGAATGCACATACATACATTGGCAAATCTACTAAGATTTGCCAATGTATTAAGTACTCAAAAAAGGAACTAACATAATATATTATGCTTGATAATCTACAAAAATAAGAAGGCTGGCACTACTGGCAGTATCCTTCTTCCTTAAAATAGAATTGTCTTATCTATTTGTTTTTAAGAACCTACGAAGGTTAAAATTTTCTTAAATCCCAAAAAAGGAGCAATAAAGTATCACGATATTCAAGGTCGCGGTATGTTATTTCGTACCGAGATAAATGGAATTGTATGTCTGAGTCAGACAAATATTAAATAAAACATTTAAACTGATGGCAAATTAAATATTTTTTTAATTTAAATATTTATAATTCCCATCTTTTTACTTTTTTATCACATTTGGCAGATTATCGCAATCTTATAAATATATCCTGTGGACTCGTAATCTGTCATTTTTGGTGGGGGAAGACAGTGCTGCCAATTTAATCAAAAACAAGAAGCTACCTTCGATACCACAGATAACTTTTTTATATATAAACTGAAATAGAGACCAATCTACGGCCCTAAGATGGGTAATCACTTTCGCCTAGCCCCTAGCGCCATCTGTTTCCTAGAGTAAGAATGTTTACTCATCATACACACACACGCGCATTCACACGCATGGAGAGGCTATACGTACGTACGTTTACGTATTATCATAATTTCATGGATGGTTATACTGTAGGTTATTAAGAATTTATAAATGAAACATTTTAAACTCAAACTCAAAGCATTTATTTTAACTAAACCATTATTACAGGCACTTTTGAATTGTCAAAGAATCGCAGTCGGTCAGTTAGACAAAAAGTTGAAGATAATTGCCCATTCCAAGTCATAACTCATTTATTCATTTGTATAACGTAGGAGTACAATAATAATGGTATATAAAGATAATAAAAAGTTCCTTGTGATAAGCCAGAGGGCGTACAAATGTTTGTAATTTAGTAAAAATGGAATTAAATAAGCCTGAAAAATAAAATAAATATTATAAAAAAGCACACATTTCTTAATACAAATGAATTAATTATAAACAGCAATAGAAATCAATGACAATAAAGATAAAATGAAAAATAAATAAATGTCAATACAGTGTGCATGACAACACATAGACTGAAAACAAATAATAAGGCTATGTCAATATACAATACTAAAGTCAATTTATTTCAAGGACCACAATACATTTATTTTCTTAGCATGTCAACATTCTGTCATAATCTTTTTGTCTGTTATAAATTCCGAAATACTGTAATATGCTTTGTTCACCAGTAAGGACTTTAGGTGTTTTTTAAATAAGCTCACGTTCAATTGTTTGATTAACCGTGGGATATGGTTAAATATGATTGGTGCCATGCAGAATACACTTTTATACCAAGCTTTAAATTCCTCACCCTATGTCTCAATTGATTTATTAAAAGCGAACGTTACAGGCTGCCCGATTGAATTTCAATTTAAACATATAAACCCTATGATAGTTGTTAAACCTTTTCGGCAAATCAAAATCAAATTGACTGAAGATCTATGGGGATTATCTATCAAAGTTTGTACATCCATAATCGAGACTATAGCACCATATTTAGCTTTAATATTTAATTTGTGCGTGGATCAAGGAGTTTTCCCGGGTTTAATGAAATACAGTAAGGTTATACCACTTTTTAAATCTGGGGACAGTAAAGACACCAACAATTATAGACCAGTATCCGTGCTGCCGGTATTCAGCAAGGTGTTCGAAAAGGTAATGCTCAATCAAATGCTTAATCATTTTAACACCAACCAAATCTTACACGAACAGCAATATGGGTTCACCAAAGGACGTTGTACGACTGACGCCGGTGTCGCCTTATTAAAACACATATTTACAGCATGTGAGGCGGCCGAAGATGCCTGTGTGTGTTTTCCAATCTAATTTATTGTCAATGGATAAACCTAGGAATTTAGATGTTTTTACTTGTGTTATGCGTTGGTTGCCATAGTAAATATTTATATTTGTATTTGAAAGTTGGCTAAACAGCGTCAATTTCGTCTTTTCAATATTTATTTTTAGATTATTATTATCTAACCATTGTACTATGGAGGTCATTGTCTTCGTAACTTCATCATTATAGTTTTGAGCGTTTGTGCTATTAATGGTCACAGTGCTGCCATCGGCAAATAGAGACATAGGGTGACTTGTAACTTTTGGCATATCATTTATATAGATTATAAATAGAGGAGGCCCCAAAACACTGCCCTGCGTCCAGTTTACTTAGCAAAATATTATGGTCCACATAGTCAAAGGCTTGAGTCATGTCACAGTATATTGAGCAAACCGGTATTCTATTATCAACATTCGTATAAACATTATCTTAAAAGTCGTAGATGGCCATATTGATAGTCTTAATTTTCCGAAAGCCTTTTTATTCCTCTGTCAAAATGTTATGTAAAACCAGGTATTTATAAATTTGTGCATAAATATATTTTTCAAATACTTATTGGAACAAGCGCAATGGGCCAATAAGAATCCATGCATTCTTTGTTATTTTTTAAAAATAATGGTTTAACTACAGTTGTTTTTAGTTTAGTTGGATATGTACCATGTGTTATGCACAGATTGAGAATATAGCTGAAATGTCCACTAATGTAGTCTGAGACGTATTTAATTACTTTGGTAGAAATTCCGTCATTACCCACACTACCAGTATTTTTTAAACATCTAATTATGGCTTTAATGTCAAATTCATTACTTGGTGCCATAAAAATCGAATTACTTGATTTTGAGATATTTGATGTCACCTGTACGCCTCTATTACTAATTGGTTTTATCTTTTCGAAAAAAAAGTTGTTAAAGGCTTTCGCTATTTCGTACAAATTCAAATTCAAATTCTTTATTGCAATCCATAATGTACATATACAGGTGTTAAAATACAATTAGAAGAAACAATTATGGACCCTGTCGGGCACAGCAAAAAATATAAAAATATGTAGGAGAGAGGACGTACGGGTACGGGTGTCTTACTTTTATGATTTGATTTTATAGCTATTCTGAGCACGTTGTGTTAATTTAATAAAAAAAAAATATATTGCTGTATATTTTTTAATTTTTTGTTTTTTTTGTTCATTACGCTCCCGTTGGTAACGCCACGTCTCTTGTGTTTGCTTAATTTTATACGTTTTAATGGAAAACATAAAACATTAGGGTAAATGTCTCTAGAAAGAGATTTTATATAATTTCCGATAAAGAAACACTTGTATACATTCCCTGAACTTATTCATATTTTCTTGATTGTAGTCGCGGAGTTTAATAAACTAATGCTTTACAACATAATTATATCCTTTTCACCGGACACTTAAGAATTTGACAGGTGTGTTCAGATACAGTAAAATCGAATACGTCATATTTACATTAATTTATTAGAGTCTGGCTAACGAAAGTAGGACTTGGAATTATTTGCGAACTTTTTATATAGCAACTCTGTATGAACGTCAACGTCAATTTGACAAGGTTGTCGTTCGGTATCTCTGGTGTCAAATTGTATGCGTTTGTGTAAATTGTGATTCTAATTACGGTTTAAAATGAACAAATCTATCAAAAGTGGTGTACGAAAGATGTTGTTTTGCATGATTGGCAAGTTCAACGAAAAACAACAACAGCGTGATGCCGCGTTTAAACAAAAACAAGATTGTCTACGTGTGGTGTTGAATTTCATAGGTTAGTAGACAATATTATTTTGATACTTTGAACACCTACCTATCCAGTCGTCTTAGTAAAATTTTGATTTATAATTTACGTATCCTTACAAATAAGTTACTTTCGCTTTTTCGTATTGAATAAAACTAATTATATTCATTCGTACATCGCATCAGTCAACGTATTCATTTTAATAACATCACCTATGTTTTACGTATATACTCATAATGAATTTTTGCTGTATTATTGTTGGTAATTTATTATTTATTATATGCTTTATTGTACATACAAAACGATATATAACAGAGGAAAAAAAAACAATTAAAATACATACAATGGTAATTTTAAAACTATTAACTTTCTTTAACAGAGAATCTGCAAGATGTCGAAGGAGTTGATGAAATAGTAAGAACTATTGAAAATCTCACTGAATTAGAGCAGAAAGATAGGATAATAACCCAGAATCAGTACTTAGAAGAAATAACTTCAATGACTGGTAAGTTTTTACTATACACTGGTGTTTTGAAATTATGCCGAAAAAAACCTTTGCATTTACGTAAACCAAGAATGAATTACATATGTTGTATATCTTCTTTGCAGAAGTGAGTGTCAGAACACTAAAGAGAGTAAGGGAAGGTGCAGTAAATTAAGGTGTCTGGAGTACCCCGGGGAAGAAACGCCCTCGGAAACCTACTGTGTCTAACCTAGATAACTTTGACATAGATGCTATGCGTAACAAGATAAACGAATTTTATATTGTTAAAAAACAAGTTCCTACACTGAGGACACTGTTGGTGGAGTTAAAAGAAAGTATTGATTGATTGATAAGAGAGTGGCTTCGTGATAATGGAATTCAATATGAGGACTACCACACGAAAGCAGAGCTGTTGTGTATTGTAAAACGAAATACGCCTAATCCAATATATGAAGCTGATGAAATTTTAAATCAATGTGGTCATGAGGTGTTGAGACTTCCACCCTACCATTGTGATTTAAATGCGATCGAGCTTGTGTGGAGTTTGGCAAAACGTAAAGTGGCTAGCAAAAATATTGCAGTTATTTCTTCTAATGCAGCTGTAGTAACAGCTGCATTAGAAGAAATAATTAAAGATTCATTTGAAAACGTAAGTTCACAGGATTGGAAGAAAATTACTGATCATGTAATACATGTTGAAAATAAATATAAAGAACGTGATAAAATAACAGAAGAAAATTTAGAAAGTTTTATTATAAATGTTGGAGACAGCGATACTAGTGACAGTGATGAATCTTTTGGCATTGAAGTGTTAGAATCTGATTTTGATTACGATGAATAAAACTAAGTTATTATGTATGGAATATTATCGTATTTTATTTGTCTATTTATTTTCGGATTCCGCTCATATTTACCTCATATACTAACACCTATACCAGATCAATAAATCCTTAAAATCCCGTTACAAACCTGATACATATCAAAAATTAATACATGTGTAGATAAATTCTGTTTCTTTATTTCCTTAACATAATGTTCTTATACTGTCTATATATAGGGTTTTTCATTACGAGCGCTCGAACTTTGAAATGAAATAAAACAACCTGTTTAAGTGATATTACTACAATTTTTATAACATTTTAAAGAATATTCAATGACATTATGTGTGGAAAATAATATCAGCCAAATGGCCACTGCGACTCCGCTGTAGATGGCGTATTCTGGTGGACTAATCTTGGAGGACGTCTTCGCATAAATGGTCAATTTCACGAAGAACGCGAGTTATGTTGGCCTTTAGGGCAACAATTGACTGTGGTTTATCTGCGTACACTAAAGATTTCATGTAACCCCACAGAAAGTAATCGAGCGGTGTTAACTCACACGATGAACGCCATAAATTGAACACAACGCACAGAACGTAGGCGAATAGACAACTGGTTTTGATAATAAATTTTACACAATTTCTACGTGTTGTTGAAGCGTGTAGCGTTCCATGGTGAAATGTCACGACAAAATATATATTCATGCCAAATTTGGTAGCAATCGCATTACCGAAATGGCCGCTATGCGCTGCTAAAGTTCGAGCGTCCTTATTGAAAAACTATATATATGATATTTTTAATAATGAATTACCTAGTATCAAAGTAGGTTATTCCAATTTTCATAGTATAATTTTAGTGTTGTCATGCATGTATTTTTTAAATTTGCCGCCAATATTCTGGGGCCAACTTTCGTTAGCCAGACTCTACCTAGATTATGCGCAAAATTGTCTATGCATGTTTTACTGGATAGTCTGGTTGGCTGATTAATTAATAATTTAAAATTGAAGTTGAGCAAAAGACATTCTAGATCTAGTGTAGTATTATTACGCTTCAAAGTATCAATGTTAAAGTCACCGCATATTACAATATTTCGTTTATTTTTCTTTGTTATAAGCTGGCAGAATTTATACAATCGCTCAAAAAAGGTTGTTAGATTATTTGCATTTGGAACTCTGTAAATGCAAATGACAATGGTGTCAGTATGAATTATTTCAATAGCACAACATTCAAATGTGCTACTTATTGCTAAGTTCCTAACTTCAGGAATTTCCTTCCAATGGTGTCCTTTTTTATTAAAATAATAGGTCTTTACCTATGTAATTGGAGATTCTATAACCAGCATTTTCAGATTTAACTATCTGTGGATTGGCGCGTAATTCGAAATTCTAATGAATTTTATTCGAAAGACGTGTTAATTTAATTTCAAATCCAGTCATTTATTTTTAGATAGTTTTTTTGTTTTTGAGATATTGTGGTAGTTTTTGGCGCCATGGATAAACTGAAAATTCGTACAATTTTCGAATATGAGTTCCTACGTGGAAATACCGCTGCGCAAACAACACGAAACATTAACGACGTGTACGGGCCTAACACTGCTTGCATAAACACGGTCCATTATTGGTTCAATCGTTTTAAATCTGGAAATTTTGAGTTGAACAGCTTCGCGGTCGGCGGTAACCATTGTTGACAACGACGAATTGGCTAAGGATAAGTGGGTGCACACGAACTAAGCGACCAACAGCGAGATTTACGCGTTGAAGCATGCATAGCATTACTGAATCGGCATAGAAACGAGGGAATTCTTAATCGAATTGTTACCTGCGATGAAAAGTGGATCCTGTACGACAACCTTAAGCGTTCGTCTCAGTGGGTGGACCCGGGTACAGCACCTAATCAGTGCGCTAAAAAAAAGATTACTCATAGGAAGATGATGGTGACTGTCTGGTGGACCAGTGCCGGACTTGTACGTCACAGCTTCTTAGCGAATGGTACAACAGTGACGGCAGATGTCTATTGCCAAGAATTGCAAACAATGATGGAGAAGCTCGTAATTCAACAACCAAGACTAGTCAATCGCTCTTCCCCATTGCTTCTGCACGACAACGCGCGAGCTCACACTTCACGACAGACCATTGCAAAGCTACAAGAGTTACAGCTGGAAGCTCTCCGTCACCAACCGTACTCACAGGACCAAGCCCCAACTGATTTATCCTTTTTTTTTTTTTTTAAATTTAGACAATTTTTTAAGTGGGAAAAAATTCTAAACCCGAGAGGCAGTACAAAACGCTTTCGCTAACTTCATCGCCTCCCATCCAGCAACCTTCTACAGTAAAGGAATAAACAAACTACCATCAAAATGGCAAAATTGTATAGATAATTTGGGCCAGTACTTTGATTAGCTGAAATAAAAAAAATACCATTTTTTTTACAAATGATACAAATCTCCAATTTCATAGGCAAATACCTAATACATGCTCCATCTCTTTTAATGTCTCTTCTACTGAAACATGTAGCTAGATCATAGTTAGAGATTGACAGATACTGTTCATAACCAGCCATCATGAAATGCTCAGTTATGCAAATTACGTCAATGTTAATATTCTTCACCATAAGTTCTTCTAGGCATACAGAAAGTGCGTCAGATTTATTTAGCAATCCTACAATGTTTTGATGTAGTATATTTACGAGTATATATTTATCATAGAAAAAACTGGGTGTTCAATTGTTCGTCATTAGGTGTTGTATCGATGTCTATTGTCATTAAGTCGTATTTTTTAACACCACTGATAAAATCGTCAATATATTTAAAAATTATCTGCATGCCAAAATTGTTTAGTAGTCCTGTTTGTTTGGTAAACATTGTATAATCATTTGCCAGATTCTTGTTCGAGTCCAAGAGATGCGTGTGTTCATGAAGCATTATAATTATATCAAAATACAGTAAAATATTGAAGTGTTCTATTCTAGAATTATACATATTTTTGTGGTAATTATACTTATATATCGGCGTGCAGACTATTATGTTCGTATGCTTTACTTTTTGTATGGTTGCTCTGATGTGGAGTGTCAGTTGAAGGTAGTCGTTCGTAGTTTTAAAATCTTCTTCTCCTATTAGAATTATGCAGAAGTCTTTCATTGTAAATGTTTTTAATTTAGTTTCTATATCGCACAATAGTTGTTTTGTTTTACAGTTTGTCCGTATACAATGGCAAGTGTTTTCCGAGTGTTTGTGAAGAGTATTTTCAGCAATATTTCTGATGTCATTTTTGTTGTTAGTACTCAGAATACATATTTTACTCTCTTATTTATGGTGTTGGATTTGTTCCGGAATTGTCTTATCACTATTCGTTTTATTTTGTATGTCATTGGGTGTTATCGTAACTGCTTTCTGGTTAGATATAAATAAAGGCTCTGTTTGTATTTGTTTGGGGTCGGCTTCCAGTCGAACCAGATGCAGCTGAATACCAGTATTTTACATGGAGCAACCGCCTATCTGACCTCCACAACCCAGTAACTGGGTAATACGATACCCCTTGGTAAGACTGGTTGTCAGATTTTCGGGCTTCTGACGACCCGTAACGACTTTCAAAGATTCACGAATGACAGCCGGGACCAACGGCTTAACGTGCTTTCCGAGGCACGGAGGAGTCTCGTTTTGTAAAGATGGTCACCCATCTACAGACCAACCCCGGCAAGCATAGCTTAGCTTACCTGATGGATCGACCCGTGCGGCAGTTATTATGTGGCTCAAAAGATTGAATAATTCAAGTTTGACAGATTGGTTTTATTACTATTTTCTTTCAATTTTTGTTTCGAGGTTTATTGTTGTGTTACACTTTATTATTTATGTTTAATATTTTCGGTAACATTCTTTAACAGTAAATACAATTCAGAAAAAAAACCAAGTGAAAATTGTAAGAATCAAACTAAAAGATGTTTATCCAAAACAAATGAAACTTATTTTATTTATCTAGTAAAAGGAAAACCAACAGATTTACATATGGGGATATAAATTGAATAGGTTAATATTTTCAAGCAACTACACCACAGTTTAGTTTTTCTGTCTATTTTGATAAGTTATTGGTTTCCAACACATCTTTAAAGTTTCGCCAACTAACTACAAAAGACGTTGCATAATAGGCTGTACTTTGCAATGTGCAATGGCGATAATATCATACAAATATCAATAATTTATTAAGTTGTTTAGTTAAAATTTATCGACCTTACCTAGATTGTGTTGGTTCTTAATTTCTGGAGTACCTACTTGGAAAAGGAATAGGATAGCCCCGCAATCTGCAATTAATAATTATATAACTTTATAGCATATTATGTAAGTTGCGCCACTGTTGTATTATTATTCATAATATTTATTACTTTAAAAAATGAATATTTGTACACGTAATTAGAGTACACACAACTACTTAATATATCAAGCTATAAATTTCCAGTTTGGTTTTTCGTGCAATGAGAAGTCAGCTTATTTGCATTCAGAAAGTATCATTTAATGAAGTGGAACTGATGAAGAAGATCACAGATGGCCACCGGAATTCCTCAATGATAAGTATTTCACGGGTGGCACCATTTATGAACCGCTTTGGAAAATTGTTTTCTGATTTGAAAGGAAACTACTTCCAGATTGGTCCCATTTTTATCAAAATTCAGTTCTGATGATAATCAAATCTGATGTGATGGAATCCATGACGAATTGAGGGAACTATTATAGACAGCTTTAATAGCTATATGTAAACGGGCACGCCCTTTATGCCTGGCATTCATTCGGGTATTTAGTTCTTTTTACTTTTTTGTTGTTACATTGGCGTATGCTAGGTGACCTATAGAAATAATTTAATTTAATTTATTTTAAGTATGTTGCGATATGCAAATTATTTTGCATAAGTACTTTTATATAGAATCAAGTTTTTCTAACTAATCAGACAGCTGTGCAGCTGGAGAGTTTGTTGCGTCACTTCTTCTTCCCAGCTAAAGCACTAGGAAGTGGTGAAGGGCAGGCGTTTTTAGGGGACTGTCTTATGTAATTTTGACGTTCGAAACGTGCTGATTTCTCAGCCTAGTTTGAATAAATGACTTTTGAATTTTCATACACATAGCGATTTAGGTATTTTCAGCAACAAATTAAGCATTTGCATTCACAAAGTATCATTTGGTGAACTGATGAAGAAGACCACAGATGGCCACCGGAACTACTCATTGATAAGTATTTCACGGGTGGCTATAAGATATCTCGATTATAGTTAAGCGATTATGAAGCACATTTAATTAAATAATTCTGATGAAAATTGTACAATCAAACTGATCTGAAGATGAAGCTGGAAGGACGGCACCGGTACTTCATCATTAAATAATGTATCCTAGCCGTTTTGGCTTATCGGAATTGCCATGAGATGTACTCTGGCTACAAATGATTTTAATGGTAATATCCCGGCACTAAATTGCGCTTCTTGAGTCGTATGCTATGTGTGGCCTTGATTGTCAGAAGACAGAATTCGTGTTCTCTTTATTTTCGTCATTGGTATCATTTTGAAAACTTAAAGCATATAGTTTTATTGGATGAGACGATTGTAAAGAAACAAGAACTACTTAAATGTTACATCGTGATTATATTCTTTATACAAGACTGTAATTAAATTTCAAAAATGTTATTTCTGTTAAGTAGCAAAACGTGTTCATTTCCATTTTGGGTCAAAAGATGTCATTGAGATGAAAAAAAAATAACGCTCTTTCTACACTTTCAAGCTAGTTTAGAAAAATGATTCCAAATTGTATTATTACCTAGATAAGTTTATATAAAATAAATAATAAGATCTTTCATACAAGCTGTATCCCCCCTTTTCACCCACAAAGGGGTTAATTAAAATCATACCACTTTGCCCCAACAAGTCACCCCACTGGTGGGGCAAATGCATTCTGCCCCATGGCATGGATTCTTCCCCACTAGGGTTGGAACCTTAGAATTTGTGTAGGTGTAAAATGTAACTAGGACTTATATTTTCTTAGATTTTATTTTATTTGTAACAAATCATTTAATTGATCTGTGATTTACAACCCGATTCCTTCCAGAAGCCACTAGTAAATAAAAATTACCAAACAATTATTTTTATACTTTCATTTAAAAACACCTAGTTATGTACTATTATTTTTTAATTATTATTTTATTGTTTTATCTTTTTGTAATCCCCTTTATTGAGATGTATGTAAGTCCGTAGGTGTGTCCGTGGCATCACAGTGGGCCCTATCAGAATACCAGCGCGGTGGTATTTAATTATTATTTTTTAAATATCGCCGTATTATGCTGAGATAGGGGCCTTTTTGGCCTCGCACAGGTCCTTTTTTATTTTATTTTTTGTTAGTTTTGCTGCTCCTTTTTTATTTTTATTAATTTTGTTCTTTTTTTTTAAATATTATTACTGTTTGTATTTCCTGTGCGTGTCCCAAATAAAATATTTTTCTTTCTTTCTTCTTTCTTTACTAAATCTAACGTTACCAGTCCTAGATAAATTTTACTTAACTATACATTTCTTTCTTTTCCAAAAAAATATAAAATACGAGCATAGGAACCTACCTACACATTTCTAAGGTGCCGACCCTAGTGGGGCAGAATCTATCAAGATTTTAGACTTATGGGGCAGATACCACTGAAAAAATTTAGGCATTCCTCTTTGCCCTACCAGCGGGGCGGCACGGTGGGGCAAAGTGGAATGATTCGTAAATTTTTGAAAAATCTTTTGTTATGTTTCCATTATTCGACTGGTATACGAATTTGTGTAGGGTAGGTACAGACGCCAGCAAGTCGACCTACCCGAAACTGATTTTTCCCAATCAACTTTGAAACCGTATACTTTAATGATAAAGTTGAAAATCAATTAATGAAATTTGACAGATGGTTGATGTGCTGGCGTAATTAAAAAGGGAAACATATTATTCTTTATTGAAAAAAAAAACAACCTACATCCAAAAATCACTAAAATAACTTTTTTACAAAACAAAAACCACCGAATTCCACAAAAATGAAAAATAAAAAATTTCGGAAGTCTGTGGCAAAAATGAAAATACGGAACCATAATATATGTAGTTTACATTAAGATGGTTCGCAGTTCGCATAGTTGAAGCCGTGATATAGTTATATCACCTGTACTTACTTGTGTAAGTTGTGAAACTCACGCGCTTAAATAATGGCGACCGTCTAACTGCAATCCTCGGACTTCGAGACTCCGATCCTTATACCTACCACTTCGTGCTTCCCTGAGCTTCGTGCACCCGCCACCGTGTGCATTCGGCCGCGGCGTGTCTGCAAGCAGCGAGCCTCGTCCATCGTAAGTGTCGAGAATCAGTACGAAGAAGCGAATCAAGGGGTCTACCCTTTATAGCAGAACTTTTTATGTCATAATATTATTTTGCATAACAGCGGATAGCATAAACTTCATTTCGCAGAAAATCGTTTGGCATACACTCATTTATCATAATTTAAAACTCATAATTTTGTAAGTCAGTCTTTAGGCATAAATTTCATATTCCTAATAATTAAAAAGCAGAACCATCATATAGCAGAAACTTCACACAAACATGCAAGCAAGCATACACCATGCATACAAGCGAGCATGCAACATGCAGCAGGCATAGTTTCTATCACGGCTCCGGCGCTGCGGGAGCTTATCGTCGCAGATGTGTTTAATGCTCACCACCGTAGCTTTGGTACCGTGGCCGGCTGCCACCAGGCAGCCCCAGCCGCGGCGGCGAGCGTTAAAACCACCTGCTCCTCAGCTTGCGGGCCGCCTTACCCCTCCGCGCCTACGCGATTTTAAATTACACTCTAGGGGTAGGGCAGACAAGAGTGGTCACTTACCCCGGGTGCTGGCACTATTATTTAATCTGTGTCTGTCTCATACACATCTTCTGCCTGATCTAGTGCGAACTCTGGTGGTGTGGTGGCCAAAAGCAAGACGGGAGACGTATCGGACAAGTACAAGCCTATTTCACTCGCCGCCGTCGTAGCCAAGGTCCTTGACTGAAGAGTACAATAAACTAATAAAAGGTGAATCCATACTTAAGAGTAAAATATCAGCTGTTAGCCCATTTCTCGACGAGGAAGGTGTTATGAGAGTAGGCGGTATGCTTGATCGTTCCAGCTATAGCCACGATAGAAAAATCCTATAATTTTAGACTCTAAACATCATAATTGTGACCATTTTGATCTTTCGCCAGGAACACAAACGCCTCTTGCACGCAGGTCCACAGCAACTGCTGTACTCTGTCTGAGAGTCCTTCTGGCCAACCAACGGCAGGCAGCTCTCCCGCAACACCATGCACTCTTGCGTCGTGTGCCGCCGTCACAAAGGGCAAACTCTTACACCTACAATGATGGGAAATCTACCTCCCAAGCGAGTCACTCCCGCTCCACACTTGCAGTTTATCGGGATGGATTTCGCAGGGCCCTTTTACATACTTACTAAATAAAAAAGGTCGTGGTGCTCGCATATCCAAATGCTATTTATGTCTCTTCGTCTGCTTTAGGTTCAAGTGTGTGGACTTGGAGGCCGTTAGCGACCTCTCTAAAGACGCATTTATTTCGAGATCCCATCTTTTCGTATAATGTTCTTTGTCCTATTATACTTCGGCATAACGATTTTGGCACAATTTGTTTAGGCATAATAATACTTCGGCATAATTTTTTTAGGCATACATTTTATGTTGGCATAATCATCTTAAAGACTTATTTGTTTTGGCATAAATTTGATTCGCATAAAATTAGTAGGCCTAATGACTATTAGCATAATAATAATATATATATTTTCCTTTTCTAGTAGACACGTACTCCAGACTTTGGGTGGAAATAGTGGTGGTGAACTTGTAGTGCCCCATACATAATTCTGATCAAACCAATTTTAATTTCAATTTAAATTTTTTGTTTTCTGTAACAATTAAATAATATTGTTGGTTAAAAATTTTATATGCTGTGCAACAAAAGTTAATGACAGAACCGAATTGCTGCAAAACCGACTCCACGTAGTCTTGTTTGTCCTACCCCTAGAGTGTAATTTAAAATCGCGTAGGCGCGTAGGTGCAAGGCGGCCCGCGGGCTGAGGAGCAGGCGGCTGCGATCGAGCTTCGGCTTGTTGGCCGGCTTTGCCGGCCAGCCTCAGATGCGGCGGTGAGCGAAAGCCGTCTGTGACGATTAGCACGCGTGGGGCCGCCGGAGGCCCGCAGCGCCGGAGCCGTGACAGAAACCCTGCCTGCTGCATGTTGCATGCTCGCTTGAATGCAGCATGCTGCATGCTTGCTTGTTTGCTGCATGCTTGCTTGCATGCTTGCTTGCATGCAGTATGCTTGCTTGCTTCATGCTTCCTACAGCGAAAAAAAAACCCACAAAATTGTTCAATAAAAATATGTTTTAATATCATTATGCGTAAATAAATTTATGCTTATTATGCTTAAGAAAGTTATGCTTTAGAACTTTATGCTTAATAAATTTATGCTTTAGAACAGTATGCTTAATCATTATTATGGTTAAAGAAATTATGCTTAAACAATTATGCGTAAGCTGTTATGCGTAATTATATTATGCGAAAATATAATTATGCCAAACAAAATTATGCTAAGTTACATTAGGTCTTAAAATTTTATGCAAATGGATAGGGAACCATTTATTTCGTGTTTAAAACGCTTTATTTCACGTAGAGGAAAACCCTTAAAGATATTTTCAGACAGCGGGCGTAATTTCGTGGCAGCGTCCAGTACGTCAATTTCTAAAATCAAACGCCAAAGGAATTAGTGATCTTGCAGCAAACATGCAAATTAACTTCAATTTCCATACACCTGACGCTCCTCACTTTCCTGGTTTGTCGGAGCCCGGCATTAAATCGGCTAAGCATAAATAATCAAACGTGTAATGGGCAACACTAATCTGATCTTCGAAGAGTTGTCCACGCTATTTGCGCAGGTTGAGGCTATAATGTATAGTCGACCCCTGTCCCCACTTTCTTCTTGTCTTACAGATTTCCTTCCTCTCTCCCCAGGACACTTCCTGATCATCCGGCCGCTGACCGCACCGCCATCGCCAGTCATCGATGACAGCGCACGCTGCCGCACAAGATATGAGGCCATCAAAAATATAAGACAGCAATTTTGGACACGGTGGCAACGGGAGTACATCTCTGAGCTCCAAACGAGAAAAAATGGCGTGAGAACAAGGCCAAGATGACTACTGGTGATCTAGTCCTCATTTAGGAGGATAATACGCCGCCGCTGCTGGCGCCTGGGGTGAATTGCCAAACTGTATCCTGGAAAGGACGGCATTTCCCGCGTCGCCGATATCTCGACTACCAGAGGCACTATCAAGCGGTCCCTCACTCGCCTCTGCCCTTTACTAGACTGATCCAGATGTTCATCACGCATTTATAAGCAATAAATGAAGACAGCATTTAAAGAAAATAGAGACAATATTTAATGAAAAGGAAAACATCTCAATACTGCTTCACGTGCACGCCATCACCACACCGGCCACTCGCCGTCCACATCACTGCACTGCCGCATGCAGCGCCACACTGCCACTCACATCTTGCATCGTGGACACACGTCGCTGCCTGTAGTTCTGCATCAGCGCCAAGGGCACATCTTCATCAGCTTCGATGACGACGGAAGCCCTCGTCGCCACCGTGTCCTCATCCACGCTCCCCTGCTGGACTTGACTAGCCCCGGAGTATGTTCGCGCCAACATTACGTGACCAGAATTTCGCCTGCGCCGCGCTTCCCATCATTATAGGACTGCCCTCACGCCCCGCAACGAGTCTGCGTCGAGCCCTCTGCTGTGCTACTGCCAACGACTGCACACGCGCCCATGCGCTCCATACCGCGCGTCTACAAACGACTCGCGATACGTATTTATTATTAAGTCTTAAACTAATAAATTGTATATATTTCAAGTAATTAAAAGTTATAGTTGTTCAACTGACTGTTTTACTTCGAAAAAACTACTTGTGTAATTTGTGAAACCCACGCGCTTACACACTATGTACTTTATGTAGTCAAATCAGCTACCAATCGCCAATAAGGACTACGACAGGAACGAGTCACTCGCCGTGTCATATACAATGTGTTCCTTTTGATGTCTCATAACTCTAGGTTAATGCTATAAGTAAAAATAAAAAGAAAAATCCAAGAAGAAGTGTTCCAAAAATACATAGTTTCTAAGATACCATAACACTAGACTTGATGTGTGTATCTAAGTTTCATTGATAATTACGAGTAAATCATTTTCATTCAAACAAATCAATCATAATTTTATTTTTTAGGGACAAAATAGTCTGAATTAAATGTTTTTTTATATATCATGCGTGATTTACATATATATTTTGTATGAAAAACGAAAAAAAAAACAACAAAAAAACTCGTAATATGATTATACGTTGATTCTTTGACATAGTCTCATTAATACCCTTGAGTTACGGGATATCAAAAGGAACACGTTGTGTAGAGGTTGGCCCGTGAAATGAGTCCAAAGAAACATTTATGAAGCCTATCTCCAAGGGCTTCCCGGAACGCGCATGTACTCGTATGTTCTGCGATTTTTTAGGGTTTAGGTTTTTTTTGAGAAATTCTCACTTGACTTCCGAATTTTATATTTTTCTCTCTCTTGTCGGTTTATTTTATTATTATAGATAGACCCTTAAATTGTGGTCTACGATCGATCAAAATAACGTGTGCGGTCGGGGGACGTATGATTAAAAAAAAAAAAAGCACGGCAGCTATCGACGAAAAATGTATTTTTTTGCAGATGTTTATTTTGACCTAATTCAAACTCTCTCTCTGTCTCTCTATCGAATCGGAAGAAGAGAGTCGTAAGTATGAACGATTTTTCGGGTGACGATTTCTGCCAGTTTATTCCTACCGTTGCTACTAACTACTTACTAACCTGCGTTAAAGAACTTCGTTCCAAAAACACTATCTGATTAAACATCACCCAAAGTGACTAAAACTTAGCTCAAAGCGAAAATATTTGCTCAACAAGATTAGTTCTAGATATTCAGTCTGAAAAAGAGGGGTCATACCACCCTGCAACTCCAAAGTAGTTTTGAGAACTTCCACGAACCCTCAGCTTTCCAAAGCAATACATAATTAGTTAGTTCTCGAGATATTATTTGGTAAAATTGAAGTTGTACGAGTAACATGATAGGAACGTCGAAAAACTATTTCTTAGTTTTTCAACATTTTCTTAGTACTAAAGTATTGTACGTGTTTCCGCTTGGAATAATCTATTTTTTATGCTCTTCCTAGTATCCAATTACGCTAAAAATAAGGCGGACGTGTGTTACATGTCAAGATCTTGGCCTGCGCAGCAGGTATACCTATATACCTGCAAAGCCCTAGTCGTAAAGTAACCTACACAAATTAAATGATCTAAGATCGCAACAATGAATAAAACTTAAAATAATTATGCCAACCTCTATGCACCAAAAATCACACAAAAATCACTGGCCACATAGAAAAAAGCAAGGAAGGAAAATTTATACGTTACGTCAACAATACAATTTCCGAGCATTTTTTTCGAATATCGTAATCATCAAAACGACATTCGAATTTCAAACTGTCATTCAATGGGAACGCTTGATTGACAATTTGCTGTCGTTTGTGATTTTATTGAAGAAAAAATGAGTTTTTCCATCGCACAAATTACAATTAGTTGATATTATTTATCGTAAAACAGCTCGGTAAGGGTTTTCTTGTTGTTTTTCGAGTTTCGTGAGATGTGTTGAGAAAATATAGGAAAAATGTGTTTGATTCGTAATAAAACGGCAAGAAAGGAATTGAAATCTTTAACAAGCCGCCTATTTAATTGGATTTTCTTCTATCTCATCGTTTTCCTTAGAAAGTCTGTTTTTAGTTCGTGTCTTCCCTTTTTCAAACGTTTTAATAAAATGTCTGTTCGATGTAAGAATCAGGAGCAATCGGCCAATAAAATTATAGTTTTGTATTGAGGTTTCCCACTATAATAATTATTGCGATATTAGTTTGGTATTTTAATTAAATTCATACGATTTTCAATGGATTACTAATAAGAATTTTGACTGTTGTTAATTTTATAGATAAGTTGGTTTGATATGGTCTTTTGTTCAGCACATAATTCTCAAAATGGTTGACGTCTCAGTCAGTTGCCCAAAATTATTATTTAGTAAAAGAAGTTTGTACAAATCTTTGATATCCTTTCTTTTACAAAATCTAGTATGCTTCGACTTTATTGTGATAAAACTGGGTAAAAGTAACTAAAGGCAATGGTGATTAAGTTTGCTGTGGTGGCATAAATTATAAGCAACTGGTTTGTGCGCCTAGGTCATAATATTGCTAGAGGTTTCGTTTGTGTTTGATTACTAAACTATCAGAAGATAGCGAAGGATAGTTTCAGGCGCTATTTCGGTCACTGAATTAATGTTTATTTATCTCAATTTCTTGACATTGTACTTATAGCTATCAAAATGTTACTCTTTCTTGGTGGTTTGTAGATGTCGTGATGTTTTCGATTTTCTCTGTATTTTGTATTGTTTGTCGTAGGTTCTGAAAGTTGACTTTTAAAAATGAGTTCTCAAAATATTGGATTCCTCAGAAATACAACAGGATATTTTTAGGTACCCTCAGTAAGGTACGGTATTAACGTGAAAAAATGATTTTATTTCAATATCATCCCGTTATTCTGTTGTGGTGGAATTTGTTCATTAATATACGGGTTTTCAAACTTGTGTGTATTCATTATAATGTTTAGTTTTTTTTTTTTTTTAACTTACTAAAATAAATAAAATAGAAGGTAATATTACAAAAAAAACTACTTTTCGTACCTAAGTATTTTCCTGTTTACTGTCTAGGCTATGACAATGATACTTATTTTGTTGTGGCAGTGTACAGAGTGCCGCTAGCATAATAGTGGCGCTACCTCAGTCTGGCTAAAGTGCCGTAAGCATTGCATCGTCTTTGTCAGTGTCACTTATTTTGTTTGATTGTTGAGGTTAGTTCGCCGCCCTTTGATTGTATTTGTGTTGTGAAAAGTCACTACAATGAATGAATTTACGAATAATGAAGTAGCACATGAAACCGTCGTTGTCGTCGTAGTTATGCACGACAGTGTTTCATAATTATCATTACATTATGATAAACACTGGCGTGACGACTCGTTCATGACTGACTGGTAAAGCCAATACTAATAGAAATAAGGGAACACATAGGGGAGAACTTTACCCAGCAGTAGGAAAGAATAGATTGACAATAAACGTTTATAACAATATTATGTATCTAGATTCTGTAAGTCGTTTCACAAGTCCTTCAATGCCAAAAAAATATTTTTCCTGCCGTCTTCGTCAGAATAGCTAGCTAGATAGAAGTGACATTTCACGCCAGACTCTATGTCACGCTTCTCGAGTGTCACGTAGTCTCAGATTTTTGATCTTACGAAGAATTTGTTTCGGCTTGTCAATCGGCAGATCTTAAAGGAAACCAATGGGTCTGTCTGTTTGTCTGTTAGTTAGGTAGGTATTTTATAATGGTGGCATTTTTTGTATATTATTTATTACTTAATCTTATTTACATACTGTACGTAGGCCCGTCATTTTAATTAAAATATTCGTACCTAGAGCATAACATATTTTCGAGAAATGTGAAATATTACTTTGAATTCTGCATTTAGATAACTTTATTTATCTCAAACTCAGTATTTTATTTAGATGGCATTGGTTTTATAGTATTCTTCAATATTGACTGTACACGGGCTACGATGATATTAAATTCGCGCGTAAACATTGTTCAGTATTCCCTCTTCAAGGGCATTAACAAATACTTTCAGGGCATTCAAAATCTTTACTCTTGTCACGCACAACTTACACGTCACGTGACGAATTTACATTTTCATTACTTTCTTGGCGAAATATACATTTATTAATATAATTTTTTTCTCGTGTTTGAAATAGGTCTCGTGGTTTTGAGGTCAAGTAAGGTCCTAAAAGAGAAAGTAACTGCAGAATATTGTTTGAACCGCATTTTAAATAATTGGTCATTGTCATTCAACCAATATTTTTTTACCAATAGGTTCAAAATTTTTCTTGAAAGTTGGGTTTCTTAAAAGCCTACCCCTTTTAAGAAACCCAACTTTCAAGAAAAATTCCGAATATCGACTATTCAAATGTCGAAAAACATTTAGCGGCTGTCTATTTTGTGGTAATTTAAGACTAACCTTGCATCTACGAGTCAAAAAAATTTTTTTGGACTGAGTTTAGAGATAATTATGCATGTCAAATACGTAGTTTAGGTTGTTACACTATTCTGTACTAGAAAAACGAGATTTGGTTGATGGCCGCGAGAGAAAAAGATTCCAATTTCAGGCATTGGCTTTTAAAAGCGGTCTCGTATATTTCCGTACATTTTAGTTCTGTGTTATCATGATGCCGTGGATGCCTACGATCCCATTGTTTCACAGTAGATTTTAGGAATTGCGCACTGGACTCGGTTGGCCTAGCCGCAAAATATAATTTGTTGAACACATTCCCAATAAAGCCCACAAATGGGATCATATTGTGAGATTCTTTCGGAACAAAAAGTCTAGTCTACTGCGTTTTTATATTTTGTACATAAAGGCCCTTGATTTAACTTACTCTGTCATACATTGGCAAGTGGGTAAAAAGCATTATTACTATAACCCTCGCACTGAGCTGATGAGGCTCCGGCTGGTCATTATCATGTTTTTAAGGCAAGTTTAGTTGCGGAACTGTCATTACGAACATCAGCACGTTGAAGTAAGTTTATGTGGGATACACGACATTGGTCAAGTCTGATATTTGTCAAATCGTCAATTCGTCAAATTTTATATTGGTTAAACTCAAACTCAGCATTTATTTCAATTACACCGTTTACAGGCACTTTTGAATTGACAAGAATTCGGTCAGTCAGAAATATGAAGCTAGTTTCCCATTCCTAAGCGTAGTAGGTACTTATGGATAAGAACGGGCAAGAAACTCGGTTAAAGCTGTTAGTTCGTCAAATCGTCTTTTTGTCCAGTTAATGTACAGTCGATAAAAACATGCTTTTTGAATTCAGATAACTTACTTGTACGTCTTACAAAATAAGAAGCCTCCTGCTGTAGGTTCCTATTCACATAGGTAATTAAAAACACACGCAATTAATTAGGCACGTGAACATAATTATTCGTGAAAAGTTTTTATTTATTTATTAAACTTACACACTAACATTACAGGAAGACCCAATACAATAGTGGTTTGCGAACTAAACTTTCAAAATATATATAAAGCAACACTAAACACAATGTAAAGACTACTTACAGAATTATATGTACTTACTAATATTAATAAAATAAACTTTTATTTTTTGCATTGTACATCTTAACCTAAAATACAAATATTAATAATACCTTTTTATTTACTTTACTATTTATGTACACACAATAAAAAAACCTATTTAAATATAACTAACAAAATTCAACAAAATTCTTGCGAATTCACTCAGATTGCACGAAAATATGTCAATCCTCTCATGCACTTCGTTTTAGAATGTATTGTCCGGGTGAGAGGTGTTTTAGCCAGCAGGTTGGTTTTGGCTGCAAGTACAGCCAGCAGTGGCGGTCGCCGCCGCCTCCACACGTACTGGTCTGGCACGCACAGCTTCAGATGATGCAGTACACCCGGGTTATGTGCTACTCCACGCAGGAGCTTTAGCGCATACGCCGCGAGAGTAAATTCTCACTCTGAGTTCGTTGTCAGAATCTTTGCAGCGCTGATTACTGAATTATAGAATAGCATATTATTATGCCATGGTTCCCATGAGATATTTTTCTCATATCTTCTACAGCTGCTTTACTTAGTACAAAATTGTTATGCAACATGGCATGCTTTATAGGTACAGTCACGAGCTTTAATTTGGGACCCATTTCCGTTAAATGTTGTTAGAACAATCATAATGCAATAAGGTCGAAACTTTGAAACTTTGCTTTAAGGTTGAAATGTTGAATGTCAAGTTAAGACATAAAATGTCTTATCTAATCGACCTATGAAATGATAACCTCGTTGCAAAAAGCTATCATTACGATTTTCTAATTACGAACATGTGTCGTGTCAGTGTCATTTAAGAAAATAGTTTAATGTGATATTTTCACAAAATATAATTTACCAATTAATAAAATGCTTGCGGGCTAATCGTGACCAAATAAGGCTCCAAATTATTGATTTGCACGAACAAGGAGTAGGCATTCACGAGATATCGCGACGAATAAATGTGACAAGAAACACAGTTCGCCGCTGGGTTCGACGCCACGGGAACGAGGAAAATATTATTGACTTACGACGAAACAACCATCACCCGCAAGTTATAACACAAGAGCAGAGCCGCTTGATGCAAAGGCAATACCTGATGAATGGATTTACGCCAACGAGGCATTTTGCGGAAGCGTTTGAAGTCCACCCTTCAACAGTTAGAAGGCATCTTAAAGCTATGGGACTGCATCACAGGCGGCCTGCAAAAAAAATTGCGTTGACTGATGCCCATAAAGCTGCTCGACTTATTTTCGCACGTCAGTATCTAAATTTTGATTGGACGACGACGGCTTTCATCGATGAAAAGACTTTTCAATCTTCCCCGTTTGGGAAGACTACATTTGTGGCGAATTGACAGGACGCGATACACGGAAGACCACGTCATAGCTAACAACGCGTCTGGTCGCATTACAGTTAACATGTCTGGCTGGATTAGTTCAGCCGGCATTGGAGAACTAATAAATTTACCACCCAGGGCCACTGCTCAAGATTATGTCGATTTATTAGACAAGAGTGTCCTTCCAACATTGCAACTATATTATCCACAAGAAGATGTTGCTCCAATAAACTTTGTTCAAGATAACGCAACAATTCATACGGCAAGAATCGTTAGAACTTGGTTCGACAATAATAGAGCAAATTTAAATCGTATTCCGTGGCCTGCAAAGTGTGCCGATTTAAATCCTATAGAAAATTTATGAGGCTTAATGGTTCAAAAATGGTCAAATAGAAACGAAAGAACTAGAGAAGCACTTATGGATCACTGCCTCACAGTCTGGGAAAGTTTAAGGGGTACTGACATATGTGACAAATTGATTGGATCTATGCGTAACCGGCTCCAGGCTGTGATTGACAATGAAGGTGGATATACGCGGTTTTGAATATTTATGATAAAAAAATTACTGGAGAGATTTAAATTAATTTAGTCGTAGCCTTCGGTGATAAGTGTTTATTTTGTGCACCGCTAACCATGCTTTCTATATAATTGTGTTAAGATTGAGGTTTGTGTCATAAATGTCTTAATAAATATAAAGAATAAATAACTTTGTTTTTCTAAAGATTTTATTAATCAATATTTTAGCTGAAATCTTCTAAGCCCCCGTAATCATAAACGGCCTTTAAACCTATTTTATTTTAAATATGTTGTTTTGGTCCGTCACTTTGATATTTATGTTTGAGAAAGAGACAAAACGGCGGCGTGGGCGGTCACCGCTTGACTGGAGTGCACCGCTCGTTGCCCGCCCCCCACGCCGCGGTTTTCGAGAACCGGTCCATTTGATTTTACGCATATAGGATCCTGCCGCTCCCGCGCCGCCGCCGCCGCCGCCCCGCTGCCCGCAAAATTCGAGGCAGAGGCCTTAAGAGTCTGGTAGCGTTATATCAGGGAAGAGAGTTAATTTTAGTGCAGCAGTTCGCAAATGGGGTGGGAGAGGCGGGGCGGCGGCGGCGGCGGCGGCGGCGGCGGCGGCGTGGGCGGTCACCGGTCACCGCTTGACTGGAGTGCACCGCTCGTTGCCCGCCCCCGCGCCGCTGTTTTCGAGAACCGGTCCATTCGATTTTACGCATATAAGATCCTGCCGCTCCCGCGCCACCGCCGCCGCCGCCCCGCTGCCCGCAAAATTCGAGGCAGAGGCCTTAAGAGTCTGGTAGCGTTATATCAGGGAAGAGAGTTAATTTTAGTGCAGCAGTTCGCAAATGGGGTGGGAGATCAATTATAGGATGTTTCGTTCTCACAATTTGTCCCTGTAAGATTGGTGAACCGCATTTCATTGCTGTCCTGCTCCAATTCATTGAATAATAGTTCTCAACTTCTTGTGTTTGCTGTTTCAAGAGGGAACAGGGCCCGCGATTCTCCATACAAACGTATTCCCCGTTTTTCTTCCTGAATAATGCCTCTAGGGCTGTCATTTTTTTTATTTATAAAATCAGGGTCTCTATAGGCATGTCCCTGTCATTTCCTTTTTTTTCAGCAATTAATAAGTAAGGAAACTGACCCTCCAAAAATTACAAAAATGCCCCATTTTTACCGCCGTGATTAAGAGGACTACCAGACTAATTCGGAAAAGTTTTTAGCATAAAAGAAAATAATAGGAACCTAGACATAACATACTCTTTCTTAAAATTTTAATGTAAAAAATTATTAAATCGGCTCAGTTTTCGAGGAGAAAAAAGGAGAATGCCAAGCGTCGTTTTCGTCAAAAAATTTGTAATATAATCGGTCTGAGCTGCAGTTGTCCCTATCGCACTTTACGGGGTTTTACTCGGTTTTTCGGGCGCAGCGCGACGGCAATAGTTTCTTCAAATACCTATTTTTCAAATTCCTCGCAGCCCCTGTTCCCTCTTAAGGAGAAGATCTATGACTTTTACGGCACTTTCTGAAGGGGCAGGACTAGGACTAATCCACCAATCGACTAAGCTTTGCTAAGATTTTCCCATGTTTATGACTGTCCTTCCTCACACTACATTGGATAGGGGGAAACAGCTCTTTTGCCATATTGTATTTGATAGTTTCTCTTCATCAACCACTATAGGATATTTCTTGTTCAACAAACACATTGCTGTTGGAGTGGGTTGGGGTCTTTGGTGCATTTAGATGATCTCTCTATCAGCTTTACATGGTGAATTTTTCTTCTGTGTATGATACCCGCACCTTCTTTGTTCAGCCTATTTTCTCTGTCACCATTCTCTTCTTTCTGCCATCTTAAATGTTAATAATATAAGTTAAATAAATAATACATTTATTTTTTATATTTATATATGTATGAAATTATGATAATAGTTCATAACAAAGGAATTCTTAATCTATAGGCTCATAGACAGTGTCCATCTGCGTAGAAAAGGCCTCAGCCTGAGTGACAAAGGAATCTACGTCTTCGTTCGTATCTTCCTCCCGCGGAGTGGTAGTACTCTCAGATGAGTCCGCGTCTACATATATGGAAGTTAATGTGCCGTCTAACATAGAAAGAGAGCTGCGCGGCACGCCCAGCTCGTCACGAATGATTAGGGTCTCATCATCCGACCCTGAGCTAGGAAGCAGTTCTTGTAACATCATTATTGCGCTTTCATCAAAATGATGAGCCTCGTCATCAGTTGGGGCGCTGGGTCCTGCAATTGGGGGAGTGCGCTCGTACACGAGGGGTTCCCCTTTGTAGTAATCGTAAACGTCGTCGTCGTTACTGTTGCGTATCCCCCAGTCCTCCTCTAAGTCACGATCTTCGGGACTCAACATGAGTTCCCGCTGGCCGTAGTCAAGATCGTACTCAACTGGTAGAACGGGGTGAAAGCGTGATGGACTCCCACCATGCTTTAGGAGCAACTGCTCCGCAAAAGCCTGCATGTTTGGGTCTGGGGCTACAGTGAAAACATAACGAACCAGGAACAACTGGACTTCCTCGTTTTCTTTTCTGTCTAATTTGATCAGGAGGGGGATAAGATGCCCCACGGCGGTGGTTAATGCGGCATTGACCTGAGCCGCAGCCGCGAGGTCAGGTATAATTAGGGTATATAAGTCTGACGTCTCATCGCTGACGTCTACGCGTCTTTCGCGGACCCACGAGTCGAACACGGCTTTGGCATGCCCCCAAGAATGGGCCCTGAGCACGCGTGAGTGTAAGTCAAGCATCGAGATGATGCTATACGTCTGTCTCCTAGTTAATCTAAATGATAGGGAAGGGCGCCCCTCCTCTACTCTGACCTCCACCGCCTCTGGTGACTGTGCATGAACGGAGGTTAGGTAAGAATGACTACCATACGTCCTAAGGGCAATAGCCCTCAGTGTTGGGGGAGCAGAGGATATGTCACCCTGGCTATCGCAGCTCCCAAACGATAGACTGACTACTCGCTCTTGAATCTTGAAGTATCTCGAAAAAGAATCGGTCATCTGGAGACGATACTCCAGGATCTGTCGATACTCTGTTGATCTCAAACTCAAACCATTTATTTCAATTAAACCATTTACAGGGGTCGGTCAGTCAAAAATATGAAGCTAGTTGCCCTTTCCAAAGCGTAGTAGGTACCTATGGAGAAGATACAAACGCTTGTAAGCGTTGACCACTGAAGCATAGGACTGTTGCCACCTGATTGTATACCCCAGATAGCAGACTAAACTGATTGGCGTTTGACATCTTCGCATAAAATCACCCTCCCAATGCTTCTCTTGTTATAACATGTCGACATGTCGGTTATCTGAGATAATATTGATAGATCTTCTTTGTAAGATCCAAAATTGCTATTGGACACTGTCTGTGCCGCCTTTTCCTGTTCCATGCTGCCTGAAATTGTGTATGCTTTTCCTTTCTTTGAAGCTAGTTTATAATGTATACCAGCCTCCTGCTCCTGTTGAACTGGAAAATTCGCAAAATGTCTTAGCGTGTTTTTTATTTTTCCAGACATCTGCAAATACAGTGATGGGAAAAACATTTTGGTTGCCTGTCGTCCTATAGACAAGTAATATTTCCGCGATCAGTGTAGTAGACATTAAAATTTCAGATGGTTACTTTGTCTTGGTTAGCTCTATTATTTCATCAATGCATGGGATGTGAGACATTGCTCTCTTCACTGCCGCAGCGTATTTCTTATGGTAAATGCCTTCACTTCTTAGCATACACAACCAGGCTGTCATGGGGCCACACTGCACTATGGACGACCTCTCTGCAAAAAACCCACATTATGCAATTTCCCGCCCCGGCTGATCCTCCTCCACGACAAGCCGTAAGAGATGTACAGGTTCATTTACCAGTAAAGCAGCCCTATACTATACCACGCGTTTGCATAGGCGCATTATTTTTAAGAATTTTGATTAATTTCGTTTAATTGTTTATTAATGTGCTATGATGATAGGAGGGTGGATACTCGTATCACCAGATAACTACAATTATAACGTATATTACAGTTAAAAAAACACGACCCCCGGAGTACAGATAAATAGTTTTAATAATTGAAACAATAATAATAAATCATTTTGATCTCCCCAAACAACACATTATTCATTCCCCAAAAACATGCGTAAACTGCCCTGCAATATAACGTTTGTTGGTTCTCCCAGAGTGCCTAATTCCAGTGTCTCCATGCCACGTCATTGAGTTGTGCCCATTTCCAGTTTCCCATTTTTCTTACCAAGTTGATCATGCAATTTTTCCAAGGTGGTGGTTAATATATATATCAACTGTACTAAGGTTTTGACAGTCGTGCTTACAATTCTGCGCTTCTTTATGTATTCAAACTCAAATAATTTATTTCATTAGGCACAAAAAGGCACATAAGAACGTCAACGTTTACAACAACAAAAATATAATAATTGATTCTAGTCGCCCCATTCCAAAAGGTAATTTTCGTATGGACAAGAATGGGCAAGAAACTCCACCGTTACTCTCTTAAAATATTTTCACTATATCTTGTATACATTAAATTATATAATAATATGTGAAGACGATGCACCTAGAATAAGATTACTATACCACGATAGGTAAAAATAATGAAAAATGAAGGAATGACGGAATGACAAATTAATTATGTGATAGATGCATGTTGCTCACATATTTACAAACACTGTAAATTTATACGACATTCCTAGCATTTTAACAATACTAATAATAAGTCAGTGTGTGAGTTCAAGTAATCACAAAATATAAAATAAATGTTTAAAAAAAATTGTCTAGATTCTGAATTGTCCTATGGAGCAGGACCAGCATGTTTCCAGGCATTTTTATCTTGGATATAAAACCCTCTAATTTGTAATATATGCTTGTTTACAAAGTGTAATTTTTATGAGTTTTAAATTTTCTTTCATTTAATTCTAATATATCACAACGTATTCTGTTGTAACATTTAACACAGTACCCCATAAAAGATGTATTTACTTTAGATAGTCTAAAAAATGGTTGATCTATTTTATCTTTATTTCTAGTATTAAAATTATGTCTATCACTTATTTTATTAAAAAAATGTACGATTTTTTCTCACATACAAATAACGAAGTATCAAACGCTTGTAAGCGTTGACCACTGAAGCATAAGACTGTTGCCACCTGATTATATCGGGTGTAAAAAGACCCTTTCCGAAGCCGAAAGCCACATATTCTACCCATTATTTGGATATTTTTTTTCCACTAGACCATACCTGGGAATCCATTGGTTCTGGAGATATTGAAGGTCAAAGTCATAAACTTTTCTCCAAACAAACATTACCTGAATTTTAGATTTTACTTAACAAATTACGCATTTGAAGTTACAAAAACGCAGTGAATATCAAACGCACACTACCATGTCACGATTGCCTCTACGACAACAAGCGCACGAACGTTAACGAACGTTACGACGACCCGTGTTTGTAACAGCTGATCGGTTGTTTTGAGATTTTTTGCAGTTTATGATTTCAAAGACGTTGATTATGAGTTGCAGTCCGTTGTCTGTATCTAATGTCGAAGAGCACGTCCTGGTAAAAACTACAAATCTTATCTTAAACTTTTTGCAGATTCAATTAAAAATGTTGACGAAGTTTCCTCTTCCTCATTCGTGACATTTTTACAATAAAAGTGAACTACTAGTTGCTAACTACATTCAAGGTACTGGCAAATAATGAAGAATTTAATTTATTATTACTGCACACCCTACCTAGCTATCAAAACCACCTTTTAGTTTGAGCTATTTATTTACTACTTACTTATTGCAAAAAAAAACAGGATATTAGCCCTTACTTATTATAAGTAATAATAATAGACATGGACTGCCTCGTTGGTCTAGTGGTCGCAAGCGCTACTGCTGAGCATGAGGTCCTGGGTTCGATTCCCGGGTCGGGCAGTGTTATTGGGATTTTCCATCTCGAATTTCTCAGTAGCAGCCCGGAGTCTAGATTTGTGCCCGGTTGATGGCAATAGGCTCGCCCCCTATTACATGGGACTTAAAAACATAACTGGTGAAATGTGGGTGTACCAAGGCACACATCTGCCTAACCCTTCGGGGAATACAGGCGTGATGTTATGGATGTATGTGCCTCGAATCATGCGGGCAGCGGGGTGGGGCCTTCGGGTTACTGGCGTCCCATCCTGGCTCGACGCCATTTGACGCATTTGGGATGCGTGCGTACCGAGCAGCGGCGTAAGGCGGAGCTTTACCGGATTCATACCACTTTATTCGCACGAAGCCATACTGCCAATAGGGTATTTTTACATTGTAGATAAACGGTTATTCCTGGCAATAATTACCTACGTAACTGCAATTAAGTCTGGGAGACTTCTCGTAGTTTGTTTTCGTCATTTAGGTAGGTGGGTGGGTACCTACCTGTGTTAAAATTGAAATAATTACGTAACCCAAGACGGTCTTGCTTAGATCCTAATAACACAATGATTTAGAATACCTAACGCGCCGTACGCGCGCGCTTCGCATAGATCAAAGAAAGCCTCCGCTTTTAGCTAGCCGCCGCGCGCCCCTCCATCAAAACGCAAAGAAATTAAGCAAGTTTTTTAGTATTGTTACTTTATTAGTTCGGTTTCTTACGTTATCGAATGCGCTTGTAGTGTTGTTTTTCCGAAAAACATTACGTGTAGTGTAGATACTGTGACTGCGTAATCGCTGACACACAGTGTCTTGTGTTGTTTGATTTGAGTACTTACCCGAGTTTTTTTGTTAGAGGTTTTGTGCTGTGTTGTGTTTTAGTTGCTAAGATGCCGTTTCATGATTATTCTGCGTGCGAGTATGTTAACATGGTGTAATGCTACGGTATGGCCCTTGGAAATGCTGCCGCAGTCCTACGACTTTACGGTACTGAATATCCTACCGCGTTTCAGCCCTCTGATTCGCGTATTTTCACTCGGGCAGTGCAACGGTTGTTGGACAACCAGCCGATCGTGCCAGTTTCACAGGGAGGCGGCAGGCAAATTAGACCAGCGGCAGAAATGGCCATCCTATCCGTGATGCGGGAAAACCCACGTTTGGGAGTCCGTACAGCGGCTAAAGTATTGCGGAGACGGCATGGGCATCGCGGTAGGTACCTACGTGGTCTCTCATTCCACTGTGCACAAAGTTTTAAAACGGGATAGGCAACGGCCTTACAAAATTCATCGCGTGCAAGCACTCGTGCTGGACGACACAACACGCCGTATGGCGTACTGCAGGTGGCTGCTAAGGCAGGACCGAGGATTTGTGAACAACATTATTTTCACGGACGAAAGTACCTTCACAAATAATGGCACGTGGAACCGCCGAAACTCACACTACTGGTGCTCTGTGAACCCCAATCAAACCCAGGAAACGGGCTTCCAGACACGGTGGAAACTGAAATAATGTGTGGGCAGGCATTGTTGGAAACCAGATCCCGTGCCGTCCGTCCCGTCAGATGGGGCCCGTTTTCTTGCCTCCCAGAATGACTGGACCTACTTACCTCGACCTCATTAATGGTTACCTGACCGACACGTTGGAAGACATGCCAATGCTCCAGCGGCGAGTTGTGTAGTACCAGCATGACGGCGCGCCGCCACATATCGTGAGACCGGTTCGCGAGCAGCTGACGCAGCTGTTCGGCGACCATTGGATTGGGAGGTATGGGCCCCACTCACGCATGGCCTGCACGATCACCAGATTTAACCCTTCTGGATTTCTTTTTGTGGGGCTATGTCAAGGATAGGGTGTTTGACCGTCCCTGCGAGACCGCTGCGGAGATGCATCAGAAAATCATTGATGTTTTTGATGAACTCAAGCAGCTGTCAGAGCAAGAAGGAATCCTGGAGCGGGTTCATGAAAATACGCTGACTAGGGTCGGCAGTTTAAACCACAGCTCGTAAGTGTCTAGAGGCCACCGATGTTAGATAATGACAGCGATGGACAGTTGGTAAGTACCTACACAGGCTATCTAAAAACGAGTGTTTTTATGAGTTTAAATTTAAGAAAATCGTGCATGTAGTAGATACTTAGTTGTACGTATAATCTCGGAAACATTTAATTCATTTCGTTCTCGCGATTACCCGACAAGTATCTACGATACGACGCGTGCCGCGTATAGCGAAGGGGCGGGGCTTAACTCACACATCAACACGGCGCTGCCGCCGTCTGCCTGGGTTCGCGTTACATTGCGCGCAATAAAAAATAGGTTTTTTTTTAATACGTAAAAATAAGTCAGATCCCAGCAATAATTTTAGCGCAAAGCTACTTAGTTTGATGTACAGTATGCGTAGTCGACGGCTTTGTGATGTGTCTTTTTACACCCTGTATACCCAGATAGCAGAATTGTCCGATTGGCACATGACATCTTCGCATTATATCTCACCGACAGCTTAAGCTTGGTTACTACTGCTGTTGTTCCTTGTTGTCTGTAACACCCCCCCAAGGCTTCTCTTCCATGTCGACATGTCGGTGATCTGAGATAATATTGATGAAAATGATAGTAGGACGGAACAAAAGTATACTATACTGAATATGTATATATATGTATAGTTTACTGAACTCAAACTCAAAGCATTTATTTCAATTAAACCATTTACAGGCACTTAAGAATTGTTATGGGGTCAGTCAGTCAGAAATATGAAGCTAGTTAGTTGCCCATTCAAAGCGTAGGTTCCTATGGAGAAGAACGGGCAAGAAACTCCACGGACACTCTTTAAAATCATAATATTGTTACAAGGTTAGTAACATCATTCATATTGAAATTATACATGCGAGAACAATTTAGAAAGATGTGCACGTAAAAAGCGTCCGTAATAAAAAGATAAAAACAATTCAAAAATTAAAATAAATTAAAATAAGCCGAGGCAGATAAGAGATGACCAGTCCCTACTGACGACACACATTCACGAACATGACGCATGGATCAGCACCGTTTAGCTCAACCATTTTGAAGGGAACTTAACGATCCAACACACATGCCACCACCAGCGAGACAAATGAGTGAGCATGACATACTCTCAGCCGCCAGGGCACATCAAGTCAATAGAACAGAACAGAACAGAACAAATAATTTATTTCATTTAGGCACAAAAAAGGCACTTTTCGTCAACATTTACAAAAAAAAGATATAATAATTGATTCTAGTCGCCCATTCCAAAAGGTCGTTTTCGTATGGAGAAGAATGGGCAAGAAACTCCACCGTTACTCTTTTAAAATATTTTCACAATATTCTGTATACATTAATTATATAATTATATGTGAAGACGATGCACCTAGAATAAGATTACTATACAACGATAGGTAAAAATAATGAAAAATGAAGGAATGACATAAATTAATTATGTGATAGATGCATGGTGCTCACATATTTACAAACATTGTAAAATTATACGATATTCTTAACATTTTAACATTTTAACAATGAAAGACGTACCCAGTAAATGGTAGCTTTATATAAAAGACATGGTCACAGTGCTCACACATGTGCTACGGTATGCAATTATACAATACTAAGAGATTAAAGTTATACAATTCAAAGATAGTTTTTATAATCTTAATAAAAGTAGCTTTAACAATATTTTCGAATGCTAATTAATCAATTAGTTTATGCACCCTTGTGGAGCTGGATCAGCGCGCAGCGTTAAGCAAAGCATTTAGTTTACAAAAATAACTAAAATAACTAATATGCTAAGCAAATCCGAGACACAATATCCTTACAACAACTGGTCTTAACACAATTGGCCTAACTCTCTCATAGGTTAAATTATAATATTACACAGATAACACTCTCAGTAGACCTTGAGTTGAATTCTCATATGACTCTCTCAGTTGACGGATTCTCAGTCCTTGGCTTCGCTGACAGGAGAAACCTGTCAACACACTCGAACGTGGCCTACGGACAAGATGGTGACGCTTTCGTTACCTGGAGTGACGAACTTCCCTCGTCACCTGGATTCGGCTAGGTAAGGCCTTCCTGAACGTCGGATGATCACACCGCAAGGGATAACCTTAAAGCCGCATGCGCTCTGATGTATTTCTAATCACACAACGGCGCAACACCAAGGTATCTAATCGCGCATAGCACCAATCTTAATAGAGAGGCTAGCATAATTGCCAGACAGGATTCAGTTTCTACTAGACATATTAAAATTATTATTATCGGGTTATTTGGACACATCCTGATCGTCTTCGGATTAAGTCCCTCTCAATCAGCCTTTAGGCTCGTGTCCTGGATCGTCCAAAAACCAATCTGACAGGTTCTAGAATAATCTTCCACAGACCATATGGATTTCTTATCGATTTTTATCTTCAATTAACCAAACATTGTTTTTGATATAAAATATGGTAAATAATATATATTTGTTGATTTATTTTAATTAACCAATAAACTTGTAAGTAATTTATAAGAACACAAAGACACCAACACCATCTTGTGTCACGTAACCAACCATGACATTAGTCTGCCGATAACCACGACAGGTGTTGCTACTTGTTGCGATCAATATTTATTTTTGCAACGTCACACTGTACTAAGGTTTTGACAGTCGTGCTTACAATTCTGCACTTCTCTATGTGTTCAAAGAACGAAGTATCAACCGCTTGTAAGCGTTGACCACTGAAGCATGGGACTGTTGCCACCTGATTATATACCCCAGATAGCAGACTAGTCAGATTGGCGCATGACATCTTCGCATAATTTATCTCACAGACAGCTTAAGCTTGGTTACTACTGCTGTTTTTCCTTGTTGTCTGAAACTCCCTCCCAATGCTTCTCTTGTATACCATGTTGACATGTCGGTGATCTGAGAGCAGCTTAAGCTTGGTTACTACTGCTGTTTTTCCTTGTTGTCTGAAACTCCCTCCCAATGCTTCTCTTGTATACCATGTTGACATGTCGGTGATCTGAGATAATATTGATGAAAATGATAGTAGGCCGAAAAATGTTCATAAGTATTTTACTGAGCAATGGCATAAAAGGAATTCTCAGGACATGTGGGGTGTTGTGCAAATGAACGCCATCATACCACCAACGCAGTCGAGGCTTGGCATAAGAGGTTAGGGATTAAAGTACAAGAAAAACGTAATATATTTATGTACATACGTTGGAAAAATTGATGCGTTTACAAGAATTTAATAAATGAGTTGATAAAATGATTGCACTTAAATTACTTGACCAATAGAGTATTTGGCAAATTTCATAATTGGACAAACAGACGATTTGACGAACTACAGCTTTGACCAATATCAAATTTGACGAATTGCCGATTTGACAAATATCAAACTTGACCCATGTCAAGTAATCCGTTGGATGTGGACATGGCTGGTTGATGGTGATATTAGCTGCAGTTGCTGATGACTGCAGTTAGGTTCGATGTGGCCTTTATTTAGCCGATCCTCATGGTTGGTACTTTTTCTGTGTAGTCAAAATACAGTCAAATAATAAAATCAAAGTAATTTATCATGTTTAATTCCTTTTTCTGCACTCTAAATACATTCCATCTTAATTATGTATACTTAGGTCTAAGGATGTTGGGATGATTCGGGTGATGAGGGAAATGGGTGGTTGGGATCGGAGTGAGGATTAACGTCTTTTAAGCTTGCGCGAGTCTTCTACCTCATCATCTTCCGAGTCAGATACGTCGTGGTGTCTGCGCTTTCCGACTGGGTAGCCCAGTTCTTGCAACTTCTTCTTTGTGTCTTCAGATAGCTCTCCGAGCTCTGCTGCAGCGGTCTTTCGTACATATTTGTCGATTAGCACGGTGTATCGGGACGAGTGAGATTGGGAAATCTGGAAGTTCTCGCGTATAATCTTATGTGCGCGGGCATGCGCAATCACTGCATAATAGAGGTCGGGGAAGTGGGCGTGATGTAGTTCCTGGTGAGCGTTGATGTCGCGGACCCTACTATAAGCGAGAAGGGGATCTGTTGCCACGGCCGCGTTCCACTTCGCCTTCAAGTCTACCGCCTGGTCCAGTACTGCTGGGATCTCGAGCGCACGGCAGTGTGATTTCACAAATTGGTCCATGTACTGGACCGCCTTCAACGATGAGTACTCCCAGACGAGTTTTATTTGGGAGAGCACCGCCCCTTCTGCACCGGTCTTGCTAATAACCAGGAGACGCCCTACTATCTCTGACCTCAGCTCTTCCCTGCCCGCAACTATCTGAGTAAACGTACTGGCCAAGGAAAGGATACTTGACCCAGGACTCCACAGGGACAAGGTCGTTTATCTTGACCGACGCCAGCGCTGCCTTCCACCTCTTAGCGTAAGCAGGCGAGTTTTGTGGTGTGACCGGCTCGGCCAACGTCATAAGCGAGGCTAATGTGATGGCCAAAATGCCCTGATTCTCTTGGGGAACCTCTCTCACATCAGGCGTGGCTCGACGAGAGCCAGAGACACACTCGATGGAAATGGGAGCAAGAAATTACAAAACGAGAGAGAGGAGAAGATCTTCGGAGTAAGAGGTGCCCTCAGCAAGCACCTCTCCTCCATCTCTGTGGCATTCTGCCCAGTTAGTGATAAACTGGTATGTCTTTTGAGTGCTCAAACTGAGCGTCTTGGTAGGGGGAGGAATAGTAAAAACCATGTTGGTGGAACAAGTACAATGTTAGGATGACAGGGAGTTGACAGCTACGATATGTCGTGCGCCAGTGATTCTCAACATTCTTAAGACTTAAAATGCATTTCGGGAGCGTATTTAAAGATGCATGTGGTGACTTCGTTCCCGAGTTGGCATGGCGTCTCATGTTTGTGATTTACCTGAAAAATTATACAAGGCTTTTTACAAGAGAGCCTTAATTTGGATAAAAAAGAACATACAACATTTTTAAGATGTTTTTGCTCCTTCAAAATGTTGTTTTATATTATTTATTGTTTTTTCTTTATAAATTCTGTTCCATTCTGGACAAATTCCTCAAGAATATGGAGTTAAGTTTTCAAAACCCAAATTCCCAATTATTATACCAACTAATCTCTCAAGTGATCCTTGTACAGTCATTGACCTGCATAGGCCGACCTCTCTTCCCCTGTGCTTCTTTGTAAGAGGGATAACCTAGCGGATTTATATTTCAGATATTACTAGTAGGTAAACGTGTGTGGCGTTAAACATTTCGTCCACAGGAATGATGATGTAACATCACTCCAGCCTCCTAATCCTGTTGAACTGAAAAATTCGCAAAATGTCTTAGCGTCTTTTTTATTTTTCCAGACATCTGCAAATACAGTGATGGGAAAAATATTTTGGTTGCCTGTCGTCCTATAGACAAGTAATATTTCCGCGATCAGTGTAGTAGACATTGAAATTTCAGATGGTCACTTTGTCTTGGTTAGCTCTATTATTTTATCAATGCATGGGATGTGAGACATTGCTCTTTTTATTGCCGCAGCGTATTTCTTATGGTAAATGCCTTCACTTCTTAGCATACACAACCAGGCTGTCATGGGGCCACACTGCACTATGGACGACCTCTCTCCTCTCTGGCGGGAAGGATGTGCTCTATCTAATAGGCCAGTGTAATCCGATCTGCAAAAAACCCACATTATGCAATTTCCCGCCCCGGCTGATCCTCCTCCACGACAAGCCGTAAGAGATGTACAGGTTCATTTACCAGTAAAGCAGTCCTATAGTATACCACGCGTTTGGATGAGCGCGTTATTTTTAAAAAAAATTGATTAATTTCGTTCAATTGTTTATTAATGTGCGCTATGATGTTAGTTATTTAAAGCCTCATTTTGTTCTCTCCTTAGAAAGGTGGTGTCGCAATGAACAAATTGTTCACCGGAATGATCATGAAATATCACTACGATAGTGTCACATCACTACGGATTCTGAAAGGAATTGAGAGGTTTTTTTTTGTTGTTCTGTAATATCACCTGATAACTAAAATTATAACGTATACGAGTATTACAGTTACAAAAACACGACCCCTGGAGTACAGATAAATAGTTTTAAAACAATAATAAATTGTGAATCAAACGAGCTTACCTGTTAAGCGAAGTCTTGATTCTAATTTTATGAATGGCGATCTGAAATATAATTATTAACAGAGTAGTATTCCTAATACACACCGTCTAACATCGCGTTTTTTAGAGATAAAATATTGCAGATTTTTTTTTTTTTTTTTTTTTTTAAATAGAGTTATCCCCGTCGATGGCAACACATGAAATGTCACTTATTTTAGAGATCCTTTTAAGATAAGGAACAGGCTCTGTTTTTTGTACAGAGTAGTTCCGCATACTTACATTCACTAGGTTTTCCTGAAAGGATAAGTGAATTAGGTAGACCAATTATTGCAGCTTTGGGGCTGTTAGCTAGTGGCGGGTGGGTAATTATATTTCAGATCGCCATTCATAAAATTAGAATCAAGACTTCGCTTAACAGGTAAGCTCGTTTGATTCACAATTTTATTTCATGGCGATCTGAAATATAATTATTAACAGAGTAGATGTTTAGAGTTGTCTGCAATAATTCGGCTAGTTAGTGAATTATCTAATTATAAATATTCTGGTTTATTGAATAGGTAATTTTATTTCCCCGATCAGCCTTATAAGGTTAGGTTATTAAGGGATAATAAGCTATTGTTAATCAGCATAAAAGCATAATCAACAGCAAGTAACCCCACATTGTGTCTCTCTCGATTGATGCCAGCTCTAAGTTGAGGTGCTCTATGTGTTGTCCTGTATTTTTAGTTATAAAGTTTAGGTTTTTTTTTTTTTTTTTTTAGGTTTATTCTGTATTTGTTTTAGATAAGCCCATAAATTCTATAATGATGTTGTGTATTTATGGTTAATTCCTGCAATTTGTGGGCCGCGTCACGTGGTGTTTCCAGGCGGTCACCCATCCGAGTACTGATCACGCCCGGTGTTGCTTAACTTCGGTGATCTGACGATAACCGGTGTATTCAACGAAGTATGAGCGTTGGCTCATTGGTTAGAATTCAAACCCTTGTATCTTTACCGATAATGGGGCAAAAAGCCCCATAGCTCTACATAGGAGGCCCTCCCATATGGGAGTACCTATCACAGAATCTATTTATTTGTTTGGTATATAAAATGCTACCATTGTTAAGCAAAATTATTCGTTTTGTTTATAGTAACCGAGCATTAGTCACTAGGATAGCATCTATCAGAATCGGTAGGTGTATTTTCCGATCCCCCCACATGGTCTATGCACGGGTAATTGTGTAACTATTTCATCTTCTTTCAGATTCAGCGACCTGGTAGGGAGGTTTTACAGCTTTAGCTTACGAGTTTGGTTATTGATGTTATTTTGGAAAATAGTGTGTCAAGCACGGAATGAGCTTTATGCTTGGTCAATTTTAAGTTTTTTACAAGCACCGTTTAAAAGGTTAATTTGGCAAAGTTTCGCTTTGTGGCCTCACACAGGTCTCTTACTCTTTTTAATGTTTGTTACCATTTTGGCTGTGTGTCCGGAATAAAATATTTTTCTTTCATAATTTACATAGAGTGAAAGTGTTCAAAACTATAATTGACATGTGTAGAGCTAATCGAAAATAGTAGGTTCATTTTAGAAGCATAAAATTATGAAACTTCTTTCTCTGACCTCATACTATATTTAAGATTAAATTATGGAATGAGTTATATAGTTAAAGTATGGAGTTGCATAGTTAGCTATAGTGTGCACTTAGTTAGCAGGTAGTTTTAGTGTGCAATAATTTGTAGTTAATTCATTCATGTTCTCTACATTGATTATTTGGTACTTGACCTTGTTCATGTTCTAATCACAATCCATCAATACTTTATCTTCACATCACAATGCGCCCCTCCCCCCCCTCTTTGTTTCTTTGACAATTTTATTTTAGTGATGTAATTATCACTGAAATCTACTATTAAGTATTCAGGCTAGTAGTTGGAATGGTTGAATGTTTAATTAGATATTTGATTTTATAACCTTTGGGTTAGGTCACCCATCTCTGCCTGGCCCTTTGGGAAATACGGGCCTGATGTTATGTAATGCGACTAAGTTCGCTAATGCTTTAACTTTTGCTTTTGCATAGGTATTTGAAGTCATGTGGTTCATGTAAAAAAGACTTAGCAGTAGAACCTAGCAATTCACATAAGTTTGTCGGGTGTTAGATAGCCATCGCCGTCCCGAGCATTTAGGTACATTATGGTAGTATCTTTAGGTATTATGATTTATGGCAGTCTTGTTATTTGTCAAGTAAGTAATCAGGGTAGGTTGATAGGAAATATTGTTTCGGTAAGTGTCATTCACTAATGGTAATTTAGTCAATACAGTTAAAGTATGCAAAGAAGTTATCTGACAATGTATGTAATGAACCCTTTATTGGTTATCCAGTGATGGGAAAGTTCTTGTAGGTAAGAGTGATAGGGGAAATCTTACATCTATCTATTTTGGTATGTTGGACCTATAGGATGAGATCTTACATCAATCTATTTTGGTATGTTGGACAACAATGATTGAATAGTGTACAAATTGTCAGTATTAAGTACTGGAGTTAGTACTGGGAATATTTGTCATTTTTTGCCAATCAAGTGGTGGAATTCTCACTATCCTAGGGGCCTTAGTAATAGTTTTAAGTTCTGGGTGAAACTGAATTTTCTATTTTGTTTGAGTTGTTTTCTTGGAGTGTAGATATAAGCCGGGTTGTTTTTAAGGTCTACCACAACTATTAATTTTGTTTTCAGTATTGAGTGATTCCTGTTATTGTAGTTAGTTGTTTTAATTTTTTATTTACTATGACATGTTGGATGTTTGATTTTTTTTTGTTTACTATGACAGATCAGCTCATGTTGTACTAGTTTTACGTTTTTCAATAGAACTGGTAAGTTTTCTTTATTATCATAAGAGTGAGTTTCTTGTGGTTTTAATATTTATTGGTTAATTGTTATTGATTGTGGCTATAAAGTTGTATGCTTGAGTTTGTTAAATGTATCTCTTTGTTTATCAAATAGAGTAAGTAGAAATTCATGTCAGTTAGAGATGATATTACTTTTGTTCTGGTTTTATTTTGGTGGAAGTGAACATTGACATTGTCAGGTATTTTGTTTCTTCGGCCAGGTCAGTCAACAGTTTGTTTTGTGCTTATGTTCTTCATAAGCATAGGATCAGTCACTGCTTTTCCTATGATAGAGATAACCAGTGCAATTTGTTTCTGGAATATGTCAATCCCTTGTTCCCTCTGTTTAGGGGAATCTGGGAGTAAGGCATATGCCTTATGGGTAAATATAAGCATGGAATGGTACTTTGTAGGGGTTTGGTCCATGAGTAATTTGTCATCAGCAATTGTGGAGAGAATTTTTCTTGCGATGTCAGAATGCGCGCGAAAAGAAAAGTGACATTTCATGTGTTGCCATCGACGGGGATAACTCTATTTAAAAAAAAAAAAAAAAAAAATCTGCAATATTTTATCTCTAAAAAACGCGATGTTAGACGGTGTGTATTAGGAATACTATGTTAATAATTATATTTCAGATCGCCATGAAATAAAATCATTTTGATCTCCCCAAACAACACATTATTCATTCCCCAAGAACATGCGTAAACTGCCATGCAATATAACATTTGTTGGTTCCAGAGTGCCTAATTCCAGTGTCTCCATGCCGTCTTTGAGTTGTGCCCATTTCCAGTTTTCCATTTTTCTTACTAAGTTGATCAAGCAAGTTTTCCAAGGTGGTAATTGATATATTTATCAACTGTTCTAAGGTGTTCAAAGAACGAAGTATCACACGCTTGTAAGCGTTGACCACTGAAGTATAAGACTTGCCACCTGATTATATACCCCAGATAGCAGACTTGTCTGATTGGCGCATGACATCTTCGCATAATTTATCTCACCGACAGCTTAAGCTTGGTTACTACTGCTGTTGTTCCTTGTTGTCTGAAACACCCTCTCAATGCTTCTCTTGTATACCATGTCGATATGTCGGTGATCTGAGATAATATTGATGAAAATGATAGTAGGACGGAAAATTTTCAAAGGTATTATACTGAGCAATGTCAAAAAAGGATTTCTCAGGACATGTGGGGTGTTGTGCAATTGAACGCCACCGTACCACGAACGCAGTCGAGGCTTGGCATCGGAGGTTAGGGATTACAGTACAAGAAAAACGTAATATTTTTATGTACATACGTTGGAAAATTTGATGCGGTAAAGTGTTTAAATATGATTTGAATAAATGAGTTAATTATAAAATATCATGAGGTACTTTCAGTTGATTATTAAGGCCATACATACAAATAAGTTAATGACCTTATTTACACTCTGCACCTTACCGGTCCAACAAAAGAAATGGTTAGGTTGTGGTGCGTTGACCACTTTATATTTAAAACTTATACAACTAGCCTTAAACTAATACGAGGATCCGCCACCTGAAAGGACTGAGCAAACTGAAAGAGAGAGATACCGTTATTAATTTGTTCACCTTATACAATTAAATAATTATATACCATTGGGCGCCAACTGTACCCCGGCCCTTGAGTAGTTTACAAAAATAATTGGAAACAAGCTGATGATGGTTTCTATTTGAACTATACTACTCACCACCGTGCTAAAGTAAATTTATAGGGTATAATCTGCTAGGAAAAGATTAAATTAAACAAGTACCTTCTTACACAATACAAAGTTTATTGGAATTATACAAAATTAAGCCACACTTACAATGTGGCGAGCCACTAAATTAATATACTTTTCCCTGACACTACGGCATCCAACCACACAACTAGTCTCCGTTCCTGGTGGTGCTAGTGAACGCCTGCAATGAGACAATAGCAGTTTCTCAAGAGTCACTATAGTGAGTCCGTGAGGCGAACCACTTAATAACCTCTAGCTCAACCGTACACGTATGATCTATTTGGACTGTGCTCAAAAGGGGAAAATAACTAATATGCTAAGCAAACCCGAGACACAATATCCTTACAATTTGGACTGTGCGCATAAGGGGAAAATAACTAATATGCTAAGCAAACCCGAGACACAATATCCTTACAATTTGGACTGTGCTCAAAAGGGGAAAATAACTAATATGCTAAGCAAACCCGAGACACAATATCCTTACAATTTGGACTGTGCTCAAAAGGGGAAAATAACTAATATGCTAAGCAAATCCGAGACACAATATCCTTACAACAACTGGTCTTAACACAATTGGCCTAACTCTCTCATAGGTTAAATTATAATATTACACAGATAACACTCTCAGTAGACCTTGAGTTGAATTCTCATATGACTCTCTCAGTTGACGGATTCTCAGTCCTTGGCTTCGCTGACAGGAGAAACCTGTCAACACACTCGAACGTGACCTACGGACAAGAGAAACCTGTCAACACACTCGAACGTGGCCTACGGACAAGATGGTGACGCTTTCGTTACCTGGAGTGGCGAACTTCCCTCATCACCTGGATTCGGCTAGGTAAGGCCTTCCTGAACGTCGGATGACCACACCGCAAGGGATAACCTTAAAGCCGCCTGCGCTCTGATGGATTTCTAATCACACAACGGCGCAACACCAAGGCATCTAATCGCGCATAGCACCAATTTTAATAGAGAGGCTAGCATAACAGCCAGACAGGATTCAGTTTCTACTGGACATATTAAAACCCCATCGGGTTATTTGGACACATCTCGATCGTCTTCAGATTAAGTCCCTCTCAATCAGCCTTTAGGCTCGTGTCCTGGATCGTCCAAAGACCGACGCCGTTTTTCGAAACCAATCTGACAGGTTCTAGAATAATCTTCCACAGACCATATAAGATTTCTTATCGATTTTTATCTTCAAATAACCATACATTGTTTTTGATATAAAATATGGTAAATTATGAATGTTTGTTGATTTATTTTAATCAACCAATAAACTTGTAAGTAATTTATTAGAAAACAAAGACAGCAACGCCATCTTGTGTTACGTAACCAACCATGACATTAGTCTGCCGATAACCACGACAGGTGTTGCTACTTGTTGTGATCAATATTTATTTTTGCAACGTCACACTGTACTAAGGTTTTGACAGTCGTGCTTACAATTCTGCACTTCTCTGTGTTCAAAGAACGAAGTATCAGACGTTTGTAAGCGTTGACCACTGAAGCATGGGACTGTTGCCACCTGATTATATACCCCAGATAGCGGACGTCTGATTGGCGCATGATATCTCACCGACAGCTTAAGCTTGGTTACTACTGCTGTTTTTCCTTGTTGTCTGAAACACCCTCCCAATGCTTCTCTTGTATACCATGTCGACATGTCGGTGATCTGAGATAATATTGATGAAAATGATAGTAGGGCGAAAATATTCAAAAGTATTTTACTGAGCAATGGCATAAAAGGATTTCTCAGGACATGTGGGGTGTTGTGCAAATGAACGCCATCGTTACCACCAACGCAGTCGAGGCTTAAAGTACAAGAAAAACGTAATATATTTATGTACATACGTTAGAAAATTTGATGCGTTAAAGTGTTTACAAGAATTGAATAAATGAGTTATTAAAATGATTGCACTTAAATTACTTGACCAATAGCGTATTTGGCAAATTTCATAATTGGACAAACAGACGATTTGACGAACACAGCTTTGACCAAAATCAAATTTGACGAATTGCCGATTTGACAAATATCAAACTTGACCAATGTCAAAGTAATCCGTTGGATGTGGACATGGCTGGTTGATGGTGATATTAGCTGCAGTTGCTGATGACTGCAGTTAGGTTCAATGTGGTCTTTATTTAGCCGATCCTCATGGTTGGTACTTTTTCTGTGTAGTCAAAATACAGTTAAATAATAAAATCAAATTAATTTATCAAGTTTAATTCCACTTTCTGCACTCTAAATACATTCCATTCTCAACATTCTTACGACTTAAAATGCAGCTCGGGAGCGTATTTAAAGATGCATGTGGTGACTTCGTTCCCGAGTTGGCATGGCGTCTCATGTTTGTGATTTACCTGAAAAATTATACAAGGCTTTTTACAAGAGCCTTAATTTGGGTAAAAAAGAACATACAACATTTTTAAGAGGCTATTAATAATTCCCTTATTTTACATTAATACATATAAATTATATTTTTAAATATTAGAATAAAAAATAAAAAAAAATATTTAAAAATATAAAACATAGTAGCCCACCGGTATCGGGAACAGGGTCCAAGCTACCGGCGGTCAGGGCTCCAGAGAGAGGAACCTCCCTAACTATGCAAGCCGTGTCCAGGAGTACCGCTTTCTGAATCAAGCCCTTAATCCAGCTGCCCAACGAGAGCCTCCTTAGGTGTTGGTCGAGGCTCTTGGCAATTAAGCTATTGGCTGATACGACTATCGGCACAATGATCGCTGAGTCCACATCCCACATGTCGACAACCTCGCGAGCCAAGTCAAGATACTTAATTTGTTTATCTTTTTCGGCTTTCACGAGGTTCCCGTCATGCGGGACCGTTATGTCAATGATCATTGTGCGCCGCTCTCCTCAATCTACTACCACTATATCAGGCTTATTGGCAAAAATAGTCCTGTCAGTGATGATGGATCGATCCCAGTACAATGTGATATTTCCATTTTCGAGAACTGGGTCGGGCACATACCTGTAGTACGGTACTTCCGATTCCACAAGGCTGTATTTCAGAGCAAATTGCTGATGGATAATCCTGGCTACAAGGTTGTGTCAATGCAAGTACTCTTCGTTAGCCAGACGAGAACACCCGGAGATAATGTGTCGGATTGATTCTCCTGGACGGTGGCATGCCCGACAGATGTCAACCGTGCCGTCCTTTACAATGAATCTCCGGTAATTGTTCGTCATCATAACTTCGTCCATAATTGCACAGACAAAACCTTCGGTTTCCCCAAAGAGGTCACCAAAACGCAGCCAGGCTACGGACGCTGATAAATCAACATCGGGTTCATGTAGAGCCCGGAAGTAGCGTCCGTGAAGCTCCTTACCTGCCATACCTCCTTGCGATCGTTAAGCACTACAGGTTTGCGCCAGTTCTCTTTAGCCAATGAGAGCGGGGTAAGGCCCTTGTCTACCGCGACCACATCTCGATGCATCCCCACGTCGGCTTCTAGGAAATATTCCCTGAGACTGCATATCTCGCGATTGTACTCAATACTCAATACTCAAACTTTATTTGCATTCCACAATGTGTACTTAGGTGGTAAATTAAAAATGAGATCATTATGGACCCTGTCGGGCACAGCAAAAGACAAAGATATAGTAGGAGAGAGGAAGCTTTAAAAATACAAAAAAAAAATGAAAAATAATAATATATCTAAAATAAATCCAATAATACCATAATAAGAATTCTTTATAAATACACATAGAAATTTTATACATGATTAAATTATATTTTATCGTTTAAATATTCATTAATGTTATAATAGCATTTTTCTGTTAAAAATTGTTTTAGTTTTTTTATAAACAACGTTTTGTTTTTTTTTATTGTGGAAGGTATTAGCGTTTAAAAAGATGCTATTATTATTCATATAAATTATAATATTATTCATGTTTTTGCTCCTTCAAAATGTCGTTTATTTTATTATTTAGTCTTTTTTCTTTATAAATTCTGTTCCATTCGGGACAAATTCCTCAAGAATATGGAGTTAAGTTTTCAAAGCCCAAATTCCCAATTATTATACCAAACTAATCTCTCAAGTGATTCTTGTACAGTCATTGACCTGCATAGGCCGACCTCTCTTCCCCTGTGCTTCTTTGTAAGAGGGATCAGGTAATGCAGAGGTAGATCGTACGTTTATTTGTGTCACTTAATGATTTAGTCAAACTGGGTCAATATCAGAAAGGGTTCTATTTATTCAACCCATTTCAACCCTTACTATAGAGATGAGTATTTATTTTTCTTTCGAGTGTACTAAACTAATAGCCTAGTAAGTACATTCCGGCGAAATTGTCTTGAAATGTTCTTGAAATTATTATTATTGTGCAAAGCTTTTGTTCGCATAAAATCCAGAAGTTAGCGGAACTATCCGTAGCGCAAACCTAGCGGATTTATATTTCAGATATTACTAGTAGGTAAACGTGTGTGGCGTTAAACATTTCGTCCACAGGAATGATGATGTAACATCACTCCAGCCTTCTAATCCTGTTGAACTGAAAAATTCGCAAAATGTCTTAGCGTCTTTTTTATTTTTCCAGACATCTGCAAATACAGTGATAAGAAAAAACATTCTGGTTGCCTGTCGTCCTATAGTAACAAGTAATATTTCCGCGTTCAGTGTAGTGGACATTGAAATTCCAGATGGTTACTTTGTCTTGGTTAGCTCAATTATTTCATCAATGCATGGGATGTGAGACATTGCTCTCTTTACTGCGGCAGCGTATTTTTTATGGTAAATGCCTTCGCTTCTTAGCATACACCAGGCTGTCATGGGGCCCTGTTTTTGCACTATGGTTGACCTTCTTTCTGGCGGGAAGGATGTGCTCTATCTAATAAGCCAGTGTAATCCGATCTGAAAATACCCACACTTTGCAATTTCCCCCCCGCGGCTGATCCTCCTCCACGACAAGCCGTAAGAGATCTACAGGTTCATTGACCAGTAAAGCAGTCCTATACTATACCACGCGTTTGGATATGCGCGTTAAGTTTGAAAATTTTTGATTAATTTCTTGTTTAATTGTTCATTAATGTGCTATGATGATAGTTATTAAAGCCTCATTTTGTTCACTCCTTAGGAGGGGTGGTATCGCAATGAACAAATTGTCCACTGGAATGATCATGAAATATCACTACGATAGTGACACATCACTACGGATTCTGACAGGAATTGAGAGGGTTTTTTTTTGTTCTGTAATATCACGTGATAACTACAATTATAACGTATATTACAGTTACAAAAGCACGACCCCCGGAGTACAGATAAATAGTCAAAAAACACATTATTTATTTCCCAAGAACATGCGTAAACTGCCCTGCAATATAACATTTGTTGTTCTCCCAGAGTGCCTAATTCCAGTGTCTCCATGCCACGTCATTGAGTTGTGCCCATTTCCAGTAACCAAGTTGATCATGCAAGTTTTCCAAGGTGGTAGTTAATATATGTATCAACTGTACTAAGGTTTTGACAGTCGTGCTTACAATTCTGCGCATCTCTATGTGTTCAAAGATATCATTATTACTGTTAGTGTTAATTTTTTAACTTTGTCCCTTTCATCTGTTTTGAGTGGAGCTCTACATTCGTTGAACTTGATCTAGCAGCCATTTTTTGCACTCCGAACTTTGTGTCCTTTACCGGAACAGGAGCTCTTTCAAATTACAGGGTTTACTCGATTCAGAGTTAGGGCTTCTGTGGCAAAAAAGAGTGTGAAAAGGGAGAATCATGGAAAACCGATCCATCATCTAAAGAACTTAATGAACAGCACGCTTCCACTGCGCCTATATCTTGTATAGCGCAGTGGAAGCGTGCTGTGCCCATGACCTGTTGCGGATAACTCAACTTATCTTTATAAGGTAGATTTTGTTCCGATAGTGAGCAGAGTTTTTATTAAAGTATTCATTGATTATTCCGATCTGCAAACGACCCACACTATACAACTGTCTGCCCTGGCTGATCGTCCACGGCAAGCCGTAAGAGATAAGTCGCCGAAGCCCTCACACCCGCAACAGACAGTAAGGTTCCAGTAAAGCAGTCCTATACCACAGGGTTAGGTTGGATTTTGGTTACTAATTATTAATCCATAAGACTATCGCAGGTTTTCCTGATTGTATCAAGGCTGATTAAACTGTATAACCCATGGATGACAGTGATTTGGTTTTATTTCGTATATTCAGGAGTAAAGAACTCCTGCAAGTCTACTCTAATGAGTCGGTCCTTTCGTTCGTAGAAAAAAAATCTGGGCGTAATAGTTATTTTGGAAGGTAAAAGTTGTCTATACGAAAATGTAAGTCTGGGGGGATCACCGGCTTGACGGACTATTTTCTATTTTCTAGACAAAAGCAGAGGGCGTCTTTGTTCGCTGTTTTCTTTCATTTCCAGCCCTAACTTACAGGATTCAAATTTTGTGATGAACTTGGTTACCATTGTGATGCACATTATTTTTTCTTTGTAGCTTTAGGTACATAGATTTTACAAGTAGCTCAAAAATTTTGCTTATAAGTTGAGAATCGGCTTATTTAACAACAGGATAAGCAGTAGCTTCTAATACGGCGATATGCTTATATAGTGTCCTCAAAAATACTATTCATTATATTTTTTTATGTCAGTAAGCTTTTAAGCAACACCCAAGCAAAAACAGATAACTTCATTTTCATCGACCATTTTATTTTTCCGCTCAAAATTGCAACATAACCTAGTGCGACATTAAAATATCGTTGGGCTTAAAGCAGTAGATTTGAATCACAATTCCAGTTCTTTATAATTTATTTTAGAGCTCTGAAAAATTGCGTTGCCTGTCATTTATTTGTGATTGCTTTTCTTATAAGTGGCGTTTTTTGTAAACCTTTGCTATTAAGAATCTGCTATTTGGAACGATGCATACTTAGAGGCAGCTTTTTTTCAGACCAAGTCGGTGGTTTTGGGTTTGAAAAACCAAAACCGCCAAACAGACTTTTGTCTTTGCAAAGTCATATTTCCCAACAGATGTATATGCCGTAGTAAGATGGTTGCATCCGTGATGACCATAAACCACACCACGTGATAACTAACTATAATAACCATCTTACTGCGACATATACATAATATAAAATACTGGTATTCAGCTGCATCCGGTTAGACTGGAAGCCGACCCCAATATGGTTGGGAAAAGGCTAGGCAGATTGACTGCGACATATACATACTCGTACCTACTTTCCTCTTACTCTCACTATTTATCTCCCATACACGAATTATTATCAAAACACAAACCCCTTTTTTTCCATAAGGCTGTATACCAAAACTTATGTATTTGCGTCATAAATATTTACCTCTCTGTCGCAATTCTCCGACACTGTTTTCATGTGTTCCAATTTCTTTCTGTTTGTGAACACAAGGGGCGTCACCGCGGTCATAAAACCAAATTTGGAATATTTGTTGCTCTTCACTACGCCGATCTAAAGGAATGAAAGTTTTCACTTAGACATTATGTATAATCGATTTGTTAAAGAAATACATTTTAATTGAATAAATTACTGATTTGTGGGCAATCGTACGCTTTTCGAAGGCATTATCAATAAGTCCCATTTACAAAAATATTTGAGTTATTTTGATATTTTTTTTATTGTCCCTTTTTATTGAGTGTGTTTTAAAAATGAGTGTTTCATTTGCTGTCCTAAATTATGATAACCAAATATAAACATTAATAGGTACAGGAACAGACAAAACTGACCTTTTCCAACAAACACTTGATGATACAAGCCGACTTCTCCGGATAAGGTGGCTCTTCGCGAAGGTTTTCCAAGTCTTTGACGGTAGCGTTGACGTGGTCCATGCATGTATGCGCTGTTGCTATCACTGTCCTCTTCACTATCTCGCCGAACTTACTTTCTATATTCAATTCAAACATTTTTTTTAATTCTATTCATTTTAAATAGAAAGAAACATGGCACATGGGCCAGTTGCCCCTTTTCAAAATATTGATGATGGTAATTTAATTTCAAAATATTAGTTTCATCAATTTGTTTATCGGGGTTTGAACATTGCATCAACTAGGGTAACAACCTTAGTTCACTAAAGGTGGTTGGAAATAGCCGCGTAAATGTTTATATTATAATGTGCAAGAGAAAAGAGGCGTGATTTATTGAACGGTGGAGCATACGGTGGAGGTCTGCCCGGCTTGGGCAGACCTTCGCCGTGTCCTCGGTAGCGGTGATCTCTCGCGTCGAGCACTGGTCTAGGCCCATGGTACGGAGCGAGTGGGCATGGGAGGCGTCACCTCCTCCTGCGAAGCAAGAAGCAGTAATGCTCGCAAAGGAGGAGGCGGAACGCGTGTGGGTGAGGCAATTTTCGCGCCCTCACGCCCCTAGCCTAACCTCCGCAGGAGACGCCCTGGGTGTGTCGGGAATCGCAGGCCGATTCCCGGCCACCGTAGGCACGGGCTAGCGGACGGGGTGAGCCATGGGTAGCTCGCCATCCGATAAGGACGGTTCGACGGCGCATTATGTTCCACGCGCGCCTCATAGAGATGTCAGCACAACAAACGGGGTCCGATAGGACCGATGCCTGCCTGGGTCGCAGGATAGTCCGTAGTACCGTGGCCCCTGGCAACGTACAGGCAACTGAAGGAACATGGGTAGGTTTTAGTCAGTAAGAGTCTGACGGGCCCGCCCGCTGCGCCCAGAGCAGGAGAAGTTATTTGATAATTTCTCACACAAAACATAAAAAGATAGTGATTTATTTAAATACGTAGTAGCTTTAAGGTCAAAAATAGATGGCCAAGTCGACCATTTGTCAATCATTTTAAAGTAATGAAGTCATCTTTCTTGAGATCAATCTTCCCAGCATCGATTTAAAAAAAAACATTTTTATACTGACCCGTGAGTCAGTTTAACAGTTGGCTTCACCATAACCCTATTGTCCATGCCCTTCTATGATCATGCCTAGACTTTTTTTCTGAGCATGCAATGTTATGCTCTAACAAAAACAGTGTAGCATGATTTTTTGCCCCACACAAGGAATTTCTCCTGTATGCGGGTGCGTTTACAAACATTTAAACTCACATACATACACAAACAGCCAGACCCGGAACAACTACTTGTAGGTCATACAAGTATTTTTTCCGTGTGGAAATCGAACCCACGTCACGCAGCGCAGCAGTAGTAGTCAATCGCCTAACCACTGCACAATTCGTGCCGTCAGTGATGATGGTTTGTCTGTTTTTCATTGAATTGCGGCTTGTGTTTAATTAAATGAGCCTAATTTTAGACTTTTTTGAAAATATTTTCCTCTAGATTTGTCTAATCGGAAAATTCTGTCTAGCCCACTAGTCCCATTGTCCCAGTCCGATGATACGACAAGTGTGATGTTATGTCCCACTAGTTCCATGGGACAACTGATACTAATTGCGACGGTGAATGAGCCAGACCAGGTGCATGTGAAAATGTAAATTGGACTTCACACTGCAAGAAACGATTAATGAAGGAGAAAAGAAGAATTTAAGCAAAAACTAAATGCGTATTAGTTTTAATTTTCTTATACTAATTAAAAAACGGTTTTCAGTTTTTAGTTAATTGCCATATTGAGATGTCGAGAGTCCCATCAAATTTTTTGTATCAAAATACCGTTATCAATATTTTTAGTTTAACGTTTACGCGATGAAGTTACTTATCGTTTCGTACAGTATTTACTGTAGCATTGCTTTTTAATATAGGTAAAATTTAAAAAAAAAACTGCCTATGTAACTTTATTTATTTTGTGGCAACCTTCAATAGAATTTGTCGTACGGTGTCTCTCTGCAGTACACACACCATATTCGTTGCTTGTCAAGCTATTGTTAATAAATATATTTCTGAAATTGTATTATATTCATATTCGTTACTTGCCATATTCGTTGCTTGCCATATTCGTTGCTTGTCATTTGTTGCTTGTCTCTTTTATGATCTTAAATTTTCCGTCAAAAGTAGCTGAACTCTTAAACTAAAAAATATGTTAAACTCACCCTTTTCATGCTGCCCAACCACATAATACACAACACAAAGGGTATGAAATGTGATCATGTATCTATAAGCAAACATTTTGGACGGCCTGCCCTAGTAAAATAACTCGAAATAATGATGGAACAATTCAGCAGCGTGTAACCGCACCGGCGACAGATTACATCTTTCCGGTTGTGTGATTTCACGAATCAATGGATAGAACGGTTTTATATACTGGATGATATCACTTTTTTGTTTTTGTTTCCCCAGTTCCGCTAAGCCGTAAGCGATTTGGTATCTGAAGACGCCTGATGTGCGATCAATATTTTTTGATTGATTATCCTGGTTTTATTGTCGTTCGGTGAGTTCTGTTTTATTGAACGATTTTACTGGTAATGTCAACAGGTTAGATCGAGCTGCGTTTGTGAGCGAAAAGGCGTTTCGGATGTAGGCGTGCAGTTTATTTATCAGTTTTAGATATAAACAGAGAAAAGTGCAAAGAGAGTAGGGACGTCTTTGCCCTGCAGTGGGACTTCTGTATCGTATTTTGACCCTTTTCGAGGTTATGCTAATTTGTTGTTTCCTTTGACTTCTCTGCTTCTCAAGTGAGAACTAACTGACTACCCCGCGCATCTTTAATTACTTGGGCAGCATCCTAACTATAAATTAGCCCATCTTATATAATTACGTTGGTTAATATTCGGCATGCATTGTGCCATGCTGGCTGTCAGCGGTCGCAACAATGATATGTACATAATTGTACATAATGAGCAAATGTATTATGTGGACAGCAATTATTTGGAGAATTCATGTCACTACGGATGTTGGCAAATTTTGTTTCGCTATTTATTTAATTAGTACGAGGCAGTTTTCGATAGCAGTATTTACACTCCAAACTGGGCCAGCAGCATTTACTAGCAAATGAGGAATTTATTCTATTCTAATAATCTAGTTGTGCTTTCAAAAGGCCCTACGACACTTATACCGCCTGATAAAGTTCATCCATCCAACTTTCTGCTTCAGGAACTCAATGCGCTTTGCGACAGACACAGAACAAAATATTCTCGAAGGCTAATTCCGAGAACTCTTGCTTCACTCTTGGTTGAGTATTGCTCTCCCTGAAGCAGGAGAGTTTACCGATAAGCAGGTACCTTGGTTGCTCATTCCTACATAGTCAAAAAAGCTGTACGTCTGTCCAGTCCTGGTGAATTCCAATTCGATAACGAATGGGCAGCTCTTGTTCTAATGGAGTAATAATAGCTGCCTCCATTTCTGGTATTCACACACGCGCTAAGTATCACGCATCCAGACAGTCTCTGTGTGGCACACAGGCATCGGCCAGATGCTGCGCCAGAAAGCACTAGTCGCACCACCGTGCATCGTCCGGGGAATGCTACACGGTGCGTTCCGGCGTGGACGTACTCCGGGCCCGTTGTACCTTTGCACCATTAACCTGCACCATGAATGGTGCAGAGGAGACTAATTAGTTTCGTTTGCACCATGAATATTAATACAACTACTTCACCCTAATTTTGCCGTATGCACCATTGACCTGCACCATCAATGGTGCAGATGAGACCATACTATAAATGCAGTTTTAATTGCACCATGAATGGTGCAAACGAAACTAATTAGTTTCCTTTGCACTATTGATGGTGCAGGTTAATGGTGCATACGGTACAACGGGACTCCGGGACTTCAACACGCGAGACGAGGTGGGAAGGGATGTACGCGTTGCGACACCGAAGCGGCACAGCTCAGTTGTTTGTGCGACGCTAGTTTGTTTTTTGCAAACATTTTGTCGGATGATGACATAATAACAAAAGCGCCGCTTCGGCGTAACAGAGTTACGGTGCCAGGTGTGTACAGGCTCTTATTTGCCCTTTGAGCGATGTTGCCGCAACGCATCGTGTGCACAGGCTCTTACTTGCGTTTCGAGCAATTTTGCAACCACGAGTGACACCCGACAAAAAGGAAATAACGGTGTGCGAGCTCCTTGCAAAAGATTCTTCCTAACATGGCCTCTCTTGACACCAAGTCGTCCTCGACTTGGAATGTTTTGGGATTCGTCATCAATGAGATGATTTTGCTGCATCACAGCTCTTACTTCTGCATCAAGATTAGGCATGAAAAGTCCTACCGCCACAGGTTCGTTACTTTCAGATTGATATAAGCCGCTGTCAGCATAATCAGTTTCGTCGTCTGAAAGGGGTATACGATGATTATCGTATGAGGAACCGGTTATATGAAATTCAAAATAATAACTAAATGTAACAAGAATATAAGATGGTCAGCGTTCCAGCCGAATACTTTACCAGAGAGACTAACACCAAATGCCAACTTGTTGGGTGACACCCGCCTTTGAGGGGACATCCCAGCGTTGAATCTACTTTTGAAACCATGGCTTTTTTGCAGAAACCGTAAGTGTACTCACTCTAAAAAAAGACGGCACACGTCTCAGGGCACCATTCTCCTTTCCACGGTACCATGTATTGGGAGGCCGCTTGTTTAGTTTTCCCGTAGCCCCCACTGAGCAATTTAAGTTTATATCGATCATTACGTAGAACTTTGGTTACCCTGTACGGCCCTCGCATTCCAGTCTAATTTCCCCGTTGATTGCGAGTACTTTATCGCAAAAGCAAAATCGACAACCTTTGTATTCACTTAGCGAGTGTCTGAACCGGTTGACTGAGGCATTCTGCATAGTGTAGCAACCAATACAAGATTTCGGAAACGAACCCCGAACAAAAAACACAATAATAAAAAAAGGTATATATTAGAAATTAGTTATGATTTTGTAAATTTCCAACTCACTAGAATATTACGTTATAGATTTATGGCGGTTTAACTGGGTCCCTCAGTCTGTGCTAAAAGAGTCTTCAAAACATTTAAGTATAGAAATACATAAATGTCTGTTAAATCTTATAGTTGAACGTCTCTGTGAATTAGTTAAAAAGAAATAGTGGCTCAAAAGTTATTGGTTGAAAAGTAAATTAAAGTTGTACGTATGTTCGAAAATCTTCTAGTACCGGTATAAGTCAACGCACCGGTTGAACGGTTAAACCACCACTTATATCGGTCAACCTACCACCGAAATATTATTATAACAGTTCTAGTCTGGTATGACCCTCTTGGTGTGCTCCTCAACAGCAAAAAATAAATTCATACAGCTTTTCTATCTTTTGCAATTTGCATTCTTGTCAACTTGCATCTTTTCTTAGATAGGAACTAATGTATATCTATAGATGAATTTGTCTGTTATAATTTATGATTATCATACATCCAGTCATCTATTGATGCATAACCGAATACCTGTCAACCCATATGGCACGTGCGTTAAAAAATCGATGCTGCGTTCAAAAATTCATCAACGCGCAAAACTATTAAAATGATTTGTCGTCTCACGCACACCGCTTGCCGCCATCAGTAAATCATTTTCACCGTCAGGCACAGGTTTAACGGAGGCTTTGTTGCTGCCATTAATTCAGTAAACAATGTAATATGGATCCGACCACTAACAAATTGGCAACAATTGGTCTATCCAATAGCGATATTCATCAAAGTCCAGTGCTAAGCGTGGTCGCAGTGAATGATGAGTGACGTAATGCGATGGTCGATGGCGGAACGTGAGATCAGATTGATCGTGTGATATTTAATGATGATGTGGGGGGGCATTACTGTATATGGTGCTCTCAGTATGGCCGCGAACTGAATTGCTTACACACTTTATTGCCTAAACAATTTAGACTATTATTTTCACGGTAGTCTCCTCATGCAGAGAAGACACATAAGCATTGACCACACTTGCTGCAATACTGCATACTGCATACCGATACTTCATACCGATACTTCATACCGATACTTCATACCGATACTACTTCATACCGATACTACTTCATACCGATACTTCATACCGGTACTTCATACCGATACTTCATACCGATACTTCATACCGATACTTCATACCGATGTTTTCCCTACACCGTATGTCAGTGTTATCCGAGATAAATAAACAGCTTAGAAAACTAGAAAGGTTGACCAGATTTCAAATTCGATTCCTTACCTAATAGGAATCACGTGAGTACAGGAGGCAAGATACGCAACTGATCATTATTCAACCTAACAGTAAGGAATGTGTTGGAAAATCTGAGTTGAACTAAACAGAATGAATGTACTGAACTACTTACGAGTGAACTATGAAAATGCGCCAAGATTGAAGGGGCATTGTAAAGTACGGGTATTGGCTTCGTGCCATAACCGAGGAACTGTTTCCGTAATTTAAATGGGCGTGCCAAATTTCTCGCATCGGACGGACGGAGAAATATCTTATGTCAAAAGGATAAACAAAATGTAGCGAAAAATGTATTGAACTGTATTTTTTTAAATCACCTTTTTTTTTTTTTTTTTTTTTTGGGTGGGAAATCATCAAATGACTCCTCCCGCTCTGGGTGGAGCGGGAGGGCGTGTCAGACTCTTACTGACTAAAACCCACCCGTGTTCCTTCTCTTGCCTGTGCAATGCCAGGGGGCCACGGTATCCCTTTCGGACTTTCCCGCAACCCCGGCAGGCAATGGTCTCATAGGACCCCTTCACTCGCTGACACTCTTTGAAGGCGCGCGTGGAACACAACGCGCCGTCGACCCGGGCTTGGTCCTTACCGGATGGCGAGCTACCCATTGCTCACCGTCCGCAAGCCCGCGCCTACGGTGGCCGGGAATCCGCGATCGATTCCCGACGCCCGGGGCGTCTCCTCCTGCAGCGGCTAGGGGCGTGAGGGCGCGAAATTTGCCTCTCCCTCACGCGCTCCGCCTCCTCCTTCGCGAGCATTACTGCTTCGCAGAAGGAGGTGACGGCCTCCCATGCCCTCTCGCTCCGTACCATGGCCTGGACCAGGGCCGGACGCGAGATCCCCGCCACCGATCGCCTCCACGAGGACACGGCGGTGCTCTGCCCAAGCCGGGCATACCTCCACCGTATGCTCCACCGTGTCCTCCGGGCGATCCACGCAGTGTGACACCCGGGCGTTTCCTCCCGCCTTATCCGAAACAGGTACCTCCCGAAACAGCCGTGTCCGGTGAGGACCTGCGTCAGGCGGAAGGTGAGGACGCCGTGGCGCCTCTCCAGCCACTCCTCAAAGAGGGGACTTATCGCCGCAATAGTGGCGTGCCCAGCACTGGGTTGCGACAACACTCTCCATGACGCCATGAGATCCCGTCGGAGCTCTGTCCGCTGTGCCGCGATTTCTCGCGGCATCGGAGTCAAGCCCCGGCGTTTCGCCTCCCCGCGCCACTCCCAAATATGCGCGAGGACTTTTGCCTCCAGATCCCATGGCGGCAATCCGGCAAGGAGGCTCGCCGCCTCACCGGAGACCGTGCGGTATCCCCGGACCAGCCGGGTGGCCATGACCCTCTGGGACGCGTTCAACCGGCGGGCAGGCCGCCGCCTCAACGAATGCGCCCACACCGGTGCCCCGTACAGGGCCATGGACCGCACGATCCCCGCGTATAGCCTCCGGCAGGAGGCGTTTGGACCCCCTAGATTGGGCAGGAGCCGCTTCAAGGCAGCCCCGGCCCGGTCCAGTCTGGGAGCCAAACGTCGGAAATGCTCCACGAAGTTCCACCGACTGTCGAGGACGAGTCCCAGGTACTTCATCGTCGACTCGACGCCGATGTGAACCCCTCCTACCGTTATTTGGGAATCTGACGGTGGCGCGTTCCGAGGACCATGAAAACACATGGCCTCAGACTTGTGCAAGGCCACCTCGAGTCCCAACTGCCGGATTCTGGCCACGATTGTCGCAACCCCGTGTGTCGCTAGTTCGGCCGCCGCCTGGTGCGACCTCCCCTGCGCCAGGACCAACGTGTCGTCAGCGTAACAAACGACGCTGACGCCATTGGGGAGGTCGGCGCGCAGCACCCAGTCGTATCCGATGTCCCACAGATGCGGCCCCAGGACCGATCCCTGTGGGACACCGCACGACATCTCTCGCCGGTTCCACTCTCCCTGGTGACCGGGGTAGATGATGGCCCTGTCTGCCAGATAGGCCTCGACCACACGACAGAGGTAGGTCGGCATCCGGTGATACCGGAGTGCCTCCCTGATGCAACTCCAGGGCAGGGTATTGAAGGCGTTGGCGATGTCTAGAGACACCGCCAAGACGACTCCACCCCGAGCCACCGCATCCCCCGTCGTGAGGGCTCGCACGCGCATGATGGCGTCCACCGTGGAGCGCCCCCTGCGGAAACCAAACTGGCTCTCCGCCAAATCCGGCCCCACCCGCACCAGCCGCCCGACGAGGCGGTCTGCAATGACTCTTTCAAAGAGCTTGCCCACCTCACCAAAAAATCACCTAAATCGCTGACACAACTTTATTGTCAAAAGAAAATAATAAACGTCATTCTTTTACCCGACTGCGCGACGCAAAGTATGGTAATGTGTTTTATGCCCTAATCATATTCAGCCAATTTCTACATATTTTAAGGTAGCCTTTTTTTTCAAACGATGTTTGAAAAGCTCGGCGCCTACTCGGAAAATGACAAAGGCCTTAAATTAAACTAAGGCCTTATTTTTCTGCTTTGTGTGACTTTATTGGCCTTAATTCCTTATTATTCGTGTTGGAACCAGAGGAAGCACGAATTTTGAATAAGAATTATAGCGAAATGAAACACCTCGCTAGTAGAATTGTAAAATAAAACCGGCCCAGTGCGAGTCGGACTCGCACACGAAGGGTTCCGTACTACCGTGCGTTATTTAGGAAATAAATGAAAATACTAAATAAACAATATTATTTTCATCTTAATAAGAATCGAAGATAAATTTGTATTTCTTAATGATACTATCAATTACAAAGTTTTTAGAAAATATTTAAATAAATACCTTACACTACCTTGTACTAGCTCCCCGCCCCGGCTAAGCACGGGTAGCACCAAGTACTTATCTACGGCTACCTACCCTACTTACCTACCTACCCTACCTAATGAGCTGTAGACAATGACGATCAGTTTTATTGTATGGAGTGGAGACCCACCCCCCTTTAATTTTATGTTTTACTATTTTTTTTGTAGAGGCAATAAAAATGCATAATCCGTGATATTTTCAACTGTCTACCATGCGGTCGGTTTACGGTCCATGCTCGCTGACAAACAGACAGACGGACGGACAGACGGACAGCGAGGCTTAGTAATAAGTTCCGTTGGGCACCCTGCCGGTACGGAACTCTAAAAAGGAAATAGATAAGAAGTGTTATAATAATATTATGCTATTGTATTTGCGAGATGACTTTCGGAATATTCTATTCTAATAAACGCGCTATAATCTCAATCAATCAATCTCTTCAATCTACTAATACCGCTACCTAAAATCCGTGAGCACGACGGTTCGCAATAAAATTAGGTTCGTAATTAGTCCAGGAGAATGATTCCTGAGCCCCCCAGCTATACCGCGGGTGGTATAGCTGGGGAGAAGGAGGAAACTCCTGGGACGGAACGCCTGGGTCGGAACGCCTGGATCGGAACGCCTGGGTCGGAACGCCTGGGACGGAACGCCTGGGACGGAACGCCTGGGACGGAACGCCTGGGACGGAACGCCTGGGACGGAACGCCTGGGTCGGAACGCCTGGGTCGGAACGCCTGGGACGGAACGCCTGGGTGGAAACGCCTGGGTGGAAACGCCTGGGTGGAAACGCCTGGGACGAAACGCCTGCCACGAAACGCCTGCGTCGGAACGCCTGCGTCGGAACGCCTGCGTCGGAACGCCTGCGTCGGAACGTTTGCGTCGGAACGCCTGGGTCGGAACGCCGGGGTCGGAACGCTTGGGTCGGAACGCCTGGGTCGGAACGCCTGGGTCAGAACGCCTGGGTCGGAACGCCTGGGTCGGAACATTTGGTATATTTTGTACGACAGCAAAAGAAACAAAAAACAAAAACTAAAGGTTAGTACTAACCTATTGATCAGAACAAAGTTGACCGTACAAGAACCGACCAGACCGTTTTTTTTTTGAGATTGTCGAAAAAATATTTCATTAGGTAAGATCAAAACATGTGATGAAACCAAAGGACCGAATGAACGATGTTATTAAAACCATTAAAATATGACGTCTTCGATGGGCAAGACATGTCGGAAGAATGGACGAGACCAGAGCACCCAAACGTTTACTAACCAGATCGGAGAAGTCAAGGCCCAGATGGTTGGATGAGTAGAACTGTTGGACGATGAAAGAATATAACTACTCGACCAGGCTAAGGCCGGCCCACCCGCGGCTGTAAAGTCTCAGATGATATGTGGAAAAGAACGAAGGAAAAAATAAACACGAAAACTAAAGGAATATGCTATCAAATAATTATAACATACATACACAATACCTATTTCTTTACTTATTAGTCTTGTACAAGGTCAAAATATATTAATTTTGAAAAAATAAATTCAACATTCAAAAATCCAGATTTTAATTAACGGCCGACTGAAAAATCGTTAACGATTTTAAAACTATGGCACAGGAATTTTGCATTCAGAAATTCTCGAAAAAGAAAAATCGGAAATGAATAACAGCATAATTAGTGCCGGATTTAGTCATTCGGATTTAACTGACTGATTTGATTGGAAATTATTGTCATGTCTAGCTTATTTTGACAGCTGTCATTGCACATTCTTTTACCAAGAATTTGATTCCAATCTTTAGCACAAGGACCATAACAGGGAACACGAAATTTGCACACGATGTTTGGACTAAACTTATTATATATATATTATGTACAAGTACGTAAAAGAAAAATAAAAATAAAAAAATCGTTCGCATCGCTGTCAGCGGAAAAAGTTCCCAAAAGGCTGGCATCATTGCGACGTTGGATGGCAATGCTGATACTATAGAAACGAGTTTTCTACGGGTTTTGTCGAGGGAAGAATAGACAAAATGACAGATTGTGATTGTTTCTGTCATTTTGTCTATTCTTCCGTCGACAAAACCCGTTTCTATTGTGGTCATGCGTGCTGGTCACGTGAAGAGTCGACCAACCGCTTGGCAATGTCCCGTATTATTCGATAAGCACTCGGACCCCGAGGCCCCCTAGTGTTTCCTGTGTGAGTTGAGTTGTATTGCAATATGTGGTTAGCTAGCGACCTCGACAATTATTTATTTTACCTCGATGGTCCTAGTTTATCAATTGTAACTTCTAGTTACAGCTATATGTGGGCGGGCACGCCCTTTATGCCTGGAGGCTTTTTCTTTTTTTTTTAGATATTGTTTACTTTTAGTTATTTTTATTTCTGCTTGAGTATAGTTCTCGATGCTTTTGGTTGGTATATTGGCGTGTGCTAGCTGTCATATGGCTATTAATTATAGCTATTTAATTTAAATTATTTTTTGCATATTGTAAATTGTCTTGCATACTGTTGTATAGAATCATTTTTTATTTTTTTTTCTAACTGAACAGTTAGCTGTGCTGCTGGGGAGTTTGTTGCGCCACTTCTTCTTCCCAGCAAAAGCACTAGGAAGTGGTGAAGGGTGGGCGTTTTGGGGGACTGTCTTATGTAATTTTGACGTTCGAAAAGTGCTGATTCTCAGCCTAGTTTGAATAAATGACTTTTGAATTTTTGAATTTTGAATTTCAACCCCCCAAACGGCTCGCTACCAATAAGGTTGTTATATTTGTGCCGTTTGAGGTTTTCTGCACCTGCAGCAGCCGCCCCAGCACAGCCCGCAGTGCTAGGAAAATGGGATGGCGCCAGGGTGTCGACACAGGTTGCATTGGGAACACCAAATGTCTACCCAGGTCATTCCGTCTGGCCTCTTCCCATCGTCGTGTGCCAAGCCCATTGGTTTTCAGAAAGGCTGGCACCCCGGCGGGGTAACAAGAGCCCGACGGATGATTAATGCTTGCGTGCCGTGCCAACCGACCAGCGCTCTTGCTGCAGGAAAGACTATGGTGTGTGAGGCGGTCGACTGCTTCACCGCACTGACAGTAATGTGGAGCCTCGCAAGGAGCGTAAAGACGTAGACTTGTAGCGAACCGGAAAGTGATGTCACCCAGCCTAGTGCCTATTATTACGAAATAAAAAAGGGTTCGTCACATATTTACGTTTTACGGTCGCTCCCAAGCCCTATAAACCCACCTTTCATCACTCTGGAAGGTGCGATTCTGAGTGTATCGCTCTACTCGCCGCTTATACCTACGGATACGGTTTGTCCATGCATACACTTTCTGCTTCAGGAAGTCGATGCGCTCTGTGACACGGGCCATATAGTCCTGAGGACTGATGTCAGTCCCTAAGAACGCCCGCCTCACAAAGCGCATCACTCAGTATTGCCCTCCCTGAAGCAGATAAGTTTACCGATGAGCGCTCTAGCCCCACCAATACGGTGCTCAATTCTGCACTGCCAAGCTGGTACGGCTGGTTTTAGAGTCATTTGCAAATTTGACGTGAGCTACAAGATATGCCGCTACAGCCGCGCAGTACAGAATTGAATGAGTATCAGTGAGGTCTTCGCAGTTATCAAAATAGTTTGATAGCTGCGAATCCAGAGCCGCGACCAGCGCCCTATTTTTGTTAAGCATGGGCAGACGAGGTAAGCGTGGTCTAAGTTCGGGCAACATGCACCGGTATTCCCGAATCGCACCCTCCAAAGCACTCCTCAATTCCTCATTGCATTGGGTACTTACGTTTGTAGCCCTGTCATCGATCCCCTCGTCAGCTTGACTTGTAGATACCTGTGGTGGTACTATAACACTCTGCGACGGGGGGGCGATTACATGGCTACTCCGCATTTCATTTCGTAGGCGATCAAGTACTGTGTCATCCAACATATGATTACGCTGGATGACCCGCACTTGATCCGACAGTCGTTGTGCCGAAACGTTGAGAGCTGGCTCAAGCACCTGAAAAAGAGAGAGCATCTGAACACGGTACGCGGTCAGGTTGTTTCCCCTCTCTGTAGCCCCATAGTATGAGCGCATGACGTTCTCGTTGATAGGTTGTGTCCATGTCATGCGCTGCACACTTCCGCCGGGAGCTGGGACCCTATCAGAGGCCGGTGGGCCTCGAGGTCCTAAGCCGTCCGGCGGCCGGCGTCCTCTCCGTCGACGAGCAGGTGGTGGCGTCGTGGGCGGGGAGAAATACTCGTCGCTCGAGCTCGACGCAACTACCGCGGCCGGTGTCGTCATAGCGCTCACAGTGGGGCTGGGTACCAGTGGCGGCGAGGCGGAGCTGAGCGATGAGTCCGGAGGTGGTAGGCGTGCTCTTGCAGCTGATCTCGTCAACATTTAGTTTTCTGTTTTGTTGGAAGTGACATCTGTCAGTTCATCTCCGCTATGGCATTTTTATTAGTCTGGTTTTATTATTTCTATGGTTAATTTTTGTTTTATTTTTATTTATAGGGTGTTTTCTCGTAGGCCTGTTTTCGGCTTCTGATTTATCAAAAAAACTGCGTCTAAAATGAATAAAACTATGAAAATAAAAAAAAAACTATTTTTTTGATGTGTTGACGTTAGTGTTGCCAGCTTATTATTATTATTATTAAAATAAGCTATTACAGTAATTATATTATACCAAGTAGTTATAACATATAACCTAATGCTAACGTTTTAAAGATCAACCAAACCACAAAAACGATAAGTTATGTTTAGTCGCTATATATTTAACTATAACCACAAATACTGTTATTATTACAAACACTTGACTCGGATCGTATTTGTTCATGCAATCTTCGAGCACTGAGGCCTCGAGCCTGATAAGCTCATATAAATTGAATAAATCATAATGTTAATGTCAGAGGGTCCGAATTTGTTTGTTTTTAGGGTGGGTCAGATAATGTTGACAACAGACTGTAAAGTAAATTACCTACGAGCAATAAATAAAATTCTGCGATGAATTATATAAATGTTGGAGGAAATAAAAGAGTCGGTTATTTGATATGCTTACAGAATTCTTCGTTAAGTCAGATTATATGAAATACAACACGACAAAAAATAAAAATCTAAATGGGAGACAAGCTGTGATTAGTACGAGTAGGTAATAAGTATTTTAAATGTACTTACTTTGTTCGGGCGCGCCATGAAGTTGCCCAACGATTGATGTCGGATAGTCTTATATTATTTAGGTCGTCTGGGACCCTACTCGTGATGACTTAGTGCAAAAAAAAGTGAAACAGAATCCCAGGTCAAAAACACACTTAGAATAAAATTTTTAAAAAAAACGAACAAAGGGTGGTTTGAAAAAAAAGATAGAAATTAGTCGTCAGCGATGATTTTTAAAATTAACACTAGAGCTACACGCGCTAGGCCCATCGACAGCCGAGATTAAACTCGGAGTTTAGCAGTAGTGAGCTACATTGATCAATGTTTTTCAGTGCCCCCCGTGGTTTTTATAAAAAGAAAAAATCGCCTCGATAATATAACCAAGGCGAAATAATTAGGATTACTGGTATGACAAAATTTAGGCGTTAACCTTAACAAGATATTTCAAAACTATGGGTACAATATAAGAGAAAATAAAAAGTGAGCCTGTAAGATGTTATATCTGGATAATACAATGGAGCGCTGCTGGAAGACGTTGCAGAATTAATCAACGCCTGTAGGACCAACCGCGACACCACTGGTCGTTTGGTGCGGCACCCGAATCCGCGCAGTCGGTGATAGCGCAGGAACAGGCAATGAGCAGAGCCCAGTGTAGGATTAAAACGGTGGGAGGGAGAGAATGACCGAAACCGGCCTTTATTGTATAGATCCTAACCTATCCTGTATCATAAGAGATGGCGCTGCTGTCTAGTTAACATCAATGTGAATAAGCTCCGTATATTTTCTTAGTTAAAAATAGTATTTAGTGTTAATTTCTAATAAACTCTGCTTAAATTTATAAAGTATAATCCTAACTATATGGACAAGTGTTATCAAAGTGGAATAATGTGAAATAGTGAACTTTTTGGACATAATAACCTTCTAATAAATAAATCTAATAAAGTGCGTAAATTCAACCAATTATCAGTCATTGTTGATGCAGCTGCCACAATCTAACAAATCAACTACAATTGTGACATAATAACATAATATAAACAACTAAAACATTCATTCAAAACTTTTATCTGAAAACATTTGTCTATGTGAGTTAAGTGAATAGTGAAAGATTAATAATAGAAGTGGTAGTACTCCATAGTCAAACTTATCAAAACAAAGTGTGTTTGTGGAAAAAAAGTGAAAAAATAATTTTCGCATGAGTCATCATAACGACTTTTTAAAATTTAAAACAAATACACGACGAATGTTGATCACTATTTCACTTCTCAACTTAATGTCTCAATTGGTCTAGGGGCATTAGAAGCGTCCTTATAATCGCGTTCACGAAGTGTCGCAAGTTCAAATCTTGGAAACTGATTTACTTTTTATAAGATTTTATTTCAAACCTAAGTTATTGAGAACATGAGTTCTTTCGATAATATTACACTCCGCCGTACCAGGACAAAGTCGGATTCGATACTTAACGACAGTGAGGTAGTTACTAATTATACATTAAACGAGACTGTCACAAGTGTACCGGAGATGTCAGACTACGAATACGACGAAATTAAGAAACTACGAGACCAAATTTCGACACTTAAACTAGAGTTGCAGAGCGCGCACTTGGAAATTGAAGTACTGTCTTTGGAAAACAGTAATCTCAAGACATTAAATGATAATTTGAATAAAAATAATGACCTATTTAGAAAAGTGACTAGTAGCCCTGTCAAACTGAAGTCTACCAAAAAGACCCATAATAATAAAACCAAACAAACACAAACTGAAATGCCGAAGGAGGCAGTAAATAATAGTGCTACACCTATACAACAAATCAGAGATAATTTGGAAAAAAAATACTTGGAACGTAACAAAATATGCATCCTAAGTACAGACAACAAGAATAAGTTGCTTCATATTGCAGAAAGCACTTTTGAAACCAGTGAACTTTGTCATTACATCACTCCTCGTGGAAGTATGCAACTGCTGTTGCAAGGCGTCAGAGAAAAGCTGGCAACTTTCACATTCCTGGACTTCTGCATTATATTACTAGGTGAAGAAGATTTTAAAGTCACAAATAGATATTTTGATAATATCTTACTAATTAGACAAGTTTTGCAAGAAATCTCTAATACAAACATAATTATCTGCACTCCGACGTACAAATTCTTCAATAACAATTACATATTCAATTCAAGAGTGGAAACCTTTAATAATTTATTATTTTTGGATACAAATACTCACGAATATGCCTACTTTTTGGATAGTAACAAAAATTTGAAATACGACGACACCATGTTTGACAGACGCACTGGCGTAATAAATAGCTGCGGAATTAAATCTATTTTTAAGGATATTTATGATACTATTAATTATGTACAATCTACCGACACTGACTATCAATATGAAGTTGACAGAAATGAGGAAATATCTCCGAATCAAAACAACATGAACGAGCAAAAACCTACTTCGCAGAAGCTTTTTCGGAAATAAATATATCACCATATTGCACCAAAATATTGCAGGTTTGAGAAGCAAGGCCGATGCACTAACGATCTGTTTACACGAGTTATCAGACAATAAAACTGATATTGATGTAATTTGTCTGACTGAACATTTCATGATGTCGGGCCATGAAAATACTGGTGTGATACCCAATTTCTGCCTAGCTGCCCACTTCAGAAGAAATAATTCCAGCAGAGGTGGATCGTGTATCTTCGTAAAAAAAGGACATCAATGGAAAGAGATTCCAAAATCAGTGTTATTCACTGAGTGCTCAACCTTTGAATGCTCTGCAATAGAACTGGTACACTACAAAATGATTATCATTTGTTTATATAGGGTTCCATTATCTAGTAACTTAAACAATTTCTTTGTAAGGATAGATAGAATGCTCAATTATATCAATAAAACATATAATAAGCATAATATTGTAATTGCTGGTGATTTTAATATTGATATTTTAAAACAAAATAATACCACATCTGAATTTGAATGTTTACTACTAAACTATAATCTAAGGCTTAAAATAAAAGAGCCTACCAGAAAAAATAGCAAAACATGCATAGACAACTTTGCTCACAACTATCACAATAAATGCAAAGCAGAAGTCATTGATTTTGCATTATCAGATCACACAGCTCAGATATTGCGGTGTCTTGTTAAAAAAGTATGCCTGATTAAGAGCTGGAAAATTAAACGTAGAGACTATAGTGAGGAAAATCTTCAGAAGTTTAAAACTTGTATAGAAAAATTGACTTTTTCGGAAATGTACACAACTTGCGATCCAAATGTAGCCTATAATATTTTCATTGACTTGTTTACGCTATTTTATGATCTTTGTTTTCCATTTAAATATGTCACCATTAACAGTTATCGGAAAGCTCATTGGGTAACACGAGGCCTCAAGGCCTGCAGTAAAAGAAAACGTGAACTTTTATGGCAATACAGAAAAAAACCAAGCGAAGTAAACAAAACTAAACTGACACAATATTCAAAACGATATAAGAAAATAATAAGACTAACCCAGCGCGCACAAAATAATCATTCAATTAATACATCAGACAATAAAAGTAGAACAGCATGGAAAATTATAAACCACTCAAAACAAAATGTACCAAAAGATACTATAACTAGTATTAAAATGTATGATAGAACTATAACTGACCCCCGTGAATTTTCCAATGCTTTTAATAATTATTTCGTCGATAAAATTGTACCTAATAGGGATTCAAACAAAATGCAGTATAAATCATATTTGTCCACTAAACAAAAGTCTATGTTTTTTAAACCATGCTTGCCAAATGATATATTGCAGATTATTATAAGTCTAAAAAGCACTAATAGTATGGGTTACGATGGCATATCAACTAAGGTTATTAAATATGTAGCTACAAACATCTCTACTCATCTTAGCCATATCTTAAATGTATGCATTGCTGCAGGAGTCTACCCTGAGAGATTAAAAACTTCGATCATTAAACCGATCTTTAAGAAAGATGATAGAGAATATTTAGAAAACTATCGACCCATTGCACTAGTTCCAGTTATTTCTAAAATATTTGAGAAACATATTTACAAAGAACTCAATAGTTATTTAGAAAAAAACAATATTTTAGTAAAAGAGCAAAAAGGCTTCAGACCTAATAAAACCATAAACATGGCCATATATGACTTTTTAGACTTTGTTATGGTTAACGTTGATAAAAGAATACCCGTCTGCTCTATCTTTATGGATATGACGCAGGCTTTTGATTACGTTGACCATGATATATTACTTGGTAAACTAAATGCCTATGGAATAAGAGGTAACGTTCTCAAATTACTTGAATCATACCTCAAAGGCCGAAACCAATATACTGAAGTGACTAAAGTGAATGTTCTTTCTAAGCAAGAAGAAACCTTTATGTCACATAAACGTAAAATAAACTACGGTGTACCACAGGGTAGCGTTTTGGGCCCACTACTATTTATCATATACATTAATGACCTACCCAACGCCACTAACAATCCTATATCTCTCTTTGCGGATGATAGCACTGTTACCGTCAAATGTAAAGACAATAACACTTATGAAGATGAATTGAATAGCTCCTTGAGCTCTGTTATGAATTGGTTGAATGTAAATCATCTAAAAGCTAACCTAGGAAAAACAAAATTAATGAATTTTAGACAGCGAATACCAGTACTAAACAACCTAAACGTAAATTTTAATAACCAACCTATTGAAGAAACAGACACTACAAAATTTCTTGGCTTGTATATTGATAATAAAATGACTTGGAAACCACACATCGAATATTTATGTAAGCGAGTGAGTCGAGCAGTTTATGCCCTACATGAACTTGCATATAAAATAAATTCTAAGACTCTCATAACTGCTTATCATGGGCTTGTGGCGTCTATCCTCAGATATGGCATAATTTTTTGGAGGAACTCCACCAACAAAGATCTCATCTTTAAGGCACAGAAACGGTGCGTTAGGGCTATGTTCAGTTTAAAATCTACTGAGAGTTGTGTACCTTTCTTCAAAAAGTACAGTATCTTACCATTGCCTTCACTATATATATTTGAAGTAGCTGTCTTCGTAAAACAAAATCCTGAACTCTTTGTGTTAGCATCTGAAGCTTTCAATCGTACTCAAAGAGATGAAAGTCGTCTCTGTGTTCGCCAAACTAATACTGCCTTAATGTATAAGAGTGTTTTTCATATGGCTCCAGTCCTTTATAATAAATTGCCAAAGGAGCTCAAACAAAATAATGTTAATTTGTTTAAGCAAAAATTAAAAACTATGTTATGTCATAAATGTTATTATAGTGTCTCAGATTTCTTAACTGATAAATTCTGACATTATTGTATTTAATTATTTTTTTCTATACTTAATCTAAATCAATTATTAAAAATAGTTCTAATTTAATTTGAATACTTCTTGACTTTATTGTACGATAATGATTATATTAATTTTATAACGAATTTCTGACTGACATTTATTTTGACATAGATTTATTTTATTTTGACTTAGAAGAACTATTTTTTATTAACATTTTTAAAATTGGTTGTTGTTTGCTAAATTCACTACTTGTAAATTATTGACATTGACTTGAAATTAATTACTTACAATCATTACTATTCATATTTGCATGCCATTACTTATGGCAAACATGTCTGAACCTGTATTTTTTTTCTATGTTATTCTGCATGCACGTTTTTTTTAAATTCTTGTATGTGTACACATGTTTGCGCAAATAAATATTCTATTCTATTCTATTCTATCCGAATAAAAGACAATATTAGACCCGTAAGAAAGGTGAAATTATGTAGGAGGGCTGAGTGTTGAATAGTTGGAATACTCACATAAAAAATAAACACAATTATGAGCTTGTTTTAAAATGACGTTCATGAACCAAAAATTTTCGGCTTACTTCACTGAGAAGCTATTGAATTAAGTATTCAGTTTCCATTACTCTCTTAATTATCAATAAAAAATGACCTCGTTTTCTATTCAAGGGTAGCTGACGACACTGACTCAAACAAAACCGAATCTTTTTTCACCATTATTATGTCATCAATTTTGAATTTCTGTCAACCGTATGCTAACTTTTTATAAGTAAAAAGCAGCGGAAAGCTGCAATACAAAGTGTACTACAGCAAAAAAAAATCGATACTATCGATGAAAACTTACCAACTTTAGGGTAGCATCCCTAGAGTCGAATGACGTCTTTATAAGAGTGACAGCTAAAGTAGCGACGAAAGAAAAAAAAAAAAAAAAGGGCACCTCTTATCTAACCACTAACTCACCTTAACTATCGAACGACAAACTGGGTGCAACAGATTAAAAGTTAATTCGAACCGTTTCAAAACTACCTATTATAGTGCTAGCCCCGAAAATGTTCACTAAACTTAACAATAATCTACATGCGCGACTTCGAAAAACGTGGACTAAAACTAAGAATCTGCACTTCTTAAAATTAAAGAACACCCACGAAACAAAAACAAAATTGAGAGACAAAACAGAGACTATAAGCTAAAGTAAAGAAAGGATATTAGCATATTACATAAATAAATTATAAATTGATGGCAAAGAGGAAATATCGAATAGAAGATGAAGAGAATATCAATTGCGAGTCCAAAAAAAAACCCCAGTCTAAAAATGAGGACTTGCAACCTTACAAAAAATTATCCTACCTGTAGTGCAACTACGTCGAAGTCCGAAATTCAGCTAAATTAGTGCTCGACCAGTAGGACGAGTAGTATTATAAAAGGGATGTTGTGCCTCTGGGACTCAAACACACAACCCTCTTTTTATTCGACACAGTCGGGTAAAATGGTACGGAACGACTGCCGGCGAAAAGGGGTGCTCGCGTATTACAGAAATCCTCGCTAAAATGCAAGTCGCAAATTTACTAAACTAGTAGTTATATTTTAAAGGGACCATGGCAAGGTTTACCATGTTAAGAACAACGCTTCAATTATAATAATTTAAATTTTCATGACTTTCATGACATGATAATGTAAAAAGAAGTAAAATGTCAGTCAGAAAAAATAAGGTTTAAAGTTTATAAGGTAATAAGTTTTTAACAGATTTTGAAATATTTTTTTATTTTAAGATTCAATTTGACCATGGGTAATAGTTTTGACCAGTTTCTTTGATTTTCCTCGAATAAAATGCTTAGACATGTAACGAAACTTTGGTTATATCGTTCTACGGTGTTGGCCTGGGGCGTATAGTAAGTCTTATAGATTGGTGAATCAATGTGAAAGAATCTGAGGAAACTTAAAAGGGTTTTGCTACGAAACACGGTAGTGTTATCGTAAAGAATAGCACGTGGAACTCCGAAATTGAAAAATATCTCAGATTCTAGTGCTTTGATTAAGGAAGGAACCAGCGTCGACCTTTTCTAAGGGAACGAGCCAGATATATTTGGAAAATACATAAACAATGAGTAAAATATATCGAAATCCATAATAGGCAATAGGTAGCGGCGGACCAATGACGTCTATAGAAATGAGCTGAAGAGGCAACGAAACAACCTTCGGATACAACGTATGTCCACGTGGCTGGGTGTTAGCAATTTTGTGGGCCTTGCATACCACGCATTGTCCCAATGTTTTGGTGACATCCCAAAACATGTTTGGCCAATAGAAATATTCCTTAATTTTAAGGTACGATTTCATGACTCCAGGGTGCATAGAGGGGAAATTATTGTGTACTTCCCAGATCGCGAGTGGAACTTTCTCCGACAGCAAAACGACATGGATCAGGAATTAAAGGATTATTGATGGGCTTTCGTCTCAAGCGTATCACGATTTTTTTTTTGTACCAACGGTCATTAGTACGATGAAATGTACGTCAAATGTGACAAGACTCGCATAAATTCTGGACAAAGCATCTGGGACGACGTGCTGTGACGACCCCTTGCGATGGACTATGTCCAAAGTATATTGTGAGATGACGGTGGTCCATCGGGCTAAATGTCCGAAAGGGTTGTTAAACGTGAGTAACTATTTCAAAGCCATATGGTCCGTTATAACGGAAAACTTCATTCCATCTAAATAACAGCGGAAATGTTTTATGGAATCGAGAAAAGATAAAAACTCACGCTCGGTAGTACTATAATTACGCTCTGCTTTGGAAAATAGGAATAATAAGCAACAGGATGTTCGAGACGCCTTCGACCTTTTGTGAGAGGACCGAACCGAGACCATCCGCTGATGCATCACACTGTAAAAAAATGGCTTAAAAAAATCAGGACAAGCCATCACCGGAGTGTTGTGTAGCGGTTACACCGCCACATATACTACGTATTAAAAGACATGACGTCACACAAATCCTGCATCGCGCAATTAGCGTTTACCGCGCTAACGACATTTATAAGACTATCCGACATCAACAGAGTGGCCCGCCAGACACAACACTCGTCTGGTTGGAGGATCCTCCCTTTTCTATGGTGGATGAGTGAACTTTACACCCTGTTCCTCATACACCTAAATTGGTGACCCCGACGTGATACGTCAACGCAAGCTTCGTGCAACTAACTACTTCAGCGTGACGTTATCATCATCATCACTTCCGCAAGCTTTCGTGAGGCGAGTCACACAGACAGCCAGCACCCTCGGCTTCAACGGGTATCCTGACCAACATGCAGCGAACGCGCATTCCTGGTCATCACCCTTAGCCTCATCAGCAACCTTGGCAAAGCACCTGCACCTTCGGCCGGTCTCACAAGCAGAGCCCATTCTACCCTCTCCTGGTCGACGCTAGCAGTCAGCCACAACCCGGCGCTATACCACACCCGACTCACTGGATCAAACTTAAACTCAAACTCAATTAAACCATTTACCAGGCACTTTTGAATTGTCAAGGGGTCAGTCAGTCAGAAATATGAAGCTAGTTGCCCATTTCAAAGCGTAAGTTCCTATGGAGAAGAACGGGCAAGAAACTCCACGGATACACTTTTAAATCATAATATTCTTTACAAAATATTGGTTACATCATTCATGTTGAAATTATACATGTGAGAACAATGTAGAAAGGCGTGCACGTAAAAAGCGTGGATCGTGACGTACGCCACCCCGACTCACTGGGGAATCACCGCAGACAGTTCCGACTCACCGCGAACTATGCGGCACCCGGTTCAGACTCACTTTAACCTCCACTGGCACTATGAAGCATCGCAAGATACAAGACTCAGCCCACTATCGACCTCCGGTCTCTGGAATGGAGTGATGTAGCGGTTACACCGCCACATACGAACTACGCATCAAAACTTCACACAAATCCTGCATCCCGCAATTAGAGTTTACCGCACTAACGACATATATACGACTACCTGACATCAAGAGTTGGGCAGTCGGCCCGCGAGACACAACACCCGTCTGGTCGGAGAATCTTCCCTTTTCTATGGTGGATGAGTGAACTTTACATCCTGTTCCTCATGCCCCTAAAACATAACGGCTCATTTAAATGTATGTCCTTTTTGTCGCTCGATCCTTATCGGTTCGCTATTCCTCTGGATATTTCGACATCCTGGATAGCGAAGGACGGTAAATTGCCATCAGGAAGGTGCGCAGAGAGAGTTGCATCTACTTTATACAACTCCAGCACCTCATGAGCCATTTATGTGGCACCGAGTCATAGGCCTTTTTATAATCTATCCAACATGTCGACAGATCCTTTCGGGAACGACGAACCTGTTGGCTAATGGCCATATCAATGAGGAGTAGCTCCTTAGTACCGCGGAATCCGTTCCTACATCCATTTTGAGAGGCAGACATGATGAAGTTGGTGTCTATATGTTTGTTAATTTTAGCTCTCAAAATAGATGTTAGAATTTTATAGACCGTCAGTAAAAATGTGATCGATCTATAATTTTTGGGTTCCGCGGTGCTACCAGATTTATGGAGCAGGTGGGGTAACTCCTGTCGTTCAGAACTGGGATAGCGAACCAGACTCCAATGCAGTCTGGTATTGAGCCGCCAAGCGAGCCTCAAGTGGACTTTATAAACCATTTGATCCAGAATTTATGCAGCCCGTCCGGCCCTGGAGACTTTCAGTTAGGCAACGGACGGACTGTACGAACTACATCTTCGGGGCAGGGCCACAGTCCTCAGGGCCTATATCAGTCCCTGAGAACGCCCGTCTCACAAAACGCATTACTCTAGGGCGAGTATTGCCCCTCCCTGAAGCAGATAAGTTTGCCAATGAGCGCTCAATTCTGCACTGCCAAGCTGGTACGGCTGGTTTCGGTCGTGTAGCTCTAGAGTCATTTGCAAATTTGACGTGAGCTACACGACATGCCGCTACAGCCGCGCAGTACAGAATGTAATGAGTATCGGTGAGATCTTCGCAGTTTATCAAAATAGTTTAATAGCTGCGAATCCAGAGCCGCCACCAGCGCCCTATTTTTGTTATGCATGGGCAAACGAGGTAAGCGTGGTCTAAGTTCGGGCGATATGAACCAATATTCCCGAATCGCACCCTCCAAAGCACTCCTCAATTCCTCACTTCACTGGGTACTTACGTTTGTAGCCCTGTCATCAATTTCCTCGTCAGCTTGACTTGTGAGTTGACCTGTGGTTGCACTAAGACACTCTGCGACGGTGGAGCATTGACATGGCTACTTTGCATTTCACTTAGCGGGCGATCATACAGTGTTATCCAACATATTATTACGCTGGATGACCCGTACCGGATCCGATAGTCGTTGTGCCGAAACTTTGACAGCTGGCTCAAGCACCTGAAAAAGAGAGAGCTTATCCGGACACGGTACGCGGTCAGGTTGTTTCCCCCCTCTGTAGCCCCTTAGTAATCGTATGAGCGCATGACGTTGTCGTTAATGGATCGTGTCCATCTCATGAGCTGCACACTTCCGCCGGGAGCTGGGCCCCTATCAGAGGCCGGTGGGCCTCGAGGTCCTGAACCATCCGGAGAGCGGATGGCCTAAAAAAATGTAAAATAACACTACTGTCAAATTATCTTGTAAAAATTTATGTTAATGGCTATGATATAATATGTAAAATTATCCGAGGGGATGGCGCTGATAGCCGAAATACAGGTCTAGCCTAGTTTGGCTACAGATGCTTGTCTTATTTGTACTCCAAACTAGCCTATGTTTAATTTGTAAAACAATTGTAAAACATCTAGAAAAAAAAAAAAAAAAATATAATATTTCCTCTAACAATATTATTTCATCAAATCACGTATCGGACGCCACATTCGGACATCCGTTGTCTATACATGTCAATACATTACCCCGCAACCGGTTACGAGTAATAAATTAGACAATTAATAATACAGAGTCAGCTGTCGCCATACATTTGATACAATGGCGGACGCGAATAGCTAGCATCATGAATATGTGACTAATAGTTTACATAATTTCATCGGTTCTACACACATCAAAAAAGTCTAAGCAACATGTACGGCTTTGAACTTTTGAACGATATTTACTATTGTAATATATTTCTATACATTACAATAACTAAGCATTTTTTGATGCATTAGTGACTAAAGCAACAAAATCCTTCATGCAATTGTTCATTTTATCACAATAATTATCAATATGTGTACCGTAACATACGTGGTATAAAATAAAGTTAAAACGAAATTAAACTTTTCATGTTTTATAAAATTAAACGACATTTTTTTTATTGTTTGGTAATTCAATACAAAGTGCGCCTCTGTTGTGTAAAACTTGTGGGCAACGATTTTTCGTTGAATTTATAATATTGTTTAACTGATCTTTCGGCAATCGCTTCCAATGGAATCTTTCATTCTGAAAGTCTTTAAGTTGTAGGGTTATCCACACTCCGTCCAGGTTCTCTAGAACACGTCTCTGACGCATGTCCCATGCGTGCTTGATGGGATTGAGGTCTGGCGATTCTTCTCTGACGCGGTGTCGGAATCAGACACCGTACCGACACTCATACGCTCAACCAACACGATCGGCATCTTCTCTACTTTGTCTGTTCGTCCAGTTTGTTTTGTTTTTTTTTTATTTAGTTCCATATTAAGTCCCACGAGTATGGGCGATCTAAAAAGTCCATCCTAGGGTTACCCCCTGTCCCTAGGTAAGTGTACATTTATTTCCCAACCAGGGGGTCCACTAATCCCTGGCTGGGGGTGCGCTCGCGACTGATGCGCCACTTACAACTAAAAAGCTGCAGATGACACTACTCCTCAGTCATTTATACCTTCGCCACGCACCAAAACCTCGCGATCCGGGCGATCAAGCCAAGATCCTCGTCCGTTCCGAGTCATAAAACATGAGCATGATCTCTTTACGGATTACGATTTAACGGTTGCAGTTGAGAGAATCAGATCCCCCACTGCAGCTCATTGGCAGGGTGAGTGCACGACGAGTGCAGCCCATGTTTCTCCACCATGTCCTTGGTTTGAAACTGACAGACATGTGGAGAAACGTCCTACGTCCACTCAACCCACCCTCTGTAAGCAGGGGGTGAGTGGACGACCAGGAGCACATAGCTCCCCCCCCCCCACGCAGAAATTCGCCACAGTCAATACCCTCTCCGACATGGAGAGACTATATATTGGCCGTATGCACCGGCCCGACGACTGCCCTTAATATGTAAATTGTTCATTTTATTTGACTTTATATGTCAATTTATTTTAATTTTATTAATTTTTTGTTGACATTAACTACTCATTAGAATGATTTTCATGAGTTGTATCGCAATATGTGGTTAGCTAGCGACCTCGACAAACTGATCATATTTTTTTATTTTTTTTCCTGAAAAACTGGCAGCAAGTTCGTCATGCTCCCTTAGATGTCACTGCTTGCGGTAGCGTCGGGGGTCGGGTTGCCTCCTTCCCTCAAATATGGCGAGGGGGGTAATGGCTGATCTTTGCGTTAAGCTCGTGAACGGGTGCTGCTTGTGGTGACTGGTCGTCTTGCTGATCATGGTTTTGTTATTGTTATTAGTAATTAACTGTTTATTTATTTTACCTCGATGGTCCTAGTTTATCAATTATAACTCTAGTTACAGCTATATGTAAGCGGGCACGCCCTTTATGCCTGGAGGCTTTATTTTCTTTTTAGATATTCTTTACGTTTAGTTATTTTTATTTCTGCTTGAGTATAGATCTCGATGTTTTTGGTTGGTATATTGGAGTGTGCTAGCTGTCATATGGCTGATAATTTATAATTTAATGTTTTGTGTTGTGTTATGTAAATTATTTCGCATAAGTACTATTGTATAGAATCATTTTATTTTTCCTAATTGAACAGACAGCTGTGCTGCTGGGGAGTTTGTTGCGCCACTTCTTCTTCCCAGCGAAAGCACTAGGAAGTGGTGAAGGGTGGGCGTTTTGTGGGACTGTCTTATGTAACTTTGACGTTCGAAAAGTGCTGATTCTCAGCCTAATTTGAATAAATGACTTTTGAATTTTGAATTTTGAATTTTCTTTCCCCCGAACGTATTCGAAAGGAACGAGCAGCACTCGGGCACATGAGCGAGGTTTTCTGCACGCACCCCAATTATTTAATTAGCTTTTATTTTAATGACAAAACACAATCGAAAAGTTTCTATTTTTTTAATCGGTCAGTATGTTTCCGAGCACCAAAAAATTGTATACCAATCTACTTGGTTACGGAAAATTCTGTAAATTATGCGTGTTGCTTAGATTTTTTTGATGTGTGTATTTTCGTTTTTTTCATGACAGTTTTGCACCAGTAGTTACTCATTGTTTCAATACAAACTAGAAATAACAGTTCATTATTCTCGGTGTTTTCGAAAATTAGTTATAGGTTAACAATAATGGCTTGAATCTATAAAAAAAATGATCAAAAAAATGTAAACTTCAAAGTCAGTGCATAACATCCTTTGAAATAAAATTGTACTTCATTATAGTAATTTACTGGATGGTTTCAAAGAATTGAGTCGACTTCGACTATCACTGTGAAAAAAAAACAAAAACCGTGAAAATGCCACCAGGAAAATGTTTGACCGTTTAATCGAAGTTCAAAATTCAATGTATTGCCTGTCGTTTAGTACAAGTATTCGATTATCAGGGAATTATTCAACAAATAGGGGTGGGCAACAACAACACGCCTATGAAAGCTCGCTCTTTACTCTTGTAGACCACTCGTAAAACATTCAGAAGCTACAAAATATTGAACACAGCAGTGGTAGAGGCAAATTTTCAATTTTTGTGTACGATTTTTTGTCAACCGTTTCGTGGGCGTAAAATATGTTTACGGTTCCTAAAAAAAATGGTTGAACTGAATATTTGCATCTAATCGTATCTTCTTCGTACAACAGTAGAACCTAATACTATATCTCTATTTTTGTTTCAATGATAGAATTGATATGCATTCATCACTTTATTACGTTTCGATGTTTCTCCCTTTATAATTCTATTGATTCTCCAATAAACTGAGTAAAACATAGCGCCCAATTACTGTTGCCTCCACAGTTCAGCTCAATTCGCAAATTGAAACACATGTCAACAAACTGGATGCCGCCGTATATTGTAAGATTGTACCATCATTGAGTTAAATTATTTTATTTCAATAATGTGCCAAATGACGTCGAATGGGAGACATCTCATCAGTCTGATGTCTCAATCTTATATTGAGATCATAGACATTGTGAATAATCTAGATTCTAGTATGATGTGTGTGGATGTGGCTTCTTATTTTATTAGAAGATATGTCTATTTAGAGCGTTCATCGCTCAAAAGAAGTGACTAAGATCAATTTATGGACTTCAGCCGGATGATAACATGTCAGCCAATATTTAAAAAACTTGTTTGTTACCGCTTTCATCTCTGTATATTTACAAATTATGTGTTTGTGATTGGAGCAGACGTGATCCAACAAAATAAAAGCTGTCTAGCTGTGAAGATATATGTATTTTTATATCTTTTAAATAAAGTTCACTGAATATGAATACAATCGTATTTTATTGTGTCAGAAAGGATTGTAACAAACATGTTTTTTTCCGTTGCTATGGTAACGGTCTAGCAAGAGAAAAGTTTGCATTGAGGTGCAATCTTTACACCCACACTTCTTTTAAGAATTTGTTCGAAGACCAATTCCACGAGACAGGTCGTTAAATCTTGGTCCGTATAGAGGTTTTGTAAACAGGTCTGCTAGTTGCACTTGTGCTGCAACTTGCTTAACAACTAGTTCTCCTTTTGATACACATTCTCTAATGTAGAAGTGTCTCAATCTAAGCTTTGTTCGACGGTGACACTCATAAGGCGGATTATATGATAATTTCACAGCAGACTCATTATCAATACATAGAGTAACTTTTAAACATTGTGTTAGATAGGTCTGCCAAAAGCTTCTTCAACCACACTATTTCTTGTGTGGTTTCGCTTGCTGCAACAAGTTCAGCCTCTGTTGTTGACAGAGCAACTGAAGTTTGTTTCCGACTCTTCCAGGCAATTGCCGTGCCGGCATAAAGGCACACCATGCCAGTGGTGGAGTGCCCAGTCTCTGGATCTCCTCCATGATCGGCATCTGAGTAGCATAATAACTCACCTGCTTTAGATTTACTCACTGGATAAAATGTTAGACCTTTATCGAGAGTTCCTTTAAGAAAGCGAAGAATTCGCTTTACAGCTACAATATCCCCCTTACTTGGTTTTTCTAAATGCCTTGATGCGACGGACACTGCATAACAGATGTCGGGTCTTGTTGCGACCATCAGGTAAGCCAGTGCTCCGACACAATTTCGATATGGAAATTTTATGTCTTCATTTTCATTTTTCTCCTTCATTTTTGGCATCTTTACTGTCGGAGATGTAACTGGTTTGCAGTTTTCCATGCCGAATCGTTTTAAGACCTTTTTAGCGTAGGCTGTTTGGCTTAAGTTTATTGACCCGTCTTTGTTTTTATTTATTTCCATACCAAGGAAATAAGACGCTGGCTTCGTTGTTATTTTGAAGTTGCTTTCGAGTTCTTTTAAAAACTCTTGACCGGCGCCGTCAGGGGAGGCTACCAAGCCGTCATCGACATAAAGTCCTACAATAACTATTGAGTTTCCCTTGATTCTTACATACAAGCAAGGATCTGCCTCACTTCTCTGAAATTTGGCGTCTATCAGAAATTTATGTATGCACTCATTCCAGCATCGAGGTGCTTGTTTTAAGCCGTAGAGGCTTCTCAAAAGTCGACTTACTTTTCCTTTAGGTACTTCAAGTCCATTCGGTGGTGCCATATAAATTTCTTCTTCCACTGTACCGTTCAGGAATGCAGTTGTGACATCGAATTGTTGTAAATTCAGATTTTCGTTAGCTGCAATTCCCAGTATTGCTCTGATGGTTGTAAGTCGTGCAACTGGACTAAAAGTTTTATCATAGTCAATACCTTCGCGTTGAGAAAAACCTTTGATGACTATTCTCGCCTTGTAGCGTTCTATGGTTCCATCAGGGTTTCTCTTTATTTTGTATATCCATTTGCTTGGCAAAGCTTTTCTACCTTTAGGTAATGCGACAAATTTCCAGGTATTATTGTTCTGTAGTGAATTCATCTCGCTTTGCATAGCTTCTTCCCATTTTTCTCTGTTTTCCGATAACATTGCTTCCTTATATGTTTTGGGCTCAGTATCAGTGTCTTCTAACTCTGCCACAGCGTTCATCACAAAATCATCAAAGCGTATGGGCTTGCGTATTGATGAATGATCACGCAAAGCTCTGGTTTGTGGTGGCTCTTCGGTGATTTCATTCTGAGGTGGCATTGGAAGTTCTTCTTCTTCTGCGGAATGAATTTCATTTTCTTCAGATGTTGAATTATTATTAGTTCCTGTTTGCATTTCTGCTTCAGCCCAAATGTCTTCTTCTGTTTCTTGACATTTTTGTATTTCTTTATTTATATTATCTTCTACAAATTCAATCTCGACATATTCGTTTTCTTTTCTTATTTCATCTTTGTTATTTTTACTAAGATTCTCTTCTTCTTTTATGTCGTAGTAGAATTTCTTCATTATATTTACATCTTTGGTTACCATTACTTTTTGCGTTGACGGTACCCAAATCCGGAAAGCCTTGGATATTTCAGAGTATCCAATGAAGACTCCAGGTATTGCTTTGGCATCAAACTTATTTAAGTTTTGTCTTCCTTTTACAAGAACAAATGCCTTTGCTCCAAATCTATTAAGGTGCGCAACGCATGGTTTTCTGCCAACCCATTTTTCAAATGGTGTTGCATTTCCAATTACGTTGTTTGGACTTCTGTTTGATAGATAGTTTGCTGTGTTGATGGCTTCGCCCCACAGATACATAGGTGCGTTAGACTCAATCATTAGGCTCCTTGCTTTTTCCAATAAAGTTCTGTTTTTCCTTTCCGCAATTTCGTTTTGATGCGGTGTATAAGGTGCAGATAATCTTCTGGTTATCCCATTTTCTTTTAAGAAATTGTTGAACTCATTGTTACAATATTCCGTACCGTTATCGGATTGTAAGCACTTAATTTTCTTTTCCATGAAGTTCTCTACTTCAGCTTTATAGACTTTGAACATATCTATTACTTCATTTTTAGTCTTTAAGCAAAATACCCGACTGTATCTGGTGAAGTCGTCAATAAATGTGACGAAGTATTTGTTTCCGGCACACGAAGCTTTTGGTATCGGACCACACACATCACTGTGTACAATCTGAAGTGGTTCAGAAGTGCGAGGTTCAGTTCTTGGTTTCCCGATCGTAGCTTTCATTTTGGCTTTAACGCAAACTTCACATTCTTCCGGTTGTTCATTTATTTTGAAATCAAGTCCAATCAAACTTTCATTCTTAAGTGCTAGTTTCATATCCATCCATCCAACGGGACCTCTTACAGCATGTCTAAAGAAAGGAAAAAGTATAGTAATAGATGATGTATATAGGAAAAGTTTTGAAACATGTAAAGAATTGCTAACAAATGCACCTTTACTGCAATTTCCTGACTTCAACAAGCCTTTTATTCTTACAACCGACGCATCAAATTTCGCTGTTGGCGCTGTTTTGTCTCAGGGCAACATAGGCTCAGATAAACCAATTGCGTTTGCTAGCAGGAAATTAAGTGATACAGAGTCTAGATATAGCACAATAGAGAAGGAGTTATTGGCCATAATATGGGCGGTCAAATACTTCAGACCCTATTTATACGGTAGAAAGTTTATTATTTATACCGACCATAGACCATTAGCCTGGCTTAATTCGTTAAAGGAACCAAATAGCAAGTTAACTAGGTGGAGATTACGGTTAGAGGACTATAATTTTGATATCCATTATAAAAAGGGTCAACAAAATACAAATGCGGATGCCTTATCACGCATCAAAATAAATGTTACAAATGATTGTGAATCGATGATTGTAAATGTCGATGAAAACGAAAGAAACTTGCAGGAGCATTTAAATAAGGTGACTAATGAGATTATAAAACTTAGTAAAAAGGAACCAGAAATAGAGACTATTGAAATATCAGATTCCGAAAGCGATGCTGCGACAGCTAACTCTATATCCAATAGAGAGCATGAAGGTATACCTATCCTCAATGAAGCGATAGACACCAAGCCTAGACAAATTCACATTTTTACCTGGTTTAAAGATAGCTTGGCTGTAAAAGACATTTCTAACGACAAACAAAAAATTCTGGAAGTTCATTTACCTACAAATAACCAGGATTTAGTAAAGGATTTTCTTAAGGAATACATAGACTACAAGCATAAATATTTCATATATTTCGAGGACCCTTCCCATAGGAAAGCTTTTGTCAACGTTATTACTTCACTCTATAAAAAGGGAACCCAACAATTTGTTGAATGTACTGAAAGAGTGGTGAACGTTACAGATGAGGATGAGCAAAAGAATTTAGTTTTAAAATATCACCAGGGTAAAACATGTCATAGGGGTATTAGGGAGACATTAATTAAATTAAAAAGATCATACTGGTGGAGTAAGATGCAGGAAACAGTTACTGCCATCATTAATGCCTGTGAAGAATGTAAAAAAATGAAGTATGACAGGAAACCCCTGAAACCATTTATACAGTTAACACAGACTCCAGACGGCCCATTACAAGAAGTTTTTATTGATCTGTTATACATTGAAAAGAACCAATATCTGACAGTGGTGGACTCATTCAGTAAGTTAGGACAAGCTATTTACATACCTAACAAAAGTACACCAGAGGTAGTAAGAGCCTTAATTAAATATTTCAGTATGTATGGAACACCCAAAAAGATAAGTAGTGATTCAGGCACAGAATTCAATAACGAACTACTCAAAGAAATGTTGAACCTTTATAAAATAGATCAGCACATTGGAACACCAAATAATCCCAATTCAATGGCAATAGTAGAGCGTTTTCATTCTACAATAATAGAAATATATAGATTAGCTAAGTATGAGCAAAGTAGCCTAGATGCTACATCTGTAATGACATACGCGATCATGGGATATAATAACACAATTCATAGTGCCACAAATTTCACACCTTTTGAGGTAGTTTTCGGACATACAGAGTCAGGGAATATTTTTGACATTGATAGGAATAAAAACTTAATGCAGAAAATTTTACAAGACCATCGTAAAAGACTGAAAATTCTTTACGAACACTTGAGCAGCCAGATGATTGGAAATAAAAGTTTAGTTAGGGAAAAGAAAGGAGGAGAAGATAATATACCAAGTGTAGTAGATGGGGACACAATTTTTATGAAAAATACTAGGACTAGAAAAGCTAAAGAGTTGCCTCGTTTTGAAAAAGCAACTGTCATGGGAAATGTCGACAGGAACATAGTCCCAGTTAAGCTTAAAAATAGACGTACGAGAGTAGCATTAAAAAACGTAAAACGTCCTTTACAGATGGTGGTCGATACTTCTCGCCCTAGTGGATCAAGGGACAACTTTGAACATCCAGAAAATCGATCAGAATCCCGGGATAGTTCCGATCAGGATTGGGACGGCTCTGATGAAGAATAATCACTGGGACATCATAAAAACAATAGATTTAAACTCTCTAGCCCTTCAATTAGAGAATAATATACAAGAATATAATAAGTTAAAAATTATTTGTAATAGTAATAGCGAGATATATAGGGAACTTATAGGATTAACCGTACAGATAGATTCTCTGGTAGAATTAACTAAAGATAGGTTACAGCAGATTTTACCGTCAAGACGAACAAAAAGAGGTATTTTAAATCCATTGGGTTCTCTTGTTAAAGTTATAACAGGTAATTTAGATAATGAGGATGCTAGGAAGTATGATTTAGAGATAAGTAATCTAGGAAAAAGGGAACATTCCGTTGAACGAAGGGTATCGTTAATGCAAAGGGCTTTTGATAAATTGCTTAATGTTTCAGACGATATCAATTTCAATACTAGACATTTAAACCTAAAAATTAAACAAATTCAGTCTCTTGTTCAAAATCAAACAAAATACTCCAATTTGATTTCAATTATGAATAGTATGCACCAAATATTAAATAATTTTCGTACTATTTATACCATCATTTATGAACTAGAAACAGCCATTGCCTTTAGCAAGATACACATATTACATCAATTTATAATTAACTCTACGGAACTATTTAATATTTTGAAGGTCATCAAAACACACCATACTTTATTTTATCCATTAGATATTCATAACTTAGTTAAGTTAGAGGGTAGTATAAAAATTAAGGGGTATATAGATAGTAGTAAAATAGTTTTTATTTTTGAAGTCCCACTAGTAGACAGTAACACATATATCTATTATAAAGTTATCCCTATTCCAATTTTTAACCCTACCACAAAAAAACCCTATGTCATTATTCCAAAATATCCTTACCTACTGGTGAAAAAGTCGAAATACAGGCCCGTAGTCGACAGCTGCGAGGAAATAGACGACCTCACATACCTTTGCTCCGAAGACAACGTACTTCAGTACCCAGAGGAAACATGCGTCGAGCAACTTATGTTACTAAAACATAATTTCACGGATTGCCAGCAACACCAGGTGAAAATAGAAGAAACCAAGATACAACCCATATCTGAAAGCCACTGGTTGGTGTATACAGAAAAAAGTATCCAGACAACGGAACATTGTGACGACGAAACTAGGAAATACACCTTGCAAGGTACATACATCTTAGTACCAAGTCAGCACTGCACACTGCAGATCAATGATATCTCCATTACAACGCCGGAGAACAGTAGCACAGTCTCCTTCAGCCTGCCAACAGCACAGATGCCCGAACTCCGTCGTGACGTCAGCCCACCGGCGAAGCAAATGGATCTTAGAGGGGTGGACTTAGGTGACATCAAGGACTTAGTGAACCGAGCAAAATACAGTGAAAATGTCAGTGATTTCGAGTCATGTATTCGTGTAACAAGTGACAATATCAGTGTATGGACCCTAAGTATTTACGTCATAATCTTAGTTTCTGTTATAGGTTTCATTATTTATAGATGGGACTTATTTAAAATTTGTAAGAGAAATTCCCTAAAGACTACACAGTTGCCTTTAGATAATTTCTCTCTTAGGGAGGGAGGAGTTAAGTGTGGTAACCCTACTACAATTAGCTTTGTCAGCAATACAGCTTCTTCCAAATCTAGTGAATAAGTAATTATAATGTAGGACATGGTCGTCACGCAACAATTGTCGTCTTAGCATAATTTAGCTATAAGAACCTTGTATCTTTAGGATTAGATCATTATTATCTTTACTGTCACTCTGTCAGTTAAATAAAGTTATTTTTATAAACTCTCCGACTGTCGTTTACTTAATCTCGTAGCTCTGGTGTGTTGAGGTGTTACACGAAAGTTTGGTACGGGATGTACCCCTTCCGATGATTCTGCCATCAGAACATCTCCGCTGATTCCCAGTGATGGGATTTCCTCGAAGAGGTTGTGGTTCTCTTCGTTCACTACTGCTGCGTGATAACCTCCCTGACCTTGCACTACTGTTACTGGCAAAGTGTGATCTGCAAGAAAGACAGTTTTACCTGTCGGATCTTTGACCTCACCTATACCTTTTAGAAACAGGTAGATGGGTTGGGGAATGTTAAATTCGTGCTGCATTATAGCTTTGCAGAATTCTATTTCCTCGTAGCTCAAGTTTGCGTTGCCGCGCTTGGCTTTTATGTCAAGTAAACGTGCCCATAGCATCGCTGTGCTGTAATACATCAGCATGCCTTTGGTCATTTGTTTATTTAACGATTGGTCGTCGCCTCCGATTGCGGAGTAGACTTCCTCGACAACCTCTGGTAACCTCCCGAATGTTGGGGTGATTTCCTGGTTGACGTTCAGCTCACGTACGGCCACGTCGATTCCAAACACTGATTCCGCCCACATGGGAGCGTTCTTAGATGGAGTCGGGTTCGCAGCTTTGTCCGTTGCTGTTGGTGCAGGCACTTTCGACGATGTCGGGCCCTGCTTTTTGTTGTAATTTTTTTTTTCTTTTTTCTTCTTTCGTTTCATACTAGCAATGTGTGTGGCATACATACATGGCTAACTTCTGTCAAGTCACCTCCGATTCAGCAGTTTTTAATGACAATTCTAGGGCATTTCGGTGATTTTCGGAAAAAAAAAAAAAAGCATTTAAAAATATAAAAAATTATAGCTCACCGGTATCGGGAACAGGGTCCAAGCTACTCGGCGGTCAGGGCTTCAGAGAGAGGAACCTCCCAACAATGCGAGCCGTGTCCAGAAGTACCGCTTTCTGAATAAAGACCTTAATCCAGCTGCCCAACGAGAGCCTCCTTAGGTGTTGGTCGAGGCTCTTGGCAATTAAGCCATTGGCTGTTACGACTATCGGCACAATGATCGCCGAGCTTAATATTATTTCGTTTATTTATCTTTTGAACATATAAAATACTTTTTTTTATTTAACGGTTTAAAAAACATTTAAAAATAAAAAAAATTGTATTCCGCCGGTGTCGGGAGCAGGGTCCAAGCTACCAATGGTTAGGGCTGCAGAGACAGGAACCTCCTCACAATACGAGCCGTATCGAGAAGTACTGCCTTCTGAATCAGGCCCTTGATCCAACCGTCTAATGAGAGAGGGGTGACTGTGCGATGGGTTAGAACTTGGGTATCTTTATACCTGTGTGGTCGTCCCCCGTTCACTGCTTTGTGTGATCGGTCCAAAATAAAAATCGACCACAATCTATATAGACACAAACATGAGGTGTTTCATGAAAATGACACGTCTTTACTAGAAAATTTTCTGGTAATTTCCTTTAGTATAGCGACAGAATGTGATCAGGGTGGGTCAGGTTATTATTAGGCGCTTTCTTCGAAGGTAAAGCTTCCTCTAATTTTGTCTTGCACCGTACAGTATATTACAGTATGTTTATACACGTAAGTCGGATGCCTCCGATTCCTTATTGACAGCCCGCCATAGAGTTCTATCATGCAGTAACGGGCAAGGAGTTCGTATGGTACGGATTTATTATCAAAATAAATACTCGAACAACAAAATAACTCACATTTCAAAAACATTTCGATTCAAAGTTGTATTTTGCGGGTGAAATAAGCTGTCTGTTATTTAGGACAATGCTTTTGTTTGTTACTAGTGGCGTGACCTCTGCGTTTTGTCTTAACAAACAATGCGACTACTTTTGTTTTCGCCCCCTCTCTACAAGAAACTGCAGTGTCTGTTTGTTTTTGTACAGCGATTCTGAAAGCTTTTCTTTGCTTATTTGTGGCTTTAGTGTGGCGAGAAATTATTGTAAGTCTGGGGTGTTAAGCTTAAAAACTGTACTTCATAAAGACTTTGTAAGTGACAAACGTTCTGAATTAACTACTGCTACCGATTGGCTTGAGAGCATTGCATTGTGTTAAGTTATTTGACTTCGTATCTTACAATTATGCATTGACACCCTAATTATTCTGGCATAGAGGGGTCATTCCTCATAGTTTGGTGTTTGACAGTTTCCATGCATAAGCTGAGAATATCCAGCTCGGTTTTCGTTTGAAACATATCATATCCAGTTTCTGGAAGGGATCAAGGCTAAGGAAATAACAATTAATATTACTATTAATCTACATCGCCTCATGCGAACGACGCAACACACCTTCACACAAAATCCTGCATCTTGCAAGCATATACAACGTCCCGGCAACAATCGTAAGGCAGTTGCCCACCAGACACAACACCCGTCTGGTCGGAGGATACACCCATTTCTATAGAGGATGATTAAACTGTACACCCTGTTCTTCATACCTTTATAAATACTTAAGTATCTATAGTTTCACGGAAGTTTTATTTCACTTATTGCTTTTAAAATGATTAGTGAAATACAATGAAAATTATATTATATATTGACCGTTCTTGTTTTATAAAATTGGAATTGCTTAGAATGTAAATTAATAAACTATTATAACAAAACCAGTTTTAGAATAAATTTAATATCGGCTGCTTATTGGCCTATTCCAAGAACTTCACCATTTCACTTATTTATTATTCGATCCAGGACTATAAAAATATGCTATTAACATTAATAGACCATACATTACTTAGAATAATGAGAATGCAATCTCATATTATGCTGGCACCATAAAAGTAAGTTCCTTTCAATACCTACTCAATATATAATTATTTATTGCATTCTACAATGTGTACTTACGTGGTTAGTTTTACCAAGACATGATTAAGTGGACTCTGTCAGGCACAGCAAAGTAGGAGACAGGAAGAGAGCTTTAATTTGACTAATTAGTTAATATACTATATAAAATTTATAGTTTTGATCTAATATTTTAGATGTGAGATTTCTAATTAATATTAGTATGTATGGACAGGCCAAGTAGAGCAAAATTCATGAACTACTTGTATTGTTAAGCCGTTGTAGATCGATTTTGTCAAGTGGGTTTTTTGACGGGGGTGTAAGGAAATTCCTTTTTGAGAAATAGATTTCGAGGTTTATTTATGGTAATTCATCCAACTTATTATGTTGCATTTAGTATAGTATTATAGGCTCCTACACGCAGTCTTGCCGCGCCGCCAGCCTCACCGGCCGGCAAGGCGCGGTGCGCCCGGCTTGCCGCACATAGGAGCCGCCAAACAAAGGACTGCCGCTCGGCAAAACCCCCACCGGTCCGTGCCACCGGCACTGTGTGCTAGAGTATCCTTCAGGTCCTCGCTCAAACCAAAGCAAGCATAATATCTAAAAGACGATTCAAATTTCCTTTATTTTCGAAGTTTTCGGATATATTGGCTACCGATCGTAGTAGCCAATATTTATAAAATGTGATGATAGTAATTACCAGCATTAGTGTACCGGAATTAGAAAAAATCTTACCGTCAATTCCTTTTGTTTTTTTTTTGTGTTGAAACTAAGATACTTTAGATACTTTGGTTAAGTGTACAAATACAACTAAGTGTGTGTTCAGTTAAGACTCAAAACATGAAGTTTTGGGTCTTCTTTGTGGAGAATAAAAAAAAAATGTTTCTTTGTTTCATGACTTGTGACTCGTGGATATGCACTTTTCGTCACTTTATGATAGTGGAGAAAGTCCATAAAAATACGACAATATCAGCAGATTAAATTCTAGAAGTCATTAAACATTAGTGTGACCTTAATTCCTATAAGAGGCTATTATCCGCATTAAATCCTCATCCCATCACTCTTAGAAAGTCCAATAAAAAGATCTCCCAGGGCATCCAGTAATTAAAATGGGGCATTTATTGGTAGACTAATGTATCTAAATGACATCATTTGGTCATTAGGATAGACATAGAAGTAACAATTGATTAGCTTTTCTATAGCAATGGCACAAAATCTGTGTCAAAGTCAAAGTCAAATAATTTATTTCAATTAGGCACAAAAAAGGCACTTTTGAACGTAAAAATTTACAGCAAAAAAAATAAATGATTCTGGTCGCCCATTCCAAAACGTAGTTTTCGTATGGGGAAGAATGGTCAAGAAACTCCACTTGTGTTCAATAAATATTTATAAACTTTTCTTTTCCATGTTTCCCGCAACCTTTTCTAATTTTTTTTGTGTAACCTCTTTCTTGCGTCATGTTTACCGCAAATAAACGTATTTTCTTTCTTTCTTTCTTTCTTTCTTTTCTTTTAGTCAAAAACGTTGGGGAGATCCTTGTACCTTGGGACGCTTTTCTTTAAACCTCCATAATTTAAGTTCAAATTGATCTATAGCCTTGCATGTTGAAATTTCTATTAGGTATCCAATGTTATGACGATTAATTACTTTAGGATATTTGTCCCAAGGTACAATCATGGCTTGTACCTCGGGACACCAATGTTTGTACCTTGGGACACATTTTTGTAAACCTAAACTGCCGCCAGATGAATATTAACTTGATCAGTTGACATAAATTTTTCATATGCCGGAAGTTTAGATATGAATGGGCAGCTTAAATGCTTTGTTAAAGGTATTTAAAACATTGAAAAACAAAAATAATCTTAATTACCTTGGGACACATTTTTGTAAACCTAAACTGCCGCCAGATGTATATTAACTTTATCAGTTTAGATACTCAGGAAAATAAAAATAATAACAAAACTTGTTCACAAACATTACTATTAGTTTTCTTTTTTTTTTTCAACTTCACGTAACGGCCTATTAAAGATTTTGATACATGAAATTCTTCAGCAGCTTTCCGAATAGATAAACGTTTTTAAATGACCATTTTAATTGCAATTTTTACATTTTCCTCACTTGGTTTCGGCCGGATGACTTTATCTTTACTTCGTGGCATCTAAAAACATGAAAACAAAAATTAAAAATATAATATTAAAATAAATAGTTGACAAAAGCATTGGCTTGTACCTTGGGACAGTCCCAAAGTACAAAAAATTCACGGTCCCAAGGTACAAATTTTAATTGTCTAATACAAATGGTAATTTTTTTAAATTAAGGAAATCTAGGAAATGATATTAAATTATGTGATTAAAAATGTAGATAACAACTAATTGTATCATAATTAAATTACTCACCTCAAAATATTTCATCTAAGACAAAGATTAAGTGGATTGCAAAAAAAAAACTGACGAAAAAATCACACTGCATACAACTTCTAAGGAATGAAGGAAAATGGCCGACTTTACTGCATGCTTTCTGAATGTTGTAATGAAATAGCTACTAGATGTTGCTATTTACCACTTCTCAATGCAAAATTTCTGACGCAATGAGCTTGTCCCGAGGTACAAGGCGTCCCAAGGTACAAGGATCTCCATGTATTTTATTAAGATTCTTCAAGGATTGGGGATCCTGACGTGAAGAGACTTTGTTTGAGTATTTTTGATACTTTATTCAATGCTGGAGTTAGCTGTCTGTCAGTAATAAGGAAAAATGTATTGTACATTTTGAAAGTACAATAATCTACCAAATTGAAACTAATTTGTAAACAATCATAAAAGATAAACCCTTTAACCCTTTCCGCCTATTTATTAAATATGCAGATCATATATCAATCATAAGTAAAAATTTTGAATTGGTAATCAATATACTATGGCTCGGGTCCAAGCGTGGAACCAGGGATTCATAACTTAGGATAGCTAGATAGAACGTAGGAGTTGAAATTCAACAATTTTATATGTTAAAGTTAAGTGTAAAATACTCATAGATGTTATAAATAAAATATGTTTTGCCGTTTACGGCGTACAAATATCAAATACGATATCAACATAATTTTTGTTAAAATTAAATTACAAGCAAAATGATAGGTAAAATATATCCTAAAACAAAGTAAACAATATTGCGAACAAAATTTATTTCGAGCATCGAGTTTGGTTCCAGTGCAATGCGATGCTGAAGTGATTTTCAGCCGACATTCTTAGGTTATTTTTTATTTTTCTTTCACATTTGGACATACATAAAAGACATGGATAAATTGCTGTACTTTCCTTCTGCATGATTGCTGGAAAACGGAAGGAGAAGAGATTTGACTCACTAAAGTCCACTCGCACAAAATGGTACAGTATCTTGGTTGCCGCATTTATTTATTTATTTACAACACAAACTATCTTTACAGGTTAACCTAAAGTGATACGAGTGGTACAGAACACAATTAAACTAAGATATAATCTTACAACTAGGTACTTAAATCTAACTATACATGCAGATCAGAATAACACAATACTCTAGTGGTCGCCAGAGTAAAATCGTTCAGTGCACAAGAGAACAGGTCCAAGCTCATAGCTACCGCGTTGAGAGTGCACAGCGCACGTGTAAACGGGGCACGGCTGAGAAGGTTGGTGCGCGCATTCGGTACCACCAGCAGCCGCGGCCGCCGGCGCCTGTTTACGTACTCGTCAGGTACCCACAGCTTAATTGTCTGTAAAATGTCAGGATTGCAAATTTTTCCCCTTATTACTTTAAATAAGTATGTGGCTAATGCAAGCTCCCTCTTTACTTCTAATCTAGTATAACCTACCATGCCTAATACAAACAAGGTAGGATACAGCAGTGGGTATCCCGGATACACTCCATACATCTTATGGTACATAAACCTGATATATTTGTTTTGTATCCGCTCTAACATTGTATTGTATTTGGCTTCGCTAGGACTCCAAATAGCTGCATTGTACTGTAGGTGACTCTTCACCAGTGCTTCGTACAAAGCCCTTAAAGCACTCATATTAGTAAACTGGTTGGCCTGCCGTAAAAGAAACCCAAGGTTACGGTATGCCTTTTTGCAAACCGCAACAATATGTTTTCTAAACTGCAAATCTGCGGCGAAACAAACACCTAGATCTTTGACCTCCATGACACGCTGCAGCGGTTCACCTCCCATAAGGTACTGGTGGCGACGCGGGGTGTGCGCACGGGTGTATGACAGCACTGAGCATTTTGACACATTGAAATACAATCTATTTTCCTGACTCCAATCAGTGACCCTATCTAAATCTCGTTGCAGTGTGTCATGATCGGCAATATCTTTCACCACATGAATCAGTTTGAGATCATCAGCAAAAAGAAGGCAAGTTGACTCCTTAACTACTTCCGGTAAGTCGTCCACCACGAGGATAAAGAGAAATGGTCCTAAATTGGTTCCCTGACTTACGCCCGATCTCGTGAAGTAAATTTCGGAAAAGCTCCCCCCACAGTCAACATATTGACGTCGGTTGCGCAAGTAATCGGCAAAGAATTTAATAGTGTGTGGAGTAAATCCCTTGTTGACCAACTTCGACAGCAGCACATCATTGTCCACTGTGTCAAATGCCTTCCGAAAATCTAGGTAAGCTACATCCACCTGTAGTCCAGCGTCAACAGCAGGCACCAGTTGCGTCATCAAATTTAGCAAATTGCCTGTTGTACTCCGCCCAGGACGGAACCCATGCTGCGCATCGGACAAATGTGCGTTCACCTGCTTATATAAGCTATTGTGAATTGCTGCTTCGAACACTTTAGCAGTAGCACAAAGGACCGCCACTGGTCTATAGTCGCTTGCCTCGGAGCCGCCACTACCTTTCGGTACCGGCACCACTCGGCTAAGCTTCCAACGATCAGGAAACGACGCTGCAGCAATACAGATATTGAACAAATGTAGTAAGGGTTCATCCAACACCATGCGACTATCCCTTAAGATAAAAGGTGGTATACCATCAGGTCCAACTGATCGTTTAGGCGGTAGACGGGCTAGCGCGCGACGCACTTCTGAAGCTTCAAAGCAACCAAGGTGAACCCACGCGCCACTTGGCTCCGCTGTTTCACTACAGGTGTCCGCATCTAACGTAGCCGGTTCCGGGTTATACACAGAGTGAAAAAATCGTCCAAACTCCTGAGCACATTCTTGGTCTGATAGAACTTGCCCGTCCTTATTCAAATTATACTGACTTGAATTACCTCTTTTCGACCTAACGTAACTCCAGAAAGCTTTCGGGTCGGCAGCAAGATGGCTCTGCACGCGATCACGATATCGGTCGTGTATATTTCATTATAAGAAATTAAAGGAAGGCATTGTAGCGTTTGAGTATCCATTGCCGGAATTCTCTCTTGTTTGCGACCGGACGGCATAACACGTATGCTCCATATACAGCGTGAAAAGCTATGGTTCCAGGAGTGATTGGGTTATCCCCTTCTTTTAATTTCAAATATCTGTCCTGAAGGGTTGTGGGGATGCATGTTTGATCGTCCAACATGAATGTAAGATGTTCCTTCACGCTATCTGACACTACGGAGGTAAGATCGACATCAGTGAAATATTTAAGGCAGCTTACGTAGTAAGTCACCATCAACCTACCTATTTCGTCTGATGCATCTCCGGTGTCAGATCCGTACAAAGATGTAACCCGTTCAATCGGATCTCTGAGCCCATTGTAAAATGCTAGTACAACCCCCGCCGCCACGGATCTGTTAATAGGAAGATAAAGCGGACGTTTTTGTTCAGCGGTAAAGGGCAGTTCAACCCCGACTCGTTTACGGGATTTAATGAAGTCTGAAAGTCTTGGAATTTTATCACAAATCATTGAAGTATAGGTCGGGTCTGACAGGTGATCAATTTGAGGGCCCGTCAAAAAGACTTTCCCCTCTACCAGGTCAAAGAGGAAAGTAGAGAAGGCATCAATCGTTACACTTTCCTTAACTACCTGAATCCGTGTCTTGGTGCATCGATATCGCTTCCCCTGATTATCAGGGCCCAATGTCGGATTTGTAAGATATGCTTGATATTCGGTTCCTGAGCAAAAATGAGGAGTAAAAGAATTCATGATGGAGAATAGTTTAGAGAACAAATGAGAAAAGAGGGACAAAAAATTAATAGATTAATGGAATGAAAGCAACAAGAATCAAGGTAAAGAACTGATTTACTATGTCTCGTGTCGCATCAAACATCGATCTCACCGTTCTCTGTTCCAATTATTTATTCAATTTTGTTTTCTCTGAGGATGTAAGGCTACAGTCCAGTTTCCAAATTATACACACAGTTCCCGCACCTGTTTAAAAATATTTACATATAAGGCATTAGAGGCCTTATTAACGATTGCTACCACTCAAAAGAGTTCAAGGGTTATAGTTTAAGACAACTCAGTTAAATAGAGAAGAGTTCCCTTTGAGAGAGAGTGTAAGGCTTACATGTGGGCTTTGATGAACTGTGTAGGTACCGCTCGAATAAGAGTTCAAAAGTTACACAAGGGCTTATTTATTTTAACGAGTACAATGTACCGCTCGAATAAGATTTTAAGAGAAATAGAATGGCTGAAAAGCCTAGGTTCAAAATTTAAGAAGAAAAATAATAGTGGTAGGTACCTATAAAAAAATTGCCTAATAGTTTTAAGTACTTATGAGAAAATGTTCATATTATAGAAAGAAGTATAAAAACGTTTAAGTAAATAATAGTAAAAGAGGCTAAGAAACAAAATAATATATAGTCTATGGTTGAGTCTGTTGGTCTGTTAGAGAGCATAAGCAAATCAAGTATCTTGGTATAGTACAAGATTTTAAAATGTGACCCGTAAGTTTAGGATTGACCGTTTAGTGTCTTTAGGAGAAAGGTATTCCAGTGACTAAGAAGGTTTTACTTTGAGAAAAGAGAGGCAATAAAAGGCTAAGAAGAACAAATAGGTTTTCACCTAAAAGTTCAAGGAAAAATGATTATAATCTTAAGAAGGTCAACCAATTTATAAAAAAAATAGGTGAATTTAAGTCGAAAGGTTATCCGATAAATGTTTTTTTTTTTTTTTTTTACACTGATCGAGCCCTCTCTAAATAATATGTAGTGTAGTAGGTCTCACGACAAAAAGTAAGAGGGAAAAAGAATTAAATGTGTGAGGAGGGTTTAAGAATCTAAAATGTAATGTTGAGGCTACGTTTTGAAAGAGTATTAAAGAGAGGTTTTAGTAAGAGGGGTATAGGGAGGTTCATAAACTGCAACGTTACGTTTAGCTGGGCTGGCTCATCTTTACCTAAGTCTTTCCATCTCCGTATTTTCGACTGCACGTTGTGCATGATACAAATATTGCCACCGCAAGCCGAGTCTACCAAATTTTCTTTCACCAACGCGCTCTCAAAATCTCGCGAAATGTATAATAGACAGTCAACTTGAGTGGTTTAATTTCACTTCAATGTTATGGACGAAAATACCGTTGTTTTACGTGTAAGATTTCGAAATGATCGTACATAGAATACCAAGTTTGATCTTCAACTTTGGATCTATTTCCGATTGAAACAGCCATTAGGTGCTAAACGTAAGTATAAAGTTTGAAGCCTTTTTATAGTAACTTATTGTGTGCTTATTTTATCAAAAACTAAGAACATTCTCCGCAGCCACCTCGGTCTTATTATATATATCTGCGAAGATTTAATTCCCCCCCTGGGTTTTCGAAATACCGGGTATCGATAACAGACCATTAGAATAGAAAGCTGTCGAGTTTGCATTGCAAATTGATAGAGATTGAACATCGCCCCCAATAAATGTCAGGACAATACTGATAGTCTTAACCCGAACTGTCACCCCACTGCTTGCCCCTGTCGGCACTTTTATCGACATGACAAATATACCGATTTTAAAATCCCCTGTGACATCGTAAAAATGTTGATCAAGCTTCAATTAAGTCGTAACTTTTTACTTGGTTATTTGGTTCATATTCATATTCATTTATTTTCTCAGAATGTAGGTATTTACAATAGGGTGGTTACAATATGAAGAATCCTTGTGGTTGATCACGTATAGTTATAAATTTCTTATCCATCATCTGATTTTTCAACATGAACGATGCTTTCTGACATAACCCTCCCGTGTTTAAGAAACCCACCCGTGTTTCTGACATAACCCTATACTTAAGTTACCGTTAAGAAGATGGATCTATGGTGTAGGGGATCTAACCAGAGCGTCAAGTTCTGTCTGAGTCCATTTGAGTTAAAAATATCACTTTTTTCTTCCGGCGTTCAAAGAAGCGCTCCATCAACGATGGTTTCATGTCAGCAGTTTGATGCTAACCGTTTCCGAATTCTAAAAGGTTTCGGTTAAAGTGACGGATCTCACGGATTCCATAATCTCTTTGCCATGACTTAATCATATATCATTCCATAATCTCTTCCTGGACTAAATTGGCAAATTTAAATCCATTCTGATGGCGCAACTGAAAGTTTATTTTACCTTCAATAGTTCCATTCGGTCGACTTGTTGGGGAGAGTTTCAGATACTCCATGAAAAAGAAGGTGAAATATTAGCCAACCAAGGTGGTCAGGTATTATCTCGCAAATAAGAGAGGAGAAGTGATGCCGACCGATAGCCTAGCCCCAAATCCTCAATTTTTTTTATTTTATCCTACTTCTAAATTAACGACGGTAATTTAAAATAGGCCCCCGTTTCGCTGGAAAATACTGGGTTGCCATGAGGCACTGTGCTAAGAGGCAGGCGTCAAGACAAGAACTCAGTATAACCCTTTTGTTCATCAGCACGCTCCGAAATCGAAACTTGGTCTGAAAGTAAAATGCACATTGGATCGAAATCATTGTTGGGGAGTCGTCTTATAACCCTTTTATTAATATCACAGAACAAGTACTTACTGTTTCAGCATAATCAATACAGAAACAAAGCAAAATCGTCCCAAATCCTGATGGTGTACTATATAAACAAGAGGTAAGCGCCTCACGTTTTCCAATTTCCTGGGGAGAGGCAGTGCGTCGTACGGTGCGTTATTGTTCCCTTATTGCGATCGCACCTCCTTGTGAGTCTTTTCCTTGATATTCGGTTCTCTTTTTTAATTATTATATTCGGTGTGAGAACTGTCATTGATAACAGTTATCTAGCTGCTAGTGGATAATTGCCTTTTATAAACGATTCCCTGTCTGGTTTCTTGTTTAAAATACGATGGTTAAGTCCCTCTCGACCGTGAATAAGGTAAGGAGAGTGAAATAATAAACATTCCATAGCTTGCTAAATGTCGTCGACTTGTAATTAGCGTTGCCTAAATTACCTTATTTACCGAAATCCAAAACGAGAATAAAGGCATATTTTTTGTGGTATAACAAACATGACCTTTTTGTTAATAATATTAGTATGTAAAAAGACGGATTTTTGAATTTTAATACGCCCCTCATTAATTAAATTACAAAAAATTGTTTTTTGATACTAATGAGATGTTTGATAGATATATTATCTTTATTTAGACACCAAATTATTGTTAATATACGGGTTTTATAGGCTTTGTAAATTGAATACTTGAAGTAATAATTGCTTTAAGAATCCAGCAAAAGCAAGATCGGGATCTTCCTCAAGTAGTGATATAATTCCCCATGAACTGACGTGACTTGCCAACTGATATATTCTAGGTCTTGTAGATTTTCATTCAGCCAATGAACAAAGAAACAAAATTCTCCAATCAAAAAACCTTTGTTAACATTTATCCTAGTTTTTATATTCGCAAAAAAAAAACAAAAGATACATCACTTTCTAAATATGTTTTTCCTAATTGTTGTGTTTGGCTCTAAAGAGCATACACGAATGAGAGATGGCCAACTGATCAAATGAACATGCATGCGCTGTGCCGGATTTACTGTTTGATTTCGCACTCCTTATTCGTGATATTACTGAAATTGCTATATTTAATGATATGGTCATACTCGCCCTGCAGGATTTTAGATGAGCTTGTAATGAAGTTGAACAAAATACGTACATAATCGAAATTAAGATTCTGTACAATAACTTTATTGCTAACGATTTGTGATTTCATTTTTTATTTTCTGTAGTCAATTTACATGCACTATAAAACTAAAACTTAAATGACAAAAAAATCTGATGATGACTGATGACGTGACTGATGAAAAACTTGTTGACGACTGTGGCGAAGTCACGCTGGAGACCTGAGGTGTCGTGCATCGCAGGGTGCAGCCTACGCGAGCGTTGTCTAGATAGCAGGGCGTCCCAGTTTTAATCATTCATTGACAGTTATGTATTTTATCATAACGATATTTTCATATCGATTTTTCAAACTAGGTGAACTAAAGCCGTGCATTTTAATTCATTTTAACCATTCGTTTTTTTTTTTTTTATTTATACTTTCCATTTTACAAACTTATAACATAATTGACTTTTTTAAAGTAATGCCCTTTTTCATTATATTCCAAGGTTGCTGATAATCATGCATGCTGTTGAAGGATCCCCTTCTAACCACCGCGATAGTGTTACCGAGAAAGGTTGGACCTTTATTATTTATGATAAAATGCGTCCATATTTCTAAGTGTCGGTGTTGGAGATCAATTTAGCTTCGCCTACAGTGGCCTACACTATCGGCAGCCTTGCTCCGTCAGACCATTAGTCTTTGTGATATCACCTTTATTTTGTGGCTATATTTTGCTGAAAATGTGTAGTGTCTCGGAAAATTGGAGATATTTTAAACCATGATCCGCAATTCGATATTTTAAGCCAACGTTGGCTTTGTATAATTTTGATAATGGAAGTTACTTTTTTTCAAAGCTTTTTTTTTAAAAGCTTTTTCTTATTTCTTAAGTATACCTATTGGCCATTAGGCAGGTACCTAATACCTACGGTGGACATTGAAAGGAAACATTATGTATTGACATAAATTGCTATATGTCTATTCTGTACATCAACCCATAGTATCAGTGTGCGACTCATGGCTATTTCTCATTTCCCGGTGACAAGTGAATGTTTGCTGTCGCATTTGCGGTCGCTCTCTGGTAAGGCAAATAAATAGAAACAATGTTTGCGACGAATCCGTTCAAATAGAGATAATTGTGGATCGTTAGTTGAGGCTCTTAACTTCAGTATAAGGCTTCTTGCGTCCTGGTAAAAACAGGCAGTAATAATTGCCACGTTGGATGGCATACTTAACCTTTGGCAAAAGTAACAGCTAGCCTTTTTGGGTCACAGGAGGTGTCAACCAACCGTTTAGAAAGTATGATATTTTGATGCTAGTGTGCAAAGGCTATTGGGCAAAATGAAGCCGAGAGTGCATTGACAAATGCTCACGCATATCAAACGACGATTTTCGACACAGAGGAAAAATAAACAAAATTTCATAAAACACTCAAACCCCACGACCCCCACGGATCGTACCTGCCTAGATGTCTTAAATCATTAAAACTTTATTTTATGCACTCTAAGTAGCTCAATTTTTATGCAATTTCTACTCCAGTCCTGCAGACGGGCCAGACGCAAATGACATCAAACACAAAGATTGAGCTCTTGAAAGCCCCTATTCCAATATTTGCGTTATAAAATTACTAGCTGCACCGGGAGTTATTTCTTTTAAAAAAGTTGTTTCATTTTCTACCTACTTGCAGTTCGTGAGCTCTTGCATTTTTTTATTGAATTGGTTTAAAGTAGTGGTTACGGTTCTATTTGATTAAACTTAAAAGCTATAAAATAAAATGTAGGTTTAGTTAAGGTTTGGTTAAAACCAACGCATCCTGCGACTGGACAAAGCGATCAGCGAGGTAAGGTTATCCGCAATCATTTAATTTCTACACAAATAACATTTTTCTGCTCATGAAAATGAAATCTGTCTCGTTGATCAGAAAATATTTTTTTATCACAAATATACCGCCTTAGCGTTTACTCCTTTTTCCTTACTCTATCTTCAATTAGTGCTGCAAGAAAATTTTCAAGGAATTTTATAGCAGTCGTGAGTGAATGACATGAACTTTGACTTGTTATTTAGAATATTTTCTGACGATTGAATAGTCGGCGGAAGATGTAATTAACGCTGATGTGCCGTGCCATCCGACCTACTATAGAACAGGTCATGGTGTCCGAGGGAGCCGATTGCCCCACCACATTGACAGCGGTGCAAGGAGCCGCAACGAGCGTCCAGATGCTAGACATGTAGCGAGCCAAAAGGTGATATCAGTCCTCATAATGCCTATGTTTTCTGACAGCAGAGTCTGAAGTTAAAGGCCCGACTCTCACTCACCCACAGCCAGCAAGCGGGCACGCCCAGTGGTATTGGTGGATGTTTTACCATCCACTGTCTTTAGGGATGTCTTTGTCGAAGATGGGTTCACGGGCCAAAATGTACTTATTCGGACATGCCATTTAAAAGTCCACCAATGGACTACTATTTTCCTGGTCCACTTTTCAGTGCTGTTGACAGAAGACAGGAAAACGGAAACGAATACTAGAAATTTTGCGGACGCCAAGGCCACCAATCCGAAGCCTCGCTCGGTCATCGAGAGCCATATTCCAAATTTATATTATGTGCTTCGTATTATTTCGTCAATATTGTTCAAAAGGGGTGTAACTTGTTTCCATAGAACGGAATGATGTTATAATAAGCTGTTATTTTATACAAAGCTATAACTTCACAGTATACCTACACAGTAGACTGAACTCGGTTGTCTTTATTTCACTGTCCTATTTACTTTGCCGGGGTAACTTAGCCGGCTAGGACCTACTTGGCAACTAAGTTGGAGAAGCAAGCGGTCGCAACGTCACAGGACAACTTTAAACGAATATTTTGTTGAATATTCTATGACATTTCTTTGGTATTTGCCTTCTTCATCGTCATCTTATTTTGTTAGATTTTTTGTCATTCTTTTTAAGTGTGGTTTACCTTTTCAAAACGTATCGGTCCCGTTAAACTTTGGAAATAAATATTATCTTTCGTCTGTTGTTGTCACGATTGGAATCTCATGTTCAGCTATGGACGCTAGTACTGATGAACTTTCACGACCCTATTTTACCCCAAACATTTGATACGCATACTTGAAACATGATCCACAACACCAGGTCTTAATAACCCACATTTTTAACGTCCCATTGAAATATTCAAAAACCATTCACGTATTATACGCAGTACGCTTGTCCGATCACGATGTTCGGTTTAATGCTCACATTGGGGCGTAACAAAATGTGTACAAGTACACTTTGGTCCCATATTGCTGGCATAAAATTTGTTGGCCGCGCTATTAAAGACTCTTTTATATGCCAACAACACCTAAACGTGCGTTTGTGTAGTAAAATATGAACTTTGGGTTTATTTAAGGGATTATTATTGACCTACTTTGTGGTAATAATTCCCTACAGGTGTTAAACTGTATAAGGCTGGGCGATCAGTGTCGCCCGGTAGTCCCCGGCACGACATCAATATATGTATATTATTATATAAAAAAGGAAACAAAGTAAAAAAAATATGGATGGTTTAAAAAAAACAAAAGTCATCAGCGTACCGCGCGTGTGGATTATTGAAACGTTAAATGAGTAAACATTTTGGGAAAGTGCGCTAGGCCCATCGGCGTACGTGAGTTACCTCGAGTTTTTCTTAACATAACTCGAGCGAATTAGCGTTGGCCAACGTTTCGTAAAGCTCCCCGTGGCGTGGTTAAAAAAAAGATCGACGCGATGAACCCGCAACCATTTAAAGTAGAAGAAAAACAAAATGGGCTAGTGAATTATGTTACAAAAAATTTATAATACCAAGGTTTCATCGGTAATACCAAGGTGCAATAAAGCTCCTGGCCCAGGCGGCAATGCGACGCGCCGCATAAATGCCTTATTTTTAGAGAAAAATTGTTATGATGCCTGAGCCTGGCCCAGGCGGCAATGCGACGCGCCGCATAAATGCCTTATTTTTTGAGAAAAATGTTATGATGCCTGCCTGAGCCTGGCCCAGGCGGCAATGCGACGCGCCGCATAAATGCCTTATTTTTAGAGAAAAATGTTATGATGCCTGAGCCTGGCCCAGGCGGCAATGCGACGCGCCGCATAAATGCCTTATTTTTTGAGAAAAATGTTATGATGCCTGCCTGAGCCTGGCCCAGGCGGCAATGCGACGCGCCGCATAAATGCCTTATTTTTAGAGAAAAATGTTATGATGCCTGAGCCTGGCCCAGGCGGCAATGCGACGCGCCGCATAAATGCCTTATTTTTAGAGAAAAATGTTATGATGATATGATTAATCTACTATTATTGTACATGAAATGACGGGGTATCTACCCTGTGCCGTTTCTGACCAGTCTCCGGTGTAATTCTTCGTTGATGGTATATATAGGTAGTTAGTTGGCTTTCAATCATAAACAACTCCTAACTAAAACTCAAAGCATTTATTTCAATTATAACATTTACAGGCACTTGAGTTATCACTTATCAAGGAGTCATTCAGTTTGAGTTATTTGGTGACGCTTATCGCCCATTCCAAACGAAGTAGGTTCCTGATGGAAGAAACTCCATTGTTCAACAATTACAATCTCAGACCTTTCACACAACTTTTCTTTTCATGTTTATTACCCACACCCACACACTCCATTCGGTGCGCGCGACCCTTTTCTCTAAGTGGGCGGACATACCCCGTATTTCAATACAAAATCTTATTACTTAGTTTTTTCAATAAAACTTACAATGCTTAAATGCTCGAACAATACAATTTCTAAGAAAACTTCACGGTATAACAATTTCCGGTGTCGCGTCGCGCTAGTCTGCACGCAGCATTATGCGCTACACACTTCCGCCAGGAACAGGGGCCGTATCAAAAGCCAATGGGCCTCGAGGTCCTACTCCTACTACGAAGCAGGTGGTGGCGTTGAGCGGGGAGAAATACTCGTCGTTCGACCTCGACGCAACTACGGCGGCTAGGTGTCGTCACAGCGCTCACAGTGGGGCTGGGTGTAACAGCGGCGGCGAGGCGGAGCTGAGCGAAGAGTTTTAAGGTGGTGCACGTGCTCGTCGTGCGGGCTGATCTCATCAACATTTCTCACTAATTTTCCTATTTTCTGTTAATTTATTGATTTTTCGGAGGTGACATGGCAGGATGTCACCCGATTCGCCAGTTTTTTATTTAATTATTTACGTTATGGGCTTTCTTTTTTGGATTTTATGTGGTTTTAGGGTTTCTTATATATTGTAAAACTCATGTAAAACTGCGTAAAAATTATTATCACTGTTAAAATTATTCAAAATTAGAAAAAAGAGACGTCCCAATGGCGTTGGTACGTAGCCTATTTACTGTCCCATTGCAGGGCAAATACCTCTGCTCGTACAGAGAAGGCAGGAACATATAGTATATCTATACATTTATTATAATAAAACTAGATTTTGCATCCCACGGGAGCGTACTACCAGCATAAGAAAAAGTATCCTATGGCCTAACCCAAATGGCTTTTCGTCCAATTCCGTTCAGTCATTAAGGAGTGAAAAGGTTACAGATAGACAGAAAATAAATGGTAATTCCTTTTGACCCAGTCGACCGATTTTAATGAAATAAAGACTAATTAATCTTTAAAGTAAATACATTTTAGGATCATTCGCTACAGCCGGCATTTTAAATAATTTAATTAAACATGGAATTTATATGTACCTACTCTACCAATAACTTCAGAAATATTACGTTTATAAACTAGCCAATAACTCGATTATCCTAATAAAAAAGCTCCCACCTTTTCATTCCAAGCCTTGCACTTTTAATTTGCAAGTAAGATTAAACACGATAAATGTATCACGGCCGATTAATTTTCAACCGAGAACTTATTAAGATAAATTGCAGCAGAACCTTCGTTTTAATATCGTGCAAAGTGAGGGTTCGTAATATTGAGCCGATTTTTTAAATATTTTAAGATATCATTAGGTTACATGGTCGTGTGATTATGTTTATGATGAATCCTATATTTTAATGCATAATTATTTTAATGCATAATTTTATTGATCTTTTCTCAGATATTGCCGAATCGTCGACGAGACGACAGCTTGTATTTTTTTTTATGATTATATTAAATTTCATTACTTTTATGACGCCAGAAGCGTCTTCATATCCTGCTTTATTATGTTAGTGATTCCAGATAAACACGTCGTGGACTCTGCCAGGATAAAACGCGGTCACGTGTTTATTCCATACAAACGTATTCCTCTGTTTTCTCTGACACTAGTTTTTTTTTTTTAACGCATGAATACGTTCGTATGGAATAAACGCCAACGACTACGTGACCACGTCAATTGGACAGGGTGCAGTTTTTGTCATGGAGAGTGCGATTGTCGCAACCCAGTGCTGGGCACGCCACTATTGTGGCGATAAGTCTCCTCTTTGAGGAGTGGCTGGAGAGGCGCCACGGCGTCTTCACCTTCCGCCTGACGCAGGTCCTCACCGGACACGGCTGTTTCGGGAGGTACCTGTTTTGGATAAGGCGGGAGGAAACGCCCGGGTGTCATCACTGCGTGGATCGCCCGGAGGATACGGTGGAGGTATGCCTGGCTTGGGCAGAGCACCGCCGTGTCCTCGTGGAGGCGATCGGTGGCGGGGATCTCTCGCGTCCGGCCCTGGTCCAGGCCATGGTACGGGAGGAGGTCGTCACCTCCTTCTGCGAAGCAGTAATGCTCGCAAAGGAGGAGGCGGAATGCGTGAGGGAGAGGAAAATTTCGCGCCCTCGCGCCCCTAGCCGCCGCAGGAGAAGACGCCCTGGGCGTCGGGAATCAATTGCTGATTCCCGGCCACCGTAGGCGCGGGCTTGCGCACGGTGAGCAATGGGTAGCTCGCTGTCCGGTAAAGACCAAGCCCGGGTCGACAGCGCGTTGTGTTCCACGCGCTCCTCAAAGAGTGTCAGCGAGTGAAGGGGTCCGATGAGACCATTGCCTGCCGGGGTTGCGGGAAAGTCCGAAACGGATACCGTGGCCTCCTGGCATTGCACAGGCAACAGAAGGAACACGGGTGGGTTTTAGTCAGTAAGAGTCTGACACGCCCTCCCGCTCCACCCAGAGCGGGAGGGCGTGGCAGTTTTTAATTTGTCATAAAATGTCTTTTGTCTAAGTTTGACAGAACGAGATGAGTTGTTTGTGAAGTCATGTTAGCACTGGACAATAAAAGCCATATCTCGTTTTAACTCATAAAGAATTACTGCTGACGCTAATAATCCAATTACTGCTGCCGCTAGAACTCCACGTCGCAATTTGAATGTTTACTGAGCGTAGTAATCTTTTCCATGCAACTGTTTAACGGCTAAGGTAATTACATAAAATTACAAATTTGCTCTAAGCGAAAAAGTTTTTTTCTTTGTTTCGCTGGCAAATTAAAACACTAGCTCAGTCTAAACAAAGCACGGGAAAGGTATCAGCGCCACCTGACACCGTCAGATATGAATTACTACAGTTTAATAATAAAACAGATCCAATAGTGGGTGCTACCTAAGTTTTCATAGCTTCAGGCCATTCAAATTAAACTCACGTTTTAAGATTGTGTTAGGCCTCGGCCTCGAATTTTGCGGGCAGCGGGGCGGCGGCTGCGGCGGCGCGGGTAGTCACCGCTTGACTGGAGTGCACCGCTCGATGCCCGCCCCAGCGCCACTGTTTTCGAGAACCGGTCCATTTGATTTTACGCATAAGATCCTGCCCCTCCCGCGCCGCCGCCGCCGCCGCTCCGCCGCCCGCAAAATTCGAGGCCGAGGCCTAAGGTATAGTCAAAGGTCGGGGGCCTCTTCGCGGAAGAACTGGTTTATCCTAGGTTTGACCAGCGTCTTTCGGCAACCGATTCCAATTTCTGCCTTGAATTATGTACAGCAATACAATACAAAACATTTATTCGACACAGACACAACACAGCAGCAACAAACACATTTAAAAAAAAACATAACAATAAAATTGCATTAAAATTTTGCTGAGCGTGAAAGGGTTACCATCTCAGCATTTGCTGGGCGTCAGACACCCAGCGCTGGTTTTCAGTTGGCACCCCGCAGTGACACAAGGACGTAGGTAAATAAAATAGATACATACTTGAATATTAATAATAAAAAATGTTTAAGAATACGTAAATAAATAATGCAGGTAAAAGATTTTTTGTGTGCTTCTTAGTTCAGAGTTTTTTTTTATAATGTCCCTACGAATCTACAATATAAAACAACGCCTGTCGCTTGACGCGGGACGCATCATCGAGCAGCGACCAGTGCCAGTAAATTTATATTTCTAAGGCTTTCTAAAGTTTCTATGTATTGTAACGGAAAAGAGAAGATAAGATCGAAACCTTGTGGTTCTTGGAGACATACCGCATCACATCCAGCCTAAAATAAGGTTAGTTTCTAGGATAAGAGATAATTAAATAAAAATAAAGGAGACATACTTAAATCATTGATTATTGATTCAACATAAATTATTAGATTAATTATAATTATATATAATTAATTATTGGATTAAATAAAATTATTGTATTAAAAGGATTTATCAATATTAATGTCATTAAATTCAATTTGTGAATTTAAAATAAATTTCTTAAGTTTAGTCTTAAATGAACTACTGCTTTTTAGGTCCCTAATGGGTGGGGGAATGTTGTTCCAACATTTGGAATCCGCGTAACGAAAGCTTCCTCGGAAAGCTGCAGTACGGTGATGCGGGGTAGCCAGCTGCTGAGCACAACGCCTGGCTTTGCGCTGCCGGTGACTATTTACCCACGCAAGCTTCGAGTACAGGTATGATGGACATTGGGCACGCCACTATTGCGGCGATAAGTCCCCTCTTTGAGGAGTGGCTGGAGAGGCGCCACGGCGTCCTCACCTTCCGCCTGACGCAGGTCCTCACCGGACACGGCTGTTTCGGGAGGTACCTGTTTCGGATAAGGCGGGAGGAAACGCCCGGGTGTCATCACTGCGTGGATCGCCCGGAGGACACGGTGGAGCATACGGTGGAGGTATGCCCGGCTTGGGCAGAGCACCGCTGTGTCCTCGTGGAGGCGATCGGTGGCGGGGATCTCTCGCGTCCGGCCCTGGTCCAGGCCATGGTACGGAGCGAGAGGGCATGGGAGGCCGTCACCTCCTTCTGCGAAGCAGTAATGCTCGCAAAGGAGGAGGCGGAACGCGTGAGGGAGAGGCAAATTTCGCGCCCTCACGCCCCTAGCCGCCGCAGGAGGAGACGCCCTGGGCGTCGGGAATCGATTGCCGATTCCCGGCCACCGTAGGCGCGGGCTTGCGGACGGTGAGCAATGGGTAGTTCGCCGTCCGGTAAGGACCAGGCGCGGGTCGACGGCGCGTTGTGTTCCACGCGCGCCTCAAAGAGATGTCAGCAAGTGAAGGGGTCCGATGAGACCATTGCCTGCCGGGGTTGCGGGATTAGTCCGAAAGGGATACCGTGGCCCCCTGGCATTGCACAGGCAACAGAAGGAACACGGGTGGGTTTTAGTCAGTAAGAGTCTGACACGCCCTCCCGCTCCACCCAGAGCGGGAGACGTCATTTGATGATTTCCCACCCAAAAAAAAAAAAAAAAAAAAGGTATGATGGACATTCACACTTGATAACGCCGAAAAGAAGACAGGCTAAGTGTAACTTCCGACGGGATTTCATTTTCAAAATATTATTTTTGTTTAGAAATGGTGTAATGTGGCTCCTTGGTGGTACATTAAAACAAAATCGCGCGCAAGCATTCTGAACCCTTTGAATTAGTCGTACGGTACGTGCTAGAAGTCGAGGTCCTACCACAGTATCGGTAGGACCTCGAGTATGTACACTCCCAGAATACGGATCAGTACGAAAAACTGAAATTACTCTTAAAATAATAAGCTAGCAGCATGAATGAAACTGTATATTGTAGAGTTTAATAGTCAAAATTACATAAAAACAATATATCAATAACTTTACGTTGAAAAAATAAAATGTTAATAATTGACACCTCAAATACAACACAAAATCATTTTATAACAAAATTAATATTTATTATTTTGTATAGGCGATTGGGCATGTTGTTTAATAAAGTTTTTTATGCGATGTTGCGGAATCTACATTTTTATCCTGTAATTTTTACATAGTATAGTCAAAGTGGTTCTGCTGCGGAGCATGACACGAATTTTGGTCCATTCTTCCACTAACGCTTGTTGTTTGTATGAAATTGAAGACATTGCTTCTCGCGGGCCAGTCCATGGGATTAATGCCAACGTCCTGAAAATACTCATTTACAATTTGAGCTATATGTGTCCTGGCGCTGCCATGCATGAATACCTATTGAATTTTCACCCATATTCAAATATGGGCCGACATGCTTATTACGATTTTCTTTCACATAATTATCTTGCACTAGTTAGCGTATCATTTTCTATCAGCACTAACTCCGTGCGACTCTGAAGAGATTCCAGCCCAAACCATAACAGACCCACAGCCGAACGGCAGTTTTTCCTCAAAACAAGCTGGAAAAAATACGATCCCCTGGCCGTCGGTAGACTCTTCGCCGCCCATCATGTGCATACATCTGGATTCGTCAGAAAACATTACTCTTGCCCATTCTTCGTCTCCCCCCATGTGCGGGTTCGCGGGCGTAACTTACCTAATCTTGCTACCCTTGCTTTGTTAAGTATTAAACAAAAATAAATTAACATTATTAAACATTATACAAAATAACAATAAAATTAAAAAAAAAAACAATCTATTTTTATAATATTGAAACAATAAACATTACAATTAAGAAATGTTTTTACACCTTAGTCTATCCTTAGTCTTCCTGTATCTGATATAGATCTGACTGGTCAATTTATATTAGACATACATTCATTAGTAAAAGGCCGAAACACTCTATTGGTTTTTACTTTGACTTCTTGTCAGACAAGGAGACGAGGTTTGACTAACCAGACCTTGGAGCGCCGGAGCTTCGATGTTTGACTATAACATTTGCATAATGTTTGGTTGTTTTTGTGTAACATTGAGGTTTGTTTAATGAACAACCATGATTAGTCTTCTTACAGCACAGAACTGTATTCATTAGAATTCTAACATAACTTTGGCTAAACAAACAAAAATATAATACCAATTTATATGAAGCATCAGCCATATAATATTCTGCCAAGCCCAATCAATCTATGTCATGCATTTTACCGTAAATTGGGGTAGGTTTGTTGCTATACATATCTGTCAAGTATCGATGACTAATATACTAAAGTGGCTATCGTTGTTTATACTAGTGATGTACCCGATACTGACTAATCGACTAAACGTTCGGTTTTCAGTGTTTCGGTATTTTGTTGATGATTGTAATGAAAATAATTTGGATATTTTTTTATTTGTTTAGTGACATGTGCCTATAAAATATAACGAATAAATTCAGCCAAACGCAATTCATGCTTGTGTTTCAAATGACAGGTAATCTGAAAAGCTCAATGCAGATGGCACTGGCTGTTTGAATTTTTTATTTTTTATTGTGTCTCTTGTTCTGTCCGATTTTGACGCGACTTTCACTGGCAGATAGCTGATGGAGTAGCTTTCTCCACTTTTATTTTTTTTAAATAATTATGTCCACGCGGGCGAAGCCGCGGGCAACACCTGCTTTGTAATATTGTTATAATTTATAGTCCTATTTACTATTCTCATCGCCATGAGTTTCTCCCGCTATGGCCATACATAGGTCTGCTCTACATACTCATAACATTCCCAAGTGAACTCCGGAAATCGTCACATCTCTAAGATGGCCGGGGACTTGTCGACTCTCATAGTAAAATCAATATGTTTTGGCAAAGTGCCAGTGGGAATTGTAGGGAAATATGTTTACCGCCGTCGACCTATGTCCTGATCATTGTTTTTGAGATCGAGACGCAGCAGATGGGACAGGCAAACAGGTTGGGCTAAAAAAATATCATCAAAGATAAAAACGAGAATATACCAACTATGGACGTAGGTAGAAGTTCTTTCGAACAAGATTTTTATGTTTGAATGAATCTAGATTGCCAGTTCCTAGAATCGTGTTCCATAAACAACGTGTTCTTTTTTCTATGAACATTATTATTTAAAGAGTTTAATACAGAGGCTTTCTTTGAACTACCTTCTCACCTCATTTAGGATGATGAATGTAGTTAACGCAGCCTTTTCTACAATATACGTATTTTAAAGCAAAATGTTTTTTAACGGAGTTTTTCAATGAAATTAATACTCTTTTAACTTAAATAACCTACTCTATTATCCTATTACCATCAATAATAAAATAATAAGCCAAATCGTGGACGTAAATAATTAAAATGAAATCAAATAACAAAGTCAATAAAATCCAACCCACCGCTACCCTAATAAAATATACAACGGAATAATATTATTCCTACACAATAACTGCGTACCTACAAAAGTTTTATTTACCTACCACTATTCATTAAACCTCAAACATATCACCTCATCCATAATTGAAACAAACAAAACGGATTATTAAACTACGCTAAAACTAATTAGTCGGCACGCATTCACACCGTAATTAATTTATCGCAGCGGCACAATATACGATGAATTTGTGTCACAAATCACGCGCGGGCTGCCATTATGTGCGGTGTTAGTGGCGGTCGCGAAACAAAGATAAGATTCATACAAAGCTTCGGACCGGCCTTCACGATGTCATTTAGGTACACCCACATTACGTTACGTAGGTACCTACTTTACACCAGCACGTAACATTTTTTTTTAATGATTGCCAAAAACTTTTTACTATAATTTTGTAGTTACGGTTCTGGTAACTCAATGAATGAATGAAAATTATCAACAGAAAATCTGGTAATTCTCGAAAATGTTTGATAGGTTTAAATTAAGTTTCAAATAGGTGTTTAACAGTATCATACCGTGAGCTGATAAAAATAAACGTTACTTTGTCCTCAGCAATTGAATAGTTTATAATTTAAGCTTCGTGATGCTCTACTATCCTTAAGATTTATAACTAAACAACATTCCCTGTTCTGAAAGAGGTCCTAAATATGACCACAATGAAGTGTATGCAAAGGATTGCTAATACAAATAAGGGAACTTTTATCTTTAGGTCGCCTACCTTCTTCATCACCTACCTTCCTTTTTAGTCGCTATTAAACATGGTATGCATGTTTTATAAGAAAATAATAACAGCCTGTTACTGTCCCACTGCAGTGCAAAGGCCTTTTCTCATACAGAGAAGGCACGATACACTTACGTTTACACTCTTTCACACAGTCATGCATTCATCACTTTCCATTCCTACATGTAGACAAACTAAAATTCTAGAATGTTACTGGCACATTTCACGAAGCGTTAAATAAGTATTATTTAAATAAAATACTTAAAGTATAACTTTAAAACTACTGAAGTTCCTGTAAGAAGTTCGTAAATTACGAATTTTCTTCCGGAATCGTAAAGTTTATTTCGTGTTTCCTTACTCCAAATACCTTAAGTTTTACGAGCTAGTAACGTCTTTCAATTTTAGGAGTGTATTATTGAGAAAGTTCTGTGCTGAAATAAGTTTGGAAATAGCGTTTGCAGGTGGTTGTGATTCAAAGAATTAAGAATTAGGTAAACATGCTTTGCATCTTACAGTCCCTATTTTTTATGATCAGAATATTGGATATTTTTCATCGCTGGAATAACATGAGTATTGCTACAGACGTCCAATTACCTTTAGAGAATATTAAAAAAATAAGTCATAGGCACTAAAAACTTAACTGTCTATGAATTCTTGCGGTGTTTATATTCCGACAGATCCCATCATCCTACTATAATCTATATATAAAGAAAGTCGTGTTAGTTACACTATTCATAACTCAAGAACGGCTGGACCGATTTCACTAATTCTTTTTTGTTGTTGTTTGTTATTGTCAGGAGAAGGTTATAGGTTGGGTAGGTAGGGTAGGGTGGGGTAGGTAATTGCACCGTGGATAAGTACTTAGTGCTACTCGTGTGAAGCCGGGCGGGCAGCTAGTATATAATATTATAAATGTGAAAGTTTGTATGTTTGTTACTCAAATCACGCAAAAATGGCTGAACGGATTTAGATGAAATTTGGCACACAGATAGTTTATAACCTGGTTATTAACCCATATCTATAATACTTTTTATCTCAGTAGAACGTTCCCGTGGGATAAATTCCGACCACCACGCGGGTGAGCCACGGGCAAAAGCTAGTAAATGATAATTCCCAAATGATCAGTAATCAACTAAATAAGTATACTCCTGCTTCTTTAACATTATGAAAGCTTTTCTGCTATATAATTAAATTAGTGTTTGGCGTTAATTTCAATCAGTCCCTAAATAATAAAATGCCCCCGCGCCTCTCAAAGGGCGCTATCAAAATTTATTTTCATCTGGAGTTTTTCGCATTTGGCTTCTTGGCGTCGCTTACCATCGGGCGCCTAGAGCGACCGTTCCACTCACTCTGTTTGAACAAGGGCAATACAAGTTCAGATCAGGCAAAGTTTATTTCTTACTGCGTTTTTGCATTAGGAATCTCTGTTGTGGTATTTGGACATGAACTATACACATCTGTCTTCCTCTTCAGAAAATAGAGGCGTTTGTGTTTTGTATCATCAATAAATATTTTAAATAACCTTACCTGATCATCCATCATGTTTCTGAACATAGCCCACAGTTCAGCAACATCACACAGGAAGGCGAGATCTGAATCCAACACAATAGCCTGACTCAATGCATCTGGCAGGATATCAGGAAACAACAGTTTGACTAGCGCATAGATAACGGAGTAATGGCTGTTTGGGATCCATCGCACTTGTGACTGAAAAAAAAAACAGATTTCACATAATAGGCCTTAGTGTTGTTTAAAGCTAGACTTACACTGCTGTGAATCCCGCACAAGATTCACACTAGCGCTCATACATTTGCTCATAACGGTAACATCGTGATTTTTATTGGGTCTAATATACAGATTTCCCAGATAAAATGCGCTTTGGCTATTATTGTCTCTATAGAAATCGAACGCGCGATGATATCTAATATTTAACCATGAAATTAATTACATATTTTAAATTACCACAATCACAAAATTATAGATATAATAATCATTCAAATTATAAATCCAAATCGAAATAAGTAAAATATTTTAATTTCGGGCTACATTGCGGATCCTCCATAGATAAATAAATAAATTAATACTGCTTATGTTTAACAAACAAATTGGCATTAGTCATGACATCATTGTAGGTACTACTCGCCATCAGGCAAATCCTAAGTATCAAACAGCTTGTTGACGGTTATATGAGAACTGCTCGACAATCCTACTTCCTACTAATATTATAAATGTGAAAGTTTGTATGTTTGTGACTCAATAACGCAAAAACGGCTAAACAGATTTAGACGAAAGGCACGCAGATACTTTATAACCAGGATTAACAAAAAAAAATCGGGATAAATTCCGACCTCCACGCTGGCGAAGACGCGGGCCAAGCCACGGGTGAAGCAGCGGGCAAAAACTAATCATTAATAAACAAACACGGGCCTATTTTCTTTGAAAATTAATTCAATCAAACTCAATTTTATTTCCTAAGCGTAACGCTCCGGTGTAACAGGCAGCCAACGGATCTACTATAAAAGTATCCAGCCCTCGATTACGGGATGCGGCGATGACATCATTACCGTTGAAAATGCCACCGAGCAATTTACCTTTTGTATACACGCAAAGATTACAAATTCGGGGATCGGGTAGCCCACAACCTCTACTATGTGATCACGAAAATGGTTAGGATTTTTCGTCTCAATTGCCCGTTTTTGCCGGGATTATGTTAGCTTTTTCATGTAGGTAGGTTATTATAGTGGTTGTACTTTTTCATTCATAGGTTTTTAGGGGCATGAGGAACAGGGTGTAAAGTTCACTCATCCACCATAGAAAAGGGAGGATCCTCCAACCAGACGGATGTTGTGTCTGGCGGGCCGACTGCCCCACTGTTGATGTTGGATAGTATTATATATTTCGTTCGCGCGTTAAACTCTAATTAATGGCGCGATGCAAGATTTGTGTGACGTCATCATCATCATCACGTCGGGTTCACCAATTTAGGAGCCAGCACCCTCGGCTTCAACGGGTATCCTGACCCCTAAAGGTTTCTTGTTTGGTTTTTGTTCAGGCGATCTTGGTCCACTGTTAGCTGTTAGTGACCGTCTTTGACTGCGTCCATGCGTCTTTGACTGCCTGATGCGGACCACACCGCCGACGACGACGACGATGCTCTGGAGGTGACCGAGGTAGAGATGAGGGTGGCGGTACGTAGGCTGAATGCCAGAAATACCGCCCCAGGACCCGACGGCTTACCTGGGAAAGCCTGGGTCCTGGCCTCAGAGTCTCTCGGGCCTCGACTAAGGGGGCTCCTAAGCGCATGCTTGGAGAGGGGCCAGTTCCCGCTTCGTTGGAAGACGGGGAAACTGGTCCTCATCAAGAAGCCAGGGCGCCCTGCGGACTCTCCGTCCGCTTACCGGCCCATAGTGCTGCTCGACGAGGTGGGCAAGCTCTTTGAAAGAGTAATTGCAGACCGCCTCGTCGGGCGGCTGGTGCGGGTGGGGCCGGATTTGGCGGAGAGCCAGTTTGGTTTCCGCAGGGGGCGCTCCACGGTGGACGCCATCATGCGCGTGCGAGCCCTCACGACGGGGGATGCGGTGGCTCGGGGTGGGGTCGTCTTGGCGGTGTCTCTAGACATCGCCAACGCCTTCAATACCCTGCCCTGGAGTTGCATCAGGGAGGCACTCCGGTATCACCGGATGCCGACCTACCTCTGTCGTGTGGTCGAGGCCTATCTGGCAGACAGGGCCATCATCTACCCCGGTCACCAGGGAGAGTGGAACCGGCGAGAGATGTCGTGCGGTGTCCCACAGGGATCGGTCCTGGGGCCGCATCTGTGGGACATCGGATACGACTGGGTGCTGCGCGCCGACCTCCCCAATGGCGTCAGCGTCGTTTGTTACGCTGACGACACGTTGGTCCTGGCGCAGGGGAGGTCGCACCAGGCGGCGGCTGAACTAGCGACACACGGGGTTGCGACAATCGTGGCAGAATCCGGCAGTTGTGACTCGAGGTGGCCTTGCACAAGTCTGAGGCCATGTGTTTTCATGGTCCTCGGAACGCGCCACCGTCGGGTTCCCAAATAACGGTAGGAGGGGTTCACATCGGCGTCGAGTCGACGATGAAGTACCTGGGACTCGTCCTCGACAGTCGGTGGAACTTCGTGGAGCATTTCCGACGTTTGGCTCCCAGACTGGACCGGGCCGGGGCTGCCTTGAAGCGGCTCCTGCCCAATCTAGGGGGTCCAAACGCCTCCTGCCGGAGGCTATACGCGGGGATCGTGCGGTCCATGGCCCTGTACGGGGCACCGGTGTGGGCGCATTCGTTGAGGCGGCGGCCTGCCCGCCGGTTGAACGCGTCCCAGAGGGTCATGGCCACCCGGCTGGTCCGGGGATACCGCACGGTCTCCGGTGAGGCGGCGAGCCTCCTTGCCGGATTGCCGCCATGGGATCTGGAGGCAAAAGTCCTCGCGCATATTTGGGAGTGGCGCGGGGAGGCGAAACGCCGGGGCTTGACTCCGATGCCGCGAGAAATCGCGGCACAGCGGACAGAGCTCCGACGGGATCTCATGGCGTCATGGAGAGTGCGATTGTCGCAACCCAGTGCTGGGCACGCCACTATTGCGGCGATAAGTCCCCTCTTTGAGGAGTGGCTGGAGAGGCGCCACGGCGTCCTCACCTTCCGCCTGACGCAGGTCCTCACCGGACACGGCTGTTTCGGGAGGTACCTGTTTCGGATAAGGCGGGAGGAAACGCCCGGGTGTCATCACTGCGTGGATCGCCCGGAGGACACGGTGGAGCATACGGTGGAGGTATGCCCGGCTTGGGCAGAGCACCGCCGTGTCCTCGTGGAGGCGATTGGTGGCGGGGATCTCTCGCGTCCGGTCCTGGTCCAGGCCATGGTACGGAGCGAGAGGGCATGGGAGGCCGTCACCTCCTTCTGCGAAGCAGTAATGCTCGCGAAGGAGGAGGCGGAGCGCGTGAGGGAGAGGCAAATTCTCACGCCCCTAGCCGCCGCAGAAGCCTAGAAGCCGGAGGAGACGCCCTGGGCGTCGGGAATCGGTTGCCGATTCCCGGCCGCCGTAGGCGCGGGCTTGCGGACGGTGAGCAATGGGTAGCTCGCCGTCCGGTAAGGACCAAGCCCGGGTCGACGGCGCGTTGTGTTCCACGCGCGCCTCAAAGAGATGTCAGCGAATGAAGGGGTCCGATGAGACCATTGCCTGCCGGGGTTGCGGGAAAGTCCGAAAGGGATACCGTGGCCCCCTGGCATTGCACAGGCAACAGAAGGAACACGGGTGGGTTTTAGTCAGTAAGAGTCTGACACGCCCTCCCGCTCCACCCAGAGCGGGAGACGTCATTTGATGATTTCCCACCCAAAAAAAAAAAAAAAAAAGGGTTCACCAATTTAGGAGCCAGCACCCTCGGCTTCAACGGGTATCCTGACCCCTAAAGGTTTCTTGTTTGGTTTTTGTTCAGGCGATCTTGGTCCACTGTTAGCTGTTAGTGACCGTCTTTGACTGCGTCCATGCGATGATTGAATGCATCTGCCTTTTCATGCCTGGAGCCCTTGGTCACGGCTGCATACTAACTACTCCGGATGTGTCTAATGTCAAAATGCGTGCTTCAGTCCCCTCATGTCCCTGAAAATTGGCCCCTTGGGGAAGTATGTTTAAGCTCCCATAAATGCACTTATTTCTCCCAGTTCGGTTATGGAGTCGATTGGGGTCTCTCGGTTCCGACTGAATGTTTCGTACTTAACTCGTTGATTTGTTTGCAGTATTTTTTATTTAAGTATAATTATCTTCTATATAATACTAGGTCCTGCCCGTGACTTTGTCCGCGAGCCTATAACCTTCCTCAAACCTATAACCTTTCTCAAGAATTAAGCTTAAAACCAAAAACAAATCAGTTCCGGAGATTCCCCCTACATACAAACTTACAGACAAATACTCCTTTATAATATTATAAATAATAAGTTATAAGTACTAAGTATAAGTAATAAGTACTAAGTATAAGTTTAGTCTGGCTATAAATACTGTTACAATTAAAAATAAGAAAGATATTACATTTGAATTTGGAATCTCCCCTACATACAAACTTACAAACAAACAGACAAATACTCCTTTATAATATTATAAGTAATAAGTTATAAGTACTAAGTATAAGCAATAAGTACTAAGAGTATAAGTTTAGTCTGGCCATAAATACTGTTACAATTAAAAATAAGAAAGATATTACATTTGAATTTGGAATCTGTTATTTTTATACGATTGTTCATTGAGTTTTCTAATTTTGGCGCCAATACATTGTACAATATTTTGCGATATTAAAATGGAGTGGGGTGATAAAGAGAACCGAATCGCTGTGATTGCAATACACAAAGTTGGTATGGAGCCAAATGCAATTTTTTAAACTCCCCATACGCTTGGTATTAGTCAAATGTTTGTATACCGGGCTATTAATAGGTACAATGAGACCTCCTCTGTTTGTGACAGAAAAAAATCTGGCCGTCCACGTAGTGTTCGTACGAAAAAGGTGGTCAAAGCAGTAAAGGAAAGAATTCGAAGAAATCCTGTCCGAAAGCAAAAGATTTTATCTCGGGAGATGAAGATAGCACCCATAACCATGACGCGTATTTTAAAAGATGACTTAGGACTTGCAGCCTATAAGAGACGCACTGGTCATTTTTTAACTGATAATTTAAAGGGTGGTAAAATCGAAACTATTTCTGAAGCGGTTCGCAAAGGGAGGTCACAGATTTTTTTTGTTTACGGATGAGAAAATCTTTACAATTGAGCAACATTTTAACAAACAAAATGACCGTATTTATGCTCAAAGCTCTAATGAAGCTTCCCAATTAGTCGACAGAGTGCAACGTGGGCATTATCTGACTTCAGTGATGGTTTGGTGGGGTGTTAGCTATGAAGGAGTGACAGAGCCATATTTTTGTGAAAAAGGTAACAAAACATCGTCACAAGTGTATCAAGATACCATTCTTGAGAAGGTAGTTAAGCCCCTTAACAACACCATATTCAATAACCAAGTATGGTCCTTCCAACAAGACCGCCGCAAGGTGCCGGGTCATAAAGCTCGGTCCACGCAGTCTTAGTTGGAAGTGAATCTCGTTAGTTTATTGAACAACTGTTGTTATGTGGGTTGATAACTTTGTCATAGAAATGTTTTGTTCTGTCAAAATTCAGATCATTTTGATCTTTACAGGGTCGATAGAAGGTGCATTTTGAAAGCTTTCTGTATACTTATCTCGATTTTGGCATGTGTGTGGATTGGTTCCTGTTTGCATAGTAAGCTTTCAAAATGCACCTTCTATCGACCCTGTAAAGATCAAAATGATCTGAATTTTGACAGAACAAAACATTTCTATGACAAAGTTATCAACCCACATAACAACAGTTCTTCAATAAACTAACGAGATTCATGCCCCATGGTAACCCGACAGTCTAAACAATCATTGAAATTGTATTTTTTTCATAAAGACCCATACCACATGGTCCCTTGTAATTTTTTTTTTGTTCATAATGTAGAACCATGCAAGTTGTTTCTTGTTTACATATAAAAAATGGCATAATATTGTATTTCAACGTATTATGCAAAAGGGAACCAACCTACACAATAACAGTTTTGAGAAAAAAATATTTTTAGTAAAATTGTGTGTAGAAAGTAAACTGTACATAATTATTTTACTAAGATTACTCTGGGATATAGTGTAAAATACTGCGTTTTATGGATGTTCGTACAAAAAAATTGTAGTTTTTTAAAGTAAAATTTGTTTTTTTTTTATCTCTCTGATTCCTTGTTACAGAATAGCTATTATATGGGTGGGTTCTTTGTTTAAATAATATAATTGTGAATATTATTGATGAAAATAAGAAAAACCTCATAATTTTTTAAGGAAATTTTATTGAAAAATTACTCTGAGGAGCTCGTGGCTAAGTAGTAACTGCCGCACGGGTCGATCCGTCAGGTTAAGCTACGCTTGCCGGGGTTGTTCTGTGGATGGGTGACCATCTTTACATACCGAGACTCCTCCGTGCCTCGGAAAGCACGTTAAGCCGTTGGTCCCGGTTGTCATTCGTGGATCTTTGGCAGTCGTTACGGGTCGTCAGAAGCCCGAAAGTCTGACAACCAGTCTTACCAAGGGGTATCGTATTACCCAGTTACTGGGTTATGGAGGTCAGATAGGCAGTCGCTCCATGTAAAATACTGGTATTCAGCTGCATCCGGTTAGACTGGAAGCCGACCCCAATATAGTTGGGAAAAGGCTAGGCAGATTGATTTTTATTGAAAAATTACTTATATACTTACCTAAATACTTATAACAAGGTGGCAGGGACATCCGACGCGAAAACTGTTACCATGGATTCAGTACATGATTATGAATCCCCTGCGTTGAAATTTTTCGTTGGTTATTTTAAAAAAAACTGCTGTTTCATACATTTTCACCGTCGCGTCGATGTCCCTGCCACCCTGTGTAGTCGGGTAGTTATATATGGCATTCATGCATTTTTCAATAAAAATGTCCTTAAAAACCAACAAGTATGTTCACAAGTATGTTATTTAAAAAAGGAACCAACACACATATGTTCAACAAACAAATCATCTGTTTTTCAACAAGGAACCAGAAGGAATTACAAAAAAAATACAATTTTAAATTTTAAAAAACTACGTTTTTTAAAACGCAGTATCTTACACAATATTGCAAAGTAATCCTATCATAATTATGAACAGTTTACTTTCTATACACTATTTTATTAAAAATCGCTTTTTCTCAAAACTGTCATTGTGTGGGTTGGTTCCCTGTTGCATAAGTAGGTCCAATTGAACGTAGTTATGCAAACAAGAACCAACCCACAAAACTGGTGAAATTGAGTTATTGGTACCAACAGAATCTAGGAATCAACTTTCATATACTCAAAAAAGATCCAAGCTGCTTGAGGCTGTTTTTACTCATATTAATGACAACCGCTAAGGATACCAACCCTAGACATTGCCTGTAGGTCTTCAGCATTTTGATTACGCAAAATAGAACCAAGCCACATAGTTCTCGTTAAAAAATAAACAGACAAATTATGTTCGTTCGTCCGTGAAGCTCCTTACTCTGCCATATCTGCAATACCTCCTTGCGATCGTTAGTATCAAGTACAGGCTTCTCTTTAGCCAACGAGAGCAGGGTAAGGCCCTTAGGCCCCTCCACCGCGACCACATCTCGAAGCATCCCCGCGTCGCCTTCTAGGAAATATTCCCTGAGACTGCATATCTCGCGATTGTGGATGGTCTTAGCGTTTAAAAAGCCTCGACCTCCAAACTATCGCGGGATATATTGTCTCATTACCAAAGACCGTGGGTGATGCATTCGATATGCAATCAGCAGCGTTACGGACCCTCCTATCCAGGGCGTCGAGTTCAGTCTGAGTCCTTTTGAGTACGCCGAAAGAGTACATCAAAACCGGCATGACCCAACCGTTGAAGGCGTGCACCTTGTTTCCGCCTGATATAGGCATATGTAGCAAGTCGCGTTTGATCTAGCTGCTGAAAGGTATGTGCATATTTGTATTGCTGTTGCACTCAGTTGGTCGAAGAGCAGATATTTCATCCTTTATTATCTGTTCTTCTGCCTTCGCGACTGCTTCACTTTCTATAATAAAAGTAAACTGCACCGGATGTCAAAACAATGCAGAGCAAGGTTTCGGGTTTTGCCAAACTGTATTTTCTTAACATGTCAGTTTTAATGGCACCAAAAATACTGGAGTCATCTTGAATATAATCCAATTTTTGTTTATATTTAACTTAGGCTAGATGCTCCATCGAAACCCCATTTAGAAATTAACATCACTTATTTTTGTTTTTAAATCTTCTGGTAAAGATTTAAATATTCTATTCACTGTTAAGTCCAAGAGAGCCTGCAGAGAAATTCTGGCTGAGCTATCTGTAACCGTGATGGAATTTTCAGGTTCAGGTGGATAACTCTTTTTTTGCTTTTTGCACTCTGTAGTAGGATGAATATGTCTCTAATACCTTCTCGAATTGCTGATTCTCTAAAAGTTATATATTGCCATTTTGATAATTTAAGAGCGATAAGGGGTGTATAAGTTTCCTTGCCAGCCGGTTTTTTGATCAAGTCTTGGAATCTATTAACTGTTTCTGGATTTTTCATTATGTATTCAATCACAGAAGCAATATTATCTCTTCCATTTTCCTTCAACTTGGTTCAAGCTGAATATACAAGTTCACTGCAATCACTGTTCAAATGATCACCACTCCGTCTCTTCTTTTGCTTCATTCCTAACTCTTGAAAAGGTTTTCTAGGGAGTTTCCTTTTGGTCATTGTACCAACTGATGATGTTGATGGCTCTTCTTCCCCATGAGCGACAGATGTCGAAGCTTCCTGAACATTTTCTTTGATGCAGCTAGGCCAGTCGACATTTTTCTCAAGCCATTTTCCATATTCCTTTCGGAATAACAAAATTTTTTGGTTTACAGGTTGCCAACGCTTCTGTACTGCTCTCGTAAATTTCCGGAAAAAATCTTTAAACGTCACACCATCTTCCTCAGATAGACTACATCTCAATCGAGATAACACTGTCTCAAATAAAAACCGATATTCGTTTTTTTTTTGGCTGAACCATTTAAAATAACGAACATATCCAGATTTGTTACGATGCTTTCCATGTTCACGGTGATGTGATGTTATTACTGTTTGTACTTTCAAATGCGTAAAGAGAAATGAATTGATTTTATTTTGAGTTCTCCTATTTATTGCAACGATGTAAATTAGTGTGATCATTAAACTCATTTACTCACTACCCTCATTAGCTAACTCATAGAATAGATATTAATAACAATAATACTTAAACTCATAAAATAAGGACGATAGTTAAGATCGTTACATAATTTGGTGTTTAAAACTTATATTTTTATGATCATGTGGCGTGTTTATGCAAAGTAGTGGTTGGGTTCATCGTATAAGTAGTCCGTGTAGATTTTAAGCTACGAGATATTAAGTTAAACATTTGATAAGAAATTTAAAAAAAAAATTAAATCGAATTCGCGGCACTGGCCTGTTGGAAGAGTATGTCAATTTTTTTTAAATAATTCACGGTTTAATCACCTGCAAAGGAGTTTGGGCCAATTGAACGATGGCGGAGATATTTTTCATGCCAGCTCCATAGTATTTTTTTATGAAAAAATTATATATGCGTTGTTTGCAATGCTATTCCATAATGTTGATATTTATAGGCATGTATTTAGTCTCCCAAAACATTTCCAAGTCATAAAAGTGGACATTTGGGAAAAAGTATTATATGTCTATGAGAGTCGATTTTCAGCCCACTGTACGGCAGCGGGTAGGACTAACCTACTCGAGTTTACTCCTATATCACGAGCCGCATATATGGTTAACATTATTACAGTATCGGAGGATATATTTTGGCACAACCTCCCGAGATCATTCATTGAAAAAGGTCTGATATTATAAACGTTGTCATATTGTTGTCATTTTATTTTTTCTAAAGTGTGTTTTAATGATTCTATAAAGTTTTTTTAAAATAAAATCATGATGATGCAAATACTCCACAGTGGATTCTGGTTCAAATACATCCTCGTCGTCACTGTTATGAACAATTTCGTCATCGTATTTATTACCTACTTGGTTGTTTAGAGGTGAGCTTATAAAGCTACAAGCTTAAACATGTTTCAATATTATGCAAAACTATGATGTGAAATACTTTACTTAATTAAAAAAATTGTTGCCATTAATTGATAGCACATACATTTTTTTTTGTAGTATCCCTCTTGCTTGGCAAAGGTTACGCTCCAACCACCTTTTTTATTTTTCCCATATTTTCAATCCATGCTATGTTCTTTGTATTTTGTATTGGAATTTAAGGCTTCATTATCCAGTCTTCTAGGCCATTGCTGCCGACTCCAAGTATAACCGCATTAGGAAATGGTCCCCACCCTTTTTCCTATTCTAGTGCTAGCGAAGAGGCAGAGCTATTATCCTAAAAGTTGGCAACGTCGCAAATAGCTGTCAAATATTTACCTGTTGTAATATAGATATTATGAATTGCAATATTTAGTTTTAGGTGTAAAAAAAGTTTTTTCATCCCACCATCTCGGAAAGAGTATTTTTAATCTTCAGTATCTGAGTGGAAAAGCCGTTTTTATTCTCTAGAGGATAAAGTAAATTGAATTTAGAACATCGTGTGCACTAAGTTTGTGAATTAAAAAAAACATTAAACCTATTTACTGCTACCTCTATGGTGCCGAATATATCATACAACTTTTTTTTAATTTGTTAAAAACTCAGACTCGGAACCTTCTTGGTGTTCTTTTTTCAACGTTTTTTTTTTTGCATTTAGTCATTTCCTCGCTGACGTGGAATGAAAAGTTACGTGTTGCACTCGAGTGCAAAGATTTTTCACCTCGTGCTCTTTTGATTCCCTCGCTAACGCTCAGGATTCTAATTTTGAATCACTCGCTGCGCTCGTGATTCAATTTTAGAATCCTTCGCTTGCTCGGTCATCAAAATTGAACACGCGGTTAAAAAGCAACTTTGCACTCTTGTATAACAAATAACTATTGTTATTCAAAATCAATAGTTTATTGTATGGAGACCCACCACCTTTAATTTTTAATTTTGTTTAATTTTTATTATTTGTTGTTATAGCAGCAATAGAAATGCATAATCTGCGAAATTTTAAACAGTCTACCTTAAGGAGGCTTAGTAATAGGGTTCCGTTTGGTACCCTTTGGGACGGAACCCTAAAAATCACTGTATTGTATGCGTGGTATGTGGAGTGAAAGTTCTTATTCAGTACAGTCATTTTAGTGACATTGGACATTGTATAATATTATCGTCTTCTCACAGCATAATATTTTGTAGCCCGCCATCATCAAGAACATGGTCTGAGTCACCGGTGGGTTTTCAAGGCTTATGTAATACAATAAACTATCAACGTTACATTTAACATGTTGTGCTAAGTGTAAGTCACACTGATAAAAATAAAACATACGAAGATAGAAAGGACACAAATACAAGCAATAGAAAAGCAGATAGGAGCGTCAGTCAGCAGCCGAGGAGTGACTCGAGATGCTTGCGTAGGTAGCAGCAGTGCAGCGGCTTGGAGTCAGGAATGTGGAGTAGAAGCAGCAGGCAGTATTGGAGCAGTGGCTTGGGATACATGAAATCAGGAGCAGCAGGCGGTAGCGGAGCAGCAGGCGGTAGCGGAGCAGCAGCTTGGAATGCTCGAAGTCAGGAACGTGGAGTAGGTAGTAGCAGAGCAGCGGCCTGGAGTCAGGAACGTGAAGCAGGAGCAGCATGTAGTAGCGGAGGAGTATTGCGTTCCTCACGCTCAGTGAGTAGGATTGCCTGTCCTCCTATGTCATGCGGGAAGAGTGCCCTCCAGCATCAGAGACCTCCCTGCCCAAGGGGGGCCAGGGATTGAGGGCTGCGGTGCCTTACGCCAGAGTGCCCTTGACGCCAGAGGCCTCCCACAGAGAGGTAGGTGCTGGATGAATGGGGTGGTCCCCCCCGGGGCTAATAAAACTACTTGTACAATGAAGACTATATACTGGTTTATTCAGAAGGCGACGCCGGGTTACATACTAGTCTTGTGACACCTTTCACGAAGCACATTTTTAAAATTTTAAATATTTCAAACATAAGTCAAATTACTTCATAATTACATGTCGGCCAGTAACAATAAAAGGTAAACCTAATCTTATTACAGTGGCTACGGGCTACCTTGATAAACCGCCTTTACAATGGAGACTAACCTAATCATGGAAGAAAAAAGAGAAAAACATGACAGGTGACAATAGTGAAAATCTCTGAACATAAAACTATTCTAGGATTTTTACAAAAAGATAATATTTATGTAATTTTATTTTTTTGTTTGTTTTAGTACAGTACTAACCCCACTAGTTCTACTTAAGTTCAACTGATCATTGAAGATTTTTATTATATATATAAGAGGAAGAATTTTATTATATATTACTCGTATATACATAAATATTGTTTTTAGCAATACACACTTGATTTTCCAATTCACTAACAAAAAAAATAGAATAGAATCGAAATTATTAGTTTAGAATACTGTTCTGGATGTTAAAACAGGCATGTTATACAATAACTAAAGGTATGCTTTCCAGTGTTTAAAAATACCTGCAATAAATATTAATAAATAAAGTTTAGTTGTGCCACTTTAGTCTATTTCAGAATGGGAAATCATCGTTTGACAGGAGTAACCAAAATTTTGGTGATTTTTAGTCTAGTTATGGCATTTGTGACAAGAGAATCGGCACCAGTTTCTAAACTTGTAATTTTTACTTGGAAATAATTAATTCTACCATAAAACAATGAATTTCACTAGTTCGTCCCTTGAATTTATAATTTTTATACAAACTGATAATACCTTAACTAGCAAACTTTTTAATTAATGCCGAATTATATAGAATTTAGTTTCGTCATATTCTAAATGTAGAGTGGTCGATCATTATTTTTTATCACACTTTAAAGTGCTATTGTGGTTACTATAATAATTTACTTCGTTTTTTCAAACTTCTTTTTTTTCCGAATTTTAATAATCATTAGCATAATTCATTTCAAACACACCTCATGAACTCCTGCTCAGACTTTTGGAACAAAGCTAAGGCTACTTATCCTACACATACAATAAATATATTGATCTATACAGAATAATATGGAGTACACGTGTAGCAACTGGCCATGAAAAGAGTAATCGACATACTGTCGGTACTCAATCACAACACAATAGCCAAAAGGGACAAATTACATTTCGCAACCAATATTAATAATACTAACTATTATTTGGATCACCCACAATCTTAATTCCCACCTAAATAACATAAAAGCATTGTTGGCCCACATAAAACGCGTAAAAAGCAGTGTAAAAAGAATTAATACCACCGTTAAAATAAGGGATGATGTTATGGTCTGACTGAATGGGTTTTTTTACGCTTCACAAAGAATCGCGCCGTTGGAGCGTTCAAACTAGGCGAGTCGCTTGTCCCATCTAATAGAACGTTAGAGAGTGTTTGCAAATGTGTGCTATTCTCATAGTATATAAAATAAATAAAATTAAAATAAAATGTTCATTAATGGCATTTCTTACGAGGCATGAGGCCACGTACCGGCAAGCGCAGCGTAGGACGTCCACCCACAAGGTGGACAGACGACCTAATAAAGGTCGCAGGAAGCCGCTGGATGCAGGTCGCTTCCAACCGGCCGATTTGGAAATCATTGGGGCAGGCCTATGTTCAGCAGTGGACGTTCTATGGCTGAAATGATGATGATGATGATGAATGGCATTTCGATACATGTTATTGGAGATCTTCTTTTAAGAGCAAGGAATTGCTTGTGTTAGGAGACTCCGCGGCTTCCACTTATCATTATCTTATGCAATACTCGTAGGGATTTTGACTGTGGAAAAAAACTATTTAGTCCGTCAGTCAGATAATAAAAAAATATTAGACAGGTATTTTTTGATTTATCATATTAATAAAAAAATATTTAGATAAAACGCATTAAAGTTGGGGAGTGGGGGCTCGCTACGTCACAAGTCTACCGGGGGGTAAAGTCATGATTTGACTCAATGTATATGAATGAGCGTTATGTATAGAAAAGGGCCAAAACGCGCCTGTACGTGTGATATGTGTGAGTATGAGAGTGAGGATGTGTGTGTAGTGTGTGAGTTATAATTAGCATATTTAGTTCTCCTATCCTAATTAATATCCCGTCTAATATTAGAAATACGAAAGTGTGTTTGTTTATTTATTTATTTGTTTGTTTGCTTGTTACGCTTTCACGCCAAAACAGCTTAACAAATCTGGATGAGATTTGACGCTTTGGTAGACGTAACACATCCACGACGAACTGCCGGAATATATCCGGCATAATCCTGATGATATCGAATCTGCTGTACCACTAATACTATGACCACTTTCTGGAAAAGGCTATCCTAACGCTATTATATAAATTGACACATACCTACATATATTTTTACAAAGCCATATAAATTTTCTTGAGATTCCTGTAATATAATTGGAACAGTTTTACAAAGTCAATTTAATGTAAAACTTGTGTAAGAAATACAGTTTTGCGGAATGACTGAGTTTGTAATTTAGCAGTGTCTGCATAACTACGAGTAGAAATTGGGATAATTTTTACTAGCTTCTGAATAGGACATTACTTTCTCAGCCATGATTGTTTTAATTGTCTTCTGTCTGCTGTACTCTGGACAGGCCCCGCTATTTGCAAAGTGACTTGCTTCGCTCTCAGCAGTGCTACAACCATCACCGGGGTGATCATTGCAGCACTTGCTGCAACGGGGTTCGGAACGACAAACGATATTCGACATGACCAAATCGGCAATATGTCCTATACCTACATAAGTCCACTGGGACTATGGAAATCGATTCAATGCGATTAATCGATTCCATTAGACCCTACCAAACGCGTTCAACCTCGTCATTTATCGAACGAGTCATCAGCAAATGTAAAAGAACCATCAAGTACCTACTTAAAAAGTATAAATGAATTAAAATACGATTTTTTTATTTTATCCCCTATTCCCGGGATACACAGTATACGTCTTATTCGGCAAAATTGTACGAATGGCGATGCTGCATTTCAATTAAGTTTGTGTCTGGTCTACTGTACTTAAAACTTAGAGATTTGGTCTAGCCAGACCATTTCTCTATTCGTCACAGAGAGACAAAACGGCGGTCATGTATCATCGGGAAAATTACACTAATAGTTAAGAAATGAAAAGAAAATTAATTTTATTGTGAATCTCTGGCCTGTATCGCTGCGGTCACAATTCTGTAAATTTTCGACATTATCAGCTTATTGATATATGTATGTATAAAAAGTACGACATATTATATCGAGACAACAATAACTTGCTTTCATGAATAATATGCAGTACCTTTTTTTTCTGTGTGTACATAAATAATAAAATAAATTAATTCTAAAAGAATATTACTAAATCACCACACTCTTGTCAAACGGATTGCTGAAATCAGGATGCTTTCTGGCTATCCGCCTTTCTTGAAACTTCTCTTTTATAAAAAGCGGTCTAGATATTTTTTTTTCGGTCTCGATTCGAACAGCATTTTAGCAATTCGTTTAATATTTTCATGCTAGCCTTCGGCGGCTTTGAATTAAAAGACAGGAATTTCATGGCATGAACTGTTTTATTAAACATTTTTTACGAATTCCGTTACATTATGTGGTATTTGTTTACTGAATTTGCCAAAATGTTAAATTTGCTGCAGTCACAATCACAGCTTGTTGGATAATCTTTTTATCACTGCGCTGCATGAGCTAATATTCTCGTATAGCCTGCTGACATGCTAGTGCTAGTGTCCAAATATTTACTCGATGTAAACGCAGCATAGCTCGCCTTAAAGCCATATGCTCTATTTGTCGAGGAAACAGAGGTCGATGTCTTGACGTCATATTGATTGGAAAATAATTAATGTGTGGGTGTGATGTCGGATATTGCTTTATTTACAAGTTACTTAGACATTCGAACTATAAACATAAAACTTCCAGATAATGACAGAAATATACGTAACAACTTTATATATATTATATTATCCTACATAAACGTAGTGTAACAAATTTAATTTATTTAAGTACAAAAAGTTTAATAGGTACCTAACTTTCTTAGGACGAAGACTTAAGAAGGAACAGTCAAAGATTCCTCCTCTGCAAAGCCCTGAAAAATCCTGGTTCTTTTGTGTAAATTATTGTAATTATTACAGCTGACATAAATAAAATGGATGCAATTAATTAAGTCTTTTAATAGCAATAAAATAATTGGTGAACCAAACTGTGAATTTTATTAAAGTATTGCAATTAAAATCGTTATAGTAACTGTATGACGGTTTCGACAAATTAATGTAATTATAATATCCGACAAATTAAATAGTCTGTTTGTATAATAAGCACGAATTTAGTAAAATTAATAGTGATATCTATGTTCTATGTTATGGGGTTTGGTTTCCGCACTCAGTCCATCAGGGTGGACCATTGTGCATGGGCCATAGCGGCCGTTTGGGGGTTATTCCAACCAGCCCCCCTCCCTCCAGAAGGTAACTAGGTCTACTGGTTTGTTTAGAACATCTGTGTATGATCTGGGTGACCCGAGGATGTCTGTTCTGATCTGGGTGACGCCCGTGCATTCAAAGATCACGTGCGCAACGGTCTGTATCGTCAACGTTGGTGTATACTTTCATTTCTTTGGGGCCTGAGTAGTCACACTGATGTTGTAGTGCCTTTGAAATTGGGTTGTTTTCGAGGTTTTGTCGCAGGGTGACTGCTTTCGTTTGATCGCATCCTCCCTTAATGCATGTGTGCTTAATTCTGGAGTCATTACTTAGGGTTCCCGATAAATGGAGCCTAAAGGCGGCCAGGGCCGCTTCCTCTCGCATAATTAGGTGTAGAGGCGGCAGCCCTAGCATTGCCTCGGCAGAGCAGCGGTCGGTGTAGTTCTTATACAGCTAGTGATCTGGAGATCTCTCTGGGTTGTGCTCAGGTCTGTCCGTATGTAATTATTGATCTTCGCGTACCTACCCCTTTTTTTTTTTTTTTTTTTTTTTGGGTGGGAAATCATCAAATGAAGACGTCATTTGATGATTTCCCACCCAAAAAAAAAAAAAAAAAAAAAAAAAGGGGTAGGTACGCGTACGGTATGATCCCGCTCTGGGTGGAGCGGGAGGGCGTGTCAGACTCTTACTGACTAAAACCCACCCGTGTTCCTTCTGTTGCCTGTGCAATGCCAGGGGGCCACGGTATCCCTTTCGGACTTTCCCGCAACCCCGGCAGGCAATGGTCTCATCGGACCCCTTCACTTGCTGACATCTCTTTGAGGCGCGCGTGGAACACTACGCGCCGTCGACCCGGGCCTGGTCCTTACCGGACGGCGAGCTACCCATTGCTCACCGTCCGCAAGCCCGCGCCTACGGTGGCCGGGAATCGGCAATCGATTCCCGACGCCCAGGGCGTCTCCTCCTGCGGCGGCTAGGGGCGTGAGGGCGCGAAATTTGCCTCTCCCTCACGCGCTCCGCCTCCTCCTTCGCGAGCATTACTGCTTCGCAGAAGGAGGTGACGGCCTCCCATGCTCTCTCGCTCCGTACCATGGCCTGGACCAGGGCCGGACGCGAGAGATCCCCGCCACCGATCGCCTCCACGAGGACACGGCGGTGCTCTGCCCAAGCCGGGCATACCTCCACCGTATGCTCCACCGTGTCCTTCGGGCGATCCACGCAGTGATGACACCCGGGCGTTTCCTCCCGCCTTATCCGAAACAGGTACCTCCCGAAACAGCCGTGTCCGGTGAGGACCTGCGTCAGGCGGAAGGTGAGGACGCCGTGGCGCCTCTCCAGCCACTCCTCAAAGAGGGGACTTATCGCCGCAATAGTGGCGTGCCCAGCACTGGGTTGCGACAATCGCACTCTCCATGACGCCATGAGATCCCGTTGGAGCTCTGTCCGCTGTGCCGCGATTTCTCGCGGCATCGGAGTCAAGCCCCGGCGTTTCGCCTCCTCGCGCCACTTCCAGATATGCGCGAGGACTTTTGCCTCCAGCGTACCTACCCCTGCCCGCTTGGTTCCACGCCCGGCCACTTTGCGCGCTGGGTTTCCCCTTCGCGTACTTGCGGCTGGGCGCGTGGCTCCGCGTCCGGTAACTTTGCGCGCTGGGTTGCCCCTGCGTGTACTCGTGACCGGTCGCGTACCATCTCTTAGGCATCCGATCGCGCTTCGCGCTGGCTAGTGCCTTCGCGGATAGTACGCTTTTGGTCGCCTACTCCCTTCTTCTCCCGCGCTGAGATTTTTCCGCGCTTAATCAGCGGGCGTACTTCATCAACATCTGTCTGTCTGTGTTCGTCTTGGTCACTGTCTGGGTTCGTGGTGCTGCTCCGCACAATGTTCTGTTGCCAGAGGTTCATGGGAGGCAAAAAGAAATGTGTAAAGTTTGCCCTTCCAAATGTTAGAAATCTAGGACCCAACATCGTTTTAGATAAAGAGGTTCTTGAAACTGTAAACTCGGCAGTTTTTCTGGGCAATGGGGCCAACATATATCGAGCCTAGTGGGAAAGCTCAGTTCAGCCGCCTACGCCGTCAGGAAAGTAAGACAATACACTGACGTTGATACAGCTCGGTTAGTCTATTTTAGTTATTTTCATAGCGTTATGTCCTACGGTACTCTGCTGTGGGGCAAAGCTGCAGATATTCAAAATATATTTGTCCTCGAAAAATGAGCTTTACGAGCAATTTACCAGCTAGGTGCCAGAGTTTCTCTAAGAGATTTTTTCAAAGATATCGGTATCCTTACAGTGGCATCACAATTCATCTTCGCCAACATCTTATATATTAGGCAAAATATACACTTATACACTAAAAACGGTGATACCCACAATGTTAACACTAGAAGTAAGGATAAACTACGTGCTCCCTTTCACCGGCTTCATAAGGTTCATAACTCATTTGTTGGGCTTGGTATAACTTTTTATAACAAGCTATCCTCTTCTTGGTTAGATTTGCCTTTGCGTTTAAAACTAAAGTCCAACCTTTGTTCAAAGGCATACTATTCTATCAACGACTACTTAAATGATAAGAATAGTTGGTCACTGTGATTAACTCAAGACAATGTTTAAATGTTCTTTCTCCAGAATTAGTTTACCTACTGACAGGTTATATGAGTTTATATAATTGTTTATAATTTTATTTTATATGTCACTTTATTTTAATTTTATTTTAATTTATTGTTGACATAATCTACTCATTACAATGTTTTTTTATGAGTTGTATTGCAATATGTGGTTAGCTAGCGACCTCGACAATTATTTATTTTACCTCGATGGTCCTAGTTTATCAATTATAACTTCTTATCTAATTACAGCTATATGTAAACGGGCACGCCCTTTACGCCTGGAGGCTTTATTTTATTTTTTTAGATATTGTTTACGTTTAGTTATTTTTATTTCTGCTTGAGTTCTCGATTTTTTGGTTGGTATATTGGCGTGTGCTAGCTGTCATATGGCTATTAATTTATAATTTAAATTATGTTTTGCGTAATATTATCTTGCATACTATTATATAGAATCATTTTTTTTCTAACTGAACAGACAGCTGTGCTGCTGGAGAGTTTGTTGCGCCACTTCTTCTTCCCAGCAAAAGCACTAGGAAGTGGTGAAGGGTGGGCGTTTTGGGGGACTGTCTTATGTAATTTTGACGTTCGAAAAGTGCTGATTCTCAGCCTAGTTTGAATAAATGACTTTAGAATTTTGAATTTGGAACACACTCCGTCGTGGGTACTGGCGCGTGTGTCGCAGCCGGAATTAAGTGCAGTGGCGCGTTAGTCGCAGCCGCGGTTGAGTTTGTGGGCGCGTTAATCGCAGCCTGTGGTGTGGGCGCTAAAACAGCAGCCGGCCGCGCTGATAAGCGCGGCATTAATGGGTCCATAGTGCAGTTTGATGCCCCCCCCCAAAACGATGGGAGCTAACCGCCGAAGCGGTGTGGGATTCCCCGGCTTGGCCGGGACCCACCTGGGTGGTTTTTTTGTCTTGCTGGCATGTTCATGGTAGTGGGGGTGGGCTTTTTTGGAATCAAGGTTACCCTTTTTTTTTGCACTGGCAACACTGGTCGTCAAAAAAACGGTCTCTAGGTTAATTATTTTAGTAAATTATTATAAGTGTTTTAAGTTTGTTAAATTAGTGTAATATAGTCGAACCTAGATATTAAGTATTCTATCCAGTAATTATAAAGTGTTTTTTGTCGCGAAAACTTCGTACCAAAGAATTTTAAAACTGGCTGTCAACTCAACGCCTCAACGATGACGGATTTGAAATTATCATCGATCCCGGGGAGTATTTTGTTTTATTTATGTGATTGTACTTAAGATTTACAGACCACAGAACACCACAAAATACTGCTCAGGTCTCTGAGCTATGTCCATCACACACTGGCACAGTTTATGACTCCTTTTGCTTGACAACTAGTGGAAGCAAAATCGACGACAAAAACATTCGCCCAGACATTAAACTACATAATTTACTATACAAAATAAACTCATTCTGAGCTCTAAGTATATATACAATTTAATCCTGTAATGTGTCACAAACTCTTCTCATAAAATCAAGTATAATTGTAACTACTTACTTAACTAGTTTTATGATAATAAGAAAAGCAGTGTTTTCTATAGTATTTCTCTTCTGTTTATCTTTACCATCTCACTTTAACTAACTTAATCTAAATGTAACAGCTATTTCTCAACAAATTATTTTATTTACTTTTTTCCCCAACTACCCCCTGCTTATCACATACATATCAGAACATCTTTTCTTGCACTCTTATTTAGCTGCATAATTTCACACATTCCAGGTCACTATTACTCACTGACAATTATTAAAAATGATGACCCGCAGAGCTTTGTAGCTCAAAGAGATGGAAGCAAAGCTGAGGGCTACCTTAAAGGATCTCGAAGCTTCTCAAGCAGAATGTAAACAACTGCTCCAGGAAAGGGAAGACAGTGAAGTGGAAGTGGAGAACATTATCGCCAAAAACACCTTCCTCAAAAATGAGCTGGCTGAGCTACACACAGAACACATAAACTTAGCCGACCAGTACAGACATTTACAACATCAAGTGTCAACATTTCAAGAGTGCAGTGACACCCATGTACTGGCTTTGAACCATATTTCAGAACTGAAACAGGAATTATGTGAAGCCCATAAGGCCCTATCTCTCTCAGATTTAAAAAAGATACATTAAATTTAGAAAAATAATTAAACGGTCACAGAAGGCTATTAAAAAACAAAATCTTTTAAAATTAAATCTTTCCCTTAGAAAGGAACGTGTTATCCTTTCCAAAAGTTTAAATAGTTGTACTGTTGAGTTAGATGAATGTAGGGAAAAGTATGATATTGATACTAAGATCCTTTATAATGATATACTACACAAGGAGCAGTTGCTGAAGGATATTTTTCAGAAATATGAGAATTCACAACTACAACTAAGTGAGCGCTTGTTTGAGGCTGGGGAACTACTGGATTTGGTGAAGTGCAATGCTGAGAGGTATGAGTCTTTGACTAATAATATCTCATGCAGCTGTGCCTATGAACCACCACCTCCTCAGCCTCAGCCTGACTTGCCTCCTCCGGTGTTGGCTCTTACAGCAGAAAACTGTGTTAATACTCAAAATAATAATAAATCTATATTTTTCTGTGACGAATTAGGTTCGGGCTTTGGAAAAATGTTACTCAATTACCTTAGCCATAGTTTTACCAATCATAGTTATCATAACATAACTTTTAAGCAAATGATTAAAAGAATTGCAAACACAAACCTAGATAATTATTCTACAATGGTTTTGCTATTAGGTAATAGTACTGGTATTACCAGAAAGGACATAGTGGATGGTGTGAACACCTTATTAAAGTTAAATATAGGAAAGCTTATGTTGTGTGCTTTACCTTACTCTGATACTTTATCAGTTTATGAAAATAATTATATTTATAAGTTAAATAGTACTATTCACAGGCTGACATGTTGTCATAGTGACAAATTATTGTTTTTTGACACAAGTTTGTTAGTGGTTTTAAGTTAACTCAGAGAACTTTATCTCTGTCTTGGGAATGTAGACATATGATTGCTATGTTGATAGCATACCTATAATATTAATGAGGTTATAGCTAATATAACAAATTTTAGTATTAGTGACGAGTCTGTGTTGTCTAGTTATACTAACAACATAGTGATTAATAATTATGAGTCATCATGTTGTACGAAGCAGAATCCACCTATAATACCGACATCTTTGGAGGCCACTAGCAGTCAGATAGGGTATTCTCTTCCTGCTGGAATTCATAGGTACAGACTTTCTAGACTCTTCTGTTGTAGTTGTGGAGGTCACTCCGGATAACTTTTTAAACTAGTTAGTAAGACAACAGAAGTTACCCCTTCAAATAACCAATTATTATTAGAGAATAATAAAAAGGTATCTTCTGGCAATATAACACATAATAATAATAAAAAACCAAAGGGGGGGCAACATACTCTAAAATTATTCAATCAAAATATCCAAGGTTGCTCTTCCAAATTACTGGAAATAGAAATATTTTTAGAAAATACTAAGTTTGATGTTGTTTGTATAACAGAACATTGGTTAAAAGATCATCAAGTAATGTCAATTAACTATGAAAATTATTGTGTAGTTAGCCATTTCAGCCGAAAACGTATGATACATGGAGGATCATTAATATTAGTAAAAAATTATATTAAATCGAAAGAACGAAAAGACATAATCGGTCTGTCTGTTGAACACACCATTGAATTGTCCTGTGTTGAGCTTGATAAGCATGTTATAGTATGTGTATACAGACCTCCAAGTTACCAGAATCTTTCAATGTTTGATTCTGTAATGGAAGATGTGCTAAAGAAACTAAATGCTAGTAGTAAGTCAATAATCATATGTGGTGATTTTAATATTAATCTATTAGAAAATAACTCTAATACTGTCAGACTATTAAGTCTTTTCAGGTCATTTGACTTGTCAAATGTTTTTATTGAACCAACCCGAGTGACAGCTTCTTCTGCCACTTGTATAGATAATATTTTCTGTAACTGTGATTACTTACATAAACAAATTATAAATAAGTTGCCATCTGATCACAGTGGACAAACAGTTACATTTTGCTCCTACCTACCTTTACAAAAAATTCAAATAAGGTTTAGGCCAATTACATGTAAAAATCTAGATAAATTAAATAATGCTTTGGCAAGTAAATTATGTATTCAGAGTTTTAATAATATGTGACCCAAATGAGTTCTACGCCGAGTTCTTTTCACTATTAAACAAACAATTTACTGACACTTTTCCACTAAAGACCAAAACAATTTACACAAAGTTCTTATTTAGTGATTGGGCGACTCCAGATATTCGCAAAAGTAGGGAAAAACTTTTTGAACTTTATGGCCTAAAGCAACACATGAATAATACAAGCTTTCATCAGCATGTTGCAAAATATTCTAAAACTTTTAAAAGTGTGTGCAAAATAGCTAAAGCTCTTCACATTAGCAATAAAATAAAATCAGCTGATGATAAAATAAAAACTACCTGGCAGATAATAAATAATGAAACCGGTAGGAAAAAACAGCGTAATACTGAATTTAATTTAGAGACTGCTCATGGTCCCATCAACTCAGATGTAGAAATAGCTCAGGAATTTGAAAACGTTTTTGATAATATTCCCCACAAAACCACTGAAGCTTTAAATTCCTCACCCACGCTTTCTGCTGCCTTACTTAGAAATAATGTAAAGGCATGCCCTTTGGAGTTTAGGTTTCAGCATACAAACCCCCAGGCTGTTATAAAAGCTTTTAAAGATCTTAAAATTAAATCAACAGAAGATCTGTGGGGAATGTCTGTAAAAGTCTGTAGATCTGTCATCGAAACCATTGCGCCTTATTTAGCTTTCATATTTAACACTAGTGTAGACCAAAGCGTCTTTCCGGATCTCATGAAACATAGTAAAGTAGTTCCTTTGTTCAAATCCGGTGATAGAAGGAACCCAACAATTATAGGCCTGTGTCAATTCTGCCAGTTCTCAGTAAGGTGTTTGAAAAGTTGATTCTCAATCAAATGTTACGGCACTTTAATAAAAATTCCATCTTTCATGATCAACAGTACGGTTTCACCAAAGGGCGTTGTACCACTGACGCCGGTGTCGCCCTAATAAAGAACATTTTTAACGCCTGGGAAGAAACACAAGATGCCATTGGAATTTTTTGCGACCTCTCGAAGGCTTTCGATTGCGTAGACCATGATACACTTCTGCTGAAACTGGAGCACTATGGGATTAGGAATACAGCTCTTGATTTACTAAGATCATACCTGAAAAATAGAAAGGCTAAAGTTCAAGTCAACGGCACAAACTCATTAGGGTCTGAAATGGTAATGGGCGTTCCTCAAGGTTCGATATTGGGTCCATTCCTCTTTTTAGCTTATATAAATGATTTACCCCAATTATTTCAAAATCAACCAAAGATGGTGTTATTTGCAGATGACACATCATTGATATTTAAAATAAACCGACGGTCACAAAATCTTGACGACGTGAATAGCTGTATTGTTCAGGTCCAAGATTGGTTTACGCTTAATAATTTGGTACTAAATAATAAAAAAACAAAATGCATTAGATTTAAATTACCAAATGTTAGAAGCAGCGAATGTGACATCATATTGAATGGGGAAAAACTGGAATTTATTAATCAAACAGTTTTCCTAGGAATCACGCTAGACGAGAAATTACAATGGGGACCCCGTATAACATCTCTCGCGGGGCGGCTAAGCTCGGCCGCTTATGCTGTTAGAAAGATAAGACAGTTAAGAGATGTAGAAACCGCGCGTTTGGTCTATTTTAGTTACTTCCACAGTATTATGTCGTATGGCATTTTACTATGGGGTCGGGCTGCTGACATTGAATCCATTTTTATTTTACAAAAGAGAGCTGTCAGAGACATTTATAATCTAAGTCGTCGCGAATCTCTCAGGGAACTATTTAAAAAGATTAATATTATGACGGTACCTTGCCAATTCATTTATGAAAATATTATGTATGTGAGAAAAAATCTACATCTTTTTAATAAAATAAGTGATAGACATAATTTTAATACTAGAAATAAAGATAAAATAGATCAACCATTTTTCAGACTATCTAAAGTAAATACATCTTTTATGGGGTACTGTGTTAAATGTTACAACAGAATACCTTGTGATATATTAGAATTAAATGAAAGAAAATTTAAAACTCATATAAAAAGTACACTTTGTAAACAAGCATATTACAAATTAGAGGATTATATCCAAGATAAAAATGCTTGGAAACATGCTGGTCCTGCTCCATAGGACAATTTAGAATCTAGACAAAATCAAACTGGTTGCCAATTTAATTGTATAATATAATTTTTTTTTTAAATTAATTTTATGTTCTGTGATTACTTGAACTCACACACTGACTTATTATTAGTAGTACTTGTTAAAATGTTAAGAATATCGTATAATTTTACAATGTTTGTAAATATGTGAGCACCATGCATCTATCACATAATTAATTTATGTCATTCCTTCATTTTTCATTATTTTTACCTATCGTGGTATAGTAATCTTATTCTAGGTGCATCGTCTTCACATATAATTATATAATTTATGTATACAGAATATTGTGAAAATATTTTAAAAGAGTAACGGTGGAGTTTCTTGCCCATTCTTCTCCATACGAAAACGACCTTTTGGAATGGGCGACTAGAATCAATTATTATATATTTTTTCTGTAAATTTTGACGTTCATAAGTGCCTTTTTTGTGCCTAAATGAAATAAATTATTTGACTTTGACTTTGACCGTCCTCTGGGACTGACGGGGGTAAAGGAATGGGAGGGAAGACATTTGGTGGATTGAGGGTGTGGTTTCCTGGGGGGTCACCCTAGGCCTGGGAGTTGGCCTAGGGATTTTAGGATCGATGTGATATGCATGGGTAGGGAGGGATGGATGAGTCAGGTGATGGGTTCACGGTAAGGGGTGTGTGGGTTACCCTTAGCTTGGGATTTGGTTTTCAGGAACTTCTCTTGTCCGGGATCCCCTAGGGAAGATGTCCGTGTCCGTCTTTGTCTTTTTTTAAAAACCAATGAAGTTTTTTTATTTATTGGATGCTATAGAACGGTTGTAGACCATGGTCTGACAGACAATGTTTGTTCTAGCAAAACTGTGATTCAAATGTCACCGTGTATAATAACGTAAAGTTAAACACTTAAGTTATTTATGCTATATTTAGTTGGTAGTACGTTTATAACTGTATTTTATTTACGATAACGTTTCACCTTGACTGCGCCCTGCTTCCAGCATACCCAGAGTTCTAAGCATCTATACCGCGTTAAATTACGACGTGACAGAGTCCCAAAACTTACAACAAAGCAGCGAAAATGTATTTCACAAGAAAAAAAACGATTATGGACAGTCATCTCTAAAGTTATTACGTTTCAAAACGCCTCTCATACGCTGCGACAAAGTGAACGTATCGCTCCTTATTTCTTTTAGCTCCTTTTAGTATTTTAAATTTTCAACAATTACTGAATGCAGTTTCAACCAACACCAGTTATCTATTTAAATAATCAAGTAATCAAATACACAATAATCATCGAACACCAAATGCTAAACTTTACTCTAGAATACAATATTTAAATTGCGGGTATACCTACTTACATTTCACTCCGCACATTCCACTTTTCCACAACACCAATAACTCGCATATTTATCTCGTCTACTCGACGTCCGTATGTTACTGCAGGGATTCAGCAGAATATCAGCGTCAGGTAGATTTGCCTGGCACATGCTGAGCTGGACTCCCATTTGGTGCAACCTTGAAGCGCACACCGCACCTTTTTTATGTTCATTAAAGTGTGTCATAGCCAATAGTGTCATCACAATGTCTTGTTTTCTTCCTTTTATATTTGTTTGTATATTGGCACCTTGCCGTATAGTGATTATTTAATCGTGCTTTTGTATGCTGTGCTGTTTTTTGTGTGCATTAAATAAACGAGTTATCTATCTATCTATCTATCAACATTTACAATTTTTTGTGGCCAGTACCTACTTCGAGTTTTCTTTAATTATGGAACAGGCTAACCATATCAACTTTGTTGAGTAGTGTATGCGACAGGCACTTTCATGCTTTTTGACCTTAGTTAGACCCAATGGCATTGTCAGTGAATTTAAAATTTATGTAAGTAGATTACATGATGATTCTTAAAAAAATATACCAGTGCACGATTACTTTAAATTTCAGTTTCAGGTATGAATTAGGCCTTAAAATGTGCAGTCCAACATTCTATTGAAACGCTCGACTAGCTTCGTTATCGTTGACTCTACATAAACCTACTACACAAAATAATACATACACATGACTGGTTAACATATTCAGTAGTACATGTACCCACACACGTTGGTAAACACGGCAGCATGACAATTTCCATGTTACGACTCCCATTCTATTTGCAACCAAACATTTAATTTACAAAATGAGCTTTCATTCCGTACGAAATGACGGTAGACAGTTGTTTAGTAGAGGTAACAAATTGTGAGGGACATGTTTAATAATGAGCTCATGTTTCGATATATTTGGGAAACTAAACATTACTTTGTGGCATGTGAGCAAAAAAGTATTTTTATCATGGAGGAGAGTAGGAGGAATAGAGTATCACAGAAAAAAAGGAACTAATTTATAAAAATACAATCCAAAATTTAATGAGGTTTCTGCATAAAAAAAACCTTGATTCAGCAAGCGTTCTACCATTTTACACAAAGCGTTTTGGATTCAGATAAACAAAAATAAAATCATTATTCGATAGATAATTAGATATTTTACTTCCTTTGAAAATAAAAACATGCAGCTTCATAAATCGTTGATAATACAAAGGCTAGTTATTTTCGTACGTTGTCATGTTATCGTGTTATTTCGTTATTCAATTCTTACTTGGGTTTAGACGGGGCTTACGCGGGCCCTATGTTTAAGTGATTGGCACTTCTCGCAACCTTCAGGTCTTTCATTATCAACGAAACATTGAACACGGTACATTTCATGGATTTGGAATGTTTGACATTGAGCTAGATATGTTTGAAGGGTGGGTTAAGTAGCTAAAGAAAAACCACAAAAACTTGCGTAGCAACGTACACGTAGTAAAAGTGCAATGACAACTTCTTATGAGAGAGAGTTATATCTTTCTTCTGTCTCATACGTGGCGTGTCCTTAACATTTCACTCAATTCTCGTCCAATTATCGAATCTCCGCCTAAAAAGTTGCACTTTTCGTTGCACTACAATGGGAAAAGAGATAGCCAACGTTATTTTACAATCGGAAATTATTATAGATTGTAACAGCGAATCAATTTTCACGCCTCCAAATTTGATATTCGGATGGCTTATGACCTAAAGAATAAGATAAAATATCTAAAAAAAATGCGAAATTTTGCGGGCATTCTGGTAAAAAAAACTGCACTATCACCACACCCTGCATCGCATTTCATCAGTCGAGTTGCAAAGCAATATGGCTCTTATTTCAGCAACAGTTGTTTTCCGAAGCAATAAAGGTAAACTATTTAGTATTAGTACCTATAAAATAATTCTACAAATAAATATTCTTAATGCCACATTTATAGCAATGGCAATGTACCTATTTCTTTCCAATGTCTAACCCCCAGCAGTCACATTTGTAACAATATTCTTAACTATAGATCCCACTGTGACTGTATTTTTTTCTGCTTGTTTGACGTGATATTGATATAATTTGGAACTTTTACCAGCTGCGCAATAAATAAAAAATCATAATAAAATAAATAAAAAAACATATAAAAAACCTTAAACATTTTTTATTTTTTCTATAATTAAATTTATTTTATATGGTAACAAAATAGATAAATAATATTATTTATAGTCTAAACAAAAAGTATAATTATGCTAAACCTAATTTAAAGTCACTTTTCGTGTCTGTCTGTGTGACCGCGTTGTTCTTCTAAACTACGGAACGGTTTTTGATGCGGTTTTCACCTTCATTTAGGGAATTTTTCCCGGAAGGTTAATATGTATATAATTAACTCAATTTAAGTCTTAAAAACCATGCATAGCAGGGGTGGGTGCTAGTGAACGAATAAAGAGAGAGTGATTCCTTTGTTCCAAAGATCGGTACTAATTAGTCAAATCGTTTCATGAGTTCATTAAATTTGGGGGCCAGTGTTATGAAATATATATAATTATAAATTCAAATGCCGAAGCCGAAGAAATGATTCGTTTTGTGGTCCATTTAGTGGTGTAGATATTTAACTGTTTCCGTCAAAAAACGTTTTATTTGTAAATGTTTGCAAGGTGCTTTAAACATTTTAAATGTTGCCGGCAGTAATAATTCACATTATATCATGATTCGAATAGTAAAATAATCGAATTGGGAAAAATGTTAATCGATTTTAATATTCGTCAGTTATCGAACCATCGGATGTAAGATAGATGCAATTTATAGCATATTCAAAATTTTAATGAAATATTGGAAACGTGTAGTCATGGAAGCTTGTTATTTTTTATATTCAGAATTAAAATAAAATGTACTTAACACTTTGCGGGACACTAAACGCCTATAAACGTGATAACAATAAAACTTTTATTGTGTCTCGTTCAGTGTCCCGGAAAGTGTTAAATAGCAACTGTATAAGTTGTAATTTGTGAATTTCTATTTTATTATTATGTACACACAGAAAAATAGATACAGATAAGACATAATCATAATTATGAGTACAAAGGTACCGCTTATTTCTTAAGAAATTTCTTCCAGCAGACCTGCGACAGGAGAAATGTGAAAGAAATGTATAGTCTTGGCAACGCTTTCTGCAACTTTTTTCTGCAACTTTAAATCTGGTTACTCCAGTCCTAACTTCATCGAAACTGGCTTTGAAAAGAGTCATTAGTTCAACTATCGGAGTAGCTATGAGGAAATTAATTTTGATTTGTTGTTTCTTCATCTCCTCGATGACTCCAGTTATAAAAGTGTGTGAGAACAAGAAGAGAAACAATTATAAATATGCGAAGGTTTAAACTAAAATATTGAAATAAATCTACACGTATAACGGTATAAATTAACATATACTTAAATATATAAACATACATACTATAGGTATATAAAAACTCAAAGTTGAGAGAAAAGGTAGCTCTTTTACTCGATATTTGAAGTGTGAAACAGTTTTATAATCACGAATGCTATTATATATAACACGACGGGGTATCTACACTGTGCTGTTTCTGACCATCATCCGGTGTAATTCTTCGCTGATGGTAGATAGCTAAAGGTAGTTGGCTTTCAATCACATACAAGTCTTAACTCAAACTCCAAAGCATTTATTTCAATTATAACATTTACAGGCACATTTGAGTTATCACTTATCAAGGAGTCAATCAGTTTGAGTTATTTTGTGAAGCTAGTCGCCCATTCCAAACGAAGTAGGTCCTGATGGAGAAGAACGGGCAAGAAAATCCATGGACACTTGCAAAACATTATGTTACAGGGGATATTTGTTCGACAATTACAATCTCAGTCCTTGCTAACACGTTTCTTTTCATGTTTATTACCACCCACATGCGCCATTCGGTGACAATACAATATCTTATTACTAAGTTAGTTCAATAAAAGTTACTATTCAATGCTAAATTGCTTATCAGTTAATATTCACTAATACAAAGGTTATTCAGATTAAATTTTCAGAATTCGAAGCTTTATTACTTCCTACACTTCCTGTGATTCAAGGAATTTAAACAGACAACAGGTATTCATTAGTAAATTGCAGTGTAAAATAATCGTATACTTTTTAGTTGGGTTTTCTAAAACTTATTTGATTCTCGTATTAAATTAATAATTCAGTTATTGATCTTAATATTGGCAAACCGCGCCATCTTCGTGACCTTGGGTAGGTAGTGCTTTGTCATAAACAAAGGTCATTGGGCAACAAAGTATGGAAACTATACCCATGGCCTACAGAAAAAAAAAATGTAGGATGTTTAGATAAACTTCTCTAGTTTACGAATATATATGTCGCATTAACGCAGATAACGGGAAAAAAACACAAACAAAAAAAAAAAATACAAAATAAAGTTAATTATAACAAGGCTTAGTACATTTTTATTGGTTTCTTGATAGTAAACATGATTTAAAAAATAAAAGAAGTAAAAATAAAATAAGTATACAAGAGTTTTTAAAGAAAGAAACTTTTTAAACCTTTTTTAACTTTTTTTTTTTTAACTTTTTAAATTTTATTCGACATGATTAATGTCTACGGGAATAATTGTATCATCTGAAAACGCCGCAGGCGCATCTATTTGATCTTGATGTCGGGCCCAAGACAAACAATATACTATGCTGGCTGTATGCGCGCAGCATCCAATGGTACGGCGACCGTGGATACAAGAGCAGTAGTAATCATCGACACTATCTCTGCCCTGTCTTGTTGGGTTCACCAATATGTAAGTATAGTATTTTTTTACTCCTGACATGTCGCGACTGCATTTCTACTCTCATTAATATTTTGTGGTTAACCAATTCATGGTGCCGGTATAGTTCAACAATGTACAGACTATTTAGTCGCAAGTGTTCGTGAACGTATGATCTAGCGATCCTTAAATGGTAGGTGCCCAACGTAAATAGTATTAAATCTTCAAAAGTTAGGCGTGGGAAGTTATCCAAAGCTGCATTACTTGCATCAATTGAAATAAAGGCTACTCTTTGCCTATTTAGATTTTGCTCGCTCACATAATCTGCCAACTCATTTCTTCTATTTACATTTTCATTAATAATATTGTCATTTTATTTATTGATTAAGACTTTACAAATGTTTATTAGATATAAAAAATTAAAACTAATATATTATTATGCAAACTAAAATATAGCGTGAGCGCACGTTTGTCCCTGGGCTTCGTGTACGGTTAATACTCGCGACCCGGTACTACCGGCATATTCCTGTCTTTGCAGTTCACTCTTGTCAGATTGAAACAAGACCAGGTAAACCACACCATCCTCCTTGACTACTCCTCGTCCCGAATAACGTTCACGTCGCATTGATCGCACAACACCACTGACCGAATAAAACCCCTCATACTTGTCGCTCATCAAGTTAGTGACGTCAACCGGACAGCGATGTGTGCGGCGCAACGTTTGCGTTACGGAGCAGAATTTGTTCGGATTAGCGTAGGCGTAGGTGACGTGGTCCCTATCTATGTACGGAATTTGATGCATATCACCAATAATCACCAGCTCTTTAGTTTTTGTCAGTTGAGCCACATAAGCCAATTGACCTGCATGAACCATTAAGGCTTCATCGACTATTACCTTGTTGTAACCTTCGGAGTTAACTCCGTTACACAACACTAAGTAAGTAAGTAAGTAAGTAAGTAAGTATATTTATTTGTTTAAACATGGTATACATACATTGCATGCAAGATATTACAGTAGAAAATAAAGTTCAAACATGTTCAGCCGCGTGACGTGGCGTACAAATTGTTGAGTGGCGTACAGTTGCTGGGTTTTAAACCGGGACTACACTTATTAAATTCAAAATGATAAAATTACTATAACAATCGTACTACACTGAGGCAACTGTTCGATAATTTACGTTAAGGAAGGACTCATCGACTGTTGGGCCGACTCTCTTCCGGAGACTTTCGCAGCTCTCTTTGGTGACGGTCAAGATCATATCCCCTCGGTCTTGTTTCGTTGGGTGCTTGTGGGATCGCAGAGCAAATTCCGTCTTTCCGCAGCCGGGGGGACCATTTACCCAGGTGATTTTTGGAATTACAGCTGAACCAATATCGACCTTTTTCAATTGTTCAGCTATGTCTTCGGCCAACATGACTTTTGTGGCGCGGCTGTACATAAGGTACCTCGATTTCCCGTCATAACATTTCTTGTCTTCGTTGTACTTGCAGAAAACGTTGTTAACCCCTTCGGTCATGAATGCCCAACCATACACCTCCGCTGGACCAGAGAGTACACATTTCTTTTCGTTATCGTAAAAGAAATAACCCTTTTTGGCTAGATGTTCAAGCTTGGAGGCAGATGGATGACCACCATGTTGTATCGCTTCGTCGTAATGCTTACGCATATCTACACGAGCCACCTTATCCACAAAAAGTGACGTATGTAGATACTCGATCATAGCATTGCGATAACGATTCTCCAACACGTCATCACTGTAAAAACTAGGCCGACGCACCATTCCCAGATCTTCGTCCGTCAGTTGAGGAAACATTTCGAACTGTTTATCACCAGGATACAAGTACGGCGAACCGAACATTTTGCCCTGCTGGTATTGAGCATGTAAATAAAGTATCAGAACAAGATGTCTGTTAGAGTTGGAGAAATCCATCAACCCGAAAGTGTCAAAGGTATACCCCTTGCAAGCCAAGACGTCAAGGGACACTCGCAATCTAGAAACAACAGTAATCTGCGCGACACGTTGTAGACACGCTAGTACTGATTTTTCTATCAGCGCCTCCCTCTCCATTCTGAACAGCAAGATGAACACATTCACCACACTCAGTCCGTAAACTATCACTCCATCGTCCAACCGAGTCACTTCATTCATTATATTTATCTCGTTATCCCTGAGATGTGATTTACCAGTTAGATGTTTAAAGCACTTAGATAATTTGTAATGTTTCCCTTCGCGCCAAGCGTATGAAAACATCACATCCTGCTTCAGATGCTTGACGGCTGTGTAGAGTGCCGTCGCACGAATAGGCTCGTTTTTTGGTAAGTTCACTCTTTCCAGTTTGCCTATCGTTTCAGCGAGCAAACACGTGGGGACTGGCTTAGCGGTTTCCACAGTGAGCTCTGTCAATGGTCGGACTTCCGACTCAGTCACTGTGCCGTCGTCCCCCGTCGAGATACCAGAGTCAGAATCACCGGAGCTCTCCGTCAAGGGCATCGTTTGACATTCGGCAACGGCGCGCAAGGTTGTGACGGGTTCCCTCTCTTCATAGGACACTCCAACACCTACTTGGGTTTTTATTTAATTTATTAATAATATTAATAAATTGTTCGGCGTATACGCTGTTCTCGTATGCACGCCGAGTAGCGTTGATGAGCGATGCGGTAATTTTAAAATCTGCCATCATGTTAGGTAAGGAAATATTAAAATAGGTGTGCCGAAATATTTTGAAATCTTTTTTAAATCGACTATTCATAGTCTCAACCACCCACCGGGTCATTGTGATAAGTCTCGACTTATTTGCATCGTCTGTTGTTAGTTGTTCCCCTCTAAATGTGGATGGTGGCATCTGGGGATTATAGCCATATTGTTGTATAGAAGGAATTGAGTCTCGGAAGCCACGGTCTAGTATAAAGACATAATTAGTTCGAAGAAACCAATGCCAAGCAGAGTTTTCTTCTTCCATTAGGCTACGCATAATTGTCGCATCTGATGTTGTTGCTGCATATGGCCCTAATACATCAAATATGTAGCCATCTGAGAAAACTACCAAAAAAGGTTTTACTAAGTTCCTATATTTATGTAGGCTATATATGTTATTCTCTGGAATAAAAAATTGGAATTTTTTTGCACATATAGATATGTGCCGTCGCACACCAAAATAGCTGTTTCGCGGCCGCCCCCGAAAATGTGAGCTGGGATGGAAAGATTTCGAGCAACCACCTGTTCTCTGGTCATATGGTCTAAGCCCAGAAAATGCGGAACGAAATCATCAGTTAAACATTATCTTGCTAGTCTTATCTTTCTCTCCAACGTTCTTCTGGACATTTGGAATTTCGTAGCCAACCGTTCATCCGGTTCACCAGTCCTTATTTTTGTCAGATAAATACCTAAAGCCATGGCAGGACTATCAGTTCTGTTATGAAGAGACTGATGTGCTAGTTGTAGAACAGTGTTGAACTGATGTTTTGTTACACCTGTCCAAAAATGCAGTTCATTATCGTCAACTGAATTAATATTTTCAAAATCCAGTTGATTCCTTCGTTCCAAGGCCCATTTATACAAATCAATAATATGGAGTACATTAGTATTGTTGAATTCATGCATAACTCTCTGAGTATTCAGTTCTTCCCAATCATTTCTTTGTAAATGTGAATGACATACACGAGCAAGTAGAGGTATATAAAAATTATTTGTATGCAACAAATGGAATTTAACATACAAAATGGCACTACATGCGTAGCCATATTCCTGCAGTTTTGAAATATGCATCGTCTAGCTGTATTTGGAGCACGAAAATATCCTTGTAGGGAAATAAAACCAAGATTCACTTGTTGACTCACATCTTGCTCTTCTGAATTCATGCATAACTCTCTGAGTATTCAGTTCTTCCCAATCATTTCTTTGTAAATGTGAATGACATACACGAGCAAGTGGAGGTATATAAAAATTATTTGTATGCAACAAATGGAATTTAACATACAATGGCACTACATGCGTAGCCATATTCCTGCAGTTTTGAAATATGCATCGTCTAGCTGGTATTTGGAGCACGAGAATATCCTTGTGGGGAAATAAAACCAAGATTCACTTATTGACTCACATCTTGCTCTTCCTCACCAGCATCTTCTACTCGTTGGGGGGGTTGATCTTGTATTTGTTGAGGTGATTCTTGAATTTGTTGAGGTGACTGATTTCGCCTAGGCAGATTTCTCAGAGCAGAATTCAATCTCACCCAACAAGCATGGCATATAGATCGTGAACCATCAAAAGGAATCTGAAAAAAAAAAGGAATAGGTTAGCTCATAATATTTTATCAATTCCATCATCGTTCCGTCGGTCATTTTATAAAGACTTACACTCGTATTCACAAACATTACATACTATGAAGTTTCACAGTGTACGCAAACACACAGGGTCTCAAAAACGTATAATTAGACAATACTTGAGTGGCGATCGGCACTATGAACACATAGGTAAGGTAGCCAACTAGCTATATTAAGCAACGTATAGTGCCCAGCTTATTGTTTGTGAATACGACTGTAACTCTTCTTGCTGTATAAGTTTATTTATGATAACTCGATAAATGATGCTTGAGAATAAATGATTTATTGTAAAAAAACGCCGTCGGCATGATTGTACAAAGAGAACAATAATAAAAGTCCACCACAGACGTAGCTATAATATATTATTTATAGCAAGACATATTACGATATATTTTTCATAGTAATCTTCGACCTCATACGGAGCTATAGTAAAATTATGTTTCTAGTACGCAACAAAAACTACGCAAAAAAAAAGCAAAAGCCAAGTTTATTAATATATATTATAGCTACGTCTGTGTCGGGCTTAAAACAAATCTGATAAGGTACTCACTTCACGTGGTGTTATTTCCTGTAATAATAACTCAGCGAGATTTCGGAACCTTTCAAGAAACAGCTCTGAGAGTTTGTGTTTTCTGCGCCGCAACACAGATCGGCTACATGAAACACAACTATTTTGTCTTTCCATATTATCAACTAAATCCAATCCAAATTCAAACTAAAAATCCAATAAACACGCCAAAGTAATCGATAAAAACAATAAAAGCTTAAGTAACACACAGATCGCAACGACTAATGACGAACGACTGCGTGCGTCGATGCTGGATTGTGTGCGACGTGAGCGCAACGACGAAACCGGTTTCATACTTTTCTGACGTGACGTGCGAGTAAGACGGCATATGCATGCCACTGAATGCGCACTCTTAGAAGCGCGCAAACGTTTATTTTGTTTATTTAACAGAATGCTTCACTGAAATTGTTTTATACACATTTATTACCTATTTTTTATTCATATTTAACATTTTATTCACATGGTTTAAAAAAAAACTATCTAAAATTTAGTTTAGGTTAATACTTAACAATTTAAAACTAATTTGGTTTTTGTAGGAAAACTATCGTTAACTGGGTCAGATTTTGCCCAATGACCTTTACTATTATATCACTTGTTAATATGACTAAAAACACAAAAAACGTTAAATAAATCTTCCCTTTTAATTAAACTTTAGTTTTAGTTCCAACATCGAAATTAGTAATAGTTTCTCGTTAACTCGTTAACTCACAGTACTGAGTTCACAAGTTTTACACAATAGATGGCGTTTGATCTCAAAGGAATCGATTATTCACAGATGTATGCAAACGGTTATTATATGTAACAATTATAATAAATAGTTACGCATAAGATTATGTTATAATTTTTACAGGTTTCGCGGCGACATCAATTTATTAAATATATTTCATTTATAATTAATTAATTAAATTAAATGGTAGTATATTTTATTTATTAAATAGTAGCGATAACTTTGTATCAACGTCTACGTGAGAAATCGAAAATCTAATTAATAATCCTTATTAATTATTATGTTATCCATACACTATAACAATGGGTATCATTCGTAAGCACCAAGTTTCACATTATATTGGAAAAATCCACTAAAAAACACGAATTAATCGTTGATTAATATTCCGACAAGACGTCATTACAATGTCATGTCTTTAAGTTCGTTACCGTAGTGCTGTGACCGTTTTAAGCCATTTTCTGACCGAATAAAATCGATGTTTTGAAAAATCTATACTTTTACAAATTAAAAGTTTTCTTATTCGATTTTCTTTACGGCAGTGAGAAACTGTAGAGGAACTATTTTCTGACTTCGAAGTAAAGAAAATCGAACTAGAATAGTGCAGACACCGGTTTTAAATGGCTATCAAGATCGCATGTTAATTAAATAAGCACCAAAAAGTTTAGACATTATCTACAGCTAATTCTTTTCTAGGAACAAGGCAATTGTACCATTAAACGTGGCGATTATTTCCTTAATTGTAACATGACCTTCACAAATATAATTACAAGGGTGGCGCTAACTCATAATTGGATTTACGAAACTTCGATGCCTCGAATTTGTCGTAGGAACGGGAAGACGTTGACGCAGTCCATTCATCGTGCGACTCAGTCGACAGTGAAAAACCAATTTGCATGGACGACCAGATCCATCCTGCATATCGAGCGTGAATTTGCGATATCTCCTTGCGTTCGATTAGGACTGTAGGTATTTTCTTATCGTATCCGTATTTTCCTAAGGAAAAAAAAACATCTACGCATTTGCTTTTTTTCAGTCGTATCTTTTCCTCTAAACAAGCGCCTTTCTAAACAGGCGCAAGTTGGAGGCAAAAAATATTATTGTAACCACCAAATTCGTATAAAATTAACGTTTAAACAATATTTACGATAAAAAAAAAACAAATTGCTGCGGTACATCTTTATGTCTCAACTTTATCGCTGTGCAAAATGTAACAGTCATTCCGAATCTAAGTCCTATAAAGTACACAAGCCTGCGCTACTAAGCGGGCCCAAATCTAGACTCCAGGCTGTGCTACTGAGAATTCTATTGGAAAAAATAACAATAACACTACGCGACCTGGGGATCAAGCCCGGCACTCTGCATTGCACTTGCGACCACTAGACTAATGACATAGTAACTAATTGCGAAATATGGGGCAGAGAAGCTCGATAAAATGATTTAATGTAGGTATATTCGAAGACGATCACCTAAGGCGCGGGACATACAAGTGGCGAGGGGCGTGGGCGTGGCGACGGTGTGGCGCGGGCGTTGCGCAGCTCGTGTTTCATATTTCGTGCAAAATGTATAGGTCACATTAGCTAACTATCCTACTAGGCGAGGGACATACACAAGTGGTGAGGGGCGCGGGCATGGCGACGGTGTGGCGCGGGCATGGCGACGGTGTGGCGCGGGCGAGGTGACTGTGTGGCGCGGGCGTGGCGACTGTGTGGCGCGGGCGTGGCGACTGTGGCGCGGGCGTGGTGACTGTGTAGCGCGGGCGTGGTGACTGTGTGGGCGTTGCGCCGCTCGTGTTTTATATTTCATACAAAATGTAGAGGAACGATGAGGTGCAGGTTACACACAGGTGGCGGCGGCGGGGCGCGGGTGTGGCGCAGGCGAGATATGAAGGAGTGGCAACGCCCACGCCACACCGTCGCCACGCCGTCTCCACGCCGTCGCCATACCGTCGCCACACCGTCGCCACACCGTCGCCACACCGTCGCAACAGCGTCGCCACACCGTCGCCACACCGTCGCCACACCGTCGCCACAACGTCGCCACACCGTCGCCACTCCGTTGCCACTCCGTCGCCACGCCGTCGCCACGCCGTCACCACGCCGTCGCCACGCCCGCGTTTCTAGCCACTTATGTATGTCCCGCGCCTAATAGTACATTTAGCTAAAGTGGCGTTTTACCATTTCCATGAAATTTTTGATACGGAGCGATGTAAGTCGACACTTCCAAGTTATCAGCGTCGACAACAGACTAATAAGTCTAAAACTAAAACACATTTTATACGGGTCGCCCTTATTCTGCTTTACCAACAACTGAGATAGCTTCTCAGTGGTCCAATAAATTAATACAAAGATGTTCCATAACGATTAATTCGAACACCCAGATTGTTTAACTAATTGATCGTTACATTTAAAGCGATTCTCTTTTAAATGGTTTTAATGACCTAATTTCATTGGTATTTGATATACACAACGATATCTGTTTTATTTTTGGATCTTGGATGGTAATTTTTGGAAATGGTAATAGGTTACCTATTTATTATATAAGTAACAGAACCTTAATCAACGTAATCGTCGTTTGTAAACGTACAATGTAGTAGTAGTAGTACCAACTCTATAGTATTGTGAAATTAACGAATTTTGTAAGTGCAATCAATTGGACGCACCGAAAATACACCAACGCGTCAATCTTGACTCTGTAGTTGCCAAGACATCATTGGAATGTCTTCAGCTTTAACGTCGCTAACATTCAAGTTCAAGTAAGTGTACAGTGTTAGAAGAATCACAGGCAGCCTACCTGTCTAAACACACAACATAACATCACGCCTGTATCCCCCGAAGGGTTGGGCAGAGGTTTACCTATAGTACATCTGCGTAGAGGAACTAAAAAACTCGCCTAAAAAGAATGCTCAAAAAATCGTATTCCGTTTCCACAAAATCCACACAAATAATTGTAGAACAATTCCACACTACACCCAAGTGCTATTGATCACTAGCTTTCCGCATTTTCACCCCAACTATCGAATCCAATTTAAAGTTTACACTGGAACCTTAACAAGAAGAATGCCGAACAAGCGAGCCGAGCCGTGCTAATAAAGTTATGTTAACTAGATCGCCCCCCGTACACTACGCGATTCGAATCTATATGTACAAAACCTGCAATGTATGCCGAACTTATAATGTAGTTATGTTTATTGTTTAAAGTTTATATTAGAAACTGGATCTTTTCAAGTGGAAGTAAATGGAACAGTGTTTTTTTTTTTAATTTGACGCTGTTCGATTCCGAGATTTTAGTAACATGCAATATGGAAACAAATTGCTGATATTGCAGTGATAAAAATAGTGATGGTGTTGAAAAAGTTGTATTTTTTTATTATTATTACATTCTATGATGCTGGACATATTTTTACAAGGTACCGAGGCTTTAGTCATAAAGGTGTATTCAAGTTCAAGATAGACACGAAATTTAGTCAGCCAGCTTTGTGAGGCCTACATTAGTCAATCCTTCGTGGTGAGTACCTACGTTGTAGGTTGCAACCAGCTTATTGTCACACAGAGCTCTCTCGACGGATTATAGCAGTATGGTTTTAGCACTGGTTAAAATAGCATTGTCTAGGGTCGCCACTGTTTGGCATCTGAAATACCATGAGCTGTGTAAATCATGTAGACCTGTGTACATACGTATCTTCACGAGTAGAACCTGGTGTTTATCAATAGTTTTATTTTTAATAGTGGCAATGTTAAACTGAAAATAATGGTACAGTCAGAATGTTACAATTTAAATCCTAGCAAAGGCGTAAGAAAGATGATATCACCGGTAATATTAATTTAGACCTAAAAACCAGACTTTCAAAACTAATAATAACATTCAGGTAAAACAACATTAACCTGAAAAGTGTCCTATTGACCTGAAAATGAAAAATATCGGAACATAAACATTTTGAAACAATCTGACCCGAATCCGTCATAACATTGTGATGTTAACCAGCTAATTCGGACATGTTCCGGCTGTTTAGCTATTGTTGTAAATGAGTCAATGCCGTCGGGAGTGATGTATAATTTTTATTTATTTACATTTCAGAAACAGCTATATTGGTTAGATTATTTTAGAAACTGTAATTCTACGACTTATTGTTTCTATTAGAATTTGCTTTCTCCATGATTTCTCATGTGAGTTTCAGCTTTGTGTCTTATAAATAATGCTCAGTCACTGCGCTACTTTATTCATTCAAACTAGTCAGAGAATCAAATAAGACAGCCCCAAAACGCCCGTCCTTCACCACTTCCTAGTGTTGTAAAGGAGAACATGACTCAATAAACGGAACGAAAACAAAACTGAATGAATACCTACAGATAATGCAATCCGCGACGACGCGCCCCACTCCGCGATAACTGTACTGTAAGCTGTACTTTAGTAAGGAGAGGAGCGGAGTGCGGCGCGTCGTTGTGGATTGCACTATCTATAAAAGGCTCAAGGCATAAAGGGCGTTTCATAGCAAGTTGCTAATTGATAATCCTGGCTGTGTCTATCAAGGTGGTGTCTATGCAAGTACTCTTTATTAGCTAGATGAGAACACTCGGTAATAATGTGTCTGATTAATTCCACCGGACGGTGGCATGCCCGGCAGATGTTAACTGTGCCATCTTCCGCAATAAATCTCTGGAAATTTCTTGTCATGATAACTTCGTCCATAACTGCACGGAAAAAACCTTCGGCTTCACCAAAGAGGTCATCGAAAACGCAGCTAGACTAACATCGTGTTCATGTAAGGTCAAGAAAAAGCGTCCGTTGAAGCTCCTTACTCTGTCATACCATTCTGCGATCGTTAGTGTCTATATAAGCACTACAGGATTTCGCCAGTTTTCTTTCTATATCTATCTATATGTTTGTTATTCTGTATCTATCTATATGTTTGTTAATTTTAGCTCTCAAAATGGATGTAAAAACTTGTGATCTGTCTACAATTTTTGGGTTCCGCAGTACTACCTGATTTATAGAGCAAGTGGGTTAATCCTGTCGTTAGGAACTGGGGCAGCGACCCTGACTCTAAGGCTGACTGGAACTGGGATGCCAATCGGGCGTGCGACCTTTGGAATCATTTTATCCAAAAGTTGTGCAGCCTTTCCAGCCCTGGAGATTTCCAGTTAGGCAACTGTTGATCTGAACTGCGAGGCGGAGCTGTGCGACGAACCCGAAGATGTTGGATGTGTGTCAGTCAGTTGTCGTGCCCGAATTCGCGTCAGCATTTCAGTCTTCTCCGTGTATTGTTACATAGTCCATTTTCTTGCATCCAGGTCGTGTATATACGTTTCGGTTTTGATATGGATATTCGATTTAGATTTTTGGATATTTATTATGTAAAAATACTAAAAAATACCACGGTGAAAAAAAATATATTATTAAATTAAATGTTGGATTGACAATGTCACATTCATTTTCAATTCCACCACATGATATCCAATCTCAAAATGTCTCCATTATTCGTACTACAAAACTTACCCACCGCATCAACATACAATTCACTCCCGAAACCTACTTCGCCGACCTACATCGAACCCGACTTGAACCGTATAAACATCTCAAGACGTGGGTAAGCAGAGTTTCGCGTCGTCAGCAAAACGTGAGCTTCGGGCGAAACGTGCCGTCCGCCCGGACATCGCGCACTTGTTGGCAATGCACTTTCAATGCAGCTTTGTAGACGCAAAAATTGAATCCTTCCTTACTGTTATCAAGTTCGGATAGGTGTCAATTATGATTTGCTGGAGAACATACCTTTATGAAGGGTTGTGTTAGTGTTTGTATCTGAAAAGGAAAACGATCTAAGAATGTGGTGCTCTGAGGTAGTTTCCGGTCATATATCGGTCCATGAAAAGGGGAGTTTTGATCAGTAATGGGTTTTAGCATTCAAACATTCGTAAAACAATTCATGAATGTAATGGCCACTAGAGCATAATCTTTCTAGACCAATTCAATAAACAATCTTCTTTCTACTAAAACATTACTTTTGGATTGTATTGGATTAGGATTACCTTCCTCTCTTGACGTAAATGCACTGTCCCGAAGTCCACAAAAATTATTCAAATGGTTTTGGCTCGTTTAGATTGTAATACCAACCGCGTGTAGGCGTGAATGGCGATGCATAAATTGTACACTTGTCGTGCCAAATGTTGATTTGTCGACGCTAAGCCGATACGACGTTAATGCCGATTTGGATTCAATACTGACGTAATTTTGAAATGGGTCAGTGTTCAATTCGGTGCAATCTATTCAATTGTGAGTGCAATGTGTTGTGATTTTTGTAAAAATGTATATACTTTTCATTTATTATACAAACAAGAACAATAAAATTGATGTTTATTGAATGCTCTCTCTTAAGAGAGAGAAACATTGCTTTATTTCAAACCTACACGGAAAAAATATTTTCATAGGAACTATAATTTAAAAAAAATAGTTAGTTAACGAGAATTTGTTTAGCAGATACTGATCAAATTGCAAAGAGAATAATTTATTTCTAGTAATACGCAATCTAGTTCAATCTAGTTTCATGAGTTTGTGTCACGTAAAGTAAAATATTGTATTCGAATTGCAAACTGGGCGAACAAGTGGTGCACGGAAGGGGGCAGTAGTAGAAGTTAAATAGGAACTAACTGTTTTGTAAATGTTTCACTAGATGTCGCGGTGCCGTTATCGCGTTTTTTTTTAAATCGCGGTGTCAAGAGTCTCCGCGAATGAATGACGTGAATCGGTTTTTGTATTTTGAATCAAAACCTTACTTTATAGGATCATTTCTATAGTCTCTTCTCGAGACTTTCACACTATGTGAGTCCTAAGTCCGCGGTGCCCTGAGCGTGAGGCGGGCGATAGCAGACCTACTACCAGCTCCCGATAATCGTTCATTCCCTTCGCAAGAGCGGAGCGTGGGGTGCTGTTAATTATTACGATGGCACATCGTAGTGTTTACAGTATCATATAACCACACTAAACAGTATACCTAGTTATTGCAAAAAAACATACATTTTACAAAAAATTATAATATAGTAAAGAATAACAAATTTACTTGCAACGTGACCAATTCGGTTCGGTAATAATTACAATAGAATCATTTGTGATTACTCTGTGATTAAGTGAGGTTTTGTTCTTTACCTCCTCAGATGGCAATATGAACGCTGAAAGTTACGTTGAAGATATCCTCGGCCTTATGTTTACCTATTTGCACAAAGTCTTGGCTCAGATTTCACGCTGATGCATGACAATGTGTGTGCGCACACAGCTCAGAGGACCAGAGAGTATTTAGCTATGGAAAACCTCCGGGTATTGCCGTGACCTGCATAATCGCCTGACCTCAATCCCATCGAGCACACATGGAACATGCTTCAGAGACGTGTTCTAGAGAACCTGGACGGAGTGTCAATAACCCAACAACTGACAGACTTGTTAAAATTCCATTCGGAGCGATTGCCGCAGGATCAGATAAACAATCTTATAAATTCAATGACAAATCGTTTCCGACAAGTTTTAAGCAATAGAAGCCTCTATTGCTTAAAACTATACGTCGAACTACTACGGTCAAACTTTGTATTGAATTACCAAATAATTAGAAATATGTTGTTATTTATTTTTTAAAAACATGAAATGTTTAATTTCGTTTTAACTTTATTTTATAAATGAACAATTAAATGAAGGATTTTGTTGCGTTAGTCACTAATGCATAAAAAAATGCTTAGTTACTATTTATAAGAGAAATATATAGATAATTGTTTGCCTAGGAAGCAAACAACTATTTTTAAGGCGAGAGTGTTTCTTTGAATCCAGAGTGGAGTAAAGGATTCTAGAGTAGAGTATTCTAAAGTAGAATCCTGAACGCAGCGAGGGATTCAAAGTACGTCACTCGAGATTAAAATAGTGTAGCTCTCGAGGTGAAAACTACTTTTTACTTTTTTACTCACCTCTATGAGAAAAAAAAAACGTGTTCGGTCCGACCCTAATCACTCACGTATGATTTAAAACCAAAGCAAAATTTTCATAGCAAATTTGAAATTTTTAGGGATAAAAGAGCTACACACATCAACACGGTCTAGGGATATTTCATACTCAATTAAATAACTCGAAAAGTACTGGCCGCATTGGAATCTTTTATACACCGATTTGTTTGTAATTTATCTCAGACTAATTCCAAATTAAATTTTTTGAAAATTCTTTTGTTTCGGTGGCATAAAAATGTCTTGATGTATAGGAGAGGGAATTTTCATTTGTGCGAAATTTAGAAAACAATACGAATTACGTTTAGTTACAGTTTTTTTTCATTTTTAAACGAAAGATAAAGTTAAAATTGAGGTATTGTAGCCATGCAACGCCGACATTTGACGAGGGCGGAGATGTTACGAGCTGTGGGAATGCTGGAAGCTGGATCTGTTCAGCGTAATGTTGCTGAGGCCATAGGTACCCATCAAAATGTAATTTCAAGATTGTGGACACGCTATCGTGCCACAGGTGAAGTAGCGGAGAGGCACCGGGGGCCAAGTCGCATCACTACCCCCAGACAAGACCGATTTTTGCAAATTACTGCGCGAGCTCAACCAAATGCAACGGCGACTCAATTGGTCCAAAGGCTGCGAGTGGAACACCAAGTGCTTGTGAGTGACCAAACTGTAAGAAGGCGACTGCATGAAAGCAATCTACGCTCTCGTAGACCACTCCGGGTCCCACCTTTACGGAGAGGCAATCGTGGACGACGATTAGAATGGGTTCGGAACCACGTGGACTGGGGCCGTGAGCAATGGTCCAATGTGCTGTTCACGGATGAATCCAGGTTCGGCTTCCATCCAGATTCACGAAGGACGCGTGTTTGGCGAGTTCCTGGACGATGGAGCCGTCTCCAGAACCCTCAGGAAGTTCACCCATACCAAGGAGGAACAATTATGGTTTGGGCAGGAATTCGTCTTGGAGGACGGACGGATCTCGTTTGGGTGCGGGGCAATATGACGGCAGAACGATACGTCCAACAGGTGCTGGGGCCCGTAATCTTGCCCCACAGAACACAAATGGGGCAAGATTTCCTGCTCATGCACGACAATGCCCGGGCACACACGGCGAGAACGGTAGCAGCTTGGTTACATACACATAATGTTAGGGCCTTAGACTGGCCTGCTCAATCGCCAGATCTAAATCCCATTGAGCATGCGTGGGATATGCTGCAAAGAAGAGCTCTGAAGGAAGTTCCTGAAAATCTGGCTACAGAAGATCAACTTTTTGCGCACCTCAGAAGGACATGGGACAATATTCCGCAGCAAGACATTGTCAACCTTGTTCTGAGCATGCCGAATCGTTGCCGATGTGTTATGAACATCATGGGCGCTTTCTCAGACTACTAAATTCAAGTTTATAAACACAAATTAAATGATTTTTCTATTTTTACTCACAAATTAAAAGTTAATTCATATACGGTTTCCGTCTATGCTTCATTTTTTTTCCATAAAATCCTGAAATTTTAATCTAAGTACCTTAACCATTATTAAAAAATGGTAGAATATTAAATAACGTATCTTTTAAATATATACATGTCATATAAATCATTAACACATTGATAGTAATTCGCTTTTTTAAAAATATCCCTAGACCGTGTTGATGTGTGTATATTGGTCCCTGTTTACGAAGAACAAGCTAGCTCTTTAAGAATCGAAGTGATGAAAAATATATTACAATAGTAAAACCCGTTTAAAAGTTCGAAACCGTTCATGTTGCTTAGACATTTTTGATGTGTGTATTCCGCACTGCGTGTCTGGTCACAGAGTGAGCTGGGTTCTGAAATAAAATCATCACGCGTACACAAAAGATGTCCTAAAAATACCGCCGATTAAAAACGTAACATGATGTAGGTGCCTACGTAAAGTTTCAAAATTGACAATTGTAAAATAAAATGGAAGGAAAACACAGGCGCAAGCCTCACGTACGAAACGCAAAAATAACGAAATATCAATTAAAATGAAACCATCAATCCTGGAAGTTTCACGTTACACAGAAATGGATATAAAATATTTTATTTTTCAGACACGTTTCCGTTCTAACTGGAATGAACGAATAACATTGGACTCGCATATTTTTTTGAGATTTTGTCAGTAAGATGCCCACAATTAGAGATGATCCGTTTGAGACCAAATCACTGTTTTCCTCTTCCTCGGTAGTACAATGAACGGTGTTTTTATTTTTATTATGGCCGGTACGGTTTACAGTGCAAGATTTAATGATTATTTTTCTTCGATCAATAATTATTTTTATTTGAATCTCTTTCATAAACATTAGAAATCAGTCTATTTATGTAATAGGAATTGTTTCAATTCAAGGTAAAGTTTTTGAATTCTAAGTACCATCTTTGTTCCATGTCATTTTACTCAAAGTTAAAGTCAAACAATGATTTTTTTAGTCTTTGAATACTATGCTTTATGAAATCATGTACATTTTATAATATTCTCCATTTTTTTTACTACGAAGTTATTTACAAACGAGACTGTACATGACGCGTTGTTAAAATAACGAGGCAGCGATCAACATACTACGCAAACTACTAGATTTTCTAGAAAATTCTTCCAAGCTAGTTGGATCTTAAACAAAATCGCTTGAAACTCCGTTATGCAGAAGTATAATATTAATACTCGTATTTTAATTACTTGGGAAAGTAATAGGAAAGTTGAACTAATTTTGCTCCATCTGCATATTAGTGTTTCAACTGTAGCTTTATGCTGTTTTGCATATTCAGTCTGAAATGATGGATGTAATTAACATACAAGTGGTTTGCTCCAAATTTATATGTTATGTATGCACGTATTTTAGAAGATTGTATGAATATGTGTAATGCGAATCACCGTAAAAAAGAGTGACCTGAGTGATAGGAACACGTGTATTGTTTTTTTGTTAAAATTCAGTGTTACGGTCGCGTTTTCTACTTGATCCTGCAACCGGCTCCAGGTTAAATTTTGACAATAGTTACTTTATATTGTAGCAGAAAAAAATGTCTGATAAAATAAATCTTAGACAAAATCTAAGCTGTTTAAGACTTTTTTATTTAAACTTTCGTATTTGTCTCATATTTCAAATACAAATAATACGTTTCAGCGTTCGGTTTAACGCCGAGAGTTATACAACCTCTGTCGTAGAATCGATTTCAAAGACATTATAATATGTATCTGCGTTACCATGTTCATATTTTTTATTTCCTGATCTCGTGGACTTTTTATTTCAGCTCTATGGATGTGATAACTACATAAAAAATCATCTTGTTGACTTTCGCGTCCTCTAAAGTACCGTCAATGATGTATTCAATTGCGATGTAGGTACTCAGGGATTTAACTATTTTACCTCTTTAGGTATGTAATTTTCTAATCGATTTATTATCTACATAATTATATTCCTTTTTACTTCAAACACATATGCTATCTGTTGTAGCACATTTTAGTGTCCAATATAAAATATCAATTAAAACAAAAAAAATAAACAAAAAAAACCCGAAACCAACATTCAGAGACAGAACTGAAAATAAATTAAGCACCAGCAAAAATGAACTGGCTATCAAAATTTAACGACCTACAGAGATACTAGCTATCAATTTGCAGAACGACGAGAGATACCCGTCAGTAAAACGGAATTAAATTTGAGGTTTTAATTAAATTTAAAGTCGAATAAAGGGGTCGGCTGCGGTCTAAGGATTTCATAGGATCATCTGGTGTCGTTAATATTAATTTGGCTATCGACTTCTAGAACTAAAGTTGGGATAGAATTTCTCGGGGTTCGGAATGAATGTATCGTTTATCTTCAAGTTTTGGGTTCACTTTCATCTTGGTTTTTGGCTGGGTCTGTCTGGGGTTGTATAGGTTTGAAAGTTTTGTAGACTTATGCAGTGAGATATGTATCATCATTTATTTAAATAAAACAACGTTTTTACAATAGATACTTTATTTCCATCCAATTACATAAAAAAGCAGTAATAGTGGTGTACCGGTGCTAGCGGCCGCGACTTTGTAGTGAATTCGATGTCATGTGACATCTACCAACCCGCACTAGGCCCGCGTGGTGGATTACGGCCCACTCCCTCCCCACAGAGAGGGGGCCTGTGACCCAGCACAACATTATAGGCTGATTATGCTTATTATGCTACATTACATAATATAATAATACTTTCTAAATTGTTACTAAGCAATTTTAATACGGTTTTCTAGATTCTATAAACTTTCAGTTTCTAAAGACATAATTAAAGTCTCAAAATCGGTAACTCTCCAAAAACTTTACAATAAGTCATGCAGAATTTCATTGGAGAAAGCAAAAGCCATCCGAGACAGATTATCAAATTCTTTTGATAACAATACGTTGGCGTACAAAGGGGGTCGAGATAGAAAATTATTTCTAAACAAGGTTCAACGTAAATTGGCTTCTAAGGGGTTCAGGAAAAGAAATGAAATTGGCTTAGACTGTGACTGCGTTGACAGAGACAATGCCTTATCGACAGAACAGAATTTAAGTGCATTGTCTGTGTATTGTCTCTGCGAGGATTACGGCTTGTATGGAGGAGAGATGAATCCTATTTGTGAGTACAGTAACAGGAAAATGTATGAAATGGGCAACAGTAAAGATGACGTCACAGTTCGTGGATTTATTGAGTGCTGTAATCGTCTCCGAGAGGCGAGGATATGAATTTATGTTGCTTATTTTTTGTACTATGAAAATGTATGACACTTTTGCTTTTTTCGTTGCGAATTCGTCTGCTGTATATAGTACAAAAAATATTAAAATTGCGATTTACGTCGCCACTTGCTTTGCCACTAACCACCACCATCGCCCTCATCATCCCTTCGCCACTTGCTTGTTTTATCTTAACACTTTAAACTTTACAGTAAAAGAACAGAACCTCACAATAATTTGCTTATACCAATAGTTTTAGTAAGTATCCTAACTGATTTTGGGGACTAACACCGTCATTATTGTTTAGCCATTGAGCTGGCAGACATCTGAGACATCTTAAATTCTAAACTGTTACTTATTGTTTGGAAAGAAAATCAGGTTATATACCACGATCGAGCGAGACAAGATGAAGAGGCAGTTGGTGGTATAGTTGAGCAGCACTGATATTCTGTTCTTTTAGATCGGAAAAAGCCACATATGTACCAGGTACCTTTAATGTGACATCGCACAAAATATGACGTGTCCTAATTTTTCTCAAATCTGAATTTAGGTTGTTAGGTTTCACTCATTTCAACACCCACAAAGATACTCAATAATAAAACTTGTACGTTTTTCCATCAAAACACGCACGATTGGCGGACAGATTGATTAAACTTTTTCAATCATAACTGTCGGTTTCTGACGGCGGAACAACGAACGCGCTGTACTGTCGATCAACGAATATTATCTCCACTTTTTGATTGTTTTCCGTGTTTTTTTTTTGTATTTGGCAGTTTTGCGTTCTGGGTTCGAATTGAAACTGTCCGTTAAAACTGTGAATCCATCCAAAGTTATAAATATGTGATGGCAGCCGATTTAATTTTATGTAATGCTCGTGATTGAAGTTGATTTTCGTCAGAAACGAAACTTGAATTTTTGGAAGGCTACAGAAAAGTTGAATGGATTTTATGACGATTGATGTGTTGCGCTTGTAACATTATTCATATCTATATGAGAATATCTAATTGTATTGATCACATTAATGAACGTCAGCTGTCAGAATGATAGATGACATGACGTATGGAAACGTTCCATTTCAACAATATTTTAATAAACTTAAATTTATGTTTAGTAAATAGAAAGGTATATATATTATTATATATATTTGATTTGCATTTCTATGTGACGAACGACACCACGACAACGATTAGTTTTCAAACAAGTCATGATTTGTAGTTTTTAAAGATCAAAACAAATAGTTATTATCATGATAGTACAATAAATGATTAAGTAAAAATTATGAGACTAATAATATTTATCACGATTTTATAATGCAATTTTAAAGTAACATGGGTGTTTCAAACGATTTTCAAAACATCCAGTTGATGTTATTATATTATGACATTTTACATAAAGATAATAATAAAATAATAATATATACACACACACACTAATAAATTAATATATACAAAATAATCTTCAAGTTTTAAGATAGTTCCACTATATACGACTTGTTAATTATTGATTAGGTTAGAAAACAATTAGCATTTATGTATCCATCCAGGATTCTAAAATGGCGATAGAATGGGCGGAAATGTTTGAGGGACTGGTAAGATTTCATAGGCTTTAAGATGGGGGGGGTGACTGCCAATTTTTAAGAGAAACATGGGTTAAACCGTTAGACCTTCGACTTTTACAGGAGAGACTCTGAGTGGTGTCCATGCCGTAATATTAAGTTGCTAAAAGCGAATATAAGGAAATCATGTTGCATAGCGGAAGTTCTGCTACGAGTATTAGTGTAAAATGGTTTGAAATAATGATCATCAAGATCACTTCTAATGAAAGATCGACTGACTACAATGTTCATGTAAGTTAATTGACACACTATATCTTGATTATTACTGATAACTATGTTATTCTGTATGTATTTTAAATTAATATTGCTACATATGTGTTAAATCGAATTAAGGAATATTCATGTTCTATTTCTTTTCATTGATAAAGTTGCTAGCTTTGAGAAATATTCCAAGAGATTAATGTGATAACAATACTAAATGATAATGTTAAAATGTTTCTTATCCTTTTTCTCCATGAATACCTAAATTTGGATGGATAACTAGCTTTCTTATCAACTATACCTATTTAATGACAAGTCTAATTGAAATAAATGCCGAGTCTTGTCTATATGTGCTTTTTTTAAATCATTTTCCCTACACACCATGATCATAGATACTTACATAGTTAAATAACTAGTAGGTAACCATTCTGACATGATACTTGATAGTTAAGTGGATGTCAATGCCTCTAAATGTAGTTTCTCATAACACGCTCACCTCTAAGTAACATGGGACAAGGACTGGAAGATGATGATGCTTGCCAGCCACCATACCCTCACCGTTGGGGACTATTGCCACTTTTACCATCAATTAAAGATAATAGACAACAACAATAATAATATATTTTCTTCAATCTCGTCCTCAGCTTCATTAAACCTGGTTTTCACCAGCATATCTTAGAGGGGATGTGAACTTTTTCCAACTTACAACACATGGACCCCCCAAGACCTCACCAGTAAATTACGAGCGAAATTCTTGCATATGTTGCAACAAGCAAGTATTACCTTGATACCGCACGACGTTCCACGAGCAGTTAGCAAACTTTGTATCATAGAAAGCCACACGGCTTTCACACAGTAAACTCTAAATTAACTTAGTGTACTGCGAAATATCCAAGGGAGCTCAGGTGCTTCTCTCTTAACATTTATTATGATAAACTTCCACTTTTACCGCCTCCCATTAGCCTCTAACTGTGCTCGACGAAATTTTGAAATTGTCCCATTTTTATACGACTTTTAAGGAATGCAAAAAATAGCATATTTTTGGTGAAAATAATTAAAATAAATCATTAGCCCTCGTACTTATATATAGATGTTTCAGATGAGAAAGAATTTCTAGTATGAAATATTTCTGCCGCCTGAGTTACCTACCTGTTCATCAAAACCATACATTACCGAGAACTGACACCTGAATGATCCGTGGAGTGACTTTGAATTTTTTTTTTTTATATCGATACATCAACGATTTAATTGATTTTTGGTTTTAACTTTGGGTAATATTTTACATTAGGAATTCAAGCAATGCAAGCTGTTGCCGTTTATTTTCGCATTTGCTTACTGCTTATATGCATAGTTTTATTTATTTTTACCAACAAATTATCCTTCATATGGCATGTCTTTTGATTCAGGCCTCTTTTAACTTGTCTCCATTGCAGTCTATCGGTTGTGATCCTCGTCTAATATGGCGCTAAGGTCAGACAAATGTCTGTTAATACTATAAAGTAAATGAAAGCAAAATAAATATTTATAGCTGCTGCATATCTTTAACGAAATTCGGCGCAATTACCAAAAGTTAATTCAAAGACACAGCATGCTACATAGCTACACTTCTCTTGGGGAGGCCCCAAGAGAAGTGTAGCTATGTAGCAGATTAACTGAGTGATTGATCTTTCGAGTCCCAGCTCAGCGAGACGAGAAAACTGTGTGGCAACTGGCCAAAACGCTGTTGGATCAAAAATGGTACCTATTTTTGCAAGTGTTAGAAATATTTTTCAGCCAGATCAGGTATGAGCAACTTACTGGTTTTAATGGAATAAGATTTTAAAGTTGGCTTGGTTCCTTTTTGCCTCAAGCTTTAATTTTTATTTTGGCTACCTCGACGAAAAATTAAGTGTATTTTAAATATGCCTAATGTTTCGGCGATTTTGTACCTTTCTATTAATTGCCACTTTGACCTGGCCCGCAAGTCACCTGCCACGCACATCACCTAGCCTGCAAATGATTATGGTACCGAGTACTTACGGTAAATGTCAGATAAATAAATATTATCTTGTGTTAAATTCAGAGGCAATTTCCGTATTTGTAGTATCGAGATAAGATTACCAACTAGAATTTGAAAGATTTTGACGGGAATTGACCTTCCCTGCAAGAGCCTCTCTGTATGTAGTTTCAACTAATCTTGGCGTGCAAGTCGTAAGAATCAATGGAGAGGAACGGTGCTTGTGGAGACAATTAATGGTTTTAGACTGTTTGGGGGCTAGCAGCTTGCCACTGATTGACTGTTACGACCTTCAAGCTCAATATGTTAGGACTACGACTTCAAGCTGGCAACAAGGTATCTATGCCTATTAATTAGCCTTCTCACTTCACTACCGAGATGACGACTAATAGAGAAGTATGCAAGAAAAAGCCATGTTGTGACAACCTTAAATAAATTGGGTTAAAGACAAGAGAATGATGATGATTTCAAAAATAGAATAGGTATTTAATTTTGGATATTAACCCCTGGAGCCCTATCTACCTTGAGTTCTATATTTTCTAAACCTCGACATCGATTTACCAGAAAGTCTCTCAAGTTGATCAAAAGTAGGAACGTCATCCTTTAGATCTGATGCAACCTTTAATTCCCAGGCCCTTCTAGTAGCCTTATCTAACTTTTCAGTCACTATATGTATGGTTAAAAAGGAAGCAAGATCTATCTTTAGGTTTTTTATTGCTTCCAAACAATCGGTGGTTGTACTAAGAAGTTTTTTAATTTCTATGGCGGACTCTCCAGTTAAAGACTTTTGATTTACTAAACGTTTTACAATTCCGTTAGCCAGAAATCTTTTATTATTGTACATGGCTCTAATTTTTCCCAGCTAGTACTATAATTATTGTCAGATGTCACATTTACATTTCTTAATAAGAGTTCCGCGTCCCCGGTTAAGTATCCTTTTAGATAATATAAATTTTGTGCATCATCTAACCTACTATTGTTGTGTATCAATCCTACAAACAAGTCTCGAAAGGTTGACCACTCATGATATTTACCGGAAAACATTGGTATTTTTACTTCTGGCAACCGAAAATTACTACATTCTTTATTCACGTTACTTTTTCTAATAAGTTCTTTAAGAGTACTTTTAAAATAAATATATAGTTCTTCCACCTCATCATAATACCCCTCTATATAATACTTAGAACTATATAATTCTGGCTTTTTAATTTCGCTAATAATTTTTATATGTATATTATAGAAAAGTTGCCGTAGTTGCTCTAGACTTTCTAAGCATGTTTCAAAATACGATACTGTAAGACGATCTTTCGGGCATTTCTTAAAGTTAGACAAAGACTTTTCAATTTTAGTTTTTACGTCTTCTTGAATATTAACATAAATATTCATTTTGAACACCGGCTATACGACACACAATAAAAAATAACACTTCAAACTACAACACGATAAAAGTTACCAACTCCCATCAATAAAGAGTGGAAGAATATAATTATGCTTAACTTAATGTCCACTAATAACAATCTTCTTGCACTTGTTCCAAACACAAAGTAATATTTGTTAAACTTTTACAAGTCTTGTGACTTTATTTTCATAAGCAAATTGGCATAGGTTACCCGTCTGCAGAACCACTTTTTCTTAACACTTTTTAAGTCCAACACAATAACTCAAATTAGATTCTTCCTGTTATAATAATTTTGAAAGTACTCACAATTTTTCCACTTATTGCACTCACTGACTTTGACGACGTCACGTCGCGCTGCCCTTGTACCACACTAGTGGCGCCCTCTACTTGCTTGTCCACGAACTGCTGCCGTCCCTCCGGATGTTGCCGCCCACCAGTGACGCTGCACCGACTGCACCACCAGCTGCTCCCGGCTCCTTCCGGTTCCACCTTCAGGTACCTCCTCACCTGGTACCCCAATGAAGGGGATGCTCTGGACAGCGATCCACTGCCCAGTAATGACGCGAAGGGTAGTAATCTATACCACCACTGGAGACTACCACAAACACTCCCGGCCAATCCGACTTCGAAGGACCAATTTGTTCTTGTATATGTATTTGCCTTTACGCAAATTCTTTAACACGAACCTTGGAATATCGCTGACGTCCTCAAGCTCCTTGGGGTTTCTCCACTATTTCCCCCTGCCTCGGGCATACTAGCATTTACCTGAGAATTGTCCTCGGCGTCAGATACAAGTGGATCAGAGCTGAATATTCCCAAGAGTAGCAGTGTCCAGTTGCCACCGACAAAGCCCATCAATGATATGAGAAATCTGTCATTGGCAGCCACCACAATCCCAAGGAACAAGTACACCAGCATTTGGTCAAATTGTCCACTCAGCAAATAGGTGATAATCATTATTAGTGTTGTCATCCTCAGGATGAGCCTTCTTCCACCTTTGAAAGCATCACCCAAGCAAAATGGCATTCCGGTCCTAAGCTTATTTAGACAGTGTTGTACACCCCTGCCACTCCATATTGGCTTCAAGATAACTGCCTGCATAGTAATTCCTACGCTGACACCTGCTATTGCTCCTGCCATTCTAACATAAGAATGGGACACGAGCGACAGCAATACCTCCAGTAAAAACGAGTAAAACCATACAGAGTTAAAGTTTCCAGCAATACCAGGGATTGATGATTCGTGTTTGTCCAACTTGGTGAAGTGAATGATCGCCGCTTTAAACTTAGCGGTTGGTCCAACTACTCCATCAAGTGCTACACAGCTCATAAAAGCATATGTAAGCCCAAGACGAATGAATCCTAGCTTGCCAGAGCTGCCCTCAAAACACACTAAGGTGTCAAACAGCCCACCTAAATATCCGACAGGTGTCATTTCCTCAAGCTCATCCTCTACATACACGTGGGGTTTGAACTTAGTAGCTCTAACAACGCCGTGAAACATCTCAGCGCTGAATGGCAAGACGATCAAGCACATCATAATATCAACACAAATGGTATAACACTGTATAATTATGTTGGCGTGTTGTCCTACACCGTCCATGGTCTTTATGAACATATACATTAGCAGGACGACAGTGAGTGCAAAAAACGAGTGACTTGAATCAAACGAGCTGTCCTTAGGAACTAGCAACGTCCCTGTTACTGTAAGCCCTACCACTACGGGAACGAGAGGATCCAGCTCCACTTTCCGAACTGTAGCAAACTCCGGTGTAACAAACTTTCCTGTGGTACGGCTTGTCATCACCCTCACAAATAGTACGAGTACGGCTGCCCACAGAAGTCCGCCTAAAAAAACACCTTGACGTGTTGCGTTCAATATGGCCCATATTAACATTGACGTTAGGGCAATGTATTGGTTAAATGAGTTAGTCAAGATAAACACAATTCCCATTAGCAACACTCCATAGCCTATCATAAAGATAAGCTCTATATGAGAAGCTAAATTTTTCTAATTATCCAGGCTACCACTGTGGAGAACCTTGTCAAGAGTGTTGTGTAAGTATACTGGTCCATAAATATTGGCACTATGGTCGTTGATAGATGTTCAAAGAGGAACCAGAGCTTGTCATCAAGAGTAAGCTCCGGCTCCTCATTATCTAAAAAACCGCTCCCTCACGTCTTAAAACTCGGGTTGTCTTAGCGAGTCCCCCCACATCAATTTCCTTCCTTGGCATACACCATTTAACAAGATTGAACTTGCTAGACAGTATGTCTGGACAATACAAATTGACTGGAATTACTAGAGCCGCGTTAGTCCAACGCTCGAATTCTCTTATTGTCCTATCTTTCAGTATCTCACTGCATTTGCGGGAGGAACCAGAGTGCTTAAATAGCACTAACTGCTTGTCCGTTCCTCCTGTCCTGTAGGCTGAGGTTATTCCAGTAGGAAGTCCGGAACCTCATCCATCTTGTCATCATCTAAATCGATAATTAATAATGGTTTTTGGTATCTCTGGTCTGCCAACAGGTAAGCTTTTTTCCCACGAATAGTAAACGGAATTTTCATCTTGCTAGAGAACCGATAAACGTCTTGTCTCTAGCAAACACTAGTCCCGGCTTGACCCCATTCTCATATCCGACACTGTAATAAGATCCTCCTCTTTCACTCATTTCCATGACATTAAAAAGTTAATTGTCCAGTTCTGCATCAGTTAGTTTGCCGGCTTTTAACGCATTTGTGATGCGGTTGAGCCTGGCAATCTTGTCCACGTCATCACATGACCCTCCAGCTGGGCACGTCCTATATTCTCCCGTATGGTCATTAGTTGTTTCCGTGTCCGTTGTGTCCGACATTAACAGACTTGGTTTTAAATTAGATCTCTTTTTTCGGTAGAAGGACTGCGTTGCGAGACTTGCATTTTTTTATCGTTTGTAGATATAATATTATATAGATAGCTAATTCAATTTGACCCTGTTTAGGGCATATCAAAACGTCACATACGATTTGGCCGTTGTTCTTTACCAATTTTAACTTTAATTTGACGAGTCTAAATAATAATTCGAATGCGGTCCCAGGCAGTGAAAAATATTACAGATTGATAAAATGTTGTTGCCATGTCCCAATATATACAGAATTAAAGTCAATAATTGATATTCATATATATTTTTGAGTGTTAACTGAGTGCGGCAGTTAAAAGGTGAACATTCTTCTCAATAGAAAATATTTTGAGGGATACAGAAGGTGTTTGTATTAATTAAGGGCAAAAAGGAAAAAATACAACTTGTATTCCCTTTTTTTGCTATTATTGTTTTTGTTTACAATAACTTTGTAACTTGTTGTTTGGACTAAAATCTTGATGTCCGTTTTCAGCGTGCCTTTAGCATAGTGTTGCGATTTAATGAAATTTCGTAACTATGACAAAATTAAAAAGTTTAGAATTAATTTTATGACTTAAAATATAACGTGCCTACTAAGTAAAGTTTAAAGACTAAAACTTAAGTTGAAGCTACTCTAACTTCAAATGTTGACAACTGAATTCAAAAATATCAAAAAACTGATGAAACAAGACACGCGACGAGACCTAATGAAAGTGTTACTGCATGTTATCGTGCAATTTCCCGGAATGTGATCCTTAAAATGTAAGTATAAAAACTGAACAGATGTATGATAATATATGTTAGATGAACGAAGCAATGATAGAGATATATAGAAAATCAAACTTAGTTGCTCTGTGAAGAACTACGTTGCATATATTGTACCAGAGCATGATTCTGGACTTAATGACTGGTACTTAAAAACAACCGCCTTGATAGGACTATTACTACATTAAGTACATGGCAATTTAAACAAAAATAGGTAGGGGTTCTCGAGCAATTCACCAAAAATATTCGTACCATCTTAACAAATTCCCGTAAAAAATTGCCCAATTATGAGGGCCTCGTTGTTGAAGGCTTATGAATCTCGTCTTATAAATTCCGTTAATGTTTTCGTACTTAACTTATTATCTTAACATTAATTACCTCCTCGAGAGAAACGAGGATGAGCCGGATATTAACATTTTATATTCTTCCTTTGACTAAAAAAACTGAAATTTATCTTTTGGTATTAGGATGTGTTTTGAACGTCGTTTATAAATAAACACCAAAATAATTAATATTATTTAAGGTTTCATTTATAAACGTTTCTTAAAGTGGTTGAGGCCTACTTGACGGACAGGGCCGTCATCTACCCCGGTCACCAGGGAGAATGGTCCCTACTCCCGATGTGTTTTTGCCCGTCCGAAAGGTTGAATTTGACACTTGTTTTGACAGAGCTTTATGTCAGTTGATACGACATCAAAATACTTATCGTGCTGTCTACGAAAGTTAAATTTAGTGGAAAATGTTGAAAGCTGCATGTTTAATGCTCGAACTGCTCGATGACGGTCTACAGGAAGAGCGCAGGCGTCGCCGATTATACTTGTGCCGAAACTTTCGGTTGGCGAGTCAAAATTCAAATTCAAAAGTCATTTATTCAAACTAGGCTGAGAATCAGCACTTTTCGAACGTCAAAATAACATAAGACAGTCCCCCAAAACGCCCACCCTTCACCACTTCCTAGTGCTTTTGCTTTTTCACTCACCAGCAGCACAGCTGCCGGTTCAATTAGGAAAATGATTCTATACAATAATTTATAAAAACATTACGCAAAACACAATTTAAATTATAAATAAATAGCCATATGACAGCTAGCACACGCCAATATACCAACCAAAAACATCGAGAACTATACTCAAGCAGAAATAAAAATAACTAAACGCAAACAATATCTAAAAAAAATATAGCCTCCAGGCATAAAGGGCGTGCCCGCTTACATAGAGCTCTAACTAGAAGTTATAATTGATAAACTAGGACCATCGAGGTAAAATAAATAATTGTCGAGGTCGCTAGCTAACCACATATTGCAATACAACTTTAAAAAAAAAACATTGTAATGAGTAGATTATGTAAACAATAAATAAAAATAAAAATAAAATAAATTGACATAAAAAGTTAAATTATAAACTTTTATATAAACTCATATAGACAGGTTATATGAGTTTATATAAAAGTTTATAATTTGTAGGTAAACTAATTCTGGAGAAAGAACATTTAAACACTGTCTTGAGTTAATCACAGCGACCAACTATTCGTATCATTTAAGTAATCGTTGATAGAATAGTATGTATGCCTTTGAACAAAGGTTGGACTTTACTTTAGTTTTGAACGCATTATAAGGCAAATCTAGCAAAGAAGAGGGTAGCTTGTTATAAAAGGTTATACCAAGCCCAACAAATGAGTTATGAACTTTATGAAGCCGGTAGCACGTAGTTTATCCTTAGTTCTAGTGTTAACATTGTGAATATCACTGTTTTTAGTGTATAAGTGTATATTTTGCCTTATATATAAAATGTTGGCGAAGATGAATTGTGATACCACTGTGAGGATACCGATATCTTTGAAAAAATCTCTCAGAGCAACTCTGGCACCTAGCTGGTAAAGGAGAGCAACACCCACATCTGTAGTCGAACGACCCTTTGTAAAGCCATATTGATCATTATGAAGGAGGCTATTTAAATTAAAATGTCTTAGCAATTCAAATATTTTGCAATTATTATTTTTAGCATTAAATTCGACTTGATCATCGTAAGCGTCTAAAAGAAAAGTAACAGTCTTCTTAACCTTCTGCGACTGACGTGGGTAAATTTTTACAATTTTACTGGTGTGGTAGTACATGAGACACCATTTCAACATCAAATATTTTTATTTAATTAAATTATGTAGCTATTATATTTATAACACTCTAAGACACTTTCTCGATCCTTGAGATATTCGGAGAGAATTGTTAAGTCCTTGTTTAAGAACATCTCTAACGGCTTCTGTTTTTTAACTATTTCTATAAGCTTACCGATAATAACCCCTGTCCTGTCTGATGCCATAAATCCTATGTTTCCATCATTTGAGCATGTCAAACTCCCCAATTTGGATTTGTAAGAGCAACCAGTTGTAACTACCAAACGAGTTCCAACTTGAGGGTCTGGAATATGACTAGAGGCTGTTGAGGGAGCCCTCGTATGAGTTGTCTTTTGAGAGGCAGTCAAATGGGTCAAAAATAGTCTTCTTATCAAGGTCAGAAGTATATGAGGTCATACTTGTCATCACATTGTTCCATGCAAGAGCTAGATGCTCAATTGAGGCCCGGAAACTCATCTGTTGAGTCATGGCTGACTCTGTCAACTCTTTTAGATCTGTTGAAGCTGTCGCTATTTCAGCAATACTAATCTTGGCATTCCTGGCAAGTGCAGCGTCGTAAGCAACAGTGGTTATTTTTAGAGCAGCAATAAGCGTCTTAGGCCCCAGGAGACAAAGTTCAATCAGCTCATCGAGCAATTGTGGCATATCCTCTCCAATCAGTCGCACGAGATGTTTATACTTATTGCTGAGGTCAATTTCTGCTGTCCTGAGATAGCACACCAATATCTCTCATGGTTAGGATTTTCTCATCCAAGGGATCTTCAAGTTGTCCCCAGTAATTCTTTAATTTCCCCAACAGTTGCTTTAAATCATCGGACGGTCACATGGTCCAGGACAAGCAGGGTCTGGCAGAGGTGGTTGAGCAGTCATAGTATCTGCTAAACTTGCTAAAATCTCGGAGGTTAGACCAATCTCTTCATAAGACGTTTTGTGATTGAAAGCAGTGTCTGTTAAGAGATGATCTGATGGAAGGGTCCCGCTTTGATTAACTAATGAAGGATCTCTAGATGGCTTTGCAAAGTTGCCACACCTTCTAATAAAAAAGAGCTTACAGGCAGTCCAAATTCTTTGCATAGTGTTACATTGATCAAGATCATTAAAGGCTAGCATGTCTAACAAAATGTGATGTGTTCTACATTACAATTAGATCCTTTGGGGACCAATAAACCAGAATCCACATTATATTCCCATGAAATACTACCCATATTAAAATCACCGATTAGTAAGTTGATAGAGTTGATTTTGTTTTTTTTTTGTTAATTACTTCTGTAAAGTTTCGAAACAGTGTATCGACATAGTCTTGTTTGATTGGAGGTGGAATATAAACCGCACAAATATTAATATGTACGCCACTCTCACACTCGATTGTGATCCATAATTCCTCACAATGGGACTCCCAATTCAATCGCCGTGAGACCTCATATTTTTCCAGAGTTGCAACAAACACCCCTCCTCCATCCCTTCTTGTAGTCGAGGATACCGTAGATGATGACCTATCGCGCCTAAACACTCTGTATCGGTTATCTAAAAATTCATGGTCCAACACCCCGTATCATTGAAAGTAATTTAAAGCAACGATATAAAAATCTTGTCTTGGTTCGTAAGCCTCTTACATTTTGATAATACATTTTACAGTTGAATTTAAATTCTTATAACGTTATTAAGCGTGCAAAGTATCTGATTAATAAAATACTGAATTACAGCAATTCTACACATTCCAAATTTTTTACTAGCTTTTGTTGTTACATCTTTCCTCACAAATATGCGACCATTACCCATACAAAGTTATATTTCTTTTCCTTAGCAGCGATTCTTGTCGCTGCATGTATTTTATATATTTTCTGTCACAAAAAATCGGCTGCTTTTCTCCACCAATACCAATATGGCTGCTGTTCAACTTCTCCGATTCATTCTTCTTATTAAAGTTTCTAACTGCAGCAAGTAGATTATCGTAAATGCGAGGACTGGCTAACTTGACACTACGCTACTTGGCTCTACGTGGACGATTTGTCTCTTCATTTAATTTGGCAACTCTATGAAATGACTGGATTTCGCTGTCGTGAAGTTCATTTCCCACTATCTTACCCAACTGTTTTACGACCGTTAACAAGTTTTCGGTTTTGTGTTCAGGAACGCACTGTATCTCGATATTTTTCTCACGTGCCAATTGATCAATTTGCTGCAATTTAGTCTCCAATTCCCTCACTTGAGTGCTCATCGCGGCGTTATTCTTGAGGAGTTCGGCAATGCAATTATTATTTTTAGCATTAAATTCGACTTGATCAACGTAAGCGTCTAAAAGAAAAGTAACAGTCTTCTTAACCCTCTGCGACTGACGTGAGTAAATTTTTACAATTTTACTGGTGTGGTAGTACATGAGACACCATTTCAACATCAAATATTTTTATTTAATCAAAATATATAGCTATTATATTTATAACACTCTAAGACACTTTCTCGATCCTTGAGATATTCGGAGAGAATTGTTAAGTCCTTGTTTAAGAACATCTCTAACGGCTATTTCTATAAGCTTACCGATAATAACCCCTGTCCTGTCTGATGCCATAAATCCTATGTTTCCATCATAATTGAGCATGTCAAACTCCCCAATTTGGATTATAAAAAATAAATTAAATTAAAATTCATTTATTTCAGGTCATTGACCCATATTAAATACAAAACATAAAATTAAAATACAAAACTCCGGTCACATTTTACTGCCAACTGATTGGTTAATAAAGAAATAAAATAATTCACTGACAAAAATAATGAAAACATTAAACATTACATGTCAGATCAGATCAATTAATGTCAGATATAAATAAAAATTAAATAAAACAATGAATTAAATTAACAAAAATTAAGTTGATGTCAGAAGCAAACAAATGAAATATTATTTATCATTAAAACATTAAAGCTGTAGGTATACAATGACAAATTAAGCACCAGCAATATGCCTGCTACAACAATGCCCAACGTAGGGGCAATCAAATCGCTCAGCAACCATCGCCAGGACAGTATTGGAGCTAGCCCGCACCCTGCGCACCAAGAACGCGCACCGCTTGCGCATGGTGGCGTGGAAACAGTCGGTGCGCGCTTCCGCAAACATGCCCGAGGCACTGCAGAAGCGGGGTAGCCGCAAAACCACCCTGAACGCATTGTTGTATTGGACACGAAGGGCATTGTAAGTAGCTTGTGAGTAAGATGCCCATAGGCTGCACGTGTATAAGGAGGTGCAGTTCATTATAAGATCATTATCTTGTAACATCTCTATAAGCTGTTTCTTTAGCTAAAATCATTCATATGCTGAATGTGGTAAAATTCAACAAAATGATTTGGTTAGATAAGTAATAATTGTTGTAAAAGAAACAACATGAAGAGATTTTACAAAATCTTTATCTTGTAACATCTCTTCGTGCTGTTAGATAAAATAATTTGTTGAATATGGTAACATTGAACAAAATGATTTTGTTAGTTAGGTAAGTATATCTAATACACATACAAATGGTAAATAAATAAATAATATTGACGAGTAATGTATTATCAAAGTCCGTGGAGGAGTCCCTTTGCCACTGCTCCACGAACTTTGTGCAACTTCCCATCGAATTAAGGGAGTTGCACAGGCTTTCCCACAGTATTTTGGACCGTATTCTTCCGTCGGCACCCCTCAATAGTCCACGAGCCAACTCGTGATGTTCACTCATAAAATTGAGGAGTGCCTTGAGTTGCTGGTGGAGCGATTGGGGCCATTTTACGATAATATTTTAAAGCGAACGATATAATATATGTACATAACAGCGAACGAAAATAAAAATATTTGACAATTCATTTAAAAATTACCGTCAAAAATAAAAAAGGCAAAGGCATCAACAGGATAAAGCCGCAATCCGGACAAAAAAGGCAAAAATAATTCAATTGTATAACTAAAGTCGTAAGAAAAAGTAAATTGTTAACAATGTGGTCATTTCTAACTATAACAATATTAATTTTCGTTTATTAAGCTTGAAAACCAAAAAATAACTAAACCGGTAAATAGCGCAACTCTTTCGTCATGTGTCATTCGCTCACAAATATTGTCTATGATTCCGTGCAAAACTTATGAATCCGAAATCACTAGGGAGTAGGGTGCACGACGTCGTTTCGGACTGCTTTCGGACGGGCCCGTATCATCGTTGACGGACTTAGGGAGTAGACCCCCAGGCCCGGGTCGACGGCGCGTTGTGCACATAAATAATATTGGATATAAGAGTCGCGCGCGCGCAGCCGTACGCGTCGCTTGCTTTTCGCTACGATCGGTTTATGCGTCGAGCGAAATGTCCGCCACAGTAGTGTCCTCAGTGTAATATTGTTATTGACGAACTGTTATGTTACGTGCAAAATAAGCTGTCGACGTGTGATGACGATACATTAATTCGCATATGTTCGTCGGCCTTTAGTAACGATGAAATTAAAAATTCAAAAGCGTTGCTTTTTGAATCTGTTCCGACTAATAAACTGAACATCAAACGGAAGCAAAAGGGCAAAGAACACCGTGACATAGCAGATATAATTGGCGTGTTCAAGTCAACTGACCCTGATGTGATCCCGATTTTCGTTGCACGGCACCTTGAGAATCTGCCCCCAGTCACATTTGATCACCTGGATGTGACTAAGTTGCTAAAGGATCTCACCTTACTCAAGGATGAAGTGAGAGAACTGAAGTCAACAAGTGTGACGGTGGATCAATTGGAGAAACTCAAGTTGGATATTCAGTATGACCTCTAGTTTGGATCGCTGATCGAGCATGCACGGAGCGAACAGTGTGTGAATTTGAAACGAGGGGGTGGCAACGGCGACGTATCTCTTGGTAACTCGTCATACAGAAGTATGGAAGCTTCCAAAAATACAGTGCAAAGTCCGAGAAATCAACAAAGTGTCGCAAAACCCTCGGTTTATATTGCCGATAAACAAAGTCCGCTTATTCAAATCGGTGGGTATGTGGAAAAGGAGCGGCCGTTATCAGTGTCGAGAACCGATTATATGGCGCGGGCTCGCTCGCCGTCGCCCGTACGAACAGCTGTGGGTGTTACGTCACAGTCGCAGCGAATGATGTTAGATTGTAAACAAGTGCCACATTGCAGTGATGTTTTGCCTAGTAAGGAGAATGATGAATGAATCGTTGCAACGCATCGTAAACCAAAGCAAAAGTACCGTTATGCTGGGAAGTCAGGGGTTGCTAAAGACACAGTAGGGTGCTTTAAAGCTGCGGAAAAGAAAGTACCGATGTTTATCACGAATGTGCATAAAGATTCACTTACAGCTGACATCGTAAAGCATGAAATAAAAACCCGCGAGGTAGTTAATTTGGACAAACTATCCCTACGAAGAAAGGTTGACTATGATGCGTACAAGTTTTATACATATACCTGAATCCAAAGTACCTGCATTTTTGGATGAGAACATCTGGCCGCAAAATATAATATTCAGACGATTTGTGCATTATAGTGAAAGACGTAAGGACGAGTACTCGCTTAAAGCCGGCTCTGTAAACAACAACAATGGCTGATAATAAGTTCTTACGATTTGCCAGCTTGAACTGTAAGAGTGTTAAGCGTTCTACGGAGGGCGTTCGTGAACTTTGCGCAACATGCGACATTATAGCACTTCAGGAGGTTTGGCTGCTGCCGGAGGAGCTGCCTTTCCTGAGCACCATCCATGGTGACTTCAGCAGCACGGGGACGTCGGCCGTTGACACGTCTGCTGGCATGCTGAAAGGAGCTGCGAGAAAGGAGGGCGCTGTCGGTGAGGGCGAATATGATTGCCCGCAGGTTTGCTCGTAGCTCCAAGGAGATGAAGATATATACGGGTAGTCTGTGGGTATCATATTTGCAGAAATCCTACAGCGCTCTCCGCGTTCAATATAATAACGCGCTGAGAGCGCTGCTGCGGCTGCCTCGCTTTTGCAGCGCTTCGGGAATGTTCGCAAGCGTCCGCATTGACTGTTTTTATGCCAGCATGCGCAAGAGGGCGACCTCAATATTGAGTAGAGTGCGGGGCAGCGGCAACAGTCTTCTTGCCGTTGTTGCTAACAGGTTGGACGGACCGTTCATGCAGCACTGGCTGGCCTTACATGGACCCGTATATCGGGATTTTGGCAGGTAAACATGTAAAACAATCACCACAAAATTTTAAAACAGTTTATAATTGTATTGATTTATTAATTTTTAATGTTGATTATGTATTGAATTTAAATTATTTTTTATTTTGTAATATATTTTATATTTTATTTGACAAAAAAATATTGTTCTAATTTAAATTTTATTTTGGTTATACCCTAGAAATAGACCTTTAATTTTTCTTTTTTTTAAATTAAAAAACTAGGTAAACGTGTAACCCACACCAATGTCCGCGAAATAATGGTATATTAGAGTTACTTTAATACGTGCGTCGATTTTACAGGTTACATAGGTTATTGGTGATATCTGGACAATCGAACATGTTAATTACAAAGACCATGAAGCATCATGGCCATCAATAGGCTGCGTCTTGACTCCAAGCTTTGAAGTTTATAACGTATCAATAATTGATTGTATGGTAATTTAGACTTAGTGCATCTGTAGTGCATACTACGTAAATTTTTTTTTTTAACCATTTCCATTCTTTTTATATAAACATAAAAAATGGGACTCCAAATCGGTACTGTGAATTCCAATTGAGAACGGACCAAAGCTTTGTAAAGTATTAAAAAAGTAGACGGTCTTTTAAAGTCGTTTGAAGAACGCATGACCAAACCAAACATACGATACGCCTTATTAACGATGTTGTCGATATGAAGATTGAAGTGCAATTTTGAGTCCATTACAACACCGAGATCAAGAATATGGTCAACTCTTTGCAGACAAATTCCCTGTAGACTATAATCAAATTTTATAATATTTTTGTTTTTTGCGAGAGTGATTGAATTGCATTTAGGTAAACTAAGCTGGAGTTTTTGAGAAAGCCTATCAAGGTTCTCCTGCAAAAGTAGGCAATCTTGTGTGCTTTTGCACGAATTGTAAATTTTGATGTCATCGGCAAACATTAGAAATCGGGAATGAATGAAGCATTTCTTAATGTCATTGATAAACAGAATAAAGAGTAGGGGCCCCATAATTGAGCCCTGGGGCACCCCCGAGGTCACAATGATTGAACTTGATTGGAAACCATTAATGACTATCTTTTGCGATCTATTGTGTATGTACGCCATGAACCATCGTAACAAATTGCCACGAATTCCGTTGTAAGCAATTTTATCTAAGAGCAGTTTATGGTCCAGCTTGTCAAAAGCCTTCCGAAAATCCGTGTACACAGCGTCAACTTGTACTTGTTCATCCATGCTTTTAAATATAAAGTCTGTGAACAACATGAGATTGGTATTCATCGAACGTCATTTAACAAACCCACGCTGTTCACCAATAATGAGGTTGTGAAATTACACGAGTGTGTTTTACAAGAATTATTTACACGAGTTTAAAACCAACAAGTTATAACACTTCTTTGGGCGCCATTTTCTCTGGTAAGTAGGTATAAAAGCACTTAAGAGTTCCTCGCTGTGAATTATATGGTTCCAGTAAAGATATTTCTGGAAAGCTTAAATCTATATTTATTATACTTACCTCGACAGAAATATTAATAAAGTCTACACCGGGCTGCTATTGAGAAATTCCAAAAAAAAAACAATACCTTCATATTAATAGGTTATACGTTCTTTCCGAAATGGGGATCGAACCCAGAATCTCGTGCTAAGTAGTCGAGAATCAAGGCAGATCAGAACACTCAGTAGTACCCTAAACAGAACACTTAGGACAAAACCTATTACATTATTACGTTTGTGTCTATCAGAACATTTATCTGACAAAGGACAATACTACTGTCTGTGGTTTAGATAGACATTTCCATTACTTTACCCGTCAATTTCATGAGCTATAATGATGTGAAATTTCCCAATTAACGGATTCGAAAATAAATTTAATTTTGGTTTAGCATTTGATGGCAGGAATCTTAATCCCGCAACCGCATCTAAGTCTATCGTGACAAAGAAATGCGTGCCGAAGCTTCGTATGTTTTGCTCGCTAAAAAGCTATCACGCTAATGCGGTGGTCACATTAGCGACTTCGCCACGTTTATTAATGTACCGCCACCCCGGCCGAAAAGTGCTACGCAGCCCGAACTATTAGCAACGATAACCGATAATGGTTAGTCACATCTGCGTGTATTGTATCACTGTGCGAAGCTTTGTCACGATAGACGCAGATGCAGCCGCAGCATTATAACATTTCCGTAAAACGCTCCACTACTCGGAATCATTCATGATGTTTTGTTAGTTTCAGAAAAAATCTACACTTCTTACATCAAGTTTAAACTAATAAAGTTACCGTTCCACAAGTCTATAAAGCCTTAAAACTCTAAACAATAGTTCACAAAAAGTACATAAAACACAGTACGTATTTGAAAGGAAAGGGTTTATAACTCTCAACAATACGTAGTGACGTGACTAAAATAAATTTTCGATTTACGATTCCGATTACTCGTATCAATTGAATCGAATGAAATTATTTATGAGAGGGATATTACTCAGCGTTCAAGTTCGAAGGTCAAGGTTTATTTTCAGGATGTTATCGATTATCGAATAATTGGAAGCGGATTTGTCGCAGTCATGAAATCAGCTTTGAAAACTCTAGTTATTTCTTCGTAATGTATAAATGGCAGATTAGTTAGCAATACTTTCGATCACTCTCCCTTTTTCTCTCTCTCTTCTACTTTATCTGTAATTGTTACCTATCTAACAAAATCATATTGTTCAATGTTTCCATATTATTCAACAAATGATTTTATCTAACAGCACGAAGAGATGTTACAAGATAAAGATTTTGTAAAATCTCTTCATGTTGTTTCTTTTACAACCATTATTACTTATCTAGCAAAAGAATGTTGTTGAATGTTACCACATTCAACATATTAATGATTTTAGCTAAAGAAACAGCATATAGAGATGTTACAAGTTAATGATCTTATAAAATCTCCTCACATTGTTTCTTTTAATATCATTATTCTCAAATTTAACAAAATAGAACAGATACCCCTTGGTTCCACTTATAAATTGTACTGTACATACGTACTGACAAGGCAGTCATCACTCTATAATTTTCCTAACTCCTTTATTAACATAGGAATTGGTTGAAAGTTGAGTGTTGAGTCAAAATTAACAGAGTAACTGCGTCCCCCGTGGTTTTAAATGAAGTGGGAAGTTTAACACATTGTTTCTGCTTTCGTTCAAAACTCACTCTTTGCCTTTTAATTAAAATTTGTACAATTTTAGGCTTTTCTATAAATGTTCTTCTGCAAAAACTGAATAATAAATCAACAAAATACAATAATAAACCAGTCCTGCAAATTACTGATAGTCACAGACCGATGTTTTAATAATTATGTTTCGCTTGTATAGTTGCTAGATATTAAATTCGTTACATTATTATAACATAATAATAAAAGCTGAATAATGAACACATTATAAAACCGATCCGAACCTACAAAAAGCCTGTGTGCTGCAAACGAGAAACATTTTTCCCAATACAAATAATTCTCCAAATAATGGTATCATTTCCATAGTCACGTACGATATTATACACCTTATATATTGTCAACATCCTCATAATAATCAACGAGGCAAATCTCGTCCAAATAAGATTTCGAAACAAAAGTAGACAAAAGAAAGTTCAGACGAAAATGACGAGAAATGCTCGAAAAAATATACAACCAAGTTTTTTGTAATAAAACTTTTGTGATGAGATCGTATTAATTTGAATGAAATAATGGCATTGGTCAAGGATCATGACCTTATTTTTTTCAAACATGGCTATAAAGCGGTTGGAAAAGCGTGTTAAAATTTTGGAGCACCACAAATTAAAATATTAAACCCGACCCTAGATAGTAACCTAGTAATTAATGGTGGTGATCTTCCTAGACAACTTGTTCGTGATTCGATACAAGAAATTCTATGAACTAGCCAACCTCTGAAAATACTGTACCATAATAAAAAGCCTTTCAAAAAAGTTGTGGCAAATTTTTGAAATTCAAATTATTTCACCTGTAAGAAAACCACGCCCAAAAAAATACGGTAAAGAGGCAACATAAAACAACATCCTTCTGACACGAACCGACATTCTTCACGGGCACGAATAAATTAAATAAGAAATCCCTAGCGTGCCCTAATTTTGAGCAGGCAACGCAAATATGTCCCGGCTTAATCCCCCGGTTGTAATTAAGCTTAGCCCGGGTCGTTGTGGCTGCTCGCCCTGTTTGGGTTTTCATCGCCATTGTGGAGAGCAGCCTGACTTGTTGGTTTGTCTCGCCAGTTTTCCATGAGTCAAGGACTAGGGTACCACACACTCTTAGGGCAGCTCAATATTTGAACTCATTAGCACCAACCAACAGTTCAACAAATCACCAATGAATAGCCAGAATGTCACATCACTAGTATTTAAACGCGGGCCGGGCTACTCATTGGTAATTTGAGTTTGTAACACGTTAACTTAGCGTGGTGGAAGAATGGGCTTAAATTACACCTTGACCTCTTCGGCACGTAACATACCCTTCTAATCGGATTATGATAGAGGCTCTGACACTGAAATCGTTTGAATAAAATCGGGGCTCACATTAACTAGAAACAGTAGAAGCCTGTTGTGCAAGCGCTAATAAATGTTTTCTCGATAGGGATTTCATTCGACTCAAACTCAAACTCAAAGCATTTGTTCCAATTAAACCATTTACAGGCACTTTTGAATTGTCAAGGGGTCGGTCAGTCAAAAATATGAAGCTAGTTGCCCATTCCAAAGCGTCGCAGGTACCTATGGAGAAGAATGGGCAAGAAACACCACGGACACTCTTTTAAATAAAAAAATTGATACAAAATATTGGTTGCATCATTCATTTTGAAATTATGCATGTGAGAACAATGTAGAAAGACGTGCACGTTCGTAAAAGCGTCCGTAATAAAAAGAAAACAAAAAAAAGAATCATTCAAAAACTTAAAATAAATTAAAATAAGCCATGGCAGCTAAGAGATGACCAGTCCCAACTGACGGCGCCCGTTCACGAACATGACGCATGGATCAGCACCATTCAGCTCAACCATTTTGAAGGGAGCTAAATGATCCAACACACGCGCCACCATCAGCGAGACATTTGAGTGAGCGTGACATACTCACAGCCGCCAGGACACATTCAAGTCAATGAAATACTACATATTACCCGGTAAATGGTAGCTCTTTAGTACATAGTACTCACACCTGTCAGTGCTATGCAATTATATAAACAAAGGAAATTGAGTTTATACAATACAAAGATGGCCTTACAATCTTCAGCAGCTCCAACAGAATTTTCAAAATGTTAATCAGTGTGTATGTGTCCATTAGTTGTGGTTGTGAAGCAGGACCAGCAATGAGCGAAGCATTTTTATCAGTGATCTAATCCCCCAACTTATAATATGCCTGCCTACATAGTGTGCGTTTTATACAAGATTTGAATTTCGTCTCATTCAGTTGAAGTACTCGTAATTCCGAACATCACAAAATAGGGAATTTGACAGGATTTTTGTTTTATTTATTGGATTTATCGAAACCTATTTAATATTAGTTGAATAGCCATGTTGTGTTAAATATAAAGAGCATGATGCTGAATCTTTGTCATAATGACACGTTTTCTGTAATGTTGTATTTTGATTTAAGGTTTATTTATATCCCGAGATTAGTGAATTACTACGAGAAGTACGTACCTACTTTACAAACAAACACAATAAAAAAATGATCTGCTTTCAAAATAAACAAAGGGTTGTTATTTTAATTCCAGAAGACGTTTCTTTCGAAAAAATACGGAGAACAAAACGGTCTAATATGGCATTTATTTCATTCTTATTAAAATGATCCCGTTATAATTTATTTAAATATACTTCACAGTTACATCCAGGGTTCCCAAACTTTTCGATTAAGCTCCTTTTCTTAATTAACTTCCTTAATGACGTAAGTTTTCGGAAGTGATTCCGTTTTTCCCTTCGTCACTGTCTCTATTACGCGTTTTTGTGCTTTTCTTTCATTGAAAACAATCGGGCTTTTGTTTAACGTTTGTGTTATCTGCTTTTTCGTAGACTAAATGGCGTCAGGATTGAAACTCAGTGATGAAAAGAAATATAATTATTTATGGAAATGCGATAAGGCGATGCTGCATGGGAACTACATGCAATGAATATTATTTTTAGATAATCCCTTCAGATTTCGCTACTCAAACGATTTCAATTTTCAAATATGTAACGTCAAAGTACCTATCACAATAACACTGCTGAAAGCTGCAGTTTTAGATATACATCAGCTATGTTAACCGCTTTGTACTTTTACTGAAACCTTTTACTCGGGTTTATTTCATGTGAATAGGAAAACCGTCGTAAACTGTACGTGTATGAAGTTAACTGGATATTGTGAAACGCAGCACGATTCGCAGGCGCTGACCGATTTCTGACCTGTTTCCTGTTTAGTCTATTTAGTCTCGCCTCGGTAAACTATGGCTTCATACGTCACGCGATTCACTTTAGGTTTGTGCGCGGAAATGTATATAGTTGGTTTGAAAAGGACTGGTCGTACGGTTTTATGTTGTATCGCATTAATGAATAACAAATTATCATAGTGCGAGACAAAGTCGAATGCGAGGAGGCTTTCCATTTGGGTACGGAAAGAGATGTTCTTAAGTTTTATTGTTATAGTTATGCTTATGCTCCAAGTACACTTTTTCTTTTTTGGGCTGCATTCCCATATGCTCCCCTCGCCCCGTTGCTCCATTTTTGTATACTTTTTAGGGTTCCGTAAGTCCTAATGAAAGAATGAAGCTCTTATAGGATCACGTGTCTGTCTGTCTCTCTGTCCATCCGTCGGTCTGTGTCCATCTGTTACATCGAATTTGGTCCGAATCTAATGGACCGATTAAGTGTCTTCACAAGGAAATCGTCTTATAGGTTTTGTAGTAGCCACGAAAATAACGTCTGGCTAGCCTCAAGAGGCCGCCCAGTCATGACAGACAAGGCTTAGAAAAAAAAGACTCGGCAATGACAATAAGAAAAGTCTGACAAAGTGATATCACAGACATGGCGAAGCGCAACGCAGCGCGAATCCACTGTCAAATAATTGTCTTCATTACGCATATTGAAATAAAATTCTAAATCTAGCTCAAAAAGCATCTTATCTCTAATTCCTGGATCAATTCTAACAATACTGAACGGGCAACTAATACATTTTCAATAAACCTAGGCTTTGACTTGGCCAAAACTACAGGACTCAATCAATATTGAAACTACAATTTCCTTACTAAGTTTAACAGTGTATACTGTTTGCGACCGAAGTTTCTATCGCCTGTAACAAGTTTTCAAATTTTCAGTTGAAAATACGGAAATAGGTTGGCTAGCGTTTTGGTACTCTCGAACAATACAATTTATTGTTTGAAGAAATCTGAATGAGGTTAGACCTCGAATAGGGTGGGAACGCCATTTAAAAAAGGGTTCGTATGACCAAGAACTTGTTTGACATTTTTTCTACCGCTGCAGCTGGATGACTCCCCAGACAGGGATACTCCTTCACAATTTTGAGTACTGAATCTTCCATATAGATAGCTTGCACATGTCTTAATTAATAAGACATGTCCAAATTCAAGCCGTGACGCCTCTTTGGGCTGTGCGGCATTTCATCCAACTGCTCCAGCGATTCTGCCATTATGACGTCATTGACAAACCGAAGATTTGCCGATTACATTGATGATATCCAGCTGATCTCTTGATAGTGTACTACTCTGGTTTGACTGATTTTATTTCATAAATACACACTTTATCAACATTTTAGGTGCAAAGAATAAGTAAGATAAGAAATTCCCAAACAAAATGATTCTCTTGGACCTGCCGTTTGGACCTTCATAAACGGAGTTATCGTAACTACACTAGGCTAGATAGAATACATGACTTTATAACTGCCTGTTAGTTTAAGTACTTTTAGTGTGGCCTACGCAAATGTCCTGCAAATCAGGTAGCGTCGTGTGACAGATCGTCTACAATAATGTCGCAGTTATTTTGCGATTTAGTATTTTTAGTACCCCAAAATAAGAATGATTCAAAATTCACAAAAAAAGGTGTATTTACTATACTAGGCTATTCAAAAAGTAATGATAATCGGTAATTTTTATTTTTTCTCGGCGCCTATGGGTCCTAGAGTGATGTTAAATAGCCTGTAGCCTTTCTCAAGAATTGGACTATGAAACGAAAAAAGATTTTTTCTTCGAATCCGGCTGGAAGTTCCAGAGATTAGCACGTTCAAACATACAAAAAAACTCTTCAGCTTTATTATTAGTATAAAATATGAACCGATATTATACCTTTAGAACAGCCTAGTATAATATGTTCAAATAATATTTTAGGAAAATAAATGGGAATTGTGGGAGAATCGATATAGTTCATGCCAACAGAAATCTAAAAATAATTATTAAAAGAGAAAAATACTAAAAGAGTGATAAATATATAATAATGTTGACGGATGGAGAGGGAAAGGAAAACCAAACTGAAGATGGATGGATTATGTGAGGAATGATATGAAATAGAAGGGAGTGAATGATAGCGTGACGATTAAATTGACAGGGGAGAAGAAAACGTGTTGCGCCGTCCCCAAGTAACATGGGACAAGGTCAGGAAGGTGATGATGATCTGAACCAAGAATTATTTAATCAAGTTTTAATTATTGTTGAATGTTCCAATAGATAATGATTTTCTTTCTTATTGGTAGTAAAATGCTACTAATCTCTCAAACACATTGTAAACTATAGTTTATGTGATGGCTGTACCATGGAGCCGTTTATTATGTTATTATTTTGTTTGTTGACTTGAAAGAGTATGTCATGCTCACATAAATGTCTCGCTGATAGTGGCGAATGCGTTGGATCATTCGGTAGGTCACAAAATGGTTGAGCTGGATGGTGCTGATTGATCCTCGCGTCATGTTCGTGAACGGGCGTTGTCAGTTGCGACTAATCATCTATTATCTGCCAGGGCTTATTTTTAATCATAATTTAGATATTTTTTTTAAATTGTTCTCACTTAAAGAAGAATCAGAAGAATAATGTACCCAGGATTTTATAATATCTATATTTATAAGAGTGTCTTGTAGGTTCTTCTCTACAGATATCTACGTTTTGGAATGGGCAACTTGCTTCAACTTTCTGACTAACTGACCGATTTTTTGATAATTCAAAAGTGCCTGTAAATTTTAATTGAAATTAATAGTTTGAGTTTGAACCTAAAATCTAACTTAAACATACCTTAACATTGTTAAAGAATGTCAGTATGTATAATTATATAAAGGCACTTGTTTTTTTTTTAATAAATTATTTAACAAAACAATATTTTAAATTGGAAGTGTTTATGTTATTATGTAATTTGTTTTTAGTCTCTTAATCGTAATGATCGTTTTCTGCAACGCCAATGAGTCAATTTGTTTCCCACCATTTGTTAACAACCAATTTGTTTGACCCCGTATCATTGTTTTGAGCGTAACTAAACTACTGCTCCAACATTCTCCGAAAATGTCGTTACCACGAAGTCTCCACTATCAATATTCATAACCCATTCCTTAAACTTCAAACAGAACTTTAAACTTGCTGAACCCCATAAAAGTCCCAAAATAACTTTCACTTACAATGTTTACAAATAAGAGCTTCGTTAGTATACATGAAAGGGTATCGTAATGTTTGGACGACACCTGGTACACGCATGCGCTTTACGGCCGGTTTAAAGTAACGCACCTGATCGAGATAAGGGTAGTTCACATAAGTTCAGATTTTGGAGAATGTTCTTTGACAGCGGAAAGTTACTCCTTTAATAAAGTTGAGTTATTCTTATTATTCACGATTTAATGAAACTGCTGTCTTCCAGCTACAATCACAGCATCTTCATCGATTTTTTTTTTCTGAACAAATACTGTTTAGAACTATCGATATAAAAAAGAGCATTAGTACCTACAGTATAATATCAACATGTAACAAAGTTAAATGAGCGTTAATTTTCTACACTTAGCTGGCACCGGAACGAGTGTATACCAGCCCTAACGTAATTTATCTCGCCTCTCTCATCAACGCACGCTGTAACGCTGTAAGCAGCGTTTAATTTTAGAAGCTCACTGGTATATTCCACCGTGGAAGCTTTACCTACAGTGTACTTTCATGGTAATCCAGGGAAAGAAAGGTGGGCTTTCTTTTTTGACTGCCGCGTAAAAAATTGCTGCAATTTATTGAGATTAGACAAAAAGTGCTGTACTGATAAAAGTTTTTGATGGCTGGAGAATTTGTCATAAATAAGGCCGGCCACCCACAATCACCCACACCTGATGTACTAAAACCTTACCATTATTATCAAGGAATTTAAAAATAAAATACAAATGGGATAAGCGGTTCTCAAGTTATAAGCGCAATTTAGAACCAAAGACGTTTTTAAATACAAACCATTCATAAATTTATAATAGCATGAAGAGGAACAAAGATTTCACAAATAACTTTTGTCAAAATAGGTTGTAAACTGTGTAAAGACACTTTTACGTTGATACCTACATTAGAAATCAAAAGATAAATCTTCGGAAAGGACTAATGAACTCCTTAAATTTTAGGCACCAAGGTCAGACGTGGGTCTCAGTAAAATCTAATTTAGCTGAAGATACACATAGTTTAGTAGGTACTAACGAACAATTTCAAAGCTCAATTTGCTAAGTCTCGTTCAGACAGATGCTAATCTGAACTTGACGTGAAATGAAGTATAATATATAAATATTGCAGAGTATTTCAAATTATGTCTTGAAAACCTATTATTTAAATTGATACAAAGAGATTACTCAATCGAATTAGTCATGAAAGTTCTATAGGTATCTAAATTAATATTTTTGTGAAACCCACTCCTAAATTTGTTGAACAGATTTAAAAAAAAACTTCAGAACAAAAAGACAAAATCTAAACTCGCGAGCGTATGAAAACTGATGCAGTTATCGAATGTACTGGGTAGAACTTGTGGTTACAAAACACAATGCTCCCGTCGTCTTGAAAGCATTTTAAATTGCTTTCAAAGCTCAGGCCTACGAATTATCTTTACATATAATAGGTACACTGTCTTAGTACGCCCAGCGGCGGCAGATGGACGCGGGCGCGCGACCGGAGCAGTCGCGTGGCGACGCGAACGCCTACTAATATTGTCATAGTGGTTACGCTGTGTAGTGTCATGTGCGTTATGCTATTGTGATTCTTACAGGCGTATGTGAACGTGAGTATCAATTTTCTTTTGTACGTTTTTGTGATACTGTGTTAGGTTTATTCTTAAAGTTATATTGATGATATAATAAATTGGAAATCATAGAAAATTATATGCCTAGTGCCGCCGCATCGAGATTTATGGGCGGACTGCGTGTTCATAATGAAAATAATTTATTATTATTGTTAAAAAAAAAAACGAAACGCCAATAGAAATATTATCATCAGTTACATCATAATTTCATAGGATGTAATTTATTAATTTAATTGATTAATATATAATTAGCATAAAATAAAAATTTCATAACTGGTTAGTGACCTCAACAAAAGGTAGCCTGTAAACGAATTAAAATTTAGCAGGACAATTTGTACCATTATATTTTCATGTTAATAAGCATTTCTCTCTGTGAAATATTATTTTTAACACACAAAAAAAGAACTTTATTAATTAGCATATTCAACTAGATCCCTATTAGTTATTCTGGAAGTATGTCATATTGATATAAACTTCAATACTTACTGAAAAATAATTTAAACACGATTACTGATATGACTATGCAATTCATTGAAACATTTTTTCCCTACAATTTTTTTTTTGTCGATAAATTGAAAAATGAATGTGGCTATAATGAAGAGTTGTCTGTGTATCAAATATTCTCGCCATTTCTTCATGCATAATAAATCATACATTATCGAAGCACAGAATTTAAAAAACAATTCGTAAAGGGCTGTTGTTATATTCCGGATGTTTTGTTTGAAGTCAGCATCCTGATCCTTTCATCAAACCTGAAGAAGATACCTTGAAACTCCTTTGCAACGCGTTGTGTACTCAAAGGCAGGGTTCCTTGCTATGCACATTTATATTTATTAGTGCTTTTGAAAACCAGATTACTTTAGAGGACTTCGTATAAGAAATCGCATAAGAAAAAGAAAATACTGTAGTGCATGAAATCCACAATTTTCGTGGTGAATATTGTGTATCTTTCTTACACACATACTCACGCTATTATCCCATAGGGGTTTTCAGAAACTATAGAAAGCTTTCCCGCATGGATTCACATTTATATTTTTACATTAAAACTTAAAATTGGCCATTGTCCGGCCAATTTAGAAATCATTGGGGGAGGCCTATGTTCAGCAGTGGACGTCCCATGGCGGAAATGATGATGATGATGATTAAAACTTAAATGGTAAAATGCATTTTTAGAGCTGGCTTAAAATCGCTGTCTCCCAACAAAGAAAAGACGTCACGTATCATTTCAATTCACAATAGGAACCCAAATGACCACGGCCCTCGGAACGGAAGGCTGGGGTTCAAATCCGCCGCCATTGAAATATTATGACAGTATTATTCAGTTTTCTATTCTAAACCCACCCTCAAAAGCACATTTTGGGTTAGCCCGAGGGGCTAAAGGAAATATTAGAAATGTATTATGCTATGCTAAGATTATATTTTATACCTACCTATCTTTTAATGTTGACTATAAAATAATAGGTCATCTTCCCGTATACTCATAGATAGTTATATAAATTAATCAGAGCTTCCTTTCCCTTTTTAGGGTTCCGTATCCAAAGGGTGAAACGGAACCCTATTACTAAGACTCCGCTGTCCGTTTGTCTGCCCGCCTGTCACCAGGCTGTATCTCACGAACCGTAATAGTTAGACAGTTGAAATTTTCACAGATGATGTATTTCTGTTGCCACTATAGCAACAAATGCTAAAAACAAAATAAAATAAATATTTAAGGGGTCTCCCATACAACAGACATGAATTTTTTGCCCTTTTTATAGGTAATGGTACGGAACTCTTCCGTGCGCGAGTCCGACTCGCACTTGGCCGTTTTTTTTAAAATCTTTGATCATACAAGTACCTACATATAATAATAATGTGATTTAATTAAACCCTTGAAATTATAATGGACTATCTGCTATACTGCCAAATGGACTATCTGCTATACTGCCATATTATGGTGACTGAAAGTCAAGGAATAACAACTGTTATGGTCTATGGGGTCTCGAAATGGAAGAAAACAGGTAAATATTCCATGTAAAGAAAGACATAAAAATATTAAATGCCGCTGAAATGACTTCATTAACATAAATCAACAAAAGTACCTGGTAAACGGTTAATTAATTAATATAGTTTAAGTTTTCCATCTGCCAAGTGTGGTTATTACGGCCATAACTCTTGGGTAGGTATTCATTAAAGAAACTGAATAAAAATTTTCAAGTATCTAAGTAAATGGCGCAGCTTCTGTTCTCAAGGTCAAGGGGTACAATTCCCGCATCAAAACAAATATTTGTATGGCCTACAGTACTGATGTTTGCTCGGCGTCTGGATGCTAGTGATTTGTGTATACTTGGCGCCCAGGCTAATGATTTTGCGTAAGACTTAGTGGAGAAGTTTAGTGCTCTCAATATAATCGCACCATATGCCTACTTTAGGTACTTCCTGTTTTTAGTCTGCATCGTTCGCCGATCTTCTAATACCATTTTATTTCAAATAGGATGAGACGTTATAATTTCGTGGTCGACAATTTTTTCTGTTAGAAAATTTTGTTTCTGTGTGGTGATTCGGATTATTGTTCTTAAAAGTTATACAAAAAGCTGTAAAGACACAGGTAAAAATAATATGAAAAATACCAAAAAAGATCAACGTTTTAGTGAGGACTGTACCAATACCTAGGTACCTTCGCTTATCCTTCGCAATCTACCCATCCACAAGCAATCTTTAGGTTAGGTACCCATAAATATATTTTCAGCCAAGTCTTCTTAAGAATTTAGATTCAATATATTACAGGGAAAGTTTTCAAGAAAATCCACTTCCTGATAATTTCGTATTCCACTAACTTTATTTGCTCCGATAATACTGTTTGGGATAGTTGTAGTTTTATTAATGGCATAGGAAAACTGCTTAAACGTGGTCATAACTATTATGGAACTGACCTTGTTTTTCGTAATGTTACCGCCACGTGTGGAGTTGTGAAGTTTCTGCCATGGGGAACATAATCGTGAATTTATGTAGGTATGTATGTTTGCATATACATGAACCACTTTAGACTTGTTCTAATTTATTGGGGTAGTTATGGTTCCTATATTTCATATTTCTCGTCCACAGTTTCGACCAAGTACTACTACTGAATATTATAGACCTTAAGAAACTGAAACAAATCTTTTTCATACGTATCACCAGTAAACACGCAAGATTTCCAGGAAAAGAAAAAAATAACCCAATACATCGTCAGATGACAAAAAGAGTCATCCCTTATACACAGCCTTCCCGCTTTAGTACAGATAATTCCACACCGTATGTTTCATGAATGTAGGTTATTTTTCTGCATATACAAGTATTGTCTAAGTAAACACTGGTATTTATCGACTTTTTGTTTCTTTCTTAGCCAAATATTTTAAAGGTTCGAGGTGATCTCGGGGGACTTGGCGGAGAGCCCGATCGCTTGGTCAATGCCTCCGCTGTATATACCTACACACACACGCCTTCACACGCGCTGCAGTGGTCAGGAGAATTGTTCCATTTCTTGGAGTATATCTACAATTCTGACTATCTATAACTGACTAAGTACGCAGTTTTGAAATAAAATCTGTCTCTTTGTAATGTCAATTTTGAATTTTGTCTATTTATCTGTCTGTCTGTTTGTTCCGGCCAATCTCCGAAATGCTGGACCGATTTTGGCGGGACTTTCACTGGCAGATAGCTGATTTTATAAGGAGTAACTTAAGGTTACTTTTATTTAAGAAAAATGATTAGGGTCCACGTGGGTCGGGAGGTTCCTGATAAGGTGGGAGCTCCTTCTGCGAACCACTAATGCTCGCGAAGGAGGAGGCGGAACGCGTGAGGGAGAGGCAAATTTCGCGCCCTTACGCCCCTAACCACCGCAGGAGACGCCCTGGGCGTCGGGAATCAATAGCCGATTCCCGGCCACGGTAGGCGCGGGTTTGTGGTGTGTGGTGAGAAATGGGTAGCTCGCCGTCCGATAAGGACCAGGCCCGGGTCCATGGCGCGTTGTGTTCCACGCATGCCTGGGGTAGCTAGGACCGATGCCTGCCGGGGTCGCCGGAACGTCGGAAAGGGATACCGTGGACCTTGGCAAGTACAAGCAACTGAAGGAACACGGGTGGATTTTAGTCAGTAAGAGTCTGACACGCCAGTGCGGGAGAAGTTATTTGATAATTACAAATCCGAAGAAAAAAGGGTCCACGTGGGTGAAGCCGCGGGTAGCAGCTTGTAGTGCATAAATCTCGGGATTAAATTATGTAGGTACACCACCAGGCAAAGAAATTAAAAGTTCACCCATTTTTTTCTTTGCCACTTCTTTTTGTTATCCACTTTAGGTACTATTGTAAGCAACGTTTTTTCCTGAGAAATTTTGTTAACAATCGTTATTCAGCAACAATGAACATAGAAAACATTCTAAAAGACACCATTTTTTGAATAGGTCTAGAACAGGCCCAAATTTCTTCGACAAACACTATTTGTGTCTAGAATATCAAATTAAACGGCTCTTACCCCCAGGGTCTCTACTAAAAGATATTCCACCTGAACTCTGTGTCTTCCAGGACAAAATATTGCTTTGTAAGATAATAATAATATGTGATCTGCGATTTGGTGACCTAACTAATCCATTGTTGTAGGTGTTTGACGAAGTGACAATGGAGACATTATTACCCCGATAACGTAAGACTGGGAATCTATTTGTCAAGCTTGGTGACATTATGCGGGCATTTTACATAGTTCTTTCTTACCATTGTCGACAACAGATTTGTTTTTATCAGCAGTGGTATTTTCGTGGGTATTTATGGTTATTTTAAGTGTTGTAGTTTATTGTTCGTTCAATTCTGTTCAACTAATTTTTTGAAGATTGTTGTGATTATGAAGCATTTTGTCTGATATTGCAGCGACCTATGGGTAAAGTAACATTCGTGAGGAAACCGGCATGCCAGAGAGATATTTCTAGATGGCCTGTGAAGCCAAGACAGAGGCCCATGGGCGGTTTAAAAGAGTAAAAGCCTGTGCTCATGATACGTTGCGGTGCCGCACTGCAAAGATTTTACCGCACCGCAAATATTTCACCGCATTGGCGGGCACACGGGCGCAGCGCCGCCATAATTTCGCCACAGTGGCGCCGCGCCGCAATGATTTCGCTGCACTGGTGGTCACACAAACAATTACTGAGCGGTCCTACTCCGGCACGGGCGCTGCGCCGCAATGATTTCGTCACAGCGGCGCCGCGCCGCAATGATTTCGCTGCACTGGCGGTCACACAAACAATTACTGAGCGGTCCCACTCCGGTGCCGCTTCGGCGTTGCAACGCGTACACTCCTCCCCGCCTCGTCTCGAGGGCTGCAAGTCCGATGTACGGTGCGATGCCAGAACGCAGCATAATATGGATATTAGTATGTAAAACACCGCAGCGACACCGCTCCGGCGCTGCGTCGCCGCCGCTATACATCGTGTGTATACAAAAACTACCTTCTGGAAGGGGCGACTAGAATCAATTCTATTTATTTATACATTTTGACGTTTTTGTAATTAATTAGGTATGTACCTAATAATTGAAATAAGTTATTTGGCTGCATAAAAACCCTAATATCAGGTTAGTCACTAACCACACGAAAAAGAAAGAAAGACGGCCAGAATCTCATTGTTCTATGTAACAACAAGAGGGTAGTGTTCATATAATATCCTCAGTGTTGATCAGGAAACCTCCCCGTGTGCCTGTGGGCTGGAATTCCCTTCGGATGCGTCCGGGGGGAAGGCCAGTCTTCAGGACGGTGCACCCTGGGATGCGGGCAATGTCTCCCCATTAGGTACTGTGTGCCTAAGGGGTCTCGTTGTCCGTATGCCAATATCCTGTCGGAGGAACGCTCTAACGTGTACTCGGAGAGAGTACACGTTGAGCAGCGTTGGAGTACGGGCTCGGCGTGCACTTACACTGCCGTCGGGCAGGCAGGAGGAAGCCTTCTGCCACCGTTGGTCTCGTAGCCCCGAAGAGTGTCAAGGTCATGTCTCTGGCACTTGACGGGGGTCGAGGGTCTTGGCTTAACCGCCTGGACCGCGAGGAAGAAATCCTCTATAAAAAATTACCCCAAACCTCCAAGCGGCGGCGCACCGTGAGGGAGGTTGTAAGCTTGACTAATGGGTAGCTATTAGATAATTAGTCGCTAGTGCGAACCGATGTTTTGAGTCAATACACAAAGTTTATACTCGTGGGAACAAATATGGTAAACACAATTAAACACAAAGAAAAGGAGAGGAGTGATGCGGGGTCGGAGTCCGACGCTGCGTCTGGTGCGATGAGCTCGGGTCAGAGCTCGGAGCGCGAAGTGGTGGTGGGAGCGACCGTGAGGAACCGAAAGTTCCTCCGGAAGCGCTCCAAACCGGGGGATGGCCAGGGGTCGTCCGACGAGGTGGTCTCGGGCAGGAGGAAGATCCACTCCAGTCGGCGGGGTGCGGCCCGGGGAAAAGGTGTGGGTAGAGGGCTCACCACCAAGGAGGCAGGCGAGCCGAGTCCGGCCAGCCCAGTTGAGGTGGAGAGGCCCTCTACAGAGGAGGAACACCACCCTGTAGGGACCAGCACCGTGGCGGCCCCTACAGAGTCGGCAGGTGGTGAGCCGGGCGTCGCTGGCGGCTCCAATTCGGAGCGAGCGGCCAGGTTTGCGGAGGCTGTGGCAGCCGCAATCAAGGTTTTGGTCTTGAAGAGGACTCAGTCCTCTAAAGACAAGGCCATGCCTGCGGCCACAGCCTCTATTGTGGCGGCAGCGGAGGCGTATCACCTCAGGCCTCCGTCGGACGGCATGTCCGAGATGCGGGCGGAGGTCGCCCGCTTAACAGCCGCCATGGAGCTTCTCCGAAAGGAGAATGAGGAGCTCCGAGCGGACCTGGCCGGGCTCCAGGGAGCCGGCCCCCGCGAGGTGGCACAGGGGAGGGAGCAGCATGGGCAGGGACGGCCCGTGCCTGCGGAGGACCGGGTTTTGACCCTGGTGTGGCAGAGATGGCTTCTTTGCGGTCTCGTTTCTCCGCACTAGAAGCCATCGTCCTGCGCCCTCCTCTGGCGGCGAGCACGCCACCGGTCTCTGGCCAGCGGAAGGCGGCATCATATGCTGTCACAGCAGCTGCCTCGGCCAACCCAGGTTCGTTGGGGCAGACCAAGAGCGGGGCGGCTACTCAGGCGACGAGGGCCCCAGCCCTGACGGCGAAGGCCCCAGCCCTAGCGGCGAGGGCCTCGGCCCTAGCGGCGAAGGCCCCGGCCCTAGCGGCAAGGACCACGGCCCTAGCGGCGAAAGAGCCGCCCCCGCCTCCTCATAAAGCTACATCGGCTGACGCCGAATGGCAAGTAGCCGGGGAGAAGAGGAAGGCGGGGAAGAAGAACCGGACGGCCCAAAGAAAGGCGAGGCGGCAGCGGCGCAAGGAGCAAAGCGTCGCGGCTAGGCTCCGCGCCCCGAAGTCCGCAGCTGTAGTGATTACGCTACAGCCAGAGGCGGAGAAGAAGGGCGTGTCCTACCGTGACGTGCTCGCCAAGGTGGGGGCGGCGGTGGACCTCAACGAGATCGGTGCCACTGAGGGCATCCGGGTGAGGGTCACTGCGACTGGGGCCCGGATGCTGGAGGTCCCCGGTGCGGCAAGCGGCCCGGCCGCTGACGCTCTGGCCGAACGGCTTAGGGCGTCCCTAAATGCGGACGAGGCACGAGTGTCCAGGCCCACCAAATGCGCTGACATGCGTATTCTGGGCTTGGACGACTCAGTGACGGAGGGACAGGTGGTGGCCGCTGTCGTTAGGACTGGGGGGTGCTCTGCCGAGCAGGTTAGGGCAGGCGCCATCCGTCCTGACTTCACGGGGATGCGAGCCGTTACGGTGAGCTGCCCCGTGTCGGCGGCCTAAAAAATTGCCGGAGAGGGCCAAAGGCTATTGGTGGGCTGGGTTTCGGCGCAGGTAAAACTGCTGGAACCCAGACCTCTGAGGTGTTTCCGCTGTCATGTGGGTAACCACGTGGGAGCTAAATGCACCTCGGAGGTGGACCGCAGCAGTCATTGTTACCGCTGTGGTCAGCCCGGTCACAAGGCCGGCTCGTGCGAAGCCACGCCGCATTGTGTCGTATGTGCGGCGGCTGGCAAGCCAGCCGGCCACCGGATTGGCCTGCGCTCCACCCGCCAGGGCTAGAGGCAAACCACCTGCCACCGCCGTCACAGCCGCAACCGCCGCCACCGTCGCCGTTGCCGCCTCAACAGCCGTCGTCGCCGCCGCAGCCGCCGTGGCAGGGCCCTCACAGGGGGCTAAGGAGGGGGCTGACATGGAGTGCCAATAATGGCCCCATTTCGCCTCCTCCAGGCGAACATCAACCACTGCGCCGCAGCTCAGCATCTGTTGCTTCAGAGCATGGCGCAGTGGTCGATTAACATCGCCGTGGTCGCTGAGCCGTACTTTGTCCCACCCAGGGATGACTGGGTGGAGGACCTGAGCGGCTCAGTGGCCCTAATTTCGTCGGCCGCCGCCGGTACCCCGTCCCTCGAGGCTGTTAAGAGAGGACGGGGTTGCGTTGCAGCACGGTTCGGGGAGATTGTCGTGGTAGGCGCGTACTTCTCCCCGAACCGAACTCTCGCCGAGTTCCACAACTCCCTTGCGGAGTTGAGAGTCGTCGTCGTCGGGTTCTGTTCCCTCCCCGTGCTCGTACTCGGGGACTTCAATGCCAAGAATGTGGCTTGGGGTTCCCGGTATACGGACACACGGGGCAGGATGGTGGAAGACTGGGCGCTGGAGACAGGCCTGGTCGTCCTTAATCGGGGTTCTGTCCCCACGTGTGTGCGGATGCGGGGTGAATCAGTGGTGGACATCTCGTTCGCTAGCCCCGCTCTGTCGCCGCGTGTCATTGACTGGCGCGTCATGGACGGGGTGGAGACGTATTCCGATCACCGGTACATCCGGTTTGACGTCTCCGCCCAGACCTCGAGCGCGCCGGTCCGACAGGCCCCGAGTGGTCCGCGGTGGGCGCTGAAGCAGCTGGACCGGGAGCTCCTCCTGGAAGCCTCGATCGTGCAGGCCTGGGTGTCATCACCGGACAGGCCTGCCGACATCAATGACGAGGCAGAGTGGTTCCGGGAGGCCATGTCCGAGATATGCGACGTGGCAATGCCCCGGGTCCAGCCCGGACGTGCTTCGCGCCAGGTGTACTGGTGGTCGCGTCAGCTGACGACACTGCGCAATGCGTGCGTTACTGCGCGACGCCGGTACACTAGGCACCGGAGGCTCCGTATTCGACCTCCGGATACGGAAGTCATTCAGGCGGAGCTGTACGAGGGGTACAGAGCGGCGAAGACCGCCCTCCAAGCGGAAATCCTGCGGGCCAGGGCAGTGGCCCGCGAGGAGTCGCTGGAGACTGAACAGAGACCCGTGGGGACGCCCATACAAGATGGTGCGGGAGAAACTCCGCCCATGGGCTCCCCCGCTGACGCAGAGTCTCCGGCCACAGCTTGTGGGGGACGTGGTGAGCGCTCTGTTCCCTTCGAGAGGGGAACACGCCTCCCCGCCCATGGCTCCGCCTACTGCGGTGCCCGATGCGGACCACACCGCCGACGACGACGACGATGCTCTGGAGGTGACCGAGGTAGAGATGAGGGTGGCGGTACGTAGGCTGAATGCCAGGAATACCGCCCCAGGACCCGACGGCTTACCTGGGAAAGCCTAGGTCCTGGCCTCAGAGGCTCTCGGGCCTCGACTAAGGGGGCTCCTAAGCGCATGCATGGAGAGGGGCCAGTTCCCGCTTCGTTGGAAGACGGGGAAACTGGTCCTCATCAAGAAGCCGGGGCGCCCTGCGGACTCTCCGTCCGCTTACCGGCCCATAGTGCTGCTCGACGAGGTGGGCAAGCTCTTTGAAAGAGTCATTGCAGACCGCCTCGTCGGGCGGCTGGTGCGGGTGGGGCCGGATTTGGCGGAGAGCCAGTTTGGTTTCCGCAGGGGGCGCTCCACGGTGGACGCCATCATGCGCGTGCGAGCCCTCACGACGGGGGATGCGGTGGCTCGGGGTGGGGTCGTCTTGGCGGTGTCTCTAGACATCGCCAACGCCTTCAATACCCTGCCCTGGAGTTGCATCAGGGAGGCACTCCGGTATCACCGGATGCCGACCCACCTCTGTCGTGTGGTCGAGGCCTATTTGACGGACAGGGCCATCATCTACCCCGGTCACCAGGGAGAGTGGAACCGGCGAGAGATGTCGTGCGGTGTCCCACAGGGATCGGTCCTGGGGCCGCATCTGTGGGACATCGGATACGACTGGGTGCTGCGCGCCGACCTCCCCGATGGCGTCAGCGTCGTTTGTTACGCTGACGACACGTTGGTCCTGGCGCAGGGGAGGTCGCACCAGGCGGCGGTCGAACTAGCGACACACGGGGTTGCGACAATCGTAGCCAGAATCCGGCAGTTGGGACTCGAGGTGGCCTTGCACAAGTCCGAGGCCATGTGTTTTCATGGTCCTCGGAATGCGCCACCGTCGGGTTCCCAAATAACGGTAGGAGGGGTTCACATCGGCGTCGAGTCGACGATGAAGTACTTGGAACTCGTCCTCGACAGTCGGTGGAACTTCGTGGAGCATTTCCGACGTTTGGCTCCCAGACTGGACCGGGCCGGGGCTGCCTTGAAGCGGCTCCTGCCCAATCTAGGGGGTCCAAACGCCTCCTGCCGGAGGCTATACGCGGGGATCGTGCGGTCCATGGCCCTGTACGGGGCACCGGTGTGGGCGCATTCGTTGAGGCGGCGGCCTGCCCGCCGGTTGAACGCGTCCCAGAGGGTCATGGCCACCCGGCTGGTCCGGGGATACCGCACGGTCTCCGGTGAGGCGGCGAGCCTCCTTGCCGGATTGCCGCCATGGGATCTGGAGGCAAAAGTCCTCGCGCATATTTGGGAGCGGCGCGGGGAGGCGAAACGCCGGGGCTTGACTCCGATGCCGCGAGAAATCGCGGCACAGCGGACAGAGCTCCGACGGGATCTCATGGCGGCATGGAGAGTGCGATTGTCGCAACCCAGTGCTGGGCACGCCACTATTGCGGCGATAAGTCCCCTCTTTGAGGAGTGGCTGGAGAGGCGCCACGGCGTCCTCACCTTCCGCCTGACGCAGGTCCTCACCGGACACGGCTGTTTCGGGAGGTACCTGTTTCGGATAAGGCGGGAGGAAACGCCCGGGTGTCATCACTGCGTGGATCGCCCGGAGGACACGGTGGAGCATACGGTGGAGGTATGCCCGGCTTGGGCAGAGCACCGCCGTGTCCTCGTGGAGGCGATCGGTGGCGGGGATCTCTCGCGTCCGGCCCTGGTCCAGGCCATGGTACGGAGCGAGAGGGCATGGGAGGCCGTCACCTCCTTCTGCGAAGCAGTAATGCTCGCAAAGGAGGAGGCGGAACGCGTGAGGGAGAGGCAAATTTCGCGCCCTCACGCCCCTAGCCGCCGCAGGAGGAGACGCCCTGGGCGTCGGGAATCGATTGCCGATTCCCGGCCACCGTAGGCGCGGGCTTGCGGACGGTGAGCAATGGGTAGCTCGCCGTCCGGTAAGGACCAGGCCCGGGTCGACGGCGCGTTGTGTTCCACGCGCGCCTCAAAGAGATGTCAGCAAGTGAAGGGGTCCGATGAGACCATTGCCTGCCGGGGTTGCGGGATTAGTCCGAAAGGGATACCGTGGCCCCCTGGCATTGCACAGGCAACAGAAGGAACACGGGTGGGTTTTAGTCAGTAAGAGTCTGACACGCCCTCCCGCTCCACCCAGAGCGGGGGACGTCATTTGATGATTTCCCACCCAAAAAAAAAAAAAAAAAAAGTGTTGATAATTAACTTCTGTCATTTACCATGTTTTATTTTATTTCAGTTTTAATTATTTTAAAATTTATATTTTTAGTCTAGGCCTTTACATTATGATGCTATGTAACAGGAGAACCCTCGACCCCCTGTCATACACGATGTCCTAGTTCAGGGGTCGATACCACAATCTTCTTCTTTTCGTGTGGTTAGTAAACTAACCTGGTGTCAGAGTTTTAAAGCCGCCCATGGGCCTCTGACTTGGCTTCACATGCCGTCGAGAAATATCTCAATACCACAATAGTGTTCATTTACTGAAGTTTTGTATATACTCGTAAATTACGTTTACTATTACTAAATCAAAAAACATAACTACTGAATTTTTATAAGCCAGTCCCATTCATTTTGCTCAAACAATCATACAGACAATAAACAGCAAAAGACTAATAATCGTAATAATAGAAACCCCAAAAGGCTTATGTTTTGAATGTGTTAATATCAATTTGTTTCGAGGCCACATCTGTCCCTTTGGGCTAAACATTTGAGCAAAGTTTTGTTTAATTAAAATCATCGGACTGTCCTCAGTGTAAGTTAGAGCTATCAAAATTACGTTAAACTAAGACAAGTGTACTGTGTTTTATGAGGGTTACAAGAGGCACAGGGAGGGAAGGCTAGTTCAGATTGTTTAGGCGAACTATGTTATTAGATTTAGCTAAGAGATCTGAGGGATTCTAAATCCTGGGACTCGAGACATCGCATCACGTAGGACTCACTTTAAAGCACTTTTACTTGCGGCCTGTTGTTCATCAGTGTACGTTATAGAATATAATATGTTCATAGAATAACATTCCCGGATCATTCCTTCAAATTGTACCTTGAAATATCATCATTATCATCATCCTTGTATCATTCCTTCATGTCTAAAATGCGCAAAGGGTCGCATCGGCCTTAGACGACGAAGAGCATTTTCTCTGCTTTTTACTACTACTTTTGTAACATTTTTAGGGTGCCATAGTCAACAAGGAACCCTTATAGTTTCGCCATGTCCGTTTGTCTGTCTGTCTGCGGTTTAGCTCGAAAACTATTGGTACTAGAAAGTTGTAATTTGGCATGAGTATACAAGATAATGACGCAAAAAAAGTGGTAAAATAAAATTAAAAAAAAAAAAACAATTATGTAGGGCACCGCCCCTACATGTAAAGTGGGGATGATAATTATTTTTTTCGTCCTTCCCATAGTGTGGGATATCGTTGAATAGTTCTTTCAAAAATATTAGGGGTTTGTGAAAACGGTTTTTTAATTAAGTAACCCGTTCGTGACTTATCAAGCTTTAAAGTACCAATTTTCGTTAGAGTCAAGTGTCCCCCCCTCTACCAACTAAACGGTTATAATTAGAAATTCAAATGTCACGGCAGTAGTACTTATATATAACGAAATTTAAAGAAAAACTATCACAGCTATGTAGGCTTTACAAGTTAACGAGTAATAATCGACTATCTTACCATGCGGTTGAATAAACATGTTCTCCGATACGGAATGTAGGGGAGAACTTGTTTTTTCAACTACAAAGTTAAGTTTGTTTTTGCGATAAATTCATCCCAACTACGGAACCTTTCATTGTGCGTGGTCCGACACGCACATGGCCGGTTTTATATAATTTGACGATGCCACTTAGGTATATATACTGGCAGACGATTGGAATGCATGTAAACAGAACAGTAATCATTTTCAGGATATCAGATACGAGATACGACCTAGGTAAGGTATGGAGAATACTCCTACCCACAATAATAACCAAGTCTATTAAATCAAAATCAATCAATCTGCCTAGCCTTTTCCCAAATATGTTGGGGTCGGCTTCCAGTCTAACCAGATGCAGCTAAATACCAGTATTTTACAATATCAACAAGTCTAGTACCTACTTTATACTTTAAAAACATTTTATTTCACATTAAATTATATTCTATCAAGTCAATTGCTTGAAATCACTTAATTTTCGGATCTGGTTTCAGAAACATTTTGTTCGGTGAAATAGATTTCTGTCGCCATATTTAATTAGTGTCACTTGAGACGAACCCTCTTAATGTACTTGAAATACGACAAGAGCACCTCATTTATTGTACGTGGACCCGGCCAACGGTTTTATTTATGTATTTTATGTAGGTAGGCTATTGTTTTCGAAGCTAAGGGCGAAAACCTTTCAAGGCTGTTTTTTTATTTCTAAACAGAACTTTGTCGTGTTTCCAGGGCGAAGGTCATCATAATGGTTTAGCTTAATTAAAGGTACATGCGATACTTTTAATTACAAAACACTACCACCGCATTATGTCTGACTATAATGAACACTATAAATCATGACAATAATTTGAACTCGGAGCGTGGACTCCGTTTCTAAGACCGCAGTCGATTTATCTCAGTGTCGGACACTAACTCACCGTGTCCGACTTGTGCGTCCGCCGGGCAGGCTTCGGACATTAGGTGTGTGTACTGAGCCTTATGCAGTTGTCAGACTAGACTAGTAAAAAACAAAAATTATTTATGACGGCTTTAAATTGTTGCTACGGTTTTCACCAGAACTTTATTACCAATGCAACTTTTAAATTTTTTAATATACAAACCACTTCATCATCAGCATAAGTTGGCTTTTTAGTTCGTTAGTGAAGGGAGAAAGAAGGTGTATTTTTAAATGCTATCAGAGTCTGAAAGCTACTGTATCCACCAGAGTTTTAGCTCCGAAATAAGTACCTAGTTGGGATGGACAATTACATTTTATTTTCACATCTGCAAGGAAATTGCGTTGCATAGAAATTATGTAAACAATATTCTCATCTCAACGTTTGACGGCGTTATTAGTTTTGTTTACTATCGTGGAATATGCTAAAATATACTAAAGTTGGTAGACTCGGTGCTTTTGGCGAGGCAACTGACCTATGAAATGTTTGTGAAAAGTGGAAAGTTAGAACTATTCGGTTATTTTATAGAGTTTAATATTTTGATCGTTGCTTTCATATTCATCCAAGTTTTATTGGCAGGGTCTGCTCGAGAAAATGGTTGCACTTATTTTAAAAGCAAGTTTATTTATTTTTGAAATGGCAAGCTATTATTTCCGTATTTATACTGGAGCATCGGCCAAGAAGAATCCATCCTGTGTGCGCATTCTTTGTGTTTTGTTTAAGACGACTTGAGGATTAGGTACGTCCGTAGAAATGGAAGTAAATGGATAATATTGACAGTATTGAGATGTCTCCTCACGACCGTCTGTTTAAGTGGTCATTAGGTCTTCCTTATGACCACTTGAACAAACAAACTATACTAGTACGATTTGCTGGTATTAGTAAGATAATTATCAATCAGCATACTCGTATAGGTACTCATATAATAATCGACTTTCTTTCGCAATGTCTCTAAAAAACCATGTGTCTTGTTTGAATTCGATTTTGATACCATAAAGAAAAGTAAGCTGGAATTTATAAGCTCAATTTAAAACACTGACACGACGCAGTACCCGGACATTTTCTCAGTTTTATTACCACGTAACTAGGAGCACTGAGGCGGTTTCATTTTTCAGTGAAAATAATGGATAGTAATACTTGTGCTTGTTGTTCAAACTACCTCTTGTTACCTCTAGTAACCTTATCTACGGTTCTTTAGTTCAAATAAAAAGAAAATGAGGGCCCAGTAGCCGATAGTTTGTACGTGTGCAGTGTTCTCGCATTACAATTCTTGAAACAAGATCTTACTAGCTTAGATAAAAGGGCTGGAAGAATTATTTTGCTCGCACCATCCGAATAACAAGTTAAGTTAGGCATCCTCGTTGAACTAAATAATTTTAATACACTGTGCGCACAAATCAACAAAGTGAAAATGTTCATTAAGTATATAGACCGAGAAAGTTAATGTTTATAATTTTATTTTATGAGCTATGAGTCTCGCGTCGCCCGTTAAAAACATACTCTTACTTACTTTGCCTCGTACGGGTGCAATCCTATAAAATTTGAAAGTCAATGAAAGAAAAAAACAATAAAATGGAAGAAAAAAGACAGTAAAATTCCTGCGATGTATTTTTTGTTTTATGCGTACTGGGTAATTCATTAAAAGCACAGAATAAATATTCTTATGTATATTATGGTGGAAAAAGCTTTATATGTCTCTAGATAGATAAGATGCTGGTTTTTTTCATGCGTGGGGCACCTACAACGTTTGCCATTAAAGCTGGGCGACTTAGTAAGGGCAGAAAATCTTTTCCTTTCAAAAGGTAACAAAAAATGAATTTCTCACAATATTTACTCGGTACCTATATGGACAAGATATTTTCATAACATGAGAAATACAGAAGAGGGTTACTTAAAAATATGACGTAGGTAGTTAATTAAATAGTAATTTACTTGAACTCTGCTTCGAACGATTTATTATTAAAAGATGCGATACTGGGCGATGCGGGGTGCTTCCTTTATTTTGAATTTACCTACCTACCTACCTTAATTTTTGGGTCCACAAACTAAACGCCCTTAATTTTTTTAATCTACAAACCAAATGCTTACTGACCGTGACAGGCACTTGGGTTTTTGGCACTCCTTAAAAGTGCTAAACTAGCTATTCTGTTCTAGGATGATGAGGAGACGTACCGAGTAGTTACAAGCAACAATAGTTATTTGTTATACAAGAGTGCAAAGTTGCTTTTTAACCGCGTGTTCAATTTTGATGACCGAGCAAGCGAAGGATTCTAAAATTGAATCACGAGCGCAGCGAGTGATTCAAAATTAGAATCCTGAGCGTTAGCGAGGGAATCAAAAGAGCACGAGGTGAAAAATCTTTGCACTCGAGTGCAACACGTAACTTTTCATTCCACCTCAGCGAGGAAATGACTAAATGCAAAAAAAAAAACGTTTACAATCACAAGATAGGTACACTTTTATTTCAGTTTAGGTATTAATTACTACATTATGACAGGTAAGTATTACAAATTAAAAAAAAGTTGTATGATATATTCGGCACCATAGAGGTAGCAGTAAATAGGTTTAATGTTTTTTTTAATTCACAAACTTAGTGCACACGATGTTCTAAATTCAATTTACTTTATCCTCTAGAGAATAAAAACGGCTTTTCCACTCAGATACTGAAGATTAAAAATACTCTTTCCGAGATGGTGGGATGAAAAATTAATTATAAGTTAATAATAAAATGTTAAAACAGTGCATAACAAGCATAACGACGAAATCACAAACCCAAAACAAGAAACAATCTAGATACCATTGAAGCGTTGTACCAACAAAACGCTGAGCATTAAGTGAACCTGCGGGCGTTTAATTCAATATTACCGTCTGCTTCCATCAGTAGCTTGAAATTAAATCATGGAGATGCGCCGCTGGCACCTGGCCAGAGGACGCCCCCATTAATATTGTGTTAGAACGACCAACTGCACTGCACCGAGAAGAGCGTGATAAGAATGCTGTTTCGGATATATTTTTTGCTGAGTCTCTACTTAATTATTTTTTTAGTTTGTAATCTTTTTCTGTTACGTTGTTGTTGTTACGTGCGGTAGGTTTTGAGCATTGCCTGTGATACATGTAAGAGGCCAGGTTTATAGCAATTTTCGTGTTTTTCGTTAGGTATTGAGATAAACGTGAGTTTAAATCAGGAGAAATTTCTATTGGGGTAAACAAACATCAACATGATGGGTCACGATCCTCAATACTAAGAGACCGAATACTTTAAATACAGGGTCAAATATTAAATTAGCTAGCGAAACTAGAAGACGTGATGAGTATCTTAACATGATAAACAAATAATAAATTAAAATTACGAGTTTTTTTGGGGTCATCAACCGCAAATAGTGTAGTCACTGGAAATATCCATTTAAAAACATTTAATTTGTAACATTCAACTCGTACTTCAAGCACCTATCGTCACTATAAATATGATGTTGCGGACCAAATAAAAAAAAAAACATCAAATTTTTATTTTATTTTTTTCAACTACTTGCCACAGCTGCCACATTTATTTTTAATTAGCAACAAAAAGTATTTATTTATACCCATAATTCGATTAAATATAAACAATGGAAAATGTGTAGTATTACAAATAGATTCATTGTCAACCCTCGGGCTTCGTGAAGGTCACAATGACACTATCTGATTAGTTCCCTGCTTTCTCTAAGGGTGAATTCATTTGTTGGTTACAGCACTTATAAAATGTACAAATCTGAATATTATTGCATGAATGCTACATGTAATCGGCGAGAATCTCGACACCGCGATCTAGCTTTAAGGCTCAAATAAAAAGTGCCATCTATTAGTCCCGATAATAATTAATTTTACAAACACCGAGGTAAATACAGTAGAATTGATTTGCGGGCAATGTTGCTACTGACCGATAGATGGCTGCACAATCATATTCAGCGCAGTGTATCGTAAAAACACGTAGGTACCTAACATAAATCGTTGTTCGCATCGCACGGTGTCATAATAAAACCCTTATAAACGCTATACGTAGGATGCCGACGGTAATGTCATTAGAAGTGAAATTAACGACGTCACCAATCCTGTTAGTCGTGTCGCCTTTATAATTACCTATCTGTCGTTATAATTATGTAGGAGAGCTATGTACTTTGCTACCTCTTCTGATACTTAGAGAAAAACAAAAAAAAAACGCGGATTATGACCAACTAACAACTAACTAGCAACCGTCTACCGAAATGAAAAGTATTCTATGTCCTGGTCACCATGTGCCAGATTTCATCCAAATCCGAACAGTCGTTTTAACGTAAAAGCGTATAATGAACAAACAATCTCACTTTCGTATTTATAATATTAGTTAGGATTTAGTACTCCCGTTCCAGTTGGATTGGCTGGCCGCCCAGTACGCGCCTGCCCTTAGATAACACTTGTGGGAAGAGCCCTTCAGGAGAGAAGTTCCTAATGCAAGCTCTTTCGCCCAATGAATCCTTTGAATGCTATGAAAGTCGTCAATGGTAGTAAATCACTACAGTCCCTACCAATTTCTGCCGTCAGCAGTGTCGTGTTACGGTTTGAAGGTTAGAGGTGCCGATGTATGTAATTACAGGTGCATGACATTTCATCACTTTTTCTCTGGTATTGCAGGAACCATCCTGACCCACTTCTGGGTATGCCCAGAGATGGGTCGTAAGTTTATGCTCGTTTCCAAGCCAATACCATAAAAAAAAAACTTTCTACACTTATTAATTATTATAAAAGGCACCAATGATATTAGAAGTAAAAAGACGTAGATAGGTTACCTACCTAACATTCTATCTTCAAAAATGGCACTATGTCTCACTATTATATGACTCGTGGAAGTAGGAGGGCATGTCGTAATTATCGGGAGCGAAAAAGAGACAAAACGAAGAAAATGTGGCTAATTAGCCAACTTTTGACGTGCCACTTGCGGAACGTTTATAACCTATCTACCTCTTTTTACATATAATATCATTGAAAGGCACAACGTTATTAAAAGTTATACAATAATCAAATGGAACGGTAAGCTGAGCTTATAAAATCATTTTGTGCGATAAAGATAGACCATGTCCAAAATGAAATAAAAAGAGATCCGACCGAGAGCAACGGATTAAAAGGGATCATCAATGTCGTCACAATCTTTTCAGATTAAACTGAAAATTCTTCCGGTTCACGTGTCTTGCATAAATTACACGGCAACTTAAAACTATCTGAGTACTCTAAGTTAGGACAGTATAATATATTTAGTCGGTAGTTTTATACGGGTTTGGTCAGGTGCGATTGAAAGATGCTTTAAACTGAGACGTCAAATAAAAAAGAGTGGTCCGCCGATGTTCGGAGCAGGGTCAAAACTATCGGTGGTTAAGGCTCCGGAGTACTGCCTTTTGAATCAGGCACTTGATCCAACCGCCAAAAGAGAGCCTCGCGAGATTTTGGCTTTCGGTCATCAGACCATTGGCCGTTACGACAATCGCCGCAATAACAGCCGATCTCACACTCCAAGGCGCAGCCTTCGCAATCGTAGCCTTGGTTGCAGGCTACAGGTATTTTTTCTTAACATTTAGATACATATACAGGCTGAATTGTTCAGGGGGTGATAGTAATTTATCAGTATTATTCGGACGTAATATATTCACTTCTTGTAAAGGAAATTGAATTATCGTTGGTATGCGGCCGCTTGTTGTATTAACTGCGTGTACTGAGAAGGAATACGGAATTGTGGCTAATATTAATTGGTTATTATTTATTTATTTTCAAATGACAGTGTTCTGTATAGTCTTATTAAATTCCCATATCTTATGTGTCTAAATTTTGTACAAACTGTAGCTAAATAATGGGATTCGCCACATTTGTAGAGATAAAGTTGAGTCGAAGGGGAGGATTCGAACTCCGGAAGCCGTAGGATTATCACCACATATTATAATTTCGCGTAATATAACAGTAAGTAATAAGTAATATCATGTTTTATGAAAAAGGCGTAAGAAAAACCCGGTAAAAAAACGTATATGAAAGGTACGTGGTCGCTATCACATCATAAAGTAGTTAGTTTGTCAATTTTGGGGATTTTGAGAGTCAGGAAGGTTCTCTTAAGCTCTTCTATTTGATAAATCGCCGCGCGTTTGTCCTACGGAAATGGTTAGTTGGTTGTACAACTATTACACGTTTTCGCGTTATTCAAAGCGGTATACTATATTAGAGTTACGAATTTGGCTCAACAGCCTTCGATCCCACTCTTTAGTAGACTTAGAGATCGATCGCTATTAATTAATGTTTTATAAGCAGTTTCGATAATAGTAAAAACAAGAAACTACCGAAGTTTCGAGGTTGCCGAAGGCCAATGTCGAATTACCGCACGTGGAATAAGGATAAGTAAAAAACAAAACTCTGAGGACGAATCTCCGAGACCGTCAGGCTAGGTAGGATGTCGCGTCGCAGCATAACTGCCCGCGAGTACGAGCGGTGACTGCGAGTCGCGCTCTCGAACTTAAGCTGCGCTCTACAAAGCCCATAGCCTGTAGGCGGGGAAAACCGAACTTCGTCGAATTTCTCGTCGTCGTCGTGGAACACCTATAGTAAATACGAAGTTGGTAGTATTCTGGCGGGAGATCTAGACGTAGGTGTCGAATTTGTGAGAGGAACATAAAGTATTAAACGAGAGAGAAATGGATAATTTTATTTTTGGTGAAGATAATTCGATTACTTATTCAATAGTCGGACGATTTGGTAGCGCTTCCTTTGGTGGTAACTTACAATTTTTTGGTTTTATTCAAGTTCCATTGCACGTCTGGGAAGTGACTGGACTTATCTTGTCAGAAAAAATATACATTCCGCTTGTCAATTTCAAATAGAAAAAATAAACAGAAAAATTATCAACAAAGCAATACAAACTCTATGCGGCCAATCATCTAGCAAACTTTGAAGTTTTATGCAGGATGAGATAATACTGCTTAACATTTACGTATTACAGTACTGACTGACTGACAGTTTTGAATATAGGATTTTAATCGTCTGTCAAGTCTCTTAGTCAAGGCTCGCTGGTACATTTCAGCCAGTGTGACTGCGATCGCATGGCTGCGCTATCTATCGATATTCTCAAGACATTACGCACGTCCGACTTTATTGTGAACGTGTGGATTTCAACACGTTTGCCTACGTTTTATTGGTTTATAGACTGCGAGTTGTGCCGGGGTAAAATTAGAGGGTAATTTGAAAAATTCTAGCATTCGTTTTTAGTTACTGTAAAGATTGTAACTCTTTTTAGACTATTATCATAGTAACCAAAAATATGTACTTGTAACAATCGATTGACCCAAAAATATGTACTTGTAACAATCAATCAGTGAACTTGATTTAAAACAGATATAAAATATTATCTTCACATGGTAGCAGAGCGTGGTTCTGATCCACGGACCTCTGCTGTTTTGAATTTGTCACTCCCACTATTTTGTACCAGCAATAAGAAACTTATCATTGTCCTTATCTTCCATTAAACTATCTTTGGTTTGCTTAAGAGCAAACTGTGGGCAGCTCTCCCTATGGTAAGATAGTTAATGAAGTCAGCTGTGAATGCCCTCCTCCTAAATCCTGAAAATGAGGGCCTGCTTGTTGCTACGGGATCTACATTACCCAGACTTTTCGTCAAAAGTGACTGCGCCATCTTAGATACATATTTAAATTTTATCAATCCTACCTCTATTGTCTGTTGGGTACGTAGCTCTTTTATTAAATACTTCATTAAGCACTCTTCTCAGATGCTACTTCTCTTCTGTCCTTCCCGTACTGTTGTCATTAAAACTAACAGCTTATCTTCGATGATTTGGGTAATAAGATAATTTCAATAAAATTATTCGATGTAGATTTAAGTTTGCTTCGTGCCATTAAAACCTTTTAGTGTGGAATTCTTATTTGCATAATATAGGGTCCGTTGTTTACACACATGCTGCCAGAATTTAAGGTATAAAATTACCATTTTATATAATCTCCCTTTAATTAACGACCTAAAAAGTAGGAACAGCTTAAATATTTATGGATCCTAACTAATATAATAAATGCCAAAGTGAGTTTGTTGTTTGTTACGCTTTCACGCTAAGCGGGGTTGAACGGATTAGGATACTTTTTGTCCTGGTAGGTAGTACGTTCCCGTGGGATAATTTTCGACATGCACGCAGGCGAAGCCGCTGGCAACAGCAAGTTTCATATAATTTAGGAGCTTAACATATTCAGCTAATAATATCCAATATACAGTCAAGATTAAATATTTATAGTGTGTCTAGACTAAACAATAACTAGTTTTAGTTTTTAGCCGCTTGAGTTTATGCTTCATCATTAAGCTAAATTCAGTTTCAGTAAATTTCTAGATTACCGCCAGCGCTAACTAAATTTGTTTAGGGAGTGGACGTAACATATCCCTTTAATTTAGGTATGGTTAGTGTTTACACCAACTTTTAACCTGCGGTAGTTTCAGCATGCAACTACACTCTTATGCTAATCATGTGGACTGATGGTGACGTAGAGTTCATGCAGAACTGGCTATCAAAGAACACACACAGCGTGCATAGGCGCTTTATCACTCAAATATCTCGAGCAGCTAATACAAACGGATAATTGCAGAAATTTTAAATTACTGGCCATTAAACAGATAACTTCGATGTCCGAGATTCAATGCGCTACCGAGTTTGAGATTGAAAATAGGTCAGGGGATAGTATGATCAATGCTTTCAATTATTGGCTCAGAAATACTCCAATGGGGACGGTCACTGCTGAAGTTTTGCTTTTTAGTACGCCGATACATTAAAATGGTCAAAGGCACAAATTGCTCTCTTTTTCAGACACCGAAATATAATACCACTCAAATGAATACTTAAGTAATAATTAGCTTCGCACAAATAAATAATATTAGCTGCATATTGAGAGAACAAAACTGTTTATGATGGCCCTTAACAGTTTTCATAAACACATATATTAAGTGTAATGTTCCATCATTATAACTTCACAACGAGACAAGTGGGAATTAACCGTCTGATGTGTTGCTCCCTTCAACTTGAAAGCAAACATTGATGTAGAAAATTACTCTTGATACACCTTTGAAATTAGGATTGTTGGGTTTATTGTTCTGTTTTTCAAATATGCAGATCTCTAAACATAGTTCATTAAGATTTGGAATATAAATATGGAACTAGAAGCAATTTTCGTTTTTAGAACGATATATATTACCAAGTTTTCAAAAATGTAGTCTCCTCCTCTGCCAATTCTACACCCTAACCGATGTAAATTTGTATAAATAAGTACGTAATTAATTCTGCCCAGAATTGGCAAACCCAAACGAAGTCGCTGGACACGAGTTAATATCTCAGAATACATTATGAGTGCCGGTTCAAAGTCCCAATTAGCTGCCTATCCCCGACGTCGGCGCTAGTCCACCGCAAAACTCGGCTTATCCGAACTACGGTTACGGTGCCGCCACATTTAAGCCATGTTGCCTCAGCTAGAACGTCATTTTCCGGAGATACTGTAGGCAGCGCTTAGGGGTTTATTTATATACCTAAGGACCAACTGCAATACAAGCGGGGTTATAACAATTTGTAATTTTGTTGAATCGTCAAGCGTCCCATTTGATTTAAAAAAGTCCTCTTATGAACATAACTGTAAAAACTTAATAGTCCAACTGTTAGACAGATGCAAAGAGAGAGAGCTAAGCAAAAATTTGCTAGTTTAAAATTGTACAAAACTTATCTTAACTTTTAATGAAATGGTTAATTACTTTAAAGTAGACATAATAATGAAGTAAAACCATTAACTAGTCATGTGAGAATCTAAACTGCTCTTACATTTAAGATACTTTTAAAGTGTGGATTGAATCAGTTAATTTGAAGGGTTTTAAGATCTTATTTTTGTCGCTCGCTTGATCTTAGCTTCAAATTCTAACTGTTATATTTAAATATACAAATTAATCTACACACAATTAATCTATACACTTGTACTCCATGTTTGATTACCCACTGAATACACATTATACCTACGTTAGTGACCTACTCTCAGCATTCGGGTGAAGAAAAAGAAGGCAGAGATAACTTAGGTAACTAGGTTGTAGGTTAGATGGTGCCACTTTCTACTTATGGGATAAACCTCAAGTACTACAAAAAATCATTATAACGAGATACACTAAATTCAGGATCTGGACCCTACGTCTAGAGTTAAACCAGCGGTTGTTGTAAAAAAGAGAAGCGTTTCATGTTCATGACTCATGTATATAAAGCTTGTCTGTCTAATCCCAAATGGTTAGTTATGGCTGCACCCTTACACCGAAAAGCCACACTATTCATAGATTTATGCTTACAGAGTGAGAAATTGAGCTTTTAGTCGCTGACTACACGTAATATTCGTTAATGTTGCACAAATTCCTTGATTTATCACGGGTTTTATTAAATCATTAGTCCATTTATCAAAGTGGTGCAATCAAATCCTGTGAACATTTCGTTTGAATCCATTGTTGTTAAAATGTTCGTTACTAGTCTGGATTCAACGAAAGTTCATAAATAGAGAATTCCTCGTAGGTATATAGACCTCGCATAATGTAGAGAATTTATGCCTGATCCTATAAAACAATTAAGATCAGGAAGAGTTAAACAAAATGCAAGCTTTCCAAACATACGGCGTTTAGAGTGCTCTTTTATCTAATGTTATAAATGCGAAAGTGAGTTTGTTTTTCGTATGTTACGTTTTCACGCTAAAACAGCTGAACGTATTTGGATGAAATTTGGCACATTGGTAGACAATAACCTGGGCTAAAACTGCTGGGCGCAGCTACTAGTAAGTAATAAAAAAAAGTATTTCCTGTCCTTCATGGTTGGTTGGGTTGTGGAGGTTAAAATCATAAAATCTATAACATAATTACGTACACTACATTACCTAGAATTTCCTTTGACCCCGTTTAATTAAGAAAACTCTTCATTAGCCACGTACAAAACAGATAGGCGCCGATACTGAGGTTAAGTGCCCAATATTAATTAGTACAACCGTTTGTTACCCTTTGTTGATATGTTAGGCGGAGTTTCGGGACGGAATAGTTGGAGTAGGGTTAAGGCCTCAACGTGTAACTAGACGAAGTAGTGGCACCTGTCATCACATCGTCTAGGTACTCGTATACACCTATCACTAGCAGAAGCTGTAATTTTTTTTTAACTTAAATTTATCAAGAAAAAGTGTTTACATCATAATTATTTTTTAATAGAAATATACTACTCGTATGTAAAATTTAAAAATTAAACCTTTTTTCATTTTTTAATAACAAAAATTGAGTAATTCAATCTTAATTAATTGAGTAATTCGTCAACGAAGAGACAGTTTTGCCAAATGTTTTCCTCCTCATCTTCATTTTCCGGAGCCTAGCCGTTACCGTGAATTCAGAGGTGCTCGCCAAGACCTCCGTGCTCGTAGTCCAGCCTGGTGAAAGCAATTCCGAATGGCCTGAGTGCTAACTTCCAAGTCCAGGGGCGGCCCGCACTTCTGCTTTTATTGTAGTGGCGTTAATTGTTGGGTCACGGGCTGCCAGCGCTTCTGAGCAGCAGTCAGAACAGTTGGGCGACCGCTGTTGGGTCGGTCAGCTAAATTATCCATGCCGTGGTACCTCTGCAACGTGGCCACGACCCAAAATTGGGATACAGCAACTCTGCATGCTGTTTCTCTCGTGGAATATCCTTCTTACCTCAAAGTTGCAATTCTTGCTCGTAAAACTTCTGATAATCCTTTTGGCATTTTATCATTAACAAATTTCCTTGAAATAATATTATAAATCGGTTAAAATTTACTAAGTCAGATTTCTGAAGGAGCGTAAGCTAGGATTGAATTTCTTTTTATGAGGAAAAAAAACGAATTTGTTTTATATTTCATTCTTATTTTTAAGTAAAGAATGTAAAAAGAAGTAGAAATTATAATATTATAGTCTACCGTAACAAAAAAGATTTCGATTATTCAAACTGATCGCAAACTTTGTTGATGTGTGTGTATGTATATATAGTATGCAACGACATTGTTTGGCCCAAGCTTGGATTTGAACGGAACGTTTGGGTTATGTACGTATGTGACGTTGCAATCCGTAAAGGAGTAAAGACTATCATGTATTGTTTACTATGCCCTCCCCGAATTAAGATTTTTAACACACGGTAGAGCGATTGCTATCTGACGAAACCTTGGACCTAAGTCGATGTCATTCCTGCTGTTTTGCAATTTACTCTGGGTTTTCCATTCCTAATATAACCTCAGATAAGTGGTATGCAGAATTAATTAAAACATTCACTATGATAGTTAAACCCAAGTGTATGATTTTGTCTTTACTTTTCTCTAATACTTATTAAACAATATAGTTTTCTCTTTTCACTCGATTCAAAAACATTAATCTCATTTTGGGCTATCTATTGCAAATAATTAGTTCCTCAAATATCACTTTCTATTAATATTTAACTAGTGCTTAGGAAAGGAATTTAAATTAACGTAGGTCAGTCACAGTCTATGATTAAAAGGTTGCGGTTGTTGTTTGAATACAGTAGTGTTCCTGTGTCCCTTCCGTCCCTTCTTTTGTTGTAAATAGTGTATGCAATTATAAATTAGGCGGTTTAAATAGGACAGGTACATAATTGTTTTTACATCGTTTTTATTAGCTTTTATTCATGAAGAAGTGAACTTTTGTAGACGTTATATTTTCATGACAAATGTATCCGCAGTAACTCAAAAAGTATTATTTTATGCTGTTATAACTCACTCGTTACCCGTGGTCCCCGTGGATCGACCCATTACCGGGTCCATGGGCAATCTTAATTACCCGTGGTCCCATGCCCATGGCATTAGGGATTTCTCCCGGACTTCTGACTATATCGATAGAAAATGAAAACCATCAGTTACATACCTTTACAAGAAAGTTTACTCATTCAAAGCAAATAAAATAATTCCATCCTTGGGAACAAAAACATACTCCTAATAACAGCTATATTGAAAATGATGAATTCATAACCGATACACTAATGACTTACGACAAACTATCTTAACATTTCCAATGCATATTTTCACATTAATTAATTAATTCCATTAGTGTTTTCGGTTATGAATTCATCATTTTCAATTGCTATTTTTGTTCTGGTTCTAACTGGATTATTCTTTTTACTTTTTGATAATTTGACTAAAACGTCCAGGAGACGCATTATGTTTGTGCATTTTTTTTAAATTTAATTTTACTTTGCCAAGACTCCGACACGTTATTAATACCACCGAAAGTATACCAATACCATAATACTTATTAAGGCACCGAAGCCTTTCTCCGAAGACACTGATAGTTTTAACATTATCATTCTTCAGCCAAAAACGTTGTATTTAATTAAAAAAATTCTGGATTTTTTATATTTTTGGTGTTGCACCGTGATTTAACATATTCCCAACCTTCCAAAAGTCGTTCACTTGGTAATAATGACAATACTGAACACAGTGACACAAATCTGGCTTCAGGTTTACTTTTGCAATGCCCAATATGTTTTTGCCTATCCTTCACCTTTGCTGCCAGTGATAATAGCACCCTATAACAATCTCAATGTCGGGAATAACATTATGTATGGAATTTAAAGCTGCAAGTTCAAAATCACAGTGATACTTTAATGGTTACCAGTTTAGGAACTGGGATTTTAATATATTGAAAAGGTCTGTACACGTTTCGGTTTTCAAAACCAATAATTTATTATTGGTTTTGTGTTAGTTGTACTAGCAGTACTGACTAAATCAGCATTTATAGTAAAAAAATCAACGAATGGAGGGGGTCTACAATTTAATGTTGCGTCACCAAATATTTCCTTTGTTTGCTCAATTTAACCTCTATCTTCTTCGGTATAGAACACCAAAATTGTTGTTCTTTGATAATAATATTCTGCCAAAACTAAATTTCGGTGTTGCAATCGAACCTTGTGGTACTTCATGAAATGTTTTAAAATTCATTTTTAGTAACTCCAGCATATTCATTCCGCGCGGTATAAAGACGACGCTTGATACTGTTGAATTCCGGTAAGAGTCATTAAATTGTTCTGTTTATCCATAAAACTCTCTTTTGCCTCTTCATATCATTGTGTAATAGTTGATCAGTCGATCAGTTGTCCGATGTTAAACTGTCTATAGATTCGGTTAGTTCTTTGATATAATATCCGGACATGTATGAGATATGTTTTTTTATTACAATATGTTCCTGTGAGAATGGGAATACAAACGTTAATGCAAATTAATGTAAAATTAGCTTAAAAACTTTTACAATAGCCACTATTAAAAAAAAAAAACTAATACTCACTTTATTAATAGTTATAGATCCCTTGCACTGATTTTTCCGTTTCAATGAACAGTTCCAAAAAGATCATTCATATCTGTACACAGTGTGCTTGTATAGTACTGATGATTTTTGAACAGCAAAACCTTTCTTTCTTTAAATTATTTTACCTTGTTTTCCATGTTAGCAAATGAATTTACTAAAGTTTTCGCAAAAAAATATTCAATTTGGGTGCGTACTTGCTCATAAATAATTATCTCAAAATAACAAAAGAGAATAAATGAATCTTCTTCTTTTCGTGTGGTTAGTAAACCAACCTGGTGTCAGAGTTTTAAAGCCGCCCACGGGCCTCTGACTTGGCTTCACATGCCGTCGAGAAATATCTCTCAGGCATGCCGGTTTCCTCAAGATGTTTTCCTTCACCGTTTTTTTGAGCAAGTGATAATTATATAATATCTACGCACATGAATCCGAAAATTCAGAGGTGCGTGCCTTGGGTTCGAACTCGAGACCTATGACTTGTCAGTCTGACGGTCACACCACTAGGCTATCACTGCTATAAAAATGAATAGAGATCCTATTAATTATGTCAACATGACTAATACAGAAAAAAGATTACACTCTTTGTAACATGTGATCTCTTTTGATATGTATTTGTGTGTACTTATACAATGCCTGAAATAAAAATGATTAGATTTTTTTATTTTGACTTACCTACTACCTACTGTTGTTATGGATTTGTGTTTAATTGGTTGTCTTTGGTTGTAATTAATTTTCTATCGATATAGTCAGAAGTCCGGGAACAATCCCTAATGCCATGGGAGACCCATGGATCTGGTAATGGGTCGACCCACCGGGACCACGGGTAACGAGTGCTTTTTTCACATAGCAAGTTCTGTAATTTCAGATAGTGTGGTTTCTACTCGTATTGTCATGGAAAAAAATATTTTTGTCATAGCATTGACATTTTGGATGAGAGTTGCCGAACATAGAGTTGAATGGCGTGCAATGGAAGAGGCCTATGTCCAATAGTGGACTACTTTTATGTATAGGCTGATATGATGATTGAAATTTTATGTCAGTTTTCGTCACGTGAAACACAATACACAATATTATCACAATAAATCTATACTAATAATAAAGCTGAAGAGTTTGTTTTTTGTTTTGTAGCGGTTAGACCGCCAAATTCAAACTATGCATCAAAGACATGACGTCACACAAATCCTGCATCGCGCAATTAGAGTTTACCACGCGAACGACATATATAAGACTATCCGACATCAACAGTCGGGCAGTCGGCCCGCCAGACACAACACCCGTCTGGTTGGAGGATCCTCCCTTTTCTATGGTGGATGAGTGAACTTTACACCCTGTTCCTCATGCCCCTAAAGTTTGTTTGAACGCGCTAATCTCTGAAACTACCGGATCGAAGAAGAATCTTCGTCAGTCGGATTTGAATAATCTATTTGCAATTGATAACTCAATTCTTGAGGAAGGCTTAGGCTAATTTAACATCACGCTAGGACCCCTGGAAGGCGAGCAAAAAAAAGTAAAAAGGATCGCTAAGCGAAAAAAAAAGTAATAGCGCGGGCATGCAATGCGATGCGACGGGGTGGGGCGGGAGAACAAGAATCTCACGTGAACGAAGTCGCCGGTGGAAGCTAGTTTTATTATTAAAAGATCCACCCACCACGTATAAAGCTTTAAATACCGTACAAGAATCTGATCAACTTACTTAGTCATAGTCTTATGTTATTCCAGTGTTGCCAAACAATCGATTTAATCTAGCTACGCTATTATATCCCAGTATAATCATTATTAATTTTACGTAGGTGGGTAATGCAAGGTATCCTGAAAAGATAAACTTATATTTTAATATTATTCCAAAAATTCAGTGAACCTCGCATTTGCTCCAGTACGCGTAAAATCAAACCGATCTATAGAATGAATATGTCTAATTTGCGTACAAGTTACCATATTATCTGATCCCGGGGCTTCACTATTTTGTACGCGCCCGCATTGAACCGCCCACTCTCCTAATCTAACTTTGCGAAGTTCCAATCTGAAGTCAAAATGGAAAAGGATATTCCCACATCTGATACCCGAATGTTTTAACGTCATGATTAATGTGATACGGGTTCTGGGGGGTTTATTTTGCTATGTTCGTCTTTTTTGTCTCAATGGAAGCACCATGTTAAATCTTTCTAGGGGGGGCGGGCATTACATAATTGTTATACACAACTTAATATCATTTCTCTTCGTTTCAGGTAAACAGAAGCCAGACTGATATGATTCGAGCATGGAGCGGATACTTGACATTCATTCTTGTCCTCGCACAGGCTGGAAGCGATTGGCTCAACTGCGCTCATATAACAGAATGCCACTGCAAATGGTCATCAGGAAAGAAAACTGCTTCGTGTGTTTCAGCAGGCTTGAAACAAGTTCCAAACTTAGCCGCAGACATTCAAGTCTTAGACCTACACGGAAATCCTTTAAAGAAGCTAGAAGAAGACGCTTTCGTGAATATAGGACTGTTGAATCTTCAACGCTTGAACCTCAGTTTAACGAGTTTGCAATCGCTACATGCAAATGCGTTCCGAGATCTACGAATATTGATAGAACTGGATCTATCGCAAAATCAACTCCTGCAACTATCACCTGACACATTCAAAGGCGCCGAGCGCCTAAGGTTGTTAATCCTTAACGATAACCCTTTGAACGTTTTAATCGCGGAGCAATTCCCTCCGTTGAAACATTTAAAAAAATTGGAAATAACGCGGTGTAAACTTCGAACAGTACATCCGTTTGCATTTGTTAATCTTCAAGCGCTAGAAACAGTCAACATACATCAAAATTTACTATCGTATCTCCATCAAGACACTTTCAATCTCCCGGTACTGAAAACTCTAACACTATCCGACAATCCTTGGTTTTGTGATTGTCGATTACGGGAGTTTCACGACTGGTTTTTAAATAGTAATTTAGGGAATGAAGAAGTCTTTTGTGGAGGACCGGAAAAGAAAGCAGAAATGTCATGGAGAGTTTTAAAAAGAGATGATTTTATTTGCCCACCTTCTGCAACATCATCACCAACAGTTATAAGAACAGAGACTGGAGCTGAAATATCTTTCGGCTGCTTTGTGAGAGGAGACCCAAAACCTACAGTGTCGTGGTCGTTTCACCACATAGAAATAAACAACAGTACGGACAAACACAGTGATATTATGGTGAATAAGTACCAGTTAGAAAATTTTGATGAATATAACGATGATTTCTTAAATAAAAGTGCGCAGTGGGTCAATTTAACTATTACGAATGTGACTAGTGACTTATCGGGAGAGTGGAAATGTAGTGCTAAAAGTCCTGTAGGAGAGGCAAATGCTTATCTCACTCTGTTTCTGCCTAAAGCTAGGACAGCGACGGCACGAGTTGCACCCGACTACTCAACGTTTTTTTTAATAGGTGGTTCACTGCTAGCCATGACCACTGCAGGGTTTATATCAGCTTGTGTTTGCTGGAAAACCAAGCGTCGAAGAGTGCCGCCGAGTAGAAGTTTCACAGATCAAGAAAAGAAACTTTTGGATACTTCTTTAGCAGTTAGTTGTGACAGAACAAGTGGAGACTTAGGGTCTGCTTACGGCTTTGAAATGCTGGATCGATCCATTTCTATGGAGTCTGATGATGCAAGATGCTTAGAACCTGTACAAATAACGATAGAAGGACCACCTGGTTCTTTTCCTCCACCTCCTGCAGAGTTTGCTTTACCAGCTCCATATGGTAATATATTTATTTCTGTCCAAGTGGCTGGGCATGGTGATGAGTACCCGGACCTCTTGGGGGGTGGAGCCACACTGCCAAGAAGAAGTAGAACCTGTTTCCTAAAATCTGCTTATGATAATATGGGTCCCAGAATCACAGCTGCTGGTAGTTCAACCTGGTCACTTCCAGGTGCTAATGCTGATAAAAATGTGGACAAAGACCCACTGACTGTCCCTTTATCAACCTTTTCTACTGAATTTACCGCTTTGTAGATCAGGATTTCTACGGGTGAAAGTGTTGAGACTAATAGGTTAAATAACAGGTTTTACAAAATACCATACATACGATTTGATTATTTATCAAACACATTATATTAAAATTAAATAAAACTCGCTCTGTATCCAATTTTCAATAATGACGTGTGTACCAGTTTTAAATTATGGATTAATTTTTTTTACAGTAATATTGTTATTAAGCTCCTATTTTAAATCTACCAATTACAAAAATTGCAATTTTTATCCAAATAAATGTTTTACCTATTTCGTGAAATGTTACTTTTTTCCTCAATGTTTTGTTTGTTATTGTGATACCATCGTTACTTTTTGTAACTAAGCACTTATAGCCTAACATTCTATTAGCAAAGAAAGAAATATATATGAAAGAAAAGATAGCCTAAGTTTTGGCCTAGACTCGATTTTTAGCATTTACAAAGAAGATAATGTCTAACATATCAATTTTATAGCTGTAAATAAAATAAGTTTGCCATTTTTATCCCCACATTTGCATTTAAAATATGTACATAATATAGTATACGAGGAAAGATCTATTACAAAGATACAATTTGTACTGATTACATTTATAGACCAATGTTTGAATAAAAAAAAAATCATCTATATCGAACATTCTGAAAGCCCGCACTATTTCGAAGCGAGTAAGTTGTGAGACGAGAGATGTGGTATTATGGTGATTAGGTCCTTCATAGTGTTGGGACTTCCTTGAAACTCGATTCTAGAAACTAAAACTACACATTATAGATAAAATTATCAAAAAGTTACAGCTTTTATGTATTGTCAATTTCCATCTATCTTCCATCATCTAATTGCAGGTTTTAGACAAATATTCGCTATTTTATGGTAAGACTAAACTAATATTATAAAGAGAAAAGATTTGTTTTTTTGTATGTTTGTTTGTAAGGGATAAACTCTGGACCGATTTAAAGAAATCTTTCACCAGTAGAATGCTATATTATCACTGAGTAACATCACACTAATATTATAAAGGCGAAAGTTTGTGAGTGTGGAAGTTTGTCTCTTCTTCACGCTAAAACTACTGAATGAATTTAGATAAAATTTGGCACATAGATAGTTTATAACCTGGATTAACACATAGGACACTTTTCATCCCGATATTCCCACGGGATCGAAACTTAATATAATTTATAAAAGCTAAGCCACTGGCGGAAACTTCTGGTAAGATAAACCTAGTTTTTCTGTGAAAAGATTTTTGTGGGGCTTAGACGTTTTCTGCAGACGATGGCTATTTTACTACATATATTGTTGTTTTTATAGAAACTTAATGATTTTTATCGCAATTTAAATACATCGTTTTAATTCAAACCCATTTTAAAAATGACAATGCATAAGAGTCTGATCCTTACAAATCTGTACAGTTACCTCTAAGTTTATATACCTAGCTATAGTTTGTATTTGTAAGAATTTGATCGTGGATCATTGCTTTAAATCCAAGTGATGAGATAATAAAAGGAGTGCAAACATTATTGTCTTTTTTATTTCCGTTATTCTTCGTTTTCCTGTTTTATTTCTAATATATTTTTCTTGAGAATTGCTCGGGAAAAGATGGCGGCTGCTCATCATTCTTTTTTATATTTTTTAACAACTATACTAGCAACATCAGTGTTTTCAAACATATATTATGATATCATTCGCTGCTGGTACATAGGTACTAATTCCTTCTGGTATTGATATTACTCATAAGTATTAATAAGTACTCAACTTCCAAAATACGAAAGCTGGATTTCTATAGTAGTTGTAGGTTACACGACACGTACAAAATTTTTGGTCACTACATATAATTTTAGACTCGAGATGATGGAGCCCAAAGTTCCAGAAAGCAGGCACAATGAAGTTTAGGAACATTAGAATCACCGCACACCATAGTGTGCTCTTTGAGAAGACAAACTATGGTGGCTGATCAATTCTCAATAATCACAATAATTCTCAAAATTTCATAAACCTTCAGCTCTCAGCAAACCTTAAAGCCAATCATGTACTCGTATTCACCACAATTTCTAACCTTAAAATTGCCACAATTTCTAACCTTAAAATTGCCACAATTTCTAACCTTAAAATTATAAGATATAACGGGTTCGTCCACTCGTCGGAACTATAAAATCAAGCTGTTATCTACGACTTTCAACCGGTAAAATGGACGAGAAAACCTATAGACGGGAAATAAAACGACGATAATTCATTTTGGAGAAACGAAGAGTCTGTTATGGGGACAATCGATTATGGACAATCATTTTTTGAAGTAGTAGAGTAGTAAATATATTTGAAGTTAGTATTCGTAATGGAACATAAGTAGATGAGACTATTGTTTTGTAGTTTAAGCATTGATGGCTTTGAAGATTGTTTTATACGAAGGAAATCTGAATATTTTCGATTATAACTAGAAAAACAACAAAGTCGCACCTGTAATTAAAATAATATCTAACGGGTTTCTTAGCCACTCTGTATAAACGTGTAGTGTAGGTATGTTAGAAAATTACGTACTAGTACTTAATAAAAACTTTGTCAAAACCATTAAGTATTTATGTTTTAAAAGGCTTTTATGGATAAAGTTAAGAAGAACGACATGACTTTACGTACTATAAAATAAAACACATAACGTTATAACGTTGTTGTCTGTAAATATCTTTTTTTTTTTAATACGTTTTATGTGAGCTTACGTATCTAACACACAAAAGACGGTATTTAACAATAAAAATGAGATCTTGGATCGTATATATGCCTTATAACATGATGTTTTTTCAATAAATATAATTGTATAGTGATATCACAATCAAACATGACACATATTTTCCAAACATGACGAGCAATCATTAGATAACGCGCAGCGTCAAAATCTCGTCAAAAATTTCTATACGGTCCGGTGGAAGGAAAAGTTGGCCCCTCCTATCATCTGGAAAACACGATATTCAAATCAGCACACTGACATTTCAATTTGTACAAAATAATGGATACGAAGTTGTCAGTCGCGGAGAACCGACGCTGCCAACCGTGCAAGTGTACGTAACTAACGAATACTTACGTAGATTTATGGGTTGGGTTAAATGATAGTCATCTTGTTATGAATTCTGTATCGTTTAATATCAAGGCATATAGGATGTGAACCATTCCCTCTCTGCCTCAATCCAGTGATTCCTGCTTAGAAAGTAGTCTCCTCACTTTCTTCGCTTCGACATATAATCCATAATCTCCAAAGCATTCCCTCAGCCTTTCTTTCATAGTGGCGTCTTCGCTGACTGTGTTGGTCCTTGCCTGTGCTCATAGGAAGTTTTTAATTGCCTTTACATCTACTGTAGCATTGGCGGTTTCGGCCTTGTAATCATCAAAAGTTTTGTTTTTTGAGTCTCTGACTTCCTCGATTGCGTGTGCTGTAAGGACTAAGTCGGCGTAATTAGATGAAGTAAAGCATTGGATTTGTGGCATAAAGAGAGATGTATATAAATTAGATCCTCTCTTGCTTCTATCAATTTAAATTTCTATCTCTTTCTTTTCGTTCATATACTTGATTATTTGCTCTGGGAGCGGATTCATAAGAATGACTGACCCACCCTGATTATGGCATAGGTGATCATCTCTGACATGGCAATGAGCATTTTGATATGATTCTTGATGGTGGCTTGTCTAATCTCTGCATAATGAGTTTTGATTATATTAAAGACTGCCATTCGGACAATGGGATGGGTGACGGCCACTTCATTGACTCTGTTTCCTCCGTTTTGAAGATTCGGGTATGTGCTCAGCTCAAGATTCGGGTATGTGTTCAGCTCGGCTGTCTGCTGGATGGAGGACATAAATGCTGAATACCTCTTATAGAGCCATTGTCTGAAGTCCTTTTTATTTGCAACCGTTCGACACATTGGAAATGCACCGTACACGGCGTGGAATGAAAGGAGCCCAGCCGCAATGTCCCGTCTCCGTAATGAAAAATTGCGGAGACGGACGTACTCTGACCGGAACACATTAGGCACGACGCAGTGTCGTCTGTCATTAAGTGAAGACTGTCTTCTTCAGCAAGCAGAGGAAGCAGATTGACGTCTATTAGGTCCTTAAAGCAACAAAGATAGTAGGTAGTCGAGGTTCTTCCTACCTCATCTCTCGTTTCTGCCTCGTTCCCTCTAAACACAAGTTGTATTCGTTCGAAAGGATCCTAAAATCTCAAATACATAATAAATAATCAATAATCATGAGATTTTACGACTAAATGTGGCTTTTGATAGGGTGAAAAAACAGAACGTGAAAGGTTCGTTTTTAGCAAAGATGAGTTCATTTATAAAGCATTGGAAAGTAAAGGAAAATATTTGTAGCAGATGGCGGTTATGTTTTCCTGCCAAATATGCGTATGGTAGGTACTCGTAATGTTGGTATGTATTAGCTTAAGAAGCTATTACACTATCTCGAATTAATGGAAAATCTCATTTATAAGTAAAAAAAACTGGCCATGTGATTGTCGGGCCACGCACAATGAATGGTTCCGTAGTTGGGATGAATTCATAGCAAAGAACAAAAATAAAAACAGGTTCTCCTATACATTCTAACTACAAAATAATGTACGTTTGTACGCACAATATTGAGAGAATTACCATGTCTGTATTTTTTTCAACATTTTTATTTTAAAATTATTAAAAAATATATATATTTGAGATCTTCATATCAAGTCCATTTATTTGATATGTCACACGGTACAATGTTCTAAACATTTTATTTCCCGATTTGCCCCCGAAAAGTGACCACCATATTCAAAATTCATTTATTTACGTTCGCTCTCTCTTTTCGTGTGGTTAGTGACTAACCTGGTGTCAAGAGATTTATAGCCGCCCATGGGCCCTCTGACTTGGCTTCACATGCCGTCGAGAAATATCTCTCAGTTTCTTCACGATGTTTTCCTTCATCGTTTTTGAAGCAAGTGATAATTATACAATACGCACATGAATCCGAAAAGTCAGAGGCCTTGGGTTCGAACTCGAGACATATGACTTTGTCAGTCCGACGATCACACCACTAGGCTATCACTGCTCATATTTATTTACGTTACACGTCCGTGTTTGGGTTACAGAAATTCATAATTGTGTGTACCAAATTTCAACTAAATTGGTGCTGTAGATTCAGACCAAATTAGCTGTGACAGATGGACAGCCAGTCAGACAGATACACGAGTGATCCTATACAGGTTCCGTATTTTTCTTTTGAGGTATGGAACTCTAAAATGGATCTTTAAAAGAAAAACCATATGGTTAGTTAAAACTCAAAGTGCGGCCAAATGTGTCATGCATGAATGATGCTTGCCTTGAATTTACTGTGTACTTGCGACTGTTTGTAATGACAAGACATTACAAACGTGTCAACCTAATTTAAATATTGTGAAGCACAGTCCCAGATATCAATCGGTTATATTATTTAATAAGTTGCCTCTAGATATAAAGAGCGCTATCTACTCAAGCTCTTTTAAAAATCAACTTAAAAGTTTCCTGTTGAATAAGTGTCTTTATGCTGTTGAAAAATTCCTTTAAATTATGTTGTATGTATGCATTGCTGTAATACATATTTAACGTGTTTTTTCAATTCTCTTTTCGATACCATGTAATTTTAGATACAATTTATTGTTCATGAATAAACGAACACTTTGTTTAATATATTTTCAAATAATTTTATTATTGCCTGATGTCGTCCGACGCAAACTTTTTTTTAAACTTGTTATTGTAGTTAATGTACCTATATTTGCTTGCTTATCATGAAAATTTATGCCCGTCGTTTTTATAACAAAGTTTTTTAACTCTACTTAAAAAAAATCGTTAAATTAACAAAATATCACTTCCATGAATGTTTTTTTCTATTAAAAAAAACTAAAATAAATAAGAAAGAAAATACTACTTTACTTCCAAAACTAAAAATATAACATCTTATAACTAAAACTAAAATATAGCGTCGAAAGATTCATCCGCATCACTGTCGACTGGTAATGTACCCAAGAGACTGGACGCATTGCCACGTTTTATGGCAATGATTAGCCCCTGGCTAAGGTAAAAGCCAGCCCTTGGGTCACGGGAAGTGTCAACCAGTCGTTTAACGTCAACCCCAAACGGCTCGATGATATAGTTACTTATAAGGTTATTATACTTTCGCTGCTTGAGGTTTTCTGCAGCCGCAGCGGCAGCGCCAGCACAGCACGCTGAGCCAGGAAGATGGGATGTCGCAGGAGTATCGACACACGTTGCGTCCCATACTAAAGACCTACCCACCGTCTTTGGAAATAAAGACATACCGTCCGGTCTCTTGCGTGCCAAGCCATTGGGTTCTAATACAGCTGGAACGCCGACAGTGACAAGAGCTCGTCGGATGATGTCATTAAAGTTCGCATGCCGCGCTAATCGACCTGCACTTCTGCTGCAAGGCAAGCCGTGTTGCCCGAGGCTATTGACAACTTCGCCACAGTGGCAGCGATGCAGAAAGTAGTGTCGTCGAACAGAGTGCCTAAGTTCGATGACGGTAGTGCATGAAGCCACAGGCCCGACTCGGCCAACCACAGCCAAAAGACGCGCACGCTCCGCTGTAATAGTAGACGTGTCAAGTAAATTATTCTGTACTACTATGCAGATCGGCTCATCCCACCGTCTCTGTTACTGAAGTTGCAGGAGTAGAAGGAGTTGCTGGGAGTGACGGAATGACACTCAGTATCAGCACTTTCTTACAATTTGGTTCTAGAGAATGGCTTGAATAGACGCTTTGAAGATTGGGGTGAGTCGAACACGCTGGGACAAAGACCCCCACGTCTTCTTCATCGTCTAAAATATTCTATGCAACTGTCAATAGAAGGTGCAGAAGAAGTTGACCTCAAAAGCGGGGTGTGAAGGTCAGAATGTTCACTACCGTCAGAAGATGCATTCTCAGCACGGACATGCGCAAAAATTTTACCACCACGAGTTTATAATTTGGATAAAAAAGCGTGCTACTACTAACCAAGTAAACCCAAAAATCAACCTCAAACTGGCATTGTATGCCGTGACATACAAACAAAATGGAGGGAGTTTCACTGTCATGAAACTCCCTCCATTTTGTTTGGCAGTGTATGTCACAGCATACATCATATTAGTGATCAAAATAGAACCATTTTATCTAATAAAAACTTCACTATTATTATTATCACACACATTCCATTACACAATAATGCATACATTTTAGTCATTACACCTATCCTAAGCTACATAATGTGCATAATACTCGTAATAGTATTAATGTCTTGGACAACACAGTTGACTTTCGCCGGGTAGACATTATTTTGAAGTAATGTCAAAATGGATGTTCCTAGATGTGTTTTATTTGTCCTACCAATTATAGTTAGTTATTCAATATAAAATGATTTCTTTTACGTTCTTCATGTTTGCAAATCCAAGATTCCAAATTCAATTAATTGTTTTATACCTAGAAGGAGAAATAAAAAAGATTCTTGCTTGTTTGCTGTTAGTCGTCAGCTACCCAGGCTCACGTATTTCAGTTCTGTCTATAACTACCTACATAATTTCGCCTTTCTTTCGAGTCTAAAATGGTTTTCGTATCCAAACAGAAACGGCCGGTTTCGGCAATACCTCCCGGAAACCAGTCCACGACCAGGTTCAGTGCGTTGGCCAGCCCTGTCCTAACGCTGTCCACGTGGAACCGACTACAGCGACCTGGCGCCTCTGAGACGAAGCGAAGGTCTTGAAGGTCCCAACAAGCACGGACATAGACGGGAGCTGTGCGAAGCGTTGGCCAACGCAAGTACACTCGCGTCACGCAAATAAAATTGAGACAACTGATGTAAGCCGATGGGCCTGGCGTTCTTTGCCGACAAAAATAAAACATAAAATAAATTATTATTCGTCTACTAACTCTTCTGAGTGTATACAATCCAATCATACGCTGACGACATTTTTTTTACTTCTTATTAGTCTTACTTACATAGTCATTGCAATATACTTTGTGTTCTTCACCTGGATACTGCGTTTCATTATATGCCCTATGTCGTGCCGGGTTTGACTCCCGGGCAACGTTTCACTTAAATGTAGCAGAAATACATTTTTTTTCTACATAATGCACACAATTTAACTGTTAGTATCACAGTATGCCTCTATTACAGTCTAAATGACAACATCACTGATTTCGATATACCTACCTAATTGACCAAGTAAATCCTACGGTACGTTGGGGTTTTTACTCCGAAGTCCAAATAAAACCTCCAAATAGCACCCAGAGATGTTGACGCTAACCCAATGAGGCGTTTTATAATAACAAATTAAATTTCACCCACCCTGAATTACCTGACCTCAAAATATGTATGCGCGTCCATAGAGCCTTCCCAAGGTCTGGCAGCTTTTATATTATCATTTATTAAAACCCTAACGTTCGCTCGGGTACCTGAAAGATGAAATTTTATAAGATTGGGAACGTTTATGCCCTGAAATGCTAAGGCTGAGGTAAAGAGTATTTTAAATCTGCTTTCATAGGACTCCTAAAAATGGTTTTGTATTGAACTTGTACTTTTTTAGTACCCACGTCCCTGAATTGATATTGAATTCCGATACGAACGGAAAAAAGGAATTATTTTCTTTTCACTGACTAAATATAAACAAGACGTGTAGACAAGGTATACTGTCTACGTTATTTTGACAAATAATAAAATCATTTTTATCCTGTGGATGGTATAAGAAGGTTGTCAGCAGCATCATCCTCCTTTAGGCGCGAGACATGATCAAATGGCGAGGGGCACGGGCGTGGTGAGGGTGTGGCGCGGGCGTGGTGACGGTGTGGCGCGGACGTGGTGACGGTTTGGCGCCAACGTTGCGCCACCCATTTCATATTTTCATTCAAAATGTATAGGGACGACGTGGCACGGAACATACACACAAAGCCCGCGCCGCACCGTCGCCTCGCCCACGCCACGTGTCTTGCATATGTTCCGTGCCACGTCGTTATGACGTATGAACCGGGTGGCACAACGCCCTCACCACGCCTTCGCCACGCCGTCGCCACGCCCGTGCCGCTCGCCATTTGTGTATATCCCGCGCCTTAAAGGCTCTCCAAGTCAGCCTATAACATTCTGAAAGGCCACGTTTAAGACAGTCCGCTTTGCTCGCTCAGCAACGACATACTATTGTGGTTTATACAGGATCGTTTTCTACGCAACTGAAGACAAACGTGTCAAAAATAAGCGTGACGATTATTTGAATATGGTAATATTCAGCAAAGTTCCAATATTACATTCTAGCGACGTAACCAGAGCATAAATGGACACATATTTTCCACAGCACTGAGCAATTATAAGTAATTTAATCACTCCGCCACCGAAGTATGAAGATACGACGACCCATACCGACTTCAAAGGCATATACAGTTAATAGTTTGTAAGTACTTTCGACTTAGTTTCGCTACTAGAGGTTCACTTTTTTCCCGTCCAATAGACGTTAAGTTACGCTAAGCACCAACTAAGTATATGTTTAAGTAGTTAGCTAAGCACAACTGACGTCTGGACTGCCATTGTAGGAAGGCCTTAGTTTTTTGATTAGTTGTAAGTGTCCAATTTCCTATTGTACGTAATTATCCTGGTATTATTCCAGCACGCGTAGCATGAACACAGTAGAAATAATTCAGAAGAAGATTGTGGAACGAATTCTTCGGCACCATGTCAAATAAATGAAGAAAAGAAATGACTTTTGTCTTCGTAGAATAGAGATAGAAGTGCAAAAAATAATGTCGACAGCATGGAATTAGTATGTACTATCATGGCAACATGGAATTAGTATGAACTTTCCTATACTATTAAATGAGCATTCTCTATTTTCACCAGAGCAGATCTCGATTGCCCAGGTTACTGTATTTAAATTTGTAATCTCGGTCTCGAAAACGGCTCTAATGATTTCGATGAAAGTTGCAATATTGGGGTTTTACGGGGGCGAATAATTCAATTGATCTAGCTAGGTCTCCTCATATCTGGAAAAAATCGTTTTCTCTATTTTCACAGCATCAGGAATGTGTATACCTGGATGATTTGTTTATCTATTTTCACCCGAGCAGAGCCCGGTCGACCAGGTACTTGTTTGAATAAAACACACATTCAGAGCAAAATGTTTTTCGAAGATAAAGATTTTTTGAAAAGTTCTTAGTAAATCGTATTTTCTTTTGCATCTTCGTAATTTCTAAGATTGTTTTTTTTTTCATTTCTGTGATATCATCAATTACTGGTACCAGTTCCGGTCCAGTTGGCGTCAGGCACTCTAGTGCCTGACGCCAACTGGACCGGAACTGGACTGGAAAATGCCAGAGAACTAGAGTTCTCTGGCATTTTTGCTGAACTGATCCTTTTTGACGTATCGTCTGTGATCCCAAGGTCCTCAAAAAAAAATTATGCATTTTCATAAGCTTGAGCTGCCGTTACACTTTGTTCTGTAAAAAGGCAAAAAGTTTGTCTTCCTCTTGTCAAGATATCTGAGCTAGCCATGGTCACTACTTGCATTGTTAAATCCACTGCAGCATCAATAAACATTATATTGTGTGCCTTTTAATCTGCGCTAAATACATTTTCTTCTTCTTCTAGTAGTTACACTTAGTTATTTAACAATTTACGTGGCGCTAGTTAAAGGAGTGCATATAACCACCCGCTAACAAGAGGCAATTGAAATATTTAACTGAATCATAAGGAAAAATAAGCTACACCCACGAAGGTGATTACCACTTAATTCCCCTACGATACACGCTTAATAGGTTCCAATGACCACGATTTATGCGGTAAGCTAATAAAAACGGTCTGATTTCCCCGGACAGTTCGCTTCGTTAGCGGCCTGTGTTGCAGTCGGCTTTCGTTTACGACCCATTGTCACCATAAATATACTTAGTTTCCTCTTAAGGAGGTCGTGTGAGGGGTACAAGGATCGCGATAACAGAACTTGCTTGAAAACGGGCTGGTTTTTGAAGCTGCATAAAAATGATAAGGGAGATGTTAAGTAAAAACTTAAATGTTAAATTGTATTGTAATGTTTAATGTATGTACGAAATAAAAGCAATCAATATTAAATAGTTAATATTGCACAGTGGGGATGTTGGACATTAAGTGTTGATTTTCCAACGCCAGAAATCTCATCCGAGGAATAATTTTTTGCAAGTTTTCCATACAAAAACTAACTGTCGAATTTTATTCCACGGATAAAACAAATCTGGTCTGCACAGATTCATGCTATTTCGCCCTTTCTCTGTTTCTAAAAGATCTGGGCTTAGTTTTGTAAAAAAAACTAAGTCTACAAGTCTACAAAATTGTTAAATTGTAGAGAAAATTGCTTAACTTACACACAAATTACAATTATATGTATGAGTAACAATTTACAATCTACAATTCTGTTTCATTTTTAAAAGCTTAACACAAAGTATGAGCGCTATGATTGTATAAATTGTAGATTTGTCATTACAATTATTTACATATATTTGCATGGTTTTTTCCGTTACAATTGTGTGGCTTAGTTTTGTGGAACACGGATGAAGTTTTGTGGTATAGGGCCCTGGTTGCCAATTTTTTGCCTTGAACCAAACATATAAGTTAGATTTCTTGTTATTTTGGATCTTGTTTATAAGGAACGTTTGGTGCTGTGGTGGTAGAGTATATAAACAAAAAGTGTGTAGCTTATTTCGTATACTTATAATTATTTTAAGACAAACCTCTTTTATAATGTATACGTAGGTACCCTCAAAGAAATTATGCAAAAGTTGCCGTAAAAATTTAAATATAACAGACCAAAAATGTAATTTAAATAATAGCCCAAGTAATTTTATTTTCAAAACAATTTATAGCCAGTTTCAAGGCATAAAAACTCATTAGTTTATTACAAGCCCACAACATTCGGACCTCTGGTTTTCCAGCGAGGCTAGTCCCTAGTGGGCCATAACGGCTTAAAATACAGACGAATTTGGCTCTAAATATATTTTTGGCCAAGAATAATATTAGCGGTACCTAAGTATAATTTTAGAATATATGTAATTTAGGGTATTAAACCAGGATTCCGCTACTAGACCCAGAAAATGAAAATTTGTCTCGTAGATTAATCTCAGATCACACATTTCGTCTTAAATTGGCATCCAAATATTAAAATAACGAGCTGCCAATTTCAATAAGCAAATCTCTAGAAATGAACATAATTATTAAGTTTTATATTATTTTAAGTAATTCTTAAAACGAAATATATTTTGAACAAATGATCCTTACACCCACCCATGTTTTATGGTATATTATATGGTCCTATACCTATGTTTAGGTGTGGGAAACCTATGTAAGAGCAACGAAAGTCATTATTTTTCGGTTGTTGAGTACATACGAGTACACGTGAAAAGGAGCATGCTGGCTTCATTATAATTCTCTTTCAGGCCTTTAATGTCACGAAGTCTGAATAAAGTTCTTTTTATTTTAGTGATTTTAGCACGGTATGCGGATGATTGTTCTCGAGGAGCTCGTGGCTTCATTAGGTTTAAGATACGCCGAGGTGTCGTTCAGTGGATGGGTGACCATGCATTACACACCGAGTCTCCTCTGTGCCTCGGAAACCACGTTAAGCCGTTGGTCCCGTCTGTCATTCGGGGATCTTTGACAGTCGTTATGGGTTGTCAGAAGCCCGTAAGCCTGGCAATCAATCAGTCTTACCATCTGGAACCAGATATCTTACCCAGACCTTTACCCAGTTACTGGATTGTGGACGTCAGATAGACAGTCGCTCCATGTAAAATACTGGTATTTAGCTGCATTCGGTTAGACTGGAAGTTGACCACAACATAGTTGGGAAAAGTCTAGACAGATTGAAGCGGATGGTTGTTATTTTTGAAAAAAAATTGTTTATCGTGTTTTTTGCGGCAATAACGATTGAATTTTTTTTTCGGCCGGTGTTTTTTTTATGTTCGATCGTGGGTATGTTGAATAGTTACAATCAGTATACCATTAAACTTTTTGATAAAAAAAAACACAATAACAAAATCGCAAACGGTACCTATCCTATAACATATTAGAAAAGACAAATAAAAGCAATGTTTAAACACCCTTCCAAGCAATGCACCAGAAACCCACAAGAATTCCAAAGATTTTTATACCGCGATCAAAAGATGTTTGCCAACAAACAGTGTGGCTGACGAGGTCTGTCCCGAGGAATCCAATAAAGGAGTTCCTACGATTGGCTGACTCCACAAATTGGATTAATGGATTCTCTTCAGTTGCAGTAGTGACAACTGAATCGTTCTTGCTTAGGGGAAAGTTTTCAACTCAGTTTCGTTACTAAGGATTGCTATTTAATTTGGAACGCGATTCCGTGTGTGCGTTTTTGTTGAAAGAGTTTTATTAGCAGAAAGTTTGCTGCAGAAGTGTGACACTGTGGGAAAGTTTAGATGATTTATTTTTATTAGTTATATAGGTAGATCGAGCAAGTTAAGTTAGTATGGATTATTTTGTGCTCGGTTAGTGGCAATAGTCTTGCTCTGATACGGACTCAAACATATCTGAGATACAAATTTGCCTATACCTCTTTGGGGTAGGTAGACTTCGTTTAGGAAAGCTTTATAAGCTTTATAAGCTTTTAGTAAAGATGTTTAAATCAACTCTTATATATAACGTCTATGTGGCCTATATTTTGATGAATACGCTTGTCAATATTTCATACAGTTTCGCAGAGCTGATGTAGCGTTATTTTAACTAAAGATGAACGTCACACATAACAGTATGGGCCCTTTCTCTTATAGTGCATAACCTCGGAATTAGATGGCTGATTTGTATAAAAACAATTATGTAATTATCATGTTTTTTTGGGCAATGAAATAAAAAGTTAACTGATGAGTTATTTCTTCGCTTTCTTTTTTTGTCAATATTTCTTGCATCCTAATAGATACAGTAGTGCCAATTTTAGGTTCACTAGGGAAGATGGAGATACTAAAATATAAATAAAGAAGAAAATAAAAGACTAAAATATAAATAAGAAAATATTTTAATCTGCGTATTTTGCATATTGAAATGCAAAATACGCAGAATAAAATATTTTGACCGTCAACTTTGACTGTCGTGCCATATTATAATTATTATATCCTTCAATAGTTTGATTCTCTTGCTAAACGGAAAGCCATTCTTGATCGTTTACCGAGCAACCCCTAATCCTAACCAAGTATATTATGAATATTGTGTCCATCTTACCACTGTTATAAACTTATCAATTGTACCAATCTTTACCAATTTTATCAATTTAATTTAATAAAATATTTTGTTGATCATTTTTAATTATGTTTTAATTTAATGAAAACACAATAAATAGTGGCCCATCGGCATCAGGAACAGAGTCTAAGCTACCGGTGGTCAGGGCTCTACGAGAGAGGAACCTCCTCACGATGCGTGCCGTGTCTAGGAGTACTGCCTTCTGAATCAAGCCGTAGACCCAGCCGCTCAATGAGAGCCTCCTGAGATGTTGCTTGAGGCTCTCCACTAATAGGCCATTAATCTTTACGATTATCGGTACAATGATAGCAGAGTCCACGTCCCACATATCGATAAACTCGTGTGCTAAGTCAAGATACTTGATTTTTTATCTGTCTTAGATTTCACGAGATTTTCGTCATGGGGGACAGCAATATCAACAATCATTGCACGGCGCTTTCGTCGATCTATAACCGTAATATCAGGCTTATTGGCTACAATAGTCCTGTCAGTGATTATAGATTGATCCCAATACAATCTGGCCTGACCATTCTCGAGAACTGGGTTGGGCACATACCTGTAGTATGGTACTTCGAACACCACAAGGTTGTACTACAAGTCAAGTTGCTGGTGGATAATCCTAGCGACTAGATTATGTCTGTGCAAGTACTTGCCATTAGCAAAACGAGAACAACCGGAAATAATATGTTGGATTGATTCACCGGGGAGGGTGGCATGCCCAACAGATGTCAACCATACCGTCCTTAATTGAAATAAAAAAAAAAAAAAAAAAAACATTTATTTCAAGCAATTTTAGCCATAAGTGGAGTACACACAACTACAAAATATACATAAACAAACATATTTAATCGGCTCTGCTGACGGCAACAGGCCTATCACAACAGTGCCGTATATACGGGCAGCACATCCGGTCCGTGATCATCGCCAGGACAGCATTGCTGCTGCCCCACACCCTACGCACTAGAGACGCGCCCCGCTTGCACATGGTCGCCACACTCTACGCACTAAAGACGCGCCCCGCTTGCACATGGTCGCGTAGAAGCAATCGGTGCGCGCCTCAGCGAACATACCTGAGGCGCTGCAGGTAGCGAGGCAGCCACAATATAGCCGTGAGCGCGTTGTTGAACTGGACGCGAAGGGCCCCGTATGATGCACGCGTGTACCCCGCCCACAGACTGCACGTGTAGAGGGCTATAGCAGGCGGGCTACATCCAGAGGGCTGATGGTAATAGCCTCCATGTCTGGTATTGAATCACACGCCTGCTCAACAGCATGCATCCAATCACCTTTAGTGTGACTGACGGGCATCGACCAAATGCTTCGTCAAAAAGCACTCATGAAATCACTAACCGGTGGACGCGTGTCAGTCACACCTTGAGTGGGAATGGGCCACTCCCATGCTCTGTGTGGAACCTGGTTACCTTTCATCGCTCTGGAACATGCGGTTCTGTGTGTGCCGATCCACTCTTCGCCTATACCGACGGATACGGTTTGCCTATGTATAAACTTTCTGATTCAGGAAGTCGATGCGCTATGTGACATGGGATACATATTTTCAGGGACTAATACTAGTTCCCGAGAACGTCCGCCTCACAAAGCGCATCACCCTTAGGTGTTAATTGCCCTCCTTGAAGCAGATAAGCTTCCCGATGAGTACCCTGGCCTCATTAATACGACGACGACGCTCAATCCTGCACTGCCAAGCTGGTGCGGCGGGTTTCTGCGCAACAGCCGTGCAATACAAGATTGAGTGTGTATCGCCAAGATCTGCGCTGCTTTCAACCGTGGTCTAAGGTGATGTGAACCGGTACTCACGGATCGCATCCTCCAGCTCCGCGCTCCTTAATTCCACATTGCATAGGTTATCTGCAGACATAGCCATAGACATCCTCCTCCTCATCATGCTGGTTTGCCCGCAATAGAACTTTGGCAGGCGCATGCACGACATTCTGGAATGGGGGAGGGTTCCTATCAGAACTATTCTGAGCGTAGCCGATCAAGTGTGGCCTTATCCAACCTATGATTGTTTTGAATGACGCGCACCTGATCCGACAATCGTTGGGCTAAGACGTTGACGGTAGGTTCAAGCACCTGAAACAGAGAGAGCAACCAAAATTGGTACGCTGTAAGGTTAATTCCTTCCTCAGTAGCTCCATAATATGCGCGTATAATATATCCATTAATGGACTGGGTCCATCGCATGTGCGACGCATTTCCACCGGCAGCTGGGACCCTGTTCGGGTCCTGTTGGCCTCAAGGCCACAAGTACGCTGGTGGCCGTCCTCTTCCTCGCCGTTATGGTGGTGTTGGTGACGACGCTGGAGAGAAAAACTCGTCGCTCAAGCTCAACGTAACTGCAGCAACCGATGACACGGCGCTCACGGTTGAGGCGCATACCGGGGCTGCGAGGCGGAGCAGAGCGACAAGTCCGGAGATGGTGGGTGTGCCTATTGCCGTGCTCTGGCTCTGGTCTGCATTGTTTACATACGCACATCGTATATAATAGTATATTTTATGGTCCGTTTCTTAAGGTTTTTCATTTTTACTTGCTTAAGGTATTTTTGTTGTTGTTTGTAACTGTTTAATTTGAATCTAGACTGAAATTCTAACTTTTTTATGTAAAAAATGTTGCGTAATTTTTTCGTAGTGACAGTCATGACAGACCAGGGCTGTAGGCAGGAGGCGGGTTATAGGGGTTCAACACCCCCCCAAAAGCAGAATCTTAATCCAGAGTTCGACTCCCGACCCCCTCCGTACTTTAATACAGATAATTGTAATCTATTTCGCATATAGGCGTATTTCATAATCTATGAAAACAGTAAGATTACGTTTAAAAACTGTCTTTTTATCAACCATGACGTTATATTGAATGAATTCCTGCAACTTCATCATTCTCTGCGAGTCTAAACTATCCAAGACGGGGTGCAAAAAATTTCGACCCCCCTTCGCTATGAAAACAGTAAGATTACGTTTAAAAACTGTATTTTTATCAACTATGACTTTGTATTGAATGAATTCCTGCAACATCATCATTCTCTGCGAGAGTCTAAACTATCCTAGGCAGGGTGCAAAAATTTTCGACCCCCCTTTGCTCGCTCTTGCATCCTGTTCGACTTGCTCGTTTGGGATTAAAAATAAAAGTGGACTGTATAAATATATAGGTTTGCTGTATTGCCGATTAAGTTACAACTGTCCCGGATAAACATAAATGTTATGGCGTTTAGAGTGTCGTCCGTCGCGGTGGCCTCCGAGAAAGCGAGTGGTCTGCCGGCGTCCGGCCGGCTCCCCACGTCCCCACGCCGCACTCCGCACACTCGCCGACGGTGATGACGCGTAGGTCGATCACGCCGCCTGCGCGTGCTGGCTGCGTATGTATTGGGTGCGATTCCCAACATGCTGCCCGGGTTGAAGTGAAGGCTTCAAAAATCTGGAAGGGGGCAAATATTATTGAAAGCCCTCCTTATGGTGCCTCTCCTTGTCTTTACATCGGCCACTCTTGCTGTGCCGTCGCTGCCAGGGTAAACCTTTGTGACCCTTCCCAAAGACCAGAGTAGAGGAGGAAGAGCTCTATCTTTTATAAGGACAAGAGAGCCTAACTTCAGCTCTGTCTTCGAAGAGCGCCACTTCACCTTCTGCTGCAGTAGAGCTACGTATTCAAGTGAGAACCGCTGCCAGAAGTGCTGTTTGATGTGTTCTACTCTCTTGAAGCGCTCCAGGTGATTAATATTGCAGTCAGAGACCTGTGGATGAGGTACAGCATTAAGTGGCCGTCCAATTAGGAAATGGGAAGGTGTCAGTGCGGAAAAGTCAAGGGGTTCTGAGGAAAGAGGAGTAATAGGACGGGAGTTTAAAATAGCTTCTATTTGCGTGAGGCACGTAGCCATTTCCTCATAGGTGAGATGAGTGGATTGCAATAATCTTCTAAGATGGTGTTTTGTAGAACGAACAGCTGCCTCGGCTAAGCCGTTAAAGTGGGGACTATATGCAGGTACGAATTTAAATTCTATACCTTCATGAGCTATATGACCCTCAAGGTCTGATCGTACAAGAAACTTTGATAGCTCATTGTAAGTGCCGACAAAGTTGGTGCCGTTATCGGACGTAATACTTTGCGGTTTCCCCCGACGTGACACAAAACGGTTAAGAGCGGCTAAATAGGCTTCACTAGATAGTGCAGTAACGAGTTCGATATGACAGGCTTTTGTCGAGTTACAGATGAAGATTGCCAAAAACGATTTAATTAGTCTGCAACCTCTGCCTTTCCTGTCCGCGATCATCACTGGCCCTGCGTAATCAACACTACAATGTAAGAAAGGGTACTCTAACTCAGTTCGAGTTGTCGGTAACTGTCCCATAATGGGTTGCACTGATTCCGCTTTGTACCGACAACATCGGACACACTTATTTACAATGGCTTTGGCTAAGCTTCTGCCGCCCAAGGGCCAATAAGTTTGCCTAGCGTTTGATAATAAGAGCTGGGGACCAGCATGTAAATAAATTAAGTGTAGATGCTCAAAGAGTATCTTAGTAAAATTATGTTTACTACACAATAATATAGGATGCTTAGTATCGTACATGTATGGGGAATTTTCTAGTCTACCACCGACACGTAATAGGTTATTGGGGTCTAGAAATGGGGATAAGGAACTAAGTCTATTTTTTTTATGCAATGTTTTCGCCGTCTTAAGAATAGCATATTCGTCAGGAAACATTTCCAACTGAACTTTGTGCAATATTAAATTTAAAGAATTTTTAAGTTCAACAACTGAAATTGAACCAGTACGTTTGTTGGTTTTGTTACGACAGTTGTGTATAAACCTTTGTAAATATGCTATTGATCTTTGTAAATGAATTACATTAGATCTATTGTTAATCAAACTACTTATCGAGTCTACATTGGACAGACTGTTAGTTACTACGACAGAACAAGAAACCAATTCTGGTAGATCGTGTCTCTCGTTGTGATTGGGCATTCTTGGCCATTCACGTTCATCTTTCTTTGCGGAATCAATCCGGCTCGAAGGACCAATGTTCGACTTGCTCGTTTGGGATTAAAAATAAAAGTGGACTGTATAAATATATAGGTTTGCTGTATTGCCGATTAAGTTACAACTGTCCCGGATACACATAAATGTTATGGCGTTTAGAGTGTCGTCCGTCGCGGTGGCCTCCGAGAAAGCGAGTGGTCTGCCGGCGTCCGGCCGGCTCCCCACGTCCCCACGCCGCACTCCGCACACTCGCCGACGGTGATGTCGCGTAGGTCGATCACGCCGCCTGCGCGTGCTGGCTGCGTATGTATTGGGTGCGATTCCCAACAATCCTATATTCTCCATAGCGGCGCCTCTATGCTAGTGACCTTAAAGTTCAAATATGTCAAAGTGGTAGGGAGAGAGAAAACTTTAAAAGACCGTAAAACCAATGTTTTAAATAATCAATGGCCAAATATTATTACAGCCCTGCGACCAATAATGGGTGGACCTAGGCTGATAAAGTAGACAGCTAAGAATAAACTAAGGTCTTCATGAAAATAGGACCCAGCACGAGGCTGTCTAATGAAATTGTAGTAAAATTGGCTGCGTAATAAATTATTTTACGTTTGATGGGTATTATCCTCGTAAGGAGAGAAACTGTTAGGTTTGCACAAGCGGTAGTTCTAATGGGATGGGTGCGGTAATTATGGGATTGATAGGGAGAAAGAATTGTAGTGGCGGCTGGCCAGCGCAGCTGATCATAATCACCAATGACTTTTCCGATGCATGTGCGTATTGTATGATTACTCGTATCACTTGCTTAAAAAACGGTGAAGAAAAATATCTTGAGGAAAACAGCATGACTGAGAGATATTTCTCGACGGCATGTGAAGCCAAGTCGGAGACCCATGAGCGCTTTAAAACTCTGGCACCAGGTTAGTCACGAACCACACGAAAAGAAGAAAGAATACAAGGTGTAATTTAAATAATTCACAACCTCATAAGGGATCATCATTGTATTCGTCATTACGAACGCCTTTTAGCGAAATAAAATCAGCTGTTCCCGACATTTATTTTCCCATAATTCGTCGAAACAGCAGATTTTTTTTCATGATTTCAGGTTTGGTCCCATAGTAAAAGTAATTCATAATGATGAGTACAATGAGCCCATATTTATGTTACGAGTATATCTGGTATATAGGCTAAACCTTTTATGTGTCAGTTTTCTCCATAAGTAACTAAGAGAGTTATTATTAGGTTTTTCTGCAAGGATTTGTGCCCGGTTGATGGTATTGCCATCAACCGGGGCTCGCCCCCTATAAAACATGGGACTTAAAACATAGCTCTCGAAATGTAGGTGTACTACCGCGCCCAACCTTTCGTGGAAACAAGGGCTGATGTTATGTAACTTCTAAAATAAATTCTTAGGTAATCATTATTTCAACTATAAAATACTTATTCCATAAATATATTTTTTTAATTACTCGTTTTTAGCTGGAACCACTGGTCCTGATGTGAATTAAATTATATTTCCAGATTACATCTACAAATCGAATCTGACTATGAAACCCTAAATAAAGGGTTCTTTTATAAAGCAACAAATTTAGCTTTACCTTTAATTAATGCATGAAATTCAATTTACAACTTGATCCGTTTTATCAGCCGCCGAACAGATTAAGGATAATTACACCATATTTTAATTACATGGTCATCGCACATTATCGTAAATAACTTGTATATGCAAACAATATCGGTTATTAATGTTTACGGACATTGTTTACGGGTTTTATAGATGAATACTGATGAGATTGTGTGTGTTAATAGTTTCTTGTGTCTTCTCGTTGTTAAATATAAAAACAGTAATGGAATCATCATCATTTCAGCCGAAAGACGTCCACTGCTGGACATGGCCTCCCCCAAGCACCGCCACTTCGACCAGTTCTGTGCTTCTTGATTCCTGCGTTCTTTACCAAATCATCGGTGCACTTTGTGGGAGGCCTTCCAACGCTACGTCTTCCGGTACGCGGTCGCCACTCCAGAACCTTTCAGCCCCATCGGCCTGCTGTTCTGCGAGCAATGTACTGCCCACTACCACTTACGTTTGGCAATTCTTCGGGCTGTGTCGGTTACCTTGGATCTCCTACGGATCTTTTCTTTCTGATTCGACCACGTAGGGAAACTCCAACCATATCCCTCTCCATTGCCCATAAGGTGACTTTCAAGCCTTCTAATGAGGCCTATTTTGAGCAATCGACAGTAATGGAATATGTTGTGTTACAACTGTCGCTAACTCGTAATAAGAGAGGACGTTTACCTAATAATGTTAAGGCTATACGAATTACTCAAGTGAAGGTTAAATCAGTTTTTTTCATTTTTGTACTAGTGTTATTTTATCTAAGGAATCGTCTTCTCCTTATTTTTATACCCCACATTGTCGTAGTACACTTTTTATTGTTACAAAAATGGAATTCAAGAAGAAGATCCTTTGGAAATATTGATTGTTTGAAGAGAATTACTTATTGACCTATAAAATCCGCCATATTGATTTTATAAAAACAAACGTAGCCCATAAACATAACCATTGCACAACCTAGACGAATCGATGGACACTTCATGTATTAAAATCAATTCATCCGTTAAGATGCTTCGAGGGTATACAGAAACTCACATATATTATTAAAAATATTAAAAGAAAGATTGTAGACAATAAGCATACCATAGCTTACTAATCAGCCAATAAAGTATTAGAAATAACAAAATACTTCTGTAGTCGATATCCGATGCTTCACTCGAGAGGGTGCTTCACTCGCGCCTGTCTGCAAGAGCCTTAAAGATTCATTTTTGTTTCACTCCATGTTCACACGACACCGACAAAATTGTATAGGAATGAACGGTTCATTTGCTCCACTCCCTTCATTTTTTGATCATTCGATTGGCGAGTAAAAGATGCCGAGTGCCGAATTCTAACGTAGTTAAATCAGTTCACTAATAATTAATACTTTTTCACTTTCTGATAATTTTTTTGTTCAAACGTTTCACTTCGAGTGAGTTTTTTTATTTTATTTAAACTTTGCCCCACTAGGTACAGTCACGAGCTTTAATTTGGGACCCATTTCCGTTAAATGTTGTTAGAACAATCATAATGCAATAAGGTCGAAACTTTGAAACTTTGCTTTAAGGTTGAAATGTTGAATGTCAAGTTAAGACATAAAATGTCTTATCTAATCGACCTATGAAATGATAACCTCGTTGCAAAAAGCTATCATTACGATTTTCTAATTACGAACATGTGTCGTGTCAGTGTCATTTAAGAAAATAGTTTAATGTGATATTTTCACAAAATATAATTTACCAATTAATAAAATGCTTGCGGCTAATCGTGACCAAATAAGGCTCCAAATTATTGATTTGCACGAACAAGGAGTAGGCATTCACGAGATATCGCGACGAATAAATGTGACAAGAAACACAGTTCGCCGCTGGGTTCGACGCCACGGGAACGAGGAAAATATTATTGACTTACGACGAAACAACCATCACCCGCAAGTTATAACACAAGAGCAGAGCCGCTTGATGCAAAGGCAATACCTGATGAATGGATTTACGCCAACGAGGCATTTTGCGGAAGCGTTTGAAGTCCACCCTTCAACAGTTAGAAGGCATCTTAAAGCTATGGGACTGCATCACAGGCGGCCTGCAAAAAAAATTGCGTTGACGGATGCCCATAAAGCTGCTCGACTTATTTTCGCACGTCAGTATCTAAATTTTGATTGGACGACGACGGCTTTCATCGCTGAAAAGACTTTTCAATCTTCCCAAACGGGCAGACTACATTTGTGGCGAATTGACAGGACGCGATACTAGGAAGACCACGTCATAGCTAACAACGCGTCTGGTCGCATTACAGTTAACATGTCTGGCTGGATTAGTTCAGCCGGCATTGGAGAACTAATAAATTTACCACCCAGGGCCACTGCTCAAGATTGTGTCGATTTATTAGACGAGAGTGTCCTTCCAACATTGCAACTATATTATCCACAAGAAGATGTTGCTCCAATAAACTTTGTTCAAGATAACGCAACAATTCATACGGCAAGAATCGTTAGAACTTGGTTCGACAATAATAGAGCAAAAAATCGTATTCCGTGGCCTGCAAAGTGTGCAGATTTAAATCCTATAGAAAATTTATGGGGCTTAATGGTTCAAAAATGGTCAATAGAAACGAAAGAACTAGAGAAGCACTTATGGATCACTGCCTCACAGTCTGGGAAAGTTTAAGGGGTACTGACATAAATGTGACAAATTGATTGGATCCATGCGTAACCGGCTCCAGGCTGTGATTGACAATGAAGGTGGATATACGCGGTTTTGAATAATTATGATAAAAAAATTACTGGAGAGATTTAAATTAATTTAGTCGTAGCCTTCGGTGATAAGTGTTTATTTTGTGCACCGCTAACCATGCTTTCTATATAATTGTGTTAAGATTGAGGTTTGTGTCATAAATGTCTTAATAAATATAAAGAATAAATAACTTTGTTTTTCTAAAGATTTTATTAATCAATATTTTAGCTGAAATCTTCTAAGCCCCCATAATCATAAACGGCCTTTAAACCTATTTTATTTTAAATATGTTGTTTTGGTCCGTCACTTTGATATTTATGTTTGAGAAAGAGACAAAACTTTTTAACTAATATAGGTTTGAAGAATAAGCGGGTTAGTTGACTAGCTATAATTTTGTTCTTTTTTATTTGTTTCTTTTTTCTTATGGGACCACAGGACCAAAAAGTAATTATTACTCGGAAATCGGTAATGATCCTTTGCCCTCGCTCCAGTTGACGTTAGCCCCTAGAAACGTAAAGTTGTCGATGGTAAACATTTTGACGTTTATTGTTTGTGCAGTGACAGCGTTAACATAATAGCTCTAAATGGCGAAAGTTTGCTACACGATATTCAACCTTAGGTGGGTCCCAAATTAAAGCTCGTGACTGTATTTCTCCTGTATTGTGGGTGCGTTTACAAACATTTAAACTCACATACACAAACAGCAGACCAGAACAACTACCTGTAGGTCATACAAATATTTGTTCCGTGCGGGAATCGAACCCGCGACACGCAGCGCAGCAGTCAATCGCTTAACCACTGCGCCAACCGTGTCGTCGAATTCGGATGAAATGCAAAAATAAGTAAAAGTGAAGCGTCTAATATCGGCTTTAGTAACAAACATGCTTGTCAAACAACGGGTGGTGTTCGAACTGGTCACAAACAGACTAGTCCCTCGTCATACCTCGAACAGCTGTTGGGTAATTGACACCTAATTTAACAATTTACTGAAAACTTATTTTACCTCTATTATTTGAATGTTCTTTACAACAAATTGGGTAGCAACAAACGTTAAAATATAACATATCCAAATTGAAATCCCAAAGGTGACTACTATAAAATAGACGGGTGAAAATATCCACAATCGGGTTCGGATTTAAATTTTCTCGAAAATATCCCTCCTTTGTGGGGAAAGTTTCTGGGGCGGCCAAAGTGGCGTTTTATCATACAACTTATGAATGGCACCGCGAGGAGCGTTTAGCGCTGATCTATGGCAACATTATAGCACGGCCCGATGGCTCGTGCGATTTCATATGCCAAGAACACGGTATGTGGTGGCTGCGAAAGATTGTCCATTAGGTACAGCTAAATTAAATGGGAGTTAAGTGAGATAGTGGATGGTCATAAAAATTAGTAATGCACTAGTGCTCTGTTTTGTATGGCAAAGAGAACTAACCAAACTAAAATCATGATGGTTAACGAGGTTTTTATAAAGCACTAATTTCAAAGTCTCTATTTTGTCCTCAACGGGCGTGATGCTGTTATTTGTGTCGTTCAAACTTGTTATTATTGGTACACTGAATATGTATACGACTCAAATTAATTTTCGTTCCATACAAGAAATGTAAAGAGCAAAATTTTTATCTTCTCTTTCAAAACACATTTCTTTACAAATTCAAATACTCTCATCGCGTCTAGAATAAAAAAGTAACATTTTAAGTAGCAAAACCAACATTAGTCGTTATGCCCTACCAGATACCGGGTTCTGATTCATGTGTAACCGAGTGTTCCGTTTCGCCCTGTTGACTCTGCAGTTAAATGAATAGCGCTGTTTGAACTAGGCATATAAAATATTAACAAAATGTCCAGCTCAGAACTGTTCGACTTCCGTGATGCAAAATTTTTCCTTGTACCTAAGTATTTTATTGAGGTGAAATATGAAGGGTTTTTGGTTATTGTAGGAGAGTTTTTTAGGGTTAATGTTGAACTGTTTACTTCGTTGAACAAGTTTTCAGTTGTAAGTGGAAGTGGAACATGGCATCCCGCAGTTTGGAAAAGATGATGTTCTTTTAGGGAAATGTATTTGTGTGTCTTAGGAAATTATTTTCAGGTCTTACCTGTTAATACTTAACAGGTAACTTGTTTACTTGACGATGATGATGAGATTAATTTTCTATACTGATGTAATCAATTGCTGTTTTGGCTGCAAGAATCCCCTGGATGCGGGAGGCACAGAATCGGTCGAAGTGGCAGTGCTTGGCGAATGCCTATATCCAACAGTGGACGTCTTTCAGCTGAAATGATGATGATGATGTAATCAATCTCTCCAAACTATTCAAGATTTAAGGGGCCTGCGAAGCATGCGTTGTTCATACAAACGTAATACCAAAATAATTTGTAAATCAAACATATTCTTGTGGTAGTGTGTATTTATTCCGATTGGATTACAGAATATCTAGGCTCCTAAATATGTATTTTGAATAGTATCCTGATATAAAGACGAGATATGAGGAATTTCAAATTTCTATAGAAAACTTATTTTTCTCATAATTCGTCTTTATATCAGTATCCATTCAAAATATATGTTTGGGAGCCTAGATATTCTGTAATACAATCGGAATAAATACACATTACCTTAAGAATATGTTTGATTTATAAATTATTTTGGTATTAGATTTGAATGAACTACGCATGCTCCGCCGGCCCGTTAAAACCTTTAGACATAATATGTCCAACACAACTGTTTTTTGGTCCAAACATTAAGAAGGTTGGCAAAATTAACGATCCTAGAATTAGATTAGGTTTATTTTTGTATATCTTTATGCTGATGATCTTCAATTATATACAGCTGGGCGGGTTGAAGGTTTGTCCGACGCTATAGCAGATGTAAACCGTGATTTAGATGTCATCAAAAGGTGGTCTGATACGTTTTGGGGTCTCAGTGAACCCTTCAAAGTGTCAGGCCATTGTAATTGGGAGCTCACGCATGATAGGTAGGGTGACGCTTAGTTCTCTTCCTCCTCTTATTTTCAATGGTATCGTCATACCCTTTACCTCTACTGTGAAAGATCTCGGTTTGCATCTTGACTCAACGCTTAGCTGGCCACGCCAGGTCTCTAGTGTTAGTCAAAGGGTTTTAGGGGCATGAGGAACAGGGTGTAAAGTTCACTCATCCACCATAGAAAAGGGAGGATCCTCCAACCAGACGGGTGTTGTGTCTGGCGGGCCGACTGCCCGACTGTTGATTTCGGATAGTCTTATCTATGTTTTTCGCGCGGTAAACTCTAATTGCGCGATGCAGGATTTGTGTGACGTCATGTCTTTGATGCGTAGTTAGTATGTGGCGGTGTAACCGCTACATCACTCCCCTCCGGAGACCGGAGGTCGATAGTGGGCTGAGTCTTGTATCTTGCGATGCTTCACAGTGCCAGCTAAGGTTCCAGTGAGTCGGAACCGGGTGCCGCGCAGTTCGCGGTGAGTCGGAACTGTCTGCGGTGATTGCGGCGGTTGTGGTGATTGAGGTGATTGCGGTGATTGAGGTGAAGCGGTGATTGCGCTGATTGAGATGATTGCGTTGATTGAGTTGATAGCGATGATTGCGCTGATTGAGATGATTGCGTTGATTCCCCAGTGAGTCGGGGTGATGAGGCTGAGGGTGATGACCAGGAATGCGCGTTCGCTGCATGCTGGTGGTCAGGATACCCGTTGAAGCCGAGGGTGCTGGCTGTCTGTGTGACTCGCCTCACGAAAGCTTGCGGGAGTGATGATGATGACGTCACGCTGAAGTAGTTGCACGAAGGCTGCGTTGACGTTCATACTCGTGGTCACCAATTTAGGGGCATGAGGAACAGGGTGTAAAGTTCACTCATCCACCATAGAAAAGGGAGGATCCTCCAACCAGACGGGTGTTGTGTCTGGCGGGCCGACTGCCCGACTGTTGATTTCGGATAGTCTTATCTATGTTTTTCGCGCGGTAAACTCTAATTGCGCGATGCAGGATTTGTGTGACGTCATGTCTTTGATGCGTAGTTAGTATGTGGCGGTGTAACCGCTACAGGGTCAACGGTACTCTGCGATTCCTGTATCGTCTAAGAAACTTTTTAACCGCTAAGACGAAAACTATGCTTGTGCAGACTTTGATTTTCCCTATCATCGACTATGGTGACGTGTGCTACTTTGACTTGAATTCGGTTTTGCTGGATAAGCTCGACAGACTGCTCAACAATTGTATCCGGTTCATATTCGACCTCAGGAAATATGATCATGTGTCGAGCTATAGGTCTGAGCTCAAATGGATGTCCATTCGCCAAAGAAGAAGTATGCGCGCTTTAACCACGCTTTTCTCCCTTCTTAACTCTCCCACTCCTCCTTCTTATCTTACGTCTCACTTCCAATATCTATTTTCTTCACACACTAAGAATCTGCGTTCTTCTAACAATCTTCTCCTACTTTGTCCTTCTCATACTTCTGACTTTGTTCATTCTTCCTTTCATATTCAGTCCATTCTTCTATGGAATGCGCTTCCTTTTGATATCAGGACGGCCACCAACCGGTATGCATTTAAGCGGAAATTGCAGAGTTTTTTGTCCAATTAAATAGAGTAATCTCAACACCTCTCTCCCTTGAATTTGTATATAGGTATATATATATAATATAGGTATATATTTTATTAAATATGTATATGTATGTGTATTATAACTATTTCTAATGATATATTTTAATAAAAATGTTTTTCTTTGTTCCTCTCAAACAGAGCACCTGCCATCTAATCTCTTCACCACTCTTGGTTGACTGGTAGAGAATGCCTAAGGCATTAAGTCCGCCTTTGTACTTTTTTTTGAGTGTGAAAAGTTTAAATAAATAAATATAAGCTAACAGACTTAAAATAATAATAATAATTTTAAGTAGGTAGGTATATAAACAAGAGGGGAAAGAATCATATGGCATCAAAAATTCGTCCGCATCGCTGTCGACAGGAAAATTATAATTCAAATCATTTATTTCAAATAGGCACATAAAAGGCACTTTCGAACGTCAAAATGTACATGAAAATAGTTGCCCCTTCCAAAAGGTATTTCGAATGTACCTAGAATACCTATTAAATCCAAATATTGTTATTTTTATTTTTTTTACAAATAATAAGTGTGCGAGTTAAATTAATCACAGAACGTAAAATGAATGTCATAAAAATGATCTCGTGGGAATATCGGAATAAAAAGTATTCTTTGTCCTAACCCAGGTCATGGTCTACCCATGTGCGAAATTTCACCCAAATCCGTACAGCCGTTTTAGCGTGAAAGCGTAACAAACATACAATCTAATCTTTTTCTCTTTATAATATTTATAGTTTAGATGTAGATTTTTTCATAACTACATACATAATTTTTTGCATAAATAAATTAGCAAGATACCATCATAATATTAATCTTTTTAAATAGTTCTCTAGGATATTCTCGGCGAAGTAGAACATAAAGGGCTATGACGGCTCTCTTTTGCAAAATAAAAGTGCTCAAAAAGCTGGCAGCATTGCCACGTTCTAAGGCATTGCTGGTTGTTTATCCAAAAAATAGGCCTGCCCTCGGGTCACATGAAGGGTTGACCAACCGAAGGAAAGGTTTCAAATGGTGAAACGGGACCCTATTAGTAAGACTCCGCTGTCCGTCTGTCTGTTCGTCTGTCACCAGGCTGTTTCTCATGAACCGAGATACAGTTACAGTTGAAATTTTCACAGATGATGTATTTCTGCTGCCGCTATAACAAAAAATACTAAAAACAGAATAAAATAAATATTTAAGGAGAGCTCCCATACAACAGACATGATTTTTTTGCCGTTTTTTATAGATAATGGTACGGAACCCGTCGTGCTCCAGTCCGACTCGCACTTGTTTTTATTATTTGTTGTTGAAGTGGCAATGCACAATGTGTGTTAATTTTAACTGTCTACCTATGACGGTTCATGAGATACAGCCCACTGACAGGCAGACGTACGGACGGACGGACAGCGGAAGCTTAATAATAGGGTTTCGTTTGTCACCCTTCGGGTACAGGACCCTAAAAAGAGGCTTTTGAAGCTATTTTCACAGATATAACAAATGTGAAGAAATCTTATATATGATTTTTCTTCAGGAGACAATTAGCGATAGTTTGAGAAGTTTCATTCATATATTCGTATTCAGGCAGTATTTACTGCCTTACTTGTCACATTTTTTTAGACGTGACAAGCATAGGCTTCATTGTTTGTTTACGGATCAGAAACAAGTGATGGTATCATTAGAACCAAGATGGGGAAATCATACAAGACTTGTCGTAATCCACTATTGCATTTAAACTACCTGGAGAAAGTCCCAAAGCGCCACATCTATTCCATATCAATTCGTAAGTTTTGTCACTTATCTGTTTTGGTCACTCTGGGGAGATACCGGTTTGATATATTATTTTATCGTGTTCAAAAGTTTGTACAAAGTATGATGTCCATACCAAAATCTAACTCTTGATTGAGTTTACACCAGTTTTGAGGAATGTAGCAATTTCTTGTGACGATTTACACCGAACGCGTGTTTGTTATCCATCCTCAATATTAAATTTTGTTGTGATTATTATTTAAAATAAATAAAATAGGTACGCCTTCATATCTTCGGAGTGACGTAAAGTACTGGCGTTATTTTATAAACACTCAGATGTATGGGATTCCCTACGAACAAAACAATGCTACTACACAATCGTGCATCAGCCAGTTGAGTTACACCTTTCAAAGAGCGCACGCGATGAACAAAGTTTCAATTTAAAAGTGAAATACCCGGTTCGATTTAATCAATATGACCACTTCGCCGTATGAAAAGTAAGTTTGGTTCGGTACAATATTTTTGATGGTTTATTCATTACCTTCTTCAAGTTTGAAAACAAAACCTTTTCTGCCTTATTGTCACTTGTGTTTTACGTTGAACTAAATTTTAATTATTGGGATGATTTAGCTTGCAAAATCATCCCAATTTCCTATTGTGTTTGACAGTTAAAACAACATAATATTCAAAAATTACAATGCCAAATTTCCAGTTTTTTGAATATACAAAATAAAAAGGGTTGCTTGTTAGCGCCCTTTAGTAACTAAGAAAATAAGTACTTACTTGTTATTTGAGATTCTCTCAGATAATTTCCTGGAAAATTTACTTAATATGATGTTAGCGTTATTATTTGCATATTGTAGATTGACTTGTTACGGGTAGTAGTTAGTATGTTAATTAGGAAGTTAAACAGAAGATGAATGCTTGCCTGGCACAGTTTCAACAGTAAATACACAACTAGTTGATTTAAAAGTGATTGGGAGTCAATGTAAGTAAGACTTCATGTCATGCCATGCCATGTCATGTATGCCTCAGGTAAGATTAATGGAAGAAGTGCGAGTCGGACTCGCGCACGAAGTGTTCTGTAACATTATCAATAAAAACGGCAAAAAAAAAAACATGCCTGTTGTATGGGGGCCCGCCACTCTTAAATATTTATTTTATTCTGTTTTTTGAATTTGTTGTTATAGTGACAACAGAAATATATTATTATCATCTGTGGAAATTTCAACTGTCTATCACGGTTCATGAGTTACAGCCTGGTGACAGACGGAATCTGTTGTACGTGGAGGATATTATTTGTGTTAAAATTATTGAGCATTCCACTCGACACCCTAAGCCGTTTCTAACATCTCTTTCGACACGACACCATTTTTTAATACTTAAGTTAACATTTATCTGAAGTGGCCTGGTAGTCCATTCCCGTACTATAATTTTTTTAGATAAATCTTTTTTAAATAAAATGTGTACCAATAGTTCGTAAGCCATTCCGTCTGTTATCGGTCTAAACGAGCACACCTCTTAAATCAAAGTTTATTTTAAACTAAATCTTGGCTGTTCATATTTTGACTAGGTATGTCATGTTTACTCAGAAACATCCAAACATAGTCAGGCGTAAACAGCATTTTTAAAACATAACTCTGTTTGTTTGTAGCACCGCCTGGTGTTACAAACAAACAGATTTGTCAGAGATGACTAGTCAATTTATTGATAGAATCAAATAACACACATTGCTTTTATTTAGTCGTAAATTGTAAATTCAATTCCGTAGGGGCCTACGGAATTCTAATCTGCAACCAAATTTAGATCAGAAGTGCTCAGCTGCAGCAGAGGCTGTCTCATGAATTCAGTTTTACACTTCTCTTTACGGTTCTCCATTTTAGATGTACGAGTTTATTTATAAACGTTGCTTAAAGTTAAGTAATAATAAGCGACTATTTAACCATACATTTTTGACGTTTGAACGTCACTTAACTTTAAGCAACGTTTATAAATGTCTTGTTTGTCTCTTTGTCTCACCACAGATTAGTAGTCTCACCTAGTTTTCTAAGATTGATTGGAGCGCATTACCTTATCACATTTTCCATTTTATTGGCAATAGAAGACAGTCATTGCTAGTACTTAATAAATTTTATGTTTTTCCACTAAGAAGTCAGTTAATGAGGAAATTTCTGCACTTAGAATTTCCTTGATTTTATCTGGAGTTAGTTCTAGTAAAGATATCGTTGGTATTATAAAAATGCGTGTAGTATCTCTGGTAAGACTGGAATGGCTTTTTAGACAGCATTCCGCTTCTAAACCGAGGTGATTACGTATTTTTTTTTATATACTATGAACTTGTATCGGCACGAGCTATACGAGAAAACTCGTAGCGTGGTAATAGTTATTTATCCAACATGTGAGGAAAGTTCGTTTTTCCTATGAGTTTTGATTTTGAGTCTTGAGCGAACGAAGGATTGAAAAATAGAATCACGAGCGCAGCGAGTGATTATAAATTTCAATCCTGAGTAAGCGAAAGACTCAACAAAACGAATATCAAATGAACTTGCTCACATGTTGCATACAAAACTTTTCACCACGACCAGCAAGAAAGTATTCAGTCATCATAGGTAAATAAATTAAATAGACACAAAGCAAATCAAAATAATTCTTTGTTTTTTAAAATATCTGTAAAACTTAACATAAAAAAATCAGGCAAGGTTAGTTTCTGAACGGGACTTTCCTCACTGTTCAAACAGTGAGGAAAAACCAACTTTCCTCACTGTTCAAGCAGTGAGGAAAAACCAGCTTTCCTCACTGTTTTCGTAGAGGAAAGACACTTCTTTCGTGCGGGAGTGGTGAAAAAATATATGCATCAGTAATATGGTTGCGGACCTGTGTATCCAGAGTGCGACATTTAACAATACACAAATGTAAAGGACCACAGTGTCATTAGCTAACAACTGATAAAAAAGCCATTTCAATATCAGCTTTAGGCAACAACCCCCCGCCGGCGAGGAAGCGATGATCAATGATTTTCTTGCTCAAGAAACTTATTCACACCGCTTGCGAGTACTAGTTTGTCGCAGCGACAAGAGCTATTAAAGAAAGAACTCGCTCAGCGACGCTACCTTTTCGCGCAGGACCTCGCGAGAGACTCACGCTTGATACAACATACGCATACTTGGTATATAATTTTGTTAGCTCTACTCGGAAGCGGTGGGGCTGCTGCCCTATGGCTGTAATCTGCCCGAAAGTCATTCCGCCTAAGAAAGAGTCTTAGTTTATCTATGCTTCAACTTTTTCTATTGCGTTACAGCATCTACCCAAAAGAGAACGAGGGGTGTTCTCTGTTCTCAAAATGCTGCTTCTGCATACCCTTGAAGACTGGCTGCTTTATACTTGGATATATAAGTATGGTAAGTCCCAATTAAACAGCTATTTTATGAGTAAGTATTATGTTCAATTTAAATACACTGGATCGCAGTAATTCCGGGTCGCTAATAAATAAGCTTCTTAAATACATAAGGACTAATTTGCGAAACTATAGTATATTGTAGATGACTGATTAATATATATAAAAAATGTGTAACACGTTTTGTATACTATATAACTTTAATTAAATACTAAAAAATAAGAAAATTTCGCTTCTTACTTATGACAACAAAAATACACTGCAGTTTTTTTTTTTTTTTGTCAATTTAAAATTTTGTATTTCCTCCACGAGCCGACGACGATTAAGACAATGTGGCATGCTGTAAACCAAATTTTTAATACGATTTTGGTCTATGTTTGCCCATTCTTCCACTAGCGCATTCCTTAACTCGTGTAAGATAACGGGAGCAGGAGAGCGTTGTCTCACGCATCTCCCGAGCTCGTTCCATGCATGTTCTATGGGATTTAAGTCTGGGCTGCGAGCTGGCCACTCCATACAGGTAATACCAACGTCTTGAATATACATATTGACCAAACGAGCAGTATGTGGTCGTGCATTATCGTGCATAAAAATTTAATTTGCACCCATATTTACTAAGAAAGGACCAGCATGCTCATTTAAAACCTTTTCTACGTATCTGACAGTAGTCAGAGAACCGTTTTCTATGATCAATAACTCCGTGCGATCCTCTGAAGATATCCCAGCCCAAACCATTATTGATCCTCCACCGAATGGCACCTATTCTTCAAAACACGCTTGATGATACCGTTCTCCTGGTCGTCTAAATAGTTTTCGTGTCCCGTCGTGCGTAAATAAACAAAATCTAGTCTCATCGGAAAACATAACCTTTGGACCAATCTTCATCTGTCCATCGAATGTGTTCTCAAGCAAACCGTAACCTGGCAACTCGATGTTCTCTGAGCAGTCTGGGGCCTTTTGTTGGTCTATAAGGCTTAAATTAAGCTTCATGAAGACGTCGCAGAATTGTATCAGAGCTCACATTGTTGTGGTGAATTTCTTGAAGACTGTTTCGGAGCTGAATAGCCGTGAGATGTCGATTTCTTAACATAGTGTCACGATGAATCGGTCTTCTCGTGTAGTTGTGCACCTTGGCCTTTTTTTTTTTTTTTTTTTTTTTTTTTTTTTTTTTTTTTTTTTTTTTTTTTTTTTTTTGGGTGGGAAATCATCAAATGACGTCTCCCGCTCTGGGTGGAGTGGGAGGGCGTGTCAGACTCTTACTGACTAAAACCCACCCGTGTTCCTTCTGTTGCCTGTGCAATGCCAGGGGGCCACGGTATCCCTTTCGGACTAATCCCGCAACCCCGGCAGGCAATGGTCTCATCGGACCCCTTCACTTGCTGACATCTCTTTGAGGCGCGCGTGGAACACAACGCGCCGTCGACCCGGGCCTGGTCCTTACCGGACGGCGAGCTACCCATTGCTCACCGTCCGCAAGCCCGCGCCTACGGTGGCCGGGAATCGGCAATCGATTCCCGACGCCCAGGGCGTCTCCTCCTGCGGCGGCTAGGGGCGTGAGGGCGCGAAATTTGCCTCTCCCTCACGCGTTCCGCCTCCTCCTTTGCGAGCATTACTGCTTCGCAGAAGGAGGTGACGGCCTCCCATGCCCTCTCGCTCCGTACCATGGCCTGGACCAGGGCCGGACGCGAGAGATCCCTGCCACCGATCGCCTCCACGAGGACACGGCGGTGCTCTGCCCAAGCCGGGCATACCTCCACCGTATGCTCCACCGTGTCCTCCGGGCGATCCACGCAGTGATGACACCCGGGCGTTTCCTCCCGCCTTATCCGAAACAGGTACCTCCCGAAACAGCCGTGTCCGGTGAGGACCTGCGTCAGGCGGAAGGTGAGGACGCCGTGGCGCCTCTCCAGCCACTCCTCAAAGAGGGGACTTATCGCCGCAATAGTGGCGTGCCCAGCACTGGGTTGCGACAATCGCACTCTCCATGCCGCCATGAGATCCCGTCGGAGGTGCACCTTGGCCTGCCATTTCCTGGTCTCCTGATGTTCATGCCGGTCTCTTGAAATCGCTGGAGTCACGCTTTTTGGACCCTTGATAAAGATACTCCTACTGTTCTAGCAGTGCTACGCTGACTTCTTCCTTCTTGTACCATGGTAATAATCCGTGTACATTCTTCAGCTGTTAACGACATGATATTGCGCTGAATACTCTGATCAATCCAAGGAATCATTTATAATGCCAGCTCGCTTTCAAACAAAAGCAGAAATAATATTATTTCCGAATATTATTTTTTTTAAATCAAGGAGCATTTTTTTTTGATCTGTTAATTGTACAAATGAAACGTCTTTAGAGATTTAGAACAAGCATTAGTAATCTGTTTACTACATATTATTTATTCTAGCGATCTAGGTATGTAATTTATGGAGATATCACGGTTTTTATTAGCGACCCGGAATTTTTGCTATCCAGTGTACATTATTTGGTTCTGATTGCACTTTAACTGGCGTTATTCAATCTTAACTGACGTTATTTGTTAAAACGTAAACAAAATATTTATTAAATGAAGAGAATTATTATAACATTCATTACCAAAAAGTCCTTTCAACGATTTACGACAAATGCTTGCACTGACTGGACAGGTCCACTTAAATCTGCGTGATTGTTTCCTCAATAGGCCATTTCAGACACTAATCTACCATGGCCCTCATATGGCCTGACCAAGATTATGTCTGGACTTTAAAAGAGACCGACCAAAGAGACTGACCTCTGACTTTGTTTCGGTCTTTCTTCTCAGAGTAGTCAGATAGGAAACGCCAAACTCATCTAGCTATATTTTTTAAATATTTTTCTTCGGGGAGTACAGGCGTGACCGCGCGCCAACCGTCAGGGACCGGTGACGCCTCCGGCCGTCGCGCGCTGGCACCCGGAGGCGCCACACGGGCGCTGGGTCTCGGGTGCCGCTTAGGACTATGACGTGTAAAAGTGATTGCAATATCCTATTTACAGAATCTATATCAATTTGTATTTTTTTCAGATTTTAAACTTCATCATCACTTTATTTTTCGTCGGGACTTTGAGTTTTCTAGCTTTTTACACCCATGGATTCCGTTACACTCGTCTTAAACGTACCCAGGATGGTGAATTTGTCCCAGATCCAGATTCCATAGACAAATCTAGTTTGAGCATAACTATCGCAATCCTACTTTTGGTCGGATTCCTGAACATAGCCTGGTTTTTCATGAATATCGTCCTGCTCATTGGTCTGCACAAGGTGCGTATATTTAAAGTAACTATATTTCTTTTGCCTTTTTAATAGATTATTTTGAAAAGGGCTATCCGTTTATTGCCCGTGGTTCGAACGCGTAGTTCTACTAGTTGGAACCAAGGGTATTTTTCTTTTCGGTAGTTCTATCAATCGGACCCTCTTTATAAATTATCAAAATGTATTGGCACTAGATCTACTGGTCGAGTAGAAAGACCTAAGATAAATATTTTTCCCATGGTACTTACGATACTACCATAGTGTAATACTATACAGAATTAGTTTTTTAGATGGGGCAGTAAGGGCATCAACTTAAGCCGAAAAAAAGAAAATCTGTCTTAGGAGACTGTCCTTAACTTTTTGAGACTTTTTAATTTGCATTCACAGATTTTGAAAATTAGCAGTTTTCACAAAATCTTTTTTTGATGCCAATTGATCCTGTTTCTTAATGAGGATCAAAAAACTGTATGGGAACAACTGAGGTTTGAGTAAATACTAGAAAAGTCGGAAATTGCAAAAAACTTTTCCCTTACATTTCGTAAGACTTACCTTTCCTTACATTTCCTTCTTTTTACGGTGGATAGACTCTGGCTGTAAAATAAACAAAAAAATGTGATTTAAAATTTCGAATGAATACGCGTTAACAACTTCGCTGCCAGCTCCGCAAATTAGCGGGGTGCGGGGTGAGCGCGGGGTGCCGGCCCCGCTAATATGCGGAGTAGCGCCGCTCGGTTTCTATGAATTAATACGCGCCCGGCACTGCGCTTGGCAACACGTTTGTAGGCTGGCTCTGCGCTTGAATAATACAAAATACCGTTACAAGTTGCGGTTTTTTAAAATTTACTTTTATTTTCAAGTAAATAAGGTTCAAATATGAATGACGAAGCCGGGCCCTCCAGGCCAAAACGAAGCAAATTGCCACTAACCTATAACATTACGGACAGTGATATTGAAGATCAGCTCTTTGGAGATGATGGAAGTGATGATGAGTACGATTTTGAAGGCTTGGATGTCTCATCAGATGACGAAGAAGAGGCTGCTGACCGGCGGCATATTCGGCATTGCGAAATGTGTAAAGACAAACCTAGTCTATGCTATGAATGTTTCGTTGAATACCACTTGTCCATCTAAATTTAATTATGGTTATTTTATTTAGTTACCAAAGATTTGGTATTTGTAGTCATCAGTAGTCTGATTATCTTTAGAGTTTTATTAGTAAAAAATGTTTATTTAGACCGCGATGATACAGCGGGCTATTTGTGAGTTGATTTTACAAGTTCTAACAAAACATTATATTATAGAAGATTTTATTAATTAGAAGTTTATTTTTTTGTGTGTTGAGGAAGCTGTGATTATTTGAAGGGGTTTCTGTTAATTTTTACTTAGAATGCTGTAATTCAGCTATTTTTGTTGCAATTTTAAGTTACTTTGAGTTTTATTTTTATTTTTTGTAAGACTAATCTGTGAAAGACTTTAGTAAATGTTACCAAAGGTATTATAATTAAGCAAACTATTATTATCTTGTGTTAAAATATCATAGATAATTTTAAATGAACCATAATACATAAAAGAAACTACTCCGCAAAATTGCGGACTTGGCACTGGGGTTGAAACTGTCAATCTGAGTGCCAGGTCCGCAAATTTGCGGATTTTTTTTATTTAGCTTTTTCTTACCAAAAACTCCTAAAAATATTTAAATATTTCCAAAATAAAAATATTGAAACGTCCCTCATGCATATTTTACAAAAAAAATACATTGGATTTTCTCATGACGTCACCAAATTCCAGTTGGCAGCGAAGCTGTTAAAAGTTTATTTGATTTGAGAACAAAGTAAATATTTTTGATAGTTCGTTGCTCTTGAAAACACATTTTCCATACAAAGGTTTTATGCGATTTATGACTTTTGTAGCGGACTGTCTTTTTAACGTTTGCCATACAAGTCCGAAACTTCAAAATTATTCAAACAAACTATCTAACTAACTAACTCTATGATGGACAGACTAGGCAAAAATAACAACAACAAAAAACTGTGTGCTTTGAGAACAAGATAGTTTTTAGTGCTTATGATTACCGACGTTCTGAGAAAAAAATGCCTCAAATATTTTTGCTCTTTCACTATGCTAGTACTTATACCTGTTTAGTACATTATTGTGCAAAGAAAAAAAAATACATGTAGGTAGTTAAAAGCTTTTGTTAGTTTCACTTTTATCTAACTAACTATGTACATTAAGTCAGTGCCATATAATCTCATCGCAGCTTATCCAATGCATGTCCAACATTTATTTCGGTATTTAATAACTCCATTTGTATTTGCATTATAAATTCTTAATTTTTTATAGAAATTGGTGACCTTTCTTCAAATTTATTTTATTTTACGTTTATATTTGTAACTAAATCTTTTTTTTTCTTGTCAGGAGACGATGTAATGTAACTGTGTTTATTAATTGATCTATTCAATTTTGGATGCCATCCTTCGATATCATTATTTGTCCGATGACGTTGACCGAAAACGCTTATAATTTTGACTATGTTTTGTTTAAACCAATAGCTGTCTATATCGCTATGGGCTCTTTGAAGTCTGATAATGAAGTTTATATCATTATTATTATATAATTCACAAATTTTTCGACTTTTCTTTTTTTTGTGTGGGTAATCATCAAATGACTTCTCCCGCTCTAGGCGGAGCGGGAGGGCGTGTCAGACTCTTACTGACTAAAACCTACCCGTCTTCCTTCAGTTGCCTTTGCAATGCCAGGGGCCACGGTATCCCTTTCGGACTTTCCCGCAAACCTTTTTTTTTTTTTTTTTTGGGTGGGAAATCATCAAATGACTCCTCCCGCTCTGACTGGAGCGGGAGGGCGTGTCAGACTCTTACTGACTAAAACCCACCCGTGTTCCTTCTGTTGCCTGTGCAATGCCAGGGGGCCACGGTATCCCTTTCGGACTTTCCCGCAACCCCGGCTGGCAATGGTCTCATCGGACCCCTTCACTCGCTGACACTCTTTGAGGCGCGCGTGGAACACAACGCGCCATCGACCCGGGCTTGGTCCTTACCGGACGGCGAGCTACCCATTGCTCACCGTCCGCAAGCCCGCGTCACGGTGGCTGGGAATCGGCAATAGATTCCCGACGCCCAGGGCGTCTCCTCCTGCGGCAGCTAGGGGCGTGAGGGCGCGAAATTTGCCTCTCCCTCACGCGCTCCGCCTCCTCCTTCGCGAGCATTACTGCTTCGCAGAAGGAGGTGACGGCCTCCCATGCCCTCTCGCTCCGTACCATGGCCTGGACCAGGGCCGGACGCGAGAGATCCCCGCCACCGATCGCCTCCACGAGGACACGGCGGTGCTCTGCCCAAGCCGGGCATACCTCCACCGTGTCCTCCGAGCGATCCACGCAGTGATGACACCCGGGCGTTTCCTCCCGCCTTATCCAAAATAGGTACCTCCCGAAACAGCCGTGTCCGGTGAGGACCTGCGTCAGGCGGAAGGTGAGGACGCCGTGGCGCCTTTACAGCCACTCCTCAAAGAGGGGACTTATCGCCGCAATAGTGGCGTGCCCAGCACTGGGTTGCGACAATCGCACTCTCCATGACGCCATGAGATCCCGTCGGAGCTCTGTCCGCTGTGCCGCGATTTCTCGCGGCATCGGAGTCAAGCCCCGGCGCCGCGATTTCTCGCGGCATCGGAGTCAAGCCCCGGCGCCGCGATTTCTCGCGGCATCGGAGTCAAGCCCCGGCGCTTCGCCTCCTCGCGCCACTCCCAGGTATGCGCGAGGACTTTTGCCTCCAGATCCCATGGCGGCAATCCGGCAAGGAGGCTCGCCGCCTCACCGGAGACCGTGCGGTATCCCCGGACCAGCCGGGTGGCCATGACCCTCTGGGACAGGCAGGCCGCAGCCTCAACGAACGCGCCCACACCGGTGCTCCGTACAGGGCCATGGACCGCACGATCCCCGCGTATAGCCTCCGGCAGGAGGCGTTTGGACCCCCTAGATTGGGTAGGAGCCGCTTCAAGGCAGCCCCGGCCCGGTCCAGTCTGGGAGCCAAACGTCGGAAATGCTCTACGAAGTTCCATCGTCGACTCGACGCCGATGTGAACCCCTCCTACCGTTATTTGGGAACCCGACGGTGGCGCGTTCCGAGGACCATGAAAACACATGGCCTCGGACTTGTGCTAGGCCACCTCGAGTCCCAACTGCCGGATTCTGGCCACGATTGTCACAACCCCGTGTGTCGCTAGTTCGGCCGCCGCCTGGTGCGACCTCCCCTGCGCCAGGACCAACGTGTCGTCAGCGTAACAAACGACGCTGACGCCATTGGGGAGGTCAGCGCGCAGCACCCAGTCGTATCCGATGTCCCACAGATGCGGCCCCAGGACCGATCCCTGTGGGACACCGCACGACATCTCTCGCCGGTTCCACTCTCCCTGGTGACCGGGGTAGATGATGGCCCTGTCCGCAAAATAGGCCTCGACCACACGACAGAGGTAGGTCGGCATCCGGTGATACCGGAGTGCCTCCCTGATGCAACTCCAGGGCAGGGTATTGAAGGCGTTGGTGATGTCTAGACACACCGCCAAGACGACCCCACCCCGAGCCACCGCATCCCCCGTCGTGAGGGCTCGCACGCGTCATCATGCCCACCGTGGAGCGCCCCCTGCGGAAACCAAACTGGCTCTACGAAGCCGTATTCTGTTGGACAGAGGCCGGCCCGCTTGCCGCTAGAGGAGGGCGCAGGACGATGGCTTCTAACGTGGAGAAACGAGACCGCAAAGAAGCCATCTCCTGCCTCACCAGGGTCAGAACCCGGTCCTCCGCAGGCAAGGGCTGTCCCTGCCCATGCTGCTCCCTCCCCTGCGGCACCTCACAAGGGCCGGCTCTTCGGAGCCCGGCCAGGTTCGCTCGGAGCTCCTCGTTCTCCTTTCGGAGAAGCTCCATGGCGGCTGTCAAGCGGGCGACCTCCGCCCGCATCTCGGACATGCCGTCCGACGGAGGCCTGAGGTGATAGGCCTCCGCTGCCGCCAAAATAGAGGCCATGACCGCGGGTATGGCCTTGTCTTTAGAGGACCGAGTCCTCTTCAAGGCCAAACCCTTGATAGCGGCAGCCACAGCCTCCGCAAACCTGGCCGCTTGCTCCGATTTGGAGCCACCAGCGGCATCCGGCTCACCGCCTGCAGAATCTGTAGGGGCCGCCACGGTGCTCGTTCCTACAGGGTTGCTTTCCTCTTCGGTAGAGGGCTTCTCCAGCGTGGCTGGGCTGGCCCGGCTCGGCTCGCCGGCCTCCTTTGTGGTGAGCCCTCTTCCCACACCTTTTCCCCGGGCCGCACCCCGCCGACTGGAGTGGATCTTCCTCCTGTGGCCTTGGCCCGAGACCCCCTCTTCGGCGGACGACCCCTGGCCATCCCCCGGTTTAGGGCGCTTCCGGAGGAACTTTCGGTTCCTCACGGTCGCTCCCACCACCACTTCGCGCTCTGAGCTTTGACCCGAGCTCATCGCGCCAGACGCAGCGTCGGACTCCGACCCCGCATCACTCCCCTCTCCTTGGTTTTTGTTTTTGTTTTCTAATTCCATAGTAGTTCCCACGAGTAAAAACATGTTTTACTGACTCAAAAATAGTGGTTCGCACTAGCGACTAATTATCTAATAGCTACCCATTAGTCAAGCTTACAACCTCCCTCACGGTGCGCCGCCGCTTGGAGGTTTGGGGTAATTTTTTATAGAGGATTTCTTCCTCGCGGTCCGGGCGGTTAAGCCAAGACCCTCGACCCCCGTCAAGTGCCAGAGACATGACCTTGACACTCTTCGGGGCTACGAGACCAACGGTGGCAGAAGAAAAGGGTTCCTCCTGCCTGCACGACGGCAGTGTTAGTGCACGCAGAGCCCGTACTCGAACGCTGCTCAACGTATGCTCTCTCCGAGTACACGTTAGAGCGTTCCACCGACAGGATATTGGCATACGGACAATGGGACCCCTTAGGCTCACAGTACCTAATAGGGAGACATTGCCCGCATCCCAGGGTGCACCGTCCTGAAGACTGGCCTTCCCCCCGGACGCATCCGAAGGGAATTCCAGCCCACAGGCACACGGGGAGGTTTCCTGTACAAGCACCCTGGCTTTATTTCTATACTTCAGAAATAAACTCAGTTGGTAACAATGGCAATGCTGCAGTTAAATATAAATAAATAATACGATTTTGAGCTTTAGTCTTTTTTAACTTGTTGACGAGCCATTTGGCGAAAAGCGAAATTATTACAAGTTATAATAGCATCCTATAATTTTAGATCTTGCTTCATAATCGCAATGTATTTTTATGGGATTAAAATCCGGCAATTGCGATTTGATGAGATTAAACAAAGTTTTTTCTTTTTTATCAGGCAATAAAGCGAAAATTAATGGTACAACTTCTGTGTCGTTTGATGTACTGTCTCTATCTTCAAGTATATTGTGCAATTCGGCGAAGGGTTTTGGACAGGATTTAAATGTTGCGTCTGTTAAATACTCTGTTACATTGGGAATTAAATCTCCGGTGTTTGGAGAGCAGAAGACAAGGATTTGCATAAAAATAGTACTAGGCCAAAAGGAAAGATGAAAATATTTCTGGTATTTGGACCTCATTTAGGTGCTTAAATACAGTTTTGGAATAATTTATTGACTTATTTCTTAAGCTACATACTCGTATACAGACAGTGTTATAAGTTGAATAGAGAAGGTATAGAGCAGTTTACAAAATTAAGGTCAAGTTTTTGCCAAGTACAGACGCCAGCACGTCAACCTACCCGAAACTGTCAAATTTTCCCAATCAACTTTGAACCTTATGTTTCAGTAATAAAGTTGAAAATCTATTCAAGAAATTTGACAGATTGTAGTACGTTAATGTGCTGGCGTCTGTACATCTGCATTCGCTTCATTTTTTTTTTTTACAGTTTCTTTTAAATCAGATATAGCTTTGTCAACCATGTTTTGTGCTTTTTTAAGTTCACACAGGTGGTTTTTATGTTTTAGTACAATATTTTCCCGAAAATTAAATTAAAAGTAATTATGTTAAATGATTGTCTTACATTCGCTTCATTTTTTTTTTACAGTTTCTTTTAAATCAAGCTTTGTCAACCATGTTTTGTGCTTTTTTAAGTTCACACCAGGTGGTTTTTATGTTTTAGTACAATATTTTCCCGAAAATTAAATTAAAAGTAATTATGTCAAATGATTGTCTTACATTCGCTTCATTTTTTTTTTACAGTTTCTTTTAAATCAGATATAGCTTTGTCAACCATGTTTTGTGCTTTTTTTAAGTTCACACAGGTGGTTTTTATGTTTTAGTACAATATTTTCCCGAAAATTAAATTAAAAGTAATTATGTCAAATGATTGTCTAAAAAGCTAGAATTTTGGCAGATCCCATTAGTTTCATTGAGTATTGCTAGTGGGGGGGCTTATTTCTTGTCTCAGTAATTCCGTGGATCTACACTATAATTAAAGAAGAAGGAGAAGATTATTTCCACTGGTTCCATACAAGATAAGTTTAGCAAAAAAGGCGTCTAAAATGTCCAAAATATCGCCAAAAAGTTTGTTGTTGATAAAACAACAACAAAGATTACGACGGCTTTATTTTGGTGGAAATTAGCTTTAGCGTATTTCAATTCCATTGGACTACGGGAACCTACCGATTAATTTAGGGTGGAAACATCAAGCAAGAACAATTACCTTACTTATTGTTATTGTACCTGTATATTTTTGTTTCTTATAATTAGAACACCGCCACACTGCGGATCCATTTTTATAGTGTCGCATTCTATAGTATTGGTAATCGCGATATAATATTACTGTACCACCTTTTCTATTAATGAAACAAATATCACTTTCTAAAACTTCCATTGTGGAACAACATCTATACACTCCACATAGATGAAAGGAGCCAATGAATATAAACAATAAAATATGATGCTCTGTGAATATAAATCTGAGCACAAAATAATAAATGGCAATGCCAATATGCTACATATTTTTTAATCAAAAACATTGAATGAAGTTTACATGCAAAGAGGTTAAATACTCACTTTCGTTTTAATAGAACCATGGGTAAACCAAGTTGTCCTTAGTACTATTGATACTTAGTACTTGATTTGCCCATGGTCCGATGGATAGAATTGATTTGCCCATTTTCCGATTGATAGAACCACCGAAAAGAAAATACCCTTGGTCCTACTAGTAGAAATACGCGGTCAAACCACGGGCCTTAAACGATAATATTAGAAGTTTCTATTTTTTTCTTTTGTATGGTAACCCATACAAAAGAAAATCGTCTTAATCAGATCTAACTTCACATCGGATCTCTATCCTAGATACTCATGATCATCGGCTTGTAATATGCTATCAATTTTTTACTCAACGTGCTGACTTTTAAAATCATCCATAAATGCACGCTCAATATGCCAAAGTTGTAATGGACTTCAACAGCTTGAGTAGATCGCGGGAAATAGGCATTACAGCTGATTTTATTTACAATCCAGACATATTTCTGATCAAACTAAACGCGAGACGACCTTTGTTTTAAACCAGTGTTTACATTTAAAACATAAACAAACACAGTAGCCCCACTTAAGCCTTAGTTCAGTTAATAAAAGATCCAACAGCGCATTCAGGACCCGTCGCATGACGCGGTGTGTTGTACATTATCTACGGCCACAATAAATGTACGTTCTATTTGAGTTACTTGCCTGGCAAAATGCCAGTTTGTACCAAATTACAGATAGGTATTGCCAACTTGTTCCATGATTTTTGGACAGTGCTTCCTTTCAAAATTTTGGAGAAAATTTTGTACTGATGTGTATGTGCTACTTCATATTGGCTTCTTGAAATTGTGTCCTATATTTTTACAGTAACAAGTTTAAAAAAAAACTGTTAGAAGCGACATTGGGACGGGGACCCCCAGAAAAAGAGCCCCACATAGAAAAACTAAATTCCATTTACCGCAATGCAGATTGTGTATTAAATCAGGAAAGCCCGAAACTTTTAACATCGCAGAAGACGTTTCATTTTTACAACATACAAAGTCAAAGTCAAATGATTTATTTCAATTATTAGGGACATACACTCGAATGTCAAATATTACTCTTGATTCTAGTCGGTCCTTCCAAAAGGAAGTTTCGTATGGAGAAGAATGGGCAAAGAATGCCGTAGTTACTCATTCAAATTGGTTTACAATATTTTGTGTATGTTAATACATAAGTAGATTTAAATAAAAATAAACAGCTTGTTAGAATGACACAATTAACATGCATATATCTGAATTTTGCCCAAGATAATGACTGACTAAATTCTACTTCAGACACATCAACGTTTTTAAATGAGCTACAACTGCCTCAAACTAACTGTAGACTATGTACACTACACATAGTCTACAGTTAGTTTATCTCATTTCAAAACTAAGATGGTGTAAACCTAGAATAACCAAATTGAAATACATTAGCAAAATGAGTTCAAAGTTTTCAGTTGGCAACATCTTTACAAACACAGCACTTTGTACTTAGTTAGTATCTCCTCCCCTCTCTGACCTACAAGATCGGCGATTAGTATATTTATGGCCCTGCCTTTAAGCAGTTAATAATGGGGGGCAAACATCGATAATGTCTAAGGTAACGAATAAACAATCTCATGTTTGGTATTTAATTATAATGTTAGTAAAAGAGTAACCGTGGAGTTTCTTGCCGGCTCTTCTCCATAGGAAACGACCAATTGGAACCGTGCACCTAGCTTCTGACGTTTCATAAGTGCCCATGTAGGTTTATGTGAAATAAAATATTTTGAATTTTGAATTTTTGAGTTTACGCTAATGATCTTTAAGGAGGTATAACTGAAAGGAAAGGATTTCAGGATTTTGAATAGTAAAAAGTAATGAAACTATACTTTTTGCATTTATGAATGTAAATAAGCATTGTTTATTGATTAAATAATAACTGTTGAAAGTTTTATTCAACTAACTAAGTATTAAGAACCTACTTATACAATATTCTTGTGGTAGAGTAGTTTCTTCCCATTTTGAGAGAGAGCGTGCGTGTCGCCATCGCGTTAATCGGTTCGGTGGCGTGGATATTGTATAGGTAATGTAATATGGAAGTTATGTTGAAAATCTCGTTCTATCAAGTCAAGAAAATTCTGTTATATAATATTTTGATTTACAAGATTGTAAGTTTCTCTCCCGTTCATCTCCATACCAACCTACTACGCTTTAGAATGGGCAACTACCTTCACTTTCTAACTCAAACTAACTGACTCCTTGATAAGTGATAAGAGTTCAGAAGTGCCTGTAAATGGTTTAATTGAAATAGATTTACAAGATTGTCCATGAGCTGACTGATTCCTTGATAAATGATAAAAATTCAAAAGTGCCTGTAAACGGTTTAATTGAAATAAATGCTTTGAGTTTGAGTATGTTGAAGTGTTATGTGTGATTGAAATTCAACTACCTACCTGCCGTACTAGGTCCTCGCCATGTCATACATATTCTAGCTATACGCACACCATTAACTGGACTTGCCGAGCCTGTGAACATGCCATTCGCATTGACAATTCTTTGTGTGACAAAATCTGACATTTTTGTAAACAACGGCGTTAATGGAAATACACATAACATGCGGTTGCCGTGAGTTCATCCTAATATTAGATGATCAATTTCAGAAACGACCCGGCCACATCAAGTTGCATGTGTCAGTTGCTACCATTCGTCTCGTACTGTCAATCATCGGGGTGGTGTTGTATGGCCATCATCACACCAATCACTCCATGATAATTTGCTGCGGCGAGATCGGTAAGAATTTGGAAGGTTTATTTTGAAAATGCATTCTTATACCTTTTTTTTCAATTATGATTGTCTATCTCTTTCTCTCCATTTTGTATTTTTTTTTTATGAAGAGCCTATTTCGCTTAACTCTGATAGTTAGATATTAAATGCCCCGTTAAGCCTTTTTATGTTACTGTTTTTAGACCGGTAAGAATTTGAATGGTTTATTTTCTAAATGCTTTATTTTCAAAATAATTGTCTATGTCCTGTCTTTTTATAGACTGTTGTATATCTCTTTCTGTCTCTTCAGTAACTAATCTATTATGAAGAGCTTATTTCGCTTATGTCTGTGTAAAAATACAGGTATAGGTAAACCTGTATTTTTTAATTATGATTGTATATATCTCTCTCTCGCTCTCTCTTTTAAACTAACTCATCTAATATAAACTGCCCCGTTAAGTCTTTTCAAGTTACTGTTTGCTACATACAGTTGACCACAATGTCAGTGGTAACACTTTGACCTTAAGCTGGACTAGCATAGTACGGAGCTTCAATAGAATAAGAGGCCAGTTTACCTATCCCGGTTTTATTGCCATTGATTTGCGGCCTACTGTACGCACCTACTATGCAAAATAGTCCGTCAAAATGTGTAAGGTATCATTTAATAAATAACGGAGTGTGATGAAATTGGCCCTAAGTATCCAAAATTCTTAATATGTTTCCTTTACCTACTCGAAAAAACATAATGAACAGGAAAATAATTAAGTTGCTTTTTCATCTGAGCTCAAATAAGAACAAAACTTAGCCCCCTCGCCTCGTGTGAAGAGCTAACTTATAATGATTAACGCACATCGCTCTGTTTTATAAACAGGAGTATTAATAAAGTAATGAGTGGAGCTATGAATGTTGTTCTTAGTGATGGCATGGTGAAAGGTGGTTCTAAAACCGTGGATCTAAAATTGACGAGTTTATATAATTAGGACGGTCTTCTTTTGCACCAATAATAATATTTACGTAACTAAATGAATATAAATAAAAACAAACAAGCTTTCTTCGTCCTTTCTCTTCTACTTAACTATGCGATGCCTGACAGGGCAGAAAACTGTTACCAATCAATCTGCCTAGCCTTTTCCCAACTATATTGGGGTCGGCTTCCAGTCTAACCAGATGCAGCTGAATACCAGTATTTTACATGGAGCGACTGCCTATCTGACCTCCACAACCCAGTAACTGGGTAATATGATACCCCTTGGTAAGACTGGTTGTCAGACTTTCGGGCTTCTGACGACCCGTAACGACTGTCAAAGATCCACGAATGACAACCGGGACCAACGGCTTAACGTGCTTTCCGAGGCACGGAGGAGTCTCGGTATGTAAAGATGGTCACCCATCCACAGACCAACCCCGGCAAGCGTAGCTTAACCTGAGGGATCGACCCGTGCGGCAGTTACTACTTAGCCACGAGCTCCTCAACTGAAACTGAACTCTAACCTGTTACCATACTCGTTTAGTAAAAAGCCTTTTAAATTACAATCATCAAACGTATTAAAGAATACAGTATTTGACCACGCTCAATACTAAATAGCTATTCTATTCTTTATTGCGTATTCTCTCGCTCTACTCTATTCTCTGTTCTTTAAGTATCTGGACGATTAATTGAAGTACGGATATTATTATTTCCAGCTTTAACAGCGTACTTCATTCTCGTCTGAGTATTTAACATTGAGCACTGACCACGCTCAGTACTAAATATATTCTTTATTGCGTATTATCTCTAGCTCTACTCTATTCTCTGTTCTTTACATAACTGGAAGATTAATTGAAGTACGAATATTATTATTTCCAGCTTTAACAGCGTACTTCATTCTCGTCTACTACCTGTACGCCGTGCAACTGGAACAAAAACTGAGACCCAAGGAGCCCAGAGAAGTATCAGATATTGTGGCCGATGTCCTATTCAGCTACCCACAGAATAGTGACAAGGTTAACTTGACTGAGAAAAACGATAATAAATCCTTTAGCGCCGCATAAGACGATTCTAATTGAGAAGCGCTTTCATATTTTGTTTTTATTTATATTGTTTATGTAATGTATTTTTATAGTAAACACTGGAAGTAGTTTAATGTGTTTTCGGGTGGTAGTTTAAAAAAGTAAATCACAGCTTCACCTGAATAAAATAATTACACAGTCACGATTAGGTAGGTATATTTAGGCTTTAAAACTATGATTATTTTATTCATTGAATTTATCGACAACACAGCACATGTAGATTTATAGATAGCGTCGAATTTGGTTTAAATATTGTTGTGAACCCATTTATATAAAGTTAATAAAATAAAATGCATAACCTTTTTACCCGACTGCGCGAGAGCAATGACAGGGTTATGTTTGTCTTCGTTTCGATTCGATGATAAATTATTAAATGAGTCGTTTGAAGTTAGAAACGTCAGTTGTCAGAGGTTGCTTGATAGAGCTTTTATGTAATCCCGAGAAATACCTTCCTAGTAGTTTAATGCGTCCGGATTGTGCAATTTATTTATACTAGTTATAATTAAATCACGTTACTTTGAATGTGAGACTACGAAATCAAAGTGTAAAATATATATAAATATTGGAACTGTTACATGTTTTGTATTTCTTGCAACAATTATTTTAAAACAATAAATAAATACTAGAAGCTTGTCTCTCACTATCCGTAACCACCATATACATTTTTTTAAATACACAGAACTCAAACCCTCGTATCTACTACTGAGCTATTTTGGCGAAGGAACACGTTGTCGCGCTTTTCTTTCAAGCTGTCGCAGTTCCACAAACTGGTATCCCCAAACGGGTTACGGCGACGCTTTACAAAATTGCATGCACAAGAGGATGCCTTGAACCGGATGAAACCAGATGAAACCGCCTCGAAGGAGGCAACAAAACTGATTTAACTTTTGCCGTAATAGTTTCTGCGGCAGGCCCAGCTCGCCAGAAAGGATATTAGGATTGACGAGATTATTGCGATAAATTGGAATCGTAAGTAGATTGTCTTCATCAAAAATGCTTTAACCCTTACCTACCTATTTCTATTTACATACATACATACATAAAATCACGACTTCTTCCCATGGGGGTAGGCAGAAACTACAGAATGCCACCTGTTACCATCCTTACATACTCCTTTTGCCTCGTTTACGTGCATACATCTAGTCATACACGCACGCCGGTTGCGAGTACTACGCACCTGTCCTTTCTGAAGAACATCACCAATAAGGTCAGTCAGTAGGCAGGTAGGTAGGTATGTCAGTCCCGGCGTTTCCAAATACATTTTCCTCTGCCTTGTAAATACATTTTGTTAGTCGCCCCGTCGCCGCGTTTGCATTTCGTTATTTCTATTTATCGTTATTAATTAGTTAATAAACAGGAATCCTTTACAAAATAATCTTCTAGTTTATTGATGTTACAAAATTTAAAAATAAAATCATGAAAAGTCCTTTTACCAGCTGTAGATTATGGAAGTGAAAAAAACATAATAACTTATTTTACAAAGAATAATATCAAAACTAAATATACACGAGTTTTTTTTTACAGAAAACCTCAGAGTGATAACACAATTAAAAATCATTTGTAGGTATACCAATGACCACTTCACTATTAACCTTTCAGGGCGTGAAAGTACTCATGATTATGAGCAACTTTTACTATGAGACCAACTCAGAAATATCGAAAAAAATATCTGCTGTTTCATACAAAAATGCAATATTTACCTGATGATAAAAATGTATGAAACAGATGTTTGTTTTTTTTTGCTATTACATAGTTGGTCCCTTAGTGAAAGTTGTTTATAATCATGAGTACTTTCACCTCCTCAAAGTTTAATTAGAAATCACCATGTATACATAAAAACTTCAAAGAACTAAACGATGTTTCAGATTAACAGTCTATACTATAATTCAAATCAACCTGTGACGAAACGCCACACCCTACTAAATTAGAAATAAACATACTTAAGATGTTTAAAAACGTTTTTATCGATAAATCCATATCGTCAATGAGGTTCCTTTACATACAGATAACGTTATATTTTTCCTTTCGTTCAATTTTTTCCTTTAGTTCAATTTTTTCCTTTAGGATCTCTATAGGGAAAAATATAAGGGAAATCAGATTATTTTGTTGATAAAACCCTCATTCAACATCGTGACGTCGGCATAGTCCCGTGGTGCATTCTCTCCGGAATACGGACTTGCAACAAAGATTGTAACAACTTCCTACAACTTTACAGCTTAATCTGTCTTAAGTGACTTTGATCGATGACCGAGCACCATTAACATAAGTACTAAGTTTCGTTGTTCTACTCGTCTTTAGGCTGTTTGCTCTAGTTGAGTTTGTAGAAGATACTGTTTGAACAATGTATATTGGACAGTAACGACGTGGTATGGAGTGTAAGCCTGGTCACTTTCCCTCATTCGTCAGTTTATTTCATTCGACAGTTTCTTTGATTAGCCACTTTCGCTGATTGGACAGTTTTCGGTTTTGACGGCTTCGCGTCAATGTTTGCACGTCGTGTCCTTGAACAAAAAAACCGTATGTGGATAATTTCACTGACTGTAAGACCTTACATACCTTTAATTTAACAACCTGATTCGGTGTGTCGAGCTTTGTACAAACCTTTTTTTATTGAGTTGAACGTTGGTATCTCATCAATAAACTCCGAGTCTGTTGCCTTCTGATAAGTATGTGGAGTCTGCGGAAAGCGAAGACCTTAGGACTTGGTTAGAAGTGAAATGACAGATGGCTATGAAGACGCACACTTTCTTCATAAATCGTCTGTACACTGCTGTATTCTTGTCGTATGCGCGACTTGCGACATGCATCTATGGCTCTTTGCACGAGGTACGCAGGTATACATTCGTGCGCAGTTTCTTTTAGAATTCCGGTGGCATCTGAATTTCTGATGATACTACTTTCACTAGATGACTTTTCCCACGAAAAGCCGTTTTTATTTTTTTGGGCATGTTGTTACCATTTCTTAGACTTTTTAGTCTCTTTCTTCGTCAGTTGATAGTGTTTTTATCGCAAAAAGCTTATATTATAAGTGTCTGAATTTTTCTCGAAATACTTGTCTGTCATTAATTTTATTATAACTTCTATCGATTAAAAGGATTGGACTATAATAATGTAATTTATTATCGTCTTGCATGCTCTTGTATGTATAGGTATACCATATTTATACAAATAAATAAATTTTCTCTTATATTAAGAGTAGTTTTTTAAGCCAATTTGTTTTAATCTGTTTTTTTATTCACCACCTAAACTTAATATCATCTCAGAGTAAGAAATTACAAGTTATAATAGCTAGTATACCTACATATTAGCAAATAAACACATCAGTACATCTCAGTTATACATTATTAAGCCCTGTTTTGACATATTTGTAATAAAACCGCCTTTATGATACCCTGATAATCCCGCTGTGTAAGTTGACGAAGGACGATGTCAGGCCGACCGAGAGGAGAGAATGTACGCTTTAACCTGGGCGAACTGGCCATGGATCACGTTTGACCTTGTCAAGTTCTGAGTAGTTGTTTAATTTCGATCTATATTTATAAACGGATTGTTTTCGTGATCCATTTATCTTTCCATTTACTTACTGATTCCATATTAATTACCGATATTTTCTTTATACAGGCTGAATTTTTGGTCACCGTCCAAATTTTTTCTAGGCATATGATTTACTAACTCCATTTTTGAAAAAAAATCGATACGTAAAATTTTCATATTAAATAATTTTCTCGAAACAAATATCCGCTCTGCGTGGTATATAATAACTTTGTGATGAGTGATACTAAAAGAAAAAACACGTCGTATTCAATGATTTTTGCCAAAGATTAATATATCAAAATTTGGACGGTGACTAAAAATTCAGCCTGTATATAAACATTTCGTTCACGTTTATCCAGCACTTGATGGAAGAAGGAAATAGGATTACAAACAGATGTCACATCATAGGATATTGATAAAGTTATCTCGTAACAATCATTATTATTGAGTTAGCAGCGTAGAGTTTATCAAAGAGTTTTGCCAAAAAGTTTTTTCTAAAAGAATCTATTTTGCTTTGTTTTGTTTATTGTTTGTTTTGATCGCTTTTCCTTACTGAAAATATTTACAAATAAAATGACGTATTACGTTATCAGTTATCACGTCACTCATCGACGTTCTAAATCTATCTAGGTAAAAATACAAAAATAATATAAAAATTGTATTTAGAACAGTCAGGATCATGCTGTTACAGTCACAACGGCTTTTAAAAGCCAGCAAGTAACTAAGTTAGAACTTTTTAATTGATGAAATTATCAGTGATATATTCTTTTTTCCGCTTGAAAACCCCTGAACACCTTTTACAATACCACAAAACGAGAATGGTTGGCCACATATTCCAAAAACTACAAAAAATATCATACGTATTGCATTCAAATATCTCGGAACACCAGTTACCATGTTTCGCAGTAAAATGAAAACTTTTTACAAATGATCTATTGTTTCGTGGTACGTATGCTCTTATTGTTCCAATGTAATTGAGTAGGCAAGGCAAAGTTCCCCGAGCTCATTTTGTGGTCCCATTGTTAAGGCTGCGGTCAGATCGCCGAGCTATTGTTAAAAATGCGCCCCTTTTTTCGCTTAAAACGGCGCACGCTGTCGCGTAGAATAACTAAAGAATGCGATCATTAAAGCTGGTTTTCGCTTTGAGTAAACTTTCACGCTAAAGTGTAAATGTAAGAACAAATCAGTTATCTTTTGCTAGTTGTCTGAAACTCTGAAGGAATAGCTGATTTTTGCTCGGTTGTCTTGTTCGATTAAAATGTGTGTTTTCTTTATTTTTCGTATAATATAAACAATTGGTAAATCAATATTTCTTTAATCTTCATTTATAAATATTTTTACCCCACCCTCAGCATCTTTCTATAAACACTTATCCACCAATAGCGGAATCTGTAGGCGAAGCAAGTGAAGATGCGAATGTGTCGTGGCATCGGTGGTTGCCCTTCTCAGAACAGGTCTTCAATGCTCGACTCTCGAGTAGCCGGTGGGGTGAAAACGGAACATATCTTCTAACGACTGAAATGAGGACGTTGAAGATGAGCCGGGCAGAGATGGTAACACTAGCTTCAAGTATTTCATTCCCTCTTTAGTTTATTTGAAGCTGTGATTGTTCTTTGTGTCTTATTTTAAAGTTCATAACTTTAGTTTTGGTTACATTTATTTTAAGGTTGCATTTAACCAGTCAATAATAGGAATAAGGCTATTGTTTACATGCTCTTATATTTCTTTTATCGTGCTAGTATCATTGATGTTCGACTACTTGGGGAAAGTCAATAATGTAGCAAATAAAAAGGGTCCTAACACAGAACCCTGCGGCACACCACATGGCAGTATTCTAGAGCTAGAGGAATAAACTACCTCAGTTTTGGTCTTTATATTTACTTTATTTATTTGTGTAATTTGACTTTTATTCTCTCATCTTTCGAAGTCAAACGCCCTAGTCATGTCCATAAACACTGCCATCACCGGTTTTTGGCTATTTATAACTTTTTAGAAAAAATACATCATAATATGGATAACAGATCCATATTATGATGTATTTTTTCTAAAAAGTTATAAATAGCCATATTAATGGTTCTATTTTTTCAAAAGCCCATTTTGTTCTTTGCAAAAAATATTATTTTTTCTAAATAGCTATTCATGCTGTTACATAAAACATTTTCAGTAAAAAAAAAATGGTATCATTGCAACTGGCCTATAATTAGTAACTTTTGTTTTATCGTCTTTTTGTGTAATGGCTTTATTGTTGAAATCTTTAGCTTATCGGGAAAAGTGCCTTTCTGAATACTTTTATTTATTATGTCACTTAATATGGGTGTTATAATAAGTTCAGTTCGGAGGCGTTCAAATATAGTGTCATCCAACATTATATGATTACGCCTGATCCGACAATAGTTCACAGCTGGCTCAAGCACTTGAAATCGAGTGATCATCCGAATACGGTATGCGGTTAGATAAATGCTTTCTCTGTAGCCCCATATTATGCATGTTGGGAATCGCACCCAATACATACCTACGCAGCCAGCACGCGCAGGCGGCGTGATCGACCTACGCGTCATCACCATCGGCGAGTGTGCGGAGTGCGGCGTGGGGAGCCGGCCGGACGCCGGCAGACCACTCGCTTTCTCGGAGGCCACCGCGACGGACGACACTCTAAACGCCATAACATTTATGTTTATCCGGGACAGTTGTAACTTAATCGGCAATACAGCAAACCTATATATTTATACAGTCCACTTTTATTTATAATCCCAAAAGAGCAAGTCGAACATTGGTCCTTCTAGGATCTCGCCGGTTTTTTTTTCAAAAATCAACGGTCTCGGGCGAAAACTTCAAACTCGAAGCTCTTCGGTTGCGGTCTTCAGCGGCGACAGTTCCTGCAGGAGTCGTCAATGTCCTGTCGAAGAAACTACGCATAGCTACCGCACACGCCCACAGAAGAAGTCATTTAGAGGTCACCCGTACAACGGACTTTGGACCCGTCGAAAGTTCGAGTCATCGTCAAGGACAAGGAGGAACTTGAAGAATCATCGGTTATTCTGTGGATGGTTAAACATTCAGTGAGTTCGTTCCAATTTGTCCCTTATATCTTTTCCTATTCTTTATCATATTTCATATTTAATAGCAATAATTGGGTGAGTGCTTTCCATTATTTTCATAGCCTTGCATTTCCTAAAACTCAACTATTCTACTTATAAAGCTACTATACCACCTTTAAATTACCCCATCTGTTTACGTATAATCCGCTTCTTATCTATAACAGCTGATCGCTCGGTGACATACCTGCGCGTCAGGTGTTCCTTTGTTCGCACATTGAGTCATACCTCATTAGCTAGCTACGTTATTTTTTTTCTTCACATTTTGTAAACTGGTTTCTTATCTTTCGTAATTTTTTTTTGTGATCATTGCTTGTGTTTCTATATAGCTATGACTGACGAAAAGGTCGAAAAGCTCGTTAAAAAACGCAGCTGTATGAAATCTAAGCTCACTATTTTTGGCAACTACCTTCACATGCTTGAAAGTTGCGACGAACTTAGCAGCTTACAACTACTAGATTTAGAAACTAGATTTAATAAATTTGATAGCTTATATGTGGATTTCGACAAATTACAGTGTGACATCGAGATGTCGTTGGAGAACCCCGATGACGAGAGCAGGGAGCGTGAGCAGTTTGAAAACCAGTATTATAGACTGGTGGCGACGGCGCGGAGTCTGCTCGGCGCTCGTCCCCCCCAGTCTGGCAGTCAACAAGATGGTTACGTAACGGGTGACGAGGATGTACAGGCAGGTGGCTTTAAATCCAATTGTGTTAGGTTGCCAAAAATAAATTTACCAGTTTTTCACGGTCACTATCAACACTGGCTTGAGTTTAGAGACACTTACACTTCACTTATTCATTCACGAAAGGACATGGATAACGTTAATAAGTTGCACTACCTGCGTGCTTCTCTTAAAGGTAGTGCGTTACTAGTTATAGATAATTTGGATTTTAGAGCACAGAATTATGAGTCCGCTTGGAATTTATTGTGTGAAAGATACGACAACAAAAGATTGCTCGTTAATAATCATGTTCGTGCATTGTTTAGCGTGGAATATATGCAGAGTGAATCGTGTTCTTCTATTCGTAACCTTATCGATGTCACTAATAAAAATCTTCGTGCCTTAACAACGTTAGGTCAAGACACTGAATTTAATTTACGAGATACCCTCATAATCCACATGATGTCTGAAAAACTTGACAGTGTCACACGTAGGGAATGGGAAGAACATCGAAACATGTTAAATAATCCACCCTCCTTAGATTTTTTTTTAAAGTTCCTGAGTAACAGAGCTGATTTATTAGAAACGTTGCAAGAACATAAAATAAATAACAATAAAGTACAACAGGCAGATACTTGCAAACATAATTCTAACCTACTTACAGCTACAAAATCAGATCAAAAAACAAATGGCAACCACAATAACAATAAAAAACACATTAACAATAAAAAAATGTATACATGTCCTATGTGCACTCAGACTCACTTCTTATTCAATTGTGAGGCCTTTAGAGCCCTGTCTGTTGAAGCGCGTTTGCAAAAGGCTAAAGAGGCAAAGGTCTGTCTTAACTGTCTGCGACCGGGGCACGTAGAATCAAGATGCAATCTTGTACCTTGCAAATATTGCAAGAAAAAGCACAGTACTCTGCTTCATTCACATGAGGCAGAAACAACGCCTACTCCAGTTATTCCCGTCAATAATTTTGCCGGTTCAAGTAATGTTCGGCAGTTTACTACTTCTCCGAATGTTTTGCTTTCCACAGCGTTCGTGAGAGTGGTTGACAGCAAGGGCGACGTGCACACTGCCCGAGTACTGCTCGACAACGGTAGTACGAGCAACTTTGTTGATGAGTCACTATGCGGTAAGCTGGGTTTGTCGCGACGTAGTGCGAGCGCCACCGTGACAGGTATAAATAATAATACTTCTTATTGTACACAGTCTTGCAGCCTTACTATTATGTCCCACTATGATGACGACTATAAACTTACTATAGACTGTCATATTTTGCCTCAGATCACTATAGCTTTGCCGTCTTCATTCATAGACATAAATAATATTCCTATTCCATTGGGAATAAGTCTAGCTGACCCAACATTTAATATACCGTCAGCTATCGACATCCTTGTTGGAGCCGAAGTATTTTGGTCCGTCTTATGTAATAATTCTATAGACTTAGGTAAAAATCAGCCTAAGTTATATGAAACGAAATTGGGTTGGTTAGTGTCAGGGTACGTTGCCCGTCATAAGTCATACTCTTCTTCTCCCGTTTGTCATTTTTTAAATGAGAACGCCGACCCAGACTTATCTCGTTTTTGGGAATTAGATACCATTGCCGCCAAGCACTCCTTATCTCCTGAGGAGCGTGCCTGTGAGCAGAGCTTTAAGAAACATACCACTCGTAAAGACGACGGACGCTTTGTTGTAACCATGCCACTGAAGAAAGATCCTTCAGTCTTAGGCGATTCCTTTTCAAAGGCAAAGTGTCGGTTCATGTCACTAGAGCGTAGGTTTCTTAGAGACCCTGCCTTCAAAAGCAGGTACGTTGAGTTTATGCAAGAGTATGAACGCCTAGGTCACATGACTGAAGATAAGGAGTCTTCGGCGGACTGTCTTAAAAAAGAAACAAACTATTATTTACCACATCACGGCGTTATCCGTGAGTCAAGCACAACTACCAAGCTTCGTACAGTTTTCGATGCATCGGCCACCACTAGTACTGGGGTGTCACTTAATGATATCCAAATGGTTGGTCCGACTGTACAAGAAGATATTATTTCGATACTGCTACGCTTTCGCCAGCAAAAATATGTTGTAACTGGTGACGTAGAGAAAATGTACAGAGCGATTGAACTTCATCCTTCTCAACGCTCACTACAAAAGATTATCTTCCGCTCTGATTCCGAAGAGCCTTTAAAAACCTACACCCTCAACACAGTGACTTATGGCACGGCAAGTGCGCCTTACTTAGCCACCAAATGTTTGGTTAGTTTAGCTTCCAGCGCCCCTGATGATGACGTCAAACAATCAATTCAAAGCGACTTTTATGTTGACGATTATCTAGGTGGCTCTGATTCTATAAATAAAACCATTGGTATTGCTAAGGGAGTCATATCTACTTTAAAATCAGCCCAATTAAATTTAAGGAAATTTAAATCAAATAATACATTTATTTTAAAGCAAATTTCGTCCTCTTATAATAATATAGATGAAAATATTTTAGACTTTTCACAAACAAACATGGATGTCTCATCAAAAACTCTTGGTCTGAACTGGATTTGTGATTCGGACACTTTGTCGTTTTCAATTAATATAAAGTTAAATAAAAAAGTTACAAAACGACATATACTTTCAGTTGTAAGTCAGATCTTTGACCCGTTGGGACTCGTCGGCCCATGTATTGTCGAAGCCAAACTCATTATGCAGAGATTGTGGATCGATCAATACTCATGGGATGATGAGGTGTCACAAGACACTAAACAATTATGGTTTGCATTTGCTGACACTTTACCTCTTCTGAATCACTTAAGAATTCCTCGATGGGTTCTCAGTCATAGCTCAAGAATTCATGAAATTCATGTTTTTTCAGATTCTTCAGAGCGAGCGTATGGCGCTTGTCTGTACATTCGTTCTGTGGATCAATCAGGTTTAGTAAAAATACACCTCTTAACCTCTAAAAGTAGGGTAGCGCCGATAAAGCCTACGACGATACCTCGTTTAGAGCTTTGCGGAGCCTTGTTGGCTGCAAGGTTGTGTACAAAAGTATTAACCTCTCTTACTCTAAAGGTAAGCCGATGTAGATTTTGGTGTGACTCTACTATAGTTCTAGGGTGGTTATCTACAGCCCCACTGCAACTAAAAAATTTCGTTCGCAACAGAATCCACGAAATTCAAGAGAGCACAGAGGGTCACGTGTGGGGCTACGTACCGTCGAAAGACAACCCGGCGGATCTTGTTTCCCGTGGGCTGAAGGCTGATTCCATCAGTGGTTCATCGTTGTGGTGGTCTGGTCCCACTTTCTTAGAGAAAGATGAACGTGAATGGCCAAGAATGCCCAATCACAACGAGAGACACGATCTACCAGAATTGGTTTCTAGTTCTGTCGTAGTAACTAACAGTCTGTCCAATGTAGATTCGATAAGTAGTTTGATTAACAATAGATCTAATGTAATTCATTTACAAAGATCAATAGCATATTTACAAAGGTTTATACACAATTGTCGTAACAAAACCAACAAACGTACTGGTTCAATTTCAGTTGTTGAACTTAAAAATTCTTTAAATTTAATATTGCACAAAGTTCAGTTGGAAATGTTTCCTGACGAATATGCTATTCTTAAGACGGCGAAAACATTGCATAAAAAACATAGACTTAGTTCCTTATCCCCATTTCTAGACCCCAATAACCTATTACGTGTCGGTGGTAGACTAGAAAATTCCCCATACATGTACGATACTAAGCATCCTATATTATTGTGTAGTAAACATAATTTTACTAAGATACTCTTTGAGCATCTACACTTAATTTATTTACATGCTGGTCCCCAGCTCTTATTATCAAACGCTAGGCAAACTTATTGGCCCTTGGGCGGCAGAAGCTTAGCCAAAGCCATTGTAAATAAGTGTGTCCGATGTTGTCGGTACAAAGCGGAATCAGTGCAACCTATTATGGGACAGTTACCGACAACTCGAACTGAGTTAGAGTACCCTTTCTTACATTGTAGTGTTGATTACGCAGGGCCAGTGATGATCGCGGACAGGAAAGGCAGAGGTTGCAGACTAATTAAATCGTTTTTGGCAATCTTCATCTGTAACTCGACAAAAGCCTGTCATATCGAACTCGTTACTGCACTATCTAGTGAAGCCTATTTAGCCGCTCTTAACCGTTTTGTGTCACGTCGGGGGAAACCGCAAAGTATTACGTCCGATAACGGCACCAACTTTGTCGGCACTTACAATGAGCTATCAAAGTTTCTTGTACAATCAGACCTTGAGGGTCATATAGCTCAAGAAGGTATCGAATTTAAATTCGTACCTGCATATAGTCCCCACTTTAACGGCTTAGCCGAGGCAGCTGTTCGTTCTACAAAACACCATCTTAGAAGATTATTGCAATCCACTCATCTCACCTATGAGGAAATGGCTACGTGCCTCACGCAAATAGAAGCTATTTTAAACTCCCGTCCTATTACTCCTCTTTCCTCAGAACCCCTTGACTTTTCCGCACTGACACCTTCCCATTTCCTAATTGGACGGCCACTTAATGCTGTACCTCATCCACAGGTCTCAGACTGCAATATTAATCACCTGGAGCGCTTCAAGAGAGTAGAACACATCAAACAGCACTTCTGGCAGCGGTTCTCTCTTGAATACGTAGCTCTACTGCAGCAGAAGGTGAAGTGGCGCTCTTCGAAGACAGAACTGAAGTTAGGCTCTCTTGTCCTTATAAAAGATAGAGCTCTTCCTCCTCTACTCTGGTCTTTGGGAAGGGTCACAAAGGTTTACCCTGGCAGCGACGGCACAGCAAGAGTGGCCGATGTAAAGACAAGGAGAGGCACCATAAGGAGGGCTTTCAATAATATTTGCCCCCTTCCAGATTTTTGAAGCCTTCACTTCAACCCGGGCAGCATGTTGGGAATCGCACCCAATACATACCTACGCAGCCAGCACGCGCAGGCGGCGTGATCGACCTACGCGTCATCACCATCGGTGAGTGTGCGGAGTGCGGCGTGGGGAGCCGGCCGGACGCCGGCAGACCACTCGCTTTCTCGGAGGCCACCGCGACGGACGACACTCTAAACGCCATAACATTTATGTTTATCCGGGACAGTTGTAACTTAATCGGCAATACAGCAAACCTATATATTTATACAGTCCACTTTTATTTATAATCCCAAAAGAGCAAGTCGAACAATGCACGTAAGATATTTATATTAATGGATTGAGTCCATCGCATGTGCTCGCGCTGCAAGCTTCTACTGAATCACAGCTCCCTATTAAAGGACGGTGAGCCTAGACGCCCTAAACTATCCATCGACCGACGCCACGTTGATGTGCAGGTAGTAGTGTCGTGAAGGGAGAGAAATAGAACGTGCTCGACACCAATGCCGCGGCTGATGTCACAGCACCGGGTGGTGGTCTCGGTTCCTAAGAAGGGCGGGCGGTCATAGGGGTTGCAGGTCGGTTTCAAAATGAAAGAATAACTTTTTTACCTAAAAAATGATTATTGAGGTTCTAAGGGAACAAGTAAAACAATATATTTTGAAAAGCAAGGTAGATATATTCTCAAAAAAAAAGCATTCATCCATACTAAAAAAATTGGTAGATAAGTAGGTAACAATAAAATTGGTTCTAAACACTTATTATTTCTGAGCATAGCTCAATTGGCATATAAATAATAAAAATTAAATCTCTCAAGCAATCTGTCAGGGTATTATTGTTGTTGTTGTCCCGGTAAAGAGTCTGCTAGCATTACAAACACTTCACGAGATCTAAATGCCTCTGAAAAAAAATGGTTTTAGACATGCATGAGCGACCAATGCCTCAGGATTTGGCTGTCCACTCTGTCCGCCACCACGCTCAGAAGCGTGTTGGTGCTACCCTTTACCCGAGACCACAGGGAGGCCGTTCTTTTGCGAAGCACCGTCTGGAAACCGACCGTGCTCTGATCTGCGAACATGCCGGAGGCACTGCAGCGCCATGGGTGGGAGCCCCAACAAACCCCTGAACGCGTTGTTATATTGGACGCGCAGAGCATTGCCGGATGTTTTAGTGTAATTGCTCCACAGGTTGCACGTGTATGACGCGGGGTCGGAGTCCGACGCTGCGTCTGGCGCGATGAGCTCGGGTCAGAGCTCGGAGCGCGAAGTGGTGGTGGGAGCTAACGTGAGGAACCGAAAGTTCCTCCGGAAGCGCTCTAAGCCGGGGGATGGCCAGGGGTCGTCCGCCGACGAGGGGGTCTCGGGCCAAGGCAGGAGGAAGATCCACTCCAGTCGGCGGGGTGCGGCCCGGGGAAAAGGACAGGGTGTACGTAGAGGGCTCACTACGCAGGAGGCCGGCGAACCGAGCCGGGCTAGCCCAGCTGAGGTGGAGAGGCTCTCTACAGAGGAGGAACACCACCCTGTAGGGACCAGCACCGTGGCGGCCCCTACAGAGTCGGCAGGTGGTGAGCCGGGCGTCGCTGGCGACTCCAATTCGGAGCGAGCGGCCAGGTTTGCGGAGGCTGTGGCAGCCGCAATCAAGGTTTTGGTCTTGAAGAGGACTCAGTCCTCTAAAGACAAGGCCATGCCTGCGACCATAGCCTCTATTTTGGCGGCTGCGGAGGCCTATCATCTCAGGCCTCCGTCGGACGGCATGTCAGAGATGCGAGCGGAGGTCGCCCGCTTGACAGCCGCCATGGAGCTTCTCCGAAAGGAGAACGAGGAGCTCCGAGCAGACCTGGCCGGGCTCCGAGGAGCCGGCCCTCGTGAGGTGCCGCAGGGGAGGGAGCAGCATGGGCAGGGACGGCCCATGCCTGCGGAGGACCGGGTTCTGACCCTGGTGAGGCAGGAGATGGCTTCTTTGCGGTCCCGTTTTTCCGCGATAGAGGCCATCGTCCTGCGCCCTCCTCTAGCGGCGAGCATGCCGCCAGCCTCTGGCCAGCAGAAGACGGCTTCGTATGCCACCACCGCAGCTGCCTCGGCCAAACCAGGCTCGTCGGGGCAGACCAGGGGCGGGGTGGCTACAAAGGCGGCGAGGGCCCCGGCCCAGGTGGCGAAGGTCCCGGCCCAGGCGGTGACGGCCGCAGCCCTAGCGGCGAAACAGCTGCCCCCGCCTCCTCCTAATTCTACCCCAGCTGACGCCGAATAGCAGGTAGCCGGGGAGAAGAGGAAGGCGGCGAATGCAAAAAGGGCGGCCAAGAAGAAGGAGAGGAGGCAGCGGCGCAAGGAGCGAAGCGTCGCGGCTAGGCTCCGCGCCCCGAAGTCCGCAGCTGTAGTGATTACACTACAGCCAGAGGCGGAGAAGAAGGGCGTGTCCTACCGCGACGTGCTCGCCAAGGTGGGGGCGGCGGTGGACCTCAAAGAGATCGGCGCCGCTGATGGCATCCGGGTGAGGGTCACTGCGACTGGGGCCCGGATGCTGGAGGTCCCCGGTGCGGCAAGCGGCCCGGCCGCTGACGCTCTGGCCGAAAGGCTTAGGGCGTCCCTAGATGCGGACGAGGCCCGAGTGTCCAGGCCCACCAAATGCGCAGACATGCGCATTCTGGGCCTGGATGACTCAGTGACGGAGGGACAGGTAGTGGCCGCTGTTGTTAGGGCTGGAGGGTGCTCTGCCGAGCAGGTTAGGGCGGGCGCCCTCCGTCCTGACTTCACGGGGTTGCGAGCCATTACGGTGAGCTGCCCCGTGTCGGCGGCCAAGAAAATAGCCGGGGAGGGCCAAAGGCTATTGGTGGGCTGGGTTTCAGCGCAGGTCAAACTGCTGGAACCCAGACCTCTGAGATGCTTCCGCTGCCATGTGGGCAACCACGTGGGAGCTAAATGCACCTCGGAGGTGGACCGCAGCAGTCATTGTTACCGCTGTGGTCAGCCCGGTCACAAGGCCGGCTCGTGCGAAGCCACGCCGCATTGCGTAGTATGTGCGGCGGCTGGCAAGCCAGCCGGCCACCGGATTGGGAGCAAGGCCTGCGCTCCACCCGCCAAGGCTAGAGGCAAACCACCTGCCACCGCCGTCACAGCCGCAACCGCCGCCACCGTCGCCGTTGCCGCCTCAACAGCCGTCGTCGCCACCGCAGCCACCGCGGCAGGGCCCTCACAGGGGGCTAAGGAGGGGGCTGACATGGAGTGCCAATAATGGCCCCATTTCGCCTCTTCCAGGCGAACATCAACCACTGCGCCGCAGCTCAGCATCTGTTGCTCCAGAGCATGGCGCAGTGGTCGATTAACATCGCCGTGGTCGCTGAGCCGTACTTTGTCCCACCCAGGGATGACTGGGTGGAGGACCTGAGCGGCTCAGTGGCCCTAATTTCGTCGGCCGCCGCCGGTACCCCGTCCCTCGAGGCTGTTAAGAGAGGACGGGGTTGCGTTGCAGTACGGTTCGGGGAGATTGTCGTGGTAGGCGCGTACTTCTCCCCGAACCGAACTCTCGCCGAGTTCCACAACTCCCTTGCGGAGTTGAGAGTCGTCGTCGTCGGGTTCTGTTCCCTCCCCGTGCTCGTCCTCGGGGACTTCAATGCCAAGAATGTGGCTTGGGGTTCCCGGTATACGGACACACGGGGCAGGATGGTGGAAGACTGGGCGCTGGAGACAGGCCTGGTCGTCCTTAATCGGGGTTCTGTCCCCACGTGTGTGCGAATGCGGGGTGAATCAGTGGTGGACATCTCGTTCGCTAGCCCCGCTCTGTCGCCGCGTGTCATTGACTGGCGCGTCATGGAGGGGGTGGAGACGTATTCCGATCACCGGTACATCCGGTTTAACGTCTCCGCCCAGACCTCGAGCGCGCCGGTCCGACAGGCCCCGAGTGGTCCGCGGTGGGCGCTGAAGCAGCTGGACCGGGAGCTCCTCCTGGAAGCCTCGATCGTGCAGGCCTGGGTGTCATCACCGGACAGGCCTGCCGATATCAATGACGAGGCGGAGTGGTTCCGGGAGGCCATGTCCGAGATATGCGACGTGGCAATGCCCCGGGTCCAGCCCGGACGTGCTTCGCGCCAGGTGTACTGGTGGTCGCGTCAGCTGACGACACTGCGCAATGCGTGCGTTACTGCGCGACGCCGGTACACTAGGCACCGCAGGCTCCGTATTCGACCTCCGGATACGGAAGCCATTCAGGCGGAGCTGTACGAGGGGTACAGAGCGGCGAAGACCGCCCTCCAAGCGGAAATCCTGCGGGCCAGGGCACTGGCCCGCGAGGAGTCGCTGGAGACTCTGAACAAAGACCCGTGGGGACGCCCATATAAAATGGTGCGGGAGAAACTCCGCCCATGGGCTCCCCCGCTGACGCAGAGTCTCCGGCCGCAGCTTGTGGGGGACGTGGTGAGCGCTCTGTTCCCTTCGAGAGGGGAACACGCCTCCCCGCCCATGGCTCCGCCTACTGCGGTGCCTGATGCGGACCACACCGCCGACGACGACGACGATGCTCCGGAGGTGACCGAGGTAGAGATGAGGGTGGCGGTACGTAGGCTGAATGCCAGAAATACCGCCCCAGGACCCGACGGCTTACCTGGGAAAGCCTGGGTCCTGGCCTCAGAGGCTCTCGGGCCTCGACTAAGGGGGCTCTTAAGCGCATGTATGGAGAGGGGCCAGTTCCCACTTCGTTGGAAGACGGGAAAACTGGTCCTCATCAAGAAGCCGGGGCGCCCTGCGGACTCTCCGTCCGCTTACCGGCTCATCGTGCTGCTCGACGAGGTGGGCAAGCTCTTTGAAAGAGTAATTGCAGACCGCCTTGTCGGGCGGCTGGTGCGGGTGGGGCCGGATTTGGCGGAGAGCCAGTTTGGTTTCCGCAGGGGGCGCTCCACGGTGGGTGCCATCATGCGCGTGCGAGCCCTCATGACAGGGGATGCGGTGGCACGGGGTGGGGTCGTCTTGGCGGTGTCTCTAGACATCGCCAACGCCTTCAATACCCTGCCCTGGAGTTGCATCAGGGAGGCACTCCGGTATCACCGGATGCCGACCTACCTCTGTCGTGTGGTCGAGGCCTATTTGACGGACAGGGCCATCATCTACCCCGGTCACCAGGGAGAGTGGAACCGGCGAGAGATGTCGTGCGGTGTCCCACAGGGATCGGTCCTGGGGCCGCATCTGTGGGACATCGGATACGACTGGGTGCTGCGCGCAGACCTCCCCAATGGCGTCAGCGTCGTTTGTTACGCTGACGACACGTTGGTCCTGGCGCAGGGGAGGTCGCACCAGGCGGCGGCCGAACTAGCGACACACGGGGTTGCGACAATCGTGGCCAGAATCCGGCAGTTGGGACTCGAGGTGGCCTTGCACAAGTCCGAGGCGATGTGTTTTCATGGTCCTCGGAACGCGCCACCGTCGGGTTCCCAAATAACGGTAGGAGGGGTTCACATCGGCGTCGAGTCGACGATGAAGTACCTGGGACTCGTCCTCGACAGTCGGTGGAACTTCGTGGAGCATTTCCGACGTTTGGCTCCCAGACTGGAGCGGGCCGGGGCTGCCTTGAAGCGGCTTCTGCCCAATCAAGGGGGTCCAAACGCCTCCTGCCGGAGGCTATACGCGGGGATCGTGCGGTCCATGGCCCTGTACGGGGCACCGGTGTGGGCGCGTTCGTTGAGGCGGCGGCCTGCCCGCCAGTTGAACGCGTCCCAGAGGGTCATGGCCACCCGGCTGGTCCGGGGATACCGCACGGTCTCCGGTGAGGCGGCGAGCCTCCTTGCCGGATTGCCGCCATGGGATCTGGAGGCAAAAGTCCTCGCGCATATCTGGGAGTGGCGCGAGGAGGCGAAACGGCTTGACTCCGATGCCGCGAGAAATCGCGGCACAGCGGACAGAGCTCCGACGGGATCTCATGGCGTCATGGAGAGTGCGATTGTCGCAACCCAGTGCTGGGCACGCCACTATTGCGGCGATAAGTCCCCTCTTTGAGGAGTGGCTGGAGAGGCGCCACGGCGTCCTCACCTTCCGCCTGACGCAGGTCCTCACCGGACACGGCTGTTTCGGGAGGTACCTGTTTCGGATAAGGCGGGAGGAAACGCCCGGGTGTCATCACTGCGTGGATCGCCCGGAGGACACGGTGGAGCATACGGTGGAGGTATGCCCGGCTTGGGCAGAGCACCGCCGTGTCCTCGTGGAGGCGATCGGTGGCGGGGATCTCTCGCGTCCGGCCCTGGTCCAGGCCATGGTACGGAGCGAGAGAGCATGGGAGGCCGTCACCTCCTTCTGCGAAGCAGTAATGCTCGCGAAGGAGGAGGCGGAGCGCGTGAGGGAGAGGCAAATTTCGCGCCCTCACGCCCCTAGCCGCCGCAGGAGGAGACGCCCTGGGCGTCGGGAATCGATTGCCGATTCCCGGCCACCGTAGGCGCGGGCTTGCGGTCGGTGAGCAATGGGTAGCTCGCCGTCCGGTAAGGACCAGGCCCGGGTCGACGGCGCGTAGTGTTCCACGCGCGCCTCAAAGAGATGTCAGCAAGTGAAGGGGTCCGATGAGACCATTGCCTGCCGGGGTTGCGGGAAAGTCCGAAAGGGATACCGTGGCCCCCTGGCATTGCACAGGCAACAGAAGGAACACGGGTGGGTTTTAGTCAGTAAGAGTCTGACACGCCCTCCCGCTCCACCCAGAGCGGGAGACGTCATTTGATGATTTCCCACCCAAAAAAAAAAAAAAAAAAAAAGCTTGCACGTGTATAACGTTTGGCAATAGCTTTTGAATAGTGTGACTTTAACGTCACGTGAGCATCGCGCAAACCTGCGAGAAAGCATATTACCCCTTACCGACAATGCCCTTTTTTTTTTTTTTTTTTTTGGGTGGGAAATCATCAAATGACGTCTCCCGCTCTGGGTGGAGCGGGAGGGCGTGTCAGACTCTTACTGACTAAAACCCACCCGTGTTCCTTCTGTTGCCTGTGCAATGCCAGGGGGCCACGGTATCCCTTTCGGACTAATCCCGCAACCCCGGCAGGCAATGGTCTCATCGGACCCCTTCACTTGCTGACATCTCTTTGAGGCGCGCGTGGAACACAACGCGCCGTCGACCCGGGCCTGGTCCTTACCGGACGGCGAGCTACCCATTGCTCACCGTCCGCAAGCCCGCGCCTACGGTGGCCGGGAATCGGCAATCGATTCCCGACGCCCAGGGCGTCTCCTCCTGCGGCGGCTAGGGGCGCGAGGGCGCGAAATTTGCCTCTCCCTCACGCGTTCCGCCTCCTCCTTTGCGAGCATTACTGCTTCACAGAAGGAGGTGACGGCCTCCCATGCCCTCTCGCTCCGTACCATGGCCTGGACCAGGGCCGGACGCGAGAGATCCCCGCCACCGATCGCCTCCACGAGGACACGGCGGTGCTCTGCCCAAGCCGGGCATACCTCCACCGTATGCTCCACCGTGTCCTCCGGGACCGACAATGCCCTGCGCTCCCTATCCATGTCCCATATCATCATTCAATTTCTCATTGACCCTGTGACCCAAGTACTTGAATTTGGACACATGCTGTAGGACGGTTCCATTTGGAGTGATCGAAGGAACAGGATATTATGCAAAGATATGCTGGATATATGTTTCATCTTTAGCGATTCGTTCCTTCCTTAGTAAAAGTCTAATTCAATATGGGAAAGCGGCAAAAAGCAAAGATATCGGAAGTCTCTTTTTGACGGTGCCGGTTACCAATAATGAGAGAGTTAAAGTAAACACAGTATGATTAAAAATGTCATACATACCTTCTTTTTGAATATCCATGGCACAACAATATCACAAACAATCAAATTCCGAGAAAAATAACACCTTGAAAACAATAGAAATTTCGGCGAAAAGAACGGTTAGATTATAATGAGCACTAATGATGTGTTACCACTTCGGGTGCACAAAATTAAATGTTCCATGTATGTTATAGCAATTTATTTAAGGGGGGAGGGGGGGGTAGAAGGGTTATTTGTGTATCCTGTAACGATAAATGACATAATAATTTGACCATCGACATTCCAGCCCTATGACCTATGGCCTGCCCATAGGTGTGTGTGGGGTATGGGTGGGGCTGGATTTCTTCGGCGTCGAGGCGGAGCTGCCGAAGATGTTACGTGTATGTTGGCGAGAACCCGTGATTCGCCATGGCTGACGTAGTATTAATATTATAATTATTGCAGTCCAGTCAAGTTCGATATGTTACCAACATCATATCAATATTCCTTCCTAAAGAGAAAGTCTATTTTCTCGGAACTCTTCAACAAGCAGGGCTTTGGAGATGCCGTGCAATTTTCGTGATGAATAAAATTAACAATATGTGTTAATTTTGGTTTTACAAAATAATTTAGATTGTCCTGAATTACCATTAAAGTGGCAATATGTATCATCACGACTGCAATGCATTGTAGAGTATGCTCCTGCGCTATAACCCAATTTTAAGCACACCTAATACTTTTTATTATTTCACTTGCTTGCAACACATAACAGACTGATCCAAGAACTAACGCGCTACGCCAGCAACCAACCATCAAGAGTGGGGTCAGGATGTAGCTCCGCACCTCTTTTGATAAAACAGTATCAATATTTGTTATCTTTAATACAAACCAAAACAATTCTAAAATTCTTTTAAATATTCGATTGAACGTTATGTAACTTTAAATTTAAAATCAATGTTTAACTAATTAAATGGATCGTAACGCTATCAAAACTCAAACTCAAACTCAAAGCATTTATTTCAATTAAACCATTTACAGGCACTTTTGAACTGTCAAGGAGTCAGTCAGTCAGAAATATGAAGCTAGTTGCCCATTCCAAAGCGTAGGTTCCTATGGAGAAGAACGGGCAAGAAACTCCACGGACACTCTTTAAAAAAAAAAATTTCTAACACTAAAAAAATATATTCTAAAATAAAATTAACACCATCTAGTGGTAAAAGATGACAGTACGAGTATCCAACGTCAAAATGACTGTCACCATACATACCTATACAACAATAACTAACATATTAATAAACTACAAAAATCAATAGCCTATGTTTATTCTACTAAATTCTAATACTGTATTTAATCAACAAACATTAAAAACGCCGATTAATTTTATCTAAATTCTTAAAAGTATTTGGAAACTTTTCCAAATGCCTTTTTACACCTAAAACGGTAACAACATCAAATTCAGTGTTATAATTGCAATTCATTATTTATATTCTAGTTCACTAGTTAGCCATATTTTATTATTTCAATACAATATGCGAAAAAAGGTCAATATAATATGACAGCTATTTGCGACGTTGCCAACTTTTTGGATGAACACTCTTAAAGCCGCTGTCAACGGCTTTATTCGATTAAGAGTGCACAACTATTTTTTTTTCATTAAATTCATCTTTTATTAAAATAATAATATGTACTAACTAGTATAGGGGTTAAAGTATGAAATTGCCGATTTTTATTTAATCAAAATATTTACCATTATTATCTATACATTGCTGCCATCTAATAGGAAGGTCGTCTTTGCGATAGAACTCTCGTGATCTAGATTCGACAGTGTGAAATCATTTTTTACTGCCTCTTGAGAAGAAAACTTTTTATCACGTAGAAAATTGTCCATATCACGAAAAAAATGGTAGTCCGTTGGAGCAAGGTCTGGCGAATACAGAGGGTGACGAACGGTTTCTAATTGCAGTTCCTGTAGAGTTAAAATGGTTTCTCGTGCTGTATAAGGTCTCGCGTTATCATGTAGCAATAATGGTGAAGATCGATTCATGAGTCGGGGCTGTTTCACTGCTAGTTTTGCTATCATTGTTCGAAGTTTGGCACAGTAAACATCTGCCGTTAATGCTTGACCAGATCGGAGAAAGCTATAGTGAATAACAGCATGCCGAGACCACCAAACAGTTACCATTACCTTTTTATTGGTAAGCTTTGCTTTAGGACACTGTAGCGGCGTTTGACCTGGGGTCAGCCGTTGCATTTTTCGCTCTCATTGCTTTTTTTTTTTATTGATTTGTCGCAAATGAGTCAATATTGTTGGTAAGGTAATTCCTGGGTAGTTTGGCTCGGATCGGCTTCCACCATCTCTTTCAATTCATTGTTATTCACCTGTGTGGGTGGGCGGTCTTCCACGTGGTTCGTTCTTCAAATCAAAGTTTCCATCACAAAACCGTTTAAACCAAAATCGCACGGTGCGTTCATTATCAGTCCCCTCTTCAAACGCAACATTGATATTGCGAGCTGTTTCTGCCGCGCTAGTTCCGCGTCGGAACTCGTATTCAAAAATAACTCGAATTTTCGAAGTATCCATCTTTCTTGTCTAAGCTGAATAAAAAAGCAACCAAACAGCCTGAAATGCTATATGCAAAATCGTGTATGTGCCTAATCGGGTACTGGTCAGGAACGGTTCGCGCTTTGAGCATACGGTAATCTCCACAATGTCGCCAACCGTTGTCCTTTTTCGAGGCAAGATGGAGTGGGGATGCCCAAAGACTCTCCCGAAGGTCTGGCAGTTCCGTTGGCCAACTTCAGCTGGAACTCCTGCTGAGCAATTTTTAACTTGTCTGGCACTAATCGCCGAAATGAAGAAGATACTGGAGGGCCTGGGATCGTGCGGATATGGTGTATAGTGTTATGTGGTGTAGTGCGTAGTGTACGGGTCGGGTGATGTCGGAAAAACTTTCTAAAATTTTGTGTTACCTTGAATCTTCAGAAGTAACCTTTACAGAAAGAGTCTGAGTGATTCGAGGCTAAGGCAAAAACATTGGTGCTACTATCTATTAGCCGTTGATTTCTACAGTCAACGGTCAAAGAGTAAAAACAAAGAAAGTCCAATCCTAGAATCGGTTTAGTAACCTCAGCTACCACAAAACGCCACTTACAAGGTCTCTACGAAGTCCTAAGTTTAAAGAAAGAAAGAAAGAAAAGAAGAAAAAAAAATATTTACTGGGACAAGCACAGGAGATATCAATTAAGCTAAACACAAACTCATTAAAAATAAAAATAAAAAATACAATACAAATAAAAACAAAGTAAAATTAAAATATTGCAGAAAGTCCTGTGCGAGGCCAAAGGGCTCCTATCTTAGCATGATGCCTAATAAATGTCGCAGCACTGGGTATTCTGATAGGGCCCGCAGTGATGTCACGGAAAAATACAGCGAAAGCACTAGGAAGTGGTTCACCACTTCGCCATTTTTGAATTTTGAATACAGAAAAAAAAAACTTACTGCATCCGACGTACGAGTAACACGTTTTTTCCTTTGCTTGCGTCATATGTACCGCAAATAAACGTATTTTCTTTCTTTTTTCTATCAGTTACTTGTCTATGCCTTTGGTGTCTGTGGCATAGTTGTGACAAGTAAAGAGACGCAGACGCCGACACCGGTGAAAAATTGTTTACATTACGGCTGTTTATTGCTCTATAATAAAAGTGAATAGTAGGATGACAAGAGTTTTGTGGTAGTCAGTTCACGGCATATGAAGAGAAAGTTGTGAAATTCTTAAACCACTCATAACATTCGTTTAGAATGTTATGAGTGGTTTAAGAATTTCACAAATGAAAAAGAAAAAACCTAGACAAAATGCGAAACAACTGTGTCTCAGTGAAAAATCGCTGCCGAACGCTCGTCAGCGTAACCATTGCTAGACGCGTGCAGATCAAGGGTGTTTAATGTGTGGTATCAACTGTCTCTAAAGCACAAAGAGGAGGTAGCACGTCGTTCCAACAACGAGAGGCAGCGAATTTGAAACGAAAGCAGCAGTTCTGTGCGAATTTAATTTGAGATCGAGGAAACCATACGTCGGAATGAGCGTCCCATTCGCGGCCACGAGTTGTTAGTTCGTAGGTGCACGACGATTGCTGAGCAGACGACGAGGGTAGACACAGAGGTCGCTTCCAGTATCGGCCAGAAACTGCGTCTTCGTGCTTTGGTGTTCGGTCTTCGGTCTCATAAAATTGGAGAACCTAGGAGCTGTAGTGAACTTATTTCTAAAATTTTGATTTGCGGGGCTATTGCATTAAATTTCTCAAGGGTCAATTGTCTGTCGGTAATGTCAGAAAGGAAAATTTCGCTTTTTGATGGGTTAAGGTCCAAGCCAATGGATTTATATTGTTGTTTGATGAGTTGTACGTCTTTCAAAATGGCGTCTACATCACCTCCTAGCGTTCCATCATCTAAATACACTTCACACATCATACACTTTAAATTTTGAATTTTGTTTCTGGATAATTGGATGGATAGCCAAGCTGAAATTGACAGGTCCGAGAGGGGGTCACCTTGTTGGCATCCTACTGCAGATTCCAAAACATTGTCCTTGTATAGTAATTTAGAGGGGTACCATTGCCACATAAAACCATAAATTTTGGGTAGTTCCTTTTTGACTTCAGTCAACAAAGTGTCCCTGTTGACAGAGTCAAAGGCATTCTTAACGTCAACCTTGAGGATAGGCTCACATTTGTTGGGTTCAAAAAGGTGGAGAGGTCATACACGGCAGCCTCACAGCCCCCTCTCGAGCCGAAACTAAGCTGCAGGGACTGAAACTTAGGGCCTATGCACACCACGTTTTTTAAACGCGCCGTCGACGCGCGTTTGTAGCGATACAGACGCGATACGCACGCAAGTCAACAAATATACAAACGACAACAAACTGCTCTGCAGGATAAAAACGCGCGTCGACGGCGCGTTTAAAAAACGTGGTGTGCATAGGCCCTTAGATGTATAGCTTACAGCTTATTTTGGCTGCCCTATGCCTGTAGGTGCACCCAACGGCAATGGAACGAATGTCGCCGTCCTTCTTACGTAGGGCACATAGGTTGGCCCTGTTTATAACATCGACGATGACCTCATTCACACCGCCCCGGTGACCATGAGTTAATTCAGAGCGGCAAGCTCCTTTAGAAGCGACTCACCAGCGTAAACGTCTGAGCTCAATAGATCCTTTAGATGTTGTGGAGTCAGGCCGTCGAGGCCACCGGTGGAACCGCTCCGTAAGGAGCTCACGGCTGCAATTAACTGGGGCGCCGAAACGTTTAGGAAGGTTGAATTTAGGGCAAGAGGGTCGAGGGGATCGGGAAAGGTGAGACTATCCGCAGGCGCTAGGTGTTTACTCTCTAGAGCTTATAAGCGTTTCTGGAGAGTATGGCTCACATCGCTGCTGAACAGTATCCTGGCCGCTCCCCTGATGTCACCTTCACTTAATAAGCCTTTTTGTGATTGGTTATTCTATGCAGGTAATTTTAGATCTAAAATTAGGGTCGAATTGTTAAAATTTTCTTTAATTTGGTTCGTTAAGGTTTTTTTGTTGCCATTTTTTTTGGACATACAGAATCCTATTATGGGAATGAAAGTGAAAGTAATTGCTCCCAGGCACGTAAGTTCTCCTGGGTCGCAAGTCGGATAGATTGCGTCAAATTCAGTGTGACCGACCGTCTCGCGCCCCGGGGAACTCTCTTTAACACTGGGGTAGAATTTTTGCAATTTTGCAAGCGTTTTCCACAAGGTTTTCTCTAAAGATGTTGATGTTGGGGATGTGGCTGGGGGGCACAATGGTACACTATGTGATTTGTGGATCTTGCCATAGTGTATTTTTAGCCCCCGGTTCGCCTTTAAAAAACGTGCCTGTGAGCAATGTGGACATCTCACCAGCTGTGGACATCAAGCGATGTGGCAGGTTGACTGGCACAGGTCCCGGCGTCGCTACAGCCGGCATTGAACATATAATATAAAAACACTTAAACTTACCTAAAAAATATAATAATAAACTGTATATACACGCACATACTCGTAATAATAACAAAGAACACACTATTCCAATATTTACAGAATTTCACGAAATTGTCATTTAGTATATTTTTTTGACGACTGCAGCGCAGGCTCGTTCTAGGCATGGGGCGCTGCACGTGCAGAGCGCAGCCTCGGCACCCATTGCCTTGGCTGCAGGCATCGCGTCTTCGTTATTGTCAATATTCAGTTGTCAAAAGTTGTCGAAAAAAATAATTTTTCAAATTTATGAAAATTCTGCGATTACTTGAACTCACACACTGGGAATATCGTATAATTTTACAATGTTTGTAAATACGTCAGCACCATGCATCGTCAAGCCGCTCGTCAAAAGGAGGAGAGTGGACTGCTGCCCATTGTCCTCTTAAAATACTCCCTTAGTCAACTTTTTTACAATAACCACGTGAATAGATGGGTGGTTCTATTCGTTGTTTTTTAAGGTAAACAGACACGCACAGGAGCTTGACGACGTAAATAACGCTATGCTAAAGGTCCATAATTGGTTTACTGTAAATAATTTAGTATTAAATGAGAAGAAAACTAAATGCATAAGATTCGCGTTACCGAATGTTAGAAGTAGTGAATGTCACGTTGTACTGAATAAGGAGACACTAGAATTCGTCGAAAAAACGGTTTTCCTGGGAATCACGCTTGACTCTAAACTACAGTGGGGTCCTCACTTAACATCACTTGCAGGGCGGCTAAGTTCAGCCGCTTACGCTGTTTGGAAAATCCGCCAACTAACAGACGTGGATACCGCGAGACTGGTCTATTTTAGTTACTTTCATAGCATCATGTCTTACGGTATTTTGCTGTGGGGACGGGCCGCAGATATTGACTCTATATTTATTCTGCAAAAGAGGGCTGTTAGAGCCATCTACAACCTCCGCAGACGCGAATCTCTTAGGGAACTGTTTAAGAAAATTAATATCATGACGGTACCTTGTCAGTATATATATGAAAACATTTTGTATGTTCGAAAAAATCTACATCTCTATAGTAAGATAAGTGACAGGCATAATTTTAACACAAGAAATAGGAACAAATTAGATCAACCACGTTTCAGATTGTCTAAAGTACACACTTCTTTTATGGGGTACTGTGTAAAATGTTATAATAAAATACCACTCGATATTCTTCAACTAAATGAGAAGAAATTTAAAACTTGCATTAAACGCACACTATGTAGACAAGCATACTATAAGTTGGATGATTATATCGTAGATAAAAATGTTTGGCTAAGTGCTGGTCCTGCTCCACAGCCACTTGGGCTCACTAGTTAAAAATGAAAAAATTGTAGAGTTGCTTCCCCTTTTTTATTTTTTCTGACTACGAACTTATTGTTTATTTTGTTTTTTTTATTAAACTAAGTTTTAATTATTAAATACTCCAATAGATAATATTGATTTTCTTTCTTTTGGTGGTAAAATTCTTGCAAACTATAGTTTTGTATAACTTAGACGCATTTTTATTTTCAATTTTTGTAAATGTGAGTACCATGGAGTCGTTTTACTATGTTATTATGTTGATTTTGACTTGAAAGAGCAGGGTAGTTGAGAGTATGTCATGCTCACTTAAATATCTCTCTGATGGTGGCGAGTGTGTTGGATCATTCGGTTCCCTACAAAATGGTTGAGCTGGATGGTGCTGATCCACGCGTCATGTTCGTGAACGGGCGCCGTCAGTTGAGACTGGTCATCTCTTATCTGCCAGGGCTTATTTTTAATCGTTTTTGATTTATATATATTTTTTTTTTTTACATTGTTCTCACATATAGAATCAACAAGAGTAATGTACCCAGGATTTTGTAATTTCTATATTTAAAAGAGTGTCCTTGGAGTTTCTTGCCCGTTCTTCTCCATAGAGATCTACGTTTTGGAATGGGCAACTAGCTTCAACTTTCTGACTAACTGACTCTTTGACAATTCAAAAGTGCCTGTAAAGGGTTTCATTGAAATAAATGGTTTGAGTTTGAGTTTAAGACTTTATTGATAAACTCAAACTCGCAGCCTTTATTGATAAACTCAAAAGCATTTGTTTCAATTAAACCATTTACAGGCACTTTTGAATTGTCAAGGGGTAGGTCAGTCAAAAATATGAAGCTAGTTGCCCATTCCAAAGCGTAGTAGGTACCTATGGAGAAGAACGGGCAAGAAACTCCACGGACACTCTTTTAAATAAAATATAAAATTGATACAAAATATTGGTTACATCATTCATTTTGAAATTATGCATGTGAGAACAATGTAATAAGACGTGCACGTTCGTAAGAGCGTCCGTAGTAAAAAGAAAAAAAGAATCATTCAAAAACGACCGGTCCCAACTGACGGCGCCCGTTCACGAACACGATGCATGGATCAGCACCATTCAGCTCAACCATTTTGAAGGGAGCTAAATGATCCAACACACACGCCACCATCAGCGAGACATTTGAGTGAGCATGACATACTCACAGCCGTCAGGGCACATTCAAGTCAATGAAATACTACATATTACCCGGTAAATGGTAGCTCTTTAGTACATTAGTACTCACACCTGTGCTATGCAATTATATAATACAAAGGAAATTGAGTTTATACAATACAAGGTCTTACAATCTTCAGCAGCTCCAACAGTATTTTCAAAATGTTAATCAGTGTGTATGTCAATTAGTTGTGGAGCAGGACCAGCACTGAGCCAAGCATTTTTATCAGTGATGTAATCCCCCAACTTATAATATGCCTGCCTACATAGTGTGCGGGGAGGAAGTCCCCTTTTATACAAGATTTGAATTTCGTCTCATTAAGTTGAAGTATGTGGGGAGGAATTTTATTATAACATTTTAAACAGTACCCCATGAAGGATGAGTCTACCTTAGCCAGTCTGAAACCTGGTTGTACTAATAGGTCTCTATTTCTTGTACTATAATTATGTCTATCACCTCTTTTACTAAAAAGATGTAATTTTTTTCTTACGTACATGATGTTTTCATAGATATATTGACAAGGTACCGTCATGATGTTAATATCCTTAAACAGTTCCCTAAGAGAGTCGCGCCTGCGGAGATAATAAATGGCTCTGATCGCTCTTTTCTGCAGAATAAAAATAGACTCGATGTCTGCAGCCCGTCCCCAAAGTAAAATACCGTAAGACATGATACTATGAAAATAACTGAAATAGACTAGCCTCGCGGTATCTACATCAGTAAATTGACGGATTTTTCTGACAGCATATACTGCTGAACTTAGCCGTCCTGCAAGAGATGTTAAATGAGGACCCCATTGTAGCCTTGAGTCGAGCGTGATCCCCAGAAAAACATATATAAGATAAGTAATCTGCACTTCTTATACCGAGAGAATATTGATAGATTGCGGCACTTGTTTATACCATATTATTTTATAATACCCCAGAGACTGAAAACAATATAAATTAGTTGGAAAGCTCGCAACATAGTTTACAAGCCACTGTTAAGAGGTGAACGTAAACCTTCTATTTTTAACGCACATAAAGGAACCATGACAATTGCCGTATGAAATGATGTAATAAAATGAAACGCTCCTAGTTTCATTCTACCAATGTTGTGTTCATTGTGTGCTTACTTAGTTTATTAAAAGGATTAGGTAGCTAAAGAGAAACAGAGGAAACGGATTTTACGAGTTGAGACGAGGGCTTGAAATACCGGTTTAAAGAACCGATACCATTGGCCTTTGTATGATACAGGTACCAGAGTAGTACCTGTACTATTACTACCGGTACCAAACGTAGCACCTATACTAATGTATTTCTAATCACTACCGGTATTGTACCGGTACCAAATAAATACTTCCGCAAGTTGGAGTTAGGAAGCAAATATACTCGTAAGTAATAGTTAATAGGCATTAGAAAAATAACTACAAGGTTGCCAAACGTACGAGGTTCCTCGTACAATTTTGAGTTTTGTGGTACGTGCCGGGTACCTGAATTTGGTACCAGTACTTGTTAGATGGCGTACCGTTACCCGTCTGCAATTTCGGTACCCAGGTACCCATACAGAACCTGTACTTTTGGTACCGGTTCCAAGCCATGGTTGAGACCTACTTTTTAAAGTTGCTGCTTTTTGCTGTACCTCGGACTCGTACAGCAGGTGTAAGTTGCCTGTGATGAATAAAGTACTCATGTACTTTATTCATCACACATATACTACATAATTCATTTTGATGCAAGTGCGCTTTTCAAAGATTGTCATTGTCAACACACCTGCAAAGAAAAAAGAAATAAAATTTCATAAACATAAGATTATAGAACAAAATACATATTTGTCAAAGACGCCAGATGACTCGGATTTTTTTTTCATGCGTCATTCGATTCCGCCAAACAGATTAAATACTCGTAGAACACACATTATTATTATTTTGTTGCCAATAATTAATAATTTGAATAGACAATTCTCAAATTTTTTAGGCATAAAAAGAACGTTCTTTGCAGGGTAAAAAAAAAACGATATTTAATTATTTTTCTCTAGGCATAAAAAGACAACGTTCTTTGCAGGGTAAAAAAAAAACGATATTTAATTATTTTTCTCAGTGCCGTGGACCGAGGATATGAAAGCCGGTAAACTAATAAATACTAGAAACTTTACGGACACAGCTTGCACCCGAGCTCGGTCGTCCATGGCCACATTAAAAATTTAAATTAATGTATGTCTGATAATTTGGTCCATTTTTTCTAAAAGTTGAGTGTGCTTCCATAAATGTTAAGCGCGAAGAAAATATTTTAATTTAGGGCCGTAACAGCAGTAACGAATCAAGGTGATGACCGAATGCATATTAATTTGCAACAATCTTTCTGAAACGTCGTTTAATTTTTTTATTTTTTCTTCAGTAAAAACGGGTAAGGAATTCTCGAAGATTGGAAACCCAAGGAGACGAAGAGAGCTTTTTTCAATAATTTTAATTTCTGGACCTATGGCGTAAAATTTTGGAAGTGTCAATGGTCTGTCAGTACTGACAGCTAAGTATAGCTCACATTTCGAAAGATTGAGATCAGCGCCAATAGAATGAAGTTCGTTTTTTAAGAATTTTACGTCATTTAAAACAGTTTCTACATCGCCTACCAAGGTTCCATCATCAAGATACCAAACGTTTAATTTGGAATTTAGCCGTCGAATAATTGGGTGAATGGCTAAACTAAAAATCACGGGCCTGAGGGGGTTACCTTGTTGACAGCCAGCAGCAGATTCCAAAAAGTTTTCCGGATACAGTAATTTAGAAGGGTGTCTGTAACATTGCCAAAGGAAACTATAGATTTGCGGTATTTCTTTTTTAGTTTCTACCAGCAAGGTGTCCCTATTAACAGAATTGAAGGCATTATTTATGTCAACCTTCTCTTCTTTACCAGAATTTAGGTAGGTCGACAAGGCATGTACGAAAGCCTACTTTGGAGCCGTAACCTAGCTGCAGGGGCTGAAAGGGCTGTGAGGGAGTGATTATCCAGATCTGGGAGTCGGGAAAAGAAATACCATCCACTGAGGCAGGGTGTTTGCTCTCCAGAGCTGCAAGTGTATCTGGAGAACATGGTGCAACCACATCACTACTAAAAAGAATCCTGGCTGCTCCGCTTATGTCACTTTCTCCTAACTTATGTAGATTTTACCAGATGGGATACACCTCTTAAGGAGGTATATATTTGCGTCGGTAATTTGGAATCTAAAAGAAGAGCCGAAATATTACAGTTTTCTTTAATCTGTGCAGTTAGTCTTTTTGGTTGCCAAATTCTTCTGTACATGTAGAATTCTGTAAGGGAATGTGAGCAGCTGTTACCAAGCACTTTGAGAGTTCTCCCGGGCGGCAAAATGAACGCAACTTGCTAGGTGTTGTGCCACTAGATGTCTAGCGCCACGGGGAACTCGCTTTAAAATAGGAATAGAGTTTTTGAATTTTGAAAGGGTTTTCCAAAAACGGGTCAAAAGTGGATGGAGCTGGTGTAGTTTGTGTAGCTGTTGAGACAAGGTCTGAGGAGGGTGCATTTGGTGGTCTGTGCACCTTCCCAATATGCACATTCAGACCCCGCTTACCTTTAAAAAACCGTGCCTGGATAACACAGCGGACATCTCACCAGGGTGGGTGCTCTGCAGTGATGTCGAAGGTTGACAAGCACTACCACTATCATTCACAACGTCACTGCTGCCACTAAGCATGAATTTATATAATTTAAAACTTATAAAGATTAACTTAAATAATAATAATAACAATATTTTAAAAAACTCAAAATAAACTAAATTACTAAAAAAAACACTAAAACGTCTATGTGACACCGATTACAACTGTAACGGGAGTGACGCAGTCGCGCTGGTGGCCTAGGGCGCCGCGCCTCCCATACATTCCGACGCGACACAGCCCTGGCAACCGACGCCGGTTGACACTGAGTGTCGTCTCGTCCTCAGCGTGGCGAAGATTTTTTCTTTACGCACGACACACACTTGGCCGGTTTTTCGGATAAGAAATCATATTGAGCATGCATGCGTATCCGTCTTGTATTCATATGCATAAGTAGACACGGTAACACTTCTGCCTATCCTGTTTGCTTATACTTAAGCAAAGTTCTCATATCTTTCCCAAATAGGTACAAAACGCCATCCAATCTCCGTTTTCAATAAAATGTTACAATTATTTTTTAATGAATAAATGTAATAAATAAATATGATTACCTAATTTAAACGAAATTGATTTAATCATTAATTATTTTTAATACTAACAGATGCATTCGTACTTAATAAGTAACCCTTCACCTGTGGCGGCCATTTTGCAAAATTTTGACAGTCTGTTAACGCGACGTGGGTGGTCCCGGGCCCGACGGGACCCGGGTGATTAAAACGACGATATCTCTAAAATTACGATAGGTAGCTCTCTTCAAGTTATGTTTTAGGAATCGTTATTAAATTAGCTAACAGATTATGTATAGATTAGGTCCACTTTTGTTTTCTAATAAGATTCCAATTCTAGTTAGAATCTAGTTAGTTTTTTTTTTTTTTTTTTACTAAAGTCGTTTTAATTACAAAATAGAACCATTATTTCAAAAAGTATTTGTTTTATCTTCATAAATATACATCATTTCACATTAATAAATAAAACGAACACACCTCCTTGAACATTTTTTTCTTATCACACATGTTTACATTATCGTAACTCATTTGTTTGCCCGTGCGCGCCGAGCGATAACAAAGGGTCTATTCATTGTTCAATTCCTTTGTAACTGAACGCCTAGTGGCTTGGGTTACTATTTTAATCTATTGTTTGGTTTTAACATGCATATCACTGACGGAGTTTCGGCTGCTACAAATATTTATTTAGAATGTATCGTATACCCTTTTTTTTTTTTTTTGGTCTCGGGGTGGAAAATCCTCATGGATGTCCTCCGCCCTGGGGCGGGCGGAGGGGTCTGTCAGACTCTTACTGACTAAAAACCACCCCGGTGTTCCGACTCACACCTACGCCGGGGGTCGCGGGAACGAAAGAATCTTCCGCAACCCCCGACTGGTGCCAGCCCGCCGCAGCGGGCCCCTCCTCCTTCATCACCGGCGCACCAGAACACATGGCACGCCGTGACCAACCCAGGGACCAAACCAGCACATGGGCGCCAGACAGCCCCTTGTCTAGGCGCCCTTGGCCCCTCTTCGACGGGTCAGGTAATTGGCCCCGCCGTCTACCAATTTTCGGCCGCAGAGGATAGGGAGAGCGGCCTACGACCTACCGACACTCCTCTTCCCCTGCGGCCCCACCGCGTTCGCCATCGGACGGTGGCGACCCCGTCAAGGCCGCGGCAGGGAGGGAGAGCGCTGTACCGCAATACACCTCTCCAGCCGCGGCCCCGAAACCGCAGCCGCGATGCCCCCGATACACGACATCGCGGCCCGCCTCAGTTGCGATGTCGCCACCGCAACCTACACGTTGGCCGCTACGTCATGGGCTTGGGTCAAAAAGCCCTGACGAGCGGCCCCTCCTCGGGTTCCTCTTGGCTTCACCGTGGTTGGGCACCCACGGCTACTGAGCCCCCCCGCAATGACAATGCGGGAACCCTTCGGGGGGGATGTATCGTATACCCAACCCAACCACTTGAAAAATGCCTTAATTTGGCCGTAAAAAAACTACCTCTTGAACTTAGGGTCTCAAATTACATTCGGATCCTTTTTTTTTAATACAAATTAGCATTCTATATTTTGAAGATATTTATAAATCGATAAGGACAATAAAAATGCATGCTGCCTTACAAAAACATTATGGGAATCAACGACAAAAACGCCCTACGAGGAGCCCTAACAGCAACCGAATTTGGCGGCCCGAGTAGGTATTTTTCATTTCAATTTTATGCAAGTATAATACGATAATATTTAAATTAAATGCCTAATATCAATAGTACGATACATATAAATATATGTAATAGCGATAGTTTCTATCATTCACATATTTACTAATAGTATTACCTCGAAATAAGTTCCGGCCGGCGCGGGATGTCACTTTGCCGCCGCAACGGGTCACTATTTTCACAAAAATCACTATTTTCTGTTGAAATCTTTATAAATTACACTTTATAGGTATTAAAACTGTTTATTAACTACCCAGGCATGATATTATACACGGTTACACCCACTTTCACTGCACTTTCACTTTATTTATGTAATTTTCGGCGGACTTATTTGATGTTCGCGTGGTGCGCGCGCTGCGTCGACTAATCGGGCGAACGAATAGCCACTATTACGCAATTATTATTATTGGAGCGCATTTATCTAATATTATTTATAGGAAAGAACGTATTTTATTCTAGGTGTCGTCTTCACATAATTATGATTCTATATTATTAATGTATCTAGTCTTGCCATAAATATTGCCACGAAAAAATTTTCTTTTTTCATGGCAAATAATATTTATTACTTGAAATAAAAACAGTGTTTACAGTGTGTTAGTTTAATACATAAATATAAAACTATTTAAAATATAAAAAGCTTATTCTAAGAGGTATCCATTAGCTGCAATACAGTCCTTTAAACGTTGAGGCCAGTTATCAATAGAAGCACGCACTCTTTCCATGGGAAAATTCTTCACTGCCAATCGTATGGATTGTTTTAGGGACTCCAAATTATGAATTATTAAAAAATGCCCAGTGCGTCTCTTATAGGCTGCAAGTCCTAAGTCATCTTTTAAAATACGCGACATGGTTCTGGGTGCTATCTTCATCTCCCGAGATAAAATCTTTTGCTTTCGGACAGGATTTCTTCGAATTCTTTCCCTTACTGCTTTGACCACCTTTTTCGTACGAACACTACGTGGACGGCCAGATCTTTTTCTGTCACAAACAGAAGAGGTCTCATTGTACCTATTAATAGCCCGGTACACAAACATTTGACTAATACCAAGCGTATGGAGAGTTTTAAAAATTGCATTTGGCTCTATACCAACTTATATCGCAAAATATTGTACAATGTATTGGCGCCAAAATTAGAAAAACTCAATGAACAATCGTATAAAAATGACATATTCCAAATTCAAATGTAATATCTTTCTTATTTTTATTTGTAACAGTATTTATGGCCAGACTAAGTATATGTCGCCGCGAAAGCATCTACCTATAAAGATTATTTCATAATCATAAGCGTAACTACTAATTATAATTGTTATTCACCATAAAGTCGTTGATCCTGCCCTCTATGGGTTACTGTGGAATACTGTTTTGAGATCAAACGCCATCTATTGCAAAACTTGTGAACTCGGTCAATATAATTATTGTGAGTTAACGAGTTCAAGAGAAACTATTACTAATTTCGATGTTGGAACTAAAACTAATTTAAATTAAAAAGGAACATTTATTTAATGATTTTTGTGTTTTTAGTCATATTAACAAGTGACATAATAAATTTGTTTATAAAAAAGCACTACCTACAAAGATGGCGCGATTTGCGAATATTAAGATCAATAACTGAATTATTAATTTAATACGAGAACTAAATAAGTTTAAATAATAGAAAAACAACTATAAAGTAATAAGATTATTTCACACTGCAATTCACTCATGAATACCTGTTGTTTGTTTAAATTCCTTGAATCACAGGAAGTGTTGTAAAAGATAGGAAAACTGTAGTTGTAGAAAGCTTCGAATTTAACTTTAATATGAATAACCTTTGTTGTTTAATTATAAAAGAATTAACTGATAAGCATTTTAGCATTGTTAGTAAGTTTTATTGAAACTTAGTAATAAGATATTGTATAGAAATACGAGGTACGTCGCCCGACTTCTGGGACAAGCATCACCCACTGAATGGCGCGTGTGGGTAATAAACATGAAAAGTTGTGTTAAAAAGCACTGAGATTGTAATTTTTTTGAACAAATAACTTCTGTAACATAATGTTTTGATTTAAAAGAGTGTCCATGGAGTTTCTTGCCCGTTCTTCTCCATAAGGACCTACTTTGTTCGGAATGGGTGACTAGCTTCACAAAATAACTCAAACTGAATAACCCCTTGATAAGTTAACTCGTTCCCTTGGAGCTATAACGGCCATCGTCAACAGATCCATAGCCTCATCCTCTTTTCCGGATCTATGGAAATTGGCTATAGTTAGGCCCATCCCCAAGGTATCCAATCCCACTGGCGTGAAAGATCTTCGCCCAATTAGCCTTTTACCATGTCTCTCCAAGATTCTGGAGAAAGTTGTGTCTAACCAGCTTCGGGCATATCTTGAGCAGCACGGTATTTTGCCACTGGCTCAATCAGGATTTCGTAAGGGGCACAGCACAGCCACAGCTCTTCTTGACGTAGTTGACAATATCCTGGAAGCCAGAGAACGGGGCATGGGTACCTTGCTTGTGCTGCTAGATTTTTCACGTGCATTTGACTCAATCAATACGTCCCTTCTCCTCTCCAAGCTGTCTTACTACGGATGTCAACCCGAAACAGTTCAATGGTTTCAGAGTTACCTGAGTCACCGTTCTCAGTTTGTCCAGGTAACAAGTGACAATTTAGGAGATGTTATGTCCTCCAGTCCGAGACAAGTGAACCGCGGTGTACCACAGGGATCGATCCTAGGCCCGCTTCTCTTCATTCTGTACAGTGCCGACATCATCAACTGTCTGAACAACACCAAATTCCACCTATATGCTGACGATCTGCAGATGTATCTCTCATTCCGTCCTCAGCAGTCTGCAGAAGCTGTAAAAAAAATGAATGAAGATTTAGATAGGATATCAGCATGGTCAGTGAGAAACTCTTTGGTTCTGAACCCAGTTAAGTCCAAGTTCATTATCATGGGATCAAGAGATTTCCTTTCAAAAATGTTAGGGTATAATTTGGACTTGAGGATTGACGGGTGTTCTATTGATAGGGTGCAAGAAGCCCGTAATCTTGGGGTGGTGTTTGACGAGCACCTTCACTTTGAGACACACATCATGGAGGCCGTGCGCAACTGTTTTTACCGGTTGAAGCTTCTGTACCGTGTACGTCCCTACATAAGTGTGGATATGCGTGTTATGCTGTGTGAGTCACTTGTTTTATCCAAGCTGAACTATGCTGACACTGTGTATGGTGCGTGCATCCTCGGTAGAAGTGAAAGGCTGATCCAGCGGGTACAGAATGCTTGTGCAAGATTTTGTTTCAATATCCCTCCCCGATCTCACGTAACTCCATTTTTAATTAAGGGTAAATTGATGAGAATGTCAGATCGCAGAAAGCTTCATCTGGCTACCCTACTCTTTGGCACCATTCTCACAAAAAAACCAGAATATCTTTATAAGAAATTGACCTGGTCACGTGACATAAATAAAATTAAAACAAGAGCATCTTCTTACCTTCTGTTGGCTCCAACGCACAAAACTGCTGCATTCCGTGGAAGCTTTAAATTCGCTGCCTCTCGCTGCTGGAATGATCTGCCACCTCCTTTTCGTGCTATAAAAACAGTTGGAACTTTTAGTAATAAATATAAGCAACATTTGTTACGAGTACATAAAGAAACCAGTTTTTAAACTCACCCAGGGACTGCACGCGGTTGGTATTGGTGAGCTTAGCAGTCTTATACTCTTTCAGAATGATTTTGCTTCCATCGCTTTGATTTACTCGGTGGCTGAATCCTTTTCTTCCGATTTTCACAACACAACACAGTCAGTCACAACACAACGACACTTTACATTATTCATTGCACCTCTTTCTAGCCTTATCTTAAATTTATTCACACATTGCTTAATTTGTATTTATACCTCTTGGAGTAGATAATCTCTGATCCAGAATAAAATAATTCCACATTACTTTTTGACAGCCGAATGCGTCACAGATTTGCAGTGCGCCCGCGTCCCTTCGCTTGTCACCATAGATATTTGTCTATACCATGGACAAGTGATGTTGGAACGTCGGGCGTGTTAATAGATAAAAATATATTATTTAATGTACATAGTTTTGGTTTTTATTTTTTAATTATTATTTTATTGTTTTATCTTTTTGTGATCCCCTTTATTGGGATCTATGTAAGTCCGTAGGTGTGTCCGTGGCATCACAGTGGGCCCTATCAGAATACCAGCGCGGTGGTATTTAATTATTTTTTAAATATCGCCGTATTATGCTGAGATAGGGGCCTTTTTGGCCTCGCACAGGTCTTTTTTTATTTTATTTTTTTTTGTTAGTTTTGCTGCTCTTTTTTTATTTTATATAATTTTGTTCTTTTTTTTAAATATTATTACTGTTTGTGTTTCCTGTGCGTGTCCCAAATAAAATATTTTTCTTTCTTTCTTTCTTTCATAAGTGATAAGTCAAAAGTGCCTGTAAATGTTATAATTGAAATAAATGCTTTGAGTTTGAGCTAAGACTTCTGTGTGATTAAAAGCCAACTACCTATATCAACTATCAACGAAGAATTACACCGGAGAATGGTCAAAAACGGCACAGGGTAGATACCCCGTCGTGTTATATACAAAATATTGTAAGACATTTTTAAAATAATAACGGTGGAGTTTCTTTCCCATTCTTCTCCATACGAAACTACCTTTTGAAAAGGTCAACTAACAAATACTACCACCATTACACTAACACAAATTATGTACTACTACTAGGTACTAACATTACTTTTATTAAATTATTATAGGCTCGCCCCCTATTACATGAGACTCAAACATAGTGGCGAAATATGGGCGTTACTATAAGTACACCTCTGCCTAACCCTTCGGGGATTACAGGCGTGATGTTATGTTATGTTATGTTTTATAAAATAAACAAAAAAAATCTAAATCATATGCTTAAAATATTTATTTTTCTAACTAATGGTATACCTACACACTATACAGTCCTAATGATCGAATTATCGACGTAAATATTTAATTATGTAGATACGAGTACATCAAAGAACCCGATAATACCAATGAAACGTATTTAATTTCCATTTATTTTTTGTATCGCACTTTTTCTAGTTTAAAAGCAAAATAGCAAGTTAACAGGTACTTAGGATGCCTGGAGCAGTGAATGTTCAACGTCCGCAATGACTCGGCAAATGTCTTCGTCATCTCCGTGACTAGGGGCTTAAGATTCAAGTTCTTATAGTACAGGAGCTCGCCCTACAACTTGGAACATTATCCAAAATGTTTGGGTTTAAAATTCTGATGAAATTTAATTTTGTATTCAAATGATTTTGATGTCGTCGTATACGGGTAGGTAATAAAAATCATTTTCTCAAACATTCTTGGAAATTCGAACATTATTTTGACAACATTCTTCGAGATAAATCGAAATTGCTGTACTGGTCAAAATAGGTGGCTGGCAAGACTTCGCAATCAGTAGGTAGTATTTTTTTTCTGGCCTGAACAGCCATCAGCTACAAGTCGAACTATTAGACGAGAAGAGATGTCTGTATTTTCAGTCGGTGGTACATGGCTGACGCAATTTCATTGGCAGCTTTGGGAAAAACATTTTCTGTCCAACAGTAGGCAAAGAACTTGATTTTTGAAGAGCCCTCCATTTGTATTGTGTATTATACAGATAAACATTTCTCACTTAGTATGCGAGATTAAGCAAGTTTTTTTTTTTTCACAATCAAATGAAAACATACATACACAACTGCTTCCATAATTTGTTAATGGACAGTTCAATGACAAATAATCCTCCTACCTCTTGATATTCCCTCTACAGTAATGAGGCTCTTGGCATAGAATTTTATTGATAAAACTTTTAATTGCTTCGCGTTTGTGCAGATATCTAATAGAAATACGGTCACCTCCTCTTTTTTCTGTTAAAGTTGTCTGATCTCAAAACATGTCTTCATAATACCTTGCACTCTATATTTCATGATCTGTAAAACTGTCAAAAATAATTTTTGACAATCTACTTTCTTCTTTGCAGATTTACAGTAAATGTAATACTGGGTTTGAAATTTTTAGATCGAATATTTAATATTAGCAGAAGGACGACGACGCATTCCATTCTTAGTTGGCAATATAGTGTCATCACATTTGCTTCCTTTTTTTTTATTTTTTTTTATTGGCACCTTGTAGCTGTTTCCTAATAGCTAATTACCTTCCGCTGGACCAAGGCTAGCTGACGGGCCTGAACGGGGGGCGCTGGAAGGTGGCCTCTAGGGCTGAAAAACGAGACTGCAGGGCAGCCATCTCCTGCCACACCAAGGTCAGGACCCGGTCCTCAGCAGACACGGGCCGTCCCTGCCCATACCGATCCCTCCCCTACGGCACCTCACAGGGGCCGGCTCCTCGGAGCCCGGCCAGGTCCACTCGGAGCTCGGCCAGGTCCACTCGGAGCTCGGCCAGGTCCACTCGGAGCTCGGCCAGGTCCACTCGGAGCTCGTCGTTCTCCTTTCGGAGAAGCTCCATGGCAGCTGTCAAGCGGGTGATCTCTGCCCGCATCTCGGACATACTGTTCGGACGCAGGCCTGAGGTGTATGGCCTCTGCTGCCGCTAAAATAGAGGCCGTGGCCGCGGCTATGGCCTTGTCTTTGGATGACTGGATCCTCTTTACAGCTACACCCTTGATCGCGGCTGCCATGACCTCCGCAAACCTGGCCGCTCGTTCCGAATTGGAGCCGCCAGAGGCGTCCGGCCCACCACCTGCAGACTCTATGAGGGCCGCCCTGGTGCTGGTCCCTACAGGGTGGTGCTCCTCCGTGGCCAGCTTGGATGGGCTGGCCCGGCTCGGATGGGCTGGCCCGGCTCGGCTCACCGGCCTCCTTAGTGGTGAGCCCTCTACCCACACATTTTCCCGGGCCCCACCCCGCCAGCTGGATTTTCTGTCTTTGGCCTTGGCCTGAGACCCACTCGTCGGCAAACGACCGTTGGCCGTCCCCCGGTTAGAGGCGCTTTCGGAGGAACTTTCGGTTCCTCCCGGCAGCCCCCACCACTTCAGCTCTGACCTGAGCTGATTGCGCCAAAGGCAGCATCGGACTCGGACCCCGTAGCACTCCTTTTGGTTTTGTTTGTTTTTTAGTGTTTCCATAATTTATTGTTCTCACGAGTATATACTTTATATTGTCTCAAAAATTGTGGTTTGCACTAGTGACTAATCAAGCTATCAACCTGCCTTTCGGTGCGCCGCCGCTTGGAGGTTTGGGGTGATTTTTTATTGAGGTTTTCTTCCTCGTGGAAGACTTTCGACCCCCGTCAAATGCCAGAGACATGACCTTGACAATCTTCGGGGCTACAAGACCAACGGTGGCAGAAGAAAAGGCTTCCTCCTGCCTACCCGACGGCAGAGTTAGTGCACGCCGAACCAGCTCCCACTGCTCAACGTGTGCTTTCTCAGAGTACACGTTAGAGTGTTCCACCGACAGGATATTGGCATACGGACAACGAGACCCCTTAGGCACACAGTACTTAATGGGGAGACATTGCCCGCACCCCAGGGTGCACCGTCCCGTAGACTGGCCTTTCCCCCGGACGCATCCATAAGGGAACTTTAGCCTACAGGCACACGATAAGGTTTCCCAAGCACCCCATTTAATGTGCCTCCAATTATAATGTATTTTTCTATAGAAATTTAAACATTTATACCAATTAAATTTTTGCATTATTTTTTTCGATAGTTACACAATAACAATTTTTTTATAAAAGATAGATATCAGGAATTTTTGAAATCGTTCATCAAAAAATTGTGACTGTGAGCCGTCAATATTGCACTAAGACAAAAACATTGATTCATTCCGCTCATTTAAAATCTGAAACCTTATTTTGAACTTTGAAAGTTACTCGTACAATTTTAGCAAATTTTGTTACCAAAAAGTTCCCGAGCTACCAGCCTACATGAGTTATGACTTGCTCGCCACGATCAAGCGATCTCACAAACTGTGTAGCACGTGGCTACGTGCCTTCACGGCAGTTTTCATGACGGCTTCACTCATACATGATGCATCGTTTATTCATTTATTTCTGATTTATGTAGCTACACACAAAAATTCAGGCTAAAGATATCAATATGCTTTTCATTCATTTGAGATTTAATTAAAATCACCTCATTTAAGTCATACATAGCTTATTATGAATCTTATTCATCGGTATCGATGAATAAGGTTCATACATGTGTGAGAAAAAGATTATTAGATATACTACATTTAGAGGCATTGATATCCACTTAACTATCAACTTTTGAGTGTCAGGATTTTCAGGTTACCTATTAGTTAATTATTAAATCATGTAGGCATTTTAATATGTGGGTGTACCTACTACAGGTGCACCTCTGCCCAACCCCTCGGGGAAACAAGGCGTGATGTTATGTTATGTATTTTAATATCTATGAATATGGTGTGTAGGGAAAAGGATTATAAGAAAGCACATGGAGACAAGACTAGGCATTTATTTCAATTAGACTTGTCAATAAATAGGTATTGTTAATGAGAAAGCTAGTTATCCGTTCCAAATCTAGGTCTTCGTGGAGAAGAAGGATAAGAAACTCCACGGAAGCTTGTTTTGAAGTATTTTATCAACATATTTTTACATTAGCATTTAGTTTTGTTATTACATTAATCTCTTGGACCATTTCTTAAAGCTAACAACTTTATCAATGACAAATAGAATATGAATATTCCTTAATTCGATTTAACACTTATGTAGCAATATTAGCAATATTTTAATACATACAGAACATCATAGTTATCAGCAATAATCAAGATATAATGACAATTTAACTTACATAAACATTGTAGTTAGTCGATCTTTCATCAGAAGTGATCTGATGATCCTTATTTCAATCCATTTTACAATAAAAGCAGAACTTCTGATAAGCAACATTATTTCCTTATATTAGCTTTTAGCAACTCAATATTACGGACATGGACATCACTCAGGGTCTGTTCTTAGATGTTAACATAAGCTTTTATATTGTTACCAGTCCAGTGACACGTACAGAAAAGAGGACAAGAATTAAGTTACACGACCTTTTAAAACATTTCAAATGACAGTTGTCTACCCTACCTAACATGAATATTACCACAGATAAAATGAACTGAACTATTAGTACAAAACAAATACTTTTAAACTATACACTGTAATAATGTCTTTACAAAAATACAATTTATACGTAAACTAATCTCTTAGATATTCTTAACAAAATAATTTAATGGAACTTGTATCCTCAATCATTTAGTATTTAAATATAGGAACAACAAATAAATCAGTGAGACCCTACTACATAATTCAACCAAGATATTGGAGACAATAACAACAGTTGAGTCAAATCAGTGTTTGACTTATAAAAAATAAGTTTGTTATTAAATTCATTTAGTAAATTAACCATAGATAATAATTACATTTATAGGTATAACAAGTATAATTACATTTATATATCATATTATTTATTTTTAGACACAATAATTACATTTATATAACACGGCCATGCTGACAAGTACTTCGCTCTCGAAGTACCTTAGAGACCCTTTTTCTACAATTGTTTTACTTTTGTTTTGCCAATTGCCTAGACGTGTCAAGTCCCCTCCACCCGTTGTTAGTGGGATAGACTTGCACCAAGCAAATGACCGACCAGCGGAAACATGTTTTTCTTTTTGAATTTTGATATATAAATGTAATTAGATGAAGAATCATAAGTGTATCTCATCGGATTTTAAGCTCCTAATAACACATATTTTACTAGGATAAATTAAAAGTATATGTAAATCTATTGTTTGGATGTTCTATTAAACTGAAATGTACCAAAATTACAATCACAAATGGTAATTTGTGATTGTTTAAACCTGTCCTTCGCTCGCGAAGTACCCAACTAATTTAATTTTAAAATTATATTAAAATAAATAAATATTTGTTTTCAAGAAGTCTCTGGCCTTGACATACCAGTCCTATCACCTGCTGCGCATGAATTTCAGAAAGGTATCAGGGCAGTGACCGACCAGCAGTAATGTTATAAATAGCCTCTGGCCTTGACATACCAGTCCTATCACCTGCTGCGCATGAATTTCAGAAAGGTATCAGGGCAGTGACCGACCAGCAGTAATATCATAAGTAGCCTCTGGCCTTGACATACCAGTCCTATCACCTGCTGCGCATGAATTTCAGAAAGGTATCAGGGCAGTGACCGACCAGCAGTATATATATATAATATTATAAGTTATAAAATTATACATAATTCTTTCTATTTATTTCCGAATTAAATCCACATCAGTGTGTAATTAATTAAAATATGCTTTCAGTAACTTAACATGTCAGATTAATAGAACAAAATATCAACACAAAAATAAGAAAGTGTAATTAGGTAAAGTGTCAAAATCTTAATTTTTCTTTGACTACTGAAATGTTTCGTAAATCACCTAGACCTGGCAGAGCAAAACGATCATTAGAAAGGATAGAAGATATTGCAAAGGCCCTATAATTTAGGTGCCAATTCATCATTACGCATTATGATTCCGCGAGACATACACTACATCTCCTACGTTAAAGTTTACGTTGTTACGACGAGTGACATCTAAACGTTTATTGATTTTTTCTGCTATTTGTCTAGCTATTTCTCGGTCAGCCTCTAATTTATTTGGATTTTGTCTATATTTTTCTTCTAGTACGTCGTAAGTAATAGCAAAGAGGTAGAGCCCGTGGATTTTTGTACAGTTGTGTTAATTAATTGTTGTACTTTCCACAGAACGTTCGGCCACTCTGACTGTTCATTGCACATAGTGTTACAATCTGTGATAATTATAAAGTTAATTTCTAGTAAATAGACACGGAAGTGTTTCAAGGCGTTGCTTGTGAATAGCTAGAGTTTCTAAATCATAAGAACTATATTTTGACTCTGCAGGTGTAGTTCCTTTACTAAAACAAATGACTCAAAAATCACTATCGTATTTCTGGGTTAAAAAAGCACCATATCGTATAGCAGTAGCATCAGTATATAACTCAGTTCTTAAAGCAGGATCAAAGATTGAAAACAATGGTCTAAGTAATTTAGTACACAATTCCTCGCAATGTCCTGTTCAGAAACCCAATCTCATTTTTGGTTTTTGTGTGTTACCTAATTTATATATACATTAAATTACTAGTACTCTTGTAATGCCAAGTTTCATCTAAGTGAACACTTGTATCCTATTCTCAGTCTCATCATTGTGAGAACAAAAAATAATTAATTATAATCTAGCTAGAGTAACAACGTACCTAGTTATTATTGGTTTTATAAGCTAAGCTTCAATTAGATGTTCACTATTTTTGGTTCATTACCTAATGATCTTTCACCATATTTAATCATTGTAAGTAGGCACATTTTATTTTTATTTTTTTATAAGTATATTTTTATGCAAGTAGATACCATTGTTTTCAGAGACCTTTGTTTTTGAAATTTGTTAAAATACCAAATGAAGCTTAACTTTTAATGATAAACACTGGTGGCGATTCTCCCGTACACAAAACAAAACCAACCAAACTCAGACTTCAGAACTAAGACTTCACTCCTGGCTATGAGAATCGTAAAGCTTTTCTGAAATAGTCTCAACTCAAAAAATATTTCGAAACAACCAAAATTGAATTTGACAATTACTCCACGTGATACATACTTGTTTGCCCTATTCCGTGTTTTTTTTTTTTTTTTTTTTATAGCCTCGACCTTTTTTATTTAGAATTTTTCACTTTTTGCATGGAAAATATATAAAAAAATATTACCTACTTGTTGAGTATTAGGGGTTTAAGGGTTTTATAAAGGGGGTCGAAATTTTCATTATTTTTGCGATAGGACACACCATTTTCGAGATACAAGCAAAAGAAAAGAAAAAAATCCAGTACAGTACTGTTTTTGCACCCGAAGTCGAGGTGTTCGTGTGAATTTTAGTTCATGACAACTAATTTAAGGTCAGACTCAGTTAGGCAAAATTCAGAATAGCAAAATTGTCTTTTACACTAAATTAAAATCTCAGTACCATCTTAATGCTGTCAAACTAAAATATAGTTAAGTTGGTTGTTTCAAAATATAGTCAAATATACTTTGTCTATTTCAGAATGGGAAATCATCGTTTGACAAGAGTAAACTAAATTTTGGCGATTTCCAGCCCAGTTTAAAGGCATTTGCGTCAAGAGAATCGGCACCATCCTGTTTTAAAATATTCTAGTTTAAAGGTTACAAAACTTTTTCTATGATGCACCATCAGTTGATGTTCTCTCATTTCAAAGTAATATCAAAGCAGAGCCTCTAAAGGCCTTACCGGCCCTGCAGCTCCCACTTACAGTCCTACTCTAGGAGTTGGCAGCATGATGTCATCCTCATGGTGAGGGTTTAGACAGCTACCCGGTAACACCACGGCTTCCAGCAAAATCACCGATAGAGTCCTACTCCAGGAGTTGGCAGCATGATGTCATCCTCATGGTGAGGGCTTAGACAGCTATCCGGCGACACCACGGCTTCCAGCAAAATCACCAATAGCTCCAACATTGATTATGAAAATAGCAAAATAAAATTCATTAGAAATTGCTTATGTAAGACAGGGCACTATCCCACTTCTGATGTGAGAAAAAGATTATTAGATATACTACATTTAGAGGCATTGATATCCACTTAACTATCAACTTTTGAGTGTCAGGATTTTCAGGTTACCTATTAGTTAATTATTAAATCATGTAGGCATTTTAATATGTGGGTGTACCTACTACAGGTGCACCTCTGCCCAACCCCTCGGGGAAACAAGGCGTGATGTTATGTTATGTATTTTAATATCTATGAATATGGTGTGTAGGGAAAAGGATTATAAGAAAGCACATGGAGACAAGACTAGGCATTTATTTCAATTAGACTTGTCAATAAATAGGTATTGTTAATGAGAAAGCTAGTTATCCGTTCCAAATCTAGGTCTTCGTGGAGAAGAAGGATAAGAAACTCCACGGAAGCTTGTTTTGAAGTATTTTATCAACATATTTTTACATTAGCATTTAGTTTTGTTATTACATTAATCTCTTGGACCATTTCTTAAAGCTAACAACTTTATCAATGACAAATAGAATATGAATATTCCTTAATTCGATTTAACACTTATGTAGCAATATTAGCAATATTTTAATACATACAGAACATCATAGTTATCAGCAATAATCAAGATATAATGACAATTTAACTTACATAAACATTGTAGTTAGTCGATCTTTCATCAGAAGTGATCTGATGATCCTTATTTCAATCCATTTTACAATAAAAGCAGAACTTCTGATAAGCAACATTATTTCCTTATATTAGCTTTTAGCAACTCAATATTACGGACATGGACATCACTCAGGGTCTGTTCTTAGATGTTAACATAAGCTTTTATATTGTTACCAGTCCAGTGACACGTACAGAAAAGAGGACAAGAATTAAGTTACACGACCTTTTAAAACATTTCAAATGACAGTTGTCTACCCTACCTAACATGAATATTACCACAGATAAAATGAACTGAACTATTAGTACAAAACAAATACTTTTAAACTATACACTGTAATAATGTCTTTACAAAAATACAATTTATACGTAAACTAATCTCTTAGATATTCTTAACAAAATAATTTAATGGAACTTGTATCCTCAATCATTTAGTATTTAAATATAGGAACAACAAATAAATCAGTGAGACCCTACTACATAATTCAACCAAGATATTGGAGACAATAACAACAGTTGAGTCAAATCAGTGTTTGACTTATAAAAAATAAGTTTGTTATTAAATTCATTTAGTAAATTAACCATAGATAATAATTACATTTATAGGTATAACAAGTATAATTACATTTATATATCATATTATTTATTTTTAGACACAATAATTACATTTATATAACACATGCATTAAACCTCTGCTTTAGGAAGTAAATGCGCTGTGGTATGAGCCAATTTAATCGAGGGTTGATAGGTATTGGTACCAAGAATGCCCGTCTGACGCGCATGTCTCCCTGGGGCAGATTAGTTTGCCGATGAGTAGGTACCCTGGTCTTATCCAAAGAAGTTCAATTCTGCACTGTTAAAAAAATACTGACTTGCAGCTAATGTCAAAACGAAACAATGTTGTGCACCGCCGTTGCACAGCGCTGGTCGTCGTCCGCGTCGTGGCGTCGGAATATTGGTGGATGTTTGACATCCCCTTTATTCAAATTCTCGGTCAAGCGGAGGCGTAGACAGTAATTTTTATTTATTTTTACTGTAATTGCCCTCCGGCTTATGATTTACGGCTTTTCCATCAACTCAAATTTGACATTGGTATTATCGGCTATAGCATATTTTTTTAAATATTTTACTCCTCTCTTGACTTGTAAAAAGGGAATATTGTACCACACAGATCCGATTCGATTTCTCGGTCTGCCGAAGCAAGATATTTAATTTATTCCCTTTAAAGTGTCCGTGTCTGTGTTTACAGGTCTGTTGTTGGGAAAATAACATAGCATTTTGTTCACTAGATATCTGATAAATTGCTTTGTTACGTTATTTCGAACTACAGAGGTACGAAAGAGTTGTTTACCTCAAAAGCAAAAAAACGGAACTCTTATTCGATCACTCTTGTGTCTGTCTGTCTGTCTGTCCGTCTGTCACAGCGCATTTGCTCCGAATCTCAAAATTTTCTTTTGCTGTGCTCGGCAGGGTGGGTCCACGATTGTTACAACAAATGTTTACTAAACTTACCACCTAAGCATATACTCGTATCTCTAGCAGAATTCAATAAATAATTGAGTATTGAGTAAAGGATCATGATCACCGATGTATGGAAATCCGTCTTAAGTTGAAACACAATAAATCTTTATTTATTATAGACTACGCTTTATATACTATTAAATAAAAGTGTTCATTTTCACACAAGTATCCGAGTTTTAAAGTAATTAAACAAATTCGGAGATAACCTAAAAATTATGTCTAAACTACTCGCAACTTATAAAATGACCACAGATCAATCATGTAGGTACAAAACAACAAAGATAGTTAAAAACAAAATAAGAGAACAGCTGTTAATTGAAAAAAAAACGTGAATAATCGTGAATAACGAATAATCGTGTTTTTTATGGCCTCGCAGCGTTGATGTGACATTATCGAAATAAAACAACTTCAGTCAGATAGAGATTTTATTTTATTAACTTCAATTTATCCCAGATCTATACACAAATGAATAAGTTACCTACCTAATGTATACTAAGGTATAAAACACATAATATGAACAGACTTTTCATGTAGGTAGTCATTAGGTGTAAGTATTTAATGTTACAACAAGTATACATATAGATGTTCTACGTATTTGACATGTAAAATGGCCATGATTTAAGTGATAATTACATATTCGTGCTCCTGGAGGTATATAAAACTTGTGATTTAAAAGTAAAAGCTCCTTTATGGCAGCAGGTAATCGTTCTGATTCGAAACAGTCAACAAATATGAAATGAATAGCTGTATTAGCAGCACGTCTGTATACTGCTGATGTTATTTTAGCTCTTGCTGGAGAAGGTTGCCTGGAATGTTGTGGAAGGGGTGGCGGTACAGGTATATTAAACTCTCCACTCGTTCCTTCTTCAGACAGAATGGGGCGATTGGTGTCATGTTGGTTTTGACGTCTCACTGCTCTATAAGCTGCCAACCAACAAGCATTACATACTCTTTCCAATCTTGACACCTTAAAAAGAACAAATTGACATACTATGTATTCAGAATTAAAATAAAACAATCATCATTATCATTTCACCTGAAAGACATGTATTCTTGTTGTACGTAAAATAGACATCCCACAAGAAAAGCATAGACTTATGTGACCAAATGCAGGCAATGGTACAGCATTTCCATCAATGAATGTGCTTGCTCGATCTTGAAGTATTACCATACACTCCGTACATAGTACACTTTCTGATGAAAGCTGAAATAAAAGAAATTATTTCTCAATGTTGCTGTTTTTCTGAAATATTTAACTCAGGTTATTCACCAATCATTATTGAATCCTCATATAATTATTATATGACAAAGACACACACATACACATTGCAAAATCATTGCTTATTGTAAATCTTTATTGAATACACATTCTATGATTTATAAACTGTTTATTACTGTAACTGTTGGTCTGTATGAATATGATAAACTCAAAAAGTACTGAACAGATATTCATGCAGTTTCCACCAATAGACAGGGCGATTCATGGAGAAGGTTTAGATGTAGAAAACATGCATATCATAATAGAGAAAAACCGAGAATTTCAAAAGATTTTTATCACCCATGCAAAGCTGTGTCTTGCTGTGTTCTCCACATATTCTTGTAAACTATAGGACTTGTAAACTATACCCTAAACTAAAGGTTATAGGATATTAGTCAGCTATACAAAGTACGGGATGCTAGCATGTCTGATAATCTAGAAGTAGGTAATATAGTGAAACTTACCTCAGTAGGAGTTATCCAAGATCGTAATATAGTAATCATCGTCGTAGACGCTTGTTGCAAGGAATGTTGCGGGTGATTTCTGGGTATCAAAAGTGAACAATTGACACATCGCCTTCTCATTACCTCCGGCATCGGTTGATCAGAATCAAGCATCGACATGATTAGATTACTCAAGAGTTCAGAAACACAACAAAAAAACGTCTTGGCGTAATAAAACACAATTAAATATGAAAACGTCCTGTCGTTAGTTACATGAAACACGCTAAGTTGTTTAAAACAAACACACCAACGAATTTCCGTAAGTATTACTATTTAAGTGGAGAGATTAATCGCGGTGACTATTCTCAATCGACAGACACATAAACAGTAATGGCGGCTTCCGTGAGCGCCGGCTTAGGGATGGCGATCTAGAATCGATTTTATAGGTCAAGTAAATTGTTTTTTTTATCGATCATAAACAATGTATATATTTTTAATCGATTTTAGAAACTTGAAAACGAGTTCCAATGTTTTTCCTGCGGATTGCAACTTTTAAGTTTTGATACGCAGTTTCTTTGTTCTGTTTTTTGTAACTAAGAATATTATTTAATTTATTTTGTATTCGATTATTCATTACATTTGACTAATTATGCTGGCAACACCAAAACAAATAAGTGATTATCTAAAGCTGTCGATGTAGAATAATGGCGGGAACAGATCTATCAGAACTCAATTTAAGTATTGCTGAATCGATTCTTTCCTGCGATTCGAATAGATTTAAAAATCGATCTTGTTTAGAAATCATCATCCCTACCGGTACGTCTGTCATCTGCCTTGACAGTTGCATCTGCGTGAGACGAAACACAAAAATAAATATTTTCACAACGAAACTATGAAATACATATACAGTACCGTTATGATTATGATATTACTAATTATTTAGCTATTTATGAGTTTAATATCATTTTTGTGATGATTTTATGTAAAAGATCATACCTACTAACGTAACTCGTACAAATGAAGAGAACGAAACGTCCATCATGACTATACGGAAATGTACCTAGCAATCGTTAATTTACTGTTTATCTTAAAATCATAATTCCGGATACGAAAACAAAATTTCTGAAGTGAAAAGCTTGTAAAAAATAAGAAAATAATTTGTATATTAATTTGGTTTTCATACATGCAACTTTTTAAGACTGGTTTTGGTCAATCTCCTTTAATGTACCAATCAAGTTGAAATTTGGTACACATAATATGTACTCGTATTTCTGTGACCCAAATACGGACGTGTAAATAAAATAAATGTGTATGTGTGTGTGTATAAATGAATTTTGTATATAGGGGGCACAAAAAAAAATTATCAAATGAAAAGGCTTATTGGGAAGATAATTAAAGATATTTAAGAAAATTTGTGAAAATTGAGCCTTGATGACATGATTACTTTTTATAGTATAAAGTATTTAATATTGTTTTGATTATTGTGAATGTGAGGACTATGTGGATTTTTTTTCTCTCATTTTTAATGATGGTCTGGCAGTTTGAGTAGTTTATACGGCCTACCCAAATGTCCTTTGGTATTGTACGTCGAGTTGAGCTCCTTAGTTCTGAGTTGAGCTCCTTAAGTTCTGAGTTGAGCTCCACGATTACTGACAAATGCTTGCACTGACAGGACAGGTCCACTCATATCTGTGTGGTTCTTTTCTCAAAAGACCATTTCAGACTAATCTACATGGTCCTCATATGGCCTGACCAAGATTATGTTTGGACTTTAAAAGAGACTGTGACCTCTGAGTTTGTTTCGGCCTTTCTTCTCAGAGTAGTCAGATAGGAAACGCCGAACTCATCTAGCATTTTTTTTTATTTTGTTTTAAGATGACGTGTAATAGTGATTCCAAAATCCTATTTACAGAATAAACAATTTCATTTCATTTCATTTCCTTATCTCCGGAAATACTGAACCTAAAATTTTGAAAAAAAAATACAGAGAATGGTTACATGAAAACCTATAAGAAGTCTTTGGTCTTAAAATAATATGGTAAATCTTTCAATATTGTGCGTACAAACTTACATTTGCAGTTGGAATGTGTCTTTGTACGAGTATTTTAAACATGTTTTTCAACTACAATGTTAAGTTTCATAATGAAAAATAAGGCTTTACAAAGGGTCGTTCGACTACAGATGCGGGTTTTGCTCTACTGAAACACATATTTAACGAATAGGAGAACTCTCGGAGTTTTCTGTGATGTCTCCAAAGCCTTTGGTTGGGGGGTGCACTATGACACGCTTTTGCGTAAACTGTGTCATTACTATTTTAATTTTATTTTAATTTATTGTTGACATAATCTACTCATTACAGTGTTTTTTTATGAGTTGTATTGCAATGTGTGGTTAGCTAGCGACCTCGAAAATTATTTATTATACCTCGATGGTCCTAGTTTATTAATTATAACTTCTAGTTACAGCTATATGTATAGTAAGCGAGCACGCCCTGTATGCCTGGAGTTTTTTATATTGTTTAATGTTTTTGGTTTGTATATTGGCGTGTGCTAGCTGCCTTATGGAGCTTATTAATTTATAATTTAAATTATGTTTTGTGTTGCGTAATGTAAATTATCTTGCATACTTTTACCTATATAGAATATTTTTTTTCTAACTGAACAGACAGCTGTGCTGCTGGGGAGTTTGTTGCGCCAATTCTTCTTCCCAGCTAAAGCACTAGGAAGTGGTGAAAGGTGGGCGTTTTGGGGGACTGTCTTATGTAATTTTGACGTTCGAGAAGTGCTGATTCTCAGCCTAGTTTGTATAAATGACTTTTAAATATAGTATTATTTTTTTTATTGTATTTCATATGAATTCATCAGAACTACGGAATCCTTCATTGTGCGTGGTCCAAAACGCAGTCCGTTTTTTTTAGTCTGAAACTGAATTAGATACCAAGTTTGTTTTTTTTTTCTTTCAGTGCTTTCCACAGTCTTTACGTATCGGTACGTGATATTTTAAGCACACTCATCATCAATGATTAATCATAATAAATCTTTCCCTATCCATAATATTGTTTAAGCCCATATACTTCTAACACAAAACAAACCTCCAATTACATATTACGATCGAGAGTCCCTTAGAGAACTTTTTATACATAAAGCAAAAAAATTAACGACACTATAAATCATGGTCACTCTTACATAATAAAACAAACCTATTTATCTGGAAAACCTCTGTACCTCAAATAAGAGTGGCCATAATAAAAATTTATAGGCAATTTGTGGGGTGAAATACAGCTACCTTACTCCCCGTCTTTGTTTGGATAATGAAAGTTCTTGGAGCCAAATACAAAGACAGAATAACGTAAGCGTAGGCTGCCGGAAAAGCTGAGGCTTCTTTACGCTACATATTAGTATTATTACTTGTTAAAATTTTAGGAACATCGTATACTTTTACAATGTTTGTAAATATAATATGAGCACCATGTATCTATCACATAATTTTTAAATTCTTTTTACCTATTGTGGTATAGTAATTTTAATCCAGGTGCATCATCTTTACATAATTATAATTATATATTTAATATATAATTATAATAATGTATACTGTAAAACAACTTTTTAATTGTTATGTTCCTATTTTAAATAAATTGTTTGACTTTGCTTATTTTCTATTTGATGGTAAGAACACAGTTAAATTGTGAGTACAAGGATTTGTTGATAATTTGTGTTTCAGTTGTCATCTCTATTCCAAAATACCACTCGCTGTTAGATTTGCATAGCCAACACCCCACTCTTGGGCAGTTTTTGTCAGTATACATGCTTTTTTTGTGTTAATAGCAGGCCCCAATGTGCACAATGTGCTTTAGTGGTACCTACCCCTTTTCTTTCTAAAACTGGATCGATTAAATCATCGTCACAGCGCCATTGACCATGCCCTTGATATTTCCCAAACGAAACCCCACAAACCTCATCCATTAGAATTTCGTACTATCTTGCACATTGAATTTATATAACCATTGCCAACCATGTTTTAGAGCCAGTCAAAAGACAGTAAAAATAATAACAAAATGCTATAGACTAGCAATTTGCCTATGATTGTATGACTAAATAAAGCAAAGTACAAAGCTCCTAACCACAAACGTTTCCTTATCTTATAACTTCAGAATAAAACTTTTGCACCGGTTCAAATAAGCTCTCAAACCTGTACAAGCCTGAGTAAGGCTTACAGCTCGGAAATAGTAGCTACACAAGTATTGTCAACTCGTAAGCTGATCCCATCGAGCCTAGTGACCTAGTTCGCTCAATTGACCCCTACATTTCAGCGCGACGATACGACTAATTCGCGCACAGTTTAGATGGACATTTTCAAAATTGAAATGTGCCCTATAACTAAAAATAAAAATTTGACGCTGTTTATCCGTCAAAATTGTTGTTTTGGCGGTGAATGGCCGTTTTCATGTTGGACGATAACGATAATAATACGATATCGTCGGACTGGTAGTTTCATACGCTTTCACACTATGTCGGTGTAGTCAACGGTATCGTCGACGACTGATTGTCGTGCCGATATCGGCAGACGACACAGTGCACATGTTCACTGCTGCCATTATTACCTCGAATACACTATTACACTTTTGGAATCGCGCGATGTTGTAAGCTTAGCTGGCGCAACGCGACTATTTGAGGCTGCTATGGCATACCGCATGACAAAAAGCTGTTAGTTACTCTTGTCACATACCGATATCGTCCCGATAATGTCGGCCGATATCGTTGTCGTCCAAGCTGACGGACGATATGTTGGTGTTGTTATCGTCGCAGTGTGAAAACGGCTTTTATTGGAAGTCGTGAGATGGCATAGCCCAAGCAAGATTAACTAAGGTACGTGTCCCAACGCCAGCGATTTATGAGAAGCATGTAGAGCTAGCAATTAAAAACGAGTTGGCGAGCAGCAAGCAGCGAGGAGCGAATTGAGGACGGCGACGAGCGATTAATGCGTGCGGTATGTACCAAGTGTGAGTCTCTTAGCGAGTGTTCTGCCTGCCGAGCGTCTCTGAGTGAGTACTCTCTTTGATAGATCTTGTCGCTGCGCTGCGACAAACGAGTAGGTACTCGCCGGCGTTGTGAACAGTCAGCAATGAACTAATTATTAATATATGTATCTCTATTAGTTTCACGGGACGACAAACTTAGTACCTATTTTTCAGTTTCATATTTTCCCTATAATGTAAAAAAATACATAAGAAATTTTCGTTATTTTGTGTAAATCACCGACGTCGTTGACAGCTTTAAGTTCTTGTGGTCCTGACAACCCTGTGCGAGTAGGAATTTTGAGTCAATTAATATCGAGAAACGCGTATGTTTAATGTGTTGTAATTTCTGCTGGTATGTACCACTTTAAACTAATTTGTTTGTGTAGACGTCGTTAAATGGTCGCGCTGGCACTGGTTACCTTTTCTTCGAGTGACATGTGCGGGGCGGCTGCAGAGGATGACGTAGAGCCCGCGATTGTTTGAGAGGCAGCTGCACACACTTTGAACGACCGTGTTTTGGGTGTATGCGGTGTGGTGTCGCTAACGTATCCTTCTATGTAAAAAAGGATGGTGGCAGAGATAACGACCGTTTCTTCTAACACCGTAACTTTGCAACAGCACGAACACGATATTGACTGACTGTAATAGAAGAGTAAAAATTCTATTTCAGAATTATATTTTTAATTTTAGCCTGTCTGTTAATAAATAAATAAATAATTAGTTTATTGTACAAAAAGGAACACAATACATTTAGTCATACACTAAAACAAGATAGTACATAATGGTGGTCAAAAACCAAGTTGAGCAGCTGGCTCCCGAACTAAGTAAAAAGATACTTGTATCTCAGGAGCCGAAGTTCCTCATAAACATTGAATATTAATGTAATCAAGTTGAAGAGACTCGGTAATTAAGTATTTCAAGTATCCGTATTGAGAAATTCATGAGAACCAGTACAAATAGATGAAAATGATCCAAATATTATCCCAACACACGCAATGTAAAAATAATAAACGATGAAAGTTGTATCAAATTATCGAAAACAAACCTACGCTGCACAATATTTCAGTCGTTCCAGGTTGTAACTCTTAATAAAACCTGATTCCAGCTTGCAATTAATTCCAACCAGTTTGAAACTGTTTTATTGAAATGCCACCATGAAAACACCCTTTTCCACTCACAACATTATGTAAACAGGTTAATATGAACCTTCTTTCGGGAGCGAATTTATTATCAATGCGGTTGGTTGCCATGACAACCGCTTTTTTCCTGTTCATTCGGAATTATTTCATTTAGTCCCCCATGTTCAGCTATTTTAATCTATTAAGGGGTAGCTTCCGTGCTCCGGGGTTGTTTGGTTATCCATTTCGGAAAGTTTGCTGTAGACTTTTTGAATTTACATTATGGATTTCTTCATTGCCATGTTTGTTTTTGGTTGCCACTGACTGTTTGGTGATGTGGTGTTTTTTATTTACCTACCACTGGTGAGTTACATCCGTCTTATTTGGACCATCTTTATCTAATCTCTCATTTAATCTTGTTTGATCACAAAATTTTAACTTTAGGTTCAGCAGGCGATATAATTTATTTCTACATAATATAATGGATAGTTTTATATAATAATAAAATTAGAATAAAACTTCAATTGATATTTTTGGGACTTTTTCTATCAATAATTATTAAAAATTACAACCTAGAAATCAAAATAAGAAGAAAGAAATTACAGAATTAGTATTTCCACACAGATCATGAATTCATGTTAACAGATTTATAATTTTACTCTTAGTGCTATCACCTCTTGGAGTAATCTATGCATCGCTGCGATGCTATTCTGTAAAAATCTCACCGTGAAAACTTCGGTGAAGTGAGCGTGGAGTGAGCTGTCAATAGTGTCAATTCCAAGCAAAAACAAACTCACTTCACCAAAGTATTCACGGTGAGATTTTTACAGAATCGACCGGCTGATATCAACAAGTGAGATAAGACAAACACCATGCTCTGTAATACCACAGTTTTTATTTCAATTGCAAAAGTTCTCATCTTCATTCTGTTACGTCTTTGTTCTGTTTTCAATAAAACAGATGGCGCTGTGGTTCTCAAAGCATCGAACAAGTTTTAGATCTTATTATGTCGCGCCATTGAGCCTGATCTTCGGCTTTGCACGTCCAATTTCTGTCTCAATTCTATTTACCGCACTATCGAGATAAGTTAGTCGACCTTTAGCAGGCTGATCATCATGAATCGGTTAAATAGGCCATAGTATTAGAACCTATGATCCGATCCGATCCTGACTTATCCTCACCTTGTTTTTTTTTAGATTTTCTCCATATCGCGCAATTAAAATGGTGATTGAAGTATGCGAGATAATTGCTTTAGCGTGTGATTGAAGTATGCGAGATAATTGCTTTAGCGTGTGATTGAAGTATGCGAGATAATTGCTTTAGCGTGTGATTGAAGTATGCGAGATAATTGCTTTAGCATGTGCTATGATGGCGATGCTACGATGTCTGCGCATCATTGATTAAAAAGGCGCTAAATAGCGTACACATATTTATTATCACATTCACTTTTCATCCTGTGGATTACCTCGAAATCTATGTGGATCTATTAAATATACATACATCAATAATAGCAAAAATCTGGGAAAATTTAAAATCATCACTCTCTGACTTGACGTGACGTCACGTTTTGAAACGTGCATGGCACCTGACAGAAAAACAATTTACTTTCAATTTTCTTTGTTAAATTTAAAATTACACTTTTTTTCAACAAGGGAATCAGTAAAGATACCTCATAATATTTCTGGGTATATTTACTATCCGTGAAGCTTATGCAGTAGCCTTATTCAAGCAAGTCACTAATTTGTTCACAAGTATCTTCAGACGTCCTGTGAAAAATTGACTTGACGTGACGTCACGTTTTAAAACGTGCATGGCACCTGACAGAAAAACAATTTACTTTCAATTTTCTTTGTTAAATTTAAAATTACACTTTTTTTCAACAAGGGAATCAGTAAAGATACCTCATAATGTTTCTGGGTATATTTACTATCCGTGAAGCTTATGCAGTAGCCTTATTCAAGCAAGTCACTAATTTGTTCACAAGTATCTTCAGACGTCCTGTGAAAAATTACTCTATTGAGGTTGCTACACACATTTTGACGATAAAGTTGATTTTCTGTACGGAACGTACAAAACTTACGCTTTATTTCCATAAGACTCTCTTGTCGAGCTGAAAATAAAACGTAACCTAACGTACATAAGAAGTCGGAAATATATTGGAGCTAAGAACTGACGTCTCTTTGCACTGTTTTAATGCACCTTTTACAACTATTATTATTGAACGATTAACATAATTTCTAACGAAAACGAAAATTTCCCATCTCTTCGAACGAAACTGAAGTATTATAATGTACCAAAGTGTGTATACTGGATGAGATTTTTACCGTCTGAAATAAAATTAGGGCAGGTGAACTTACAAAAATAACAAATACAAACGTAAAATAACGTTAAGATCTTGAAAATTAATTTGGTAACGAAAATAATGTAAAGCCTAGGTACGTTGCAACACACTACCTCCCCAACTATTTAATTATCCTCCCAAGATATGAATGTTCAATCAAAACTTTACCTTGGCACAGGTGTCATAAGTTGGGCAGTTAGTAACTTTGCTCGTTTGGTTACTCTATGGTCATCATCGAGACTGTGTGGGGACTTGTAATCTTGTTATGGCACTTAATTACTGTTTTGGGATCTTTGGTGGGATAGTTCTAAGTAATAATAGCTAAGGTAACATTTTAGACGGGTTAGGTGCAGATAAACTTTAAAGTGAGGACTGAGCAGGTACTTACATCAGCACAAACTTGAAAAAATAATAAAAAAAAACAAATTCATAGCAAGCTTTATAACCCGGAACGCTGAAATGTATTCATTTTATTCACACACTTGCATGCTACCGCTTGTTTTGGCAAATAAAACCGAAAATATTCAGTATTTTATTTAAAACCTTTTTAAAATGAATGAGATTATTTTTCAATTGTTTCGTTGGCCTAGTTGAATTTATGAAATACTCGTAAGTAAATAAAATGCATTATTTTGAGTTAAATCACATTTCACAAAAACTTTGAACACAATACTATGAAATTACATTGTCAGTCGAAACAGACAAACAAGCGAAAACACAAAATATGTCTGTCAGTAAGACCATTTCAAATTCGGCACCCCCTTTGCCCGAGGGGGTGTATCACAATAAGCAATATAAATAACACAACTACACGACACTGCACTTATCTTCATCATTCCATTTTCTTCTAGGATAATATTAAAATATATTATGTAAAATGTATTGCTCTAGCAGCGGGGGAGCATTACTTTCGGTTCGGTGCATTGAAGATGGTGGTGACCTGAAAATGCATTACTGTTGATTGTTTTTTTTTGAAGGTATGTGTGGTTTAAGGTGTTCTTTCAATGTGTTCGTTTAATCAAAGTGCATCCAGAAAATTATTTTGGAGGAATGTACGGAACAGATTATCGACTCACGATCACAGCCATGGAACTCTCCAAATAATTGAATGGTTATTATTGGTGTTTCTGATTTTTATAACGATCACATGAAAGAATCAGATTTATTCTAATTTGAATGTATACACCGTAAAAAAAAATGGTCTTGCATCGACATTTGTCTACCAAACTATGAAAAAATGTGTGGTTTTGTTGCCAAAGTTGCCGCTTTGTTGCGATCGATTTGTTATTTTGACACCTGTCCAGAAGAACCTATTCAGTTACTTTAAGAAAAAGTTTATTTAATTTTATATAGTTCTAAGATACGATAGGTATTCAATTGCATTTAAAAAATCTGTCAGAATTCAGCTGTTACTTTGTTAATTAATAGCCACCCAGCCGTCAGTGAACATTTGATCCGTGTCTTAGTTTTATAAATCTCAATGACAAAAGGCAGGATAGTTTTACTTTTTAGATAGAAATATTTGTTGCTTAAATAGCAAATATCCTAGCAGCTCTAAAGACAGAAGAAATACAAAAGTATTGCCGCAAGGGGTTGTCAGAAATCGTTGCGACTGCACTGCGCTACACAATCTGACATCGAACGCTCGCTTGCCACCACAACGAAATACTACAAGCTTTTATCAGAACTTACTCCTTTTGACTTTTCAATGCTGACATTTTTGATATCGATAAAATGTAATCTTTCTTAAAATCTCCCAGGCAGCGGTTCAGAGATTAAATGGAAGTATTATTTATAGAAAAAGGGATTTCGTACAAAATATGTGAAAGTAATAAAGATGCTGTTTCCAAAATTTTGCATTAATAATAAAAACTAATTTATTAGTGTATGTAGTTAAAAACTCAAACACAAAGCATTTATTTCAATTAAACCATGTACAGGCACTTTTGAATTGTCAAGGGGTCAGTCAGTCAGAAATATGAAGCTAGTTGCCCATTCCAAAGCGTAGGTTCCTATGGAGAAGAACGGGCAAAGAACTCCACGGACACTCTTTTAAATCTTAATCTTAATCTTTTTTATGCTGTAATTATACATGTGAGAACAATGTAGAAAGACGTGCACGTAAAAAGCGTCCGTAATAAAAACATAAACACAATCCAAAAATTAAAATAAGCCGAGGCAGATAAGATCCTAACTAACCTAACCCGTCAGCGAACTGGATGCATACCCATTTCGTGAAGTCGAAAACCACACTTCCAATTGCCAAAGACTTTATTGCCCCTGAAGCAAAATCCTGTTTATAGAGAATTCTTGTAATGATAATATAAAAGTAGTAATATAATAATATTACACTATATGACACCAGAAAAGTGTAAAAAATAGGTACGTATAAACGAGAAAAAGTCACAGATTTTCCCACAAATGAAATATAAATATTTATTCAAAATCCAAACAAATACTGAGTACAAATACAACCACTATCATTCCATTATTATGCATAAAAAACCAGTGAATCCTCTTTTTAGCAGCAGAAACAATTGCGAGCTTAAGATAAGACAGAAATTCGTTTTCTCAGTAAAACGTACTGAATTCGCATAGCGACTTAATAAAATGAGAGGTGTACCACGTTTTTATTCGAAGCTCTTCGAATAAAATGAGAGGTGTACAAGTTTTTATTCGAAACGTTTCACTACTCAGTGTAAATGCAGAAGATATTCACAGGTTGGCGACCTCTGTAGTGCAGTATCGTAACTCAGGTAAATGAAAGAAGTGTTGTTTAGAACAAAATATATTTGGTATTTGTGAATATTTACCATAGTAAAGGATCGAGTCAAAATGATGTGCGATTGGAGAGAATTTTATGTTCCCCGCCGAAACCACCATTCTCACCGTTCCGTAGAGTCTATTTATTTAATTTTGAGTAAAGTGCAGCATGAGCAAAGTAATTTTTTACGAGCTCTTCATTGATTCAATTTAAAAAAAGCATAGGGAGTAATTGAGTGTTAATGAAAGGGATACCTACCAGCAATCAACATAATTAAAAACAGAGCCTAAAGTAAACTATGCCTGTAGTAAACCAACTATCTCAAGTTACGAAGATTGTAAAAGGAACTACGTCACAAAAATTCTATTACCTATTGTAAATCATGAGGGTAACCCTCTTCACTTGCTTTTCACTTCGGTTAAAACTTTATTGTGGTTGTGTGTTTAGAAAATATCGTTTCCACGAACCTCTAACGTTGTGGTTCGTTGTTTTTCTGCTACTATTTTATTAAACAACCTGTTAAATATTTTACGACAAACTGGGTATTTTTTTGTAAACAGTTTGTGTTTTTGAATGTTTAGTCTATTGTTTTTAAAGTAGAGAGCCCTTTTATTGGATTGAAAATAAATAGCATTTTTTGGATAGATAAAGAGCATATAAACATGAAATGATGATAACCATTTATCATGTCGAGCCAATTCATATGTTTAAGAATCTTTCATTTATTCAAACTAGATTTAAGATAATAGTCTAGAATCAATCAAAGTATATGATAAACTAAAATAAATATTATTTATAGTTCTAGTTACATTTTCGGTTTAATGGCAGTGAGTAGTGAAAGATTAAAGATTAAGTTTATTCCATTCATTCGGTCTATGTGATCAGATGAAGGTATATATACCTTATTTTTGAGGTACAGGAGATAACCATAGAGGTCACCATATTATTTATTGATATGGCTCTTCATCGACGACCTCACTAAAACATACACAAACAAAAATCACATACAGTTTTATGTAGGTATTGTGAATTCGTCACTTATAGAAGTGCAGAGCACTATAACAGAGAACTTTAACATTATAGCATTGTGTTGTAAGATAACGTTAGTTGAATTAGTTAGGTTGGCTTGGTTTAGTTTTTTTTTTATTTTAGATTAGAATTACACTTGGCAGTCATTACCCGATATAAGTAATAAAATATCTGAATTGAACTCAATATCGAATGGGTAAAAACAACACAACCATCTGGAAACACTGACTGTAGTTGTCACTCGCTCATTCAGTCACTTGTCACTCGTTGCCATAGAAAGCTACTGTTACGTTCAAGATTGTGCTCTATGCGTGTGTTGTTGTTTGTTTGATTATTTATTAAAAGCTTACCCGTACCTTTTTTGCACATTTTATGCTCGCGATACATATGTATCGCTAGACAGCATAGATATCGCTTTCAAGAAATTCTTGAAAGCGATATCTCATTGTCAATTTTGGTTTTCCTACTGGACTTACGATACGTGTCAGTTTATCGGTGAAATATTATGATATTGTGGTGCTGAGTTGATATGAAATCATGAATCTATGTTTCGTTGCATCAAATGTTGCGCGTGTAACGTATTTAGAGAAGTGCAGCCAGTGAATTATTATCCTTGCAACTGCAAAGCATATTGATGGAGAACAAAACAACATGACGTGTTGAAGCATTTAGTTCCCTTCAAAACGGTTAGCTAAATGGTGATGGGACTAAGTTGTTGGGACTGGCCGTCTCTTCACTGCCATGGCTTATATTTATTTATGTTGTGAAATAAATGCTTGAAGATAGAATAAAAAAGGAGTACCTACGTTATTTGTGAGAGATTTGTTTTATTTTCCTTTACACTGTTTGATCGCTTTATTATTTTAGCTATGTGGGATTCTAAGTTATCAGCATCTGGTAGTGAAGGCAAGGTAGGCCCACTCCAGATGTTTATAACTATCCTAACTCAGCCTTTCCACCAGAGATGTGCTAAGCTGCCTAGCGATCGATCCAATAGGATCGTTTGATTTCCTATCATAGTTTGGTTTAATTTTGCTCGAAAGGGTTAAATGAAACGAATTACCTACGAGTACAATGGTTTCGTAGCTTAGTTTCTCCCCTTGCGACCTCACACATTCCTGATGGAAAGACTGCCTAATTCTCAGGGTTTAAAAATATAGGTAGGTACATAGTTCTCACCAGAGTCTTAGTACATTTTAAGCTGCTTCCAGCCGCTGCCGGACTTAGTCGCAAATCGTGCCACTACATTTTAGTTACACCAATTGTTATTTCAATCGAAATTAGATACTAAACTAATTGTGTATAAAAAAGCCTGGCAGGAAGTAATTAGCAATCAATAGTTTTTTGAAGTGTAACGAATGAACTGTTTGGCAGGAAAACTATTTATTTGTTACGAAATATACAAAAAACTGGATATTAAATTAAAATAGACTAATTCTTTCAAAATCTAGGTCTTAATGTGCTTTTAAGTGCAACATGTGTAGCTATTTTAGGCTATAAACATATGTTTAGAGGACTTTGGTCATGGTCGTTTTTGTTTTAGTGTAGGATTTAATTAAGATAGAGAATGTGGTTTTGAGCCAAGAAAAGTAGGAAAAGTGGGCAATTTTCATTTGTAGCTTACTTTTGAATAAACCATTTTTTTGGCATGTTTGCAACGGTGCTTTTTGTCGTGGAATGGACTTGTACGTGGATTACAATAATACTATTTAATTTAAACCTAGCAGTTAAACCACCGTGTATTACGGCTGGGAATCCTATTAGCAGTTGTGCATAGTTGCCCTTTTATGACCGGCACTTTATGACATTTGAAGGGCTTCATGGTATCACACATTTGTATACAAGTGCTGTCTACAGTTCTGATTTACAAAAAAAAAAAATTGTTAACGTATGTGGAAGATGAAAAATAATAATATAATTTCTGCTTCTGAGGGAGTGGACCATAATCCTCCACGCGCCAGCCCAGTGCGGGTTGGCGGAAATCACATGTCTTCGAATTTTTGGTTCTAGGACATGACGATTTGACTCACGATGTTTTCCTTCACACCGTTTTGAGAGTTAGTGATGATGAAATAATTTACACTGATTGGGTTCGAACCCATGACCTACAAACTCTTAAGTCACGGCCGTTACCACTGCTCTCACCCCGCTTGCTTGGGTTCAAAACCTTTATATCAATTGATTGTTTTTTTAATTACTAACATTAGGTATAAGCAAAATTCTTGTTACTAACAACCTTGCCTTGCATATGGACTTTTTTGTCTGAAATAAACTATTTTAATTTTTTTTATATCAACGACCCGATTCTCACTAAAATTACCTAGTAACGTAATACATACATAACACATCATTGACTGTACCCAAACACCTTAACACGGCAAGTAAATACTTTACAACATTGAACATGAACAGCCCCAATTCGTGTAATAAAGCTATTACTATGCATTTCCTAGATACCATACAATGGATACAACGGCTGATGGGATTGTGAAGAGAAACGTTTTTATTTTATAGCTATCGAAAAACCATAGAACAGAACATAACGACGTATACGAAACGATTGTGCTTACCTAATCTGTTTTATGAAGCGTTAAAGATTTTCTTTTTTTTTTGGTAAAAACAAACGACTTAATATTCGAGACGGTAGCGACATCTGCAAACCCGCTTGACTATGGTGATGAATAATAGTTTATTTTGGTATTTAACATACCTGATTTAAAAATTTAAAAATACTTTTTCGTGTATTTCAAAGTTTTTATTGATAAAAAGCTGACAAACAGTAATTTGCAGTATCTACTCACTGACTAGCCAACTCATTGTTATTTCCTTCACTAAATATTTTTTTAAATATGTTAAAGAGACGGAAAATCGAACGGCTAAACCCTATACTGATAAACACGCGATTCCTAAAGACCATCGTCTGCCTAGCATTTTAATAACTATGCTGGGGTCGGCTTCCTATCTAACCGGATGCAACTGAATGCCAGTATTTTACATAGATCGCTCCATGTCCTCGTCGGAGGAGCTCGTGGTTAAGTAATAACAGCCGCACGGGTCGATCCGTCAGGTTAAGCTACGCTTGCCGGGGTTGGTCCATGAATGGGTGATCATTTTTACATACAGAGACTCTCCTTCGTGCCTGGGAAAGCACGTTAAGCTGTTGGTCTCGGCTGTCATTCGTGGATCTTTGACAGGCGTTTATGAAAACTCATTTGCCTGTAATTCAGCCGGCCCACATTCTTCAACCCGAATAAACAAAAAACCGGCTAATATAAACCGATCAAGGGTTCCGTAGTTAGGATGAATTTATCCCGAGAACAAACATGAGATGAACATGTTTTTCAAACTGCAAAATTAAGTTGGTCGATTATTACTCGTTAACCTGTAAAGCCTAGCTGTGATAGTTTTCCTTTTAACTTCGTAATATCACTACTGTGATTTTTTTAAACAATCCAATATAACCATTTAGCTGGCACGGGGGGGGGGGACTGAAACCAACAAAAATTAGCACTTATTGTGCTAATTTTTGTTAGTTTCAGTTCCCCCCCCCCCCCTGCTTTATGCTTTTGCGAAATATTAAGCTTTATTAGCTTAATATTTCGTAAACGAGTCCCTGAATTGAAAAATAGTTTTTACACATCCACAATATTTTCAAATGACCTTTCCAACGACACTCCACACCATGGGATAGACGAGAGAAAAAAACAGCCCCACTTTACGTGTAGGGGAGGTACCCTCAATTTTTTTCTGTATTTTATTTCACCACTTTGTCGTCATTAACATGTATGCAAAATTACAGCTTTCTAGTACTAACAGTCTCTGAGCTAAGCCGCGAACAGACGGACAGATAGACAGACGGACATGGCGAAACTATAAGGGTTCCTTGTTTACTACGGAACCCTAAAAAGCAGCTACTTGCTAAAAGAACCAAATGAAGTTTTCCGTTACATTATTCTCAACCTAGAAAGGGTGCGAGCGTGAAGATATAAATCACACCAGCTACAAACATTTCCCATCATTATCCTTTTAGTCCCATTTACCTCTTTTGTAACATAAGTGTGATGACTTCCCTTTTCTACACAAAACACTTCAGTGGTGCATTTACCTAAACCATAAAAACAGATTTAATCATTGGGAAGCTTGTTTTTGGAAAGAATTATTCCACCTCTTTTTTCTGCATCCTTTGCACTTACTCGTATGTAAAGTGAATCGAAAAGCAGTAAATCAAGAACCTATTATTGGTCAAAGTAGTTTTATAGCTGATAGTGAAATTAAAGCAGATTTAGGGCTGATTTCACCAATTAAACTGAACGCAATCAGCACATCTGAACCGCTTTCAAGAGTTATGATTGTCATATTTGTTGTGGAATATTGAAACTGACAGCTCTTGAACGCAGCATGGATGTGCTGATCGAGTTCAGTTTAATTGATGAAATTCTTAAATTGTCTGCACAATCTACCAGAAAGCCTTAAGATCGCTCGATTTCTATCGATTCAATCGATTTCTCTCGCTTCTTTAACAAATGTGATACAAGACAAACTTATACTTCTGCTTCCACTTCCACATGTCAGTCTCCTTAAAAGAGATAGCCCGGTAATGTATCAAGGTCCTTACCCGCCGGTGGGTGCCTAATGATGTGTGAATTGTAATCAATCGCTTCGCCTTCGAACCCCGCTCGACATTGTTAATCTTAAAGTTCGTTTAAGATACTCTTTTGTGCGTCTTATTGATGGTCTTAGTGCAAGGGTCGGTTTTCACGTTTTTTGATGGTTTCTCTTTGCTTTGAGTGGGAATAATGACGTCAGGTTTCGGGATTGAGAGGTCCTTGACTGTGATTTTGCTCTTAGGTCTTGTTACAATAAAAGATCATCACAAGATAATTGCTAGGAATTCGAAGTAACTCAGCATATTTAAGAAAAACTTGCTTTTGTTCTTCAAAATTTACCTACGGGTTACGGCCTTTCGATTTGATTTTGTATTTCGAAGTATGTGATACGTGTCCGTCGCAAATCAAGGGAGGTTGGAACAGCTGGTTTAGGTGACAAATCCAAATGAGCCCGCTGTTCAGTCTTCGTAGTGAAGATTTACTCATTTGGGGTTTGTGTTGCCGAATTTCCATTTATTTTCGGGTGTTTAGATACACTCTGTTTCGGTTTAGGCCTTGCACTCGGGTTTCCAGAAAGCAAACTCCTTCAAACCTGACAATTATGAGCCAGTCAGTATCAGCGTTCTTCTCAGTTTTCTTCGGGAGTCTTAATCAACATAAACTTAAAGGAAACAAAAAAAAAACACGATAAAAAACAAAAAAATTGTGGAGTGTCTTGACCATCCCGTATAATTTTGTTCTAGTCGTTATCACATCGTCTTTTTGGAGAGCGCATAAACCAAAATACCATCCTAGCTACGTTGAACTCAGCCGTTCCTGGTGTTCCATATTCTGTGGGACATCTGTGTAATTACCATAATGGCTGTGTAATTACCATAATGGAAAGAACCCCTTGAGTTTTGTACAACACCATCTTCATCAATTTCACACGATAGCACATGACGCAGTTTTTTCTAATATCTTTTCCATACATGAGAACAAATGGGATGACACCAGAAGGGCCAGTGGTTGTTCTGAGAGCCATTTTGTGTCTAAGGATTTTATCCATAATTCCGTCTATTATTCGTCTTCTATTTCTTCTTCAGTAAGTATTCATACTAGTTGTGTAAGGTCAACTATCAGGTTTCGATCTTGAAGTATGTGACACTAAGCTAATTGCACAGGTACGGTGACTATCAAAGCCGTACGTAGGTTCCATTGTTCTAATATTGAAAAGTGAATGTCGTTCGTCGCATCGATCTATCAATTAAACGTTAAACTTTTTGCATTAGACGATTGCAAACAGGTAATTAATTCTGATAAAAATACATAAAAACTGGAGTTAATTGGTGACCACAAAATAATTTTATACTTAGTACGGGGTAAACAAACTTTTAAATCTAGATCTTCAAAAACTACGTCAGCAACTAAAACCGAGCAGTGAACTCCTCCAATGGTAGGGGAGGAACGCCCAGGTACTATGTACCAACTTCAATTTCTTATCGCTCTAATAAGAAGAAGATAGATCATAATTATGCAAACGAAATATTTTACGTTTTAAAAATAGTTCAGTACGAATTAAAATGTGTTAAAGTTTAGTAACTTGTATATTTTTCTCTTGTTCACGCTAAAGATTATGATTTTGTTGAAACTGTTATATATAATAAGAAAGGAAAAACTAGTGAAGACATTGATGACAATATATGACAATTGAGAACTTATTTTTTATTTTATTTACCTTGTTGACGTATCTGTGTTGCAATGTAAAGGTAGGCATGGAAGTGTATGTACCCCACAACACTAGTTATTGAGATTCATTTGTAGTGAGTACCGAACAATTCTCACCAAACCTTCCGAACCCTCATGAGACAACCCATTCTACTTTATTTTTAGACCAAAATCTTGTAGATCCTCAAAATTCCTTAACAGGCATGAACTTTAATAAACCTGTATCCAAATCTCGGGAATTGTTTTGAAGCGGTGACGTCCCTTTAAGGGAACTATATAAATCGTTTTACCTAACACCTTAAGTCCCTCCAGGGGGCGGTAGTCTACGTATAATACAGGGAAGCGTAGGGGCATGTAAATACGGCATTGTCGCCCGCAGATAAAATGATTCGGTAAGGCGAATAATAGATTTATCGGAGGAAGTTCGGGCTAAAATGATGATGGAAGGAATTGAAGAATATTTGCTTTTGTAAAGCCAGTGTCAGTTGTGTATAATATTTTTTTGTACATAAGATCTATTTTGTAGACGCTTGCTGTTTAAATCTGCAGTAAAAATAAAAATCAGGTCTATCTGTAGAAGTATGGTTTCAGTCTTTATTAATATCTACTAGCAAACATATCTTTAATTATTACACACAAACGGCCATAATAATATATTTCTCCAATCGTAATCCATTGTCACGCTTGGGGTAGTTACTCCCAAAGTAACGTTATTAATAAACAAGGAGTAACATCGAAATTACAATACGTTACTTACGCGGATGCGACAGTGTTTGTCTACCTCTCTAAACAGACAAATAAGTTAAGGCAAAAGATCACATAAAATATAACATCAATATTACTTCTTTCTCTTGGTTTAGTTTTCAAAAACGAATCTTTAAAATCCTGTGCATTTTACAAAAAATACTTAAACAAATTCAACTTTATCACAACGTCATATTCAACATTTCGTCTGTAGGATCATTTTTCAATTCTGCATTAGCTTTTATGATACTCGTAGGACGCAAATTAATGCTTAGCTAGACATAGTTGGTAACAGGCATTTCATATTCATTCTTCTTATCATGAAGTAATAAAAAACCTCATTATTTTATACGCATCTTGTTTCATTTTCGTTTTTCACCGTAACCCATATGAGAACCATACAAAAAGATATGTTAAATACATTTAGAATAAAACATGGTTGATCTGTTTTAAAATTCTCATCTTTTAAAAAATACTGGCAACGTTTTATATAAATAATACGTGATACATTCTCTGAATATTTAGAGGTATTTGGTGTAAGCCTGAATATTTGAGAAGATTCGGATAATCTGAGGTATGAAATATATTGCATAAATTGTCCCTTAAAAGACTATCGGAATATTTTGTTTTTATGTAAGGAAGTAAATGTAAATATCTACTGAACTGTCTCAAGCATGTAAGATGATATTTTGGAAGTTGACGTACCTAAATGTTATTGTCAAAGTTATTTAGCAGCTCATTATTATATTATTTTAAAAGTATTTAGAGTTTAGTTGTTTTTTTGTACAGAAGCTTGTGGGGTATCGTTGGATCCCATAATTAAATAGATTATGTTGTTTATACTGACTTATTTATTTAAGTGAATAGTTTTTGAGATACGGGATATTCCCGGTTACAACCGCAGAAATAACTTTGTTTATCATAGTTTTTTAGAGAAATACCAGTTAATTGTGGCTGGTAAAATCAATACTGTGCATACGTATCTATTCATAGGAATCCTTCACTGTTCGTGGTCCAACACGCACTCGGCCGAGTTTTATTTGTCCATAGCAAAAATACCATGCCATTTCGCAATATCGTTAAAAGAAAAATGCCATTCGATTATATGAAATATTATTAAAAGGTAGGTACTCATCGGAAACCATTAATTCTTTTCTATCATAGCTCTGGCTAATGACGCGTTAAAGTTCTAAACTTCAACCAAGCGTTAACAATGTGACAAGTGATAAGAGACGAGCGTTCACAGTCTAATGTCTCAATTCCTTCAGCCGTGATCATAGGAGAGCTCTGGATTTATGCTTTGACATTTCCGACAACTTTTTACAGACTGACCTAGTTATTTTATGGGGTTAGTTCCACTGAAAAATATCTTTGAATTGTAATAATCAGGCTCCTGGGTCATTATAGTATTAACAGTGTCTCTGTTATGATGTTATGCAACTAGAAGTTCAGTAAAAAAATAACTGAATACAAAATAAAATCTATTGGGTATAGTTTTTTTTTAATTCTAAACTTTGGTATTCTATTTAAACACCATACGCGTTTACTTTATTTATCGAATCCCTACGGTGTCTTCGTTCAAGATTTATAAAAATCCCTAACCCATCGCATATTAAGCTCTCTCATAATGCCCATTGTTTACTCCCCTAATATTCTTTCTAACGCTATAATTGAAAATGGCCGTAAAATCTCCCCTTCTCGTCTTCAACTTAAACCCTACTATTTCCCCAGTTACTTTAACCATCTTTAACAAAGTTTTGAGGAAAACTGTGGGACTTTAACCTCGTTCGCAATCGTATAAGTCTGGGCTTCGGAGCTAAATTTTCGGATAATCTTTAACATAATTATTGGAGCTAGCGCTCTATTAAATTAATTATGTTTCTGAATTTAGAAAGTGGAAAAACACAAGGAAATTTTTCTGAGAAGGATCAGCATGTAGGAGAAATAATTATAGAGCTTCCCATCCCAACACATTCAAAGATAACTTTAAAGAGGATTTTCTGAGCGATCCGAATATTACGCTACTTTTCCTGATCATCATGTTATAGAGAGGGGTTGTGTAAGAAATGCGAGATTAAACTCCGGAGAAGCCGTTTAATGGTATATATTCTTTGAATAACTAAAATCTAGCCAAGGCAAAAAACAGCCCTTGGATAACGGGAAGTGTCAACCAGTCAATATAAGTTTCATATAATACCAATCTACGTAATCTAGTTAACCAACTATCAAGAAAATTCTAAAGTTTGAACAGTTTTCGCGGAAGAGTTAATTTTTCAGAAAGCTTTTCATAAAACTTAAATTATTTGAACGACGAAATTAAAGGGTTTGAATTGCGTGTATAGTCACATCCAAAATGTTTCACCTCTCGACCGACCCACACACTTTTATTTATAGACTGGGTTCATCGCATTCACGAAACATTTCCACCTACTCCAATTCGGGGCCTGTTGGCCTTGAGGTCGTGGTGGTGTTGGTGGCAAACGGTGGGGAGAAAAACTCGTCGCTCGAGTTCGACTTAACTGCAGCGACTGATGATGACACGGCGCTCACGGTTTAAGCGCGTAGGGCTGTGAGACGGAGCCGACCGACAAGTTCAAATTCAAATTCAAATTCATTTATTTGTCCGAATATGGTACATTGCATGGTCTTAAATTAATAAATTTTTTCATCACATTCTGCCACGTGGGGCGTGCAAATATCAGATAAGTACACAAATAAAATTATTGCAATACAAAATAAAAATAATAAGTTAATATTGATGAATTGAATTAATAATTAGGTACGAATTAATATTACATTAAGAGGTTAAAAATATTATCTAGGTTAATGTCAAAGTATTATTCAATGTCAAACTATCAAAGAGAGATTTCAAAGTTTAAAAGATTACAATTACATTCGGATGTCAGTATCAATCAAAAAGTCGTTTAAATTATAATAACACTTTTTACATAGCAACTCTTTAAGTTCCTTTTTAAACCCGTTTAAATTTAGTTGTTTGATTTTGTTTGGGATTTTATTAAAAACTTGCGGGGCTATGCAGAATATGCTTTTCCACATTAATGCTGTTTTAGCTCTTCGTCCGCGTAACATATCATTCCGCCTGTTACGTTTAACTGTATCTGATAATTTAAGAAACAGGTGTGAATTCAGCTTAACAAATAAGGCAGTTTCATAAATATACAAAGACGGTAGTGTTAAAATTTTGTATTTCTTGAAAAATGGTCCACAACTGTCCGTTATTTGTAGTCTGAACATGGCTCTGATGGATCGCTTTTGCGCTTTAAAGGCGATTTCTCTGTTTGTAGAGTTACCCCAGAATATAATACCGTAACGTAATACAGATGCTACAAGACCATGATAAGCTGTAAGTAGAGCATCTATGGTAACTGTTGGGGCAAGTTTATACAGGGCATAGGATGAAGTACTGATTTTCTTGCATAGTGCTTCAATGTGATCCTTCCAATTGACCTGCCTGTCAATTATCAAACCTAGAAATTTTGCACTATCAACATCGTGAATTTTGTTATTTTGGTATTGGACCTCCATTTTCGAACTAGGTTTTTTATGGCCAAAGTGCATTATTTGTGTTTTGCCAAGATTGATTCTTAGATTATTATTATCAAGCCAAGATATTATTGAAGTTACCGCGTTATTAACATCAGCTTCATATGATTCTGGTTTATCACATGCAATTATTACCGTACTATCGTCAGCAAAGAGTGTTATTGGGAAGTCTATAGCTTTGGGCAGGTCGTTAATGTAAATTAAGAACAGTAGAGGACCCAATACACTGCCCTGTGGTACACCAAAGTATATTGAGCGCTCTTTAGACAGGTATGTTACTTCTTCTTTAGTCTTTAAGTTTAAGTTTGTTATAGCGGTAGATTGTTTTCTTTTTGAGAGGTAAGTGCTTAAGAAGTCCAGAACGTTACCTCTTATACCATAGGAGTCAAGTTTGTTTCTTAAGATAGTATGGTCAACGCAGTCAAAAGCTTGCGTCATATCACAGTACACAGCACAAACAGGTGTCTTACTATCAATATTAGTCATAATTTTATTTAAAAACTCATATATAGCCATGTTTATTGTCATGTTCTTTCGGAAATCTTTTTGTTCGTTGCAGAGAATCTTTTGTTTTTCTAAGTAAGTGTAGAGCTCATTATAAATATATTTCTCGTATATTTTGGAAACAATTGGCAAAAGCGCAATAGGTCTATAATTTTGCATATGTTGCTTATTACCTTTTTTAAATATAGGCTTCACTATGGAGAATTTAAGACGATCCGGAAAAATACCGTGGCTGATACATAGGTTAAGAATATGACTCAAGTGTTTAGAGATTAAGTCGGCAACATGTTTTATAATTTTAGTAGAAATTTCGTCATACCCTACGCTATTAGTGTTTTTAATACATTTTATTATGTTAAATATTTGTATCGGTTGACATGGAGGCATGAACATTGACTTTTGTTTGTTTGTGATATACGCACTCGATCTTTTGCCTGATCCGGCGGTATTGGCATAATTTTTTCTACAAAATAGTCGTTGAAGTGTTCAGCAATTAATTGCGGTTTGTTAATAGTTTTATTGTCAACTTGTATAATATTTATTGAGTCATTAGGTAGATTTAATTTAGAGTTCTTTATTATTTTCCATGTCATTTTGCTTTTATTGTCAGAAGATTTAATATTGTGGTCATTTTGTGAACGTTTAGTCAGATTAATAATTTTTTTAAATATCTTTGTGTAATTTAAATATTCTGATTTATTTATTTGAGTAGGATTAAGTCTAGACGTCCATAATAATTGCCTTTTTTTAAGCTACATAGTTTAAGTCCTCGCGATATCCATTTAGGTTTTTGGCTTGTTGGTATTTTAATACGTCTACGAGGGAAGCACAGGTCATAAAATAATTTAAATTGTTCAATAAACAAGTTGAATGCATCATTTGGATCATCATTGTCATAGATTTCAGAGAATGTTAGTTTTTCCAGGCAGGTTCTAAATTTAATAACATTCTCCGAGCTAAAATCCCGTTGTGACTTATACCAGTATTTCAGAACACAGTTCAGATGTACGGGACATTTCAGCAGTTGCGCAGTGTGATCCGATAGGGCAAGTTCTATCACCTCCGTCTTGCATTTTTTCTCGAAATTGTGGGCAAAATTATCAATGCAAGTCTGGCTTTGCATCCTGGTTGGTTTTTTTATTGCCAATGTCATATTGAAACTTGTTAAAAGATACTTTAGTTCGGAAGTCATATTGTTATTTTTAAAAACGTCAATATTTATATCACCTGCTATAATAATAATATTCCCACAATTTCTTCTCGTTAGTAGTATTAACAATTGCTCTAATTTGCTAAAAAATACATTTAAATTCCCTGTCTTTGGCACTCTATACATACATACTATAACTATTTTATAACTTGTCAATTCAATTGCACAGCATTCTACAACATTAGATATCGAAAGTTCTGCAGCCTCTAGTAACTCCCTCCATAAATGACCAGACCGAACCAGAATACAAGATCCACCTCTTTTACTATTTTCTCTACTGAAACATGCAGCCAGCCTATAATTCGGTACGTTAAGACGGTCTTCATGACCCAACATCATAAAATGCTCCGTTATGCATAGTACATCAACAGACTGGTCTTTTTCTGATAGTTCATTATGACATATGGAGAGGGTCTGCTTTGTTAAGCAGACCCGCTATATTTTGGTGTAGAACATACAGGTGTTTATTCACGAAAAAGATCACCACAGACAACATTACTCTCTAGATGCTGATTATTATTACTAGATAACTTATTATTACAAAAAGTCCGGAGATAATGGGTATGTGTAGTAGTGGTACTGTTCTGGTTCTGGTCTGCACATTGTATTTGTATTTAATTTTATAGACCTTTTTTATGGTTTTTAATTTTCGCTTTAATTTGATATTATTTAAAGATGGTTTTTAATTTTATGTTGAGGCTGGATTGTGAGATTTTATCTATTTAATGTAAAAAATATTGTGCGTAAGTTTTTCTGTACTGAAAGTGACAGACGCTGTGACTGTACCTAAATTACCCTAGGCTGATAAAATTTTCGTTTTTCCTAATTATGTGAATGTTAGTGTTTGGGTCGGTTCCCCCTGTGGGGGAAGTGCCGCACCCCACCCCGTGCGGCACTGTAGAGCTCGTCTCGAGACTGGACACTCTTCCACCGTCGTAAGAAAGAGAAGAATTCCCATAACCTAGACTACCCTGTCCCGACTTAGAAAGCTAGGGGACAGGGAGGGGAACAAGGTGAAGTTAATATTGGGAATCCACAGTTAGTAAACAAGTATTATAATATTAATACAATATGAAGCTAAGAAGATAAGAGGATACGCAGAAATATATGATATATATAATATAGTATTATAAATGTTGGAACGCCAACGTCTCCTCCTCTCGCAGTTGAGCACCAATATCTGCAATACAGCATTGATAAAGTGAAGGGGTGAAGGGATCGTTACGCTTGCGCCTCAATAATTATTTATAGTTACGTTAATTTGTCTGTTTACAACGTACCCACTTCAGTGAGACCGGGAACCGTTTTTTAACGTTTGCCTCATTGTACGTGATCCGTTAGACCTAACGCATAGAACCTCTGAGGAACTAATACGATTCTAACGGAACACGCTCCCTAATCACAATATAAATATCTTACACAATCCTAAGACAGAGTACTGCGAAGTCCAACTGTTATTGAGGAAGATAAGTTTAGTTTAGTTATAATTGCATACTAATGTTAAAGACTGCGGCTTACCCTTACGGCGGCCTAAACCCCTTTTACTAAGTTAACACAAGACTAGCACAAGCGCACCGTAGACTCAGTCTCTAGCAGAATACATCACGATCGTATCTGGTGAACGCCGAGGTGGTAGTTCGTCACCTCATATTTCCTTAATCTTCCCAATTTAGAGGATGCGGTGCGGCTATTAGCGGCTTTGCGTCCCAATAGCGTGTCTCAATAAATAGTGTCGATTCAGTAATAGGCCTACAAACAGCCGGGTGGGGTTTTAATGAGACACGGTCCCTAGCGTTCTTAGAACGACTACCAATTCAGTTTGGGGTACTTGGTGATGCCTACCCCCGCTCCCTGGAAATATACGCCAACAAATCTCACGCAAAGTATTCTGTGGCAAGACCTTTTTGGATACAGAAATCACACTAACGTTTGGTTGTTTATAATACAATTATAGATTGGCTTCATAGCCTCCTTTTAATGAGCTGTGAGTTTCTATGGTTCTGCCTTCCAAATGTGGTGCGTCAGCTCAAGGTCAACAATCGTCAATAGTCTCGAGCGTTAGTGCTCAGTGTCAAGTATGGTGGAAGGCCTTCACCATTCCCTAAAGCCAAATGCAAGTGATTAATCTGTCAAGGTAGGTCATGGATAGGTAATACACGAGAATATAACATTTGTTATAAAACAGGATACTAAATAAGAGTTATTTCGCCATTCTGGTATAAACGATCATTAATCGTTCGTCAGCGATATCACCTTACTATTACCTATAAATACAATGTAAATCAACTAGTAGGAATAATGGACATACTACTACTAAATATAAAAGTTAATTAAAGTTGACACTTACCAAATAATTCCTTAGAGAGAATTAGATTATAACTCACTTACAAGATACTGCCCACATTACCAGCCTAGCCTCGGGCTTCGCTTCGTCGTCTCGATCGTCTCCCGAAGCGCTTCAATCAAACTCACTGCCTAGCTTAGACTACGTCGTCGCTACCTAACGTGGTCTTAAACCCACTAACAACTTAATAAATAATGCTCGGTCTCTAACGACAGCCTACGGACTATCACTTGATATTCATCAAGTCTCCTAGCTTAACTCGCCTGGACTCTGACGTCCTTAGCCTTTCGTGATTCCAAATCAACTGCCTCACTTGTCTTCAAATATCCATCTCCTCCGTTCCCCACATTCCTAAAACAACCAACTTCCCACAGTTTGGAAGAATAGGTTTATTGCAGTTTTTGTGTAAAAATTCTCAATTGTTTTAAAAGGGTCCGTTCAAATTGCCTGAGTAGGTCGGGTATCAGCGAACATTTATGAGAAACACATGTGCGAGTGTTCAGAGAATATCAACCTTTTAGGACGGAAGAAACAAAAGTTACAATTTATATATATATTGTATTGTAAAACCATACTATTATGTTTTAGCACTAAACCTATTAAAGTATTTTAGCTATCTGCTTGAATAATAAAACTATCAATACAATAGTATAACTACAGTTATAGGACAATAGATGGTTACATCAATGGAAGCATTGACTATTTGCATGCCTTTGAATGGCTCATAAGTATCACTCTAGTTAGGTAGTTAGCATAACTCTAGATTTCTATTTGTTAGTTACCTTACTTTCATTACGAGTATATTCATGCAAGAGCACGCTTGATCCCACTAACTTTGAGAACCGCATGTTGACAATCCCTGCTTTGATTTAAATTCTTAGAATTCGCCAACATGTTTTCCATCTTGAGATGGGATTTCTAAGGGCTTCAATAGTGTTTTACAATTTTAAAGAAATAGGATCGTTTGTTATTTATTAGGGTAACGTTTCAAGCTGTCAAACCATAAAATGGAGATTTAATGTGTTTCTAAGTGGCCCGAACCGTATGCCGATTTTAAAGTAAATATTATATTTTGTTATAAATTAGAGAATGTTAATGACAGTCACAACGCCATAGACACTTAACATAGACGAGAATAATTGTGAGAAATCCATTCCGCTTTGGACATTAAGTTGATCTTTTCTATTGGCTTATGAGAAAAAGATTATTAGATATACTACATTTAGAGGCATTGATATCCACTTAACCTAGACCACTTGACCACTTGACCTAGATTTGGAACGGATAACTAGCTTTCTCATTAACAATACCTATTTATTGACAAGTCTAATTGAAATAAATGCCTAGTCTTGTCTCCATGTGCTTTCTTATAATCCTTTTCCCTACACACCATATTCATAGATATTAAAATACATAACATAACATCACGCCTTGTTTCCCCGAGGGGTTGGGCAGAGGTGCACCTGTAGTAGGTACACCCACATATTAAAATGCCTACATGATTAAATAATTAACTAATAGGTAACCTGAAAATCCTGACACTCAAAAGTTGATAGTTAAGTGGATATCAATGCCTCTAAATGTAGTATATCTAATAATCTTTTTCTCACAAAATTATTTGAGAGAATATTTTACTAGGAAAAGCTAAAAATAATAGACGTACAAAGGGGCAAATAATTTATTTATTTAAAATTCAGATATTTGAATTAATTAATAATTAATATTTATTTGTAAAGGAAATAAACTAAATTATTTTAAGCAGTTTAATCTAGCTATTTATTTTATAGACATAGTAATATTATATACTTGTATTATACATTACATTAGTTAAAGTATACACATAAATCATAAAACAAAATTACATTAGCAATTATTTACTAAGAATACACATAAAAGTTATCCAACAAGGTAAGGTTACTTAACTTAGGTCCGTTCGGTGTGACTGTTAACACGACTGTTAAACGATGCCATTCTAATATTAATATCCGTTAATCCGTTATCCGTGAGAAAAAGATTATTAGATATACTACATTTAGAGGCATTGATATCCACTTAACTATCAACTTTTGAGTGTCAGGATTTTCAGGTTACCTATTAGTTAATTATTTAATCATGTAGGCATTTTAATATGTGGGTGTACCTACTATAGGTGCACCTCTGCCCAACCCCTCGGGGAAACAAGGCGTGATGTTATGTTATGTATTTTAATATCTATGAATATGGTGTGTAGGGAAAAGGATTATAAGAAAGCACATGGAGACAAGACTAGGCATTTATTTCAATTAGACTTGTCAATAAATAGGTATTGTTAATGAGAAAGCTAGTTATCCGTTCCAAATCTAGGTCTTCGTGGAGAAGAAGGATAAGAAACTCCACATGCTTGTTTTGAAGTATTTTATCAACATATTTTTACATTAGCATTTAGTTTTGTTATTACATTAATCTCTTGGACCATTTCTTAAAGCTAACAACTTTATCAATGACAAATAGAATATGAATATTCCTTAATTCGATTTAACACTTATGTAGCAATATTAGCAATATTTTAATACATACAGAACATCATAGCTATCAGCAATAATCAAGATATAATGACAATTTAACTTACATGAACATTGTAGTTAGTCGATCTTTCATCAGAAGTGATCTGATGATCCTTATTTCAATCCATTTTACAATAAAAGCAGAACTTATGATAAGCAACATTATTTCCTTAATTAGCTTTTAGCAACTCAATATTACGGACATGGATATCACTCAGGGTCTGTTCTTAGATGTTAACATAAGCTTTTATATTGTTACCAGTCCAGTGACACGTACAGAAAAGAGAACAAGAATTAAGTTACACGACCTTTTAAAACATTGCAAATGACAGTTGTCTACCTTACCCTATCTAACATGAATATTGCCACAGATAAAATGAACTGAACTATTAGTACAAAACAAATACTTTTAAACTATAAACTGTAATAATACCTTTACAAAAATATAATTTATACGTAAACTAATCTCTTAGATATTCTTAACAAAATAATTTAATAAAACTTGTATCCTCAATCATTTAGTATTTAAATATAGGAACAACAAATAAATCAGTGTGACCCTACTACATAATTCAACCAAGATATTGGAGACAATAACAACAGTTGAGTCAAATCAGTGTTTGACTTATAAAAAATAAGTTTGTTATTAAATTCATTTAGTAAATTAATCGTAGATAATAATTACATTTATAGGTATAACAAGTATAATTACATTTATATATCATATTATTTATTTTCAGACACAATAATTACATTTATATAACACGGCCATGCTGACAAGTACTTCGCTCTCGAAGTACTTTAGAGACCCTTTTTCTACAATTGTTTTACTTTTGTTTTGCCAATTGCCGACGTGTCAAGTCCCCTCTACCCGCTGCTAGTGGGATATACTTGCACCAAGCAAATGACCGACCAGTGGAAACATTTTTTTTTTTTTTTTGTTTTTTAATATAAATTAAATTAGGTAAAGAATCATAAGTGTATCTCATATGATTTTAAGCTCCTAATAACACATATTTTACTAGGATAAATTAAAAGTATATGTAAATCTATTGTTTGGATGTTCTATTAAACTGAAATGTACCAAAATAACCATCACAAATGGTAATTATTTAAAAAAATAATCTATCACGACCTGTACTTCGGTCTCGAAGTACCCAACTAATTATATTTAAATAAATAAATATTTGTTTTCAAGAAGTCTCTGGCCTTGACATACCAGTCCTATCACCTGCTGCGCATGAATTTCAGAAAGGTATCAGGGCAGTGACCGACCAGCAGTAATGTTATAAGTAGCCTCTGGCCTTGACATACCAGTCCTATCACCTGCTGCGCATGAATTTCAGAAAGGTATCAGGGCAGTGACCGACCAGCAGTAATATCATAAGTAGCCTCTGGCCTTGACATACCAGTCCTATCACCTGCTGCGCATGAATTTCAGAAAGGTATCAGGGCAGTGACCGACCAGCAGTATATATATAATATTATATGTTATATAATTATACATAATTCTTTCTATTTATTTCCGAATTAAATCCACATCAGTGTGTAATTAATTAAAATATGTTTTCAGTAACTTAACATGTCAGATTAATAGAACAAAATATCAACACAAAAATAAGAAAATGTAATTAGGTAAAGTGTCAGAATCTTGATTTTTCTTTGGCTACTGAAATGTTTTGTAAATTACCTAGACCTTGCAGAGCAAAACGATCATTAGAAAGGATAGAAGATATTTCAAAGGACTTTTAATTTAGGTGCCAATTCATCATTACGCATATGATTCCGCGAGACATACACTACATCTCCTACGTTAAAGTTTACATTGTTACGACGAGTGACATCTAAACGTTGATTGAATTTTTCTGCAATTTGTCTAGCTATTTCTCGGTCAGCCTCTAATTTATTTGGATTTTGTCTATCTTTTTCTTCTAGTACGTCGTAAGTAATAGCAAAGGGGTAGAGCCCATGGATTTTGTACAGTTGTGTTAATTAATTGTTGTACTTTCCACAGAACGTTCGGCCACTGACTGTTCATTGCACATAGTGTTACAATCTGTGATAATTACAAAGTTAATTTCTAGTAATTAGACACGGAAGTGTTTCAAGGCGTTGTGAATAGCTAGAGTTTCTAAATCATAAGAACTATATTTTGACTCTGCAGGTGTAGTTCTCTTACTAAAATAAGTGACGACTTAAGAATCACTATCGTATTTCTGGTTTAAAAAAGCACCATATCCTATAGCAGTAGCATCAGTATATAACTCTGTTCTTAGAGCAGGATCAAAGATTGACAACAATGGTCTAAGTAATTTAGTACACAATTCCTCGCAATGTCCTGTTCAGAACCCTAATCTCATTTTTGGTTTTTCTGTGTTACCTAATTAATATATACATTAAATTAGTACTCTTGTAATGCCAAGTTTCATATAAGTGAACACTTATATCCTATTCTCAGTCTGATCTTTGTGAGAACTAGAATTAATTATAATAGTTAGTTAGGTAGTTGTTATCTAGCTAGAGTAACAACGTACCTAGTTATTATTGGTTTTATAAGCTAAGCTTCAATTAGATGTTCACTATTTTGGTTCATTACCTAATGATCTTTCAACTTATATTTAATCATTGTAAGTAGATACTATTTTTTTTTTATAGGAATATTTTTATGCAAGTAGATACAATTGTTTTACGAGACCTTTGTTTTTGAAATTTGTTAAAATACCAATTGAAGCTTAACTTTTAATAACAAACACTGGTGGCGATTCTCCCGTACACCAAACCAAACCAACTAAACTATCACCAAGACCACTCTTGGCTATGAAAATCGTAAAGCTATTCTGCAATAGCTATTCTCAATCTAAAAATTATTTTGAAACAACCAAAATCGAATTTGACAATTACGACTCCACGTGGTACATACTTGTTTGCCCTATTCCGTGATATTTTTTTTTTTTTTTTTTTTAGAGCCTACCTTTTTTATTTGGAATTTTTCACTTTTTGCATGGAACATATAAAAAAAAATATTACCCACTTGTTGAGTATTAGGGGTTTAAGGGTTTTATAAAGGGGGTCGAAATTTTCATTATTTTTGCGATAGGACACACCATTTTCGAGATACAAGCAAAAGAAAAGAAAAAAATCCAGTACAGTACTGTTTTTGCACCCGAAGTCGAGGTGTTTGTGTGAATTTTAGTTCATGACAACTGATATTACTCCAAACCATTTTTAATCATTAAAAATGGTCAGACTCAGATAGGCAGAATTCAGAATAGCAAAATTGTCTTTTACACTAAATTAAAATCTCAGTACCATCTTAGTGCTGTCAAACTAAAATATAGTTAAGTTGGTTGTTTCAAAATATAGTCAAATATACTTTACGTCTATTTCAGAATGGGAAATCAGTTTGACAAGAGTAAACTAAATTTTGGCGATTTCCAGCCCAGTCTAAAGGCATTTGCGTCAAGAGAATCGGCACCATCTTGTTTTAAAATATTCTAGTTTAAAAGGTTACAAAAGTTTTTCTATGATGCACCATCAGTTGATGTTCTCACATTTCAAAGTAATATCAAAGCAGAGCCTCTAAAGGCCTTACCGGCCCTGCAGCTCCTACTTACAGTCCTACTCTAGGAGTTTGCAGCATGATGTCATCCTCATGGCGAGGGTTTAGACAGCTACCCGGTGACACCACGGCTTCCAGCAAAATCACCAATAGAGTCCTACTCTAGGAGTTGGCAGCATGATGTCATCCTCATGGTGAGGGCTTAAACAGCTATCCGGCGACACCACGGCTTCCAGCAAAATCACCAATAGCTCCAACATTGATTATGAAAATAGCAAAATAAAATTCATTAGAAATCGCTTATGTAAGACAGGGCACTATCCCACTTCTGATGTGAGAAAAAGATTATTAGATATACTACATTTAGAGGCATTGATATCCACTTAACTATCAACTTTTGAGTGTCAGGATTTTCAGGTTACATATTAGTTAATTATTTAATCATGTAGGCATTTTAATATGTGGGTGTACCTACTACAGGTGCACCTCTGCCCAACCCCTCGGGGAAACAAGGCGTGATGTTATGTTATGTATTTTAATATCTATGAATATGGTGTGTAGGGAAAAGGATTATAAGAAAGCACATGGAGACAAGACTAGGCATTTATTTCAATTAGACTTGTCAATAAATAGGTATTGTTAATGAGAAAGCTAGTTATCCGTTCCAAATCTAGGTCTTCGTGGAGAAGAAGGATAAGAAACTCCACGGAAGCTTTTTTTGAAGTATTTTATCAACATAATTTTACATTAGCATTTAGTTTTGTTATTACATTAATCTCTTGGACCATTTCTTAAACCTAACAACTTTAACAATGACAAATAGAATATGAATATTCCTTAATTCGATTTAACACTTATGTAGCAATATTAGCAATATTTTAATACATACAGAACATCATAGCTATCAGCAATAATCAAGATATAATGACAATTTAACTTACATGAACATTGTAGTCAGTCGATCTTTCATCAGAAGTGATCTGATGATCCTTATTTCAATCCATTTTACAATAAAAGCAGAACTTATGATAAGCAACATTATTTCCTTATATTAGCTTTTAGCAACTCAATATTACGGACATGGACATCACTCAGGGTCTGTTCTTAGATGTTAACATAAGCTTTTATATTGTTACCAGTCCAGTGACACGTACAGAAAAGAGAACAAGAATTAAGTTACACGACCTTTTAAAACATTTCAAATGACAGTTGTCTACCTTACCCTATCTAACATGAATATTGCCACAGATAAAATGAACTGAACTATTAGTACAAAACAAATACTTTTAAACTATAAACTGTAATAATACCTTTACAAAAATATAATTTATACGTAAACTAATCTCTTAGATATTCTTAACAAAATAATTTAATAAAACTTGTATCCTCAATCATTTAGTATTTAAATATAGGAACAACAAATAAATCAGTGTGACCCTACTACATAATTCAACCAAGATATTGGAGACAATAACAACAGTTGAGTCAAATCAGTGTTTGACTTATAAAAAATAAGTTTGTTATTAAATTCATTTAGTAAATTAATCGTAGATAATAATTACATTTATAGGTATAACAAGTATAATTACATTTATATATCATATTATTTATTTTTAGACACAATAATTACATTTATATAACAAACGAATAAATCCGTCGAAAACCATTTCAAAGAATGCACCCAACTTCCAATTACCCCGTATATAAACCTAGTAGTAGATTTTCAAAAACACATAATCAGTGATGATTAAAAAAAAATGTTAGTAATCATATTACATTAAGTACGTATATTACGTATCAGTTTGTTACCTAAACCCAGCTATTCTTTCCCAATTTTATATTGATCTCCAATCCATAGCTGTGTATACAGATGCGAGTAAGATTTCGTGGTTTCTATAGACACAAATCATCCTTTAATATTCCTAAATCAGCATACAAATTAAAAGCAACGCTAGTCGCAAATCTCCAATAACCGATATATATTTACATGGACGTGTTAGCTCGACAGACGACGTGACCGTGAAGACATCTGCTAGATTATAGTATTGACAGCTCTTGATATTGTTTACATACTACAGTACTCCATTCCAAATCGATTTGTGTGTTCAATCGCGTATCTATACGGCTTGCACATGACTTATGCGAATACCGTATTTAATGGCCTAAGATAATTTTTGCATTCCAGAGTATAATTCAAAATCGATTTGTGCTCAATTGAATTTAGATTGCAATTTCACATGAATAATGCGGATACCGAATTTGATCGTGTAATGTGATCAGTTATTATTGTTTCCATGTCAGAGAACAAAATTCGAAATCGATTTAGTTTTCAATGGAAAACGATTGGGGAACGCACATGACTCATTTGAATACTGAGTTTAACTAAGCGATTTGATATGACAAACGATTTAATTAGAAATTAGATGACTCTAAACATTAATTGAATTATACATATAGTTGGATGGTATTCTGTGACTATTGTAATGGCAATTTTGATGACATGTTTAATCTAATTATCGAGCAAAGCAAACGTCACATTTAGACGAAAACCTAACAGTACCTACATAATATATATACGAGTAAATAGGTACTGTTAGGTCCGGGTTTTAGATACAGTACAGGAAACGCATATAGACTTGGAATAACGTAATTATTCCTATTATCGATGCTACTTATTTTACAACTCTCCAAGGTGATCGTCTATATTTTTTTCTAGCCTGTACAATAGTGTTATATCATTATACATGCCATCAACTTATAAATTACTCACGTAGGGGTGGGTATGGGAGAGCCATGCAGGCTAAAACTCTGAGGTGCCATATAGATACCAAAGCAAATAATATAGTGTCCGTACGAACTTGACCTGCGTGTTGGATCACTCCTTACTCTCATAAGACTCATAAGGAGAAAGCCCAGCTGTTGGAACAGTATAGTCTGATTTACCTTAGCAAATAATTGTAGTGTCTGTACGAAGTTGACCTGCGTGGTGGAGCACGTCTTGTTCTCGGAGAAAGCCCAGCTGTTGGCCATCTACCAAGGCTGCATTATCTTACTGGTATCTCACTTTATGCCTCCATACTACTTCCCCTTCATCCGGATTACCATCGTCTGTTCAAAATTAAATCCCTTTTTAAGTCTCATTCCGTATTCCCTGCACTCTAGTGAAATCAACAACGCGTTTAAAGTAAAACACATTAACTGCCAATTTTGCTTGGATGTAAGATTCACAGTCGGGTTAAGCTTTCTAATTTAAGTTGGTGTTCGTTGTGAAAACAGATTCTACTGTTAGGAGAACTTGATGTCGAATGCGATGAGTACAAGTTGAAAAGAGGTGGCGGTAATTTGGTAGTTACGAGGTTTTAAGTTTTAGGGATTCTAAAGTTACTATCTGAATAAAACTTACTGAAATAAAATATTCTTATTTTCAAACTGTTTCCTATTTTGTGACTAGAAATATCTTTAAATCTAGCATCCTGCATCATCAATGTGTCAAACACAAATCCTAGCCACAAAGTCCAAGGCTAGGATTTGTGTTGATCCAGAATTACAATTTACAAATATCTGTAAAAGTAACATTTTCAAATATGTACCTAATTTTAAAGTTACAAACAACAGTCGCTTCCGCTTACGTCTCAAAAAGCATCTAAAAGCGACCCCTCACCAACTCAAAACTCACTTATTTTAACTTAACTTTGACTTAAGGTAATTTCGGAATGCCTCACTTTTCACTAAGTTCATTCTTAAGTGTCACACACAAATCCTAGCCACAAAGTCCAAGGCTAGGATTTGTGTTGATCCAGAATTACAATTTACAAATATCTGTAAAAGTAACATTTTCAAATATGTACCTAATTTTAAAGTTACAAACAACAGTCGCTTCCGCTTACGTCTCAAAAAGCATCTAAAAGCGACCCCTCACCAACTCAAAACTCACTTATTTTAACTTAACTTTGACTTTAGGTACTTTCGGAATCCCTCACTTTTCACTAAGTTCATTCTTAATGAAGAGCCTGAATGTCGGTACATGAGGTTCTCTGTTAATATTAATGAGATGAGTTCACGGTTCTTCGATTCAATCATTCGAAGAGGCGAATTCTTTGTAATATAATTCAGAATGTAACTAATATTGTAAACTCGTTCTTTGGTGTCGTGAATATTTAAGCTTTACCAGATTATTTGAGAATACATAACTTTGCTATTCAATGAATATTCATTTATAAGCTTAGATAAATAAGGAGCTTTTACGAAAGAGCGTTAACGAGCATTTTATGCATTTTTGAGATCATCAAGGATTACTGCGAGATTGTAGGCAGCAACAACAATGATGTGATTTGCCACCTGTGAGAAAAAATCTACGAAAAAACCTGTGAAAAAAAATCGACTTTGACTCAAATCTTATGATACCTATACTCCATTTGAAATAAGATTAGACATTTAAATAAACCTTTTTTACAGTCCGTCATAAGGATGGCATTAAAAGCAAAAAAGTGGTTACAATACCAACTGTTTACTGCAGCTGCCATTTGTCATGCTGGAGGCTTGACAAATGGACGCAATAGAAGTCAAAATCGGTTGAACCGACTGTAACTTATTTCAAATGGAGTATAGGTATGTTATCAGTAATAACAGTGTGATATTCTTTAAACAGTGTAACTCACAAGCCATTGTTCAATAGATTGTGTGTCGATTTTGTTATCCGGCAGTACAAAACAAATATAAAAGTTACAAGCTTTGACACAACCGAACGAAACTCTCGCCACCCACGCCTTATCAAAACAAACAAAAAAGTCAACATTTCACAAAACGAGTGTCGGTTGTCGGTTTGCGACGATTTCCTTCAGTTCCGGTCCCCTTTTTATTGCACCAGGTGAACGTAAAATATAAAATATATGCTCCTATAAACTAAGTCGTAAAGTTGAAAATTTTGAACACAAGCTTTTTCTGGACAACCAATGGGAGTCGGATGAAATGTTTGTTGTAATACTTACGCTGATGCTGTTTTTCCTTATATTTTTGAAATTAGATGCTTGTGTGTAACAAGTTTTAGTAAGACTAACCGATAGACAGCAAATAACTAAATGTAAATCACTGGAATTTCTCTTGTGTAAGGGCAAAAGCCAAAACAAAAGGAAAAAGAAAAAAGGTTAAAGAATGTAATAACAAAACTTTTTGTACGCTATACGAAAGAAAAGACAAAAAAGCCAAAAGCGGCATGCTATGAAACCGCTTTTAATTCGAATCATTGGCATAATTTCGTATAAACGAACTAAACAGATTATCACGGGATCATCACCCTACATTTATTACTTTCAACGAATACTATGAGATTTTGAAGTTTGTATTTACATATATTTAATATTCATCCCTGTCAGGCCTAAAACAACGGGCCCAGATTATAAGGCGAATGTTTTAGCTAAAATAACAAGTTTACCTAAAATAATATTTTGTTACATAACTAATAACTCGAACGTGGCTTGTTGACAAGCTGAGTAGGGCTCTTGTCACAGTCACGACGCGTGACATGTACCAGCCGACTATTTTCTTTTGTGTGCTAATGAATACTCGTAATTAAAGATCTATATTTTTTTATTCGTATTAACTTATTTTCTATATGTCACACGTATGTGTGACAAATAAACCATATTTCTTTATTTTCATTTTTTCAAACGTATTATTTTCGGATCAGGAGCTCTCTTCGTGTACTGACATTATCCGTTTATGATGTATGCAAGTAACACATACTTAAATTCTTTAACAATATTTTCAAATATTCTCCCTTCTAAACATTTTGGTTCCTCTTCAGTTCTAAAGCGAAAATTTTTCTCATTTCTCAATAAATTTTTTTGAAGTCTCGTCGTTCTAACGGAAGAAATGTCGTTTAATAGTGAATAATATGAGGTTTCCAAATCCTAATTTGAATGTTCTAAATTCAAATTACATTTTCATAGGTTTCTTATTTTGTTTAACAAGTCATTTTTACCTTGTATGGAGTATGAAGGAAATTGATAAAAAACACACGCAAATGAAAAAAAGCTAAGAAACGTTTTTTTAATAACTTGTATTCCCTCCCTGACCTCTTATTAATGCTTCCATACGGTTCTTCATTGATCGGATGAGAGTCATAATCAAATGTTGTGGCATTCCATTTCATTCCTTTTGGATTGCATTTTGCAGCTGGCTAAGTGTTTCTGGGGCAGGATCTCTTGCACGAATTCGTCTCTTAAATTCATCCTATAGATGTTCAATCGGATTCATGTCCGGGCTTCTTGCTAGCCATTCCATAATGGAGATACCGAGTTCGGTAACATAATCTCGTAATATCGTACGACGCTCGCGGTGTGAACCCTAGCATTGTCGTGCATGAATATGAAACCGTTGCCAATAAAATGTGCATAGGGCATCACGTGAGGCTCAAGACACTGTTGACTGTTTAGTGCGGGCAAACGTGGCCCAGACACAAAGACAAGCTTCCTCCCCAAACCGTCCACGAACCGCCACCATAGCTGACCTTTTCTTCAATGCAGCATTGTGTAAAGCGTTCTCCATCTCTTCTGTAGACCTTGTTTCTTTCGTCGTTACCATACAGCATAATTTTACACTCATCAGAATAGTTTTTTTTTCATGGAATGAAAACTCGTGTGTATGACAAAAACCATAAAAACAGAAGTTTCGATTTTTCTGATGAGAAGTGTACTTTTGCAGAAGAGAATCAGAACATGATTATACATTGTTGACTAAAAAAGCCATTTTCACTTTCTGAAACTTACGTTATTCCCGAAAATTGAATTTTAATTTTAGGAATTATTTGACTTTGTACTCATAGAATCGCCAGCCTAGTGATCAGTATTAGAGCGTGTTAGTACACTGATGATTTGCCAGCGTGTTTCTAGCGAGGCGATTGGTGAACGTGCTCTCCGCGGGTGCGAAGCGAGCTACCCGCGACTACGCTACGTGTTGTCCGCGTTATCACAATATTGTACACTCGCTCGTCTTGCTCTCAATTGTACACTCACAAAGTCAAAGTCAAAGTCAAATAGTTTATTTCAATTAGGTACAAAAAAGGCACTTTTGAACGTCAAACTTTACAAAAAATAATAATAACTGATTCTAGTCGCCCATTCCAAAAGGTAGTTTTCGTATGGAGAAGAATGGGCAAGAAACTCCACCGTTACTCTTTTAAAAAAAAACATTATATCTTGTATACACTAATTATATAAGTATATGTGAAGACAATGCACCTAGAATAAGATTACCACGATAGGTAAAAATAATGAAAAATGAAGGAATAACATAAATTAATTATTTGATAGATGCATGGTGCTCACATACTTACAAACATTGTAAAATTATACTATATCTCTAACATTATAATAAGTAATACTAATAATAAGTCAGTGTGTGAGTTCAAGTAATCACAAAAAATAAAAGTTAAAAAAAATAAAAATATATACAATTAAATTAGCAACCAGTTCGATTTTGTCTAGATTCTGAATTGTCCTATGGAGCAGGACCAGCATGTTTCCAAGCATTTTTATCTTGGATACAACCCTCTAATTTGTAATATGCTTCTTTACAAAGTGTACTTTTTATATGATTTTTTAATTTTCTTTCATTTAATTCTAATATATCACAAGGTATTCTGTTGTAACATTTAACACAGTACCCCATAAAAGATGTATTTACTTTAGATAGTCTGAAAAACACTTCAATGGCTCTCACGTCAATGGCTCTCGTTACGCAAACGCGGCGAACACGTTGCGCACTCGTGGCGAACACGTTGCGCACTCGTGGCGAACACGTTGCGCACACGTGGCGTGCTTGTTACGCACATGCAGCGAGTGCGTGGAAAAGTCGCCTCGCTGATAACTTGTTCGCAAATCGCCAGTGTGATACAGCTTCCAGGCGATAGGCTCCAAATTTAGACGGTGTTTTTCTTATGAGAAGTCCATTTTTGTGTCCCACTGCAAGGCAAACATCTCTTCTTTCATTCCATTTTTCCTGGTCTAATTCAGTCTTAGATCAATCAGTTTGGATAGTTATCACGAACATACTATTTTTATCTGTTGGTACACTTTAATGTTCCCAATATTCCAAACAACAGCCATACTGGCCGAAAAACTAAACTTTCAATTCGATTTTCAAAGTCGGTTGCCTTGATGATCGTTGCAACGGGCGTTTGATCCTGACATCACATACCATCCTGAGATTAGATTCCGTGCCGGTCTCACACCAATACCTATCAGATCGCTTTTAGCCGTGCGACGTTTTTACGCTTATACATACACGGCACGGAACGAACGTTTTTTTTTTGTTGTTTTCGATGCGGATTTAAAAGGAGTGTAAAGGATATTTGGATCGTTTTTACACGATCTGAGTGCTGTTATAATGTAAAATTTAAAGTTAAGTGTCTAAACTTGAATCTTTGAGACTCGACTCGTTAAATTTTAACTCAGTACAGCGATAGTTGGAAATTTGGAATTCTTATTGGATGGTTTGTTATATGAGGAAGAGCACGCAATCGGAGTAGGTACCGGAAAAGTTATTATAATAGCCAGTGAATACAACTCCCAACATCAGTTCTTATTATAATAGCCAGTGAATACAACTACAACATCAGTTCTTTCGTAACGTTTACAAAGTAGGTACCTTATTTACCTTTTATAACTTCACGAACCAAAGTTGGCAATATATTCGTTGCTGACACTACACGGCACAACTCATGCGGAATACCAAACTATGAAAAACTTTCACCTGTGAAAGGAACATTTGATAAAGTCAGGAGTTCCAAAAAAATCGCTAAGCAGTTTTTCATCGAGTGAACGACATTGAATGAACTTCGATGTCATAAATAACTGTATTCATACCACGACTCCTTTTACTGCGTATAGGTAAAAAGCTCACCAAATATAAATCAGCGAGTGTTACCAGATTATTGATTTACCCTTAAGTACGCCATCGGGAAATCCCATTTGGATGTTATATTTCAAAATGATTTGTATCGCACGAATCGTTAGCTATGTATATCGAATGAGTAAGCGTAGTCATTATTCTGGAGGGATTTATTTATAATGAAGGGATTATAACAAAAATTTAATGTGTTTATAACATTTTATGAATAATCCTAGAGATTTTTACAATCGGTGGTCCGATAACAGTAACATAACAGAGAGATGAAAAGTCGTTTATATAAGTTTTTAAAGTATTCCAATTCTGTTTTTCATCTTCGTAGTGTTGTCCTTATCTTCAACAATTATAAGTATTTTTTAAAAATGATTGATAATGTCATGCTCTCAAATCTTACACAATCCAATTTAACAAAAAGTGCGGTCTCACATTTCCAAACTAAATCTAGGAAGTTTTAAACTAATATCGGGCAAGTTGAAGCCAACATTTCCGTGCAGTATGCCCGTGACATAGATTTATACGTGAAAAGTCTGTCATTTTGAGAAATGACTGGAGTTTCCACCCACCGAAGAGTTCACAATCGGAGGTGGCAACCTGGCCACGACAAGTGATTGATGATAAAAAATATTATTTTTATATTTTTTTGGCCAACGTTAGATTATATTTGCACATTGGTTATTATCAGGGATTATTTGAGATATTTTTGCGTTATGTTTACCAATCATTTTGTTGTTGTAATTGATTAGTAAGAGTACATAGTAAATGTTGACCCGGGAATTAAGAGGGGACTCAGCTATGTGAGCACGTGGTTTTGCGGGTTCAAACCTAACAAAAGGCGGTGCGGGCTATGTTTTTATATTCAAAAGTTTAAATTAATGTTTAGTCAATTTCTCAGTAAGGGACTCAGGACCCTATTAATAAAATAAAAACATCCTTTTCTTATCTTGAAAAAAATATTCAATATTAAAGATTGCCTGGAGAGATGGTTGTTTACAAGCTTTTGTCTTTTATTGTTAAAACGATCACAAAGTAGGTCCCAAGTTATATCATAATTTTCAGTTGTAAAATCAAACGATTGTATATTAATAGCAGCACTCTCTTTCAAAGTTGCACGTAAGTACTGGAGTTAATTAATTTTATGTATATTTTGGTTACGACAGTATCCGAGATCAAAATGTCATGAAATTCCATCCAGTTCTGATATTTACCAGAAACGCTAGGCTAGTGTTCAGTACGTATTTTTTTATTTGGGATCACCTCCTATGTGCAGTACCAGAACCTGCGTCTGAGTAGCCGGAGCCTGCAGCTGCTGCAGCTGTCTAACATCTCCAACCCGCACTGAACAAGCGTGTTACTGATAAAAATGACCATGGCTTCTCTGCTGCTACGTAAGTTATCAGAGGACCTCAGACATGTGACAATCGCCTTCAAAGCGTTTCGTATTTCCACAACGACTTTCAACAGGATTGAAATAAGTTTTTCGGTAGCTCAATATCAATACAATACATTTTTGACTTTTCCATCATCGCTAAGCCATTAACAGACTCTTCACTGGAGTAAATGTCAATTTTTGATTCATTCCACATTCACGAATCAGCTTCTATCATTTCTTTTTTCGATCATTCGGTTCATATTTGATTCATTTTGTGTTCAGACGGCTCAATGTCAATCCAATACATTTTTGACTTGTCCATCATCGTTAAGCCGATATCAGACGCTTCACTGGAGTGAATGTCAATTTTTGTTTCATTCCACGTTCACGAATCTGCTTCTTTCATTTCATGTTTCGATCATTCGGTACACATTTGATTCATTTTGTGTTCAGACGTTTCACTTTGAATGAAAGATGCCAAATGAAAGGTAAAAAAACGAAAAGTGAAGCGTCTGATATCGGCTTTATCACTGATAGAATGTCACTTTGTTTTGGGTATGAATCAATTACCTGCCTATAAATAAAATTAACCTGCAATTACGACTGTTAATTCAATTCTCTTTTTCTGAACTGAATAAAAAAAAAATACTTTACTTTACAGGTTCAAAATTCTCACCTTCAACGCTATTTGACTGAAAAAGATACATTTATTTTGTTTGCACCATTTGTGGCAGCCATTATTGTAATCTAGGAGATAAATCGTTCATTTGTTACTCGTATAGAATAAATCTTTGTGGTACTGCTAGCAGAATTGCTAGGATAAACAGATTTATGGATTGTTAATGTTTTAAGTTCAATGTTTTTCTTGAAAAACGTTGCATATTTAATGTATTTGTGTTCAGTCGTCTTCAGTTATATTCAAGACAAAAATTGTGCGTCGTTCTTTTATAAATTACTTACGTCATTAAAATTTTTTTTTGGTACACCAACAGCAATAGGTACATACAAAATAATTTATAGAAAATAATAAAAACCAAATGTTGGTATATACGCCTTTTACAAGCACACGCAGCATTAACCATTTAAGCTTTGTAATTATCCAAGACAAAATAAACGTACAATCAATCTGCCTAGCCTTTTCCCAACTATATTGGGGTCGGCTTCCAGTCTAACCGGATGCAGCTGAATACCAGTATTTTACATGGAGCGACTGCCTATCTGACCTCCACAACCCAGTAACTGGGTAATACGATACCCCTTGGTAAGACTGGTTGTCAGACTTTCGGGCTTCTGACGACCCGTAACGACTGTCAAAGATCCACGAATGACAACCGGGACCAACGGCTTAACGTGCTTTCCGAGGCACGGAGGAGTCTCGGTATGTAAAGATGGTCACCCATCCACAGACCAACCCCGGCAAGCGTAGCTTAACCTGACGGATCGACCCGTGCGGCAGTTACTACTTAGCCACGAGCTCCTATAGACAAAATAAACGTACAAAATACAAAATAAAGTGGATGGATCATCATTCAGCTGAAAGACGTCCACTACTGGACATAGACCTTCCCAATCACCGCCACTACGACCAGTTCTGTGCTTCCAGCAAGTGGATGGAAATCATCATCGATTGATTCAATAAATAAAAACCAGTTTAGAACATTTTTGTTAGTGCATTTCAAAGAGTAAATTCTTGGATAAAATCAAAATTGGATTTGGAGTACAGTCAATATACAGGGTGTTTGGCGCATGGACCGACACAATTTTTTGGGGAGTTGAGAGGGTCATTTGCGAAGTTTCACCCAAAGATCCCATGTCCTAAGTGTCACGGTTAATAAGATATGATTTTTTTAGATTTTTTCCAAAAATTATGAACATAGTTTTATTTAAAAAAGTTCTTTATTTATTTAGAATAAGAATACATTGCAGAATACAATAAAAGTTATTTCGTGCAATTAGAACAATAAACAAAAAAGTAATGACTATTTAAAGGCGAGATTTCGGGTAATTTTGTGAAAAAAACAAAAAAAAACATCTCAATAACCGTGACACTTAGGACATGGGGTCTTTGGGTGAAACCTCCCAAATGACGCTCCCAATCCCCCAAATAATTGTGTCGGTCCATGCGCCAAACACCCTGTATAGCTTGTCTTGTTTTTAATAAGGGTCCGCAAAAGGCTAATGAAATAAGAGCCACGTACAGAAATATGGTAGTGTGTGTGTGTCGATCTTAGAAGTGTCGCCATTAACTCAAGGACCATAACGTTATGTCCTCGTAACTCTTATAATAAAGGACTGACCTCTTCTAGAAGCCTATTGTGTATTAGCAATCGGTTGTGATTTTTGTGAATCAGTTGTTAGGTTGTCAATTAATTTGTTTACGCTAAACAGGCAAAATATATTTGGATATGGTGATGTTCTACGATTTACGTATCTGCCTCCGATTCTGGGCATTGAACTTGAACATTTATTTCAAGTCACAATAACCGGGTTGCCACCAATTGTAGGTAATTGTGTGTAAAAGCATTTCGAAAATGTCGATCGAAAAGCAGATGTGTGTCGCATAACACATTTTTGTTATGTTTTGTTTTATTTAGATCGGACGGTTAGTCTTCTATCCAAATGACAACCAACAATTAAGCCACAACTGCCAGCAATTGTCAAACATATCCTAACCCTAAACTGCCCCACCCATACGACACCCACATAAAATATAATTGTTCCACTTTCCCGAAGGCAAGCCATTAAGGCGGAAGTAATAATGGCCTGATGAAACCATAATGCTGGTAATTTGCGTAACCACCGCCTTTTAATTAGTTGGCAAAGAAACCACGAACATAGCGGGTGAAGAGTTAAAGCATCTAGACGTGGTAGGGTTGTGTTTGCGCAACAATGAATGGGAGATGGTTTGTGTGAAGGATACTCTTTGTTGTATTAATGGGTTGAAGATAATATCTTCAATCTTCAACCAATAGGTATGGCGTGACTGTTTTTGCTCAATATAATTATCGGTATATAATTATGTATATGTATTTTCGGGAAAAACTCGCTTGGTTTAGCTCGAATTATGCCGAACCGACCCGAACGATTGATGATTCAGCACTGAACGGAGTTTGCCAAATATGTGTAGTAATTGCTTCGGGTCGTCTTTGCTGTTCAACAAATACTGCCAAAGCGATTGTGCCGACTTGAAAAAGTGCGTAGCACCTCTCAGTGTCAGCGTTTCTGAAAAGTGTGTTGAGGATATCCTCTTAACTTACCCATTGAGCCTGGTTTTCACCAGTGATGTGGAAAGAAGATATACAAAGATCTGAAAAGATATCTGCTTTTCCTCCTGACCTACGCATTGCCTTGTCCATGGGTGGACCACGGATAAGAAATAATGCCCGTGATTACCCCGGGTGGACTGAGCAGGCAGGTGGACCACGACCAAAACTGATTTAGCGATGATATGATCATCTGATCCTATGAGGTCAATTTTACCCCAACCCAGCAGCACTGTCATATAAGTATGTGAATTCATGCGGTCAATAATGTAAAAAATTGCAAATTAATGCTATTAAAACATCTAGAACATTTTCGTTTTACTCAGGAAGTTCTCTACAGTTTCCAAATAAGTCCACAATCACGGATTTAAAAAGAGAAAATAATCTTCTAGGAGAAATAATTCCTGGTATGCAAACATTCCTGAGATTGAAGCGGCTAAGCCAATTAGGATTTTATTCGCATAATTAGAGATTCAATAGACACTTGTTCAACAATTTCACTAGCCCTGTTTGAACAGGAATATTGCAAGAATGCGAATATTATGCAGTAGTAGGGTAGCAACTCTTCAAGAATGCTTGCTATTTTAGTGCTGACCTAGATTTAAAAGAAGAAAGTTATGCGAATTGTTGTTACTTTGTTGAGTTATAAAACAAAATAAATTACGGGGTAACGTTTAACAGTCACAACCATAGACCAATTCTCAGTCTATGGTTGTGTAGGTGCAACTTTAAAACGTCTTTATTGATTCAGCTTTCTCCAATTTTTTATGCCTAAAGATAATGACTTACAAAAAAAAAGAGTAAATAATAATTAAAATTATTAGTATTATTTCCTTTATTTAATATACAGGGTGTCCGGTAATTAATGGATAACCTTGAAATAGCATATATAATAGACATGAAAAAAATGGATCTTTATCCGTTCTAAAAAAAAAAACTAAAAAAAAATATCCCAAGTAAGATAAGATTTTTTGAAAAAATATTGTACAATTTCTAGTTACATTATTTACTGCTTCTCTGTCAGCATAGTCAACGTATACACCACTATCTTTTAATTAGTACAAAAAAAAATGGGGCACTATCCGTGCCCGTTTACTGATCATATTTGTGTAGTCAAAAGAAAAAAAAAAGAAATACCAAAATTGTCCACGAAAATTTGTCATAATTGGTAAATTCATAATTGAATCAATCATTCATAACAATTGCTACTAGAAAATACTACGCGTAGTGCTTTTCCATTTCGATCGCCATTCATAGGTCCCGGCAAACTCGCGTCGACGCTCAAGCCCCGCCCCCTTCTACGCCTGCGATCCCTTTTCGAGCGCCGAGCAAAAAACAAACAGAGGAGACAGTGCCAATTTGTTAGAAAAGTGTGCGCGTTCGTTATTATTAAACAAAATTGTTTGTTTACTTACGTTTTTACTGTCGCGATGGCTTACCAGTTCTCATTTCGGGAGTATACAGCTATGATACGTGCGTACTTATTGTCTGGTGAGAACGCGAGTGCCGCTGTACGTATGTACAGAGAAGAGTACCCAAATGCTCGCCCGCCGAACGTTCGGACTGTAGTAAATGCTTACCAGCGTTTACTCGACCATGGATCATTCCACGCACCGGCTCATAGCCAAGGCCGTGGAAGAACAGCATATTCCCAAAACCTGTACGACAGTGTAGTGGACTACTTTGAAGAAGATCCCCGGCGAAGTACGAATGACGCAGCTCGTCATTTTAATATCAGCCAGCACTGTGCATGGGAGATCATTAGTTCGTCTGGATTTCACCCATACCACTACAGAAAGGGTCAAGAATTGACCACTGTGGATTATGAACCAAGGATGGCGTTCTGCAGGTGGATACTCAATAACACTGAAGCAAATGTGCTCTACTCAGATGAGTGCATGTTTACTCGTATCGGATTGTTCAATCAACGTAATGAACACTGGTGGTCAATGCGCAATCCAATGTTAACAAGGGAGAACTCTTTCCAACACAGGTTTTCTGTTAATGTCTGGGCAGGAATCCTGAACGACAAAATCGTTGGGCCTTATTTCATTGAAGGGCGTCTTACTGGAGAAAGTTATTTAACTTTGCTTCGGACTATGATGTCTTCAATGCTAGATGACATTCCATTAGCCTATTTACGAGGCCTCTGGTTTCAGCAAGACGGCGCGCCTCCGCACTACCATAGCGCAGTGCGTGAATACCTGACGGAGGAATTCGGGAGTCAGTGGATCGGTCGAGGCGGCCCCGTGGCATGGCCTCCACGATCACCTGATCTCACGCCATTGGACTTTTTTTTGTGGAGTGAAGTTAAGCGACGAGTGTACATTAGTGAGCCAACAAGTGTAGAACAATTAAAACAGCGCATATTGGACGCATTTGACGAAGTGAAAAGTGAGCGAAACATACTTTTATCGTTAAAAAACAATTTGATTAAACGTGCCCGTCTTTGTATCGATAATGGTGGTGGACATTTCGAAGGACAGTTAAAATACCTGTAAGTTTTTTAAAGTTTTGTAAATACGTAAAATATTGTAAATATCAGCTGATTCAAACTTTTTAAAAACGCCAAAATTACTTTTTTTACAGGTTTTGAAGCTTTACTTTAGTTTGATTTCTTTTACTTTAGTTGCTTTGTTTTCTTAAAATTAATTTTAAAAAGTTGGTAATTTTATTGGTCCTAAGCCCCATTTAAAGTACGAAGGAAAGGTTTGAATAGAATAAGTGCCTATTATTTTTCCGTGAACCTTTTATTTTACTTTTTCTTCGTTTTCAATCGTAAAGCATAAAGATGCGTTTTAGTTACCTACCTACAATTACGATAACAGCTGTTGGAGGCGGGGCAAGTTCGAGCGAGAGCACGTGAGCGCGAGAGCTCTATGAATGGCCTGTACAATGTATCCATAGATTGAGTGATATTTTGGGATATAAACAAACGCTAATAACTTCGCTGTTTATGAATATTATTTATTGAGACTTTACATATATAATAACAAGACCCTCTGTTATAAGCCCTTTAAGTATTTGTACTAATTAAAAATTAGTGGTGTATTATTACAAAAACAAAATAACCGATAGAATTCATTCATTTGTGGTCGTGGTGAAGAAGAATGTAAAATAAGGTAAAAAAGTAAATTAAAAATCTTTGATACTACTAAGATTTTTTTAGTTTCTTGTACTTTTTTTAGTACGACTATAATCCATTATTTACCGGACAGCCTGTATACACAAAAAATTTACATTTTTAAATATTTTTATAAAAACAAAACATTTAAAAATATAAAAAATTGTAGCCACCGGTATCGGGAACAGGGTTCAAGCTACCGGTGGTCAGGGCTCCTGAGAGAGGAATCTCCTAACGACGCGCCGTGTCCAGGAGAACCGCTTTCTGGATCAAGCCCTTGATCCAGCTGCCTAACGAGAGCCGAGCCTCCTCAGATATTGGTCGACGCTCTTGGCTATTATGTTATTGGCTGTCACGGCTATCGGCACAATGATTGCTGTATCCACATTCCACATGTTAACAACCTCGCTAGCCAAGTCAAGATACTTTTATTAGTATTCCTTAAATCAACTACAATATCAGGTCGATCTATCACCACAATATCAGGCTTATTAGCTACAATAGTCCTGTCAGTGATAATAGATCGATCCCAGTACAATGTGGCGTGACCATTCTCGAGAACTGGGTCGGGCACATACCTGTAGTATGGTACTTCGAACTCCACAAGGTTGTACTGCAAGGCAAGTTGCTGGTGGATAATCCTAGCCACTAGATTGTGTCTGTGCAAGTACTCGCCGTTAGCAAGACAAGAACAACCGGAAACAATATGTCGGATTGATTCACGGGGACGATGGCATGCCCGACAGATGTCAACCGTAACATCCTTGACAATGTATTTCCGATAATTATTCGTCATGATAACTTCGTCCATAATCGCACAGACAAAACCTTCGGTTTCCCCGAAGAGGTCGCCGAAACGCAGCCAGGATACAGACGCCAAAAAGTCAACATCGGGTCCATGTTGGGCCCGGAAAAAGCGTCCGTGAAGCTCTTTGCCTTGCCATACTTCCTTACGATCGTTAGTATCTAGTACAGCCGATCAAGTTTAGCGTTATCCAATCTATGATTGTTTTGAATGACGCGCACCTGATCCGACAATCGTTGGGCCGAGACATTGACGTCAGGTTCAAGCACCTGAAACAGAGAGAGCATCCGACCTCGGTACGCTGTAAGGTTAACTCCTCCCTCAGTAGCCCCCATAATATGCGCGCATCACATTTTCATTAATGGGCTGGGTCCATCGCATGCGCGACACATTTCCACCGGCAGCGGGGACCCTGTTCGGGGCCTGATGGCCTCGAGGTCCCAAGCCCGCTGGTGGCCGTCCTCTTCCTCGCCGTTGTGGTGGTGTTGGTGACGACGGTGGGGAGAAAAATTCGTCGCTCGAGCTCTACCCAACTGCAGCAACCGGTGACATGGCGCTCTCGTTTGAGGCGCATACGGGCTGCGAGGCGGAGCTGAGCGACAAGACCGGAGATGGTGGGTGTGCCTGTTGTCATGCTCTGGCCTGCATTATTTACACAGGTACTCACATTGTATAATATTGTAATTTTTATTGTCCGTTTTTTAAAGGTTTTTCATATTTACTTGCATCTGGTATTATTGTTTAAATTTATTTTATTTGAATGTGGGCTGTGAAATTGTCGTAAAAAAATGTTGAGCAAATTTTTTCGTATCTAGTGACATTGACAGACGCCACAGACTTATTAGTATATTACTATTACAAATTGAGTTTTGAATGTATGATAAATGAGTGTACCTATGCCAAACGATTTTCTGCGAAATGAAGTTTATGCTATCCGCTGTTATGCAAAATAATATTATGACATAAAAAGTTCTGCTATAAAGGGTGGACCCAATTTTAACTTAAGTGATATTTTCTGTAATATTTAAAATATTTAACCCCGAAGTTCAAATATACTCGTTTAAATATTCGATTAAAATAAATACGAAATTCCCGTTCGAAAATAAGTTGTTGCAGTAAAAATATGGCCGGTATGATAGATTAACGCGGATGCAAGTTCATATATTTTATTTTTCTCTCATACTCGTGTGGATGCGTTGCACCAAAGTTTAATTGCAACTTAACGCTTTGCTAACTTTTTACTGTAAAAAAAGCGCAAAATTCCCAACATTTCCTATGTTGGGGAGTTTCGCTTTTACCCTTCGATTTGAAAGGTGACATAGCCCAGCGTTTTTTTAAACTCAAATCTCAGTTACTCGTACCAGTTATTAGGAATACCATTTTCCTTTCTTCGTAGAGAGTAATCCTCCGTTTATGTTTAAAAAATAATATAATTATCTACAGGCTGGTAAGGCTGATGAAATAATGGACTTCATACTTAGTGTTTGAATAAGAATTAATTATTAATAATAAAATATGTTAACTATGAATGACACGAAAGATACAAAACAAAAACTGCATTGACAGCTTAGATAGCAGTCAATGCAGTTATTGATAACTACAGTTAATAACATAACATAACATCACGCCTGTATTCCCCGAAGGGTTAGGCAGAGGTGTACCTATAGTACATCCACAAATTTATTTATCACTGCAGTAAATAACTGTCTCGTTGGTCTAGTGGTCGCAAGCGCTACTACTGAGCATGAGGTCCTGGGTTCGATTCCCGGGTCGGGCAAAGTGTTATTGTCTCTCTGGAATTTCTCAGTAGCAGCCCGGAGTCTGGATTGGTGCCCGGTTGATGGCAATAGGCACGCCCACTATTACATGGGACTAAAACATAACTGGCGAAATGTGGGTGTACTACAGGTACACCTCTGCCCAACCCTTAGGAGAAACAAGGCGTGATGTTATGTTATGTAAATAACTGCAGTGATAAACAAATACTTTACAAAAGATGTTACCTACTCGTACTATAAGTTAGTCGACAACACGTGAGGATTTCGTCATTTGAAAAACATGCTTTTTGAACGACAAGCCTAGTACCTAAGCCTACCTATGTTTGGCTGATATCCGATATCCCATTTACTTATAATAAAATCAATATTTTTATGTTAGTGCTAAGAACAAAAAAAATACTGCTAAGTTGTAGAATCATGCGGATGCATCCATCCATGCGGTTTCTTGATGAATACATCTGTCACGTATTCTAGGGATTATTGATATAGTTACCACAAGGATTAAAAAGTGCTGTTCCAGGTATTCCTACAGCCTTTAGATCTAAAAGAATATTGAAGATGATTACGGGTTTATTTTGAGTACAATGGATGGATCCCCTCCTGATATTTCTTCATTGAAGTATAAGATGAACTTACATCTGACAGTGTAGAGAAGAACTTGGTAGAATAAATTGTAAAGATTCTTAAAGATCGAAGGAATTGCTAGTTACAAAACATACCTCTCTAGAATTTAAACAACTTAACTTAGTCCTGTTCCGGTTAGTGGGCATACAGTCATATGAGGGTATAGAGTGTCTGGCATGTGGGTGTACAGTTTCGAGTGGTATTTGCTACCGTTATTCATCATATTCTATATTCAATTATTGTTTTATAATTAATCGTACTTTGTAACGTGACCCAGTTGCACATTGGAATAATCTTAATCCAGATATTATAGAACCTTGTCTTCGTTGTATTCCCAAAACGGCAAAATATTTTCTGCATAGACTGAATTTGGTACTACTCCTACTGAACCAGTTACTTCTTTGCCCCAGCTTTCTTGTCCAATATATCCTTGCAATGCTGATTGAGCTAGCAATACTGAAAATCGATGATCCTGTATTGGCTACGTTTTTTTTATTACAGGGTACTGCCATAATTTGGTGTTCAAAGAGGCAGCCAATAGTAGCCTTATTCAGCACTGAGCCAGAATATTTATCTTTAGCCTCATCTGACATGACATGACTTAAACAATTCGCCTGAACTTAAAAATACAAAAAAAAAATATCCAAAAGTCATTTATTCAAACTAGGCTGAGAATCAGCACTTTTCGAACGTCAAAATTACATAAGACAGTCCCCCAAAACGCCCACCCTTCACCACTTCCTAGTGCTTTTGCTGGGAAGAAGAAGTGGCGCAACAAACTCCCCAGCAGCACAGCTGTCTGTTCAGTTAGGGAAAAAAAAAATGATTCTATACAATAATTTTTAAGATAATTTACATTACGCAAAATAAAAATTAAATTATAAATTAAAATTTTATTTTGCGTAATGTAAATTATCTTAAAAATTATTGTACTACTATCGCAATGGGGGTTTGCGTTCAGGAAGAGGCTTGTACAATGTTCATAGCACTCACACACGTTTCCCTCTAGTTTGAAATTCATGTGTCTGGTGTGTCATTAATATTTAACATGTGCTTTTGTATATTTTATTATTAATAAATAGTTAATCAAATTAAAACACTTCTGGAAGACCATTATTTCATCAAACTTCACGATTAACTCCGTTTACCTACACAGGTGGCTCAAAAGCGATGCTTGTTTTCATCATGCATGAATTAAATTTCAACTGCAACCTTAAATTCAATACAAAATTGTAAAATGCTTAAACGAATTTTAATCCTAGAAAATTCCCAAACATTTCCGTTAAGATAAACGGTGCAACTCACCTCGTATTAACTGACACCCAATAAATATACGTCGTGAAAATAGATATAAAGTGCTAAAAGAATTTTGTTCGCGTCCCGTTCACTTGATGTATGATCATTGATCACCCCTGCACTCTGCACCGGGAAAATTGATCTACCTACTTTACACACTAGTAAATGTAGTAAATGTTTGCGGATCAAGACGTGTAGTATTTTATATATATTTTTTTATCAATAGGCTATAAATTATTTGTCAGGGCCGTTGAATAAGTCTATAGAATGGTTATGTAGGTTTACCTATACTTTAAATATTTATTAAAACAGTGAACATTTTGTGTTATGTTAGTAGTAGTAATTACATACATACATACATACATAAACTCACGCCTTCTTCCCATGGGGGTAGGCAGAAACTACAGAATGCCACCTGCTACGATCCTTACATACTCCTTTTGCCTCGTTGACGTTCATACATCTGGTCATACACGCACGCCGGTTGCGAGTACTACGCACCTGTCCTTTCTGAAGAACATCACCAATAAGGTCAGTATATGTCCTCCTAGGGCGTCCCCTCCCGGCGTTTCCATTCACATCTGCCTTGTAAATACATTTTGTTAGTCGCCTTTCATTCATCCTCTCAACATGACCAAACCATCTCAGCATACCCTTTTCAATTTTTGTCACTACATCTTCTTTTAACTCACATCGTTGTCTTATCACATCATTTCTCAGCCTATCATTCATAGTTAGACCACACATGCTTCGCAAGGAACGCATTTCCACAGCATTTATCCTACTTTCATGCTTCTTTTGCCACACCCAGCATTCACTTTCAGTAGTAATTAATCGGTTGTTTTTTTTAATAAAATGTTTTTATATTATCAACTAAACCGAGGCTAAACCATGCGACCAAATTGTTCTGAATTACACACAACATCACACCTGTATTCCTCGAAGGGTCAGGCAGGGTACTCCCTTTCTTCTCCTAAAATTGTTTGTCCGAAAATCATTATCCACGTTTTATAGCAAACGTGGATAATGATTTTCGGACAAACACGTTTGCTATAAACTTCAGTAACTATAATGTTCAAAAATTCGAAATTTTGATTTACATAATTATCTTTACTATGCTGTCATAATAACGAGTACTGTAATAATTGAATCTCCTAATTTTGCATGAAATAAAGACATATTATTATGTCCTAAGTATTGTATTATACTGTGTATTATTCCGAATGTTCATTTATAATAAAATTGGTAGTCCTAAAACATTTAGGCTAATAATTACGTTTTAGTGACAGAAAAGAATCGCTGTAAATCCGACTCCACGCAGTCTTGTCTGCTCTACCCCTAGAGTGTAATTTAGAATCGCGTAAGCGCGGAGTATTGTAATATCTATGACAAAAAAAATTAAGGGATATTGTATTTAATGATTCCAATTTTATGACGTGTGAGATTATGTGACATTAAGTTCGGGCAAGATATCATTCGGATAAATGATGATTAGGACAAAAAAATGGCACTTTAGATTATGGATAAAAAAAGTTAGGGAACACAATAGAAAACCGTTAGGCAGAGGTGGGTTGTTCCGAGCTGTTCACGAATTTGATGTATTGGTTGTCATTTGTAATTTGACACACATTTATTTAACATTTCAGCAATGAACATTTTTCGCATCCAATCTACTCCCACAACCTTCAAGAAGCTCGAACAAAATTGTTCTGAATTATTCACGAATTTGACGTTGTGGCGGTCTCCTAGTAAGCATATTATTTTACGAAATTTCGCCTATGAACATTTTTCACATCCAGTCTACTTCCGCAACCTTCAAAAAGCTTTGCACAAAAGGACAAAACACGTAACTAAGTACGGTCGCGAGTCTCATCTGGCGCAGGTCGACACAACAGGCACAAGTGACACCGCTTGATACATATCGATGCATATTCATGGCGACGCGACAATCAAACGCTCTTTTTTATGTTTTGTTTTGTGAACACCCTGTGCTTCTTACACATGGCATGTGCGGATGAGGGATTTCTTTGCAGATTTTTTTTTATTATTACCGTTGCCCTATCTTGTTTTACTGTCTAATTATATAATTAATTAATTCGACGGCACGGGTGGCGCAGTGGTTAAGTGATTTACTCTGCTGCACTGCGTGTCGCGGGTTCGATTCCCGCACGGAACTAATTTGTATGACCTACAAGTAGTCGTCCCGGGTCTGGCTGTTTGTGTAGGTATGTGAGTTTAAATATTTGTAAATGCACCCACAATACAGGAGAAATTCCTAGTGTGTGGTCAGAAACCAAAAAAGTTTTTCTGTAACATACTCGTAGCTATAGGGAGTACAATATTAAGAAATAAAATTAAAATAATAACTTTAAAGTGGAAAAACATAAAACTAAACTAAGAAAAGTAAAATAAGATACATTTAGTAAAAAAAAGTCCATCATTCCAGGGCTTTGTCTTCAAAATATTGTCTACAAAATTAATATTTTGACATCCTTCCTTATTTAAAAATCAAAATGAAGAACAAGTATCTTAAAGTACTGAAAACTAAATGACCCAATTGTTGAATGTGAAATGATCATGTGCATTTATGGATACCGAGCATATGTTCACATCATATTTATGCCATACACCTCGAGAAATATTCACTGTACCTACTTAGACAAGTATAAATAGATCTCACCACGAACTTACACATAAAAGACTATCACCTCACCTGTAATAGAAAATGTGTCAGACTTGTAAAAGTATTTTTTATTGCACTAAATGATTAACCTTTCTCTACCGCTTGATTTATCTACAGAAAGACATTAAACTCATAACTTTTTTCAATTTATGTTACTCAGGTACCTAATTCTCACGAGAACGCAAGTAAATACTGGTGCCGATTCTCTTGTCACAAATGCGTCTAAACTAGACTAAAAATCACCAAAATTTAGTTAGGAGTAAACTAAATTTTGGTGATTTTTAGTTTAGTTTAGACGCATTTGTGACAAGAGAATGATGAGGTCAAACGATGATTTCCCATTCTGAAATTTACTAAAGTGGCTATATTTTAGTTTGACAGCTCTAAGATTATACTGAGATTTTAATTTAGTGAAAATGACAATTTTGCTATTCTGAATTTGACGTTTTTCACCTAAAATTTTAATTTTCTAACTAATTCTGACTATTTTTAATCGCCACTGAAATGGTGTGGAATATTATTAGTTGTCATGAACTAAAATTCACACGAACATCTCGACTTCAGGTGCAAAAACAGTACTGTACTGGATTTTTTCTTTTCTTTTGCTTATATCTCGAAAACGGTGTGTCCTATCGCAAAAATAATGAAAATTTCAACCTCCTTTATAAAACCCTCATATCACTCAACACATAGGTAATAATGTTTCATATTTTCCATGCAAAAAGTGAAAAATTCCATATAAAACACGTCGAGACTGCCCCCCCTGCGCGTCCCGGCTGTAAGAAAAATCACAGGGTAGGGCAAACAAGTATGTACCACGTGGAGTCGCGATTGTCAAATTCAATTTTAGTTGTGTCAAAATAATTTTTGAATTTAGACATTTTACTACAGAATAGCTTTAAGATTCTCATAGCCAAAAAAAAGTAAGGAATTTTAGTGATAGTTTAGTTAGTTTAGTTCGGTGTACAAGAGAATCGGCACCAATGTCAACATCAAGAACGTATAATCTATTCTAGACTAACGTGTCACCCAACCTTGCCAGCGATGTATCGGAAACACGGCACCACGCAAAAAACAAGACAAATTGCGCTATTTGTTCGCGATTGTCCTCCCGATACCGTGCCCAGTTAGCTGATATGAACAATGGATGAAATATACGTTAGTAAATTATTTATTATTATAGTGTCAGTGGTGTGCAAATGTGCACGCATTATTAAATTGCTCTTTTGTGTTCTTACAGATCGTTCTTTCGAGTATATCTGTACTATTCTAGTACTAAGAAAATGCAAGTCACGATCGCATCTCAGCGACAATCAATGTCAAAAACTGTGTCACAAGTTAAAAAAACACTGTACTTATATAACTAGAATACCATTATTCATCACGAGGACGGTCGCTTTTATACAAGATTCAAAACTTGACTAAACGTAGAGCAGCGTCTGTCCATGCAGACTAAATAGTTTAACTCGGTGAGGAGTTAAAACCAGAACAAATGTTATTACACTAAATAGTTTCCTGAAAAAGCAACAAGTTGTAAATGTATTACAATTACGTTTAAATTTAGGACCACTTGTCAGGGGTAACCCTGGACGAATTTTTATTTTTGTGCATACTCGTATATTTCACTAAGCACAGACAGATTTATTTAAAAGTTTTTATCACGTGGAGCTGTGACATAATAAACTCGTTTTAAACGTGTCCCAAATGCTTCAATAATAGAGATTAAAATGAGTTTATTTTCATACGCTTCGTTTAAATCGACAAAAATACAAATACTTATTAACATGGAGGTACTTACAGCGTCGCCCTCATTACGCATAACGGATTACAACCTTTACCAAGTAAAAAATATTTTAATTTATAACGTCAACCTACGACCTAAAGGCATAAATATAAGAGGTTTACCCTTATTCGTGTAAAAGTAACAGAATACCTTCACATTGTATTAGGTATTGCCTTCGTCTTTGCATGTTTTTTTTTAGATCTCTTCTTTTCGCATAATGTTCTTTGTCCTAATATACTTAGGCATAACGATTTTGGCACAATTTGTTTTGGCATAATAATACTTCGGCATAATTTTTTTAGGCATACATTTTATGTTGGCATAATCATCTTAAAGACTAATTTGTTTTGGCATAAATTTTATTCGCATAACGTTAGTAGGCCTAATGACTACTAGCATAACGTTAGTAGGCCTAATGACTATTAGCATAATAATAATATATATATGTTCCTTTTCTAGTAGATACGTACTCCAGACTTTGGGTGGAAATGGTGGTGGTGAACTTGTAGTGCCCCATACATAATTCTGATCAAACCAATTAGCTATAGTTTCTGTAACAATTAAATAATATTGTTGGTTAAAAATTTAATATGCTGTGCAACAAAAGTTTGTGACGGAACCGAATTGCTGCAAAACCGACTCCACGTAGTCTTGTTTGTCCTACCCCTAGAGTGTAATTTAAAATCGCGTAGGCGCGTAGGGGCGAAGCGGCCCGCGGGCTGAGGAGCAGGCGGCTGCGAGCGAGCCGCCGCGGCTGAGACTGGCCGGCGAAGCCGGCCAACAAGCCGAAGCTCCGGTGGTGAGCGAAAGCCGTCTGCGACGATTAGCATGCGTGGGGCCGCCGGAGGCCCGCAGCGCCGGAGCCGTGACAGAAACCCTGCCTGCTGCATGTTGCATGCTCGCTTGAATGCAGCATGCTGCATGCTTGCTTGCATGCTGCATGCTTGCTTGTTTGCTGCATGCTTGCTTGCATGCTGTATGCTTGCTTGCATGCTGTATGCTTGCATGCTGTATGCTTGCTTGCTTCATGCTTCCTACAGCGAAAAAAAAACCCACAAAATTGTTCAATAAAAATATGTTTTAATATCATTATGCGTAAATAAATTTATGCTTAAAAAAGTTATGCTTTAGAACTTTATGCTTAGTAAATTTATGTTTTAGAATATTATGCTTAATCATTATTATGGTTAGAGAAATTATGCTTAAAAAAATTATGCGTAAGCTGTTATGCGTAATTATATTATGCGAAAATATAATTATGCCAAACGAAATTATGCTAAGTTATATTAGGTCTTAAAATTTTATGCAAATGGATAGGGAACCGTTTTTTTTATTGGTACTCGTATTATAAGAAGATTCAATAAACATATTTTATTTTGGGGTCACGTTTAGTCAGGGTTTTACTTGGAGGCACTTCTGTCAATGTAGGACGAAGCTTTTGCGACTGTTGCCTTGACAGCAGGCAGGGCGTCGAGCATCACATCGTCGTACAGAAGTCGTAGTTATTTGGGTATGATGAATTATTCACTTCCTTCACACGACTATTATATATCTTAAAACGGCCACGGCTGCCGTGGCTGGCACATTATATTTCACCAATGAACTTTTCCAATAACACTCCTATTTCGAATATTACGTAAATTTTCAATGGCAGTACGTACATTCCAAATCTTCTTGGAATTTCTTTGAATACTCTCAGTGGTCGAGCACAAGCATTTAAATAACGAAGATGCAGACCACCGACGTCAATCAACTTACTTAAGCTAAAGTCATATACTTCAGTTTCACTAAAGCAATAAATAACTAAGGCACTCAGCCTCAAAATGAGTCCATAGGTGATAATAATAGTAACAGTTAAAATATAGCAATAGATCGCATTGTATAGCATTGACAGACCACGTATCACAAACATACGGGTTATGAGCGGCTACACTATCAATTATTCCCGTTCCTAATAGCAACGATATGAGCTGAGGTCAATTCAAGTTGGAAGAGAAAGCGTAAGACGGAGAAAACTCAGGCAGTGAATTCAGTATTTTGGTAGAATTTAGTTGTAGGAAATATTTTTCTCTTAAAGTTTATCCGAAATAAACCACCGACCATTACTAATCCTATTACTTTGGCCAAGCACAATTTCAAGAGTATTCATTTCTGTGAAATTCATTACCATCATTATTTCAGCTAAAGACGTCCACCTCTGGACATAGGCCTCACCCAAGCGTCGCCCCGTCGACCGGTCCTGTGCATCTAGCCGATGCCTGCGGCCTTCACAGAGAATGAATGAATTTCTTCTTCATGCGTTCATTTTTCGTGTCGTGTAAACTTCCTTTGCTATATCTGTCTCAAATGTTTCACTTTTTTATCGTTGTTGATCTAATTAATGATTTTTCCCAGAGCATAGTACGTTCCGCAACTAAGGATTTCAATAAATTTGTATGTAAAATTGTCTGCCGTATTTTTTTGGGGTGTATAATGTTTGGTATAATAACAGATAGTCTAATTTCATTTGATATAACTTTTATATGATATAATTTTCATATGCTATAAAAACATTCAACCTAATTTCATATGATCTAATGTTTTATTTGATATAATTTTCATTTACTCTAATTTCATTTAGTATAACGTTCATTTCATATAATTTTCAAATTGTGTAGTGCTCTTTTTATATAATATTCATTTGACCTAACTTTCATATTAACTAATTTTCTAAGGTAACGCATGGTTCTTGAGAAAAGCAAATTTTATTGTAACCTAACCTCAAAACAATAAAGTTGCTTCTGCATCGTCTTCGGCGCTGCGGGAAGTGCAACCCCTTCGCCCTTACGTAACAAAGGATAGGCACCCAAGCTCACCTCAGCCGCTACGGCTCGCACGGGTGCCTATGCTTTGTTACAGCGGGCAGAGGTTGCTCTCCCTCCGCGCCTCCGGTTTTTATATACACTCTAGGGGTAGGAGCCAAAATACTACGTAGTCGAGTGGCCCGATTCGGTTTTGGAGCAGATTCAACCTATTAACAAATTATACGTTACTTATAGATTTTGAATATTATAGCAACTGAATATTATATTAATTTAATATTATTTCAAATGTGCGTTATATAAACTGTTCACTATACCATATGAAATTAGGTCAAATGAAATTATATTAATAATTCATTATATCATTTGATCGACAGATTTAAAAAAATAAATGGTATTAGGTCTTATGATCATTAGAACTTTTGTTATTATATCAAACGTTACATACCCATTTTTTTTAACAACAAGCAAAACCGTAATCGTTCTTCTAAATCTGCAAAGTATTATAAATAAAAAACACGACATTTTAAAATGTAAACATTGACATTGATTATGATAATAAAACATAACCTAGTGACCTTATTAGTTAAAACTTCAATATTTTGCCATGAAACTCCACCCGCTACCGACAAAGTCCCACTGCGACCAATTGGTTACGGTCGACTCACGCGGCTTAAATCACTATTTTTACCGCTAAATAATGGCTATTATCATGGGCTGTTTTAACCTATGGTCTGACAGATATTCTCGTCAATTAGATCAAAAATAATCAAAGAATTACAGGTAACACCGAAAAATTCTGAAAAATGTTGACGTAAAGCGCCCGTGAATTTCAAACCGCGGGGCCAGACCTCTCAACACATTATTATTATTATAACACTATTTAACCCTACTTTTATACAATACACTTAACGACGTCTTTGCACTTAACTTTTATGTCTTGTACCAACTTATAATGGTAATTTCGATTTACGATAATAGCGTTGCCATAATGGTTTCATCGTCAATGTCTCGTGGCATTCGTATGCGACGCACATTATTAATAAAATGATGGATTGTTATATGTATATTTTTACGTCATCATATCAGTTTGTATCGGTCCACTGCTGTGCTCATACAACTCAGAAACATTGTTTAAACAGTCACAAAAAGAGAATTTCACCTTTATCACCACGTTTAGCAATTTGATAGGCAATTGTGTCATTTTTTTATGTTTTTTTTATTTTTTATTTAATACTTTCAGGACACAAATGTACAGAGGCGGACTTAATTCATTAGGCATTTTCTAACAGTCAACCTTTTCCAAATAAACCTATTTTGCTTTCTTTCTTTCTTCATTTCTTTACAACACACTCACACTTTGTTGTCTTTATGGACAGCATTGTCAAACTTATAATTTTTAAAGGTTTTGAATAAGAGGCTTTTGGCTATTTTTAATTAGTGTGTATTTTGTCTATTTCTTTCTTTTTCCTCTACTTTGAAGAATGACCTTTTATTTTATTTTTCGGGATTCTGCAGTCATAGAACGGAACCAGCCAATCCACAATAATGAAAATTGGAACACTGATAGCATTATTTACCTCTTTAAGTCAGACTCGAGAGTTAGTTTCTAGTAAATCTAGATGGAAATGCAAGCTCCAGCAATAACTTCAAATTGCTCTAAGAAGATTCGCTAGATATTCCTGACTAGTAATTTATCTCAAGTACAGAATTGGAATCGTTGAAGTGGAGTCCATATTGCATTCCATAGCTTTTTTTAAATCCGTCTTTCCTACTGTCTCGATCCTGCATTGAAATTCTGTGTAGCGTTTGTATTTCATTCTCAAATCAAATACATAGTTTTCTGTCTTTTTTCCACCTGGCCTAACTCTTCAGTTTCCAGGTCAAAGCTTATCTATCTAACATTAAATACCTGAAAATAACGTCAGAAAGACGTTTCTTTAATAAACCGATAGAAGTTTAAAAAAAAAATGTATCATCCGCCATTACTATACCGTAATTGATTCTCGTAAAACCGAATCAATCGGCTATGAAATCAATCACACGTTATAATGTATGGTTAATGACGTTCATGCTCATCTGATCCCGGACATTGATAAACACGATTGATGGTTGAATCATTGCAGTATATTGCAACCTATTTATCCGTTATTTGTGTTATTAATACAAAAGCTTAAGTAAGCAGAGTAATTAAGCATTTTAAAAACCTAATACTATACCTACCACAAAAATGCTCTCGCACAATTTGACAATTCAGTTAAAGGTTACGCGATCGATGGCGGGGATCTCTCGCGTCCGGCCCTGGTCCAGGCCATGGTACGGAGCGAGAGTGCATGGGAGGCCGTCACCTCCTTCTGCTAAGCAGTAATGCTCGCGAAGGAGGAGGAGGCGGAACGTGTGAGGGAGAGAAAAAATTCGCGCCCTCACGCCCCTAGCCGCTGCAGGAGTAGACGCCCTGGGCGTCGGGAATCGATAGCCAATTCTCGGCCACCGTAGGCGCGGGCTTGCGGACGGTGAGCAATGGGTAGCTCGCCGTCCGGTAAGGACCAGGCCCGGGTCGACGGCACGTTGTGTTCCACATGCGCCTCAAAGAGATGTCAAGAAGTCATTTGATGATTTCCCAAACAAAAAAAAAAAATCACGCGAAAACGATTGGGCAAAATCGCTACAAATACTAAATTCTTATAGCAATACTTTCAGGTTTTGAGTAAATTAAACGTAGAATTTTCAGATAATTTTTCATCCATAATCTGAATAATTCTAAGTACTATGAAAGTAGTCCCTAAACGCACATGAAAACTGTGGGATAACACTACGTACAATATAAGGAGGGCTATTAGGTAGTTCGCATACTTAACAAAATATTACTATTCCACGCACTACGCAGGCATCCCACGTATCGACGTACCTCTAAATACCTATATAAAACTAAACTACCCATTACCCGGAACTATACAACTGTCTTATATCGAGTATCCCTTCGATAACTAACAAACAATTAAAACAAGATTACCCTATTCATGTTTACGCAATGTTGGTCCCCGAAACTTTCCTTCTTCGTGACAGGGAAAATGCTGGGACACGATGGGTTACAGATACGAAGTCGGGATACTGTGAGCGTGTGAAGGTACCTAACGCAATTTATTAGTAGGATACCGGGAATGACCGGGATGTATCGTGGAAACGATTTAATTGGAAAAAATATTATTATTAATTTTATTATTTTCGCAAGACTCGACTTAGGATTCCTAAGTTGATCCATGATGGTAAATTGGTTTTAATTAAAAGGTGATTACAAAAATATATACAAATTATAATTATGAAAAATGAAAAATATTTTTATTTAAACAAAATGCTTCATATCAATGAATTGTGTTTGGAGCCTCCTTTTAGGCAAACAATGCCTGTGTTAGGAGACTCCGCTCCTCTGTTCTTATTTTTTAATCTAGCATCTTGAGTATGTATCATGTGAACGAGATGCGCTTTAGTAGGTGTGGCGTGTGTGTACTCGTAAGATGTAGTGTGGTATGATGTGATCTGATGTGATGTGCGGTGTGGTGTGTGGCGCGGTGTGGTGTGTGGTGCGGTGTGGTGTGTGGTGTGGTGTAGCGTGGTGTGGTGTAGCGTGGTGTGGTGTAGCGTGGTGTGGTGAGTTGAAGGGTAGTGTAGTGTGTGGAGTAGAGTGAGAGTGAGGTGTGTATGTGTGTGATTATATTACTCGTGATAAACCAGAAGAGCTTCCGTATCCTCATAACTAAGAGACTTAATCCAGTTTGTTATAAAAAAAAAACTGTCGTAATTGTTTTTATTGTGTACATATATGTTTTTATTAATCCTATTGTATATTTGAATTATTATTAATTTGGAATGAGAAATTATGGCGTATTAGCATAATCAGCCTATAATGTTTGGCCTCAAACTCAAAGCATTTATTTCAATTAAACCATATATAGGCACTTTTGAATTGTCAAGGGGTCGGTCAGTCAGAAATATGAAGCTAGTTGCCCATTCTAAAGCGTAGTAGGTACCTATGGAGAAGAACGGGCAAGAAACTCCACGGACACTCTTTTAAATAAAAAAATGGATACAAAATTATGGTTACATCATTCATTTTGAAATTATGCATGTGAGAACAATGTAGAAAGACGTGCACGTTCGTAAAAGCGTCCGTAATAAAAAGAAAAAAATAAAGAATCATACCAAAACTTAAAATAAATTAAAACTTAAAATAACCTCCTCTCTGTGAGGAGTGGGCCATAATCCACCACGCGGGCCCAGCGCGGGTTAGTAGATGTAACACGTCTTCGAATGTTTGGTTCTAAGACATGCCGGTTACTTCTTGGCGCCTAATCTATCCATTCATACGTCTACTCTATCGCTCTAGATTTTAAACTGTCGTGGCAAAGTTATGCAAATGCGAAGTAAAAGTGTGTGCCATGAAACCGTACCGTATGAAACTTTGAACGTCGTTATAAACAGTTAAACACATTACCCTCCTTTGCCTCCCGCAATCGGGTAAAAAACTCATAACTGAACTGTGGTTCATTTTGGCGTGAGAGTTTTCGATTATTTTATGTCAAAACTAAATATAAAATTAAGTGAGTATTAAATTAATTATAAATATGAAAATTTAAGTGTAGTAAATACCACCAAAATATGGATAAAATAGGAAGGCTGTTAGTAGGTGAACACTGGACAAATGGGCAATATCTCGGGGGAACAGTAGATGTATTGGATTTCATTATCCTATTATTATAAATGCGAAAGTGAATTTGTTTGTTTGTTACGCTTTCACGCTAAAACGGCTGAACGGATTTGGATGAAATTTGGCACAGGGGTAGACCTTGGTCTGGATAAGCACATGGCTACTCTTCATCCTAGGTCGCAGACGAAGTCGTTTGCAACAGCTTGTAATAAATAAACAGAACAATGAGATTATTCACAGAATTACGAGTATGTTTGACTGAAAGCCTTTTTCGTTTTTTTTTTGGTTGAGAAATTATCAAATAACTTCTCCCGCTCTGGGCGGAGCGGGAGCGCGTGTCAGACTCTTGTGTTCTTTCAGTTGCTTGTACCTATGTTTGTTGCCAGAGGCCACGGTCTCCCTTTCGGGCTTTCCCGCGACCCCGGCAGCTGCTGATATCTTCTTCGAGTCGCGCGTGGAACACAACGCGCCGTCGACCCGGGCCTGTTCCTTATCGGACCAAGCCCGGCCGGGCCAGCCCAGGATGTGGCCGGAAATCGGCCTGGGACTCCCGACACCCGCCCAGGGTGTCTCCTGACTCCTGAGGTGGCTAGGGGCTTGAGGGCGCAAAATTTGCCTCTGCCTCACGCGTTCCCTTTGCAAGAAGAGGTGACGGCTTCCCATGCACTCTTTTAAATATCTCTGAATAGTTTCTTACTTAATTATGAACAGCTTCATCAGAAGTCAATGATTTTTCGTTATATAAATTTTATAAACAATCTCTGCTTTTTCTAATGCCACCAGTGGCCCATTCATTAAATTTTGGTTTAGTATTGGTTGTTACTTTTTTCACGGGACATGCTTTATTGAATTCATTATAATGTACCGTAATATGTAAATAATGTATTGGGGTCTTGTGAATCAAAACTAGCTGTTGAAAGATTGCTAAGAACATTAATAAACATTTTCAATTTATTTTTAGTAAGAGTTATTAACGTTCAAGGGATATAAGTTGAATTGTATGATCAGACCTGACGTCACTAATTAGGGACAAGTATTTTATTTTACAATTAGTAAATATCTATGCATGTAGCTGAGGTTGCTGTTATTCTAGTTGCTACGTTAAATTCCATTCGTCAGCGCAGAGAGTTGAGGGCTCTGTTAATGTTGTATTCTATACTCGACAAACCCACTTCTCCGTCTTACCTGACTTCCCATGTTCAATACCTTTGCTCTGCCCATAGCAAAAATCTTCGTTCTACCAACAATCGTCTTCTACGATGTCCTTCTCACCGCTCTGGTTTTATTCACTATTCTTTCTTTGTCCAGGCGGTATTTCTTTGGAATGCGCTTCCTCTGAATATCAGGATGGCAACCAGTCGGTTATCTTTTAAGTTGATGGCACGTAAACATATTCGTGAAATGTTGGCAGAATCTTTGCAGCGCTGATTTGCTGGATTTGTTTTCTCCTCTACCTATCGTTATTTCTCCTGACAAAGTTGATTCGGTTTATATGTATGTATCTATGTATGTTTTATGTATTAGTAGGTATTCATTATCAAGTTATCTATCACTTATGTTGCACCTGCCATGTTTTGTCTCTGCACCACCCTTTTTTTTTTTTTTTTTTTTTTGGGTGGGAAATCATCAAATGACGTCTCCCGCTCTGGGTGGAGCGGGAGGGCGTGTCAGACTCTTACTGACTAAAACCCACCCGTGTTCCTTCTCTTGCCTGTGCAATGCCAGGGGGCCACGGTATCCCTTTCGGACTTTCCCGCAACCCCGGCAGGCAATGGTCTCATCCGACCCCTTCACTTGCTGACATCTCTTTGAGGCGCGCGTGGAACACTACGCGCCGTCGACCCGGGCCTGGTCCTTACCGGACGGCGAGCTACCCATTGCTCACCATCCGCAAGCCCGCGCCTACGGTGGCCGGGAATCGGCAATCGATTCCCGACGCCCAGGGCGTCTCCTCCTGCGGCGGCTAGGGGCGTGAGGGCGCGAAATTTGCCTCTCCCTCACGCGCTCCGCCTCCTCCTTCGCGAGCATTACTGCTTCGCAGAAGGAGGTGACGGCCTCCCATGCCCTCTCGCTCCGTACCATGGCCTGGACCAGGGCCGGACGCGAGAGATCCCCGCCACCGATCGCCTCCACGAGGACACGGCGGTGCTCTGCCCAAGCCGGGCATACCTCCACCGTATGCTCCACCGTGTCCTCCGGGCGATCCACGCAGTGATGACACCCGGGCGTTTCCTCCCGCCTTATCCGAAACAGGTACCTCCCGAAACAGCCGTGTCCGGTGAGGACCTGCGTCAGGCGGAAGGTGAGGACGCCGTGGCGCCTCTCCAGCCACTCCTCAAAGAGGGGACTTATCGCCGCAATAGTGGCGTGCCCAGCACTGGGTTGCGACAATCGCACTCTCCATGCCGCCATGAGATCCCGTCGGAGCTCTGTCCGCTGTGCCGCGATTTCTCGCGGCATCGGAGTCAAGCCCCGGCGTTTCGCCTCCTCGCGCCACTCCCAAATATGCGCGAGGACTTTTGCCTCCAGATCCCATGGCGGCAATCCGGCAAGGAGGCTTGCCAACTCACCGGAGACCGTGCGGTATCCCCGGACCAGCCGGGTGGCCATGACCCTCTGGGACGCGTTCAACCTGCGGGCAGGCCGCCGCCTCAACGAACGCGCCCACACCGGTGCCCCGTACAGGGCCATGGACCGCACGATCCCCGCGTATAGCCTCCGGCAGGAGGCGTTTGGACCCCCTAGATTGGGCAGGATCCGCTTCAAGGCAGCCCCGGCCCGCTCCAGTCTGGGAGCCAAACGTCGGAAATGCTCCACGAAGTTCCACCGACTGTCGAGGACGAGTCCCAGGTACTTCATCGTCGACTCGACGCCGATGTGAACCCCTCCTACCGTTATTTGGGAACCCGACGGTGGCGCGTTCCGAGGACCATGAAAACACATGGCCTCGGACTTGTGCAAGGCCACCTCGAGTCCCAACTGCCGGATTCTGGCCACGATTGTCGCAACCCCGTGTGTCACTAGTTCGGCCGCCGCCTGAGAGCCTCTGAGGCCAGGACCCAGGCTTTCCCAGGTAAGCCGTCGGGTCCTGGGGCGGTATTTCTGGCATTCAGCCTACGTACCGCCACCCTCATCTCTACCTCGGTCACCTCCGGAGCATCGTCGTCGTCGTCGGCGGTGTGGTCCGCATCAGGCACCGCAGTAGGCGGAGCCATGGGCGGGGAGGCGTGTTCTCCTCTCGAAGGGAACAGAGCGCTCACCACGTCCCCCACAAGCTCTGCACCACCCTAAGGTTGACTGGTAGAAAATGCCTCAGGCATTAAGTCCGCCTTTGTACAGTATTTTTTTTTTACTTGTGCATAAAGTTTTAATAAATAAATAAATAAATATACATTTTAAATGAAAAGATTTAAACCTTGAGATGAGCTTACATTTTTCATGTGAATTTACTAATAATATATCGATATTTAGGTCACCACAAACAAAAACAATATTATTATCTCTAAAAATTTCAGATAGTATTTCTTCCATTATCATTAAAGTCAAAGTCGAAGTCAAAGTCAAATAATTTATTTCATTTAGGCACAAAAAAGGCACTTATGAACGTCAAAATTTACAAAAAAAAGATATAATAATTGATTCTAGTCGCCCATTCCAAAAGGTCGTTTTCGTATGGAGAAGAATGGGCAAGAAACTCCACCGTTACTCTTTTAAAATATTTTCACAATATTCTGTATACATTAATTATATAATTATAATATGTGAAGACGATGCACCTAGAATAAGATTACTATACCACGATAGGTAAAAAGAATGAAAAATGAAGGAATGACATAAATTAATTATGTGATAGATGCATGGTGCTCACATATTTACAAACATTGTAAAATTATACGATATTCTTAACATTTTAACAAGTACTACTAATAATAAGTCAGTGTGTGAGTTCAAGTAATCACAGAATATAAAATTAATGTTTAAAAAAATAATATTATACAATTAAATTGGCAACCAGTTTGATTTTGTCTAGATTCTAAATTGTCCTATGGAGCAGGACCAGCATGTTTCCAAGCATTTTTATCTTGGATATAATCCTCTAATTTGTAATATGCTTGTTTACAAAGTGTACTTTTTTAAGTGAGTTTTAAATTTTCTTTCATTTAATTCTAATATATCACAAGGTATTCTGTTGTAACATTTAACACAGTACCCCATAAAAGATGTATTTACTTTAGATAGTCTGAAAAATGGTTGATCTATTTTATCTTTATTTCTAGTATTAAAATTATGTCTTTCACTTATTTTATTAAAAAGATGTAGATTTTTTCTCACATACATAATATTTTCATAAATGAATTGGCAAGGTACCGTCATAATATTAATCTTTTTAAATAGTTCCCTGAGAGATTCGCGACGACTTAGATTATAAATGGCTCTGACAGCTCTCTTTTGTAAAATAAAAATGGATTCAATGTCAGCAGCCCGACCCCATAGTAAAATGCCATACGACATAATACTGTAGAAGTAACTAAAATAGACCAAACGCGCGGTTTCTACATCTGTTAACTGTCTTATCTTTCTAACAGCATAAGCGGCCGAGCTTAGCCGCCCCGCGAGAGATGTTATATGGGGTCCCCATTGTAATTTCTCGTCTAGCGTGATTCCTAGGAAAACTGTTTGATTAATAAATTCCAGTTTTTCTCCATTCAATATGATGTCACATTCGCTGCTTCTAACATTTGGTAATTTAAATCTAATGCATTTTGTTTTTTTATTATTTAGTACCAAATTATTTACCGTAAACCAATCTTGGACCTGAACAATACAGCTATTCACGTCGTCAAGATTTTGTGACCGTCGGTTTATTTTAAAGATCAATGATGTGTCATCTGCAAATAACACCATCTTTGGTTGATTTTGAAATAATTGGGGTAAATCATTTATATAAGCTAAAAAGAGGAATGGACCCAATATCGAACCTTGAGGAACGCCCATTACCATTTCAGACCCTAATGAGTTTGTGCCGTTGACTTGAACTTTAACCTTTCTATCTTTCAGGTATGATCTTAGTAAATCAAGAGCTGTATTCCTAATCCCATAGTGCTCCAGTTTCAGCAGAAGTGTCTCATGGTCTACGCAATCGAAAGCCTTCGAGAGGTCGCAAAAAATTCCAATGGCATCTTGTGCTTCTTCCCAGGCGTTAAAAATGTTCTTTATTAGGGCGACACCGGCGTCAGTGGTACAACGCCCTTTGGTGAAACCGTACTGTTGATCATGAAAGATGGAATTTTTATTAAAGTGCCGTAACATTTGATTGAGAATCAACTTTTCAAACACCTTACTGAGAACTGGCAGAATTGACACAGGCCTATAATTGTTGGGTTCCTTACTATCACCGGATTTGAACAAAGGAACTACTTTACTATGTTTCATGAGATCCGGAAAGACGCCTTGGTCTACACTAGTGTTAAATATGAAAGCTAAATAAGGCGCAATGGTTTCGATGACAGATCTACAGACTTTTACAGACATTCCCCACAGATCTTCTGTTGATTTAATTTTAAGATCTTTAAAAGCTTTTATAACAGCCTGGGGGTCTGTATGCTGAAACCTAAACTCCAAAGGCTTTTAAAAAGGCTCCAAAGGATTAAAAATGATGACAAGTTTGAGGCTGGTGGTCTATAAATAAACATATAAGAAAGTATGGCCAACCTCTCTCTGCGATTAACAGAGTAAGCAGTGATATCCTTCCTTTCCTTATATCTGAAAACAACTATTACATAATATCAAGGTACCACCCTCTTATGAAGACCATGGACTGGCAACTGAAAAATTATTTAAATTAATCAACATCATATCTGGTTTTAACCAGGTTTCACAAAAACATAAAATATCCATATGATATTTATCTATTAACATTTCCACGTCTAGGATTTTGCCAGAGAAGCGATTTAAATTTTGATGATATAATAAAATATTCTTATTATGCTTTTCTTTTGTCGATTCTAGATAATACTGTTTCGTCACATAAGCTAATCTCATTTAAAACATTAATAACTGCGTGTATATTTAAGGCTAATAAAGTAGCAAATACATGTTGGCTTTTCTTAGGTAAAACATATGCTCCTGAGTCAACACAAAATCTCTAACAAAATGGATTTGAACAATTAGTATCAGAATACAGTAAACGGTCACTATGACGACATTGCAAAATATGCATAAGGTTATTTAAAGCTTAAATTGTAGTTGTTTCTTGCTCATATAAAACTAAATAAAACGAAATTTAAATCTTGTATAAAACGCACACTATGCTGCCAAGCATATTATAAGCTGGGGGTTTATATCGCTGATAAAAATGCTTGGCTCATCGCTGGTCCAGCTCCACAAGGGCGCATAAACTAATTGATTAGCATTCGAAAATATTGTTGGAGCTGCTGAAGATTGCAAAAACTGTATTTGAATTGTATAACTTCAATCTTCTTAGTATTGTATAATTGCATAGCACATAAATATGTGAGCACTGTGACCATGTACCTTCTATAAAGCTACCATTTACTGGGTACGTCTTTCATTGACTTGATGTGCCCTGGCGGCTGAGAGCACTGGTGGTGTCGAGTGTGTTGGATCGTTAAGTTCCCTTCAAAATTGAGCTAAACGGTGCTGATCCATGCGTCATGTTCGTGAACGGGCGCCATCAGTAGGGACTGGTCATCTCTTATCTGCCATGGTCTATTTTAATTTATTTTAATTTTTGAATTGTTTTTATCTTCTTATTACGGACGCTTTTTACGTGCACGTCTTTTTACATTTTTCTCACATGTATAATTTTAATATGAATGATGTAACCAATATTTTGTGATTTAAAAGAGTGTCCGTGGAGTTTTTTGCCCGTTCTGCTCCATTGGAACGGGAGTTGCCCATTAGCTTCATATTTCTGACTGACTGACCCCTTGACAGTTCAAAAGTGCCTGTAAATGGTTTAATTGAAATAAATGCTTTGAGTTTGAGTTTATTAGAATATGGTCCGTTGAGGACCTGCGTCAGGCGGAAGGTGAGGATGCCGTGGTGCCTCTCTAGCCACTCCTCGAAGAGGAGTCTTCGCCGCAATTGTGGCGTGCCCATTGGCTGAAAACCTCAGGTGGCGATTGTATTCTATTGAAATGAATAATCTATATGTCAGTTTGTGCCCTACAGCAAAAAACCTTCGAAACTAACGCCATTACTTTCAATACATTACATAAAGTACCATAAAAGGCGATGTGTGACCGCACCTGTAAATCTCGACCCCTCATCTAACAATACTTTCATAGAGGTTTTTTCTCACAATAACCGCTAGAGTGGAAAATCCCTTCTCTAGAGGTAACAAGTACCAGCGTGGGACAACTCAATAAATCTGTTTGGCCTATAATAGAGCTGGGACACTGAGATTTTTTAAACCGCTTATCCGAGATAGTCGAATAATAATAATTATTTCTGCCTTGACAAATCCACGAGAACCCTCTTCTGAAGGCTTTATATACGTGGTCTGTTGTAACGGTCTCTGGGGTCAGAGGCCACGGCTGGAACGTAGATCTTGTCGCCATTCTTAATGAAACCTACCGCGTTGATAATCTTTCTAATTGGCTCAGAGGCCATGGTTAGGTACAGATTTCGCTATCTGTATCATATAGGCGTTCACTCCGTAAGTAAAATTGTGCTCCGTGAATCTTGGGATAATTGGCATATTCTTCTTGATGTAATCAAGCTTGGCTTCTTGCCTAGGAACACTGTAAAATGGGTACAGATTCATGTCAGTATATGCAAGAGCAATATACTATTTCTTCAATCAAATTAAACAAATTCCTATGCATACAATAATGAATAGAATATGAACTTTCATTTTCTCATGTCATTTTATCTGTCACCTTTAGTTTGTTGTTGTTTTCTGACCGCGATAACCTTGGAGAATGGATCACTAAAATGCAACAAACCATTATTAGCAATTTTGTCGGTTGGTTGTAGATTTGTTCGCTCAACTCAATAAAATCGCGTGCTTGGAGAAATTTCATATATCTTGTAAGTTCTGTCAAGTATTTTGTTATTATCATTGAAATATTTCAAAACAGCAATTTGTAACTTGTCAAACTTTTACGACAGATTCTCGACATTATAAACACGAAAGTCTTTTTGTTGCAAACGTTATTTATATTGACAGCAATTTGAAACTTATAATTTGAATAACATTCGAATTTTGAAACAAAATAGTGTACGATTAAAAATGAGTTCAGTCCATTGCTGACCCCTCACTAGGCTCGTTCTTTTCGAGAGACTATTGTAATTTCCGTCGAATTTTCGGTGAAAAATGTCCCAAGGGTCGTTGTATGTCACTAGCAATAATGTGGGGCATTCGACGGCCCATCGTTAAGCTTAATGCTGATAGATATGTACTATCGCGGACACTGGACGCCTGACTACCAGTGTTCAGGCGCCAATGTCCGCGATAGTACGTGAAAAATATGACAGTATTTTTTATTATATTTTAATACAATTATATTTATATGTTATTCCTTTTCATAATAGTAAGAATATGTATTAAAAACGAATGTTTTGTACAGTATGATTGTATCACAATTTATAAACGTTTTGAGGGAATGTCTAAATACTTTGATATTTGTTAAAGTTATAAATTACCCATCGGAAAAGTCAAGGTTTCCAAGTTAGTAACCAAAATGAGGAACCCTGGAAATAGAAAAGGTCAGTGATCGATATGTATATACAATGCGTTTAACACACTATGACCCACATTCCAATATTAAGCTCTAACACATGTACTTACCAACCTACTGAAGATCAATTTGCCAATTCTTATCGCGGAAAAAAAACAAAATACACGAGACAACAATACAAAACAATTGGAACATTCCACGGTATATTTTCAATTTTAATTTTCCCAAACAAAGGTCAACAATCCGTATCCTATTTCGTTCCCGAAACCCCACAATCCTTATGTCAATACCGATACTTCACAGACAATAACCGATATTATTGACAGAAGCCCTCAACTTCCCTATTGAAAGTCCAAGACAAAGCCCCGAAAACCGTTCGGACCCAAATCTTGGCTAACGATGCGAAGACACGAAACAAAATTTGTCTTTTACCAGAAAAGTTTCATTTATCACCAATGCGTCACAATGTGTGCTATTTTATATATAAACCTTATGCAGACGAAATAAAGTTGGTGATCCTTTGTGTGTTATGGTTGAATATGCACAAAAAATCTCATAAGTAGGGCACAGTTGATGCGTTAAGAATGATATTGTGTGTAAGCAAATAAGCCGCGGAATATCTACAGGGCTATTTCAGATAATATTTTATGTAAGGAAATGTCTTCTTGGTTTCTACGCCCCATTCGACAATAGAGGGAAACACGAATTTTTCCATTTCATGCATGATGTAAAAGAGTGTTAGGTAAAAATGATGTTGAATAAAGGTAGACGTACTTAGGTCGCTACCGTTGCCTTGTTCCTGGTAACAGTGAACCGTTTCATTTGAAATAAAGAAAGAAAAAAATACCCAGGATAAGGCACACAATATTCACACGAATACAAAAAAAGAGAAAAAGCACTGGCACTTTACACCGCTTATCTTAAAAAGATAATATGAGCCTGTCAAATTGATAAAATCCTCGTGTTTTCCTCTAAAGAACCCAATGATTGATCTACTACGCACATTTATAGACACAATAATCTAAAATCAAACTACCTAAAACACATCTCAGAAAATTTCAAATCATTACAAAGAATCACATTCATGTCGTAAGCCATAAAAAGATTAGAGATAATAAAGACATCGATCTGTCAGACCCTCTGGGATCCAATTTTATTGCTGGCAATAAAACACGTGGTGTGTAGACCAAGTTTATCTGAATCACTTGCCTATCAGTACATCGGTACTAAAATGAGGATTCTCAAAGTTTCCTGAAGGCAGGATGATGATCAGTTTTATTTACCTGCTTAAAAGGGTTTTATGAGTCGTAAGGCGTTAGTTAACTTTTCCAGAAGATTTGTAATGGATTTTCTTAAATATTTGTTATTATAACATTTACAAAACAAAAATAGTTCTTAAAAGTCTTAGAGAATGCTAATTAAATTGTATACTCGCTTAAATTCTAACATTTACAAAATAAAAATAGTTCTTAAAGGTCTTAGAGAATGCTAATTAAATTGTATACTCGCTTAAATTCTAACATTTACAAAATAAAAATAGTTCTTAAAGGTCTTAGAGAATGCTAATTAAATTGTATACTCGCTTAAATTCTAACATTTACAAAACAAAAATAGTTCTTAAATGTCTTAGAGAATGCAAATTAAATTGTATACTCGCTTAAATTCTAACATTTACAAAACAAAAATAGTTCTTAAATGTCTTAGAGAATGCAAATTAAATTGTATACTCGCTTAAATTCTAACATTTACAAAACAAAAATAGTTCTTAAATGTCTTAGAGAATGCTAATTAAATTGTATACTCGCTTAAATTCTAACATTTACAAAACAAAAATAGTTCTTAAATGTCTTAGAGAATGCTAATTAAATTGTATACTCGCTTAAATTCGAACATTTACAAAACAAAAATAGTTCTTTAAAAAACAATGGGACATACTTTTTCTATGCAGTCGTCTATTAAAATTGTGCCATTCAATATCAATTGAACGTTTTGCAGTTCCATTACCTTGGATTCTGATTACGCCGAGAAAGGAATCTTTTTTCTTTTTTTAATAAAAAAAAAACATTGTTGTTTTATTTAATTTGTGAATGTCCGGTTTCATTTGGTATCTAAAATACAGTCTCCTGCTGTCAGTTTTATAAATTTCCCTCATTTTTTTCTTTTTCCCCTCATGTAATCATTGTCTAGCCAGGATTTTATGAAATAGTTATTAGCCTAGTCTTTATGTTGGCTTACTAAGTTAGGGAGACTTTACTGAATTACGTATTTTCCTATGAATAATATAATAATATGGTCAGGGAAACTATTATACACACATAAAAAAAGTTTGTGATCACTAGCAAAAGCTGATATATTTTAAAAATATAACTTTTTCAAGAAAAAATATTTACCTTATATCGTCATGCTCGCTTAAAAGCACCCCACGCGTGCTCTATTGGGTTTAAGTCAGGCGAGTCGGCAGCCCAGTCAAACCTTGTGATGTCGTATTCTAGGAGAGCAGCATTGACTCAGTGCCGTGAATTCGGAAGTACTCACCAAGACCTCCGTGCACGTAGTCCAGCCTGGTGTAAGCAATTCCGAATGTTCTGAGTGCTATCGTCAAGTCCAGAGGCGGCCCCCGCACTTCTGCTTTTACTGTAGTGGCGTTGATTATTGGGTCAAGGGCTGCCAGCAATCTGATATAGCGCTTCTGAGCAGCAGTCAGAACAGCTGGGCGACCACTGCGGGGTCGGTCAGCTAAATTGTGACCTCTGCAACGTGACCACGACACAGGATTGGACTGCATGCTATTTCTCTCGTGGAATATCCTTCTTCCCTCAAAGTTACAATTCTTACTCGTAAAACTTCTGATAATCAATCCTCATGGCATTTTATCAATAACAACTTTCCTCAAAAAATATTATAAATCCGTTAAAATTGACTAAGTCAGATTTCTAAATGAGCGTAAGCTTGGATAGAATTTCTTTTTATATGGAAAATCATTTTTTTTTGTTTAATATTCTAATTCTATATGTTTAAGTAAAGAATTTAAAAATAAGAAGAAATTATATTATAGTCTACCGTAACAATAAAAAAAACGATTTTTCAAACTGATCGCAAACTTCTTTGTGTGTATCTCCTTAGAAAATTATTTTTATTTCTACAGTACAAAACATGATTGTTGTGTTTATTTTATAGCTCGATTAGTGCCACTCGGACTTAATCTAGTCAGATCTATACATTTTTTCTAACAATGAGTCAGTCCATTATCTTCCGTTCTTAGTACAGTGACTTAAGTGCTTAGAGTAGTGTCGTAAAATCATGGCTTAAGTTCTCCGAGCCGTACAATGAAGTAGGAATAATGGTGAGGTTTACAAATACTGTTGTGGTTATGTTTGGCGTCAGATGGAAAACTGATTACGTGAGGATCGATAATTTCATCTATAAGTAAGCTTGGAACTTATTGTTTCAGCTTGTGAACATTGAAATTGATAGCACGTTTATTTGTATTTATATATTGTTTTCATTATTGCATAGCTGCAGGCTGTCAACTTTCTGCATTTTTCTGTCGACTTTGCCTTGTGAGTCGTTTCTGCCTTCAGAACCTCGTTTTTCTAAGATCACCGCACATCGTTGTTGTTTCACAGTATTTATTTCGATGTATACTCATCGAAGAGACGTTGTGGTCGGGGTGGGTCAGGTTAATAGAAAAGGCTAGTGATGTAGATAGTGCAACCCACGACGACGCGCCCCACTCCGCGATTACTGTACTGTAAGCTGTACTTTAGTACGGAGCGGAGCGGAGTGGGGCGCGTCGTCGTGGATTGCACTATTTATACTATGGGACAAATTATTGCGGAATCGCGAAAAAAAAACTGCTGCCCCATACAGTTTAGAACAGTAGGTATTCAAAATAAAACTGTAAAAATATATTTTGATCATCCACCGACTTGACCAAGGTGATGTATATTATTTTATTTTAGATTATATATTTGCAGTCTTCGCCAATCGTCGTCGTCTAGTTGTTAGCGACCGGCTCAATCATCATTATCAATGTTAGCGTCGATGGGATGAAAATAATCATCACCATTTTAACACTTTTTCTTAAGACCGCCTCTTTGGTTGCTGAGCATGAAGTCCTGGGTTCGTTTCTCAGGACGCGCAAAGTGTACCTAATTGGTTTTTTCTATGGAATTTCTCAGTAGCAAATCGGAGTCTGAACTTATGCCCGGTTGATGGCAATAGGCTCGTCACCTGTTAAACATAACTTGCGAGCCCGGGAGTTGAACCCAGACGAAATAGGATAAAGGATAAAACGAATAATCAGGTAAAAACACAAGATATATTGCACTGATTTAATTGTGTAGAAAAAAACAAAAACAGACAAATAAAAAGTATGAAAAGATTATAGAAAATGTAGACGTCGACGTCAGACTTCGTTTAAATAAACTTTTGATTAACACGTTAGATCAATTATTCAGTGGTTTATATCTTTCTTGGAAAAAAATGCTAGGCCCATCGGCCATACGTGATTAAACTCAATTTTTAGAACAACTCGGACGAACGTTTCGATAGCTATCGCTTCGTAAACCCCCCGTTGATTTCTGCGTTTAACACAGTAATTGATATTAGTTGCGATGAATCTAAGTCGTATGAGTACTTTTTTTAAAGGTAAAGGAGCCTATTATAATCGAGGCTACTAATTAGGGACAAAAAAAAACACTGATTTTGTTAGTAGTAGTACAAAAGAAATAGTAGGTGGGACTGATGATGAACCTTGCTGAGCTTGGGAGTTGCCTGCACCAGGACAAGGCGACGCGCTGCTAGCAGACCCGGAGAGCGCTATCAGCATTCGCTGCCTCGGGGTCACCCGCAGAACTGCCCGCGTGGCCCGTCGAGGTGCCGGGACGCGGCACTCAGATCCACATGGCCCGCAAAGGGCAGAACTGGCGATGCACAGGGCCCAGTGGAGCAGCTGTAGCCCAAGAGTACGGCCGAAATCGGCCTTTTCTATCCGAACACGAGATACATTTAAAAAAAATTATACCAGAAAGATAGGGAACTTTATGTAGGTGGCCTGGGTGATAGGCGAACAGTTGGAATACTCACGTGTTAATACGGAGAATACCTTTTGAGGGAAAATATCCCGGTCGGTCCCTGGGAAGGAGACCTAATTAAAACTGCGAAATCTGGAAGGTGCCTGTTCGCGGAAAAAAATATACTTCATACTCAAATATCTATGAGAGATGACTGACGACTGACTCAAACAAACACGAATCTTTTTTATTTCTGTTTCCATAACATCAAATTTAAAATTCTGTCAAACGTGTCAATATTTTAAAAATAAAACATAATCGATCTTTTTCCATGCAAAGAGGTTTAGTAAGCAGTGATAAGCTGCAATAGGTACACCTCTGCCTAACCCTTGGGGGATTACAAGCGTGATGTTTTGTGTTTTAGACCGTTTATTTACCAAATCAAAATCTAATTAGACGCGTGCCTACCCTAAACAACCTCAGGCAACATCTAAGTAGCATTGTAGGTACTATAGCCTTGATCTTAATCTCTAAAGCCCTGCGCACGTCAAGCCTACCACATGTCAGTCACCCGCCCGTTTCGCAGCCACAAACGCTCCTTGAAATGTCAATCCAGTAAAAGCACTTTTTCTCTGTTACATTTTAAAAGGCCATGTAGATTGTAGGGTATGAACGAGTGCCTTGTTAGTACAAGGAGCGGGACTCAAATTCGGGAGCTATTGACCAGGAACGAAGGTAGGCTCAGCTTTGAAATATTAGTTGGAGTACCTACTGTTACAGATTTGTTGTGCGTGACTGGAGGTCAAAGGTCGGTTTCGCCGGTTTAGTCAGTCCGGGTATTATTAGAATAAAAATACCGTTATTACAATGTTATAGATAGTGCAATCCGCGATTACTGTACAGCTTACAGTAATCGCAGAGTGGGGCGCGTCGTCGTGGATTGCACTATCTATACTGTGAATATAGTTTATGCTTTAAATGTACAGTCATGAGCAAATAGTTATTTATCCAACATGTGAGGAAAGTTCGTTTTTCCTATGAGTTTTGATTTTGAGTCTTGAGCGAACAAGGGATTGAAAAATAGAATCACGAGCGCAGCGACTGATTATAAATTTCAATCCTGAGTAAGCGAAAGACTCAACAAAACGAATAGCAAATGGACTTGCTCACAAGTTGCATACAAAACTTTTCACCACTCCCAGCAAGAAAGTATTCAGTCATCATAGGTAAATAAATTAAATAGACACAAAGCAAAACAAAATAATTCTTTATATTTTAAAATATCTTTAAAACTTAACTTAAAAAAATCAGGCAAGGTTAGTTCCTGAACGGGGAGCATTACTTTCCTCACTGTTCAAACAGTGAAAGACTCAACAAAACGAGCAAATGAACTTGCTCACAAGTTGCATACAAAACTTTTCACCACTCCCAGCAAGAAAGTATTCAGTCATCATAGGTAAATAAATTAAATAGACACAAAGCAAATCAAAATAATTCTTTATATTTTAAAATATGTTTAAAACTTAACTTAAAAAAATCAGGCAAGGTTAGTTCCGGAACGGGAGCATTACTTTCCTCACTGTTCAAACAGTGAGGAAAAACCAACTTTCCTTACTGTTCAAGCAGTGAGGAAAAACCAACTTTCCTCACTGTTTTCGTAGAGGAAAGACACTTCTTTCGTGCGGGAGTGGTGAAAAATATATTACTATACTAGCTACAATAATATTTTATTTCATGATTCATTAATTAGGTAATATCTGCTTTCAAGAAGAAAGCAAATAAATGTGATCATCTGTGGAAGGTATATAAAAGGAGTGGCACAAATAAATTCGCATTAAATATATTTGTTGTTTTTTTAAAGCAGCAGGTACCTATTGATTAATTAATCATGAAATCAGATATTATTGCCGAACTGTCCACCATGATTTATTTATGCACATTACTGAAAGTTATTGAAAAATCAAACTTTTAGGTTAGCTCTAACAAAAAGCTTGGGAATCCTCGGCGTAGCTGTTTTTTAGGCCTTCGTACTCAAAGATTGCCAACGGAACCCTATTACTACCGCAGTCCGTTCGTCCGTCTGCCACAGGGGTATCTTTTGAACCGTAATTAGTACATTTTCACAAAAACTACAACAACGACAAAAAAAAAATGCAAATTATTTTACGGTGGGACCCTTCGTATCGCCGCTTTTTTAATCTGTTCGTATTCAGGATTCTAAGGCTCGTATTACTGAAACTCACTCAAAACTCAAGCACTACTAAAAACTAGTTTAAAGCCATTTGATTTTATTTTGATTGAGTGAAACTTATGCTTTTTAGTAATACTAACAGTAAACCCTCGCACAAAACAGACGTGTTAAAGGATAGATATGCCAGTTATTTCACCATCGACACACGGTAGTCACGTTAGATTAGCTATCGTAGCCTGTCTGAGCCCGTCAGATAATTTGTGCGAACGAACTAATATTGACGTAGAATCTGAACCAACATGTTACAACAACACATACACAACAATACATTAAACAAGATAGGTCTTCCATAAAAACTACAAATAAAATAAATCTATTATGTTCATTGTTCATCCAACACAATGTATCCAGCAGCTTTGCTTTGTCAGTAAAACAAGGTAGGTCTACCTAGACCACCTACCTTTTTTTTTTCTTTATTCCCGTATAGGGGAGCTCGTGGCTAAGTAATAACTGCCGCACGGGTCGATCTGTCCGGTTAAGCTACGCTTGCCGGGGTTGGTCTGTGGATGGGTGACCATCTTTATGTACCAAGACTCCTCCGTGCTTTGGAAAGCACGTTAAGCCGTTGGTCCCGGCTGTCATTCGTGGATCTTTGACAGTCGTTACGGGTCGTCAGAAGCCCGAAAGTCTGATAACCAGTCTTACCAAGGGGTATCGTATCACCCAATTACTGGGTTGTGGAGGTCAGATAGGCAGTCGCTCCATATAAAATACTGCTAATAGGTATTCAGCTGCATCCGGTTAGACTGGAAGCTGACCCCAACGTTGTTGGGAAAAGGCTAGGCAGATGATGATTCCCGTATATTGACCAGAAAATTGAAGTTTAATTACCCACATGACCGAATCGCCTTGCCAACAATTATGCTTATCTCTTCAATTATAAAAGTAAAAACTTTCTCCTTATCTAAATGACCAGCATAAACAGCAAAACCTCGAAAAAGGAAGCGAAAATCTTAATTCCGATCTCCACATTAAGTGCTTATTAAAAATCTGGCGAACTGTTGTTTACGCCGTCATCCATCAAGCGAGAATGATTAATTGATAACACATTATCGGCAGCTGCGAGCTCGCTATTCAAAATGCCATTAGACTTTAAGAACGCCTTGATACGATCTTTTGTTTTTAATCTTCCCTAGTAATGAAAGTTGGGCCTAAGTATTGATTGGCTGTGAAATGGGTGGGAATTACGGTTATGAAAATTTTTCGTTATAGGAGAATGGCAGCAGAATTGTTGATAGAAATATTGAGCGTCTGCTTACCTATGACACCGTGATAGAAACCGACGAAGTGTTATGAAACAAGCATATTAGGCCTATCGAATTCTGGAAAAAAATTTGTCATAATTGAAATCTGAATTGACTGGTTTATTCATGATAAAAAATAATCATGGCGTAGTTTTCTTTTCTGGCTTGACTTCATGACTTTTGGCTAACCTGAACTTCTAATGTTGCCACGTAATAAAAATCTAGGTCATGTTACATTTAGTGCTTTGCTTTACGTATTGCATTAATATACTAAGGAAATACAATTCTGCTTCAGAATATAAATGTGAAAATAAAAATAATAGTAAGACATAAATGAAATCGCAGTTCGATTTGAGTACCGATGGCAACATCGCCAACATAAAAAAAACATGTACCTAATTTTTTCCGCCAATCGGATAAATGACAAAGTGACACCTTGTCATTCGTTGCTTTTTCTTTGATATTCTGTTAGTTGATTTTCTACTTTATGGATTCTGAGGTTAACTGTTAATTGTGCGACTAGTGCTTGCCTAAGGATAAATATTCTTCTGAACATTTACTTACTTACGGAGGTGCTCGTGGCTAAGTAATAACTGCCGCACGGGTCGGTCCATCAGGTTAAGCTACGTTTGCCGGGATTTGTTCGTGGATGGGTCACCATCTTTACATACCGAGACTCCTCCGTGCCTCGGAAAGCACGTTAAGCCGTTGGTTCCGGCTGTCATTCGTGGATCTTTGACGGTCGTAATGGGTCATCAGAAGCCCAAAAGTCTGACAGCCAGTCTTACCAAGGGGTATCGCATTACCCAGTTGCTGGGTTGTGGAGGTCAGATAGGCAGTCGCTCTATGTACAATACTGTTATTCAGCTGCAGCCGGTTAGACTGGAAGCCGACCCCAACTTAGTTGGGAAAAAGCTAGGCAAATTGAATTTATTTGCTTAGGTTCGTCGCATGTGGGCCATGTGGCAGACCTACGCACGTCGCTGTCAGCTAGACTTATAATTCCGTAACCCGTAGTTTATTTTGCTGTAAAAATGCATGTCTATCAATGATATTTTAAGTGGTAAGTAGGTATCTCTATATTTATTTATCTATTTATTTATTTCCTTTGGAAGACTTACAGCTAAACAAACCAGAATAAGAGATTGAAAATGTGACAAACAGCCAATTACAAGTCATCACATGGTGGTAACATAATAATGATTTAAGAAATCTCTGAACAACACAGACATTTATTTTTCAATTATGGTCTGTTGACAAGAAATACCTCTGACATTCCTGGCTTCCTATAAAAGCCACTTGAAAGTATAACTTGAAGACAAAACTATTCAGGAATTCAAACTCTGTAATTTTACATATTTTTCATCGGCAGACGCAAAAAAATCAAAGTCAACAAAAATTTGTTCGGGAGTCTGTCTTTGTCCTTTAGAAGTGAAATAGTTTTTTTAGAAAACGTTTGGAAGATCGACAACCAGTATTACTTTACTTATTTCAGAAGTTGATTTCTTTGGGTGTGTTTATTTCCGTTTTTTGCCACCGACTTCTGACCGATTGACGAAAATATCGAGGAAAATACATAAAAAACCTACAGAAAAACATTTGAAGTCGATTAAATACTTTCAATTTCACCTACACGATTGAATCAAACAATCTTAATCTAACCTTAACCGGAAGGTCTGTAACAGTAGATATTATTTTTCAATCCTATGTTAAATCTAATAGAAAATGCTAATCACGATTTGCTACACCTAAATTCACGCAATGTCGTGAACCGAAGCATTGCCAAAATTAAAAACAAAGTTGAAACGTCTCATGTTTCCTTAATTGCCTCATTTATTCACCACAGGTATAACAGCTTTACTTAATCACTGCGCTTCCAATACATTCGTGATCAAGAATTCACAAGCTCGTCGTTGATCCCTTTATCAGGCATCAAGTATTCACGCAGACTGTAGGCGATGCAACCACTCACTTACATATGCATGCATGATTCACGCGACATTCATGGACAGTTTTAAACTTTAAAAGCTTAAAATTTTTGGTATTTGTGTTTTTAACCAACTAGAATGTTAAAATAAGAGTTTTTCTGTATTGTTATTTGTTCCATTGCTGTTGTGTTATGCATAGTCAGAATGTGTTTTTTTTTTCTTAGTCTACCCGAACACTATCATTATCATCATTTAACTTGACTTCCTTATAAAGCTCTATTGAAATAATTATACTACATTGGTTTAGTTAATTAAATATAGGTTAACAAATCGTAAAAATGGTTTGTATATACGAGTATGACACTGTTTAAAAATACAACAAAACCAAATTTAATTTATTTTAGATTTTTATAATAGTTTCCTCTTTTATTAACGTTTGTGAAACTTTATCTTTTATACTTAAACTGCTCTTCGTAGATGTAACTGCTTGAGCACAATTTTTTGTGAGATTTATAATAATAATATAATATTTTGTAATCTGTCTATTTGTAAAGAGCCCAAACGTTGTTAATAAATAACGTTGCGCGTAATTATAACGTTGCGAAATTGAAGAGTACAACTGTGACGTAGCATGACAACTAAAGTTATAGATATTACGTTTAGTCTGTTACTTGACAGCTGTCTCGTCACGTGTTTTTTTTTTTGTTTACTTTTAATAAACTACGTAAACTTATGGAGTATAGGTATCATCATCATCCACAGCTGAGCATAGGCCATTCGTTTCATGTGCCAATCCCCACTTTCCTGTGCAGACTTTCCTGTCCAGCCTCATTTAGGTTATACCTGCGTTGGTACGAGTAACAATGTCTGCCCATAGCGGCGCCGCCGCCGGACGACCGCCACACATACAGGGTGACTTGTAATTTGACGTATTCCTTCCAGAACGTGATAGTGTGACCCATTTGCAACAATTAAGCACCCCATAAAGCCTAGGCGAAAGATTATGGGATTCGAGAAAACCTTTTTATTTTTTTTATTTCACAGAATTCGTCACTAAATATCACTTTTTTCTAAACTTTCAAATTGAATGGCCTTCATTGCGATTCCATTGAGTACCTAATACTTTAATAAACCTTTTGATGTATCTAAAACATCAAACAGTTAAAAATTAAAGGAATTAGTTGGATTTTTGAAAATGGTTCATACCATTTTTTAAAATCATCTACGTATTTGGACTTTGACACCAGTTATCTCGAAATTTTATTATGGCGTACAGATATGGGAAAGACGTCTTCAGCTATTCAACGAGGTATAAAAGTAAAAAAATATATTTAGAGGTGCCGATGAAAATTTCGATAATGTTGGCAAAGGTTGAATTTGGAAATTTTAAAATTGTGTGATAATCAATTTAATTAACTGGTTTATGCCATCCCACTACTTTCTTACCTCACAGAAATCTATCACACGTTCGGCACCCTGGTCGCCATGACCATGTCACAAGTCACGGAACCACTTTTGAGTTTTTAACATGACTCACGGAGAGTTTAGACAAAAGTAATACTTTGAGAGAAATTCTGGGGAATTTAATCCCATGAATTTTTGCCTAGGGTTTATTTATGTTTGCTTAATTGTAGCAAATGGGTACACTATCACGTCCTAGAAGGAATACGTCAAATTATAAGTCACCCTGTATACATACAATACACACACACATACTATAAATTACTGTTTGTGTGACCGGGTTGTTCTTCTGAACTAGGCAACGAAATTTGATGCGGTTGTCACCATAATTTATTTATTCCGGAAAGTTTATGTGTGTAACAAATTTTTATTAAACTTACTTGTAATGCAATGTAATGCAATCTCGATGTTTTATCAAGTTGTAAAACCTTGCGAAGCAGGGTCGAGTCGCTAGTGAAAAAGAAAGAAAAACTAATATTTTCTGAACACAAGAAGAAGGTTTAAGTACTCATTTGTGGAGAACAAATGAGTACTTAAACCTTCCCAAAGTCTTAAAACTTAAAGTAACAAACAAAACTAGCGACCAGCGATTAAAACCCACGGTCGAACGAAACTTGATTGTGCCAACTTCACAGAGAGAAATTATGACAAAAAGCCTGCACTAAATCTAGATAACAAAGGATGTTGCAAGTTGGACCGTGAGTAAGTAAATCTGTAGCGGAGTGTGTCAGTTTGTTAAATGCAGTAAGACAGGTATCTTCTTGTTCTCTTGCTTTGTTCAGATGTTTGATATTACAGTAGATAGTATGACAATAGTTTTGTATCTGAATGAATGAAAATATTCAACATTTTAAAACATTATTTAAATTATTTCTACCTTATAAAGTTTTTAACAAAGATAACCAATACTTTAGTTTTATCGCAGAATGCATTCTACTCATAGCAAAGTACTTGTAGCATCAACATTTTCGCTAGTAGGTATCTTACAACGCACTTTACATTTTTTTACTGGGTGCTTATCTGCCTTTTAGTCGGTATAATAAATGTATTTTCTTTCTTTTCATCGGATGAACCTAACAACAAGGTTATTTCATCAAAAACAAATTAAGAAGTTATAGGTTACAGCACAGTTTAAATTTTAAATTGTACGTTTTTTAAAGTTTTGAGCATAGTAACTGAACTATTCTGTATAAATCACGAAAATTTATTATGGGGCATGACTTGAATTGAGTATAGGTACATGCAGGTATATATTTACAGGCCTTTGCTTAACCGCAAAGCTATGGCTCATATGGTCACGACCGTGTCATCGCGTCCTTGCTTTCGTAGTAATGCATTGCAATGCAGTCGGAAACTGCGGCGGCGGCGGCCTTAGAACAATAATTTTGACGTTCCCAGAAATCTAATATAATCCCGGTAACATCAAAGTACTTACCCTCCGCGTTATGCGGATTCTATTCCGGGAATGCGTTTACAGGGATTTGCGGCGGGAATCAACCGAATGTAGCCACTAACACAACGTTGCTAATTTCAACTAGCTACAAAGGTTTAGCCACCTAGTTTCGTCGTTAAGTTTAGTGCACACTGTAAACGTTGCTTGTACAATTTCGTTCAAAAGGTACTTAACAGTAACGAAAGTGCAATAAGTAATTTAAATAAAATCTATCTATCTATCTATAAATCAATTGCCGAGCATTAGTCTCGCAACAACTTGAAAATGGGAGGACCGATTTGTAGTTTTTTTTTTTTTTTGTTTTGTTCGTTCAATACCAGGGGTGTTTTAGGAAAAAAAAATGAAAAAGCCAAACGAACAGCGGAAAATTCGAAAAGGAAATTTTGACAGAACAATGTCTGAGAGGTCAGCTAGTAGGAAATAAATTGACAGGCGCAATAAATTCTAACATCCGTTGGTCTAGGTCTAGTGCTCAAAACTGGGACTGAGCTACGCTACTGCGTTCAGTTCGATCCCAAGTTAGGCAATGTGCTATGCTTTTCCATTTGGAATGTCTCAGTGGCAGCGTGGAAGACAGGATTTCCGCTCTAATGATGCAATAGGCTCGCCTCATATTATACGGGCCTTCAACATAGCTGGCGAAACTAGGGTGTCACATGCACCTTTGCCTACCCCTTAGCGAGTGAGAGGCTATGTAGTGTCAAATAAATAAAGAACAAGTTCTTTTTCCCCTACACTCACGTTGATAGACTCTTGTTTTTCTACAATCGGAAAGTCGTGTTGTTTGTTCTACTTCTACGCTCCTAAAGTTAATCGCACTCTCTTAGATTTGGCACGCAGACAATCGCTGTGATATGAAAGGACATAAATTTGTATCTTGATCCCAACTTGGACTTTATTTATTTGTAGAGATCTGTTAAAAATAAGTTACGACTTTATTGTAAAGTTAAACTTATATATTATTCCAAAATATAAAACAGTAAGTAGAAAAGCAGAACCGACTTTTCACATCATTGACTTCAAAAAACAATTCTCCGATTGTTCTATAACCAAAAAAAACAAAAGCGTCCTACTCAACAATGTTTGGATACAAAGAAACGTACTTCTGCTATCAAGTATTACTATTATTTCCGGCCATCCTTTATGAGTTTGTCCTCAGACTCCTCATTGATAACATACTCGTATAACTGATTAGTTTAAAGAAAAAAAATAAAAAAATATCATACTTTGAGACGAACATTATATTACATCACGCTTATTATATACATAAGTATAACTTGAAAATAAAAACAAACGTTTAGGGACTTGTCACACTGGATGCGTTCTGCGTCCTACAGTCCGGTCAAATCGAATATAACATAACATAAATGTTACACTGGGATGCGTTCTGCGTCCTACGGTCGGGTTAAATCGAACTTATCATACAAATCATCTACCCATCGCCTTTTCCCAACTAAGGCGAGCTTGTTTTCCAGAAAAACCAGACAAAACAGAATGAGCATGTACTACTCAATAACACCAAAACCATTCAAAAGTGAGTCAACTGACGTGTTGAGCCCGTGTTCTCTTTAATTACACGCAAACATTTTAATGAAATCATCGGTAAATGAGAATGCATGTCACATGACGTCATGTGTGGCGTAACACGAAACGAACATATTAGTATCTCAGTTATATTGTGTAATGGCACTGTTTTTGTAAATATATTTGTATTTGTGAGTCGACCATTTCGTTTTAGGCCTTGTAAATCAAGCGCTCCTAACTCATGCTAAATAGAGCCCCCTCTATTTAGCATGAGTTAGGAACGCGTAAGACCATGAATTCTAGTCAATTACTGTCCAATATAACCTTTTACATTTTGCATAAAAGAAAGCAGTTATTTTTCTTTAAGATCAGGAGATCTCGTCTTACTAAATGATAACAGGGCCTCGAGAAATGTAGTTTCTGTGAGGTGTTTAACCGCTGACCGAGATGCGTGTGGGATGTGTGGAGTTGCTGTCTTGGGAGCCCAACATCTTTCCCTCCTGCAGTGACGCCACCCTGGTCTCCAAATTTTCTATCTTTGCCTGTTAGTGTCAGCTGTTGCCTAGGCAGATATTGTGCCCAGCTTGCGCAGTATCTCCTTTATGCCCTTTTGCACGCTGGCAATCATTATGTGGAGTTGCTGTCTTGGGAGCCCAACATCCTTCCCTCCTGCAGTGACGCCACCCTGGTCTCCAATTTTTTTATCTTTGCCTGTTAGTGTCAGCTGTTGCCTGGGCAGATATTGTGCCCAGCTTGCGCAGTATCTCCTTTAACCCGTTTGCACGCTGGCAATCATTGTTGTGAGCTCTGGATCCCCTCCTCCAGTGTCCAGGGGACGGGCAGAGGGGAGAATCTCCATGTCGTAATCCTCCTCTGTGCGGGGTGGTGTTGCTCCTCTTCCTGTTCTGCGCGACTTCCCGGGAGGTTCTGCCGTAACCTTACCCAGCTTGCCTCGCGTGCAGAGACCCGGAGAGACGCGGCGTTTAGTCATCCCGGAACCGCCTTGGTGTAGAATTTCTCTTTTTGACTGACGAGAGCTTCTGTGGCGGCACCTAAAACATCGTCGTCAGGATAAGATCCATTTATTTCTAATAGGGGATTTAATGCTTTCTCCTCCTGGTCATGTGTTTTCTTCTCTAATCTTTCTCTTCTGAGTCAGAGGAGTCCCTCTCCCTGTGTGAGGATGATACCCCTTACCCTTAGAGGGTATCCTAACTTTCGCAGCTTCTCCTTAGCGTCTTCAGAAAGTTCTTTCAGTTCTACTTCTGCTATTTTGCGCACGTACTTCTCGATCATGGGAGCATGGGAGGTGGCATGTGATTGGGATCTGTAAATTTTCGCCTACTAGCCGCTGATGCCTGGCATACGTGATCGCGGCATAGTAGAGGTCGGGAAAGTGTGCATGCCAATCCAGGATCACGAAAACGGCGGTATTCGAAGTGTGGCTCTTTGGCCGCCTGCCACTTCTCTCTTAACTCGTGCTTGGTCCAGAACAGTGGGGATCTCTAAAGCACGACAGTGAGATTTAACAAATATGTCCATGTACTGGATGGTTTTAAGAGAGGCGTATCCCCACATCAATTTTACCTGGTGAATTACGCCGAGTTCCGCGTTCAGCTTTTCTATCCTCAAAACTCAGATCTACAATCTTCTGTCTAAATTTTCAAAATTCAAAAGTCATTTATTCAAACTAGGCTAAGAATCAGCACTTTTTGAAAAAATTACATAAGACAGTCACCTTGTCACCACTTTGTCTGACAGTTCGTATCGGCACGCGTATGAATCGGAAGTGTTTTTGCAAAATTAATTAGTTGTAATTTCAATTGCGAGAATTCGTGTTGTTTACGTTCGTTTGTTTCTAAACTACGCAGATGGCTACCAGCCGGTGCGGGGTCAGCGAATCACGTGCGGCCAGGTGTGCACTTGCAATGGAGCAAAACAAATTAACCGATACTACTTTGGAGAATGACAGCCAGAACTTGATTGAGATTAATGAAACTGAAGATTTACACCAATTACCGGCCAAAAACGAAGTCTTAAAGAATAAGAATCTGATGAAGGGAGGAAGATAGTAGGTAATAGAGGAAAAATATTGTCTAAATAATCCGAATCTCGTCTAAATAGTCCGGAAAAGGAAATACTGAAATTAGAAGTTACGATATCGAACTCAGTTACTATTGCAGCCTTTATTTGTGGGTCGTGCCTTCTTTGCTGGTAAATTTTGGCTTATGACAAAGTCACTCGGCAATAATCCTATAATTTCGTTAATAGAAGATCTAACCAACCGTAGTCAAAATTTATATTGGAGATGCCATAAAACACCATTGTTAGTGACGATTCACATGCAGTTAAAATCACTGTCTGTACACTTGAACAAGCAACGGGAGATGTTTGCTTCAGATACCTGGATTAATAATTTAGATACAATTAGTTTTATAAGTAATCTGGATAAACTCAAATGTTAATTTAAAATGCAACATTTATTGCTCATTTGTAGTCAATTCTTACATGAAAGATGAAGGCTTTTACAAAATATATTCAGATGCCTCCAAGGACAAACAGGAGATGATTTTCTAGATATACGAGTACAAACCAAGGAGTTTTTATAACTTAATGTAAATAATCTTCAAATATCCATTATGCAGGCTGAGCTATCGGTATTGCAGAATTACTGACATACATTAAATCAATTAATAACGATATTAATTTTGTAATATTTACTGAAGTTAAAAGTGCACTTCATCATTTAGTGCGATTTACCCAAATGATCAGGGGTATTCCCTTGGCTTATTACATATTAAGTATCTTATCCGAACTTAACACTATAAATAAGAAAGTAATATTGCAGTGGATACCTTCCCATATTGGTCTAATTGGTAATGAAGCTGAAGGTGAATAGTGAATTAAAACTAAATTTCATTTTTAATAATGCAAAACTGGAACAAGTAAATGAATTTACTCTCCTCGGTTTGTCTATAGATACCCACATAAATTGGAAATCCCATATACAGAAAATAAGAGCAAAATTATCAACATTCTCATATGCACTACGTGAAATTAAAAAAACTACTAACCTACAGACTGCACTTGTTACTTACTATGCATATGCCCAGGCATGGCTCAGCTATGGGGTCATGCTGTGGGGTAACAGTACAGATTCACTAACTATATTTATTTTGCAAAAGAAGTTAATTCGAATAATAACCAACATAGAACAAACAGATAGCTGCAAGCCACACTTCCGAAAACACAAAATAATGACACTTCCCTGTCTATATATCTTAGAATTATGTAAATTTGTCAGAAACCACCCAGATTTTTACACCACTTGCGAAGAAACACAAACAAGATACACCTTTCGACACAATAAAAACAAAATAAACATACCTCAATCCCGACTCAAAATGCACTCAACCAGCCCTTTAGTTATGTCCATAAAAATATATAATAAATTGCCAAATGAAATTAGAGAAGTAAGTAAAACAAATACATTTATTCATAAATTGAAACAATTTCTGGAATCCAAGTCATACTACTCAGTAAAGGAGTTTTTAGAAGACAAAACGATTGCAAAATAAAATTATTCTCTCTCTTATACAGAAAACATTATGAAATAAATATAATCTAATATGGAATATAGAAAATCAAATATAAATATGAAAATATGAATACATAATTAATAATATAATATAATAATAATCAAAATACTTCTGAGAAATTCACTACATTATCCATATAAATACATAATATCAAAATTACACCTATTTACACAAACGTAGTAATATATAATAATAATGTATAATTATATATATATAAATAATTATACACTCAATTAAACACATCTAATAATTAATTTATAAAAATATTAATTGCTTTAATTGTAACTTATCCCTCTTCCTCTCTCCTAATTGTGCTGTGCCCGACAGGGTCCATATTGATCTTTTACTTTTTATACCATCTATGTAATACATATGGAATGCAATAAAGAATTGAGTATTGAGTATTGAATTGGCTAGAGAAGTTGCGGTTGATGATATTCATTTTAATTGCTTGCCTTATCACATGAATCTAATCGGTATTGTTAAAATTGTGATCTGGATATTTTGACGAAAGATCGCTTACCAAGGGAATTTGGTACAGAACTTTGCAACCAGCTTTGCCTCGAATCTTTTGGCTTGAAAAATGCAATATGGGAAGTAGAATATGACATTGAGACGAATTATAGACTTCGCTCAGGGGCCCTATTATAAACTCTTATTTCCAGGCTGTTTACGGCGTAAATAGAACTGCCTTGCAATTTTGTATTATGAACTCGTCAAACAAGCCAGTCAGTGGTCACGTGACACCCTGGCCGGCTTCTGCCCGACTATTGGCTGGAAATACCGTATTATGAATGTTCGTTTGACATTTCTTGACATATTAAAACTGATAATAAGTAACCTCACAATCCAGTCAATTTACGCTGCTTCAGAAGTGCTTTTATTGAATTGTTTTGGATTTTTCTTGGCGAAATTATTCGAGCGTTATCCATTTATCATAAGAAAATATCACGTGTGACGAATATGTACCGTTTGAGTTTCTGAAAACTCCGGAAAGTGGCTCTTCTGATCAAAATACCGAAATAACGGTAAAATTGAAACACTTCTACAATGTTTTTAACTAAAGCGATATGGTATATGGATGGTGCGTATGGATGGGCGATAACTCTCATCCACTGAACTATAATAATTTCAACTGCCTATTAAATGGTGCACCATGATAATTCCAAAATATTTCCATGATACCTATAACATGTTGAAAACTGGATATTTAGTAAAAACACTCAAAAACACCACACCACCATATCCATTCATTATCTATATTTTTGTTTATACTCTGAAACTAGTAGGTGGGAAGTAGGAACTTGCGAAGGAACATAATACATTCTGTGTAAAAAGTACTGGGAATTGTTCAATAAAACCAAAAAAGTAATTTATTCATTTTATTCGTCAAAATATATTTTGTCGCCTTCAAAGTAGGCCCTTTCGCTTGCAATACAGCTACGCCAGCGCTTGACCCAGTCCTACATACATTTTTAGTAAGCTGATTGAGGTATGGTCTACACCTCCTTCAGCGAATTTTCTTTTATAGCTTCTATCGACTCGAAACGTCTTCCTCGAAGAGGTAATTTTAGCCTCGGGAACAGGAAAAAGTCAGACTGAGCCATGTCATGTGAATACGGCGCTTGGTTGATAACATTTGCTGAATTTTTGGCTAAGAACTCTTGCACAATGATGGCTTTGTGCGATGGTGCATCATCATGGTGCAAAACCTATGAATTGTCGTTCCACAAATCTGGGCCGTTTTCAGCGGATATTCTCTCGCAAACGCCTCTTCCTCTTAATGCTAAATAATACTCTATAATCACTGTTTGTCCCTCTGGAAAAAAATCGTAGTGCACTACACCGCGGTAAATGGTAATCGAAGAAAACTATCAGCATAACTTTCGTGGTACTTTAGAACAAACAATACGATACTATTATTTTATTAATTGCAACAATACACATTGTCCATGAATGAAGTTGTCAAATTCCCCGTTGAACATCAAGTGGAATACGAGTACGTTCGGAACCGTTATTGTTAAGAGAATCTCGTGTTACAATTTACAAACACGGAAAAATAAATAAAAAATAATTATATAGCACAATAAACATTGCTTTTATATATTTATGATATATTTATTATTTTTATCATAAAATACGTGATTTGAATAAAACCGTAACTTACCGATAAATATTTATTATGTTTCTGAACGTTACGACAGAGAATTTCAAGTCAGCCACAGACAAACTAGCCAGCGTGAAGTCGGTCCGAATTACGGATGTCATAATAGGAAATAATTATCCAGCCAGTGAAATGAATTGCCTGGAACTAGCCTGGTTTTTAAAAAGTTCGTAATAGGCCCCCAGAACACATTCTAATAAATAAGTTTGGTTTCCTGATGGGAAAAATCAACTCTTCAAATTGTACTGAATGTGATGATAAAGAGGACGTAGGATATCACATCTTGATGGAATGTGTTCGTAACGAATCATTAAAATATTTTGTACTTCAAAACGTGGTGTCCCCTTTCAATGTTGAATGGTTGTAATACGAGTATCATTTTGTCCTTTCCTCTTACACATATAAGTATCAAGAATAGATCACCTTAAGTTAATACATTGTATGATGTAGTTGATTTTTGTAGTTACCTATGTAGTTTTTTAGTATTGTATATTTTCATTTTTATTCTTACCGGGGGGTGACATGTTCAAATATGAAAAAACCTCCATTAATAAAAAAAAAATGTAAAAAGAAAAAAAAAGCTTTAAGCTGGTAGTTTCGGGTGCATAAAAATATTTTCATCAGTAACAGCATAACGTGAGTATACATATTTAACCGTCTCTATTGGAATTGAGAACGGTTTCTGTGAGTAGGTCCTAATTAAGTTTAGAATTTAAAAAAAAAAAAAAAACTGTGACAGTCCTATTTTCTCATTTCATGAAACCCGGCTTATATCGTCACATCCTCCCGATGTCACAGAATATGTTCCAACGACTTAATGTAAGCAGGTGGAGCGGTCAATGTGAGATTTACGTTTTTGTTTTGTGTTTTATGCCGACTGTCACACCGTAGTGTGACTAGAGAAGTACGTAATAGTAGCCGGGAAACTGGGGCCGCTGTAAAACTGGAACTTCGCATTGTTTATTTTGTATGTTAAATTAAACTCATTTGTACTGTTAATAAGAAAAAACAAACATTGCTCTTTAAGCTTTTTACTACTTTTTTTCTACGTAAGTCATCAATATAATTTCTATGGTAACCCAATATGACTATATTATTTCTCATATGAACAAAATAGTACATTACTATCGAGACCTGCAACAGGGGCATTGAGGGCCGAAGGTGAAAATCGTAGTGAGTGCATCAATCGCCTCGGCCCACATTTTCACGTTCGTCGATCAATGCTCCAGTTGCAGGCCGTGAAATTAACGTAGTTTTACCTTTAAAGTACCTATTTGAAATAAATAGCAAAACATATTTTGGTTAGTTGTTACTATAGACTACATTCCCAGTTCACAGGCAGCCACCGCTGATCCGCCAGCGGAGACTGACCACCGAAGTGTCGTGGAGATAGCGGCACTGTATGGATAGTGACGTGGCTTTAGTGACTTCAGCTGAATACCAAAGCACAAAAAACGAGCGGCCTTATCCATGAGGACTATCATGTTATTGTCAAATATAATTTGAGTCACGAGTATGGTTTAAGTTCTTTAGAAAATCTTTGCAGGTTTCCATTTGCATGTTTAATTTTTTTTCATTTGTCTGGTTTGCGACAGTGAAGTCTTTCGCTAAAAATAATCATTGGAATATTTTCGCATAACGCTATAGATTGTGCCACCTTTCGTTTGTTCTTTTTAGTGTATATTCACAACTAGCTCTTCTTGGGAGCTCTTTGCCCCTTTGAGTATTGCTAATTGAAGAAAACGTTGCCATCGGGAAGTAGTCTTTATTCATTTTTATGATATGAAAGGCAAACAGTAGACGATAATTACAACAAAAAAAACTCGCAAATTATATTACCAGTCACTGACGCGCATCCAGGAACAAATTGACACAAGTCATCTTATTAATTATTATGTTTTATTTAAATTCTGAAACAATACATATAGATATGGCGTTATAACTAGAATTTCTTATTATCTTTATTTTCTAATGTATTTTTGATTAACTTTCACCAAAAAGTTATTGGACGTCGGTGTAACATCCAGCCTCCGTTGGTAATATTCGCGTGCGTTCGTAATGGCTCACATTTATTTCGGGCCCGCGATACAGCGCATGATTTGTGGTTTAAACACGCACGTGCGGCTATCCATACGCGGATATATACGCAGCCTCTGCGGATAAGTGCGGATAATTATGTACCGAGAATCTGCGGTAGTATCCGCAGAATTTTGTTTTTACGACATTTTTTTAACAGATTAATCGTTTTTAAGAGCAATTTTAGTATTGTGCATATGTGCTACATTTTTTTTTTTTTTCTCTTGGCAATAAAAACTCAGGAATGAGAACTGGACAATTGATAAGGTTCACAACGCAAAATAAAATAAATTATTTTAGTTAGACTGAGTCCATCTCACGCACCGCATACAACCACCGGCAGTGAAGAGAAGACCCGTCTCGGGGACGGTTAGCCACTAAGTCCAAAGCTTTTTGGTGGCCGGCCACTCCCCTGCTGACACAGGGCTGCTGTACAGGTGATGGTGATGTCGGCGGGGAGAAATATTCTTCGCTGGAGCGACGCGACTGCTGCCCCCGGTGGCACAGGTGATATGACCTGAGCGACGAGTCCTGGGGTAGTGAGCGTGGTCCTAGTCTGGCTGTTTGATTTCGTCAACATATTACTCATCGTAAATCCTTTGTTTGACTATTAATAAGACCACTGATAACATCCAGATACATTACTACATCGATTCTAGAATTACCATTACAACACAACCATTTTGTAACTATGACCTTTAATTTCCTAGCACTTTTTTAAATTAAAAATTACAAAGAAACTTGAATTAAATTGCCCATTCCACATATGGATGTGAATGGAAGGATTTTTTAAAATATAAATTAGAATAGCGGTTATAGTAAAAACATGTAAAATTCACTCTAATTTTTCCTTTGACTTTGAAATTTAACACGGGAATAGGTTTGTATGCATAATGAGACGTGAGAGGAAAATTCAAAAAGAAAATTCAAGACCCCGTGCGTACACATGGAAAATGGGAAAAAATGAAAATGTTTTTCATGTCTATGTTGAATAGGCTTACATTTTGATAACTTCGTCAAAAATTGTGAAGTTTCACGTAAAATTGTTATTAATCATGTCCTTGTAACTTTGCAAATGAATGGCATAAAAGTTCTGAACATTCTGGCCCTCGCTTAGAATACGATTTTACAAGCGTGGGATGGCTGGAATTTATTTTCTAGTTTTTCATGAGTCATTGGTCTTTTGACGCATAGTTAAATTTTTGTGAATATCTCGACACAGTTTCTTGTATGTTTTAGAAAATAAAATTGACAGTATTTAGGACTAGTTTCCACCCTCGCGTCATTTATAATGCCTGTTGGTCTTCTTTTGTGTGTTTAGTGCCTACATCTTGTCAAATTACTTAAGAACAGTTATATGCGTCCACGTTAATTAATCGCGAAATCAGTGGCGTTTTTAAGGCCTCTACAGGCCTGTTGTGTAACCACATAATTAACTAATTATCTTTAGGGTGGTTATTTAGTCCCATGTAATAGAAAGAGATAAGGCGCTTATCTAAACTGAACTGCTACAGAAAAAATCTTAAGAACTTGAAATCACACCATTCAAATCGACGGAAACTATAATAGGGAAGATGCCTGGGTCAAAAAAAAGAAATTCTATTTAGTCCGTCAGCCAGATAATAATAAAATATTAGACACGTATTTTTTGCTTTATCATATTAATAAAAAATGACTTAGATACAACGCATTAAAGTTGGAGAGTGGGGGTTGATACGTCACAAGTATGTATAAAATCTACATACAAGTGACGTCATGGCACATTATAACTCAATGTATCGCCGTAATTTTTTGACAACGTAAAAAAAGAAAAAATACGTGTACGTTATTTTTTCATAATCTACATTACGGATAAAAAACATTTTTTTAGTCATCATCCGTATTGTAAAGTCGCAAACACACCATGCTCGCGCCAGTACAGATAACGCAATTACTGGCTACCCGCTTAGTTAAATGCACATTAAATGTTAGCTATTCAGATTATTAATAGTCGCGTGGCGTTTGTATGGACTGAACTACGTAATTTGCGAAACAGAACTAAAATCTATATACAGTGTGTTAGGGAAAGCGGGTATAATTTAAACCATTTTTTACACAACGTTGTTTAAAAACCGCGTAGATTTTCTTCAATCCTTTCGATTATAGTTTGTGCTAGATAATTGTTGGTGTGCGTTATTTTGATTCTGTTTTATGATTGTCTGGGTTTAAAATTTCTTTCCACAAAGTGGTTGCTGCATATGGCTATAAACTTTATAGATTTGAAATTAAATTAAGATCAGAGATGATAAATAACAATCCAAAAGTTGATTAATGAACTATATCGCTGAAACACTTACATAGGTACTACTGTGAAGTTTGAAACTACAGTCCTTAATCAAACAATTATGTCTTCAATGTGTACTGATCAATCAAAGTTGAGGCGTACATGAGCCAGACTGTGGTTATCGTTTACATCGTTAAATTGGTTGTTAGTCATACATAAGGTGACTTGAAATATTGATTTTTCATGCGATTGCTCGTCTCGTCTTTGCAAAGATATACTCTTTACCTCGCAAATATCAAGCTTATAATGAGTGTGCATCATAAGTTGCATTTTAAATAAGAATTAATAAATTCACTCCCCCCTTTATGCAAAAACATAAATCAAACCAACAATACAACCACTTCATTTTCAAGATATTCGCTCACAAGATTATCGGTTTACATTAAATATATTACCCAACCTATACAAAATCTGTACACCTAGCCAAATCTGTCCCACAAAGCCTTTCAGGGCTATAATGTTACCCTGAATGATACGAGCATTTTATAAATAGCCCTGTTCCGGCCAAATATGGCCGTACACGCGTCGATACGGCCATGTAACGACCACTTATTTTTTATACCGCTCCTTAGGTACCCAATACGTAAATGCATGACTAACTTTTATTCATGACCGATATATTTTTGGGTTAAGAAAAAATTAAGGTATATTTTTGGAGTAACATACGGCGAAAAATATGGTTAAATTAAGGTATATTTTTGGAGTAACATACGGCGAAAAATATGGTTACATAATGTTATGTACAACATAATATTGTGTATTAGGGTCACATGTCAGGCTGATAAAAATAACAAGAGCCTAAAAATACACGTTAGGTCGTTACATGTTATAAATCAGGTGTTTTTATAAAATCGAGGTACCATTTAGGCAGTTACGAAATCTACAGGCACAAACGTATTCTTTATATTAACTTGCGTAGTATGAATTTACTAGCTGCGCTCCGCGCTTTCACCCGCATAAGTTTTGATCCCGCGAGAAAATAGGGATAAAAATCGGGTTATAAACTATCTTTGTGCCAAATTTTATCCAAATCCGTTTAGTATTTTTAGCGTGAAGAAGAAACAAACATACACACTCACAACCCATTATGTAAATACCATTTACTTTTAAAAGAGTAACCGTGGAGTTTCTTGCCGGCTCTTCTCCATAGGAAACGACCAATTGGAACCGTGCACCTAGCTTCTGACGTTTCATAAGTGCCCTTGTAGGTTTATGTGAAATAAAATATTTTGAATTGAATTGATAACTTTCACCTTTATAATAGTGTGATAATGAAACGTAGGGTAAGACCCAATCCCTACATCATGAACAATTTTTAAGCTAGTTTCGATCGACAGTCAGTGGTGCCGATTCTCTTGTACACCGAACTACACTAACTAAACTATCACTGAAATTCCTTACTTTTTAGCTATGAGAATCTTAAAGCTATTCTGCAATAAAATGTCTAAATTTAAAAATTATTTTGACACAACTAAAATCGAATTTGACAATCGCGAATCCACGTGTGATACATACTTGTTTGCCCTACCCCGTGACTTTTCTTACAGCCGGGACGCGCAGGGGGGGCAGTCTTTTTGCATGGAAAATATGAAAAATTATTACCTATGTGTAAGGGTTTCCTAAAGGGGGTCGAAATATTCATTATTTTTGCGATAGGACACACCATTTGCGAGATATGAATAGGCAAAAGAAAATAAAAAAATATAGTACTGTACAGTACTGTTTTTGCACCTGAAGTCGACGTGTTCGTTTAAATTTTAGTTCATGACAACTAATAGTATTCCACACCATTTTTGATCCCGATTAAAAATGGTCAGATTTAGTTGGAAAATTAAAATTTTTGGTGAAAAACGTCAAATTCAGAATAGCAAAATTGACATATTCACTTAATAAAAATCTCAGTATCATCTTAGTGCTGTCAAACTAAAATATACACTCGAGAGCAATGAATCCGGGTCACTTAAAGAATCCTAAAAATCTCGGAAACTAAAAATGCTAGGTTAATGCAATAAATTGTATTTAATAGACAATGTAATACTCCTTAAATGAAGGTATTAAAACTTCTTAGTTATTGTAAAGTTATATCATAAAAAAATCAAATTTGAAAAAGGGCCACTTTCGAAGATGGAACTACGAAATTACAGCATTTGGTTTTGCTTTTGTTTGTAATCTGTCATTTATGTGGGTACATAAACCATGTTGATAGTGCTCTATATTCATTATTCAAGCTGAAATTATGTCGCTTACGCCTGAAGAATGCACCAGAATACTTACAATGCTGGAAACCGGCCGGAGTCAGCGCGATACAGCCAGGACTGTCGGTGTGTCGCTGTCAACAGTACAAAGAGTTCTCCGACGTTACGAAGAAACTGGTTCTAACCTACGCAGACCAGGAACGGGCAGAACCAGGTGTACCACAGCACGAGAAGACCGATACTTGGTGAACACCATGCTTCGAAATCGCTTTCTTACAGGAACTGAACTCACAAATCAGTTTCGACGCCTCGGAGGAAGTAACCCAAGTGCATGGACAGTAAGACGTCGGCTTGCTGAATCTAACTTAAAACCCCTTAGACCTGCAAACGGCCCTAAACTGGAGCGTGGGCATCGTATTTCAAGACTAAGATATGCCCAGAGCCACGTAAATTGGAGTATTGAAGATTGGTCAAAAGTTATGTTCTCCGACGAATCAAAATTTATGCTCTACAAGCACGATGGAAGACACAGAGTGTATCGAAGACCAGGGGAAAGATTCAAGCAAGCATGCATCGAAGAAAAAGTAGCCTACGGTGGTGGGTCTGTACTTGTGTGGGCCGGAATTTCTTCTGAAAGTCGCACAGAGCTGGTGATCATAGAAAACGGCTCTTTAACTAGCGAAAGATATGTGGAAGAAATCCTCAATGATCACGTTGGTCCATTTATGGTCAATTTAGGTGAGGATGCTATATTTATGCATGACAATGCCCGACCTCATACAGGTAGGATTGTGAATGACTACCTTCAAGAGATGAACATTACTCGTATGGAGTGGCCAGCGCGCAGCCCGGATATCAACCCGATCGAGCATGCTTGGGACGAGCTAGGCAGATGCGTAAAACAACGAAACCCTCCCCCAATCACGCTTCGTGAGCTCAAAATTGCTCTCACAGAGGAATGGGAGAATATTCCCCAAAATCGTATAAGGAACTTGGTGTACAGCATGCCAAACCGCGTAAACGCAGTAATGGAAGCACGAGGAGGCAATACGAAGTATTAAAATTCAAGAAAATCGTAATAAAGTTCAAAAATTTCATGTTTCCTATTTTTGTTTTAAGGAGAGATCAGCAGTTTTTTTCTTTATGTAATTTTGTGTTAATAAAATGTATGGTGACTCATATTTTTTTTACTTTCATTTAAGGAGTATTACTTGTCTATTAAATACAATTTATTGCATTAACCTATCATTTTTAGTTTCCGAGATTTTTAACATTCTTTAAGTGACCCGGATTCATTGCTCTCGAGTGTAGTTAAGTTGTGCTACTTTAGTCTATTTCAGAATGGGAAATTATCGTTTGACAGGAGTAAACAAAATTTTGGTGAGTTTTAGTCTAGTTTAGAGGCATTTGTGACAAGAGAATCGGCACCAGTATACAAGAATTGTACGCAGTACACTTTAATTAAAATTCATCATTACTTACATTTTCCACGAACAGCAATTTTTGACGACTTGTCAAAAGTGTGACAATGGACGTTTGGACAAGACATTTTTAGTTTGAATACTTGGTTCTGACCAGGTGTGAAATTTATAAGAGAAGCTGAGAGCTTTTGAATAACTCTATCCAGTAGGTAACCATTTTGTCGGCGGTAGGTAGTGATCTTTAAACACGATGTCTCCTATCTCCGGGGCTCTATAAGTACTAGTAATCAACACTTACATGTCTTTGCTTTAGAGAACAAACAACAATATACTTACTCTTTTGACCATTTTTTCTAGAAATCTTTAACAATTTTATTTGATTAGGTTCGATGACATACCGACCAGTGAGGATACTCGGTACCAAAAGTTTACTTTGCTTTGATATACTGTATATAAATAAAAACATATTATCATCCTGTGAAACTTCTCTAAATAGTCGACAATTAATCGTTTTTTCAATGTATGGATGTATGTCGCCAATAGCGCTTTCGTTTTTTTCGTAAACAGAGACAAATTACTCGGTACCAAAAGTTTACCGAGCGCCTATATTTCAATATAGTTGTTTAGAAGCAGTAAATACACATTTGCTTTGACATACTGTACATAAATAAAAACATATTATCATCCTGTGAAACTTCTCTAAATAGTCGACAGTTAATCATTTTTTCAATGTATGGATGTATGTCGCCAATAGCGCTTTAGTTTTTTTCATAAACGGAAATAAATATAACACGCCACAATATCTTCATCACTCGAAGATATTTTCTCGGAAGGAATTAAGCGGTACTGCACAAATTATACCAAAAACTTATCACCGGTATCGTTTCGGTATACAGCTCATACTATACCGCACTGCTGCTTACCGACGAATGAGTAACAATGAAAGTAGTGCGGTCAATCAATCTGCCTAGCCTTTTCCCAACTATATTGGGGTCGGCTTCCAGTCTTACCGGATGCAGCTGAATACCAGTATTTTACATGAAGCGACTGCCTATCTGACCTCCACAACCCAGTAACTGGGTAATACGATACCCCTTGGTAAGACTGGTTGTCAGACTTTCGGGCTTCTGACGACCCGTAACGACTGTCAAAGATCCACGAATGACAGCCGGGACCAACGGCTTAACGTGCTTTCCGAGGCACGGAGGAGTCTCGGTATCTAAAGATGGTCACCCATCCACAGACCAACCCTGGCAAGCGTAGCTTAACCTGATGGATCGACCCGTGCGGCAGTTATTACTTAGCCACGAGCTCCTCATGAAAGTAGTGCGGTATCGTTTCGAAATACTACCTACACCGATACGATACCGCACCGACCAATGAGGAAATGGCCTTGAATAATTCTCGTCCGGAATTTCTGACAGAGTAATTAGTAAAAAGTGGTAAAATATCAGGATAAAAAAGTTTGGTCGAAGCCGTCGTAAGTGAAACAAAAAACAAATGCATTGGCCCGCTCAATATTTAGTATTCATTCATTCAATAGGTAAATAAGGCAAACACAAACTTACTCTATTCGATAACAGAATGTTTAATTTGTTAATAAAATATGTACATTGAATTGTTAAAGCTTTTTCATAGTTAAAAACCATCGCATTATTCGTGAAAGAGAAATGATATATAGTATTTTATTACGAAACGTTGTTGGAGCGTTTCCAGAAAACTTAACTTTTAAGCTCAGTAAGTAACAGTGGACTGGTTCTTGAATTATTTTATTTAAAAGCAATAAATATTTTATTCTTTCATACGTCTATTTCTGAATTGCTAGCTACGTGTTTCAATAAAGTTCTAAAAAAAATCGGCAGGTAACATACATCTTTGTGCAAGTTGTACTTAAAGCTAGTGCAATGGTCTGGGTACTAGAAAGTACCGTCTCCAAATATCTACTAGATCTTGAATGAGTTGCAATTCATACTAATCAAATTGGTTCACAAACAATGTTTACTATGTTGTAACATGAGTTTTGTGTCAGCTATTCAATTTCCCTCTTTAATTCACTTATTCTATACGTCTCTCAGTCAGCTCAAAATAGTTTGTACTTGTGTCAGATGTTTATTTATTTATTTTATTATTTATGTACACACATAAAAATAGATACAGATAAGACATAATCATAATTATGAGTACAAAGGTACTGCTTATTTCTTAAGAAATTTCTTCCAGCAGACCTGCGACAGGAGAAATGAGAAAGAAATGTAGACAATAGTGTGTGAGAACAGGAAGCGAAAAAATTATAAATATGCGAAGTCATAAACTAAAATATTGAAATAAACCTACACGTATAACGTATTATATTAACATATACTTAAATAAATACATAGAGCTTAAATATATAAACATACATACAATAGGTATATAAATACTACTTGCTGTAGCTTGCTGCTAGTTGTTGTAGTTTCGTGAGCTGGTCACATATTGACGTGCGTAGACGAGTAGTTCCACCAGTTCTGCCTCCATCGTTGCATCGTCGCCACTGTTGTACTTCTAATATAATCAATCTAGCGTAGCTTTTATCTATCTATGTTGGGGTCGGCTTCCAGTCTAATCAGATGCAGCTGAATACCAGTAGGTTTTTTTTAATGGAGCGGCTGCCTATCTGACCTCCACAACCCAGTTACTGGGTAATACGATACCCTTGGTAAGACTGGTCCAAATATTCATACAATAACATTATTTTTCCTCAATTCTCCCTATTGCACCTACCACTGTTTGTCTCTGCATCACCCAAAGGTTGACTGGTAGATAATGCCTATGGCATTAAGTCCGCCTCTAAACATTTATGTTATTGTTTTTTGTAATTTCTCAATTTCTATACAATTCTTTTTCTCTTGTCTTACACTGAATTTAACCATTACTGCAATGAAAGATGAAAAGTAACAACTACAAAGAAATTGGACAGTTCTGATGGTGCAGTGATCTTTTGTTTGTTTCCTGTGCTAATAGCACAAAAAACCTTGAATTTCTATTGTATTTTGTCGGAAAGCTAAATTTCGCATTTGGAGAATTTAAGGCCTAGGCCGATAGATTTGATCTGCTGCTTTAAGAATTGTAAGTCATCATCATCATCATTCCACTGTCCTTGTCCCAATTTATTAGCGGTCTGCGCCACATGTCCCTTTCTTCCAAACATCTCTATTAGTCGTTATCTTGGTAGTCACCCCCTTCTACCCATATCATCTTTCACACAGTCCATCTATCGTTTCTTTGGTCTTCCCCTACTCTTATAGCCATGGACTGGACATTCACACTCAAAACTTTCCTCACTCCTCTGCATCACATGCCCATGACAATCGATTTCCGCACAACTCTTCGGTCACCGGTGCCACTTTCAGACTTCCTCTTATGTACTAATTTCTTATTCTATCCATAAGAATTGAGAAAGAACAAGAATTTAAAGAAGAAAATGACGTTCGATTGATTGTTTAATTATAATGTTTTTTTATTTTTAAAGAATTGTAAGTAAATCTTCCAAAACGGTGTTTTCGTCATTTCCTAGAAAGAAAAAAAATAGGTTTATTTGTCACAGAAACACGTGCATATAAAAGGACAAGAGTAGGTAAGCAGAAAACAAAATAGATCCATCGTATAAATAGTAATATAAACATAACAGAAATAGTCGGCAGGTGCACGACATGACTGTGACAAGAAGGCTTCCACTCAGTATAATGCTGTGCTATGGGGGACCCACAGCTCGGCGCTGATTTTCAGTGGTCACCCGAAAAACACGGACGGAAAGAAGTGATTTCGAAGGGTCGCCGTTATCGAAATCGATAAGGAGGATTATATTATATACAGGATTACTGGTAATTCGACGTATATCCGTCAGGGGCTGATAAAGGGGGCCAAATGCAACAAATTGAACCCCCCATATGTATGGCCGAAATTCAATAGTATTCGAGATATTTGAATTTTAAGGGTTTTTCGATATTTACCCAAAATTTGACATTTAATTCCAAATAAAAAAAAAACTACACATTTGAATGGGTACCATTAAAAGTCATGTTGTAGCTAGCACTTCAATTAAGCTATGGACATAGTTAAAACTACTTAATTTAACAAAATAATTAAAATAATGAACGATATAAGAATAACATCTTACCAATATTTTTATTTTACGCTTCAAAAATGTTGCCTCCTCACAAAAATTTCTATGACATTAATCGTAAAAATAACTAGAAAAACTTGCCTATTCTGTAAGCTTTCCAAAAAGGTATAAAAATCAACTTTAAAATACATAATTCGTGGCATGGCATGTGTTTGAACCGGCGCGGGGAGAGAAATAATGTGTGTTTTAGTTTATGATCCTTGCTAAAACAACCGATTTTACTGGCGAAATTCTTCGTGATGGGGCGGGGTGTGAGGGTGGGGGAGCACACGGCGTCTGCTGTGCTCGCGTCGCCTTCCTTAGTAAGTTTCGACTCTACGCCGCGCAAGCACGTGTGTTGTTATCTTGCTATTAACCAATCTCTCATCGCGTTAATTTGTTATCGATCATTATTGTTAATTCTTGTTTCTCTTGTTATTATTTTTGTTATCATTGTTATTTCGGATACCATGGCTTCGTATGCTAATAACGAATACGCAGACATTATGTTTTGTTATGGTTTTGCCGATGGAAACGCGGCTGCGGCTCGGCGAGAATACCAACGCCGCTTTCCCGATCGTCGACTTCCCCACGTTACTGTTTTCGGGAGCACCTATCGACGATTGTCTGAAACTGGCAGTGTTCAGAGAGCACAATTCAACGCTGGCAGACCTCGACGGTATACGGCTGACGAAGAGGACACCATTCTTCAGTGTTTTATTGATCACCCAAACATCTCAACGAACATTGTTGCAAGACAGCTCGGTATGTCCCAGTGGAAAGTGTGGTCGGTAGTACATCTATCAGGTAGACACCCGTACCATTATCAACCTGTCCAAACATTGCACGAGGGAGATCCTGCCAGGCGACTCGAATTTTCTCGGTTTATGTTAAACGCTGACGCTGACCAGGAACATTTCCTAAAAAATATTTTGTGGACTGACGAGTCAAAGTTTGACCGGGATGGTATAACGAATTACCATAACTTACATTTTTGGGCACCTAAAGCAGGCAGGAATCCAAAAAAACTAAAAGAAACTGCGTCGCAAATGAGATTTTCCCTGAACGTATGGATGGGTGTCGTTGATAATTATTTGGTGGGCCCTCATTTCTTGCCCCAAAATTTGAACGGCGAAAATTACGAGGAGTTTTTGAGAAACAACCTAGACGATTTGTTGGCGGATGTTCCCGAAGAAATAAAAAACAACCTCATGTTTCAACATGATGGGTGCCCAGCACATTACCGGATTACTGTCCGACAGTGGCTAGATGAGAGATTTCCAAACCGATGGATTGGGAGGGGAGGGCCAATTCCGTGGCCAGCACGAAGCCCTGATATCACACCACTTGATTTTTACGTCTGGGGTCATATGAAGGAATTAGTTTATGTGACCCCAATAAATTCAGTCGAAGAACTTCGACAGCGAATAATAAACGCGGCGCAACAGATGAGAACAACGTTTTCATCAAGAGTGACGAAAACCGAAGTTAGGAAAAGAATTCGAACTTGCATTCGTAATAGAGGGGCTCATTTTGAACAAGATGTGTAAAATTTTTAATAAAATTTGACGTACATTTTTGAATGCATTTTATTTCATACAAATACAAATTCTCTCCCCGCGCCGTTTCAAACACATGCCATGCCACGAATTATGTATTTTAAAATTGACTTTTATACCTTTTTGGAAAGCTTACAGAATAGGCAAGTTTTTTTAGTTATTTTTACGATTAATGTCATAGAAATTTTTGTGAGGAGGCAACATTTTTGAAGCGTAAAATAAAAATATTGGTAAGATATTATTCTTATATCGTAAATTATTTTAATTATTTTGTTAAATTAAGTAGTTTTAACTATGTCCATAGCTTAATTGAAGTGCTAGCTACAACATGATTTTTAATGGTACCCATTCAAATGTGTAGTTTTTTTTTATATTTGGAATTAAATGTCAAATTTTGGGTAAATATCGAAAAACCCTTAAAATTCAAATATCTCGAATACTATTGAATTTCGGCCATACATATGGGGGGTTCAATTTGTTGCATTTGGCCCCCTTTATCAGCCCCTGACGGATATACGTCGAATTACCAGTAATCCTGTATATAGGCAAAAAAATAAAATAAAACCGGAGAGGGATCAAGGGTTTGTTAGTGCACTGAGTTTGTGCACAACGGAGGAACTTTCGGTTCCTCACTGTCGCTCCCACCACCACTTCGCGCTCCGAGCTCTGACCCGAGCTCATCGCACCAGACGCAGCGTCGGACTCCGACCCCTCATCACTCCTCTCCTTTTCTTTGTTTTTGTTTGTGTTTACCATATTTGTTCCCACGAGTATAAACTTTGTGTATTGACTCAAAATATCGGTTCGCACTAGCGACTAATTATCTAATAGCTACCCATTAGTCAAGCTTACAACCTCCCTCACGGTGCGCCGCCGCTTGGAGGTTTGGGGTAATTTTTTATAGAGGATTTTTCCTCGCGGTCCGGGCGGTTAAGCCAAGACCCTCGACCCCCGTCAAGTGCCAGAGACATGACCTTGACACTCTTCGGGGCTACGAGACCAACGGTGGCAGAAGGCTTCCTCCTGCCTGCCCGACGGCAGTGTTAGTGCACGCCGAGCCCGTACTCCAACGCTGCTCAACGTGTGCTCTCTCCGAGTACACGTTAGAGCGTTCCTCCGACAGGATATTGGCATACGGACAACGAGACCCCTTAGGCACATAGTACCTAATGGGGAGACATTGCCCGCATCCAAGGGTGCACCGTCCTGAAGACTGGCCTTCCCCCCGGACGCATCCGAAAGGAATTCCAGCCCACAGGCACACGGGGAGGTTTCCTGTCCAAGCACCCCATGAAATGGGATACCGTACTATTCTTTACGTCCGGCACCACACGGAAACTTTATTTATTAGCCATTTATTTATATTTTACCTGCTTTTCTGAATTCGGTAAATGCTTTTATGTCTACATAGTTCATCTTGCACTTTTGAGCCACAGATTTTTAAGATCCGTAACAAAAGTTTAAAAGTATTTGTCGAAGTAAAGAACTTTCACCTGAACTAAGTAATTCCTAACAATTAATCAAGCTTCACCGTTCTCTATATTTATACGTCCATAAATCGAATTCCCGGAGAATAGTACAAAAACATCGTTCAATTATTCCACTAGGGACGGCAATCCACTTAAACCGTACACTTGCTAGTGATGGGAATTGAATCGACTTCGACTTGCGACTTCAATCGCTTAGAGAGGAACATACTTGCAGATAGCGATTGTCTAGGATGCGGTGCACAGGAGATAAGTGATAATTTAATTGCTAACGTCCTTTTTTTAATTTGTATTTCCTGTACATTACCAAATATTTTTCTTTCTGTAGCGGTTACACCGCCACATACAAACTAGACATCAAAGACATGACGTCACACAAATCCTGCATCGCGCAATTAGTTTAGCGCGCGAACGACATAAATAAGAATATCCGTCATCACCAGTTGGGCAGTCGGCCCGCCAGACACAATACCCGTCTGGTCGGAGGATCCTCCCTTTTCTATGGTGGATGAGTGAACTTTACACCCTGTTCCTCATACCTCTAAATTTCATTCTTTCTTTCTTAATCGAGATTCTTATATTATTTTATTATAAACATTTGTATGTTATTAAATTACAAACCTGAATATTTCTTTATGGGAAAAAAGAAGTGTGTCTGTACGTGTGCAGTATTATTTGGTATAGATATATGTTTGTATTCGATATTAATAATACGATAAACTATTCAGCAGTATTATAAAGATTATAAACTTAAGAAATCCCTGTAAAATGTTCGCTCATTTGACTTCCCATCGACAAGTTAACTGTCTTAAAATAAATAAAAGTATTTATACAATTAGATTGGACACATTAAGGCAATTAGATTGGACGCATTCGTGGCTAAATAATATCAGCCGCACGGGCCGATCGTAGGTTTTTAATTTTGGAATCGATCGCGGATTCCCGGCCACCGTAGGCGCGGGCTTGCGTACGGTGAGCAATGGGTAGCTCGCCGTCCGGTAAGGACCAAGCCCGGGTCGACGGCGCGTTGTGTTCCACGCGCGCTTCAAAGAGATGTCAGCGAGTGAAGGGGTCCGATGAGACCATTGCCTGCCGGGGAAGCGGGAAAGTCCGAAAGGGATACCGTGGCCCCCTGGCATATTGCACAGGCAACAGAAGGAACACGGGGGTGGGTTTTAGTCAGTAAGAGTCTGACACGCCCTCCGGCTCCACCCAGAGTGGGAGAAGTCATTTGATGATTTCCCACCCAAAAAAAAAAAGGGACGATCGAAGGTCAGTCCGTGGATGGGGGGTCTATTCATAATTATATCGAGACGCCTCGGAAAGCAAGTTAAGCTGTTTGTCCCTACTGTCATTCATAGATCTTTGACAGTCGTTACGTGTAGTCAGAAGCCCGAAAGTCTTGCATCCAGTCTTACCAAGCGATATCATGTTACCCAGTAACTGGGTTTTGGAGGTCAGACAGGCAGTAGCTGATAGTCAAATACTGGTAATCAGCTGCATCCGGTTAGACTGATGGGTGATAGGTGAGGCAGATTGATTGAGATTGGATACATTTTATACATCCTTGTTCTTTTTTTGTATGAGAAGAGGTCTTTGTACTGGGGTTGACAGTAACAAATTTTAGGCTACATAAACACACACCACAAGTATCATTTACAATGACAAATTATAGGCGTAACACTTTTTGTATACGCCGTGCAATTTTATTCAACAACCTGCCATCGTATTTAGAAATTAATTTATTTCGCACGAGCGCGTTAAGGATCAGGATAACTTTGAGTAGGGAATATTTCAATGGGTGAATGTTTGTGGTTTATCACGGCATACCTACCTATTTTCCATACCTTTTTTTTTTCTTTAATATTGTGTTAAATTGCTAATTACATTAACAATTGTCAGTTGGTTACTACTTCGTTACCATTTACGTGTATTGTGTACAGACAATACACGTAAATGCTTTCTTAAAATTGTAAAAATAAATAAATATTTATTTAGTTACATGTTCATAAAAACAGCACAAACACACAATTCATATTCAAATAACATTTGCCAAGTATTGTTCAAATTTAAACAAATTCAGGATGAAACTCAGTCATCCGATTTTAACAAAATAGTGAGGGTTCTTTTTTAAATACAATGAATATTATTTAACTGGCGCTGGCTACCATTTCGAACGCAAGACCGGTTGACTAACAAACGGGGGTTACATTTATATTCGTATGCAAATCAAATTGCATCGTTTCGAGCCAATGTGAGGTGGCTTAGTAGTTGGTTGGTTTCGTCAGTTATTCGGAGTTCAATTTTACCTTTAACATATTTGTTTTTTTTTAGAATTATTGTAGAAAATAGCGAAGAAAAAAACATGCTTAATTTTCGCTCGTCCCAACCCTATTTTTCCTTAAAGACCGAAATATAAGTGGCCTTGAACAACGGAATAATCGCTTTATATTCTTATTACGTTTTTGTAATTGAGGACAAAAGATTTTTAGGAGCCTATGGGGGGGAGCTTCATGGCCCGCAATTTAGTGTAAAGGACTATTATTATAACTAGGAATCTATTGTACAAATACATTTCTCTTAAAGGATAAAGTATTTATTTCAAATCATTTCAGCGTCGGCGCGGCAATGTATTATGTAAAAGCCAATATTCATTTAACTAAAGCAATTTAAAGTGACATCTACCAAAATTAGGTATATTTAAAAACCGGCCAAGTGCGTGTCGGACCACGCACAATGAAGGGTTCCGTAATTGGGATGAATTTATCCCAAAAACAAACTTAACATTGTAGTGGAAAAACATGTTCTTCCTTATATCAATATACGTCACGGTCAATTCTCCAACAGCAAATGTAAGTTTGTAACCGCAAAAAAAAATGTTTGATAAAACTACAAATTGACTATTTTAGGACGTTTTCCTTTACATGTGCTGTGAGACCTTGCTTCCTGCCAAATTTCATGATTCTGGTTCAACGGGAAGGTAGGTTTTGATTTATTTGCGAGTATCTAAATATATGTCGCATAAATGGCCGTTTTCTTTTTTTATAGCTGTAAAGGAACAAAGACCTACGTATTTGATATTAATTTCTACTTGATACACCTCCACGCGTTCCTGAGAAAAAACGTCTTGACAGACTGCCGGATGGACAACGAAGGGATCCTATAAGGGTTCCGTTTTTTCCTTTCGTGGTACGGAACCCTATAAAATAAATAAAAAGAACAACAAAAGCAAATATTAACCAAACTTCATAACAATGTAGTATGTACTACGCGGCTACGAGAGTACTACGGCGTAGCCTTAACCACTACGTCCGCGTCGTAGCATAACTATATTCAGTTCGTTTGAGGGGCTTTTCTTCACGAGTTTCTTAAACAAGTTTTATAAAGTAAAACCAAATGTGTGTGCAGGCTTGTTAGTGTTACAAGTTTTTAACTGAAAGTTGTTACCCTAAATATTTTACTAGGAAAGAATGGGAACAGTATTTGCAAGTTATAAACGAAGATATATTTTGTTCGAAACCTGTGTACATAAATGTATGTTAGTGAAACGTTAAACGAATAAAAGTTTCAAGATCAATCATTTATGAAAATAATTTGTTAGCAGCAACGATGCAAATACTTACATTATATCCACTATCACGGGTTACCGTAAAATTAAAACATACTTTCATCGAAGCATTTGGCTGAAAAGTTAGTATCAAAAGGCAAACATCAACAAATTACTTCAGAACAATTTGGTCGAGGGAAATGTTCGACTAAAACGATCCAAAGCTATTCGGAATTAGTACTATTAGGGTTAGGCAGACGTCTACCTAATAGTGCACCTTCATTTTACCAGTTATATTTAAGTCCCATGTGAAGCTTTCATCTTCTTCTTGAAGGAAACTTGAGTTTTCAATGTCCATGCATGGTTCACTCATAGATGTATGTGTATCCTCTTTATGAGCAGCCCTACTCCAATCAGCAGCAGAACCACACTGATAGCTATCCAAAGTAGCAAAATTTGGTCCTGTAAGTATCCTAGGAGCATATATTTTTTAGTACCAAAGAAATCCTATAAACGTTATAAAAACTGTATTACACTACCTATATTCATTTTGTTACAGTCCAATAAAGTGCAGTTCAATTTTATAATTATCTTATTAGGTGCTTTTATTGGTGTAATTGATCCAACAGTTGTCCGCGTGATGCCATTACCAGAGCATTCGTTCCTCAATCTCGTTGTAACGGTGACGTGCTGTTGTCTTATCCACATTATAATATCTATTAGAATAACCTTTTGTCTTTAAACTGTTGTGTAAGGAATGCCTACTCAGCTTACGAAATTATTTTTATTGATAATGCCCCTTCAAAATTAAACATATTTATTGTTTGTTTATTCGATAATACTTAACAAAATCTTAAGTCGCCATGGGATCTAGATCACATGCCTTAATATTGCATTATCAAAACTTTTATAATACAATTTAGTCAAAGTTCAGACTACTATAGGTCATACCTACTTCGCCATATATAAATTTAAGGGTTCTAGGCCGATTACTCTAGTTAAAGCAAATGTAGGACACGTATGAGTAGAATCTTACTAATATAAATCAGAGGGCATGCTAGTTTGCTTAGTCAAATCATTCCTATAATATCCTTGACCTACGAGTAGCAGATAGATCTAAGATAATTATACAAGGTGACTTGTAATTTGACGTATTCCTTCTAGAACGTGATAGTGTGACCCATTTGCAACAATTAAGCACCCCATAAACCCCACGCAAAAATTTATGGGATTCCGGAAAACTCAATTTTTATGTATTTTTGTAAATTTCCCAGAATTCGTCACTAAATATCAGTTTTCTTTAAGCCCTCAAAAAATAAAAACCTAGAGGAGTAAGGTCAGGGCGACGTATTGTCAAACTATTAGAGTATTTACGTGCGCTGTATGTTTAAATACACGCAAACTAAGCGACAACTGAACACTGCCCAGCGAGTAGACCGTGAGTCATGTTAAAAACTCAAAAGCCGCTCCACGGCCTGTGACCTGGTCATGACGACCTGGGTGCCTAGCGTGTGATGGATTGCTGAGAGGTTAGAATGCAGTGGGATGGCACAAAACAAGTTAATTAATTCGATTATCACTAAATTATTCAATATTTCTGAATTCTACCTTTACCAGCATTATCGACATGTTTGTCGGCGCATCTCTAAATATTGTTTAATTTTTTTTACCTCCTCCGTATTTTGTACGATTACCATAGTAAAATTTTGAGATAACTGGTGTTGAGTACTTCTATGTCCAATTATGAAATCATGTGCAATGTCATCACGTCAAGATGATGGCAATAGGCTAGCCCCCCCCCCCTCCCCCCTATTGCCCATCAACCGGGCACAAATCGAAACTCCGGGCCGCCACTAAGAAATTCCTGATGGGAAAACGCAATAAATCGAATCCAGGACCTCATGCTCAGCAGTAGCGACCACTAAACCAACGAGGCAGTCATTACATTGAACTGAAAAAAAAACAACAAAATTATAACAGAATCTGCCAGTGTACCTTTGTGCCACTATAACAAACTTCTGCAATTGCAATGCAAATTGCAACTAGATTTTTTGTGCCACTATAACAAACTTCTGCAAATGCAATGCAAATTGCAACTAGATTTTTTGTGCCACTATAACAAACTTCTGCAAATGCAATGCAAATTGCAACTAGATTTTTCACATTCCACAAAATCGTTTATCCGTAATAGTTGTCATAGTTCCTTGTCACTTCAAAGCTTTGCTGATTTGCCAACACAAATAGCATATACGTTTAGACCAATTTATGCAATGATTATCGGAATTTGCGCTCAGCAATGGCTTGTTATAATGTCGGCCAGTTCCGTTGCTCACAAACAAATAATTCACACGATTTTATGGTCAGTATTTTGCGCGTAAAGGGAAATGCCCCAAATGTTCGTTTCAATGCTCTAAAAACGGGCATTAGTCGGATTGCGAGTGGGCAATCGATTTCGTGAATCGTTCACGATTTGCTAGATTTTTGGACACGTTTCAACAAATCGGGGTTTCTAACATTTTTTTTCGGAAACGTTTTTCCTATCGGTCGCATCATCGATTCTATTATTTCTTCTTTCTAGTGCCCGGTACAGATTGGTGAAACATAACATGAAATATAACACACATTGACGCCGTAGCACACCTCCGCTCCGCCGCGAAAACATTGCAGTGAAACCGCAGTAGTTCAATTCAATAGACTCGCGTCATGTTTCTCTACTCGAATAGGATGCGAGTAGCGGAAAATTAAGCGAATCTATTGAATTTAACTACTGCGGTTTTGCTGCTATGGTTTCGCAGCGGAGTTGTGCTACTGGGGTGAAACAAATTCGCAATTATGTTTGCGTTACATTTATGTTGCATTACATAAGTTATAGTTATTTATGGTTTTACCGATCATCTGTACCGGGGGCTTATAGCGTGTTATTTAGTTATAATTAATAAGAAAACGGTGATCAATACAGCCTACTGTCTGGGATCAATTATTAAGTGTAGCAATATTATTACCTGATGAGCGTGTCTATACAAAATTGCCATTCGTGATTTCATGCAATTGTTAAGATTTAGGTATAAAAATAAAAATAAACTACATGATATTTGCAAGTATTTTGTGGAACAGAACCACAAAATGATATCTCGATAAAAAAAAACATGACGAAGTTACCTTTAATTTTCAAGCATTTTCAATTTAAAGTTAATTGTAGTTCTGACTAGTAGGATAAAAATTCTATAAAAAACCTAATACAAAGAAATTTTTGTATTTATTACAATTAAACGCTTTCACCACTTACTACGCTCTTATTCAGAAGAAAAGGTCATCTTCCGTCGCATGTTGCGGGAACTTCAAGCATATTTTTATTTCGGGGGTGTGCACGGGGCGAGGGATGGGTGGTTGCCCCACACTAGGAATTTCTCCTGTATCGTGGGTGCGTTTACATACATTTAAACTCACATACACAAACAGCCAGACCCGGAACAACTAATTGTAGGTCATACAAATATTTGTTCCGTGCGGGAATTGAACCCGCGACATGCTGCGCAGCAGTCAATCGCTTAACCACTGCGCCAACCATGCCGCCAAAAAAAACCCTAAATATATTTCATACCCATGAAAACAGATTTTGCATAATATCAGTATCACTTACTTCCTATAATAGCGAGTTTCCTAATTAAATTATCTAAATACACATGCCAGTAATAAGTTCTTAAATTGTAAGCCGTTGTGATATCCCCATGGTAGAGTGGTTAATAAGTGTGAATTTATTGGTTAAGATTACCGAGTCGCTGACACAACTGTTTTTTTTTTCAAAAAGTGTTTACAACACATTGTATAATTAATCTTTCTATATCATCCGAATTCGTCACGGAATTTGCGTCAGGTGATAAAACGCTTGTGTTATAAATAATACCGAATAATGATGAGACATCCATCTGGTTTATTTTTATGAATTAAGTATGTTGCTGTATAATTAGGTATCTTATAATAATTTATTCAACTGGTAATTATTATACTGACAATTTTATTATTAGAGTAAACCTTGAACTAAACTACGACCTTTTTCCAATAAACACAACACTACCCCTTAAATTATAATGTAATTCAGAAATGTAACTCATACAAAATTGCTAATTAATAGTACAATACTTTAATACATATTATATTGTTGATGTAGTTATAGTACAGTGTACAATGTAAAGTTAAATAATAAATTATCCGCAAAAAGATCATTCATGCCCACAAATATGCCCATATTTTAACCAGTGATCTAACACAAACAACAGCTATTTGTAGAAGTATTACAGTGGCAGCCAAATATCTGCACCATCGGTCAGCTGTTCCAAGTTCTCACTAACTAGTCCGCAAACTTGAGGGAATTTGTATAACACGCTCCTGAGATATTTGCCAAGCAAATTGGTGAGTATAAATGGTTTATGTACGTACCTTGTGGTGTTTGTATATTTACTCGAAGTTACATTTACTAAGTAGCTTTTGCTGGAAACTTCATTCAAGGGATATATTAACATCAGTTAATTTTTTAAATTTCCTGTTATTGGTGAACTTAATTATCAAATTACCAAATAATTATTCAGTCACTGGAATACGCCATTTCCAACTGCACCAAACAGTTTTTCCTTCAAATACTCTGGTCGCATCTACATTACACTTAATATCAACAGTAGTAATAATCAGTACCCTTAATGAAATTCTCGGGAAAATAATAACCTGGATGAATGAGCACAACCTTGAAATAAACTTCCAAAAGACTAAACTCATAACTTTCCATCCCCACCAAAAAACTCATCTAAACGTACTCTTTTCCTTCAATAACCATTTAATAGAAACAGTTAATGAATTCAAACTATTAGGCATAACCATAGACAAAAATATAAATTGGAAGTTACACATACAAAACATAAAATCAAAACTATCAAAATTTATATATGCTTTCCGGGAAGTTAAAAAAACCACAAATTTACAGACTGCTCTGGTTATGTACTACGCTTATGCTTATGCATGGCTTAGCTACGGCATCATTATGTGGGGATACAGTACAGATGCCCCAACACTATTCACCGTTCAAAAGAAACTTATCCGTATCCTGGTAAATATACAACAGACAGATAGCTGCAAACCCCATTTTATAGAACAAAATATCTTAATTTTGCCTTGTATGTACGAGTACATACTAGAAATATGCAAATTTGCTCACAAACATCAAGACTTTTACACTAAACGAGAAGACATACAAACAAGGTACACACTCAGACACAAAACACGACTCAACCTACCATCACCCCGCTTAAAAATACATTCTACAAGTCCTCTGGTAATGTCAGTAAAAACATATAATGTTTTACTATTTACTATAAGAAAAGAAAAAAAAAACTCCATTTATTCGTAAATAAATTAAAAAAGTTATTACTAAAAAAATGTTACTATAGTGTCGACGAATATTTAAGTGATAAATCTCTAAAACTTGAAAAATGAAGCCTTTTGCAATTTTAATTCTAATGTTAATGTTATGTCTGTTTTTAGAATAAGTTGGATTATAATAAGATACTTAAATGATAAGTCCTCTCCACATTTATTTATTATATCTTTTGCTATGCCCGACAGGGTCCACGATTGTTACCTACCAAATAAATGTTTACCACCTAAGCCTACATTGTGGAATGCAATAAAGAATTGAGTATTGAGTAATCTAGAAAAAAACATTTTTAGTTTTTAGTTCCAAAATTGATTAAAAAGAACTTGAGCCACATCGTTATCTATAAAGCCCATAGTCATGTGCGCCATTCTATAGCTTCGCATACGAGAAGAACGAAACAAATATAGCGTGTATAAATATGAAAATATTCATCCGGCTTGCGCAAATATAACGCAGTCCCGGCGAACAAACAAACGTGTTTGTACCTACGCATTGCATACGGTTCTCAAACTTGAACCTTATAGGTATAGTAGCATTATGGGCATTATTACGAGTAGTAGCTGTTTGCAATGATCGTTGCCTCAGTGTCCTAGGGGTGACTGCGAATCGGTAACCATAAGGTAGGACGCCCTCAGCCTAGGTGGAGTGGACGATCTTCGTAAGTTAACTTTTCGAAGTTATTTATAGCTGAGGATCGGGAGTCAAATATGATGGGCATTTTAGGGTGAACTTTAAGCATCTCCAGTAATGAATGTGTATGGGGAAAGATTTATTTGTAATCGCACCTACATTACTGTTTCTTTTAAAACTGAATTGTAAAAGAAATCTTAAATAGCCAGTTTAAAGAATAAACAATTGAATTTGAATTAATATCAAATATGGGGCGTAACGAGAAGTTTGACTACCAGTGTGTAGCATTATAATCTTGTAACCGTGGGTCGTAGTCGCCACACGTCATTGTGCCAGTTGTGGCGCTAAGGCCTTCCCCACTCGCTACTTGCTCCCAAGGGGAACCGATGTTACCACGGTTAAAGTTATAAGATAAAAGTGGCTTACATACATGTTTTTCTATTTCTTAAACAAAACATTTTTTTTTATTAGAATGAAAGCATTTATCGGTTTTAGCAACTAAAAATACCTAATTTATCGACATATTTCCAAGAGAAAGTTATATTTCACTTTGAAGTGTTTTATTTTTGAAAATCGATTGTAGGTTTTTTGTAAAAAAAAACACTTTTTAGTTATGGTACCTTTACTATACTTTACCTTGTTATATTATATTAATGTATTTAAATGATTTGATAAGACAACGGTGTGAGTTAAATGAAGATGTAGTGACAAAAATTGAAAAGGGTATGCTGAGATGGTTTGGTCATTTTGAGAGGATGAATGAAAGGCGACTAACAAAATGTATTTACAAGGCAGATGTGACTGGAAACGCCCGGAGGGGATGCCCTAGAAGGACATAATTATACTGACCTTATTGGTAATGTTCTTCAGAAAAGACAGGTGCGTATTACTTGCAACCGTCGAGCGTGTATGACCATATGTCAGGATCGTAGCAGGTGGCATTCTGTAGTTTCTACCTATACCCACCCCCATGGGAAGAAGGCGTGAGTTTACGTATGTAAGTACTATATTAATCTCTTTTTACTTGCACCACGCGTATAAACTCTCAGCGGACTACGCTCGGCACGTCGTCGTTCATTTAAGTTTTTATTCCGCCAGGAATCTAGGCTTTAAGTTCTAAATGAGTGTTATTTTAAACTCTGCTAAAAGCTGTAGACTTAATTTACATTTTTACGGCTCCTCTCCTATATAATTATTGCGTTCGCAACAGTTATTGTTGGAAGAAGTTTCCGTTAAAAAAGGGGAGTTTAATTATTGCTTTGTGTTTTTATCGGGAATCTTGGGAATATTTTTTGAACAAAGCAATGACTGAAAATGGTTGGTGCATAGACAATAGTCAGTAAAATTAATCGATTTTTTTGCAGATTTCCACCTTGATACGGGCAGAAAGACCAACTCACACTGGGGCCGTGTCTACGATCTACTCACTCTCATAGAGAGGAGCCCTGTGTCCCAGTAGTGGCTGCGCCCCGCGGTTTCACCCGTTTCATAAGTATCGATCACGTGGGTATCCTATGTCTTTTCCCCGGTCATGGTCTACCCATGTGCCAAATATCATCCAAATCCATTCAGCAGTTTTAGCTTGAAAGCGTAACAAACAAACTCACTTTCGCATTTATAATATTAGTTAGGATTAAAATAACGAGCACCGTCATGTTGTTGTTGCCCTATAAACTGCACACTATACCCAGTTTCTATGCTGCTCGTAATGATGGTTACGGTATCCCCTTGAGGCGGTTTGTTACCGCAGTATAAAGTAAACCTACATTCTACAGTGCATGTATATGTACCGTTTGTTGATTTTCATTCGTTTGAAAATGCACATTTTAGCCTATTTACATAATAATTATAATATCAAAATCATAATTACATAACGCAGTCCCCAAATCGCCCAACCTTCACTACTTCCTAGTGATTTAGCTGGGAAGAAGTGGCGCAACAAACTTCCCAGCAGCACAGCTGTCTGTTCAGTTAGGAGAACTTGATTCTATACGATATTCTTGCATATTATTGTAAAACCAACGTCTCCATGAGCCGTTTGTCCGTTGATGCGCTTATAACTTGAGAGCTACTTATCCGAATTAATCGATTTTTGATTTAATTAATATATTATAATCTAATATATTATCTGTCTAGGTGTGCTTAGACAATTATATATTACACGCCAATGGAGCCGTGGGCACAGCTAGTAAATTAATAAAGTAAAAAGCTTTTGATGATATTTTAGGGGCATGAGGAACAGGGTGTAAAGTTCACTCATCCACCATAGAAAAGGGTGGATCCTCCAACCAGACGGGTGTTGTGTCTGGCGGGCAACTGCCCATTTGTTGATGTCGGATACTCTCGTTCGCGCGGTAAACTCTAATTGCGCGATGCAGGATTTGTGTGACGTCATATCTTTGATGCGTAATTCGTATGTGGCGGTGTAACCGCTACATCACTCCCCTCCGGAGACCGGAGGTCGATAGTGGGCTGAATCTTGTATCTTGCGATGCTTCACAGTGCTAGTGGAGGTTCCCGTGAGTGGGAACCGGGTGCCGCATAGTTCGCGGTGAGTCGAAACAGTCTGCGATGATTCCCCAGTGAGTCGGGGTGGCGCTGCGTCACGATCCAGTGCGTCGGATGTGGTATAGCGCCGGGTTGTGGCTGACTGCTAGCGTCTACCAGGAGAGGGTAGAAAGAGCTCTGCTTGTGAGACCGGCCGAAAGTGCAAGTGCTAAGTGCCAAGGTTGCTGATGAGGCTAAGTGTGATGACCAGGAATGCGCGTTCGCTGCATGCTGTTGGTCAGGATACCCGATGAAGCCGAGGGTGCTGGCTGTGTGACTCGCCTCATGAAAGCTTGCGGGAGTGATGATGATGACGTCACGCTGAAGTAGTTGCACGAAGGCTGCGTTCACGTTCATACTCGGGGTCACCAATTTAGGGGTAAAGGAACAGGGTGTAAAGTTCACAAAACCACCAAAGAAAAGGGAGGATCCTCCGACCAGACGGGTGTTGTGTCTGGCGAGCAACTGCCCATTTGTTGATGTCGGATAGTCTTATACGAGTATGTGTCGTTCGCGCGGTTAAATAATTGCACGATGCAGGATTTGTGTGACGTCATGTCTTTGATGCGTAATTCGTATGTGGCGGTGTAACCGCTAAAATGTCAAACACTGACATGACTGTGGTAAATTACTAACTTAAAATTTGTAAGTTGGGATTGGCCCAAAAAAGTTAAAGTAAATATGCAGCAACCAGTGAATTCATATTTCGAATGTAGTTCCATATCGATACAAATAAAAACAAACAAAGTACAAAAGTGACATAAAACTCAATAACGGTACATCGGTACATGAAATCGTAGTTAGGTGCTAAAACACTAACGGAATAATACCCGGAACGATTTCACTTTGGAGAACACATAAATCACATCGGTAAAACTTCCTTGAGTTTTTTAGTTTTAGAATAAAAACTTATGAATAGAACCACGGATCACAGAAAAAGGGTACCTAGATTAATAACAATTTTTATTAAAATTGGCGCTTACGCGTTTTAAAGTAATAACGATTTGTCTACTGTAAATTTGATTGTTATCTGATGTACCTATTTTGGTCTAATTAATAAATTAAAAAATGTTTGGTTGTTATTCAGGGTGTATTTGGATTCAGTGGAGCAAGACAGTGATGATGGCGGAACGGGTTTTATTTCGCCACATCGTGAGGAAAAAGTGCCTGAGAGATATTTCTCAACTCAAACTCAAAGCATTTATTTCAATTAAACCATTTACAGGAACTTTTGAATTGTCAAGGGGTCGGTCAGTCAAAAATATGAAGCTAGTTGCCCATTCCAAAGCGTAGTAGGTACCTATGGAGAAGAACGGACAAGAAACTCCACGGACACTCTTTTAAATCAAAAATTTGGTACAAAATATTGGTCACATCATTCATTTTGAAATTATGCTTGTGAGAACAATGTAGAAAGACGTGCACGTTCGTAAAAGCGTCCGTAATAAAAAGAAAAAAATAAAGAATCATTCAAAAAAATTAAATAAATAAAAATAAGCCATGGCAGCTAAGAGATGACCAGTCCCAACTGACCCCGTTCACGAACATGACGCATGGATCAGCACCATTCAGCTCAACCATTTTGAAGGGAGCTAAATGATCCAACACACGCGCTACCATCAGCGAGACATTTGAGCGAGCATGACATACTCACAGCCGCCAGGGCACATTCAACCCACACACATTCACATATTACCCGGTAAATGGTAGCTCTTTAGTACATAGTTTACTAACATAGTCTAATAAAGGAACGTTTAAAATAAAAAGTACAGTAAAAGTCTATAAAGAATCTATATTCCAATAATAATCCATTGATGAAACATTCTCTATCTTAGCCTTCTTAGTCCCTGAACTTGAGCTTGAATCTTCCTCCTCCATTTTTCTTTTTAAGATATAGTTTGTGAATGCTGCGCTTGTATCTTCCTCCATTCCTATATCCAAATGTCGCTTTGGTGTTTTCAAAACTTGGAGAGATGCATCAGTTTTCTTAATGACCAAAAAATAGTTCACTTGGAATATTGTTATGGCTTTCTTCTGGTAAACTCTGAACATTTTTGTTTAACCACTCTACCGTTTTCGTGGGTATTCCTTCTATTAAACCTGGAACTTTTTAAATTGTGAAGTGTGGTAATATAGAACAGTAAGATTCTTCACTAGTAAATTTAGTTCTGGTACTTGTTATGATTATATCCCCATCACAAAGTAAGTTTTGAGAGGTATCTTTATTTATTAAATTGTTTTGAAGATCCAAATCAATCTTAATCTTATCTCTATTGAACATTATGGATTCAAAATTTTGCACTCTAATGTTAATATATCTCCCAGAGCAAAAATTGTAAAAAAACAGCTATAAACAAGTTATCTCTTGTATCTGATGTAACTTTTTCATATAAAATTTTCTTTAAAAAAAAAACTGAGTATTTTTCTGTTAATGAGATTGGAAGGTAATTTACAAGACTGGGGAAGCTGGGCTCAAAAAATCCTTCTGCAATTCTCTGCCTAGTAAGTCCTATTACATTTATATTGTATTGAATAGCTTTCTTTAATAGATTTGTGGGGTGCATGAGATAATACAATTGAGGGTCCCCTATTTTAACATTTTTCTCCACTTGAACTACTCTTGGACATATAGGGGCAACACATAATATGTTTCCAGTGGTCTTTCCTTTAATATTATTCCCATCTATATATCCATATTCGGAGACACCCAATTCTCCACTTGAACTACTCTTGTACATATAGGGGCAACACATAATATGTTTCCAGTGGTCTTTCCTTTAATATTATTCCCATCTATATATCCATATTCGGAGACACCCAATTCTATTTCTATATGATTACAAAAGCGCAATGCCCCCAATTCAGCATCATCATCTTCTGTTGATTCAATATTTTCTTTTATACTTCTAATATCATTTTCCGTTAGTCCCACCAACTCAAAAAACCTTTTATTGTAATACCTTTTACAATTGTAACGTATCTGCTTCAAAGTTTTCCCTCTTATATAGATTCAAATTCGGATGTCATAAAAACAGCTATGTTTGATAAGACGTAGGCCAACTCTTTAACGGTGGTTCTATTTATAGTGACATTCAAGAGAGCATCAGCATTGTGAACAAAGAATCCTTTAGAGATGCTACGCTCAAAGTGAACTGTCTCTTCACCGTTAATTCTTCTAAACTCTACTCCATCACAACTTGTGTGAACAGTTTCAAAAATTCAATGTGCCTTCGGATAAAATTTGATGTCTTCCATCTCTACATACTTTAGGAGTTATTTCAAACCCAAGACATCCCTTTACGAACCTTGTGAACTTATTGTCGTCTGTTGATCCTATCAACTTTATTAGTGGGTAATCGTGAAGTAATGTTGATTTCACATAAGACCTAATGTTTGGATAACTGATATCATTTGCTTGACAATGGTGGATAAAATTAATACATACATTTGTAATCTCCAAATTTTTCCCTCTTTCAACACCACATTCCTCCATTATTTGCATAACTCTATATCTAAGTTCACTAACACTATATACTAACACTATATGGATCCCTTGCTTGGTCTGAAATAAAAAAATTGAATTTGAATTTGAATAGTACTCACAACTTTTTTTTTTTTTTTTTTTGGGTTGGAAATCATCAAATGACTCCTCCCGCTCTGGGTGGAGCGGGAGGGCGTGTCAGACTCTTACTGACTAAAACCCACCCGTGTTCCTTCTCTTGCCTGTGCAATGCCAGGGGGCCACGGTATCCCTTTCGGACTTTCCCGCAACCCGGGCAGGCAATGGTCTCATCGGACCCCTTCATTCGCTGACATCTCTTTGAGGCGCGCGTGGAACACAACACACCGTCGACCCGGGCTTGGTCCTTACCGGACGGCGAGCTACCCATTGCTCACCGTCCGCAAGCCCGCGCCTACGGTGGCCGGGAATCGGCAATCGATTCCCGACGCCCAGGGCGTCTCCTCCTGCGGCGGCTAGGGGCGTGAGAAGGAGTTGACGGCCTCACATGCCCTCTCGCTCCGTACCATGTCCTGGACCAGGGCCGGACGCGAGAGAACCCCGCCACCGATCGCCTCCGCGAGGACACGGCGGTGCTCTGCCTAGGCCGGGCATACCTCCACCGTAAGCTCCACCGTGTCCTCCGGGCGATCCACGCAGTGATGACACCCGGGCGTTTCTTCCCGCCTTATCTGAAACAGGTACCTCCCGAAACATCCGTGTCCGGTGAGGACCTGCGTCAGGCGGAAGGTGAGGACGCCGTGGCGCCTCTCCAGCCACTCCTCAAAGAGGGGACTTATCGCCGCAATAGTGGCGTGCCCAATAGTACTCACACCTGTGCTATGAAATTATATAAATGGTAGCTCTTTAGTACATAGTTTACTAACATAGTCTAAGTTCATACTAACACTATATGGATCTCTTGCTTGGTCTGAAATAAAAAAAATGAATTTGAATTTGAATAGTACTCACACCTGTGCTATGCAATTATATAATACAAAGGAAATTGAGTTTATACAATACAAAGATGGTCTTACAATCTTCAGCAGCTCCAAGAGTTTTTCAAAATGTTAATCAATTTGTTGTGGTTGTCGAGCAGGACCAGCAATGATGTAAGCATTTTTATCAGTGATGTAATCCCCCAACTTATAATATGCCTGCCTACATAGTGTGCGTTTTATACAAGATTTGAATTTCATCTCATTCAGTTGAATTATGTGGGGTGCCTACATAGTGTGCGTTTTATACAAGATTTGAATTTCATCTCATTCAGTTGAATTATGTGGGGAGGAATTTTGAACGGCATGTGAAGCCAAGTCAGAGGCCCATGAGCGGCAAAAAAACACTGATACCAGGTTAGTCACTAACCACACGAAACAGAAATTAAATAAAGACCGCAAACATAAAATAAAAAAGGTCTGTCAAAAGATGTGACGGCGACCCATCAATATTGCGCCGAAGTCTCCTCAACTTCGGCGATGTGAAACACTTCATCTTTTCCAGTAAAGAGTGTTGTTATTCGCCCTAATTTCGAATGCTTTTCTTCGAAAGTACTAGCTCTCGCATTCAAAACTGTCTTCTCAGAACAAAGGTCTTTGAGGTACAAAGAAACCTCGAAGTGTAAAGAACATGACCGACGACTAAAATAACTTGCGTTGAAGCCTTTTTAACTAGAAAACCCTCCGAAACTTTCGTTCCTAGTTTACAATACTTTCCAAATCGCTTCGCAACAACATAAGTTCAATACTAAGTCCAGGACGTCTTCAAATTAATTCCTCTTCAACGTTTAGCTAAGTAAAACTAGATTCAAGTAGAAAGGACAAACTTTCTTGAACGGCACAACTTTGAACTTTGCTTGTTTTCGCGGCACTGTTTAAGACTATTATCATCCCGTAATTTAAATGCCAGTTCAAAACGATTTGACTTTTATTGTTTCAGTACTGTAGTCGCTATATTTATTTTGTAGTGCCAGCGCTCGTATTACGATTTTATTTAAATGCAAAAGTTATTAAAGGAACTGGAGGAAGGGTGTTTTTGTGTAGTTTTTCTCAGCTCTCCTCAAGTTCTCCAGTAACTCTTTTTGATAGTTTAGATGCACCTCTATTTTTTTCGAATGTAGTTTAGAATGTTTAGACGTAAAAAACTCAAAAATCTCACGAAATAGAAAAAAAATTGAATGATTATTTTGTTTATAGTTGTAATGATCGATATTAGCAAAGATAATCCGCAAAATCTTGTTCTCATATTTGCACACACAGTGTGTGTAACTGTGAGAACATGATTTTGCTATTTTGCAAGCTGGATTTATTGAGTGTATGACACACTCAATAAATCCAGCTTGATATGGACCATATGTTGAGGGCTACTAAGGGTCTATTTCTTTTTGTTTGGTGAATATTTAAACTATTTCACGTCTTTACTCGTAGAAATTTTATTTGAAGAGTTTGGAAGAGATCAAACCAATCTGACACGTGTCAGAGTACATGTGTTAAAACTATAGACATACCTATATAAACTTATTGTTAAATTAGTGGACTGTATGAAAAGAGTTATGTTGATTGACTGTATGTTAATTTCAATTTGAACAATGCGAGTTGAAGATAGTAGTTAAAGTAAGTAGGTATTGCATATTTTTGTTAAGAAACTATCCAACCAGTTCCTTTAATAGTGCTGGCACTACAAAATAAATATAGCAACTACAGTACTGAAACTAAACTAAATTATCTTGTATACTATTATATAGAATCATTTTTTTCTTACTGAACAGACAGCTGTGCTGCTGGGGAGTTTGTTGCGCCACTTCTTCTTCCCAGCAAAGTAAAGTAGTAAAGCACTAGAAAGTGGTGAAGTGACTGTCATATGTAATTTTGTCGTTCGAAAAGTGCTGATTCTCAGCCTAGTTTGAATAAATGACTTTTGAATTTTGAATTACTTGGACATCCACGAAAACATTCCAGTGGTACGGTTTCTGGTATAGGTGACAGTGACCACACAAGCGTCCTATCACAGTAATGAGTGATGACTCTAATGAGCCTCACTTTAACACCTGGTCATTTCCTCATAGGTCAGCCATGGATAAGTATTCCCGATGAATATTATTCGAATAGTAATGTTGTAGGTCTAGATAGATGGAGATTATCTCAAAAATTGGTAAATAATTTTTGGAAGAGGTGGTATAATAGTAGATTTTACAACAAGTGCACAAAACGTACCATTTTTAGTCGAGGGCTGATAGTAATGTCGAGGATAAAATGGTTTCGTGGACGAGTTATAAACTCTGCTTTTTACTTTGATTGCGAGGAAATAAAACAGTAGTAACATAAAATATCTTTAATTAAAATTCCAAGTAAAATTAGTACAGTTTTGAATACTGAAGGAAATTGTTTTTACTAGATATTTTTAACAATTTTAGCAAATTTAAGAAATTAATAAACGCACGAAAAAACAAGAGGTGTTTCCCGCCGCTTTTTTTTGTTGTTGTAAATAATACTACATTGATATTAGGCTTGGGCTGCAGACCTATACAGCCTACTATTAAATAAATTTTGTAATAATAATTTTATTAAATTAATTAAATAACCTACCGTACTTGAATTTAAATTTTAATATCTTTTATGTCTTAAAAACACACACACAATTCTATCTATGAACTTCTTATTGTGTTTGGCTGTATGGCTCATTTTCTTGGCCTTAATATAGATACATTTATGAGTAGATACGTTAATGCACTAGTGCACAAAAATCGATTTTGTGCAGCCTATATCCTGCACAAATAAGCACTTTCAGAGCATGAGAAGTAAAAAGAGTATTTAGTTAACAACGATATAAATGGAATACTAAAGCCAAAAGTAGGTGATGTCGTCATTTTAAAGGATGATAATATTGGAGTATGCCTGGTAAATGGATTCTAGGGAAGATAACTACATATAAAACTTAGGGCCTGACAATATCGCACCTGTTGTATTTATTAAATGTAAGAATGGTGAATTTAAACGTTCAATTAGCAAAATTTGTGTTATACCTAAATAAATTTATTTATCTCTCTATTGTGAACTGTGATAACCTACCTATTTATAAAGTTGTGATGTTGGTACTAACGAATATCAGTCATAAGTTATACAATAGTTAATAAATGTTTTAAGTTTATTAAGTTTACTAACCGTGAGCATTTTGTTATTTTTGTTGTTTTATAAAAATTAAGCAAAACTCCACATATTATGTATTGTTCATACAATAGCAGCATTAAATACCTAATTTACTATACATACGTTAAATTAGATCCTTATATTTTTGTCTGCTACATAATATCACGGTGGGCGGTTAAGTTTCATTTGAGGTTTTGCATTGAGTTTTGTTATGATTTATTTTATGAGAACTATGTATTTGAATAGGTATATAAATAATTCATACCTATCAACATAATCTCTTTTCATACAGTCCACTAATTTAGTAATAAGTTTATATAGAGATTGGTTTGATTTCTTCCAATCTCTTAAAATACAATTTCTACGAGTAAAGACGTGAAGTAGTTTTTTATTCACCTCACATATAGAAATAGCAAACGAGAAAACGAGGCAAAAAGGAGTATGTAAGGAGGTGACATACTGTAGTTTCTGCCTACCCCCATGGGAAGAAGGCGTGAGTTTATGTATGTATGTATGTACATATAGAAATAGACCCCTAATTTATTGACCTCAACACGCATAGAATATAAATGTTAAATGCAGTACTCACATTATTTCTCAGCTTTTCTTTGTAAGCTGTTCAACCATTAAACTACTTCTTAAATTCAATATAATTTGTAACTTTACTTATATACCGATTTTATAGAAATAGTTAATCATAACGTCGGCGACACAAAAGTTAACATGAATAAAACAAAAAGTCATCTTTAAAACGACGACAAGAACGTGCATACCTAAACAGCGGATTGTGCGACATATTTGCAAACTAGCAGTCTTGCATCGAAGTAAAGCAAGAAACAAAAACAAAGACGCAAGAGGAAAAGCAAGACCCCGATCCATTTCTGAAACAAACGAACGACACCGTGCTCAAACGACTCATTAGCTTTACACTTATTCTTGCTTTTATTACAATGAAGCCAAAACAGAAGAATAATAAGCTAATCTTATAATCCTGTGTGATAATTATTACATCGAGAATTCTTTGTGAAATCTATGCTATAATAATAATATGATAAAGAGGTGAAGTTTTTTAGTTTGTATCTAGGACGTGATCTTCAAAACGACTCATCCGATCTAAGAAAAAAACACTGAAAGAAAGCTACGCTATTGCCGAGTGCCATATGTTATATTTTATGTTAATATTACATTTAAATATTTAACTTACATAGAGCACAGAAATCTAGATTTTTTGACAAGTCGCCACAAATAGATTGCACCCGTGCGAAGCATGGGCGGGGTTCGCTAGTAAAATACAATCAAACCGGCCAAGTACACACGAAGGGTTCCGTACCACCGTACATTATTTATTATTATTTTTCGTCTTAATGAAAATCGCAAAGATAAATTTGTATTTCATAAGTTATTTTTGCAGCTGCAGAAAATCGGAATACCTTGTACCAACTTGTTTAGTTGTTGAGATAGAGGTCGTGCAAAAATGATCTAAAATTGACAACTTTAACTTTATTTATTTCAATAATCATGAAGTAAAAAAAAAACTGTTCTCTACTCGATGAGCTCTAGACAATGACACCCCACATCCTGGGTACTTTTTTTTTTAAATCAAATATTTATTGTATGGAGACCTCTTTAATTTTTAATTTTAATTACTTTTTGATACAGCGGCAATAGAAATGCATAGTCTGTGAAATTCACAACCGTATATTTATTACGGTTCATGAGATACAAGCTCGCTGAAAGATAGTCGGACAGACAGACGGACGGTCAGCAGAGGCTTAAGAATCGGTTTTATAATTTAATACTATTTAAATTTTCTATTTTATACACGAAGTGGGATTTCTGATAACATTTATCTTGTGCCTTTATTTAGTCCTAGGTTTTGCCTCCGGCAGCGGCTTGCCAGAAAGGCTTGAGTATTGTATGTTCGTTTTTTGTGCGTTTTTACTATTAAGTTTTTTTTGTTTGTGGGAGTTATTTTGCATTAGTGTTTTGTAGTCGTAAAAAGCAAAGGAAGGCTGGCTTGTGATTACCTTTGCTTGTTTTACTTTGCGCTTTCTTCCCACTTAAGGCAAAAAGCTTTGATTTAAGTTCATTTAAACATCCTTGCAAGTTACAGCAACACAACAACTAGGCGTTAACGAATCTATGTTTAAAGTCGAGCAATTCAATAACTAGGTATAAAGGGAAACAACTGCCTCGTTGGTCTAGTGGTTGCAAGCGCTACTGCTGAGCATGAGGTCCTGGATTCGATTCCCGGGTCGGGCAAAGTGTTATTGGGTTTTTCTATCTGGAATTTCTCACTAGTAGCCCGGGGTCTGGATTTGTGCCCGGTTGATGGCATTAGGCTCGCCCCCTATTACATGGGACTTAAAACATAACTGGTGAAATGTGGGTGTACCTACCTACTATAGGTAGGTACACCTCTGCCGAACCCTTCGGGGAAACAATGCGTGATGTTATGTTGTATGTTATGTTTAAAGGGAAGCATTTTTTTTTTGTGGTACCTCGTGGCTAAATAATAACAGCCGCACAGGTCGATCGAAGGTTAAGTTACGCTTGCCGCGGTCGGTTCGTGGATCGGGGATCATTCATTACATATCGAGACCACTCCGTATTAGACAGCACGTTAAAACGTTGGTCCCAGCTGTCATTCGTAGATAGTACCAAGAGGTATGTTACCCAGTAACCGAGTTGTGGAGGTCAGATAGACAGTAGCTTAATGTAAAATACTGGTATTCAGCTGCATCCGGGGTGATAAAGTTGATTTTTTATTTTTCTTAATGGATTTTTCATAATAGAAGATAGAGAAATCGTTTTAAACTATAACTCTAGCTACCTTAGACTAAATGAAACAGAAGAACAACGACAAGTTTCAATATAGAGCAAATATTAAAAGAAATACAAGCAAAAGGTAAATAATGACGTCATTAAAAATAATGTAATGTCTGCCGCAGCATTAAAGCTGAAACTACACCTGCAAGTTTTATCATTTACTAGCTTCTGCCTGCGACTTCGCCCGCGTGGAGGTCGGAAAATATCACACGGAAACGTACTACCGGGATTAAAAGTACAGTTCCCTGTGTGTTAATCCAGGTTATAAGCTATATTTGTGCCGAATTTCATACAAATCCGTTTTTACGCCAATCCGGAATATACAAGCAGAAAAACGGACAAAAATTCCAAAAACTATATTCCCAAATCAAGCAATTAATTTTTCCAAAAATATTCAATGTACAGTTTTGACTTAGATAAGTACGCATCTTTATTTAGCTTCGCATGTTCTTATGAGCAAACGGGACTCTCTCACTAAAATGGCTACAGGAAGTGAGTGGGAAAGCTAGAATATTATTTAAGCGTATGGTATTTAAAATTTAATTCGTGTGCCACAGAATCGACGTGCGTACTAACGCACGTCGATTCTGTAAAATTCAAACAAAAACTCGAATCTCACTTCGCTATTCACTCTCACTTCGCTTAAGGTTCAAAATTACCTTGATTTTGCATTCTGTAAGCATCACCTAGTTACTTGCGAAGTGAAGTGAGCTCCGAAGTGACCAATGACAATACTAGTGACTCAACAAAATGTTAGTAAAGTTTTATCGATTCCAGTTTTTTGACACGATTGTTGAGTTTTTGGCACAGTAAGATATTTAAATTTAAATTTCTTATTTAAAAGAATTTGAGGCAGATAATAATAAGTAAAAAAACAGAAAACTAAATTCTTGCCATGAATTTATAATCTATGCTTCGCTTACGAAAAAAAAATATGTCACAATATGTTGACAGTACGTTGCGTTGTTTATGTTGTTGTGTAGTGCCGAAAATAATTGTGAAATAATCATGAAGTAAGTTTAAATTTTGGTATTTTTCTACTAGGTACATACCCACTACTATAAATCTGATGTGTCTAGATTTCATTCTATTAGATCTAAATGTAGTACCTATCTATATTATAATTCATTACTAATATAATTCAAATACTAATTTATCTTTAGAGTACCTACAGACTATTTTCAGTCAACATATTTCTCACTAATTTTATTCCACAAGAAAGATAATTATGGAGTAATATTTTACCCAATTTACTTTTCAGGGTTCCGAACTGATTGAGGATTGTCAAGAGCACACTCATAATTACAGACTACCTGATCCTGCAATTTCGAGAAGACTGTTTGCTTCCTCATCCAGCTCAACTGTTGGAACAAGCCAAAGCATTTTGCAGGTATGTGTCTGGGTAGAGAGAGATTCATAGTCACAGTATACCTACACTTACTGTGACAACACAGTAAGTTTAAACTGTGACTATGAAGACTCAAATCATATCTTGAGAACAGATCAGCTACACTCTGACCCGAGCTATAGTTTTAGGAGGTAACAACTTATCTACTTTACTTTTTTTATTTTTGTTGATTATTATTAAATACAATCTATGTTATGAGATTTTTTTTTAATTTCTTGTTGAAATTTTAAGTGCTATTATTTACTGTGGCACTTTAGCAACTTTCTGTAATTGGAAATTTCAATACTTAATGTTTCTGTTGTTTCAGAATATCCAGTTCGACTAAGTGCACAAATCCTGCAACCCTTTCTGGAGAGGAGTGTGGAAAGAGAAAGGGCCATGGATGAAAGGAGTGCAGAGAGAGATAATATCTTAGCTGAAGCTGTGGCTGCAGTGGGGAAAGGGGCTGCAAGCATTGGCAGAGGCTAAAAATAGAGATAGGGTGTAGTAATATAAGTTAATATAATATATATTGTAAATATGTGAGAACCATGTGTCTATCACATAGTTGATTTACTTGTCATTAATTTATTTTTGACCAGACTGCCTCGTTGGTCTAGTGGTTGCAAGTTCTACTGTTGAGCATGAGGTTGTGGGTTTGATTCCCAAGTCTGGCAAAGTATTATTGGGTTTTTCCAACAGGAATTTCTCAGTAGTAGACCAGTCTTTAATTTTGCCTGGTTGATGGCAATAGGCTCGCCCCCTATTACATGGGACTTAAAAACATTACTGAGTAAATGTGGGTGTACTACAGGTACACCTCTGCCCAACCCTTCGGGGAAACAAGGCGTGATGTTATGTTATGTTATGTTATGCTTCATTTTTCTTTTTACCTTTTGTGGTAGACTAATTTTATTCTAGGTGCATCGTCTTCACATATAATTATATAATGAATGTATACAAAACCTTGTAAAACATTTTTAAAGAATAACGGTGGATTTTCTTGTCCATTCTTCTCCATATGAACACTACCTTTTGGAAGGGGCGACTACAATCAATTCTATTTTATTGTAATTGTTGACATTCAAAAATGCCTTTTCATGTGCCTATTTGAAATAAATGATTGACTGAATAAATAAAACACTTTTAAACGGATACTAAAGCGGTTTTATTGAAAGTCCATTGGTGATAAGTTTGGATTTGGTTTCATTTTATACATTTCCTGATGTGCTAAAAATAGAAATCTATTGAATCTACCACAATTTCTCCCAGTAAATATAAAAGACAGAGGTCAACAACCCTTTCTAAGTTGGGGTTAAGGGTTGTTGACCTCTGTCTTTTACATATATTTATCTATCTATTTACAAAAACAACTAACTATCATAAGAGTTAGATCCTGCAGTGTGTGTTTTGGGGTGGGGCTTTAACTTGTGAATTTGTCACTTTTAACGAATACTAGCACAGTTTTATTGAAAGTCCATTGGTGATTTGTTTCGATTTGGTTTGATTTGACACTGCAGACTTATTATCGCACCTATGTTCATGTTATCTACATGTTCTTTCCCGTGTGCATCACGTTTAGAGTGAACATGACATAGGTACTCAATTATCATCCAGACATAGTCAATTATATTATTATTATCACAACGGTAATGTTTTCCCATTTTTTGTCTTATTTGTGCTTATATTTATATATAATTAGGTGTATTTATTATATTTATAGTTTTTAATAGGTATATATATGTATATCTTTATATTTAAATAGATGTTTTTTTTCCTCAATTCTCGCTATTGCACCTACACCTGTTTGTCTCTGCATCACCCAAAGGTTGACTGATAGAAAATGCCTGTGGCATTAAGTCCACCTCTGTACATTTTTGTGCTTGAAGGATAAATAAATAAATAATTATAATACAATATGCTAACCGTTCCCACTGGCGGCACCCGTTCACGAGCACGACGTATGAACCAACCATCGCTCCGCTGGGGAACGTAACGACCCGCCTCACACACAAAAAATAAATTAATCATGATGTGAACACCATAGCATATTTACTTAGTTTCGCCTACGTAGTTTCCCTAGAGCTAAATCGGCGTTAGATGACAAATCCCTAGTTTGCCTCCTTTGAACTTCAGCAATTGTTTGGAGCTCTTCTAGTCTCTCTTCTTCTGAAATTGTGAATTCAGTGCAATTTTGTGCATTCCTGCGCGATTGCACATGTTGTGCAAAACACAACATGCAATAACTATTTTTGCAACTACATCTGTATAATAATTGAGCACTCTGTGTTCTAACAAGCACCTAAATCGTCCTTTTAGGATATCAATTGTTCTCTCTACTGAATTGCAAGCAGTTAAGTGACGGTCATTGTAGAAAGCTTCTGGGGAATTATCTTCAGCACCACTAATTGGCGTCATAAGGTAGGCGTGCTGAGCATATCCTGAATCACCTGAAAATAATTAATAGGTAAATAACAAATAATTATGTAGTTTTTATACCAACCTAATTAGGCTTATATTCTGAAGTAGGGGTAGGGAGGGATTAACTAACCAAGTAAAACAACTTCTTCACCAGCATTTGTTAATGCTTCTTATTGGGCTTTTATAACACCATAGTTAAAAATGAAGCTATCATGAGTAGCTCCACCATTGTCTTGGATCCACATTTAAAATATTTAGATCTGCATCTGTTATCTAAAAACTAAAAATATAAAAAAGAAATAATATGAAGACTAATTGAATACTATAATAATAGTAATAGATTACAATATTGGAATCCATTTTACCAATTGCACATTTCTTGCATGGTAACCTTTGTGGCAGTAGAAACATTCTTCATTCTCTACTGGTTTTTTCAATGCCACCAGTGCCATCGACACACCCAAGAGCTGCTGGAAAGCCAAACTTTTTGTAGAACCTGTAATTTAAAGTAACCACTAACATAATTAACTATCACAAATATGTAAAAATCTTTTAACATTTGTCTTTCTTGTATACTTTGAGGGAACCTTATAAGTATATATTTTTACTATTGCTGGATTATTAAGAGCTTCCACTACTTCATTTATGCAACGAGATGCTGATGGTTGCGATAATTATGTCCTTATATTTTCTTTTATTATTTTCTGATAACTTCCATTAGCCAAGAATGACAAAGTGCATAATATCTGTGAAACAATAAATCAATAAAAAAATTAGGTAATCTAGATCTAGTAAAAACAAAATAGGGACCAATTTGGTTATTTACCTACATGCATATTAAATACCAAGTACCTTTATTATAACTATAAATATAGGGTCCTTAGACTAAGATGCAAACATAGCTATCAGGGAAACAACCTAAAGAGTTAATCCTTAATATGAATATTGTTTTTATGAGTTTTATGCGATAAATTATGTTGGTGTGCTTGGTAAAAAATCTATCAGCTGTAAACTGTGTTTAAATACTTACAAAAGTAACTTTATACTTAATAAAATGAAGCACTTACTTTTACACGAGTCTCGACGTTTTGTGGGCTTTATCAGAAGCAGTAACTCATAATCTAGCTAGTTGGTCAATTAGTTCCTTTGATAATCTATATACGCTCACATAGGCGTCATTTCGGGTTATTAAAGATAAACTTCGAATTTGGTTACATTGTCGATGCTTTTCTAGTTTATCTAAAGCATGAGCCTCTTCTAATAAATATTTAAACAAAAACATTTTGGCCATCGTTATCGCTTTATATTCACGTTATCGTAGGTATTCACTTAACACAAACGCCTAAAAAGTAGTTTTTAACCACAAATTATAGTTATTGTACTTATTTTTAACACTGCGACATAGAAATATTATTTTAACACTGTTTTTATAGGATTTCTTATAATCTCACTCGTAAAATAGATGCTTTTTATTTGACACTTTGAATCGTGTTCGAGTGCGAAGTGAACGTCGAAGTGACGGTGGAATTACCTTACTGAATACCACTTCTTACGTCATCTCATACTTTATCTGTCAAAATCTCACTTTATATTTAGTTCAACTCGCTGACACGCTCGCAAGGGCAGCGCTAGTGTAAGTTCGAACTATCAACCGAGTTTATAGAATGCCAATCAAGAAACTCACCGCGGATTCAGATTCGAATTTTAGAATGAGGTCTTACAGAATCACACTGCTGTGCTGAAACTGGCTGAAACTATGCAGGAGTGCTTTCTTACTGTCGTTAAGAGTTACTTCAGAGTTAAACTCTTTTTAAACCAACTTCAGAAAGGAAAAAGTACTCAATTCATATACAGGGTGTTTGGCGCATGGACCGACACAATTATTTGGGGGATTGGGAGCGTCATTTGGGAGGTTTCACCGAAAGACCCCATGTCCTAAGTGTCATGGTTATTGAGATGTTTTTTTTTGTTTTTTTCACAAAATTACCCGAAATCTCGCCTTTAAATAGTCATTACTTTTTTGTTTATTGTTCTAATTGCACGAAATAACTTTTATTGTATTCTGCAATGTATTCTTATTCTAAATAAATAAAGAACTTTTTTAAATAAAACTATGTTCATAATTTTTGGAAAAAATCTAAAAAAATCATATCTTATTAACCGTGACACTTAGGACATGGGATCTTTGGGTGAAACTTCGCAAATGACCCTCTCAACTCCCCAAAAAATTGTGTCGGTCCATGCGCCAAACACCCTGTATACAGCATATACATATCAGAAAGGTATGCTCATATTTAAGGGTGGTACAACTTTCTGCATGAGTTAACGAAAAAAATATCAACTATCCCATAAAAAACTTCAATACAGGCAGTACTCGACCCAAATTTTTGGGACGGCTGATAATTTTTGACGAATACGATGATGGTCCCATAGAGATAGTTGTTCAGTTTGATAGTCTGTATGAAACTTTAATACGACCACGCCTTTTTGATTCAGACTGTATAAGTACAACCTTAGTTCTTGTTCACACAGAAACTGAAATGGCGTCATAGCAGGTACTCAAGAGATATTAACAACTTTAAACTATAGGAACACCAGTGATATCGCGAAAAAAATATCCGCTTTCCCTCAGTTTGAACAGCGAAAAAGAAGCTGTTCTATACATTTCGTTTTCACACAAATCGACAAAATGTATAGAACAGCTACTTTTTTCACTGTTCAAACTTTATGAAATAATATGCGCTACTCAGAATAGTTCCCTTTTGAGTTTGAGATTTTTCTATTTAACACAAGAACACAAACTCAAACAAACAGAAATTCACATAACAGAACCTCAAACAAACTTAAAACAGAAGTTCAAAAACGAGTTGCAGCCACATAGTAGGGAAAGAAACCTACTATATAGAAGCAAGTTTTTCTGATATAAAAGCAAGTACAGCACTTGAGCCGGAGGCACCGCTGATATTAATCTATATGCATAAAGAAGTCTGTAGGTAGTAGTATTTTCAATTTTGCGCGGAATAACGGTATTTGATATTTTGAAGCGGGATGGCATTTCGGCATTAACTTAGCTTCGTCATGCTTCTACCTAACAGTTATTTTTATTCTTTATTTTACACATAATTATAAATCCAAGTTTCAGAAAGCATAAATATAAGCTATTTAACCTAATGATTGTTGCTGCCTGCAGACCGCCTCGTTGGTCTAGACCAACGAGGCGGTCTAAAAACCCAACAAAACTTTACCTGGACACTAGTAGTAAAGTTTTGTTGTGTTTTTCCATTTGGAACGTCCCAGTAGATTGGATATGTGCCCCGTTAATGACAATAGGCTAGCCACCTATTACACGGGACTTAACAGAACTGGCGAAATGTGGGTGTACTGTAGGTACATCTCTGCCTAAAACTAGTAAATAATAATATATTCTGTTTTCTGATGTCAAGCATATGACAAATGTCCTCAACTGACTACTGCAAGACTGCTTGGTGGCAACCTTTATCCCTCAATAGCAGTGATAAACAGCGAAAATACAGCGCTTATTAATATGATCGCGAACTCCTTGCAAAAAACGAGGCCATCAAACATCTTCGGCGCATGGTTAACCGATCATAAGCCATTTCCAAAAAAACACTACAAAGTGAAAAATATCTTTAATTTCGGAAGTCTGTGTCTTTGGTGAATTTTCGTTTTTTGCCACCGACTTCCGTAAAATTGTTTATATTTTTCTCTTTTTAGTTGTAGTACCTAACCCCACACAAATTCGAATACCACTACCTGCTATGTAAATAACAGTGACAGGAACTTGATTATAACATCCATATACAAAAACTACCCAAATAAAAGTTTATACCTTTGAAGTATGACCTACCAAAAAAAAAGAATCATCAAAATCAATTCATAATTGCCAGAAAATCACGTAGCAAAAAAAAAACTGTCGAATTGAGTACCTCCTCCTTTTTGAAGTCGCTTAAAAAGAAAGACCAACATGGTGCATTAAGGCAGATTAATCTACTGTATTTTATTTCTCAGTTCACGACACATTTAGCACATTTCCGCGGCAGGGAAAACAAGGTCCTTTTCCGTGTTATTCCTTTTCAGTGTTATATTTCCGTCGTGGTCACTACAATTTTAGTCTTGTTACATCAAACAGAAGTCTGCCCACTATCATTGAGACATACGGGTGTCAGGTTGGAGCTGGTACGTCAAAGCATAACTGTTTTGAGGGCTTAAAGCATGGGGTTTCGAAATGATGGCGTTTAAAATTACATCATCGCGAAAGTCATAAGTAGTTATCATAACCCCTCTACAAAACAGTTGCAGGATAAATAAAATAAAAAATATATAACCAATCAAATAACACGTACGTTTAGCTCGTTAGAGCAGCAGTGCTGTAACCATCTCACCGTGAAAACTTAGGTGAACTGAGTTGTCATTCCAACAGGGTGAGATGACACTGACAGCTCACTCCACGCTCACTTCACCTGTTTTTACGGTGAAGTGGTTACGGGAATTGACATGCAGTTCTATTTAAATCAGTTGAATTAATAGCAAACCGTTGCGCATACTTACGCTCTATGCTCTCGTATTTTTTCCGCCTAATGCAAGAACAATTTGCGGCGAGCGCAGTTTTCTGTAAACAAGCGCTTTAGCGCTCCACTTGGTCCGGCCATGCTGAATTGACATTATTTACGGCTCCTCCTAGCTAACTTGGTTATGTCAACTGTTCCAACTGAGATGCTGGAGTTAGAAAGTAATATAGATAAGTTAAGTAGTAGTTAAGTTGTGCATCATGTATAAGAAAGGACTTGTGAAGTCGTGACGAAATGGCAACCACGATCATCAGAAAGAAAACCAAACTGATAACTAAGAAGAATGATAAGGGTGGAGATGCGAATTGCACAAATAACAAAAATGGTTATGAAAATGTTTTTGAAGTTAAAACTTAACAGAATATTGATAACGCTAAGTTTTTACTTCTGTCGACATTCCTCATGACTGCCAATTTTTTTTTTTTTTAGCACATCCGTGCTTCTCTTTGCCACCATCTCACCGTAATTGATGATCAGGCTGAAGGTTGAAGCAAGCTACACCCGGACTGGCTATCTTACGTCTAACTGCCGAAACTCAACAATGCTGTTAACATTGTTGCTATGGCGACAGACTTAGTGCGGATTTCACCAATGAAATTGAACGCGTTCAGCACATCTAAACGCGTTCATTTTCAAAGCTGCCAGTGTACAATATTCCATATCAATTTTGACACTGAGAGCTCTTGTACGCGTTTCAGAAATGCTTATCGCGTCCAGTTTCATTGATGAAATCAGCTCTTAGATAGATCGTGGTAGCTAGCTAACCAAATCGAGCAGAAAATTTTGCCTCCGCTGGAAATCGAACCTGGGTCTGAGACAAGTGGTCTTACCACTAGACGACAGAGGTGGTTAGAAGAAAAAATCCTTGGAATCAGACAATACTTTACACGCATAGATAGAAATTACTTCTACATTTTCGCCACTGCTTTTATCATGCCATTTTTACAAATCCAAGCACCTCGTAAAAATCGACTAAACTGAGAAAAAAAATTTAGATAGGGCTCTCACGCCGTTCCGAAACTAAAAATAACATACGTGTATTTGCCATCTAGATAACATCACGCGGGGAATTGAGAAATAGCGGAAAAGTAAGCCTTTGATATAAAACGAAACTATAGCTGAAAGCTTTTTGGTCTACACTGAATACTTTTTACACTTAGTAACGGAATGTTTTCTGTACCAAATATTTAAAAAAAAAGTGTGTCATCTCTCCTCACGCTTTCCTGCAATCGGTGGAAGTGATTTCGTGAAAAGGGACGGAAATGTGTAACAGGAAGCCGGGGAAGCGCGCGCTATTTTATTTGGCCAATATGCGCACGCGGTGATAGGGTTGGCCGTCAGATGGTAACAACCCATTTTCCGATAGGTCCGTACTGTCAGCCAAGATGTCAAATGTTACACATCATATGCGACTACTGTAAGGCTCGTTCATTTAATCATCTATTGGTAAATAAGACCTCTCACCTCGTAGACAAGGTCATTTCCAAACTTTTATACCCTAAAGATGATAGTACAATTTATTATGGTTCAAAAGTTATGACCAATTTTTTTTTGTTTTCAATCAAATCCATTAATGAAAAAAATCTTAGTAAAAATCTATCAGGGCTAATATTATTATTATTTTTCAGAACGTTGTAGAAGAGTGGGTCTTTCTTTTGGTAATACTTATACACAGCTAGAAAACATATGTTCAATAATAAAAAACAGTTACTGCAAAGTCTTCGGTCTGGCAAAAGTTTTACTCAATTTTCGTGCGATTTTTATGGGAAAAAGTTAAAGTTGACCACGAATGATAAAAACTTGAAAAATTCTTTGGAGGTATGAATCACTCTGATAATCTTTTTAGGTTAAAAGTTACGAGTATTTTATTAACAAGGAGGTCGTATTCGTACAATTTTCTGTTTCAAATTTCATTTTTTTTTTCAGCTTAACTAATGATTTCATTTCAGTCCCCTAGGCATTTGTTACCTATCTGAACACTACTGTTTGACGTGGTTTAGGTTTAAATAAAAATAATTTCGGTAAACTTTTAGTTATCTCATGAGTCATGTTATTTGCCTTAACTACAACCCGGAAAAACACCGTGCATCTGCTGTCAATGTCGTAATATCTTTTTTCTTTTTTTTTTGACTTGGCCCCAACTAGGTCATGACTACTTAACCGAGCTTTCCTGTGGCTGCCTTAATCTACTACACTCAAAGCCTCCAGCCAGGGGCAAAAACTATTCTAATTAAAACTAGGCGAGCGCTCGCTAAGGGCACCCCCTGTAGGGTACAGACCTCGGCTTAGGGCGTCGCTGGGGGGAGGACAGCAAGTTGGGACAGGCTGGATCAACGATAATTCATGATTATTAGAAGAACAGACGACGCTGTCGAGTTACACACGTATAAATTTTGCTCCTGGAGATAAATTCGTTTACGACGGAAATCTGTTGAGTAATGTTGTGAATAGTGTTTAAACGAATAACTAAGTGTCTTGTGGTCAATACTACTAAAATATATAATATAAAACTGTGTTATAGAACTATTAAAATCAGTGTAAAACTTAAAAATATCGCGAGTGAAAAACTACTACCCACTTGCATACTAACAAAATCCTGACCTAGGTCAATGTTGTACTGAGAGCAGCGACAAAGGCGGCACTAGTTTGGATTTGTGGAATTCTTTCCAAACTACAGAGGTGGCCATAAGCTGGAGTAGTGATTCATATCGCTAACTAAACAAAACAACTGTGAGTCAAATACTGCACTGCCTATTTTTGTACGTAAATTATTACTGTTCCCAGTTGAATATGAGTCTGTTGCGATCACCTGTAGCTGGCAGTAGTACCGATGGAAAAGGCGATTCACTGTCGGACTTAACAAAGACTTACGATGATGGCCAACATCACGTAACGCAACGTAGCAATAAAAGAAGACAACCGAATTCCCCCGAGCTCCCCGCTGAATGCTGCAAATCGCAGAATGAGATTATGGCGATGCTGAAAGAGTTCACTACGACCCAAAAGGAAACTACGGAAAAAATCTTTCTAGAAGTATCGAGCATTAAGGAACAAATAACTGAAATTAAAACTACAAATGAATATCTAGTGCTACAACAAGCCGAAATGAGGTCAGAAATCGCTCTTTTAAAGGACTCCAATAATGTGAATGACAACAAAATAAAACTATTAGAGACGGAGCTACAACAACTAAGAGCTAAAGAGAATTATACCTCTGATACAACACCAATGACTTCCATGTATGAAAACATTGTTACTGAAATCCAAGAACGGCGAATAAGAGAAAAAAACATTATAATTGTTGGCATACCCGAGCTACAAGGATCAAACTCTGATGAAAGACGTAATTACGACATAAACGAGGTAACAAAAATAGCAAAAACGCTCTCAGAAGATTGCCCCGGACCTGTCAAAACAATAAGATTAGGAAAATACTCTTCAAATAAAAATCGCCCGATTAAAGCTCACTTTCCATCAGGCAGTGTAACTAAAAGCTTGCTACGGAACAAAGCTAAACTGGAAAAAACCGAAATAAAAATCTACTCAGATCAGACCGTGCAACAACAAAACTATATGAAAAGCCTCAAGGAAGAATTACAAACCCGTGTAACGAACGGCGAATCTGACTTAAGCATAAAATATATTAAAGGGATTCCGAAGATAATGAAAACTCAACCAAAAAACTCCCAAGAATAAATCAATACCTCCATGGCGATACAGTCGAGACCTCTGGCAACATAACATACCAAATCACAGAAAACTACAATAACTTATTCTCAAGTACAAAATCACTGAAATTTTTCTATGCAAATGTCCGCAGCATAATAAAACCTGGAAAACTAGATGAGTTGAAATGTATCATCACATCCCTGCTACATACAGTACATATAATCATTCTCACAGAAACGTGGATCAAGTCAAATGATGAAGCACAAAGAGTAGAACTACCAAATTACTCCCATTATTACAGCTACAGATCTAAGTCCAGAGGTGGGGGAGTTTCTATATTTATCCACAATAATCTAAAGCACAACTTTGTGGAAGAAAAGTGTGACGACGACAACCACTTTCTGTGGGTCTATGTGAAAAAAATTTCCTTGAATATAGGAGGCATATATAAGCCAGAAAGAACGAACGTTACCAAATTTCTTGAAGACTATTCTACCTATCTACAGAATAAAAAACGTTGTATTACTTTTGGTGACTTTAACTTCAATGTCCTAAATAGAGATAAGAATACAAAAGAGTATTTAAATGTATTAAAAGGGGAAGGCTATAGTATTTTGAACAAAATCCACGAAAGGTATTGTACTCGCGAAGCAATGAATAGCAAAACAATACTGGATCATGTATCTACAAATGTAAAGGACAATGGAAATTGTTTCCGGTTGGCCATTGTCGAATCTGCAATGTCCGATCACAAACAAATTGTATTTGAAATAAAAAGATGCGAGCCTGAGCCTCCAAAGAAAATTCAGTATGAAGCAGTCAACTACTCACAATTATATAAAACTTTAGAAGAAACCAACTATGAAAATGCAAATAATGACTACACTACATTTGAGAAATATTTAGAATCGAATATTAACAAAAATAAAACAACTAAAACTAAAATTCTAAATGCAAAAAAGACAGATTGGATTAATAAAGACCTGCTATTGGATATAAACAAAAGAAATGAAGAATGGAAAAAGATGAAAGAAAATCCTAAGGATGATGAAATTAAAAAATCTTTTATATGTGTTCGAAACAAAGTGTCAGAGAGAATTCAAACTACTAAGGGAAATTATTACCTAAAAGAGTTTACTAACTGTTCTAAAAATCCCCTAAAAATGTGGAAACTTATAAATAACCTCACCTGTAATAAAACAAAAGTTAGCTGTACTCCGGAAATACTTGATGGCCTTCCAATGGACAAAATGCAAGTATGTGAACATTTTAACACTTACTTTTCGACAATAGGCCCTAAATTGGCAAATGATATCCCTAATAAATACCATAATAACTTAACAAACACACTTCCACAAAATCATAGTCATAGTCAATTAATAGAGCTTACACCAACTACCGCTAGTGAAGTTGCAAAAATTATAGATGATCTTAAAGTCAATACTAGTGCTGGTTTAGACGGACTTAATGCAAAGACGATAAAATGTGTTAAAAACCTTATTAAGAACAATTTAGGGAAGTGCATAAATTCTTGTTTGCTGGATGGAACTTTCCCTAATAGTCTGAAAATTGCAAAAGTTACACCGATACATAAAGGTGGCAGTAAATCAAATGTTGAAAACTATCGTCCTATTTCTGTACTCCCTATTATCTCAAAAATCTTTGAAAAAATTTTATTTACTCGATTACATGAATATTTAGTCTCTATAAATTTCCTTACCGATAAACAGTATGGTTTTCGGCCAAAATCGAACACCTTATCAGCTACTGTCGATCTCGTCACCAAAATTAAAACCAACATAGATCGGAAACAACTGGCCTTGGGTCTGTTTATAGATCTGAAGAAAGCCTTCGACACAGTTAGTCATGAACTGCTGCTAAAAAAGCTAAAGGCGATTGGTGTTACTGGAGCAGCATACAAAATCTTTAAATCATACCTGATAGATAGATTTCAAGTGGTAAAAATCGATGACTATCAAAGTAGCCCCCACCTGATTACATGTGGAGTTCCCCAAGGCTCTATTCTGGGTCCATTGCTGTTCTTGGTATATATAAATAATATTACAGACATTGGATTACGAGGTGATGTGTCACTCTATGCTGATGATACAAGTCTGTTTTATTTTGGTAATAAAATTGATACACTTATGGAACAGGCACAAGATGACTTGCATAGATTGTTTGACTGGTTCCAGTGCAATTTACTGACAGTTAATACTAATAAAACAAAGTACATAATATTTGCTGCTAAAAATAAAAAAATACAAACACAACACACTCTTAATATCAATGGTAAAATCCTAGAAAAATCTAAAGCAGAAAAATACCTTGGACTTGTACTGGATAGCGACTTGTCATGGAAAGCGCATATCGAGAAAATAAGAAATAAGCTCTCTTCCTTAACAGGCGCACTGCGCAGCATTGTTTGTTGTCTACCACTACAAGTTCGCTATATGATTTATAACTCTATGGTGAAACCTCATTTGGATTACCTAATTGAAGTGTATGGTTGTACTTATAAATCCAACTTACAAATCCTACAAACAGCTCAAAATAAAATTATCAAAGTTCTTTTTAAATACAACTACCGAACACCTACACTAAAACTTTACAATAACACAAAGCTCATGAATATCTCTCAGATATATAGGTATAATACTTGTATACTTGTTCATAAAATTTTAAATAAAAACGTACACACACAAATAACTTTTACAAAACAATAACAAATAATAAACAGATACAGAACTAGACAAGCAAATGACATAGCGCTACGGGCCCCTAGAACAAACTACGGCAGGAGTACTATTTTGTATGAAGGAGCACAGCTTTACAACAAATTGCCTCGGCATATAAAATATCAAAAATCAATGTTTACATTTAAAAAATCTCTAAAGAAACACATTTTAGCGGATTTAAAACTTTAAGTTATCTTCGGGTAGTGCATTATTGTAACCAATTTTGTTGTGTAACCGTCGCGTCGCTAATGTATTCTAAGTAGAAATAAGTTTTTTCTCATATAAGTGAATGTAATTCTTTTTGAGAATAAAGTTCTTAAACCATATTATTAAACGGGGAATTTAAAGCTACTGGCTCAGCATCGACGCGGGCTGGCGCATCAACGAGCAAGGGTCGGGGGGGTGACCAACGAGGTGCTAGGAATTTGCGGGGGGAGGGAAACAAAAGAATCAGCGCCGGCGCACGTTCGCACTCACGTAGATGTTTTAGTAACTCGCTTGTGACTGCACACGTACTTAATTCGGTATTCATCAATTATTCTTTAACATTATTTGGATTGTGTTACTTGGACTTTGTTTTTGCCTGTGATTTGGATACTGTTTGACTTGAGTATGGCTACGTACAACAGCCATGAATATGCAGATATGCATTTCATTTACGGGGTTTGTGATGGAAATGCACGCCAAGCTGCAAGAGTGTATCGAGAGCGATATCCTAATCGGGACCGCTATCCGGATTACCGAGTATTCCAACGTGTACACTCCGCATACGCAGATGGTAGAAATCCAGGAGCTAGGGAAGGTAGACGGAACGTTCCAGACCTTGGAGTCGAAGATGAGGTGCTTCAGGTGCTACATGAGAATCCAATGACAAGTATTCGTCGTATGTCTAGAATGTCAAGGATTCCGAGATCTGTGGTACATCGTACTGTGAGACGACACAGAATTCGTCCCTTTCTCGTTCGTAACGTGTGCAAGCCCTTTTACCGAGTGATCATACCTAAGAATGGCTTTTTGTAGGAAAATTTTACGTCGCCATCGTGAAGATCCTCAATTTTTAAAGAAAATTTTATGGAGCGATGAAAAAAGTTCCGTAGGGTGGAGATATTTAATATGCATAATCTGCATTTTTATGCGCGCATTAACCCACACATTTTCCAGCATCAGTTCGGAGTAAACATGTGGGCTGGAATAGTAGAAGGACAGCTAACGATGGCCTCTCATACTTGAGATTTATACAGAATGACCTAAATGGTTTACTTGGGGAAGTATCATTTGAAACCCGTCGAGATATGTGGTTGCAGCAAGAAGGCGTTCCCCCACATTACGCAAGGGTCGTAAGAGACCGTCTAGGCTTAACTTTCCCTAGTCGTTGGATCGGAAGAGGGGGACACATTCGATGGCCAGCACGTTCCCCTGACCTGAACCCCCTAGATTTCTTTCTATGGGGTTATTACAAAGAGATGGTGTACGAGACAGAGAGTGGAACCGAAGAACAACTCCGTCAGAATATCACATCTGCAACCTCATGCATAAAAAATAATTCTCGTGCATTTAGACGAATAATACCAAATTTCATTCGGCGATGCCAGTTGTGTTTGAGAGTAAGGGGAAGGCATTTTGAACATCTACTGTAATATCAATATAATAATATATTTACGTATTAATTTCGTTGTTTTATTTTTTAGTTAGAAAATTGTAAAAATAAGACCTCCTTGTTAATAAAATTCTCTAACTTTTAAAATATTAAGAATACTCCAGTGATTGGTACCTCCAAAGAATCTCTATGACTTGGACCAGTTACTTAACTTTTTCCCATGAAAATCGCTCTAAAATTGAGTAAATTATTTGCCAGACCGAAGCCTTTGCTGTAATTGTTTTTTCTTATTGAACACAATATGTTTTTAGCTGCGTATAAGAATTACCAAAAGAAAGGCCCACTCTTCTACAAAGCTCTGATAGTTCCTTTTTTGTGATTTTTTCATTGAGCACACTATGCGAAGTGATTGAAAAAAACAAAAATTGGTCATAACTTTTAAACCATAAAAATTCTCAGGGTTAAAAAGTTTTGAAATGACCTTGCCCACGCCCCTATTCGATTTGATTCATACTTCCAGGAACACCCTATATACAACAACAAGCTAAATTACAAGAAAATTAAGCACATCAAAGCATATCGTAATATAACGTCAACAAGAAGCATATCGTTGAAGTTATTCATTAAAAAAAATATAACATACGGAACCGGTCGAAATGACGATGCTTAGGGGAGGCCTATAGCCAGCAGTGGACGTTTTTCGGCTGAAATGATATATGAAGAATATCAAATCATTTTAAAACTTCTGTTACATTTTTGTCTGAATCGTGTTTTGCGAAGTAGTATTTGTTTAATTTTCTTAATAATAAACAAATAATATGTTGATTAAAAGCAAGTTGAGGCCTACGGCCAGCAGTTGACGTTTTTCGGCTGAAATGATGATGAAGAATATCAAATCATTTTAAAACTTCTGTTACATTTTTGTCTGAATCGTTATTGCGAAGTAGTATTTGTTTAATTTTCTTAATAATAAACAAATAATATGTTGATTAAAAGCAAGTTGAGGCCTACGGCCAGCAGTTGACGTTTTTCGGCTGAAATGATGATGAAGAATTTCATTTTAAAACTTCTGTTACATTTCTGTCTGAATTATTATTGTGAAGTAGGATTTGTTTAATTCTCTTAATAATAAACAAATATGTTGATTAGAAGCAAGTTGGTGTTATTTTTGACCTGTTTATATTTTTACTATTATTTGATTCTTTAAAAGAAAACAATAGCGTGTATGACAAATGTTTAATTTACTGACCTATTTTACCATTATTTTTTACTTCTATTAGTATTTTTTTAACTAAGTTTTCTTTAAAAGAAACTATTGGCATATACATTTTAACATACTCCCCTGACTTATATATATATACTTATATATACTCTTTTGATTATTTTATTATTTTAAACTTCAGTTTTTTTTTTCAATATTCATAATACAGGTGAAAAGTACTTTTCATCCCACCATCTCGGAAAGAGTATTTTTAATCTTCAGTATCTGAGTGGAAAAGCCGTTTTTATTCTCTAGAGGATAAAGTAAATTGAATTTAGAACATCGTGTGCACTAAGTTTGTGAATTAAAAAAAACATTAAACCTATTTACTGCTACCTCTATGGTGCCGAATATATCATACAACTTTTTTTTAATTTGTTAAAAACTCAGACTCGGAACCTTCTTGGTGTTCTTTTTTCAACGTTTTTTTTTTTGCATTTAGTCATTTCCTCGCTGAGGTGGAATGAAAAGTTACGTGTTGCACTCGAGTGCAAAGATTTTTCACCTCGTGCTCTTTTGATTCCCTCGCTAACGCTCAGGATTCTAATTTTGAATCACTCGCTGCGCTCGTGATTCAATTTTAGAATCCTTCGCTTGCTCGGTCATCAAAATTGAACACGCGGTTAAAAAAATTAAATACACGTTAAATGAAAAAAACATTGTTTTAAATTATTGCAAAATAGTCTTAATTCGGCATAAATTCCACGTTCTATAAACCTCGCGAAGCAGGGATGGGACGCTAGTTCTATCATAAAAATACAGGTAAGTATGAAGATTTTATCAATTTAGGTACATGACATAACAACGCGAAGGATTGGTATCAATACTAAAACAGAAGAAAAATCTTGTGCCTTTTTTTTCAAACCTCGAGTATCGTAGACAGATGAATACCAACAGCAAATTACTGAAGCGCTACTCCTGAAGGAGACATAATGCAATTAGTTTGTCAGACAAGGTCAGGACACTTGATTGAGACTTGTTATATTTATTTAGGTTCAGCATTAGATACCACTTTATTTGAGAAGAATCCTAAGAATCAGTGGTTTATACAAACGACAGTTAAATTAATTACAATTCCTTGTTAATACCAAAAATGAATAAAATACACGAGATCGCAAAAATTCCGGGTCGCTAATAAATAAGTTTCTTAAATACACGACTAATTTGCGAAACTATAGTATATTGTAGATGACTGATATATATATATATAAACAATGTGTAACACGTTTTGTACACTATATAATCTTAATTAACCTTAATTAAATACAAAAAAATAAGAAAATTTCGCTTCTAACTTATGACAACAAAGATACACTTCGCAGTAAATCTTAAAAAATAAAATATTTTTTGTCAATTTAATATTTTGGATTTCCTCCACGAGCCCGTATCACTTCATTAAGAAGATGTAGCATGCTGTAAACCAAATTTTTAATACGATTTTGGTCTATGTTGGCCCATTCTTCCACAATCTTGTACCATGGTAATAATCCGTGTACATTCATAATAATCCGTGTACATTGGTGTTAACGACATGATATTGCACTGAATACTCTGATCAATCCAAGGAATCATTTATAGTGACAGCTTGCTTTGAAACCAAAGCAGAAAAAATATTATTTTCCTAATTTTAAATTGTAAAAATTTTCAAAGAGCAGTTTTTTTTTAAATCTGTTACTTGTAAAAATGAAACCTTTTTAGAGATTTAGAACAAGCATTAGTAACCTGCTTACTACATATTATTTATTCTAGCGATCTAGGTATGTAATTTATGGAGATAACACGGTTTTCATTAGTGACCCGGAATTTTTGCGATCCAATGTTTAATACGAAGACGAAGAAGTTTAAGACCTCTTCACAAGAAACTGCACAAATTTAAGTTTTTCACTGATTTACGTCTGTGTCAAAAACAACTTATAACATTTCACTCTCTATCTTATTATTTCATATGAATTGTGTCATTGCATAAACAATATAAACGGATACGGATCAGATAAACAAATATAAAAAGTAGGTATTTTCATGAAAACCCCCTCTGTTTTCGTAATCATATTATTTAATCACCACCTGACTTTAAAAAATACACTACATATTATTTCCTAAATAAAATAAGTCTTTACGATATCAGCATTTTGAAACAACTGTTGTCACGAAAGCCGTAGCAAAACCTCATAAGAAATGGCAGGGGTTTGAAAAATGGTGGATCTAAATACACACTACAAAGAAAGCAATGCCTCCGGCTCGGGTTCCGTACAACTTGCTGTAAGCACGAAACTTGCAAATTGAGATGTAGTGCAAGTTATGGGCGAATTCAGTTTATTTTTAAACTTTCGTCGTGTATATTGGGTGTTTTTTCGGTATCTTAGTAATTTTGAAACAAAACACCACCACTACCTAGCCACTGAACCAGTATAGTAGCCCAGTGAAACTGTCCAAATTTAAGTATTTGAATTTAATTTGTTTTTTTTTTCTCCTAAATATGTCCATGAAACATCCTATGGCAGTTTATCCTTATCCACCTGCACACTAATTGCCTTTTTGGATATTATCGTCGGGGTGGGTCCTATTATTAATAGGCGCTTTTTTTAGGGTAAAACTTTTTTAAATATTGCCATACACAAAACTATATACACGTAACAGAACCTTTAGCAAGTTAAATATCACTTATGTCAGTCTCCACCTAGTGACAGACAGCCACGGAGTTCTGCAACAACAGAGGAGTTCATACGCCACGCTATTATGTTTATTTGTATCGCATGTTTTGACCTCCTGTTCGTTTAAACGAGACATTTTATAATATTAGCCTAGGCAACTGCTAGCAGGCCGTTTCTAACAAGTATTTCGTTTGATACCCTATCCATTTGTAAAAATTGTATGAGTATTGGGTGGTCTAATTCTTCAGACTTGTGATTCTTGTATAAGTAAAATTATTTACCTTCTTGGCGCTCGAGACTTGGACCACACAACAATTTGCGACACCGGCAAAGCGTGGCCGAGGGTTCGAATCGATGCTGATATTAATTTTCGAAAAACTTTGCATTGGCCACCGTAATTTATAAGTTTTATTGTGTTCGTTATGGTAATGTTGGATGAATATTATATAAATAAAAATTAATTGAATACAATGTGTCACGAGCACCAATATGTATACAATTAGCAACTTTTAAAAGTGATTTTCTCCTCCTGTGTTGATTGTAATTTTGTGTTATTATGAAAATAGTATATTGGGACCTTATGGAATAGGTCGTATTTCGAAGTTGCAATCGTAATTCCCCGAGTAAATCGCTTTTGCATTTTGCCAAGTGTTTACATATTATTGCTCGTGACTGTACACGTACGTGTATGATTTTTACGTGTAATCATCGAATTTTACATCAACATAACATGCGTGAACGTTCCAGTTTGCGCAAACGATTTTCTTAAACACCCATGAGGTCCGGAAAAACCACATAACGTGAGAATGAGTTTACTCCATTCAAAAAACTTTGGTTTTGTTAGAAAGTTCTCAATAAAATTAGAAATGGCTATGACCCCTTTTCAAAACCATTGCCAATAGAACTTGTATCTTACAACTAGTACATTTACCAACTACTATTCCGTCTAGTGTAATATACGAACACATTTATGTATATTGAATCGTCACATTTGTAATGTTAATTTCCCTAAGGGTGTCAACTAACCACTGCATTACCTTCGATGGAGGTTATACGGTACACGATGTATCAATCCGCTAAATTGATTGAATTAGTGTCGCGGTACCCTCTCTGCCCCTAGGGGGGGATGCCAAATATGTTCAGTAAATTGACACTTCGATGGCAAACAAGACGGTGAACCGTTGATGACAATTAGGTACTAAAACATCCGTAGGGAACGTCTACACATCTAGATTGTTCAATCAATCAAGTGGCAGTCAAAATAAATCTGCCTAGCCTAATCCCGACTATGTTGGGTTCGGCTTCCAGTCTAACCGGATGCAGCAAAATACCAGTATTTTACTGTTCCGTACCTCTCAAACTCAAACTCGAAGCATTTATTTCAATTAAACCATCTACAGGCACTTGAGTTTGTTAGGAAGTACTTCTAGATAACTGTGTTTCCAGCAGCTTTGTATCTCTAACTCTTTATATCCATGTTACGTTGGTTTTGTTCTTGTTATAAATTTTCCTTCTTGACAAATATACTTTTACAAAGAAACATTTCGGTTTTCCTTAAAAGAATTGTCAAGAAGTCGGTCAGTCAGTATTATGAAGCTAATTGCCCATTCCAAAGCGTAGTACTTGTAGGTACCTATGGAGAAGAACGGGCAAGAAACTCCACGGACCAATAAAAAATTTGATACAAAAATATTGGTTACATCATTCATGTTGAAATTATTCATGTGAAAACAATGTAGAAAGACGTGCACATTAAAATCGTCCGTAATAAAAACAAACAACCATTCAACATTTTTAAATAAATTTAATAAGCCATGGCAGCTAAGAGGTGACCAGCCCCAACTGACCGCGCCCGTTCACGAACATGACGCATGGGTCAGCACCATTCTGCTCAACCATTTTGAAGGGAACTAAATGATCCAACACACGCCCCACCTCTTTAGTACATAGTACACTGTTCTTTAGTACATAGTACTCACAACCTGTGCTATGCAATTATATAATACAAGGAGATTGAGTTTATACAATACAAAGATGGTCTTGCCTCGTTGGTCTAGTGGTCGCAAGCGCTACTGCTGAGCATGAGGTCTTGGGTTCGATTCCCAAGTCGGGCAAAGTATTTGGGGTTAAAGTATGAAATTGCCGATTTGTACTGAAAAATTTTAATTCGTTTTTTTTTTAGTTTAACGTACTTATTTATTTAATCAAAATAATTACCATTATTATCTTTATATTGCTGCCATCTAATAGGAAGGTCATTTATGCCTTTGCGATAGAACTCCGTTATCTAGATTCGACAAACTGTGTGAAAAAAAATTGTACTGCCTCCTGAGAAGTAAACTTTTTCACGTAGAAAATTGTAAAAATCACGAAAAAAATGGTAGTCCGTTGGAGCAAGGTCTGGCGAATACGGAGGGTGACGAATGGTTTCTAATCGCAGTTCCTGTAGAGTAAAAACGGTTTCTCGTGCTGTATGAGGTCTCGCGTTATCATGGAGCAATAATGGTGAAGATCGATTCATGAGTCGGGGCTGTTTCACTGCTAGTTTTGCTATCATTGTGTGGAATTCGGCACAGTAGATATCTGACGTTATCGCTTGACCAGATCGGAGAAATCTATAGTGAATAACACCATGCTGAGACCACCAAACAGTTACCATTATCTTTTTATTGGTAAGCTTTGCTTTAGGACATTGTTGCGGCGTTTGACCTGGGGTCACCCATTGCATTTTTCGCTTACTGTTATCGTAAAGAATCCACTTTTCATCACATGTCATAATTCGATCCAATATTCCTTCATTTCTGTATCGATTCAACGCGGCAACACAAGTTTCAACACGCGTTTCTTTCTGCAGATCAGTCAAATCATGAGGCACCCATTTCTCATATTTTTTTATTTTATTGATTTGACGCAAATGAGTCAATATTGTTGGTAAGGTAACGTTAAACCATGCCGCTAATTCCTGGGTAGTTTGGCTCGGATCGGCTTCCACCATCTCTTTTAATTCATTGTTATTCACCTGGGTGGGTCATCCACGTGGTTCGTTCTTCAAATCAAAGTTGCCATCACGAAAGCGTTTAAACCAAAATCGCACGGTGCGTTCATTTGCAGTCCCCTCTCGAAACGCAACATTGATATTGCGAGCTATTTCTGCCGCGTTAGTTCCGCGTCGGAACTCGTACATCTAGGGGACAGATGGTAAAAGCCCCCATTTCTGGTATTGGATCGCAGGCTCGCTCGACTTCCCGAGTCCAATCACATTCGGTGTGGCTGAGAGGCGCCGACCAGATACTTCGCCAGAAAGAACACATGCATCATCATCTGGAAGACGCGTGTCAACCTAACCTTGGTCATGTCGCTCCCAAGCCTTATAAACCCACCTTCCATCACTCTGGAAGGTGCGATTCTGAGTGTACCGCTCTACTTGCCGCTTATACATACGAATACGGTTCGCCCATGTATACACTTTCTGCTTCAGGAAGTCGATGCACTCTGTGACACGGGACACATAGTCCTCAGGGCCAATATCAGTTCCTGAGAACGCCCGCCTCACAAAGTGCATTACTCTAGGGCGAGTATAGCGCTCCTTGAAGCAGATAAGTTTGCCAATAAGCGCTCTGGTCCCACAAATACGGCGCTCAATTCTGCATTGCCAAGCTGGTACGGCTGATTTCGGTCGTGTACTACGAGTCATTTAAAAATTTGACGTGAGCTACTTAACATACTGCTACTGCTACACGACATGCTGCTACACGACATGCCGCTAAAGCCGCGCAGTGCACAATCGAATGTGTATCGGTGAGGTCTTCGCAGTCATCAAAATAGTTTAATAGCTGCGAGTCCAGAGCTGCCACGAACACCCTATTTCATTTTCATCCAACATATGATTACGCTGGATAAGCCGCACTTGATTCGACAGTCGTTGTGCCGAAACGTTGACAGGTGGCTCAAGCACCTGAAAAAGAGAGAGCATCCGAACACGGTACGCGGTCAGGTTGTTTACCCCCTCTGAACGTCATGCGCTCATACTATGGGGCTACCATAGTATGAGCGCATGACGTTCTCGTTGATGGATTGTGCGTCCATTTCGTAGTTCCGCCGGGAAGCTGGGACCCTATCAGAGGCCGGTGGGCCTCTAGGTCCTAAGCCGTCCGGCGGCCAGCGTCCTTCCCGTCGACGAGCAGGTGGTGGCGTCGTGGGCGGAGGGAAATACCCGTCGCTCGAGCTCGACACAACTGTCCTGGCTGGTGTCGCCCGGCGCTCACAGTGGGGCTGGGTTCCGGCGGCGGCGAGGCGGAGCTGAGCGATGAGTCTGGAGGTAGTAGCCGTGCTCGACATGTGGCCGATCTTGTCAACATATCTTCGTTTTTAATATTTTTTCAATTCTGTTCATTGTTCTTTAGTTATTATTGAAGTTAGTATTGTAGTTTTTATTGAAGTTCTATTACATTTCGGTTTATTTTTGACTATCTGTATTGAATTGTTCGCGGTGTTAAGGTTTAGCATAAATTGAACAAACAACTCTTGTTAAAGTGCGGCTATAAAAATATAAAAAACGAGACGTGCGGTTGACACGGTGTTGCCAATATTATTATTAATATTAATTATTTAGGTAAGTATATATGAAAAAGAATTCATTTAGATATTTTTTTCACATTCAATTCCCGATTAAATAGGGTAATTTATCAGCTACTGAAAGTAATCGTATTTTTCAGTTATATTGTGGCTAATAATATAAGAAAAACCTCTTCAAAATACTCTTACATCCTCTAAATATTCGCTCTTGAAAACCACCACTTTCCTGGATGTAGGTGTGACCTGTCGGTATAGTGAATAAACGCTTACTAAAACCGCAGTGACCTACTTTCTCAAATACTTCTCAGCTCTCAGCTACCTTGGAATGTCGATTCCAAGATATTGTTCCCAGTGAAACTACAACAAAATTGTTTCTTTAAAAATTGCATCTTTTATGATAGCGTTTTATCAGTAAATTTTCTTGCGACACTTAGAAACTGTTGCACTTTCGCAAATGTTTCGTAGAAGCCTTCCATGTAGAAGAATAGGCTACTGCAAACAACAGCAACATAGTATCACTTTTTTCAAGAAAATTTGCTAGCATCAATGTAAGAAATACGATTTTCAGAGCATAGGTACTAATGAAATTACGACCATAATTGGTTGTCCATTCTCATCAACCTGGAAGTTAATTAATCTATTTTATTTAATATCCGCTCCAAATATCCGGTTAAGTATTTTCCTTTCAACAATTTGCATAAAATTCAATTAATATACAAAATTGTGTGTAGCCTAATTCTCCGCTGTATCCACATAAATTTAAATGTGAACAAATTAATTTTGACACGATTCGGCGTTCAAAGGGTTTCGGTTCATCGCGATACCCCTTCACAGTTAACTGTATCCGGACATGTGTCACTAGTGATGCGACTCGAATTAAAATACAATCGATTTTAGCGATTGTGAGGAGCCTGGGGAAAGTGTGGCTTGTTTTAAAACGGAAATAATCACGCATAAATATGTATTACTTAAGCTGATTATTATTAGTTGTAGGGAAAATCTTATTAATACATTCCCTACAGAATATGTAAGGAATAAAATAATAATAAAGAACTTCGTTCCAATAATACGAGTAATATACATATCCAGATTCTGCGAATAAAGTCCAGCTTACTTTCAGTTACAGCTACACCCAACAAACTGATTAATTACTCACAATAATAATGTGTCTGGCTAATTGTTTGGTTCATTAATTCCTAGTACGAGTATGTTACCGATTCACTTCACTGAGAAAAAAACGCCTGTCTTGTTAAAAATTTAAGGAATTTAATTTTGGAAATAATCAACCCAATACCACACTAGTTTATTCGAATGAAATAATGTATCATAAATTATACATTATTCACAATAAGTGTATAAAAAAACCTATCCGATTTACAATACGCTAAAACACATAAGTATTAATCGATTCTTATTAAGTCGATAAGAGAAAACAAATTAATCGAATACCTGCGAACATGACATCCCTGCCTGCGATTGTAATAAGGTATATTTGTCACGACATCACTGGGGAAATCCACGAACCGCGATATATATTAATTTTGTTACATCTGTCCCGGGATCCTCCCTGATTAGTATTCACAGATTATGTAATACAGATGATGATTTGCCGCTGTTAGATCAAGAGGTTGAACGGCATAACTTCATTTGAATGAATGTGTGCATGGCATGAATAACTTGAGTGAATTCATTCAGGGTTGATTCTGACGTGGTTATCAATTTAGGTCTGAGAATGATAAAAACACATGTATTTTTCAGATTCCGCCTTCGGGTAGTGCCAAGATTGTTCTGGTGTTGTTTAATGTTATCCATTATGCTCTATAAGTAAAAAAAAAAAAAAACACCTAGGCTCTGTCTTCTGTGCATACGTATCATTAGAAGGTCGCCTGGCTAACCAAAACTCACTACTTAGCAACTTAAATAAAAGTATTAAAACGCTCACTAATTGAACTCCTATGACGTAATTATCTACTATGAGAGTGAGGGAAGAGAGAGTGCACACACATGTGCACTATAATATCTCCTGCGCCGAAGGCTAGTCTCCGTTGAGATTGGCCGCCGTGGCCGAAAAACGGTCTGGAGGACTACATATATTATATTATCTGTGCCTATGACAATATGATATTGAGAAAATTCTGATCAAATCACACAATGACGAATTCACTGTGTGATTTTTAAAACAAATTACGTGAAATTTCTTAGGGTCAATAAAATACTTAAAAATACATTTGAGATACCTTGCAAAATAAAATGCTATGCTTTGTTAGATAAGCTTGTTCACATAAATCTTTCACGTTAACGCTTCAAAGAAACATGTTTTTTTTTATATAAATATTTTAGCTCTTACGAATAGAAAAAAGTTAATGTGGTTGAATGAAATCTGAAAAGAAACCAAAGATTATCGAGCGGTTAAAAGTTTTCAGAGTGCCGACTACGGTAAAATCTAAAATGAAATAGTATGATTTATAGTGGTTTTTGATGCATAATATAATTTTATTTTAATTAAGAAATAAATAAAATCGTAGATGATTCCAGAAACACCAGCTCGAACCAAATTTTTAAATCCCCAATTATTTGGCTTGTTTGGGTTATATTGACGACGACTGCCTGCTTTTTTACCCTTATATGGTATAACCATATCATCTATACTGAAAGTATTTTCTTCTTCGAGGGATAAACATTGAAACCGAATACATTCAATTAGGGGTCGCAGTTTATAATACCTGTCAGAAACATCAGCTTAGGTGTTGTCAGTGAAATGTAAATATCTTCTTAGTTTCTGAAAACGCTTCAAGGACATGACATCTGCAATTTTTGGATATCTAAACGACGATTTCCAATAGTCTTTGTAAGAAGGTAAAACTACTATATCCATACGATCTATCCATAGATCGATCCATCTACATAATATTTCCTCTTCTGTAACTTTGATTGATTTGCCAGTTTCTTGAACGCTGTACAAATTGGTATTCGTCATTATATCACTCACCATTACTCTGCGAAAAAATCTATAAAAATAGTCCAAGGGTGACCAATCAGTAGTACTGCATCTTCAAAAGTAGGATTAGATATGTCAGCCCTGTGTTGAAATGACACTTTCTGCCAACGAAAACGTAAGTTCAGTTTTTGGATACAGCGTCTTTTGACTCTATTAATGGCAATAGAAGGCCCAGTACGTTTTCTTTGTCCGCGTGTCCTCAAAGGTGTGTTAGTTGGCAGTAGAAGGTTGAACAGACGCCACAGAACCAATAGAAGAAATTGAAGGGATTGCGTCATAGCTGCATTGCGTAGGGCTCGGAAATACAGCGTTCAGAATTGGTGTGAGGGGAACTTGAGCATTTTCTTGATCAACATCAGAAAGGGCTTCTGCGTTTGATTGTAAAATTCACGATTGTGAGGACTTCAAGAATAAAAATTGTAATTGCCCAAAAATAAATAAAGTAAAACAAACCAAATATTTAGGGGTAGTATTAGACCAGAGACTATCTTGGTATCCCCATATCGAACAGGTTGCTAACAGGGTTAGAAAACTGTGTTGGTTATTTAGTTCACTAAGACATAGCAAAAAATATAATTAGTCGTAATAACACTTCTAGAAATCTCCTTAATGAGATATACGTCGCTTTGGCTCAGTCTGTATTGGTATACTGTATTCCTAACTGGGGAGGGGCAGCAAAAACTAAATTCTTAGAAGTAGAGCGTGCACAACGTGCCCTGATAAAAACTATGTATTTTAGGAAAATTAGATATCCAACAGATAGTCTTTATAAATTAAGCGATTTACTCTCAGTTAGAAAACTATACATAGTTCAAACTATATTAAAGAAACACAAGACTCTACCTTACGATACATCTAAACTAGCAAAGCGAAGAAAACATGCTATTGCAGAAGTCCCCCAAACAAAAACTATGGTTGCCTCCATGCAATTTAATACACGATCTGCACGGTTATATAATAGAATAAATAAAGAAATATGTATATATAAAAACCAATATTATGAATTCAAAAAAAATATACTGAAATGGATCAAACCACTTACTTAAACGAAACGGAAGAGCTCTTGAAACCCACGATATAACCTATACTCTCACACAGGCGCACACACACACATACTCGCACACATGCACCCTCACACTCACACACATTCACTAACACACAAACTATGCTTATATGCCAGGCTTGTCTACTTACCTATGTTAAATATGTTATTAGTATTTTCTTACTTTTGTTATGGAAGAGCGGAGTCTTCTAATACAGGCATTGTTTGCTTAAAGGAAGGCTCCAATCACAAACTAATTGTTGTAATCTTGTGGAAGAAATAAACAATTTTGAATTTGAATTTGAATTCTACCGCGCCCTCTGAAGGGTTGGCTGGCGAAACTGGGCTGCCTAGAATGTCGAGCCTTTCAAATGACGATTCTAGTGACGGTGCTGGTGAAATCTCAGCTATTCTCGCTTCATCACCACTGCTCGATTCATAACTAGCATCAGAATTAGCATTTAGTGCAGGTACCAAAGCCAATATTCGTCTAGCTCTTCCGTTCATCGTGGTCTAAAACAACATAAAGCAAACATGCAAGTCAACCACTACCCAAATAAAAGCCAAAACGTTATTTATGCACTCTATAGAACTCGTATCAATATCAAAAAATTGTTAGTTTCATCACATGGTAGCAATTGTGGCGTTGTATAAATAAAAAAATAAAAATAAAAATATTTATTTGACACTAAAAAAATACATAATATTACAAGCCAGTCATCATAAAATAAACACTAATGAATTGCCGCAAAACTGATCCTAACCCCCAAACTAGGCCTGGACCTGTATTTTGGGGATCTGCGTTCAGCCATGGGTTCTATATCCAATCTAAAAGCATTAATAGGAGTGTCACTCCAAAGTTGACAGCCAAGGTTATTGCCATTTTGTAACACATAGGTCAAAACAAAAATAAATAAAATAGCCTATACGTTAAGTACAGAAGAATGAAAATATGTAGGAATTAAAATTACAAAAAGAAATTAATAACGCTAAAAGTATGTGTTTGTATGTCTGTTTGTGAAATTAAGTGAGTTAATGATTGTATGTGTGTAAGTGTACCTACATGTGATGGAAGTGTTTTGTGTGTATAGTATATGGTATAGTATACTATACCATATATATAAACTAGTCAAAATAATACAAACACCACATTTTCCAAGTTATCTAGCAAAATTATTAGAATAACTGTTCACCTTTACATTTTATGCATTGGAAATTTTATTATTTATTATTTATTTATTAAAACTTTATGCACAAGTAAAAAAAAATACTGTACAAAGGCGGACTTAATGCCTGAGGCATTTTCTACCAGTCAACCTTAGGGTGGTGCAGAGACAAAACATGGCAGGTGCAACATAAGTGATAGATAACTTGATAATGAATACCTACTAATACATAAAACATACATAGATACATACATATAAACCGAATCAACTTTGTCAGGAGAAATAACGATAGGTAGAGGAGAAAACAAATCCAGCAAATCAGCGCTGCAAAGATTCTGCCAACTTTTCACGAATATGTTTACGTGCCATCAACTTGAATGATAACCGACTGGTTGCCATCCTGATATTCAGAGGAAGCGCATTCCAAAGAAATACCGCCTGGACAAAGAAAGAAGAGTGAATAAAACCAGAGCGGTGAGAAGGACATCGTAGAAGACGATTGTTGGTAGAACGAAGATTTTTGCTATGGGCAGAGCAAAGGTATTGAACATGGGAAGTCAGGTAAGACGGAGAAGTGGGTTTGTCGAGTATAGAATACAACATTAACAGAGCCCTCAACTCTCTGCGCTGACGTATGGGTAACCATTTTAAAAGCAATCGATGCGCAGACACATGATCATACTTACGGAGATTGAAAACGAATCGAATGCAGTTATTTAGAAGAGGCGGTCAAGTTTATTGAGGAGATCTGCATTCAGTTCATAGTAACACACATCACCATAGTCTATTATGGGAAAGATTAGGGACTGTACAAGCATTGCCTTTATGTGTGATGGGAGAAGGTTTTTCAACCGATAGAGCGACCGCAGCGTTCCGGTGACTTTTTTACTTACAGTCGTGACCTGCTTTCGCCAGTCAAGACATGTGTCAACATGCAGACCAAGATCCTTAACATCGGAGCTAAACGGGATGACTGGGTTGTCAAACATTACAGGCACAATTAAGCCATTCAGCTTCTTCGTACTGTAGGTGCTCCCTACAATGATAGCCTGACACTTGGTAGGATTAACCGCCAACCCAAAACGATCAGACCAGTTTTTAACCACACCTAAATCCCGGTTTAGCTCCTCAATCGCATCGGATATGCTGTCCTTACTTGCCTGGCAGTAAAGCTGCAAATCGTCAGCATAAAGATGATACGCAGTCTGAAGTTCAGTGGTAATGAGATTAATAAAAATGGAGAACAAAAGAGGAGATAATATACCACCCTGAGGGAAATCTATAATTAGTAATAAAAACACTAAAATAACCAAAACTCACCTTGATAATAATTTCTGGCTGCGAATCGTTCGTTATTTTTCACAACTGATTTTAATTTACCATAGTTTAATGTGATTTATGAAGAAATATTACAGATAAAATAAAATTAAATTGGACAATATTTATTTAAGGTAGACGTATACTAATCTATACGAAGTCACTTTAAGGTATGTAAAAAATGTGCGCAATAAAAAAACAATGAGAATGAACCCCGGTAGAGCAAAATTGGTCCAGAGGATCGTCCGCAATTCGCAAAAAAACACAGTTTTTTTTTGCAAATCTTGTAAATTTAATAACTCGCGTTCCGGAAGTGATAGAGAGCTGAAATTTTGATATGATGTCAGCAAAATGTTGCAATCTTTTTGCAAACCATCGACTTTTGCAAAAAGGGACCTTTTTTTAAATCGACTGGGAAGGTATTTTAAGGTTTTTGTGCATTAAGGAGGAGTTGAACTACAAATTCCCAAATTTTTTGATCATTTGACAATGAAATAAAGTTGTTTAAATAATTAATGAAGTTCAGGTACTTTTAGCGCGCGCGGCGGTGGCGGCGCGAGTGGAGAGGACAGACAGAGTGCAAAAAAACTTAAAAATACCGTTTTAACAATGAATAATGAGTTTTTTTGCAATTTTAACAGTTCCAGTTGAAAGTTGTTTAGTATGACGGGTAGAATCACCCCCTTGACGGATGCAATCCCGTATTTTCGACCCTAACTAGTAGTTACCTAGTTGATACTTAGGATACTTATCTATGTAGTTCTTTCGGGCAGCTGAAACTCATCATCAATATACTACAAAAATCTTAGAATACTTTTGATCTCTTGAAATAACATTGATTTGACCAAGAGATACCTAAGCATGGAATTTGGTTATTGACTACATTTTTAAATCTAATACATCACTATCTATAAATATAATAAAATGAGGATTTTTTGACCACTTGTCTGTTTGTCTGGATTGTATACGGATTGTCAAAAAAACGGCTGAACGGATTTGGATGAAACTTGGCAGACAGATAGTTTATAAACTGGATTAATACATACTATAGGGTACGTACTTTTAATCTCGGTATTACGTTCCGGGCGAAGCGGCGGGCAAAGGCTAGTAAACAATAAAAGCGGTTTTGGATTTCATAGGTACAACAAAAATACCGTCCAACAACGAATTCAGGCAATTTTTTACACAAAAATATCTAAATGCGTAAGAAAACCGGACCTATTGTGATTATTTAAAACGTTTGTAAAACGGCCTTCGGTGTACATTAGAGGGCCCGTATAACACTCGTTATCAGGCCCGTTTTTATCTGGAAACATTATTGTCCGGAAGATTTAGGAGTTTCGTCCCTTTGCGAGGAGGTCAAAGTCATTGGAGGACGCGAATCGGATAAACGGACAGCGTAGATGAGAAAAAACTGACCGCTACTCCTAGGCTTCTAGTAAGTAGTTTTGTTTTGGAAAGGCATGAATGGCTATGAGCGTATTATAGGCAAATTATGCCATTTATAACATTGCCATTTATATGTGAACCCGATTTCATTACAAATCTTCAACAAAAAATGGTTTTTCAATATCCTAAACGACAGTGACTAAGTATCTTTTTAATTATGTTTCTCACGTTTATAACTTGGACCCCACACTTCCTGAAGCGTCCTTTAAAGATAAATAATGTGTTTGATTTACAACTGCGGCATCGCAACACAGATGACGCTGTTTTCTTGCCAAATTGTTATCGAATATGCTCCCATACATGGAAACAATGCATCACATGGAAAATATATGAAATAAAAGTATTTTTTGGTTTATTCTTACAAGTTGTCTGGTCTCTGGGGCAATGGAGAAATATTGAGTTCGTAAACCGTATCAGATGTTTGTACGCAAGATTGAAAAATTGTATCACGAATTGAATTTTTTTTGGTGTTAGAAAGGAGTAGTATAGGTAGGAGACGGGGGAGGGGGCACCATTGACAAAATTGGCAGACTGAGTTAACTTGGCCTTTATCATTTATTTGACGGTAGTCAAAGGCGCTTACTAGGTGCAGAGACGGGGGAGGTATCCCCTGTCTCATCGCTCACATACCTCAAGCGGTAACTAGCAGTCGCGAGCAGACTACATTCATGAGTATGCTGTAGACGTATGATCTTGGCCAGCATCCCAACGGAATAGTTCTAGCCGCCAAACTGACACCGTTACTGTGATTGTCGATCCATAAAAACAAACCTGATAGTCTCAATATGTCTGTAAAATTATACCTTACAAAACGGATTACCTGACTGCTCGCAGAATTGGGAATCTTATTTATTTATTTATTTAATACTTCAAGCACTCACATGTTCAGAGGCGGACTTAATACCGTAGGCATTTTCTACCAGTCAACCTTTGGGCACGGTAATATTATCATACAGTATTGTAACTAGGCCGTATCTTGGAAATAAATGCCTACAGCCGCGCGGTATGTAAACATGCGATAGGGCTGCCTGCGATATTTTTTATGTATAATAATACATTTGTTTATTTCTGAGGGTAGACTATTAATAAGTCTCGGTTTAATATAACCGGTAGTTCGCTCGCCATACGTATTGTTGGCGCACTGCGTACGAAGCCTATTCTCAGAAACTGCCCGAGAAAACAAAAAACACTTAATCTGAGAAAATTTCAACTATCTAGTGACAGACAGACGGTCAAATTTATTTTTTCTAGTATTATTCATACATGCAGTACAATAAAAAACTATTATTAATAATAAAATACCACGTCTTTACTTTGAATTATACAAACTAACAAAACAAAACACACATGCCCCGAGGTTTTAACACAAGCGTACCTACCGTATCATGATTCATGAACCGCCTATAAGTACCTACATATTTCACTCGTGTCAATCACTTGTCCTTTACTCTATTCACTTTATTTATTAATCCAGACATCTTTTTTTTCGGGAGATAAAAAGAAATACTTATCCATTAAAAAGACACACATTATGTACCTACCTACTAGTAAGTAACATTATTTTATAGTCTTACCTTTCAGAGATTCCAGGTAATCTAAAAAAAGATATCTCTGGATGCGTTCTTGACGAATTCATGCAACCAAAAACAGCACAATACATCCTACTTGTCATATTAAACATGTACTTGAACTTATTTTTTCGTGAAAAAATCGCGCAATTAATGTTAAAAAAACAACACACCGTCCGTTCGTCACTTTGGCACAGTCGCGACTGTCTGCATGTCGAACGGATGCCATGATCGAGGCGCGTAGGCATAGCTCGCGCTTCGTCCGTTTCTATGAAGTTGGAATACTGTATGTAATATTACTACTGTGCTTTGGGTGATGCAGAGACAAACAGTGGTAGGTGCAATTACGAGAAATTGAGTTTTTTTTATTTAAGTAGTTTATGTTGAAGTACGTAATTCCTCGAACTCTTCTAGTATGTAGGTAGGTACTACTTAGATACACCAAAGTTAGTACCGATTTTGTCTCTCAGAATCAATCTATGCCTTTTAGGTTTCCGTACCCTGCGCTATCCGTCCGTCCGTCTGTCTGTCACCGGGCTATATCTCATCAACCATAATAGGTAGACAGTTAAATTTTCACAGATTTCTATTTCCGCTGTATCAAAAAATTATAAAAAATAAATAAAGTTAATAAACGACCTCAGTGACCATAGTGACATTGCGCAGGGCTCTGGCGGTCAGGGGTAATATGTTGGCACGAAGATTTGCTCGGTGTACTGACCAAGTAAAGATTACGCTTTTTAAAGGTTATTGTCAGAGCTTTTACACCGGGAATCTTTGGATCAACTACTCGAAAAGGTCACTGGATGTTCTGCGCGTCCAATATAACAATGTCGAAAAGGTCACTGGATGTTCTGCGCGTCCAATATAACAATGTTTTTAGGATGTTGTTGCGACTGTTATTGCAGTGCCTCGCAAATGTTCGAGGTAAACCATACTGATGGATTTCATGCCATCATCCGCAATAAAACGGCCTCACTTCTGAGCAGAATAAGGGGCAGTCGCAATAGCATCCTGAAGGCTGTGGCGGCAGATACTTCCTCGCCCATAATAAGGCAATTTGTGAGAAGACTTATATGAATTCGTCTTTAGTTTAAGTTACTAACAATAGTGTTTTAAGTGCAAACCTGTTACTAACAATTTATGGATCTCTTAGTTGTCCGAATTAAAATGATTTTATTTTATTTATAATTAAAGGATACAAGACACGTGTTACGAGTATTTTCGGTGTTTTTTTGTTATAAAATCTTACGAAACCCTTCGTGTGCGAGTCCCCGACTGGAACTGTTTTTCATTAAATATTTTAAAAACAATGTAGCTTTTTAAAAACTAAATCTACGACTGCCTAAGTAACAAACGAAGATTTATTTATTTCTTCTTTGTTGAAATACCTACCAAAAATATACTTAGTCTGGCCATAAATACTGTTACAATTAAAAATAAGAAAGATATTACATTTGAATTTGGTATCTTGTCATTTTTATACGATTGTTCATTGAGTTTTCTAATTTTGGCGCCAATACATTGTACAATATTTTGCGATATTAAAATGGAGTGGGGTGATAAAGAGAACCGAATCGCTGTGATTGCATTACACAAAGTTGGTATGGCGCCAAATGCAATTTTTAAAACTCTGCATACGCTTGGTATTAGTCAAATGTTTGTGTACCGGGCTATTAATAGGTACAATGAGACCTCCTCTCTTTGTGAAAGAAAAAGATCTGGCCGTCCACGTAGTGTTCGTACGAAAAAGGTGGTCAAAGCAGTAAGGGAAAGAATTCGAAGAAATCCTGTCCGAAAGCAAAAGATTTTATCTCAGGAGATGAAGATAGCACCCAGAACCATGTCGCGTATTTTAAAAGATGACTGGTTGTCGCGTATTTTAAAAGATGAATGATGATACTGGTTATTTTTTAACTGATAATTTAAAAAAGAATAGGGTGGTAAAATCGAAACAACTACTGAAGCGGTACGCAAAGGGAGGTCACAGAATTTCTCTACAATTGAGCAACATTTTAACAAACAAAATTACCGAATTTATGCTCAAAGCTCTAAGGAAGCTTCCCAATTAGTCGACAGAGTGCAACGTGGGCATTATCCGACTTCGAGTGATGGTTTGGTGGGGAGCTAATAGCTATGAAGGAGTGACAGAGCCATATTTTTGTGAAAAAGGTATCAAAACATCGGCACAAGTGTATCATGATACAAGGAGAGAGAAGGTAGTTAAGCCCCATAACAACACCATATTCAATAACCAAGTATATGGTCCTTCCAAGAAGACTCGGCGCCGGGTCATAAAGCTCGGTCCACGCAGTCTTGGTTGGAAGTGAAGGTTTCGGACTTCATCAGAGCTGAAGACGGCTTGCTCTAAATGCCATGATAATTTGGAGTCCCTAAAGCAATCCATACGATTGGCAGTGAAGAATTTTCCCATGGAAAGAGTGCGTGCTTCTATTGATAACTGGCCTCACCGTTTAAAGGACTGTATTGCCAATGGAGACCACTTCAAATAATCTTTTTATATTTTAAATTGTTTTATATTTATGTATTAAACTAACACACTGTAATAGTAATAAATATTATTTGCAATAAAAAATAAAAAAATCTTCGTGGCAATATTTATAGCAAGAATAGGTATAGACCTACACGTAGTTGTTCCGGGTCTGGCTGTTTGTGTATGTGAGCTTAAATATTTGTAAACGCACCCACAATACAGAAGAAACTCCTAGTGTTTATTAAACAAGAAACAAAGAAAAAAGAAAATTTTATCTTTTCGTATGATATGTTATGAAAGATTAAAATTTACACATTCATGTATTGATATTGTGTCGAACATAATCGACGTCAAGTAGCCAGTTTCATTAGCTCGGATTAACCCTTAAACCGCTACTTAGTGAACCGCGTTGCCACAACGAGACCACCGATAGACAGTTATACGGGCTTCTCGACTTTAATGTAGTGCGGGGTAACTCGAAATACTTATAGTATATCTGGATTCAGACGGCACTGGGACTGATAACTGATAAGTTATCAATTATTGAAATCCATTGGTAATAATAATACAGTAGGAGAGACTGGGGCTAATTGCCTAAGGGGTGAGTAGACAAATAACCAAAAACAAGTCAGCAGTACGACTTTTGGGTAATCTAATCACACGAGAATGCATCTGGGTAACATGATATAGGATGGATAGGATGTATTGATATAATTTATGCACGAAAGTGAATTTTTACTAACGTATATTTTTTGTTGTAAAGCCTAGGATTGATGGTAAACTACTTGTCTAGTACCTAATATGCTGTACACGCTGTTATTTTCAAATCGAAGTCAGTATTTAGGTCAGTTACAGCTAGGTCTTCAAAAAGAAAAATGGCGTTTTGGGCTAGCTTACTAACTTTTTGCGGGCCAGGTGGACTTACAAGATTTGTCAGAGAAATTAGTTATTTGACACTTAGTTATTTATGACAAAATAAGCGTTAAAGCGGTAGTACAACCGTTTGACATTCATTATGAGACAAGAAACACCTTATCCTTATCCCTTCTCACGATTACTTCGCACTTACATAATTACTTCTAACTTAATTACCGTACTATTCAACCTACCCCAGTTCTGTCGGCAACCTACCTCGGTCCTCGGGTAGGTTAACTAAGATTTCAGGTTCTGCAAAAACCAGTAAATAACACAATAACTACGATAAAATATGATATAGATCCTTAATATAACATCACGCCTGTATTCCCCGAAGGGTTGGGCAGAGGTACACCTACCAGTACACTCACATTTCAAGTCCCATGGAATAGGGGATATGGATATTAATTATTATAATAGGCTAATAGTGTCACTATCAAATATAGACATTTTTGTACATGTAAATATTAAAAGACAAGAAATATTGACCAATAAAGGAAAAGTTTGTCAACCAGTCCCGGTCTTCCTACGCGCATAACAAACTCAACGTCTCTTTCGAAAACCCCACGCCCGTTACTGCTAATAGTTTATGCACTTTCATTTTCTTTTTTTGTCCTTTGAAAATATTTATATTTCTTAAGTAGTATTATTATCGACGGTTCATAAATTAACAATTTGTCATTGCTGGGCAGTGAACGAAAATAAACATGGAAGCATTACTTCAAGGGAACTAAGCGCGAATCTTGACACAAAATCCCAAACAAACTCACACATCGAAAACCCGTCGCTGATTGGCGAAACCACACAAACAATATTACTACTACTCTGGATGCACAGTAAAAATGGACCTTATTTCCTGATTGTTTGGGTTTAAATTACCATGTAACGTATAGACCGCTAACGATATTTCTAAGAAGCCGCTTCGCCCACCATTCGTCGCCCGGGATGTTTTATGTAATAAGGTTCAACGCAAATAATTAAATAATAATGTTTTAATATTGATGGTATTAAATTATAGAATTATGATAAAACATACATGTTTTATGTTCTGTATGGCAACAGTTGTTACAAAGTCTGGAGTAATAGGTACTTAGGTAGGTATGTATGCTAAAATTTTAGTGTAAATAAAAAAAATGTGTGGTCTATATTTTTTTTATTATTATTCACAATTTAGGTATCTATACATTAAAGTCTGTTTTTTAGAAAGAAAGAGAAGAAAGAAAGAAAATATGTTTATTCTGCACAAACGAAACGCACATTATATGAAACGAAAAAAATAATAATACAAAAGTAGACAGAAGCCTCGTATTCAACCAGCAAAAAACGTTTTGAAATGTTGTTCATTGGTTGATGTCAAGGCCTCGGACCAAAGAAAATATTGCGTAATTACTGTTGCAACATTACGTAATCTGCGGTTGCGACATTGGCAAATGACAACAAAAACATAACAAAAACAAAATGCCGATTACAGAGTTACTTAACACTTTCCGGGACACTAAACGCCTATATACGTAATAACAATAAAACTTTTATTGTGTCTCGTTCAGTGTCCCGCAAAGTGTTAACTACATTTGTAATTAATAACATGAGAAATTAAACTGTGCGTCGTATCTGTGCAAGAACAGGTCATTGCTCAGCGAAATGCTGTGACTTCGGGCCAACCTAACGTCAACAGCGCTGGTTTTCAGCAATTACCTATGGAATGACCTATTGACGTCCCCCTGTGTGATGTTATTTATCGGGTTAGTACTCCTTTTCACTAAATTATGTGTGATTCAACCGAACGTAGTGTATGTAACATGTAATAACAATAAAAATATACCTATAACTGTAAATGTGCGTAACATAAATGTATGAAACAATAATATTAATACATAAACTAAGACAATAAAACAATGAGAATATAAAATAAGTACTAAATTACTAATTATACGATGTGTACAGCGTGGTGTGTTTTCCTCTTCATTCTTGTTTTAGTAAATATAATAATTCACTAACAATCCATAATTAAGCCTACATTTATACACCATAGATTCTTAGATGCACTATGGGAATTGCGATTTGTCACTCGATGGCGTGGCGGCCATTTGCATAGCGGTAGGCATCGAGGCATGGGGTTGGTAAAAGTCAACCATACTTTTTCAATCAAAGCGGTAAATAAGCTAATTGGTACAGCTTGATAGTGTTATATTTATGGATTCCTTAATATTATTCTAGTGGGATGACATGGATCCATTGATGTACGAAGGAGTAAGAACCACCGACATACCTACGTAATGCAAAAACTAATCGCCTTCGAAGCCTCCTGATCTTAATCGTAAGTATTACTATCGGTATTATTAGTACCTAAATTAATAATTATAAACTAAATGAAGCAGTAAACCAGCCTAATATTAAATAAAATTTTATTGAAATTATATACATATTGTCCCATCTAGATAATACAGCTTCAGAATGACTCACATCAAAAGCGCCACAGATAACTGAGAACTACTAATACACCCCATGGCCATGACACAGACCGGACCTAAACAGGGAGGAATCAAACAAAGGCTACTCACGTTTTACGTTTTTTTTTACGTGTTATTTCGTATTAAAACTATATATATAAAAAAGACGTACGCGTTAAAAGCGTCCAGAGTACAGCAAATAGTAACAAAACAACAATTCAAAAAGAAAATATAGTGAATTAAATAAGCAAAAAAAAAACGTGTGCGGTCGGGGGACCACCGTCAGGAAAGAATTTCCTTCTTACGTATGATTTAAAATAAAAACAAAATGTTCGCTGCCGCCATCTTGGATTTACATTTTACCGTGACTATCGGCTTTAACACCCTCGAAAACTATGAAAGCGACACCGATGACGAAAAATTTGAAAATTTTCGCAGCCGCAATCTTGGATTTTTATTTCGACCGAATTCATACTTTCGTCAACTCCTACCGCAAGCCGCGTTAAAGAAATTCGTTCCCAAAATATATTTTTTAATGCAATGTTTGATATCTAATTTCTCTTTAAAAAATATTGTTTGGTTGGCATAACATCATCCCCATAGACTTCGTGGCGTAATTCAAACCGACTTCATTTTTAATAGGAATATAATAAATAACGATGTATTTACACATGAAAGGTAATTCCAGCATTATTTTTATGCAAATGTGATTTATTGATACACCACTTCACTGCGCATGAAGGCATTTTTAAATATTTGACATGCAAAAACCAGTAAATAATAGTTGACCGTCGCTGTTGGCTACTGCGAACGAACTAAAAGCGTGACAAGCGGGCACAATCGGTAAGCCCCACCCACCGGGGCACACTCTGCGTTGGGTCATTTTTTAGAGCTAGGAATGCTTCCATGTTTGTTTTCGTTCATTGTTGCTGGGTTGATCTTCAGCAACTTTCGATTTTGGTCTTTCTCATTAATCTATACCAAAAAGAAAGTAAAGACAAAAAAGTACAGGTCTAACAAAACTGATCCACCAATTACAACAGCCGCTTCAGCAGACAATTGAAGCCTTCGAGATACATTCGTCACTCCTCCCTAAGGAGTATCTAGGCCGAATATCCGAGGGCCAACGCATAAATCTTGGTGGCCCTCCCAACCACTAAGGGAAACTAGCACGTTGATATTTTTGACACTCCCCTGATAAATGGCGGTCGCAAGATCCCAGTTTTATCATAATTTTATTTTTTTCTATTATATCTGTCGAAGTAACAGGTTGGTTGTTCGAACTGATTGGGTTTATTGATTTCTGGTTGTCTGTATTGTTTTTATAGTCGTTTTAAAGTTAGCAGAATGGTTTTTGCTTAAACACATATTTAACGCATGGGAGAGCTCTCAAAATGCTATTAGAGTTTTCTGTGATCTCTCCAAAGCCTTTGATTGCGTGCACCATGACACGCTTTTGCGTAAACTGCGTCATTACGGTGTGCTAAACGAAGCTCTCAACGTTTTAAATTCGTATTTAAATAATAGGTCGCTATGATTAACTCAAGACAATGTTTAAATGTTCTTTCTCCAGAATTAGTTTACCTACTGACAGGTTATATGAGTTTATATAATTGTTTATAATTTTACTTTATACGTCAATTTATTTAAATTTTATTTAAATTTATTGTTGACATATTATACTCATTACAATGTTTTTTTATGAGTTGTATTGCATTATGTGGTTAGCTAGCGACCTCGACAATTATTTATTTTACCTCGACGGTCCTAGTTTATCAATTATGACTTCTAGTTACAGCTATATGTAAGTGGGCACGCCCTTTATGCCTGGAGGCTTTATTTTCTTTTTTAGATATTGTTTACGTTTAGTTATTTTTATTTCTGCTTGAGTATAGTTCTCGATGTTTTTGGTTGGTATATTGGCGTGTGCTAGCTGGCATATGGCTAATAATTTATAATTTAAATTATGTTTTGCGTAATGTAAATTATCTTGCATGCATATTATATAGAATCATTTTTTTCTAACTGAACAGACAGCTGTGCTGCTGGGGAGTTTGTTGCGCCACTTCTTCTTCCCAGCAAAAGCACTAGGAATTGGTGAAGGGTGGGCGTTTTGGAGGACTGTCTTATGTGTCTTATGTAGTTTTGACGTTCGAAAAGTGCTGATTCTCAGCCTAGTTTGAATAAATGACTTTTGAATTTTCTTAAAACGCGGTTTGCAGAAGTAGTTGACTGGTAGAAATCGTCACGTAAGAAAAAAGCGTTATGCCCCCTCGCTATGCGACTTTCTCTCGCTCTGTCTCTTTCTATTTTACAAGCGTGTTTGTGTTCGTGCAAGTATCGCGTTAGAAACTTCGTTCCTGACGAGGTTCCCCGATCGCACACGTTTTTTTAAAGAGATGCTTTGGAAATGACTTATTCCACAAGTACCAGTATTATATCTCGGTAGCTACCTTGAAATAATTACCTACGGCCACAAGTTAGATAAACCTTCCGCGTCCGTGCGTAACTGCCGCGCACTCGATACTGTTGCGTACTGATATATACTGAGATATTGCAGCGCGTCGTTTCGGCCGTTTTCTATGAATATAAAATAACGTACTTATTTATACTGTGCTTATTCTATTGCTCCAACGATACTTCTGGAAAGCGGTGTAAATACTAAAATACATGAATAGTCAATATCATTACAAATGTATTAATCAATTCATTTAACAAGTTTTAATATTCTTGATTAAAAAACATCTGAAAGGAGATGTTTTTTAATCAAGAATATTAAAACTTGTAAAAAAAATGCAAAATATGGCGATACACATCTAACAAAGGCCATTGTGTACGTGAACAAAAACGAAACATTGCACCGATTCGATTTTTTTTGTTAGGTAATCAAATAACCTCCTGATTTTTTCATCTCGATAAAAAGTATCGATTTTCAGAAAAAAATATCGGGTGCCCGCAGAACAAAGGTTCACGCATTTTATTTGACAGAAAATCATTTAACCCTCATAAGGCTATACAAATTCTAGTCGGCTTTTTGTAGTCGAGGGTCGAATCGACTGGAGGTCATTGAAGCGACAAATCCGCGTAGCTTAAGCAAGTTAAATCGTCTATGCCAATTCAATTCACACGAAATAATGGCGCCTCATTGTTAACCCTTCGAGTCGGCAACCTTTCACCGGGGACAATTTGTACCCCATCGATTGTGAGTGCTTCGATTTATTTTAATGGAGTAAAGTGTAAAAACATTTTATTGCTACTTTGTAGCACTAGTAGGAAATTAAATAACGTCCTCGTAAGTGCAAGGGGTCAAAGTGTATTTGAGCAGTCGTAAATAAAATGTAGGTACCGTATTCTAGTTTACTTTATTTCTTTCGGTTACTTAACTATGTGCAGTATATCAATAGTTAATAGCAGCTCTGTTTTCAAATTCAATTAGAAAAGTTTTTTTATAAAAAAACCTGGCAATCAAAGGACAGTCAAAATATTTGACTCGTTTTCTAAGACTCTAATTTTTACCAATAGATCATTTATTCTGCTGAAACATTTAAACCCAAAATATAGAGCACAGTGAACAAAATGAAAACAAACAACATTAAAATATTCAAAGGATTATATCAACATTACCACATAATTTTCCCTTCATTCCTGTTATTATTCACTGCCTGGTTGCAACATGTCACAGCGATCGGGTAGCAGGAAATTAATATTACGAGGTATCTACCTACCTCGGTGACATCATTGTGACACATATTGCACTATGAAACTGAGTGTAATATGTATAAATGTTCTAACAATTATAATATTTATGTTTTTTTTTTGTTTGTTTCAGTCCAGTACTAACTATTCAAGTCCTACATTAAGTTCAGCTGATCATTGAAGATTTCTTATTATAGGTATATATTTTCTTTATTTTTTTAAAAAATACACACTTGCTTTTACAATTCACTTTGACATTGGCAGAATAGTCGACATCGGCTTTGCTTGCCATATCAAAAAATAGAAAACTAGATTATTTAGCAAGATACTATAGAGGCATGAGGAATAGGGTTTAAAGCTCACTCTTTCTCTATAGAAATGGAAGTAGAATCCTACCAGACGGGTGTCGAGTCTGGTGAGCTACTGCGCGACGATTGATGTCGGGACGTTGTATACCTATATACGAGTAAAGTCTGCTTGCGCGATGCAGGATTTAGCGTGACGTCAGTGTGATGCGTAGTTCCCAAGTGGCGATGTAGATGCCACCATAATACACGTAGATTAAGCAGGTATTTAGTAAAAATACCTTAAGGATAAGCAAGCCCGAACTGATGGATCGATCGTAACCATATAGTAAAGGGTTTTTGTGAGATATTTTGGGAAAAAATTGTCACAATATTTTATAAACTTCACACACTTTCATGGTTTTGTTAGAACTTCTATAATAATAATAATAATAAAGACTTGAAACTCTTTGCCCCCAACAAATTGCGACTGATGGAGCTACTGAAGGTAACTGAAACATTCAGTAGCGCCATCAGGATGGAATTTGGTGTGGACAAATGTGCAGTCATGCATGTAAAGCGAGGGGAGATTATGGAGTCCGAGGGAACTCACCTCACGGACTCCATACACCTTAGATCCCTCTCCTCAGCCGAAAGCTATAAGTATTTGGGTATGTCGGAAGCGTTAGGCATCAACGTTGCTGACATGAAGCAATCGTTGAAGGAGCGCTTCTTTGGTCGCCTGAAGAAGGTATTAATTCGTATTTTTTCGGGCGGAAACAAGGTGCGCGCCTTCAACGGTTGTGTCATGCCGGTTTTGATGTACTCTTTCGGCATACTCAAATGGACTCAGACCGAACTCGACGCCCTGGACAGGAGGGTCCGTACACTCCTGACCGCAAACCGGATGCATCACCCACGTTCATCGGTGATGAGACTGTACATCCTGCGGAAATGCATAACAGCCAGGTGTGCAGCCTCAGAGAATATTTTTTTAAAGCCGAAATGTGTATGCACCGTGATGTGGTCGCAGTGGACAAGGGGCTCACCCCGCTCTCCATGGCTAAAGAGAACTGGCGCAAACCTGTGGTACAGTCTGTTGTCAATATTATCTGACCCACCCTAAAAACAAACGAATTTGGACCCTCTGACATTAACAATAAGGTTTATTCAATTTAAATGAGCTTAACAGACAAGCGACGACGGCTTGATGAACAAATACAATAATAATACAGACACGCAAATTTGATCTTTAACACGTAACGTTAAGGTTAACCCCACCCAACATTGTCGGAGCCACCGGCATTATGTATAATTTTGTTATGCTATTTTAATCATTATCTCGTTGATATTAAAGTTGAAAAGCTTTTAAGTCACACTACATAATTACAACCCAATCTTTAATTTCGCACGTTTCTAACAAGTTCTTGTGGCTTAGCGGTTTGATGCTGGATTGGCGACGAACAACATGTAGGTTCAAAAACACAGTCCACCTATTATCAGCTCCTTTTTTAATAAATAAAAACACACATGATAATAAAAAAACTACATAAAACAGAAAATAAAAAAATCTAAAGAGACGTTGTTTTTGCAATATAGTAAGACAAGGTAAAATATGTTTGCGCGTAGTCACTGCATACCCTTAGGTTTTATAATGAATACGAATATTTATTTTTCAACTACCCACTTATTACAAATTATGCGAAAATATTACCATTTTAGAAAGTTTATATTTGAAGGTTATCCGTCTATAGTTCTTTACAATAAACAAGAAATGGTTTTGTAATAAATTCTAAATTAAAAGCAAAACAATTATTTTGTCGTAGGATTTGATCTCGCTACTTGTTTTTCCCAGTCTTATATTTAGACCACGAGACCAGAATTACTTGAAGATAGTTATTAAAATAAGTTATTACACTAATTATATTATAACAAGTAGTTATAACATATAACCTAACGCTAACGTTTTAAAGATCAAATTTGCGTGTCTGTATTATTATTGTATTTGTTCATCAAGCCGTCGTCGCTTGTCTGTTAAGCTCATTTAAATTGAATAAACCTTATTGTTAATGTCAGAGGGTCCAAATTCGTTTGTTTTTAGGGTGGGTCAGATAATATTGACAACAGACTGTACTTACTACAGATGACCGCAAGGAAGTATGGCAAAGCAAGGACCTCCACGGGCGCTTTTACCGGGCTCTTCACGAGTCTGGTGTAGATTTCCTAGCGTCCGTATTTTGGCTACGTTTTGGTGACCTTTTCGGGGAAACTGAAGCTTTCGTCTGTGCAATTATGGACGAAGTTATCTTGACGAATAACTACCGGAGACATATTATGAAGGACGGGACGGTTGACGTGTGTCAGGCATGCCACCGTCCGGGTGAGTCCATCAGACATATTATCTCTGGTTGTTCTCTTCTGGCTAACGGCGAGTACTTGCACAGGCATAACCAAGTGGCCAGGATTATTCACCAGCAACTTGCTTTGAAATATAAACTTGTGGATTCTGAGGTACCGTACTACAAGCACAGTGTAAAGAGTAACAGTGGACCGACGCTTTTGATGTTTGCGTAAATGCCGACACCGCACAATGCCACAGTACTTACCTAGGGTTGTCACAGACTTTACACAACTGCCCAAAAAAGGAGGTAATGTTTTTAGGTTTCATGAATGTTCATGAACGTTTCTTTGTTCCGCCATAACTTCTAAATGCCTGAACATTTTGGAAATAATTATGTTACAATTTTTCTGTGACACTGGTTTTTTTTTTTGCATGGCAGTCTTGTATTTTATTTGGGAATAAGTTCTTGTTAACAATATAAATAAAATACCATTTTATTATTCAGTGTTTAATACTTTACCTATTGAATCAGTTTCCGTTTTCTCATTACTCAGTATTATACACATATATATGCATTCTCGCACAGCACATGTCGTATACACCATTTTAATTGTGTACAAACCAAAACATTTAAAACAAGACAGGCGTTAGCCCTGAAAGTCATGTCCCGAGCTACTAGCAATGGCGACGTATGAAGCTCGGGCTCGCTCTACCCGGCCCTCGCCCCTCACACCCCGCACGATTGCCCTGTCTAGACGGTTTCGTCGAATGACTGTATTGGTTTATAGACTGTACTACAAGTATGTGCCCGACCCAGTTCTCGAAAATGACCATGTCACATTGTACTGGGATCGGTCTATCATTACTGACAGGACTATTGTTGCCAATAAGCCTGATATTGTGGTGATAGACCGATTAGCGCGCCGGGCAATGATAGTTGATGTTACCATTCCGCATGACGAGAACCTCGTAAAAGCTGAGAAAGACAAACAAATAAAATATCTCGACTTAGCATACGAGGTTGTCGACATGTGGAATGTGAGCTCGGCTATCATTGTGCCGATTGTCGTAACGGCCAATGGCCTGATGGCCGAAAGCCTCGACCAACATATCTCGAGGCTCTCGTTAGGCGATTGGATCAAGGGCCTGATTCAGAAGGCAGTACTTCTTGATACGGCTCGTATTGTGAGGGGGTTCCTATCTCTGCAGCCCTAACCACCGGTAGCTTGGACGCTGCTCCCGACATCGGCGGAACACTATTTTTTATATTTTTAAATGTTTTTTACACTTTAAAAAAAATCAATAAACGAAATAATAATAATATAGCATTTATTTCAGGTGACACAGGCCCATAGAAAAATAATAATACATATTTTAATAACAAAACATGGCTTTGCGGCACGCAGGCTCTATTCGGGGTCCGTAGGAGCTTTGCTGCAGCGGTTCTTGTTTGTTCGCGATCGGCGCTTCCTCCTTTGCACCGTCACGAAACCATCATCATTATCAGCCCTATTCGGCGCCTTTTTTGGCTTGGGCTTGACACTAGGAGCGCCAGGGGCACTCGCGGTGACGCTAGCAAAATTCCTATGTAGGGGTTTCGCCAGGGCTGCAGACACTGGCAGCGGGGAGGGGCGAGGGGCATGGAGGTACAACAAATTGAGGTTGGCAGCATGAACGCCTTTTTTATTTTTATTAAATTTCTATCGCAATTCGCCTTTCAATTCAGAACCTCGAATAACTCATTTGCTCACTTCACAAATGTCGTAAAAATTTTCAATTAATTATTTTTTATTTTGAAGCGATATTGCACTATGAAACTAAATGTAATGAAGCTAGAAAATTAGATTATTTTGCAAGACACACGTAGATTAAGGTACTTAGTAAGTGTGCCTTTAGGATAAATTAGATTTTTGCTGTAGCAAGCACGAACGGATTATCTATCGTAAAGGCCAAATTCCTATAAAACCTGACTGGTTTTTCATGTACAAAAACAAATTATAGTGAGATTGGTTTGATGTTTTCATGTAGTAAACACGATCCTCTTTGAAAGTAATATCTGAATAGCTAAGATATTTTAATATCGTCAAAAATTATTTAGAAGTTATAATCAACTAAATAAATTCTAGGCAGATAACATTCAGTTTTAAGCGATCTTATTTCTATTTACTAGAGAGTACATTGCATAGATTACTCTCAGAGAATTGCCCGACTGACAATAGCAAAACAATCGAATTTACAACAACAGCAATGTGAAAGATCTCCGGGTGTCAATCAATGGCGCACGTCGATGACGTATTATACCTTCCGTTGTACGCAATTGAACAAAATGATGATTTAAGGTACCCACCCATACTGATAATGATTAGAATCAAATAACACATCACAGCACTAGTTGATTTGATACCTACGTATTTATGGAATTGAATTGCTTTTATTATTAAAAGCAATTCAATATAATCTTTGATAACTAAGTCATTACATATGCAAAAATAATCGTTAACAGACTAAATAAATAACAAAAAAATTACTTTAAAAAAAACGTGTGCGGATCGGGGGACCCCCGTCAGGAACGAAATTCAGTTCAGTAAGGTTATAGGTACAATACAATCGGCAGCGCACAATGCTCGTCTGCTCGAATTTCGATACTCACACACTCGTATATCTCTCGAAAGAGACGAAGAGGGAGGGAGAAAGTCGCATGGAGGGGGCATAACGCTTTTCCTTACGTGACGATGTCTACCAGTTAACTCTTAAATTCTATTTCTATGAGTAGATAGTACAAATAATAGTAAATTTTACTACATGGCGATCTGAAATATAATTATTAACAGAGTAGTATTCCCTAATACACACCGTCTAACATCGCGTTTTTTTAGAGATAAAATATTGCAGTTTTTTTTTTTTTAATAGAATTATCCCCGTTGATGGCAACACATGAAATGTCACTTTTCTTTTCGCGCGTATTCTGGCATCGCAAGAAAAATTCTCTCTCGTCAAAATATTAATTTAAAATAAGTTTATGATACTCTTTAATAACGTACTACGTACTGCTAAATAACTATGCTATGTGATTGAAAGTGTATAAAGTGCATCGTTACGGGAAATCTGAGACGTACTAAGTCTATCGTTAGAGGAAACCAGAGACGGCCGCGGCGCTCATCAACGACACGAAGCACTCTCAGTCCTGACCAACATTGGAAGTACTTAGATTCCGAGGCCTCCCACAACCTTAATGCGTGAGAGTGATACTGACAGCGTTTTATATAATATGATCACTATATGGTGGACAGTAACACTGCTTATTGCATGTGTGCTGCAAACTTGTTAAAGCATTATCTCTCCAGTCGACACGAGATGTCCTCAGCAACGTTACCTCCACGTTACTAGCTGGATGAGAAGCTACCAGAGAGGCACGTGATGCCCCTAGAGATGTTACAGTACATAGCTAGCTGGATGCCCTTGCCACCATTACCCCTCCAGTCGACACGAGATGTCCTCAGCAACGCTAATTCCACGTTACTAGCTGGATGGGAAACTACCAATGCGGCACGTGATGCACTTAGCGATGTTACTCTACATAACTAATGCTGGTATGTACAGTCTGTTGTCAATATTATCTGACCCACCCTAAAAACAAACGAATTTGTACCCTCTGACATTAACAATAAGGTTTATTCAATTTAAATGAGCTTAACAGACAAGCGACGCGACGGCTTGATGAACAAATACAATAATAATACAGACACGCAAATTTGATCTTTAAAACGTTAGCGTTAGGTTATATGTTATAACTACTTGTTATAATATAATTAGTGTAATAACTTATTTTAATAACTATCTTCAAGTAATTCTGGTCTCGTGGTCTGAATATAAGACTGGGAAAAACAAGTTGCGAGATCAAATCCTGCGACAACATAATTGTTTTGCTTTTAATTTAGAATTTATTACAAAACCATTTCTTGTTTATTGTAAAGAACTATAGACAGATAACCTTCAAATATAAACTTTCTAAAATGGTAATATTTTCGCATAATTTGTAATAAGTGGGTAGTTGAAAAATAAATATTCGTATTCATTATAAAACCTAAGGGTATGCAGTGACTACGCGCAAACATATTTTACCTTGTCTTACTATATTGCAAAAACAACGTCTCTTTAGAATTTTTTATTTTCTGTTTTATGTAGTTTTTTTATTATCATGTGTGTTATTATTTATTAAAAAAGGAGCTAATAATAGGTGGACTGTGTTTTTGAACCGACATGTTGTTCGTCGCCAATCCAGCATCAAACCGCTAAGCCACAAGCACTTGTTAGAAACGTGCGAAATTAAAGATTGGGTTGTAATTATGTAGTGTGACTTAAAAGCTTTTCAACTTTAATGTCAACGAGATAATGATTAAAATAGCATAACAAAATGATACATAATGCCGGTGGCTCCGACAATGTTGGGTGGGTTTACCTTAACGTTACGTGTTAAAGATCAAATTTGCGTGTCTGTATTATTATTTTATTTGTTCATCGACTAACTAGTCTGATATGCTCATATAAATTGAATAAACCTTAATGTTACAAGCACAGGGTCCACATTCGTTTGTTTTTAGGGTGGGTCAGATAATGTTGACAACAGACTGTACTCGTCGTAAGAGGTAAGTCCCATTTCTATGATCTTGGCTAAGATATTGTAAAAAGTTGGTTCTATATGCTTTAATCCATGGGCATGAAGGCTGCGAGACAGCTTTACTTAACCTTGCACATAGTCTGTGTGTTATATATAAACTTGCAAAAGCATTATACTCCCTATAGTGAGGGATTCTACCCCGCTATCTGGATTGTTATCAGCGAGTACGGGATACTCTTAACAACATTGTTTTTATGTTGCTAGCTGGTACATATTTGACATGGTGGGTACATGCTCAGCCTAACTTAACCCTGCACATTGTCTGTGTGTTATATATAAACTTGCAAAAGCATCATACTCCCTATAGCGAGGGATTCTACCCCGCCAACTGGATTGTTATCAGCGAGTACGGGATACTCTTAACAACATTGATTCTACGTTACCAGCTAGTACATATTTGACATGTTGGGCACATGCTTAGCACGAGATGCTCATAGTATTTAAAGATCACGCATGGTCCTGATGCGTGATCTAGGACACCAATGATGATAATATTATCAAAGCACACCCTGTCTTGACTGATAACTTCTTATCAGCTAATGTTACATATGCCCCCTACGGATATAAACACCAGCTGCAGCCCATTAAAATGCCATTATATTTATATTCATGGCTATACCGCTGAGTTGCTTTTTTTTTGTTAACAAACAAATATACCTAATTAAAAGAAATCACCGTGTACAAGATACTCAGTGACTTACCTAAGCACTAGGTGACTTAATTATCCTGATACAAATTGATAAATGATATCTATTTTGTAAATTAAAAACAATAATGCAAAATTGTGTAATTTTACACTCAAACACTAGTACAAGATACTGTGTTAATATGATCCTGTGATACAATGGCTGATGACAAATTACTCAAACTCAAACTCAACCTCCTGCACTGGCTACCTCTATCATAGATAAAGCAGTGACTGATCCTATGCTTATGAAGAACATAAGCACAAAACAAACTGTTGACTGACCTGGTCGAAGAAACAAAATACCTGACAATGTCAACGTTCACTTCCACCAAAATAAAATCAGAACAAAAGTAATATCACCTCTAACTGACATGCATTTCTATTTACTCTATATGATAAACAAACAGATACATTTAACAAACTCAAGCATACAACTTTATAGCCACAACAATAACAATTAACCAATAAATATTAAAACCACAAGAAACTCACTCTTATGATAATAAAGAAAACTTTACAGTCCTATTGAAAAACGTAAAACCAGTACAACATGAGCTGATCTGCCATAGTAAAAAAAAAACATGTCATAGTAAATTAAAACAACTTACTACAATAACAGGAATCACTCAATACTGAAAACAAAATTAATAGTTGTGGTAGACCTCAAAAACAACCCGGCTTATATCTACACTCCAAGACAACAACTTAAACAAAATAGAAAATTCAGTTTCACTCTGAACCTAAAACTATTACTAAGTGAGAATTCCACCATTTGTGACAATTGGTACACTATTCAATCATTGTTGTCCAACATACCAAAATAGACTATTACTTTTACCTGCAAGAACTTTCCCATCACCAGATAACCAATAAAGGGTTCATTACATACATTGTCGGATTACTTCCTTATTAACCTTGCATACTTTAACTGTATTGACTAAATTACCATTAGTGAATGACACTTACCGAAACAATATTTTCTATCAACCTGCCCTGATTACTTACTTGACAAATAACAAGACTGCCATAAATTATAATACCTAAAGATACTACCATAAATGTACTGTATGGGATGGCGATCTAACACCTGACAAACTTATGTGAATTGTAAGTAAGTAAGTATTTTTTACATGGACCACATGACTTCAAATACCTATGTAAAAACTAAAGTTAAAGCATTAGCGATCTTGGTCGAATTAAATAACATCAGGCCTGTATTTCCCAACGGGCCGGGCAGAGTTGGGTGACCTGACACAAAGGTTATAAAATCAAATATCTAATTAAACATTCAACCATTCCAACTACTGGCCTTAATACTTAATAGTAGATTTCAGTGATAATTACATCACTAAAATGAAATTGTCAAAGAAACAAAGAAAGGGGAGGGGCGCATTGTGATGTGAAGATAAAGTATTGATGGATTGTGATTAGAACATGAACAAGGTCAAGTACCATATATTCAATGTAGAGAACATGAATGAATTAACTACAAATTATTGCACACTAAAACTACCTGCTGACCAAGTGCACACTATAGCTAACTATACAACTCCTTACTTAAACTACACTCGAGAGCAATGAATCCGGGTCACTTAAAGAATCCTAAAAATCTCGGAAACTAAAAATGCTAGGTTAATGCAATAAATTGTATTTAATAGACAATGTAATACTCCTTAAATGAAGGTATTAAAACTTCTTAGTTATTGTAAAGTTATATCATAAAAAAAAAAAAAAATTGAAAAAGGGCCACTTTCGAAGATGGAACTACGAAATTACAGCATTTGGTTTTGCTTTTGTTTGTAATCTGTCATTTATGTGGGTACATAAACCATGTTGATAGTGCTCTATATTCATTATTCAAGCTGAAATTATGTCGCTTACGCCTGAAGAATGCACCAGAATACTTACAATGCTGGAAACCGGCCGGAGTCAGCGCGATACAGCCAGGACTGTCGGTGTGTCGCTGTCAACAGTACAAAGAGTTCTCCGACGTTACGAAGAAACTGGTTCTAACCTACGCAGACCAGGAACGGGCAGAACCAGGTGTACCACAGCACGAGAAGACCGATACTTGGTGAACACCATGCTTCGAAATCGCTTTCTTACAGGAACTGAACTCACAAATCAGTTTCGACGCCTCGGAGGAAGTAACCCAAGTGCATGGACAGTAAGACGTCGGCTTGCTGAATCTAACTTAAAACCCCTTAGACCTGCAAACGGCCCTAAACTGGAGCGTGGGCATCGTATTTCAAGACTAAGATATGCCCAGAGCCACGTAAATTGGAGTATTGAAGATTGGTCAAAAGTTATGTTCTCCGACGAATCAAAATTTATGCTCTACAAGCACGATGGAAGACACAGAGTGTATCGAAGACCAGGGGAAAGATTCAAGCAAGCATGCATCGAAGAAAAAGTAGCCTACGGTGGTGGGTCTGTACTTGTGTGGGCCGGAATTTCTTCTGAAAGTCGCACAGAGCTGGTGATCATAGAAAACGGCTCTTTAACTAGCGAAAGATATGTGGAAGAAATCCTCAATGATCACGTTGGTTCATTTATGGTCAATTTAGGTGAGGATGCTATATTTATGCATGACAATGCCCGACCTCATACAGGTAGGATTGTGAATGACTACCTTCAAGAGATGAACATTACTCGTATGGAGTGGCCAGCGCGCAGCCCGGATATCAACCCGATCGAGCATGCTTGGGACGAGCTAGGCAGATGCGTAAAACAACGAAACCCTCCCCCAATCACGCTTCGTGAGCTCAAAATTGCTCTCACAGAGGAATGGGAGAATATTCCCCAAAATCGTATAAGGAACTTGGTGTACAGCATGCCAAACCGCGTAAACGCAGTAATGGAAGCACGAGGAGGCAATACGAAGTATTAAAATTCAAGAAAATCGTAATAAAGTTCAAAAATTTCATGTTTCCTATTTTTGTTTTAAGGAGAGATCAGCAGTTTTTTTCTTTATGTAATTTTGTGTTAATAAAATGTATGGTGACTCATATTTTTTTTACTTTCATTTAAGGAGTATTACATTGTCTATTAAATACAATTTATTGCATTAACCTATCATTTTTAGTTTCCGAGATTTTTAACATTCTTTAAGTGACCCGGATTCATTGCTCTCGAGTGTATATAACTCATTCCATAATTTATTGTTGGATACAGTATGAGGTCAGAGACTTCTAAAATGAACTACTTTTTTCGATTAGCTCATGTGATTATACTTTTGAAACAGACACTTTCACTATATGTAAATTAAGAAAGAAAAATATTTTATTTCGGACACAGGCCAAATTAGCCTATTAAATGGTGCTTGCAAAAAACTTATAATTGATCAATCGTAAAGCTCATTCCGTGCTTGACATACTTTTTTCCAAAATAACCTCACTATCCAAACTCGTAAGCTAAAACTGCAAATTCCAGGTCGCTGAATCTGAAAGAAGATGAAATAGTTACACAATTACCCGTGCATAGACCATGTGGGGGGATTGCTTAAGGAACATTGCCGCAATGGCGTAGAGGCGTAAAATACATAAGAATCCCTATCGATCCTAGTGACTAATGCTCGGTTACTATAAACAAAACGAACCATTTTGATAAACAATGGTAACATTTTATATACCAAACAAATAAATAGATTCCGTGATAGGTACTCCCATATGGGAGGGCATCCCATGTAGAGCTATGGGGTTTTTTGCCCCATTATCGGTAAAGATACAAGGGTGTGAATTCTAACCAATGAGCCAACGCATATACTACGTTGAATACACCGGTTATCGTCAGATCACCGAAGTTAAGGAAGATCGGGCGTGATCAGTACTTGGATGGGTACCGCCTGGAAACACCACGTGACGCAGCCTACAAATTGCAGGAATTGACCATAAATACACAACATAATTATAGAATTTACGAGCTTATCGAAAACTCACGTATTAAGTTCCACACTGCATCTGAAATAAGTGAACGTTTGCGTTTACGGAGACATCCACGACCGTTACTTATCCTCTGTCATAGAAACCTTCAAAGTATGCAACCCAACAAACATCATCCTGACCTGAATACAAATACCTACAAAGAAGCTGGCTCTAATGCCGACTCTGTGGACTAATAAAACAAATAATGGTTTAAAGTTACCCACCCAAAAGTTTATAACTAAGAATAATAAAAGTGAGAGTGATTAATTCTTCCCTTCACATGACAACACATACAGCACCTCAACTTAGAGCTGGCATCAATCGAGAGAGACACAATGTGGGGTTACTTGTTGTTGATTATGCTTTTATGCTGATTAACAATAGCTTATTATTCCTTAATAACCAAGGCTTGATTAGCCTTGGTTATTAAGGAAATAAAATTACCTATTCAATAAACCAGAATATTTATAATTAGATAATTTACTAACTAACTGAATTATTGCAGACAACTCTAAACATCTACTCTGTTAATAATTATATTTCAGATCGCCATGAAGTAAAATTGGGAATCAAACGAGCTTACCTGTTAAGCAAAGTCTTGATTCTAATTTTACGAATGGCGATCTGAAATATAATTACCCACCCGCCACTAGCTAACAGCCCCAAAGCTGCAATAATTAGTCTACCACTATTAGAAAACCACTAGGTTTTCCTGAAAGGATAAGTGAATTAGGTGAATGTAAGTATGCGGAACTACTCTGTACAGAAAACAGAGCCTGTTTCTTATCTTAAGGATCTCTAAAATAAGTGACATTTCATGTGTTGTCATCGACGGGGATAACTCTATTAAAAAAAAAATATATATCTGCAATATCTTATCTCTAAAAAAACGCGATGTTAGCCGGTGTGTATTAGGGAATACTACTATGTTAATAATTATATTTCAGATCGCCATTCGTAAAATTAGAACCAAGACTTCGCTTAACAGGTAAGCTCGTTTGATTCCCAATTAAAGTAGTAATTAGAAAGTCTTTAAATTTAAGTGTAATTACTAATTATATCTAAATGAGGTTTAAAAATCATTATCGTTTACTTATTAAGGCTATCAGAATCTTAATTGAGCCCTAAAAATTGGAATGACAACTAAGCATTTATTTACACTTAGCTACTTTTAAATAATAACTCGTATAATACATAGTACAGACGCCAGCATATCAACCTAGCCCAAACTGTAAAATTTTCTCGATGAACTTTGAACCTTATGCTTTAGTTATACAGTTGAAAATCTATTAAAGAAATTTGACAGATTGTAGTAGGTTGACGTGCTGGCGTCTGTACCTGGGCGACTGAGCTCTGGTGAAAATAGAGAATGCTCATTTAATAGTATAGGATAGTTCATACTAATGCCATGCTGATGGCGGCATGGTACTATCATGGGATAGTACATACGAATTAAATGGTGCCATGTCATTATTCTAAGGTAGCAATCTTGTTCTAAACTTCGGGAAACTGAAGTACGGAGAAAATTAATTTTCCCAGATATGAGACGTTGATCGATTTTTCGCCACCGGAACTTTCATCGATTTCTTTAGAGTTGTTATCGAGAACGTGATTACAAATATATATCAACAAAATATACTGCTCATTTAATAAAAAAATCTAATCAAGTCAATCAATCAATTCTGGTATCGTAAACTTAATACTTTTAGATTTTTCTCGTTAAGCTTAACCTTTTTTTTGTCACTAAAGGCCGATTTTTCTCATTGCGGACTCGTAGTCACACCAGTATGACAAACAGGAATATTGTTCTCGTTTGTCACACCACTGATTTTTCCACACCATTTATTCCTAACTAGTGTTGTCCTAGTTATAGGTACTTACTACTTAGTTAAATTAAAAACCTTCAAATTACGTTTTTATTAATATAAATACCTGCAAATTACGTTTTTAACGCAATGTTTCAAGGAAATGTCCCAATGATATTTCACCATTTAAAAGTTTTAATTGGCAGAAAATGATAAAATTATCTTTATCAGTTTGGTCGGCCCTTCTTTTTTTTTCGATATTAATTTCCTTTTGAGTGAATAATACTGTTAATAATTTTAGTATGGTTACGTAGTTTTTATTTATATTTTTATTTAATTGGGAGTGCCAACTTTCCCAAACGTTGTTGGTTCTGTGCCTTTGACTAACTATGTATATTCCAGTCGGCGATATATTGTTCATCATTTAGCCATTGTCGGGCCATGTATGCTATGAACTATTTCATCTTTTCCCCTCTAAATTCATTAGATTCTGTTTTGATGTACTCCCATCCGTTTTTAACAAGTTCTAATGGAGTTAGCGGCAATGCCGTACATAGTCCCAGAATTATTTTATGTAGTTTACTTATCAAACCAATTGATTTCGCTTTTCGCCATAAGCTCTGACAATAATGACAGTAACACTTTTTTACCGATATATGTGGAAAAAATCATCTTAAAGCATTTGCTACGGCAATCTCGAAATCTGCGTGGAAAACAGTGGGACACCAATCGGGAAATTTAGTTTTCAGGATGTCAAACAATGCAGCATATGTAGACTCTTTTTTGTCGCTCATGAGCACATGTATTAGCGGTATCACTGAAGTTGTTTGAGACGTGCTCCCCAAGTCACCCAGGATAGAAAGTAATTGTGGAAATGGTCGTGGAGAACTCTTAAAAGTCGCATCTATAAAATATTCTTTCACACTTTTTAATAATTGCTTTGTTTTCTCAGAACAAAATACTAATAGTCTGGTATGCTCATATTGATAGTCAGCAACGACAAATTTCTCAAATGTAGCGGGTACTTGTACTTCTTCAATACGTTTGAAAACGATCTTGCTGACTTTTAGTTTCCGTTTTCGTGCATTGTAAAGGCTGCACTTTACGCTATCGAATTGTGGTACTTTCAACCCTTTTTCTTTTAAAGGTCTTATATTTTCCTTGTAGATTATTGTCATTGGCCCCGCAGAAGTACTAGCTACTTCATGCATTTTGTGCATAGAAATAGCTATTTCATTTTGGATCTCATCTGGTTGACATGTATTTTTGTGCTCGACTGATTTTACAACATTATTACCCTGTGAAGTTAAACAACGACTATGTTATCATATAACTAAATAAATATATTATGTTTCTAGACGGCTAATGATGCGAGTCTGAAAGGTTAAGACTTAGAATAATTTGGGTATAAAAAGCAAAAAAAAAATGAGATAAAAATGTAAGTACCTACTTACGCTAACCGTTCGAAAAAAAAAGAGACAATACCACGTATGTACATAAATAAGTAGGTATATGGTACTTACGTTTATTGTGACTGAACCTGAGCACTTTATACTGTTACGACGGTTACGACAAAACCATATTTGAGATAAGTTTTAATAAATAAATATAAGTCAAAGTAGAAAACTCTAAATAGAACCAAATTCTATTGCAAAGAACGAAAATCGGCAAACGCCGATCAGCAGATCGATTTTGTTAGAATATAAAGGTAGGTACTGAACTAGCAATTATCGTATACATGGTGTGGAAAAATCAGTAGTGTGACAAACGAGAAAAAAAATCCTGTTTGTCATACTGGTGTGATAATCTGGTGTGACTACGAGTCCGCAATGTGTCAGACTGTAATAGCCAGGTTTCCTGTATAGCTACAATATCTGCTGATTCACATAAAGATTTTATGCACTCGCAAGACCTCTTGATGCCTTTGCAATTAAAACATATTAGCGTTAAATTTCAGTCTTTATTATAAATTTTTATTCGTGTTTATTCCCTTTTACCAATGTCTGAACAGAGTATTTATCTCTATTACTAAAATGTACATAATATATCGCTCGGTAATCCCTCTGGCCAGATGTTTTCATCCATAAATAATGATAATTTACTTACAGGAATATCAAATTTATAGGCCACATACTGTTTAGGCTCTATCATCCTAATCTTGGTTAACTAAACCGACACGCTACTTTTCTCAAATATGTACTTAACAGTGTCATCCATCGAGGCACCCTTGTCCACCTTATAAATATAGAAAGGTGTCAACATTTCTGCTGCCTTAAAACTTCCAGTAGTAGGCAATCCCTCGCCCATATTTCCAATAAAACGATTTTTATTTTTACTCTTATGACGAGTCACCGTAATCTACTCGTGGCTTTGAATTCATATTTTTTTCATGTGGAACAAAATTTGTTTGTATGTGCAATAACTGGGTCCTAAGCAGGGTTATATCTTTAAGTCAAATGTAACTGATGGAAGTTTGTCGAGAAGACGCGCAACGACATCGGCACCATTGCCATAAAGAAAAATGGAATAGAACATTTCTCCTCACACACAAACACACACACACTCATACATATATACTTACATTCCTTTATTTTTTTGTTATTTTCGTTTTTTTTTTGCTAGCGTCTTACATATGTTCCGCAAATAAACGTATTTTCTTTCTTTCTTTTTTCTACATAACGGCGCTTTAATTGAGTCTGTTTCTTTAAACATGCTAATAATGTCACTGATACATGTTGTATAATCCTTTTTCCGTAATAACTTGCGTCTATCTGGCGGCAAACATCCGTGTAGTGCCGCTCTTGCTTGGTCAGAAAAAAGACTGAACATATTTGAACAACATAATATAACATAACACAACAACACGCCTAATCTCCCCGAAGGGTTGGGCAGAGGTGTACCTATAGTAGGTACACCCACATTTCGCCAGTTATGTTTAAGTCCCATGTAATAGGGAGCGAGCCTATTGCCATCAACCGGGCAAAAATCCAGACTTCGGGCTGCTACTGAGATATTTCAGAGAGAAAGACCCAATAACACTTGACCCTACCCGGGAATCGAACCCAGGATCTCATGCTCAGCAGTAGTGCTTGCGACCACAATACCAACGAGGCAGTCACATTCACATTCAGTATTTGAACAACGTTTACATTATCCATCACATCCAGCTTATTTTGGATGAATGTTAAAGCTTTTATTACATGCTGTTACCACATTGTTACTCATTTTCATGCACACACATACACATGCTATACATGCATACCCTAACCAAAGCAATCATGTCTAAAAACTACACACTTGTTGCATCTTGTATATTTCATAAGAAATGAAAATACTTTTCCTGCCAATCAGCTCATTCGTTTTCAAAAAAACTATTCATTGCTAATAATTTTCTGTCGGGCGTTTATTTATATACACAATTAGTTCAGTATCGAATTTCGATTTAAATAACAATGGGTTCACTAGATTTAGCAACATAAATAACTAAATGTTGTGGCACAACTCGCCACTAGATCCGGCAGCGGCTGGAACCAGCTTATTATGTACTAAGACTGTGGGGAGAACTATGTACCCACCTATATTTTTAAAACCTGAGAATTAGGAAGTCTTTCCATCAGGAATTTGTGAGGTCGCTAAGCGGAGAAGTTAAGCTACGAAACAATGTGTAGGTACATCGTTTCAAGTAACCCTTTTCGAGCAGAATTAAACCAAATTATGCTATGAAAATCAAACGAGCCTATTGGACCCATCGCTAAGCAGCTTAGCACATCTCTGGTGAAAGGACTGCCTTAGGAAACTTATAGGAGAATTTCACATACTAATAGAGCGATCAAAGAGTGTAGAGGAAAATAAAACAAATCTCTCACAAACAACGTAGGTACCCCTTTTTTATTCAATCTTTAAGCGTTTATTTCAAACCATGGCAGTGTAGAGGCGGCCAGTCCCAATAACCTAGTCCACAGCACCATTTAGCTTAACCACTTTCAAGGGAACTGAATGCTTTCAACATATCATGTTAATAGATAGATAGATAGAATACTCTTTATTGTACACCATAAAAATCACAGACATAATTAATTAAAATAGTTAATTAATTAATTTGTACTCCATCAAGATGATTTGCAGTTGCATGGATAGTTCACTGGCTGCACGTATCTAAAAAAATACGTTGCACGCGTACAACACATTTGATGCACAGAAACATAGATGCATGATCTCAATCAACTCGGCACCGCAATATCGTATTTCACCTATAAACTGACACGTATCGTAAGTTCAGTAGGAAAACCAAAATCGACAATGAGATATCGCTTTCAAGAATATGTATATCGAGCTAAAATGTGCTAAAAAGGTACGGGTAGGTATTTAATAAACAAACAAACAATAACACATGCACATAGCACAAGTTTTAACGTAACAGTAGGTTTCTATGGTGACGAGTGACAAGTGACTGAACGAGCGTGTGACAACTACAATCAGTTTTTTTTTTATAACTCTGTATTTAACATAACATGTATATTGAAACTATACTTAAAAGTAAGGGAGAAGAGAGACCGCAAATTTTTCGCTCACTTAGCTCATTTTTGCTCTATTTTGAAACTTGTAACTAATTCAATTAACGTTATCTTACAACACATCTTATAATGATTAACTTCTATAGGTGCAAAATTAACGTTATCTTACAACACATCTTATAATGATTAACTTCTATAGTTGCAAAATTCGTTGGCAGCACGAAAACCTATCCTCTTTCGATGAAGTTCTTTCGCAGATCTCCTTTCAATACGGAACCTCGAATAACTCATTTGCTTCTTTCACAAAAGTCGTCTAAATTGACAATTACATATTCTTTGTTTACAAAAGAAATTGTTATTAACATCATTCAAATTGAAACTATACTTATAATTATGTGAGAAGAGAGACCGCTAATTTTTCGCTCACTTAGCTCATTTTTGCTCTATTTTGAAACTTGTAACTAATTCAATTAACTTTATCTTACAACACATCTTATAATGATTAAGTTGTCTGTTATACTGCTGTGCACTTCTATAAGTGACGAATTCGCAATACCTAAAACTGTATGTGATTTTTGTTTGTGTAGTATGTTTTAGTGAGTTAATCGTTGATATAAATAAAAAAATAGCCTAGTTGGGGTAGTGGTCGCAAGCGCTACTGCTAAGCATAAGGTTCGATTCTCGGGTTGGGCAAAGTGTTATTTACTGGGTTTTTCTATAACTGACATTTTTCAGTAGCACCCCGGAGTCTAGATTTGTGCCCGGTTGGTGGCAATAGGCTCGCCCCCTATTACATGGGAATAGGCTCGCATATTACATGGGACTTAAATATAAGTGGCGAAATGTGGGTGTACCTGCTACAGGCACACCTCTGCACAACCCTTCGGAGAAACAAGGCGTGATGTTATGTTATATGTAAATAAATAATATGGTGGTCTCCATGGTTATCTCCTGTACCTCAAAATAAGGTATACTCCTACCATTGTTCTGATCACATTGACCGATTGAACGGAATCTTTCACTTATCGTCGCCATTAAACCAAAGAGAACCAAAACTAATAATATTTATTTTTATTCAATCTTAAGCAAATAGTTTTATTGACTCTAGACTATCTTAAATCTAGTTTGAATAAATTAAGTACGAGTATACTTAAAAATATGAATTGGTGGGACATGATTAGGGCATAAATGATCGTCATCATTTAATTACGGAGCCACCATTTCTTTGCGTCCATTAGAAATTATGACATGACGTGACGATGACATGATTTTGAAACTCGAAAACCTAATAAACGGACGATGAAAAAGTAAGTACTCAAAAATAGGAAAAATTATGGCCAAGTGCGTGTCGGACCATGCACAATGAAGGGGTCTGTAGTCATGTTCTTTCTTTTCTTTTTAACAAACTTAACATTGCAGTTAAAAAACATGTTCTCTTAGACTTTTAATCTGCAAATGTAAGTTAGTACGCACAAATTGAGAGATTTACGATGTTATTTGAATACCGTAGACTTCTTAGGTTTTCCTTATACTAATTTTCATCTATTTGCTTAAATAACTTTAAAGCTATTTATTTTGATAAGTCACGCAGTATGGTATGCAAAACTTTTTAAAATTTTCTAATTTGTCCGGCAAAAGTGACCGTGAAATCTTTTTTCCCTAGCTTTTTATAGAGATATTTTTTCAGTTTTACCTGAAAAAATATCGAATTGGTTCATTATATGGCACATTGGGACGTCGCCACCTCGCCGTCAGGTACGATTTCACATCCTCCTTTTTTAAACTTCAAAACTTTCATGGTTTTGTTAAAACTTTTATAAGTACAAAATTCGAGGTTGGCAGCACGAAAACCTATCCTCTTTCGATGAAGTTCTTTTGCAGTTCTCCTTTCAATACGGAACCTCAAATAACTAATTTGCTCACTTCACAAAAGTCGCAAAAATTTTCAATTAATCATTCTTTAATTTAGCGATGTTGTAGCGAAATTGACTTTTCAGATCGAAAAGCAAATCATTGCCAAAGAACCTATATAATGAGAACATGATAATTAATACGTAATCTTCTATTGATACGATAATTATTAAAAAAATCCTGAATCGAGGGATAGAATGCGTTGCCGTGCTAGATAAGATGAGTAATTTTCGGCCCCACTTACAGAATAATACGAGGTTAATTCCCAGAACTCAAAATTCTAGATTAGCAAGCATTTGCATATAGCGAGGGAATATAACCTGTCCGAGATGCCGTAACTAATTAAATGCGACGGTGTGCGAGCGAAAAGTGGACAAACATCTTATTTGCATGCAAATGTTGGACATGCGTTAGAATTACATGCATTACGCCAGCTCCGACTAAACTAGTGCATACATGAACGTGACAAGGAGGTACTGACATGGAAATGGCCCAGTACGCTCAGCATGACCACAATAGAAACGGGTATTGTCGACGGAAGAATAGACAAAATGACGGATTGTGATTGTTTATCTGTCATTTTGTCTATTCTTCCGTCGACAAAACCCGATTCCATTGTGGTCATGCTAAGCGTACAGAGCCATTTCCATGTTATGTTGAAAATCCGTTTCTATGGTTGTCAGACTAAACGTATAGATTCTGTAGAAAAAAAAACAGTTGTCCCCCAAAATGTCAAACATGCTTTATGTCCTAATCAATCAATACAACGGATCAATGGATTTAAGAAGTCGTTAAACTGATATATATTATGTACTGTATATTCCAAAATTGTGGGACGGTTGCGAAAATAAGGCATCTACAACATTACCTAGTATATTTTGGGGCGGCTGCTGCAGGTGCAGAAAACCTCAAATAGCGCAAATATAACAACCATATTGGTAGCTATAATTTTGAGCTGTTTGGGGTTGAAACACTAGGGCCGTGGGGTCCGAGTGGTTTTTTAGGTCAAAGAATCAGCATTGCCATCCAACGTAGCAACGCTGCGAGCCTTTTGGGCGATGCGAACGAATTTTTTTATGCCCAACGAGCTATCCCTTTATATTTTTTTCCTCTGTGTACTTGTACATAATCTATATATTTTAGTGTTAGATGTATATTATAGTTAAGATGATTAATGAAATAAATATCCATTCCACGTATAATTTTCCAACATAAAGTAAGTAGAAACATACACCCGACTTTTCACATCATTGTCCTGAAACAAAACCCATTCACATAGCCACGACGCGATTTGACATAAATAATATTGAAATTACAGTTAACATCAATTTATGATGGCGCCATATAATATATTTTATTCGGAAACAGAGAAGCTACTTTCTATCTCCATAGATAACATTTCACAAACATATAAATATAGGTGCATCGTCTTCCTTCACATATATTCATACAATAATTAATACATATAATTCACATATAATTAATGTATACAAGATATTGTGAAAACATTTTAAAAGAGTAACGGTGGAGTTTCTTGCCCATTCTTCTCCATACGAAAACTACCTTTTTGAATAGGCGACAATTTTTTTTTTTTTAATGTTGTCATCCTTTTACGTTTGCTCTTATCCTAAGTGCTCAGTTATGGTTTCCACAATTGCGGCCTTAAGGGATTTGAAATTATAACAATCTACCGCTGTCTCTCCACTTTTAATATGAAGACCTTGCTTACCCTATCTTGTATTCATGAACTATAAGATGGTCTGATTTAGTGAGTGCCATGCTTTTACCGGATCCCTTTTGCGCAGCGTATCCCAGGAACTAGGGTATGCCTCAGGGTTAGTCGTGTATAGACAGTTCAGGTATCCCGGTGATACCGTGGCAACGTACAAGGTTCGAGGGCATCTAACTCTTGGGATATTTGGCAATCATTGGTAATACTGTTCCGCATCTTCGTCCGCATCTTCGTCTTTCTTCGGTAAGACGATTTTATCTTCTTCTTCCCAGTCTTCATCCTCTGCTAGTTCCGAGTCTTGTTCATCAGATGCCGCTATTGGTGATACAGCGACAGATTGTTGGTAATTTGAGGGACCGGGCACTGTGGACTGTGATTCACCCTTTAATTCCTGGTAAAGATCGAGACTGTCAGGTTTCTCTGAGAGGATACTTCCATCTCTCTTGTTAGTGCTAATAAATTAATTAAAGAAATTGACTACATATTCGCTGATTTTGGCGGTCTTGCACATGAGAACTCTTGCTCCGTAGTTGTTGTTTTCCAGGATGTCAGTGTACTTTAACGTTTCCAGTTAGAGGGTTTGATATTTCCATGTCCTCCATTAATTCGTCTTTTACCTTATCAAATTCTTGTTCAATAACGATCTTTTTTTCTTCCATTGCAATCTGCATCTTCTTTTTATCAACACTTTTAGGCATTCTCACTAAACATTTTTTTTTTTTTACGGTGGGTTTGATCTTGACTCTAGTCTAGGTCAGAGGTGTCAAAGACAAAGTCGACGATGGTTTATATTGTTCTACATAAATTATGTGAAGTTAATGAAAGAATGACTAGGAAACTGGTTTATAAAAAAGTACCCTACGAACATACAGACCATAATAGAGCTTTGCAAAGAAAAGAGGGTGTGTGCTTATGACCACACATAAAAAGTGAAAACGTAGGCCTAGAACCGAGTATACGGGATTCAGCGTGTGTGTAGGCGCACGGTGAGCAAATTGATGCCACGCGTTACAATAACGTAGTGGGTGGTAACAACCTTCCCCTCACATGTCGACGATGAAAGTGGAGACAGTTACTAAAAGCCCTAAACTTAACGAGGTAAAATATATTTTACAAAATATAGTTGTTTTGTAGGGCGGCATGCTCATAGCGCACCCACTCTAGGGTTAAAACTGACATACCCATCCAGCAATAAACTTTGAACTCTTCGTTCATTCGCAGTGCAGAGAAATAATTATTATTTCATGTGCCGACTCGAGGGGACATCGTCAGCAGAATGGAGTGCGCGCTAACTTGCAATGTAAGCCAACGCCAGGCTTACAGATTATTTATTTATTTATTTTTATTTTAACATAAAACGGTCAAGGCCAATTACATCAGTTAAAGACAAAGACACGACAGTCATACGCTCATCTAACAATACTCCAGACATACTAATAAAGCGCACATTGAATGCTTAGCACCGGGTAATTCGCAAATTAGCTTACATATAGGATTACCAGTTCGGGTATTGTGCATACTTTGTGCGGGAAGGGCGCAATAATGTTGTCCATTGGCTATTATGAGGGATTCATTTATACTCTCTTTGAATTGTTATGATGTTGTCTTTAAAAATAATTTATACATATTTTTAACGATTTTTTTTGTATTTTGGGACGTTTGCTTGAGTTGAAAGGTCTTTCATTGTTGTTATTGCGTAAAATTGATTACCAAATCCCCATCTATATTATTCTACATCGTCTTTACATCTGATCTAATTAATTAGTCATAGGTCACCTCTGACTTTTCGGATTAAAGTGCGTATTGTATATTTATCACTTGCTTCAAAAACGGTGAAGGGAAACCGCCTGAGAGATATTCGATTTTCGACGGCATGTGAAGCCAAGTCAGAGGCCCATGGGCGGCTTTAAAACTCTGACACCAGGTTAGACAGAAAAGCAGATCGACACGCGAAAAGAAGATGTAATTTATTGACTCAAATATTGTAATACTTTTTTTTAATACCATTGAGCTTCCTTCCTCTTCATATTTTTCTCCATTTTAAACATTTTGTTACAGCACTTCTTTTTTTTAAATATATTTTTATTTTCCATATTTTTGAATTAGTTAAATGATTAATTTAAAATACCCATCGCGTGGCTTTTTTTTTAAATAATAAATTCGCCTACAGGTCGATACAAGCTCTTTACAAAGTATTGTTGCGCAAGGAGCGTGGGGATCTCACTTATCGTTGCGGTTACTTTTTATTACCACACGACCGTCCGGACGATAGCTTAAAGTAACACACGTATGCATATTGTGAACCGACCCACTGAAAGAAACAGAGCAAATAAGCCCAAGTCCGCACGGGCGATTTTTAATCGCGGTGATTTTTTTTCGTGCACTGGATTTTCAAAGCTCTGCTTAGCGCCGAGAGTTGAAAATCCAGTGCGCGATAAAATCCCGCCGCAATATTTTTACGTCCATGCGTGCGTATGAGGGCTAACTGTCCTTTAAAAGCATGACCTAAGTAGGGGTAGCTAAGATTGTTACATCCTGGCTCGATCCTCGTCGTCATAACCCTTGGGCTAGGTGGAGCGACGACCTGAGTCTGTCCTGTCTTTAGACAGACCATTCCTCTATGAAAAGACAACACGTCTACTTCCACTAATATTACTCTGGTTTGCGCACTGTCTAAATTACTATGATAAGTATTTGTTTTTAAATTATATACTTTCTTGAAAATCAATTTATGATTATAATTATTACAAATTAAACCATGGCGATATTTTCTGAAATTTTGCCGTGGTGTCAACGGGACAGCCTGACGTGTACCTACCGTACGTTTCCTTTGCGACGGTCGCGCAGTTATCACAATATTTAGCAGTAACAGCCCATAACACAAGTACTTGGCGATTTGAATTTAAATAGATACACTTTGTAGCTTGTCTAGACTTTTTATGTGAACATATGTAAGTGGACTTAAAAAGTTGCAGGTGCTGTAAACACGTTTTCTTGAATACAACTTTGTACATAGGCTTACTTAGTTGATTTAAATTACGATAGATGTTTAGAGAACAAACAAAATTCGTACTTATAGCTCTAATCAGTGATGGTATGGAGAAAACATCGGGAGTGAAGCCTAGCGCTGAGTGAGCAACCGTATTGGATGACATTTGTTCCTATTCCGCGTAAGATTTTCCGCGTTGGACCATTGACCGCTTTTTAACAGAAACATGGCCAAAAAAAGGCTAATAAATAATGGAGAATACTTTTAATTCAGGTCAGAAACTTCCCATACATCTTCCTTTGCATTTCTTCATTATCACCACTCGGTAGAATTCCAAAAGCTTTATCTTTCATACTTTCACAGCTAGTTCCGTTGGGCTCGTTAACTAACATCTTCCAGACTTTTCCAAGTATTCCGAGTCCTTCTTAAATCCAATTTGATTCAAATATCACAAGTGCAATGTGACGTACCTTTCTAACCGATTGCACATAGTCACCAGGTGACTACTCTGACGCAATTGTTTTCTGCAACTTGTTCTGGGTTAATACTACTGATGTACTTGTTTTGAAGCCATTTTCAGGAAGGCGATGCAATTTATTGAAACAGTAATTGAATAACGCGTTTCGTAAGGAATTTTCTTTTCATGAAAAAATTACAAGACCGCTGCTGTTTTTACCCGACTGCCCTTTTTTTTTTGGGTGGGATACTATCAAATGATTTTTCCCGCTCTGGGTGGAGCAGGAGGGCGTGTCAGACTCTTACTGACAAAACCCACTCCCCGTGTTCCTTCTGTTGCCTGTGCAATGCCAGCGGGTCACGGTATCCCTTTCGGACTTTCCCGCAACCCCGGCAGGCAATGGTCCCATCGGACCCCTTCACTTGATGACATCTCTTTTAGGCGCGCGCGGAACACAACGCGCCGTCGACCCGGGCTTGGTCCTTACCGGACGGCGTGCTACCCATTGCTCACCGTCCTACCCGACTGCCCCAGAAGGAGGGTAATGTTTTTCGAGAGTATGTTTGTATGTCTATTTCTTTGGCATTCTCTGTAGCCTAAACGGCATAGTGACGGCTGAGTGACATAGGCTTTAAAATATTTATTATTGTATCTGCAAAATACAAAAAAGGCAAGGGAATGTTTTTTTAAATAAATTACAACAATATGGTATCAAATAAAAGTGAGTAAATTCCAAATATACTCGTATATAAAAAATTAAACTAAAAAACTTTAGGTTGATAAAGCAAATAATTTAAAAAACAAAAAGTCCGACTGCAAATACACAAAATAAAACCGGCCAAGTGCGAGACGGACTCGCACACGAAGGGTTCTGAAAGTGATGAAAATGGACTGTATGTATTAGTGGTTGGTGGAATTAAATAAAACTAAAGCTCCAGTGTGTTAAAAGGATTTTAGTAGAAAAATGATGAACAATATAACACAAACCAAATCTTTAGAAAAATCAAAAGAAAATATTATCAATGAAATAAAAAATATAAAAATCTTCTAAAAAGTTTGCCACAACCTAGGAGTATGCAACATTCCACCACATTGTACACGAAAGTGCACAAACTACTAGTAAGCTTTAGGAGGAAAGCCTTTTTTTTTGGGTGGGAAATTATCAAATACACTCGAGAGCAATGAATCCGGGTCACTTAAAGAATCCTAAAAATCTCGGAAACTAAAAATGCTAGGTTAATGCAATAAATTGTATTTAATAGACAATGTAATACTCCTTAAATGAAGGTATTAAAACTTCTTAGTTATTGTAAAGTTATATCATAAAAAAATCAAATTTGAAAAAGGGCCACTTTCGAAGATGGAACTACGAAATTACAGCATTTGGTTTTGCTTTTGTTTGTAATCTGTCATTTATGTGGGTACATAAACCATGTTGATAGTGCTCTATATTCATTATTCAAGCTGAAATTATGTCGCTTACGCCTGAAGAATGCACCAGAATACTTACAATGCTGGAAACCGGCCGGAGTCAGCGCGATACAGCCAGGACTGTCGGTGTGTCGCTGTCAACAGTACAAAGAGTTCTCCGACGTTACGAAGAAACTGGTTCTAACCTACGCAGACCAGGAACGGGCAGAACCAGGTGTACCACAGCACGAGAAGACCGATACTTGGTGAACACCATGCTTCGAAATCGCTTTCTTACAGGAACTGAACTCACAAATCAGTTTCGACGCCTCGGAGGAAGTAACCCAAGTGCATGGACAGTAAGACGTCGGCTTGCTGAATCTAACTTAAAATCCCTTAGACCTGCAAACGGCCCTAAACTGGAGCGTGGGCATCGTATTTCAAGACTAAGATATGCCCAGAGCCACGTAAATTGGAGTATTGAAGATTGGTCAAAAGTTATGTTCTCCGACGAATCAAAATTTATGCTCTACAAGCACGATGGAAGACACAGAGTGTATCGAAGACCAGGGGAAAGATTCAAGCAAGCATGCATCGAAGAAAAAGTAGCCTACGGTGGTGGGTCTGTACTTGTGTGGGCCGGAATTTCTTCTGAAAGTCGCACAGAGCTGGTGATCATAGAAAACGGCTCTTTAACTAGCGAAAGATATGTGGAAGAAATCCTCAATGATCACGTTGGTCCATTTATGGTCAATTTAGGTGAGGATGCTATATTTATGCATGACAATGCCCGACCTCATACAGGTAGGATTGTGAATGACTACCTTCAAGAGATGAACATTACTCGTATGGAGTGGCCAGCGCGCAGCCCGGATATCAACCCGATCGAGCATGCTTGGGACGAGCTAGGCAGATGCGTAAAACAACGAAACCCTCCCCCAATCACGCTTCGTGAGCTCAAAATTGCTCTCACAGAGGAATGGGAGAATATTCCCCAAAATCGTATAAGGAACTTGGTGTACAGCATGCCAAACCGCGTAAACGCAGTAATGGAAGCACGAGGAGGCAATACGAAGTATTAAAATTCAAGAAAATCGTAATAAAGTTCAAAAATTTCATGTTTCCTATTTTTGTTTTAAGGAGAGATCAGCAGTTTTTTTCTTTATGTAATTTTGTGTTAATAAAATGTATGGTGACTCATATTTTTTTAACTTTCATTTAAGGAGTATTATATTGTCTATTAAATACAATTTATTGCATTAACCTATCATTTTTAGTTTCCGAGATTTTTAACATTCTTTAAGTGACCCGGATTCATTGCTCTCGAGTGTATCTTCTCCTGCTCTGGGCGAAGCGGGCGTGTCAGAACCTCACTGACTAAAACCCACACTTGTTCCTTCAGTTGCCTGTGTGTTGCCAGGGGTTACGGTATCCCGGTATTTTGGAGTAAGCTTTAGGAGGAAAGCCTTTTTTTGGGTGGGAAATTATCAAATATCTTCTCCTGCTCTGGGCGAAGCGGGCGTATCAGAACCTCACTGACTAAAACCCACACTTGTTCCTTCAGTTGCCTGTGTGTTGCCAGGGGTTACGGTATCCCGGTATTTTGGATTTTCCCGCAACCCTGGCAGGCTTTGGTTTGCACCAACAAAACATGTGCCGTTGTCCGAATCGATCGTGTCGGGAGTGACTCGTCTCGCAATAAAACAACGTAGGCTCATTATGGCAGAATCTCCTGCCAGCTCTGGACGTCATGCAGGTAAAAAGGGCAACATAACGTTTTTCTTTCCTTCAGCCAATGGAGGTGATGATGGGGCCAAAATAGTCCACGCCAGTATAAGTAAATGGACGGTGATGGTGAGCAAGCCGTTGTGCCGGGAGATCCCCTGCCTTAGGAGTGATTTGGTTTTGCCTTCTTTATTTGGCAGAACAAACATCTGTGGGTCACACTTCAGACAGTGCTGCGCATGCGTAGAATCCAGAATTTCTGTCTCAACTCATTAATCACAGTTTCGTCATTGGCATGACCTGCCCTGCGGTAATAATAATGCACCAGCAAACGGACGGCATGGTGGCAGCCAATAAAATTGGGCGTTTCACATCGGTGCTGACGTTTTCAACTTCTCTGATTCTTCCGTCTAACCATAGCAAACTGTCTTCTCTCATCATGGATGAAACTTTAAATAAGGGACTAGATTTGGGCAACGGAACGTCTTGAATGATGGAGTGAATTTCTACTGAAAACGTTTCTGATTGTACGCGTTGTAGAATATGCCTTTCTGTGGCTTCCATGAATTCACCTGACAAGGGTAATAGAGTGGTGGACGCTAATATAGTCGCACAATGGCGGTCTCTAACAGCGGTGTTAGGGATAGTGAGTCTAATAAGGTCCAAAAGTGCGCGAAATGTGGTCACAGCCTGCAAAACGCAAGCAGAAGCGCGGAGTAAACGGAATAAATATTTCTCAGCTTCGTATTTTCCTATAAGTTAAAGTCAACATAAGAAATATTAGCTTTCTTCTGCAACCACCAACACCGTTGATTGCTATACATTCCCGTCTGAGTTATTTAACGTCGCTATGCTTCCGTCGTCGCAGTCCCGGGCCAGATACGATAACAGGAACCAATTTAAAGAATGTGGTTTTAAAATGTGTGTTGTTGTTCGTTAATGTTGAAATGTGTTCTGAATGTTCGCGCTGAATACCTGTGTTTGAAACGGTAACCCTGTCTTCCGGTGGTAGTACGTGCGGAGTGGCTATATACGATGATTTTGAGGGAGTGACACTTTCGGATGCGGCTGCACACACAGCTTTGTTGCACGACCGTGTTTCGGTAGCATGCGATGTCACTAACAGCAAACCCTGCCTACCATGTAAAAGAGGATGATGGTGATAGGAACAACCGTCGACGCCACAAGGGTTCACTTTGCAAGATTTCCATTGGTGCGAATTACGCCATAAACATTTGTAACAACCTTGTTCCCACGTAACCAACGCCATATCTCGTCGACTGACAAAGCTTTGATTTCATCACAAATTTTGTCGTAGTTAAATTTACAATAAACGCATTTTGTTTTTTTCGTTAGTTTTACTTTTATCATGTGACACAGAGTGTATATTTTCACGTCAAACGTGCGACCGGTACCACTGATTTAGGCGAGAAGGCGAACTTGGTGTATCGCTCGTGTTCCCTTATTAGAAAAATTAGGACAGAATTTCAAGTTTTGATATCGAAGGGCTGGATATGTCAGACGCATAGTCAGACCATCTCAATTTTAACAATGGGTTTAGTTTACCTAAAATGAAATGGAAAATCTCAGGCGAATGTAAATATTCCCGATGCCGATGGTTGAGAAATTTCATTGTAGCTATAAAAAAACACTTCTAACCCGTCGCGCGCGCAATTAACGACACAATAGAATTTTATTTTTATTTGCACACATGGGTTGCAATCGACATTTTAAGAGTTAAACATCATCATTACATATACATGGTTCCCTGTTCTCATTTCATGTTTATAATTTAATATAAGTACGAGTATATCAGTCTATGAGCCAGGGCAGTAATCTAGGGCCTTTTCTTTTCATTATAACAATTAACGACCTGCCGAGAGTAATCAATAAATCCACAACATTGTTATTCGCTGACTACTTCAAACTAGTTCTTAAAATACAAACAACATAAAACTGACCATGACATACTGCAGCAGGATATTAATCGGGTAGTGGAGTCTTAGCAATAAGTTGTATTTCAATGTGGCCAAATGTTCGGTACTATCATTTACCCGCGCGCGCGTCCCAAGTCATTATCAATATTGCATGGATGGAATTCGACTGCAACCGCGTGTCTCAGAGGTTAAGGACTTGGGCGTGCGCTTTACAACTGATTTAAATTTCCGTAAACATACCACTGATGTTGAAACACACTATTGACTAAAAAAGCATACCGCAAATTAGGGTTGGTCTTAAGCTAGGAAACCAGTTCACGAACATCAGCGCTCTGAGATCGTTATACGAAGCGCTTGTAAAAAGTCATTTGGAATGCAATGCTGTCGTCTGGTCGCCTCATGAAGCCAAATACAAACTAATGCTAGAACGAATCCAGAACAAATTTGTGAGTTTCCTATACTTAAAGCAGTATGGTGTGTATCCAGGGTATCCACTGCTGTATCCTACTCTATTTGTGCTGGGCATGGTAGGCTATAATAAATTGGAAGTAAGAAGGGAAGTAGCTCTCGCCACTTATTTAAGGTTATGCGGGGTAAAATACACAACCCAAGCGTTCTACGCACAGTTGGGTTGTATGTACTTGATGGGCACGTGGGGCGGCGGAGGCGGCCGCCGCTGCTGTGGGTGCCGCCCACTCGCACCAACCTGCTGCAGCACGCGCAGCTGACGCGCGCCTTGCATACACTCAATACGGTGTCACAACAGATTGACTGCTTCAACTGTACTCTGAGACGGCGCTCGTAGGCGGCTTCCACAGCGGCCCTGCGCGCTTTCTCAGTTGAAGAAGCGGTAGAGTTTTTTTGTGCAGAGCGCATACTGCTCGTGTCGTCATCTTCAGCAGCTTGAATTTCGACTAATGAGGATGACGAAGGTGGTGGAGAATGAGGCAGTGAAGTATGAGGAGCCAAACTACGAGACGACATGGCGGTGCCTTTAGTTTTTACTACGTGTGTTTATTATTGCGAAGAAGAGAAAATAAAATCCAGTGACAAAAATGAAAACTACGTTCCCATGGCGGTTAAAATGAATGCAATTTACCGTCGAAGGATCAAAAATGAAGGCGATGACTACACCGGACTATGTATTAGTGGTTAGTACAAACGCTCTAGTGTCATAAAAGGATTTCTGTGGGAAAATTATGAAAAATGTAACATACTGGAAACACAAACCAAACCTTTTGACAGATACAAGAAAAAGCAAAGCAAAAGAAATAACAATCAAATAAAAAGTTTGCGACAACCAAGGAGTATGCAATAGGTTCCATACCATTTTGATATTGTAGGCGGGTTTTTTGTTTTTAGGGTTTTAGAGCTCATCGATTAGAGAACATTTTTTTTTTTTTTTTTTTTTATCTTCAATAATTATGATTAGCCTATGTAAATAGTAGTATAATTATGAAATACAAATAAATCTTTGCGATTTTAAAAATTTAAGATGAAAAATAATAATATTCTTCGTTTTAAGTTGCCTTATTAGTACGTATGGGCAGAATCTTGCAAGCTTTATTAAAATGTAGCGGTTAAACCGCCACATACGAACTACGCATCAAAGACATGAAGTCACACAAATCCTGCATCGCGTAATTAGAGTTTACCGCGCGAACGACATATATAAGACTATCCGACATCAACAGTCGGGCAGTCGGCCCGCCAGACGCAACACCAGTCTGGTCGGAGGATCCTCCCTTTTCTATGGTGAATGAGTGAACTTTACACCCTGTTCGTCATACCCCTAAAAATACTTAAGAGGAAGAACCTAATTCCTAAGAGGAAGTCACATCCTACGAATTTGAAATTTCACAACCCCTGAATCGGGACAGGGCATAAACAAAACACCTTAGAACACTATATAATTCTCTTCCAATTTATATTATAATCGGAGGGACTAATTTACACTACAATTGCGTAATCCAAACATCTCAATAACAAGTTTGTTTATCACAATAGAGCGGCCGTTATGCCGGAAGTGCGGCTAGGACCGGACCACATCCGTTCCGCTTTTGTCTCAGTTAAGGCCGGGCTTAAGATTGGCTTACGTAAGAGCTAACTCCGTCTTGGAACAAACATTGTTAGACGCCTCTGTTCTTAACGCTGTTATGCATGAGAGCACAATTTTGTCTTGCCAGAAATCTCAATGCGATAATCTTTTAGGCTATACAAGCTTTATCTTGCCTTTCTTCAGCTACTATGATATAATTATGGCAACCGCAGGCTTTTATTAAATTGCATAAACATACCCGTAAAATAAAATAGAAGATAATATTTATTTATTGTTGTTACAGATAAAACTACAAAATATAAATATGGTCAAAATTCAAAAATAATAATACATGGGATTATTATTATTTTTCCCTAAACTATGATAAATACCCATCATCATCATTTCAGCCGAAGGACGTTCACTGGTGAACATAAGACTCCCCCAAGCGTTGGTCATGTGCTTCTCGCATCCAGCGGATTTCCGCGGCCTTCTTAACGTAAGTAAATGTACTTCTTAACGTAAGTAATGTAATGTGTATGTGGCTGTTTGAGTATGTGTGTTTAAAAAATGTGTGTAAACGCACCCACAATACAGGAGAAATTCCTAGGATGGGGCAACATTTTTTTTTTTTTAAATGGGTCAATTTCAATATGTTATGATTTATCATCACTTCTGTTTTTTTTTTTTTTTTTTTCAAAATGTTATATGTATTTTAGGGTTCCGTACCCAAAGGGTGAAACGGGACCCTATTACTAAGACTCCGCTCTCCGTCTTTCTGTCTGTCTGACTGTCTGTCCGTCTGTCACCAGGCTGTATCTCATGAACCGTGATAGTTAGACAGTTGAAATTTTCACAGATGATGTATTTCTGTTGCCGCTATAACAACAAATACTAAAAACAGAATAAAATAAATATTTAAGGGGGCTGACTCCCATCCAACAGACATGATTTTTTGCCGTATTTATATATAGGATGGCTTTTAACCCTTCGTGCGCGAGTCCGACTCACACTTGGCAGGTTTTTTTACTTTAAATTATCCTGCACTCTATTTTAATGAATGTAATGTTAAATGGGATCAAAATATCGTAAGAAACATACGAGATATTTAAGATTAATTTTAAATGCCACCGAAATGATGAAGCGGTCCACCGAAACTATATATTATGTTGCCACCGAAGTTAGATTTAGGTCTGCAATGAAAATGTAAACATAAAAAAGAGAAACAGCTTCGTGACACAGTGTCACATGCTTATAGGCCCATTCGCAAAATGACCTTTTCGCAAAACGTATAAACGCACAATGGCGCATTAGTAAACAGTCGATCCCATTCGTTAATACTTTTACATTTTATATACGACTAATAAGACTCATGCATGTGTTATATAAATGTAATTATTGTGTCTAAAAATAAATAATATGATATTTAAATGTAATTATACTTGTTATACCTATAAACTGTCATTTCAAATGACAGTTGTCTACCCTTACTATCTAACATAAATATTCTGTCATTTGAAATGACAGTTGTCTACCCTTACTATCTAACATGAATATTGCCACAGATAAAATGAACTGAACTATTAGTACAAAACAAATACTTTTAAACTATAAACTGTAATAATGCCTTTACAAAAATATAATTTATATGTAAACTAATCTCATTTAAATATAGGAACAACAAATAAATCAGTGTGACCCTACTACATAATTCAAACAAGATATTGGAGACAATGACACAACAGTTGAGTCAAATCAGTGTTTGACTTATAAAAAATAAGTTTGTTATTAAATTCATTTAGTAAATTAACCATAGATAATAATTACATTTATAGGTATGACAAGTATAATTACATTTATATATCATATTTTTTATTTTTAGACACAATAATTACATTTATATAACACATGCATCCCACCTGATGTTAAGTGGCAAATGCATCCTAAATTTGCGAAAGAGAGATCTCTGTCTGCTACTCATCATCATTATCTGGGCCGCAAGACGTTCACTGTTAGACATTGGCCTCCCCTATGGATTTCCAAAGTAACCAGTTGTAGGCGGCCTGCATCCAGCGACTTCCTGTGACTTTTATTAGGTGGTCTGTCCACCTTGTGTATTGTAGTCCTACGGTGCGCTTGCCGGTACGTGGCATCCATTCGAGAAATCGTCTGCCCTATCGGCCATCAGTTCTACGCGCTGTGTGCCCTGCCCACTGCCACTTCAACTTCCTAATATGTTAGGATATGTAGAAACCCCAAGCATAAAGAGTATGATATCGACCAATAGTCGATGAATAACAGATTTTACAATGACACCATAAGAAATATATCTCAGATTTATGTTTTTTTTTTTTAAATCGGTACCGGAATTACAAAGCCATCCACGTATGTGAGATAAATGACCACTGAAGTTACATTTAGGACACTGAAATAATATTTGTTGTAATTTCAGTGAATTTTCTCATATCGGTGACGTTTTCAGTCCAACGCCACTGAATCCACCGTTATGAGAACACTGAAAGGAGAAAAGACAAAAAACTAAAATTGCAAAATAATGAAAATGTTTAAGACACAAGTTAAAAGCGCCACCAAAACGTTTTTTTTGTCCCTATTCACTGAAATTAGTTACTTACGTTTTTAGCGGGAAGGCGCAGCGAGGTAGCGACCGTTGCTCAGCGTCGAGCGCTTAACGTTGACATCGTTGAGAGCGCGGGAGTGTGGGCCCTACATGCCGTATGCAAACTATGCCTGTGTCTCTTTTGTTCACCGGGATGAGTGAATATATTTCACGAGACAAAGTATTTTCACTTACTCGTATCAGTAACTTCACTGGGTAGGTATAAGAATGGTAACACTGTTTGTCAATACTTGACAAACTTGTATTGACAAACAGCAATACTATAACTACAGGCCTATTAAATAAAAATAGTTTTTCTTGTACGAGGAATATTATCATCAGAATCGAATTGGGGACCACCACCGCGATGACTTATATAATTAAATAAAATCCAAACTAAAATATATTTTTGCCTCAGGTGGTTTGCAACAACTTTTATTAAGAAAAAAATATTTCGACTGTATTTTAACTTTCTGCAGGCATTTTCATCCACGCCACGAAAATTTCTTGTTTGAGAAATTCACCCAAATATTAGATATAAATACCTACCTCTGAGAGATTTTGGTTGTTTAAAGTAAATATTGTAATAGACTATCCGCCGAGCCTGGTAGGGATCGTAAACTACTATAATAATGCTCGTATTACATTAAACTAATATTATAAAGGCGAAAGTTTGTGAGTGCGTATGTTTGTCTCTTCTTCACGCTAAAATTACTGAACGGATTTGAACACAATTTGGCACACAGATAGTTTATAACCTGGATTAACACATAGGATACTATTTATTCCGATATTTTTAGAAGATCGAAAATTATGCGGGTGAAACCGCGGGGCGCAGCTAGTTTGATATAAATTCATGGGCTGACTGAAATAAGTCTAAGTCCGGCTTTTACTCTTAATTTCAGTGCCTTTACCCGACTGCGCGACAGCAAAGACGTATTATTTGCTTTTCATGCGTATCTTTGTATGTGGGAATCTTCATACTCACGAAGCACCCTAAAAACTGGATGGATTTTAATACATAAGATGTAGGTCTATCGATTCGTACGTCATGCGATGGTTACGTCACGCCTAGGAGTGGTCCATCGTCCCGTGTAGTCAGAGTAACCCATGGACGCAGGTGGAAGAGCCGATGACAGGAAGTGACCTAGAGACGAAACAGCAGCGTCCCTACGCCATGCAGCAGGGCGGCCGCAGACGTAGATGGATAGACAGCTCCGGAATATGGCCGGCAGGCGACTCCCCGACGCGACTCCCGGACGTGGGCCAGTCTCCGGGGAGGTGAGGGTCTGACCGACAATATGACATGACAACTCCAGACTCACAAGAAGTGAGTGAAGGGAGTGAAGGGAAGAGGAAAGAGTACATTCAACTCTGCCTTTATTAGGAGCTTTTGGCCTGCTGTTATACTAGATCTATCGAACATTTCAAAATTATTTAATTTACTCTAAGTTGATTTCCGGCCAGTAACAATAAAACGGTTAACAACGAACCATGACCTCTTTACTGAAACATTATAAATATTTTTTCCTGGAGACAACATTCTGAAGCCGAGTCCCCACTAGGGCCGCGCGTCTTGGCCTCATGGAGCCGCGCAGCCCTAGTGGGGATGCGTCTTCAAGGTTGACAATATTTACCAAAATATCAAAAACGAATATGAGAATATGGCTAAAAGTGAAATTTACTATGTAAAATACATTTTTAAACGTACTATTGACAAAAAATAACCATAAGATATGCTATCCAAGCCCAGATTCCGCCCGAGTTCACCCGACGCGCTGTGTAAGACTATAAAACTATATTGCTATCCCGCTTTTAGACGTTTAGTTTGTTGAAGTGTTGTATTCTAGCGCGAAGTCAAAGTCGATCTAGCAAACGCTAAATGCTTTGAACACATATCGTGTTATGTTTTGGCGCCATACGTTTTGTTAACCACCACTATTTCCAAAGCTGGCAGCATTCATTCGTTATACGCTACAATTTCATGGCCTGAAAACATAGATTTAAATATGATAAGCCAAGCGGAGAATAATAAACAACACAGGACACATCAACTTACACGTCACGTACGTAAATAGGTCAAATGACGCATTATCGCAGAGAAAAAATACAAAAACTTTTTCAGTATCGACCGAATGTTCGTAGCAATATCGAAAACATTATTAATGATATCTTATCCAAATCAAGATTTTATCAACAAGGACCTAGTTAGCAACGTTTTTAACAAATGAGTTAGATTGTCTCGGCCAAGTCTATTGACCTAGTTTTACACAATTTTTAATTTTATCTATAAATCTTTAATTTTGTCTGTACTGGCTGTCGGGTATTCGCACACAGGATATGGTAAATCTAGTCTTCTAGTCTCATTAACGAAAAAAGCCATTTATATGCCATAAATGGCTTTTAATGAGACTAGAAGACTAGATTTCGTTTTGATGTTTATTTCTTTCGAGAAAAATTGACTTCTGGAAGGAAATCATAGATATTACAAAGCAGCCGTTTCCTTCTTCTTCTTTTCGTGTGGTTAGTGACTAACCTGGTGTCAAAGTTTTAAAGCCTCCCATGGGCCTCTGACTTGGCTTCACATGCCGTCGAAAAATATCTCTCAGGCATGCCGGTTTCCTCACGATGTTTTCCTTCACCGTTTTTCAAGTTAGTGATAATTATACAATACGCACATGAATCCGAAAAGTCAGTGGTGCGTGCCTTGGGTTCGAACTCGAGACCTGTGACTTGGCAGTCCGACGGTCACACCACTCGACTATCACTGCTATAGCCGTTTCCTTAAAAACACGTAATTTAGCGCAGTTAGTTTTTTTTTTTATATTTTAAAATGTATATGACTGCCTCGTTGGTCTAGTGGATTGCCGCCATGGGATCTGGAGGCAAAAGTCCTCGCGCATATTTGGGAGTGGCGCGAGGAGGCGAAACGCCGGGGCTTGACTCCGATGCCGCGAGAAATCGCGGCACAGCGGACAGAGCTCCGGCGGGACCTCATGACGTCATGGAGAGTGCGATTATCGCAATCCAGTGCTGGGCACGCCACTATTGCGGCGATAAGTCCCCTCTTTGAGGAGTAGCTGGAGAGGCGCCACGGCGTCCTCACCTTCCGCCTGACGCAGGTTCTCACCGGACATGGCTGTCTCGGGAGGTTCCTGTTCGGTATCAGACGGGAGGAAACTCCCGGGTGTCATCACTGCGTGGATCGCCCGGAAGACATGGTGCAGCATACGGTATATACGGTCTGCCCGGCTTGGGCAGAGCACCGCCGTGTCCTCGTGGAGGCGATTGGTGGCGGGGATCTCTCGCGTCAGGCCCTGGTCTAGGCCATGGTACGGAGCGAGAGGGCATGGGAGGCCGTCACCTCCTTTTGCGAAGCAGTAATGCTCGCGAAGGAGGAGGCGGAACGCGTGAGTGAGAGGCAAAATTCGCGCCCGCACGCCCCTAGCCACCGCAGGAGGAGTTGCCCTGGGCATCGGGAATAGCAGGCCGATTCCCGGCCGCGGTAGGCGCGGGCTTGCGGCTGCGGACGAAGCAATGGGTGAGCTACCCATTGCTTCGTCCGCCGTCCGGTGGGACCGATGCCTGCCGGGGTTGCGGGAAAGTCTGAAAGTGATACCGTGGCCCCTTGAAAAAACACGGGTGGGTTTTAGTCAGTAGATGAGAGATGAGAGAGGTTAGAGTCTGACACGCCCTCCCGCTCCGCCCAGAGCGGGAGAAGTAATTTGAAGATTTCCCACCCAAAAAAAAAAAAAAAAAATGGTCGGGCAAAGTGTCATTGGGTTTTTCTTTTTGGAGTTTAGCAACCCGGAGTCTGGATTTGTGCCCGGTTGATGGGACGATGGAGAAAGGAGACAGAACAAAAGACTTCGTAACTTCAAGTACGGAACCCTAGAAGGAAATCGTCACTACTTTCAGCTTACAGAAGAGTCTCAGTATTGTAGTACATTGCCAGTCAGAGATAAATTCAACAAGAAAACTATAAGCTTATTCGGTGCTAAATCCTCATATCCAAGGAATAGCCCATTCTAAAATCTATCCAAAATAATCCCACCACATTATGCGAGTACACACATCCCGGAATCATGTCCCCACGTCTACGCAACCCCTTAGGACCGTGTCCAACACAACGGGTATTGACATACGTAAATCAAATCTATTCGGTCTATTGAAACGAGCTCCATTGACGGCCGGGTAGGGAACACAAAGCTACGCTGAGTGGACAACCAGCCATGAATATTGTACATATTTGTATGACATGGTTGTTTGAATTGAATTTCCTGTTGTTTTAGTGGAGCCGAAAATTGTTTGGTTAAACGAATCAAGCATCGTTTTCATTTTTTTGACCAATCTATTAACTAACTGGCTTAGCTGTTGATGAAATTAAAATGCCGAAGCCATTGTTTGGTAAACCATATCTATTATGGCGCGCGTTTTGATTGTGTGGATATTTTGTTGAACTATGTTCGTTTTTATTTATTTTTAACAAACATGGAGGATAGTATTGGAATAGCTTGTGTCCACAGCTCCCCGCCCGCGTGGATGTCGGAAAATGTCCCTTGGGAACTTAATATCGAGATTAAAAGTACCCTATGTGCTTTTTGAACGAATGACTTTTGGTGGGCTCGGCTCATCTTGGAACACCCAAAAAGTTGATTGTTGTTTAGTTTCAGGATCATACGCATATATCCAAAATTCATCACCTGTGTAGATATTATAGACAGCTTTTGACGCACCCTGATTGTACTTTTGTAACATTTTTTTACACCAATCGACACGAGCCCATTTTTGGTCAATTCTCAAGTTGTGTGCTAAATGTTCGTGTAATATTTTATATATACTCGTCATACTTATGTCCAGAGACGCCTCTATTTCGCGTTATGTAACATGACGATCTTACATTATTATTTCCCGCACAGCATCAACATTTTGAGGTACAACAACCGATTTAGGGCGACTTTCTTTAAATTCGTCCGTGAGCACTGACCGCCCACGATTAAACTCACTAAACCAGTGATAAACAGTAGTTTTCGATGGTGCTTCAAATTCAAATTATTTTATTTCACATAAACCTACAAGGGCACTTATGAAACGTCAGAAGCTAGGTGTACGGTTCCAATTGGTCGTTTCCTATGGAGAAGAACCGGCAAGAAACTCCACGGTTACTCTTTTAAAAGTAAGTGGTGTTTACTGTAGATTGGCGCGCAATTCGAATTTCAAATGAATTTTATTCGAAAGACTTGTTAATTTAATTTCAAATACAGTCATTTATTTCTAGATAGTTTTTTGTTTTTGTGACATTGTGGTAGTTTTTGGCGCCATGGATAAACTGAAAATTAGTACAATTTTAGACCTACGTGTACGACCGTATTTCCTACGTGGAAATACCGCTGCGCAAACAACACGAAACATTAACGACGTGTACGGGCCTAACACTGCTTGCATAAACACGGTCCATTATTGGTTCAATCGTTTTAAATCTAGAAATTTTGAGTTGAAGAACGAGCCTCGCGGTCGGCCGGTAACCATTGTCGACAACGACGAATTGAAGGCGATAGTGGAAGCGGATCTAACTCAATCTACGGTTGAGCTTGCTGCGGGCCTTGGAGTTAGTGTCAAAACAACATTAAAGCACTAGCGTCAAATCGGAAAGATAAAAAAGCTAGATAAGGGGGTGCCACACGAACTAAACGACCAACAGCGAGATTTATTTTTTTCAAAATTTAGAAAAAAAAATAAGTGGGAAAATATTCAACACCCGAGAGGCAGTACAAAACGCTTTCGCTGACTTCATCGACTCCCGTCCGGCTTTTACAGTAAAGGGATAAACAAACTGCCATTTTATTTCTGCTAATCAAAGTACTGGCCCAAATTTTCTACACAATTTTGCCATTATGATGGAATGGCAAAATTGTGTAGATAATTTGGGCCAGTACTTTGATTAGCAGAAATAAAAAAAAAAATATATTATTTCTTATTTATTATCATACAAATCTCCAATTTCATAGGTAAAGACCTAATATAAGTAAACTCAAATAAAGAAAAGATTATGTCAAGGTAGTACCTATGTAAAAGATAAAAAGGGTAAAATAAAATAATCATCTTAATTTGGGAGCAGTTAATAGACATTTACATAGTAATCTTCGTCCCCAAAAGTCTAAGTGAGTTTATAGATGCACTGTTTTTGAGTTAGCCCTCGCCGAAAATCGTAAGAAATCATAGCACGAATGATACACAGTAGTTTTCGATGGTGCTTCGTCCCCAAAAGTCTAAGTGAGTTGATAGATGCACTGTTTTCGAGTTAGCCCTCGCCGAAAATCATAATAAATCATAGCACGAAAGTTTTCGCGAATATCCATGGTGATAAAGAGACGCAATTTTCAAAATGACGCCACAAAAGAAAAACAAATGACAGCTACATGAAACAAATTGTGTTCTTCAGCCAAAGAGATCTATTTTTAAATGTTATAATTACTTTTTTAATATTTTTCTGTAACTGCCCAGTTCCGGATACATAAAAAGCAGCCCTCGTACATCCAGACAAACGGACAAAAATTCTAAGAACTATATTTTTGGCATCAGACTCGGTCCGACACCTCGTAGCATTTTTTTTTGTAAAGTTTTGCTCGGTTTCGTACCCACGACATACAACTCCTAAATCGCGGCCGTTATAACTGGGCCACCACAGAGCCTACCTATTATTTTCCCTATTTTCTTAAATAGCTTTAAAATTATTTATTTTAAAATGATGAAATAAATATATTTCGACCCTCACAGTATATTTCATTTGATATGTTTGTTTGTTTGGCTTCCGTTGTTTCATTTGGACGTACGAAACCCTAAAAAACAGTCACTGTGGTATACGTTCCGAACTCAATAGACAGCAATTTCATTGACCGGTGGTAAGTACGAATCTAATTTACATTTATGAAACATATTATTATCACAACTGACTACACTCGAGAGCAATGAATCCGGGTCACTTAAAGAATGTTAAAAATCTCGGTTAATGCAACTAAAAATGATAGGTTAATGCAATAAATTGTATTTAATAGACAATGTAATACTCCTTAAATGAAAGTAAAAAAAATATGAGTCACCATACATTTTATTAACACAAAATTACATAAAGAAAAAAACTGCTGATCTCTCCTTAAAACAAATATAGGAAACATAAAATTTTTGAACTTTATTACGATTTTCTTGAATTTTAATACTTCGTATTGCCTCCTCGTGCTTCCATTACTGCGTTTACGCGGTTTGGCATGCTGTACACCAAGTTCCTTATACGATTTTGGGGAATATTCTCCCATTCCTCTGTGAGAGCAATTTTGAGCTCACGAAGCGTGATTGGGGGAGGGTTTCGTTGTTTTACGCATCTGCCTAGCTCGTCCCAAGCATGCTCGATCGGGTTGATATCCGGGCTGCGCGCTGGCCACTCCATACGAGTAATGTTCATCTCTTGAAGGTAGTCATTCACAATCCTACCTGTATGAGGTCGGGCATTGTCATGCATAAATATAGCATCCTCACCTAAATTGACCATAAATGGACCAACGTGATCATTGAGGATTTCTTCCACATATCTTTCGCTAGTTAAAGAGCCGTTTTCTATGATCACCAGCTCTGTGCGACTTTCAGAAGAAATTCCGGCCCACACAAGTACAGACCCACCACCGTAGGCTACTTTTTCTTCGATGCATGCTTGCTTGAATCTTTCCCCTGGTCTTCGATACACTCTGTGTCTTCCATCGTGCTTGTAGAGCATAAATTTTGATTCGTCGGAGAACATAACTTTTGACCAATCTTCAATACTCCAATTTACGTGGCTCTGGGCATATCTTAGTCTTGAAATACGATGCCCACGCTCCAGTTTAGGGCCGTTTGCAGGTCTAAGGGGTTTTAAGTTAGATTCAGCAAGCCGACGTCGTACTGTCCATGCACTTGGGTTACTTCCTCCGAGGCGTCGAAACTGATTTGTGAGTTCAGTTCCTGTAAGAAAGCGATTTCGAAGCATGGTGTTCACCAAGTATCGGTCTTCTCGTGCTGTGGTACACCTGGTTCTGCCCGTTCCTGGTCTGCGTAGGTTAGAACCAGTTTCTTCGTAACGTCGGAGAACTCTTTGTACTGTTGACAGCGACACACCGACAGTCATGGCTGTATCGCGCTGACTCCGGCCGGTTTCCAGCATTGTAAGTATTCTGGTGCATTCTTTAGGCGTAAGCGACATAATTTCAGCTTGAATAATGAATATAGAGCACTATCAACATGGTTTATGTACCCACATAAATGACAGATTACAAACAAAAGCAAAACCAAATGCTGTAATTTCGTAGTTCCATCTTCGAAAGTGGCCCTTTTTCAAATTTGTTTTTTTTATGATATAACTTTACAATAACTAAGAAGTTTTGATACCTTCATTTAAGAAGTATTACATTGTCTATCAAATACAATTTATTGCATTAACCTAGCATTTTTAGTTTCCGAGATTTTTAGGATTCTTTAAGTGACCCGGATTCATTGCTCTCGAGTGTATTTACACCACTAGCTACTTTTAATAAAAGTACTTCTACGTGAGTTATTAACTCCAATCTTGCGGACAAGCCACAACTTCTTTCCAATATGCGCCCCCACAACAAAATATCATAAATCAAACCTCACTAATAAATTTCGGGCCAAGGTGTCGAAATAAAAGGCGACATTCATACGCCGTCGATAGGAACTAAAGTACCAATATTGCCACACACTTATAGTGTGGCCCCAAATATCTGTAATCATTCACAGAAATTGGCCTCGGTGCTTTTTTCCGCCGCGACCCGCATACTTAGGGGCAAAATTGGAAAATACAAAGATGTAAAACTTACTGATGCTCCATGAAAAATCAAGATTTTTACTTCTTCTTCAAACAATATGGGCGGAAAGATCATGACCTATTTATTGGGATATCAGAACTTGTGGCGCCTGTCTTAATCACAATCAGATAATCCGGTGAAATTCGATAATTTTCTGAGAAGTAATACACTGATTGCTGGAGAGTACTGATCTAGTTTTAATACTACTTACACTTACATAAATAAGTTTTTTAATACACACATAAAAGTAAATAATAGGGTTCGGGGCAAAGGTAAAGTTTCGTAAATTATAACAAATATTATTTTGCTGCGTAGCCCAGTTGACGGACGTCAGACGACTAATTTCAAGAAGAAGGCTGCACGTCGTCTCTTTTTCTCCTGAAAAATAGACTTCTAGAATGTTCTAGAAGCTTACTCGCCCTTATTGGCCGAGCGGGTACGAAAGGTGTTTCCACCAGAAACTCGCGGATTGTCGCGAGAGCGGTTGAAAATAGTTTCGTGTTTGTGACATGGTGAAAGTAACATTCTGTGAAATTCTCTAGATTCACAACCGCACTCTCTGGAATATTAATTCGTAGTCACTTCCAGACAACCAAATCATGGTCCTCGTCAAAATGTACGAACGAGTTGGTAAGAAGCAAAAATCTATTTATCAAAGTATCGGCCTGCATCTCCGGGCTCATTTCTCAAGCAAGATTAATTACGATACGACAAAACTGAAGGCACCATATTTATGGGTTTCCCCCAATCTCGAGGCTGCTTTAAAAAGTCTCGGGCCTTCTCGCTTCATTGGTGAATGAGGTATTTTAGCGTACAGAACTGCTTGTAGAATTTTGTAATTATGATTTTAGGGTGATGACATCGTTCGTAGTTGCTCTGTGCTTGGGTTTGGTGATTAATGATAGAACTTGTGCGGTTAATTTTTAACCAAAAAAACGGAAAGCTTTATTTATTTATGAAGATACCTACAAAAACACTATTAAGGTACCATTCTTTACCCTACCGCAGGAGGCAACTGCAGGCGACAACGTGTCGCCGCGACACGACTGGTTTCTATGAATTTCTATGCTGGCTATTTTTCTTCCGTAGCTATCGACACGTCGTTGGCAGCTACGAGCGAGCGACAGGCGACACGTGGTGCAGCCCGACCACCGCCGACTGCCGCCAACGCTCGAGCGATAACACGTTTTTCTATCTTCTATCTACCGACCGTCGGGTTCGAAATCATGACTGCAGTAACATGACGCTGTGACGTGTCGCCGTGACATGGCGCCGCGACATGAAGCCGCGACATGACGCCGCGACATGTCGCATGCAGTTGCTGCCTGCGGTCGGCTACGGAATAACCATTCCCCACTCGAAAACCCGTTATAAATTGTTATTTTCGTGTTTTTTTTTTCTTTGTTTACGTAAAAAATTCAAAATTCAGAAGTCATTAATTCAAACTAGGCTGAGAATCAGCACTTTTTGAACGTCAAAGTTACATAAGACAGTCCCACAAAACGCCCACCCTTCACCACTTCCTAGTGCTTTCGCTGGGAAGAAGAAGTGGCGCAACAAACTACCCAGCAGAAACCCGTATAATGTACCGCAAATAAACGTATTTTCTTTCTTTATTTTTTTCTTTGTTATTTACAACCAAATAACTCCTTATGAATCCTATGCAAATGTCAACAAATTTCGAGTCAATTGACATTCATTTTAAAATATAAAAAGGTAAATTACGATCGCAGTGGACGTCTTTCGATCGAAATGATGATGATTATATTAAATCTAGTGGTAATGGCACCTTATAAAATATTTAAAATATAAGTTAACCATGTTACAATGGTGAAGTAAGTATCCCAATCGAGATTTGAACGCTCTAGCATTATTTTCTCTAAAGCGTGTCTAACTGTGTGACCGCGTTCAAACTCAAACTCGAAGCATTTATTTCAATTAAACCATTTACAGGAACTTTTGAATTGTCAAGGGGTCGGTCAGTCAAAAATATGAAGCTAGTTGCCCATTCCAAAGCGTAGTAGGTACCTATGGAGAAGAACGGGCAAGAAACTCCACGGACACTCTTTTAAATGAAAAAATTGATACAAAATATTGTTCATCATCATTCATTTTGAAATTATGCATGTGAGAACAATGTAGAAAGATGTGCACGTTCGTAAAAGCGTCCGTAATAAAAAGAAAAAAATAAAGAATCATTCAAAAACTTATAATAAATTATTATTTATCTAAACGACTAAACGTGTGTGATGCAGTTTTCACCATAATTTTGAGAATAAATTCAGGAAGTTTTTTGTGTATCACACATACATTTCCATGTTTTTTCAAGTCGTAGAAACCGTGCGAAGCAGGGGCGGGTCGCGCTAGTTGTAGTATAAGTAGGTATAACGATTTTTTTTTTTAAATATCACTCAAGTGCCAGCTAATTGAAAAAAACAATTCATGTGCAGCTGTCTGTTTCTTAATAAGTCTTTATAATTCGTTTGCGTCACATACACGCGCATTACCAACATGTTAATATCATCATAAACATACTGATATTAAACCAGCAGGATATGAACCATTTTTCCATCCCTCAGAGAATTTCTTGAAAACCTGAAGAAAACCTCACGGGCATAATTGGCATTAATTAAAAATAACAATTGAGGAGCAAAAGCAAATTGGATTTGGTGTCTAATGAAGAGAAACTAAACAAAGCCAAGCTGTACCTTAATCGTTTTACAGCTGGCAACACTGTTCGTTTGTGTTTAAAGAGAATTCTTACGTGGTTTTAAACATAAGCATTGATTTTTAACAGGATTACAATTGGGGGTGACCATACTAAAAAGTGTGTTGCATACGTCTATAATTCGTTTTTTTTTTAATTAATTAGCTTCTCCCAAAACAAAGACCTCCCGTCTTTGTTTTGGGAGAAGCTAATTTAGGAGTTTTTGAATCCGTGTGGTTTCCGTCAGTCTTTGTACTGGGCTTAATTTTATTTATTCCTGGCAAACGTACATCTAGCGAGTTGGATACTGTAAAAGAATCCTGCAATTGCGCACAAGTCACGAGTCTTAAAGAGCAAATTCCTGAAGACAGACGGATAAGTCTGCTGTAAAATATTGAATTGAATATTTTACTGTCTGTTGTAAAAATTAAAATCAACGAATTTGCTTAATACATCCGTGTCTGTCAGTCTCGAGTAATTTCCTCGGAGACTACTCAATAAAGAAGGTTGATATTAGGCACAATATTGAGGGAGACAGAACGCCAGTAGAATTATGTCCTAGGCTTCGAGTCAGCATTTCGTGTCTTGTTGTTCATGTATGAATTATCAATTATTTAGATAGGTATACAAAATTACATTTAATTAATTGGCGAAATATCTCATATTTATTGAATTAGTTAAAAAAAAAAGTTTCTCCCGCGCCATATCATACTTCGGTTCACACCGTCACACCGCGTACTATGAACGGAAGTACAAAAAGACGTGGAGGAAAGCTAAACGAACTTCGTTTCACTTCGTTCCCAGTGTGGTCTACGCTTTACGCTCTCCATCTACAAAGTTTAATGGAAACCATCCCCTGACCGTTTGGAACGTCTCTTTGCAACGAGCCGTACTTTCCATCTAATAGGCCCCAGATCACAACTGTGATATCTAGGGACACAGTCTGATCATGCACCGAGTTGATCACGGTGATGAAGTTCTTTTTTTGTACAGGGATTTGGCTATAAGAACTTAAGCCGCCATTACAAACGGGATATAATCGCTGAATCTACATAATGTTGACGAACCTGTAAGCGACGTCATTATTCATACTTGATATCTTTATCTTATTTGGTAAGTAATTTTTTATTTTACGGCCAAAAACTTTAGTTAAAAACTAGAAAATAATGCTCTTAGAGCCATATCACATATTTATGAACTAATCCTTCCAATTACCAATGTTTTGTTCGCGTTAAAATATTCAACCTTGTAATCAGACGCGAATCGTATTAAATTTTCAGCTCCGTTTTCCAGCTGCGGGTGATAGAACACTGTGGTGTGACGTCAGAATGCTATTTTATTAGAACTGTCTAGGTTTCAGCAATGAAACAGATTGTTGGTAAATTCGTTTTTTTAGGCTTGTCATTTTTCTTCTAGGTAGGGTAGATTGGGGTAAAGCCGTATAGCTAACGATCCTGACGTGTTTGATGTTGAACCTGTGTTCCGGGCTATCCTACACGTGTTCGCTCGGGTGAGAGTGGGTTTCCCCTCAGAAGTGTGGGGATACTCACTCTCACCTGTAATAATGTTATATTTGATTAACGTTAAATAAGTACATTAAGTTAGTTACGTAATAATCTATACTTTCCTGAACATTGGCAATAATAATAATTAGCCCGTATTGTCCCACTGCAGAACAAAGGCCTCCGTTTTCTTTTTCCACTTAACTCGATCCTGAGCCAATATGAGGAAGGAGGAGGAGCTCATAGCTAAGTAATAACAGCCTCATGTGTCGATCCATCAGGTTAAGCTACGCTTGCCGGGGTTGGTCCGTGGATGGGTGACCATCTTTACATACCGAGAATCCTCTGTGTCTCGGAAAGCACGTTAAGCCGATGGTCCCTACTGTCATCTTTGACAGTCGTGACGAGTCGTCAGAGGCCCGAAAGTCCCAGTCTTACCAAGGGGTATCGTATTACCCAGTTACTGGGTTGTGGCGATCAGACAGGCAGTCGCTCCATGTAAAATACTGGTATTTAGCTGCATCTGGTAAGACTGGAAGCCGATCCAGGCCAAGTAGAGTAGAAAAGGTCAAGTTCGTCCCGCCATCTACGCCTGAGTCTTTCACGATGCTGTTGAAAGTTTTCAGGAACCCATGCTTAGTGATCTTAGCCCACAATGCATCCGACATGCAGCAAACGTGTCCGGCTATGTCCCACTTGAGCTTGGCTGCTTTTTGGGTGACGTCAGCGATTTGTGTCTTAGAGCGCAATATCGCTCGCTGGCAAACCTCGAGCCAGGTCCTCTGTTGAACTGTCAAAGATCAGGTTTGAGCGCCGTATGTAAGGATAGGGAGATGCAGTCTCCACTCCCTCTACATACTGTGTTTATTCGACGCTATTAGTCATAAGTTTGATCTTTGACATGTTCATTTGAAGACCAATTTCAAAGCTTGCCTTGTTCATTAAGCATTCCGCCTAATTCATAATTAGAATTCATAATTAGATATATTTCATTAATTTACTTGCTTGAAACATAATTGGGATCCCTTCTTTTCGCATAATGTTCTTTGTCCTAATATACTTCGGCATAACGATTTTGGCACAATTTGTTTTAGCATAATAATACTTCGGCATAATTTTTTTAGGCATACATTTTATGTTGGCATAATCATCTTAAAGACTAATTTGTTTTGGCCTAATGACTATTAGCATAATAATAATATATATATTTTCCTTTTCTAGTAGATACGTACTCTAGACTTTGGGTGGAAATGGTGGTGGTGAACTTGTAGTGCCCCATACATAATTCTGATCAAACCAATTTACTATAGTTTCTGTAACAATTAAATAATATTGTTGGTTAAAAATTTAAAATGCTGTGCAATAAAAGTTAGTGACAGAACCAAATTGCTGCAAAACCGACTCCACGTAGTCTTGTTTGTCCTACCCCTAGAGTGTAATTTAAAATCGCATAGGCGCGTAGGGGCGAGGCAGCCCGCGGGCTGAGGAGCAGGCGACTGCGAGGATTAGTACGCGTGGGGCCGCCGGAGGCCAGCAGCGCCGGAGCCGTGACAGAAACCCTGCCTGCTGCATGTTGCATGCTCGCTTGAATGCAGCATGCTGCATGCTTGCTTGCATGCTGCATGCTTGCTTGCATGCTGCATGCTTGCTCGCATGCTGCATGCTTGCTTGTTTGCTGCATGCTTTCTTGCATGCTTGCTTGCACGCTGTATGCTTGCTTGCATGCTGTATGCTTGCTTGCTTCATGCTTCCTACAGCGAAAAAAAAAACGACAAAATTGTTCAATAAAAATATGTTTTATATCATTATGCGTAAATAAATTTATGCTTTAGGATATTATGCTTAAAAAAGTTATGCTTTAAAACTTTATGCTTAGTAAATTTATGCTTTAGAATATTATGCTTAATCATTATTATGGTTAGAGAAATTATGCTTAACAAAATTATGCGTAAGATGTTATGCGTAATTATATTATGCGAAAATATTATTATGCCAAACTAAATTATGCTAAGTTATATTAGGTCTTAAAATTTTATGCAAATGGATAGGGAACCAACATAATTATGTGTACCCATTAAATCTGTTCAGTCGTTCACACAAGATTGAAACGAGTCAAAACACACAAAAACCTTTCCAAACAAAACAAATATCTTCACATACTTTAACAATTACTTATTATTTAAAGAAGTAAGGATGATAGAATCTCCAAACATAAAAATCAGATCCGCTATCAAATTAGCGAGCCTTAGATAAAAAGCACTTCAACTTTAAAAATTACTATCGGACAGAACGACGTGCGAATACTCTGTAGTATGTAAATAATTCGATTTCAAACATAAACCAGTATAGAACTGTAGCGGTTACACCGCCACATACGAACTACGCATCAAAGACATGACGTCACACAAATCCTGCATCGCGCAATTAGAGTTTACCGCGCGAACGACATAGATAAGACTATCCGAAATCAACAGTCGGGCAGTCGGCCCGCCAGACACAACACCAGTCTGGTTGGAGGATCCTCCCTTTTCTATGGTGAATGAGTGAACTTTACACCCTGTTCCTCATGCCCCTAAATTGGTGACCCCGAGTATGAACGTCAACGCAGCCTTCGTGCAACTACTTCAGCGTGACGTCATCATCATCACTTCCGCAAGCTTTCGTGAGGCGAGTCACACAGCCAGCCAGCACCCACGGCTTCAACGGGTATCCTGACCACCAGCATGCAGCGAACGCGCATTCCTGGTCATCACCCTCAGCCTCATCAGCAACCTTGGCACAGCACCTGCACTTTCGGCCGGTCTCACAAGCAGAGCTCTTTCTACCCTCTCCTGGTCGACGCTAGCAGTCAGCCACAACTCAGCGCTATACCACATCCGACTCACTGGATCGTGACGCAGCGCCACCCCGACTCACTGGGGAATCACCGCAGACAGTTCCGACTCACCGCGAACTATGCGACACCCGGTTCCGACTCACTGGAACCTCCACTGGCACTGTGAAGCATCGCAAGATACAAGACTCGGCCCACTATCGACCTCCGGTCTCCGGAGGGGAGTGATGTAGCGGTTACACCGCCACATACGAACTACGCATCAAAGACATGACGTCACACAAATCCTGCATCGCGCAATTAGAGTTTACCGCGCGAACGACATAGATAAGACTATCCGAAATCAACAGTCGGGCAGTCGGCCCGCCAGACACAACACCCGTCTGGTTGGAGGATCCTCCCTTTTCTATGGTGGATGAGTGAACTTTACACCCTGTTCCTCATGCCCCTAAAGAACTAACTTTTACAACAACGTTTATGTGACAATAAAAGTAACTTAACTAACTGTTATAAGATAATAAGATAAGATAATGTTTTTATTTCCAGTAAAATGTTTACAAAAGTTACAAGTACAGTAATATGGTACAACATAAAGTGCATTGAGTATTATCTCCTGGGACCCAAACTAGGTTTATAGCCTGTGACTTGGGGACCAGTGATTCCATAAGGGTAGATGATCAAAATGTTTTAGTAAAACTGTTTTCACCAGTAACATGGTTGACATAACAATATAATTATAATTTAAGTGTATAGAAAAAATAAAAAGTAAAAATAATTAATAATAAAACTGTTTGTGAGTGTTTGAGTTAGAGTGAGTTGGTAATTCAGCTGCCGAAGATGAAAACAGAACAATATCATCGGCGAAACGCAGGTTGGTCAACCTTTTATCGCCGACAACTACTTTATTGGCCCAAAGGTCTTCTCTCTTCAAGGGTGGCAGTGAATAGTTTAGGGTGCTTCGGGTCTCCCTTTTTTTTTCTTTTTTTTTTTTTTGGGGTGGAGCGCGAGTGCGTGTCAGACTCTTACTGACTAAAACCCACCCGTGTTCCTTCTGTTGCCTGTGCAATGCCAGGGGGCCACGGTATCCCTTTCGGAATTTCCCGCAACCCCGGCAGGCAATGGTCTCATCGGACCCCTTCACTTGCTGACATCTCTTTGAGGCGCGCGTGGAACACAACGCGCCGTCGACCCGGGCCTGGTCCTTACCGGACGGCGAGCTACCCATTGCTCACCGTCCGCAAGCCCGCGCCTACGGTGGCCGGGAATCGGCAATAGATTCCCGACGCCCAGGGCGTCTCCTGCTGCGGCGGCTAGGGGCGTGAGGGCGCGAAATTTGCCTCTCCCTCACGCGCTCCGCCTCCTCCTTCGCGAGCATTACTGCTTCGCAGAAGGAGGTGACGGCCTCCCATGCCCTCTCGCTCCATACCATGGCCTGGACCAGGGCCGGACGCGAGAGATCCCCGCCACCGATCGCCTCCACGAGGACACGGCGGTGCTCTGCCCAAGCTGGGCATACCTCCACCGTATGCTCCATCTTGTCCTCCGAGCGATCCACGCGTGATGACACCCGAGCGTTTCCTCCCGCTTTATCCGAAACAGGTACCTCCCGCACAGCCGTGTCCGGTGAGGACCTGAGTCAGGCGGAAGGTGAGGACGCCGTGGCGCCTCTCCAGCCACTCCTCAAAGAGGGGACTTATCGCCGCAATAGTGGCGTGCCCAGCACTGGGTTGCGACAATCGCACTCTCCATCACGCCATGAGATCCCGTCGGAGCTCTGTCCGCTGTGCCGCGATTTCTCGCGGCATCGGAGTCAAGCCCCAGCGTTTCGCCTCCTCGCGCCACTCCCAAATATGCGTGAGGACTTTTGCCTCCAGATCCCATGGCGGCAATCCGGCAAGGAGGCTCGCCGCCTCACCGGAGACTGTGCGGTATCCCTGGACCAGCCGGGTGGCCATGACCCTCTGGGACGCGTTCAACCGGCGGGCAGGCCGCCGCCTCAACGAACGCGCCCACACCGGTGCCCCGTACAGGGCCATGGACCGCACGGGTCTCCCTGCTTTTCGATAGGGAAGGATGGTTCTATGGTCGAAATTTTGATAGCGGCTGTACTATTCTGGTAATTTTTCTGCAGGATATATATGTGGTTTCTATATTTTGGTTTTGAGTGCCTTGAATAATGAGTGGTGGTAGATACTCTCAAACGCTTTGGCGTAGTCGACGAATGCTAATTATAGAATTTTGCACTCTATGCTCGACACTTTTGAACTATGTTCTCTATTATTTAGTTAAGGGATCAGTGATCAGTGGTGGTTTGGTCAGTAGTGGAGAGGCCTCTTCGGAACCCTGCTTGTTCAGGTGGCTGGTGGGAGTCAAGTTGGCTTGAAATGTGGCTCTCTATAACCTTTATAAACGTTTTGTATAAATGCGATACTGATGGAACGGTAATTACTGATTTTAGATTTGTCGCCTTTCTTGTGTAACAAAACGATAGTGGAGTGGCAGAATTGAGCGGGAAACGAACTTGTTTGCAGTATTGAATTAAACACGTTGGTGATGTGAGAAAGTAGTACGGGTTCTCCAATTTTTAGGGCTTCAGTAGAAATGTTGTCCTCGTCAAGGCTTTTACTGTATTTCATACTGCGCAGAGCGCAATGGACTTCAAAACCTGTAATTGGAGCTGCACTTTGTGATATGTGCTGCACTTTGGAAAATCGTTGTCCTTGACAGTATACAGAGATTTATAAAAATCTGTGCATAGGTATACGTTGTCTTTATCGGTGTGTAAAACACCTAGCTGGTCTGTGATGTTAGTGATCGTGGATCGACTGTTACCGGCACCTTTTTCGAGACATTTTTAACGATAGCTTGCTTTCCAGAGCCACTTGCACCAATTTGTCATTAAAGTGTCTTGCGTCTTTTCGGATGCACCTTTTGACCTGTTTATCTATTTTTCTGAATTCAGTTTTGTTGTAAACTAGATATATTCCTTTTAAGGCTTGCTCCTCTGAATTTACGGCAACGTCAGCGACGCTGATTACAGGCTCCAGCAAAATGAAGAAGATTAGGAGGAAAACGTCTCTTTGTTGACGAATCGCGAATCAGTACTGATCCAGATAACCGACGTGTCCGTGTCTGGAGAAGATCTGGAGACTTTCGGAGAAGTCAAAGAACTGTCACTGGAACCGTTCAGCAAGGCGGGCAATCAGTGTCCTTTTAGGGTGGAATTATTATTGGAGCTAGAACACCATTGACCCCGTATCTGCCGTCATGGAGATCTACATCTCCATGACGGCAGATAGATAGGTAAAAAACAGTCTCTATTGATGGAATCGTCGGACCATTCCGAGTGAACCATGGGCACCAATTCATACTGGTCGATGATAATGCCCCCGTACATCGACCTCAACAAGTCAATGCTGCTCTGCTCAAGGTTAGACTGGCCTGCCAGCTCGCTTGACTTAAACCTAATAGAGCACGCGTGGGATGCTCTTAAGTAACCTTTTTGGAACCGTCAGCCACGTCCCCAGAGATCAGGGAAGCCACTATTCAAGAATAGGACAGGTTACCGCAATAAATGCTCGTAAACTTGATCCTCAGCAGCATGCCCAAATAAAAACTTTCTATTAATAAATTGTTGTACAAGATTGGTTAAGCGATCTTTTCTTTTCCATCAAATTTCTACAATTACATTAAGATTGAATTACTCAATGTTTGTTACTACTCAATAAAAAAAAGTTTTTATTTTTATTTTAGACAGTGTATTTCTATTTTTTTAAAGATATAACGTACTCTTTTTCTTGATAAAGTTAAATTTTAAAAATATGTATAACAGCTTTTGCTAGTGATCACAAACTTTTTTGATTTGTGTAATCCTCTAATTTGTAATATGTTTATTTATAAAGTGAACTATGTGAAACAAAGTGAAATATGTGTTTTAAATTTTCTTTCATTTAATTGCAATATATGTATCACAAGGTATTTTGTTATAACATTTAACACAGTACCCCATAAAAGATGTATGTACTTTAGATAATCTGAAAAAGAATAGAAGAATAATATCAAAAAAGGTTTTTTGAGATTAAGATAGGAACTGATAAACAGAACTTAAAGAGATTCCATCTTAACCCATTGGTTGTTAAGATCGGGTAGTTGTGAATTAATTTCTTTTAATGTCTGTATTTTTGCTGAGGACGAAGCTTCCATATAACACTCTAAGACACTTTCTCGATCCTTGAGATATTCGGAGAGAATTGTTAAGTCCTTGTTTAAGAACATCTCTAACGGCTTCTGTTTTTTAACTATTTCTATAAGCTTACCGATAATAACCCCTGTCCTGTCTGATGCCATAAATCCTATGTTTCCATAATTTGAGCATGTCAAACTCCCCAATTTGGATTTGTAAGAGCAACCAGGTGTATAATTGTGTGTGTAATTACCAAACGAGTTCCAACTTGAGGGTCTGGAGTATGACTAGAGGCTGTTGAGGGAGCCCTCGTATGAGTTGTCTTTTGAGAGGCAGTCAAATGGGTCAAAAATAGAGTCTTCTTATCAAGCTCAGAAGTATATGAGGTCATACTTGTCATCACATTGTTCCATGCAAGAGCTAGATGCTCAATTGAATTGCCCGGAAACTCATCTGTTGAGCCATGGCTGACTCTGTCAACTCTTTTAGATCTGTTAAAGCTGTCGCTATTTCAGCAGTACTAATTTTGGCATTCCTGGCAAGTGCAGCGTTGTAAGCAACAGTGGTTATTTTTAGAGCAGCAATAAGCGTCTTAGGCCCCAGAAGACAAAGCTCAATCAGCTCATCGAGTAATTGTGGCATATCCTCTCCACTCAGTCGCACGAGATGTTTATACTTATTGCTGAGGTCATTTCTGCTGTCTTGAGATAGCACACTAATATCTCTCATGGTTATCAGGATCTTCTCATCCAGGGGATCTTCAAGTTGTCCTCAGTAATTCTTTAATTTCCCCAACAGTTGCTTTAAATCATTGGACGGAATGACACATGGTCCAGGACAAGCAGGGTCTGGCAGAGGTGGTTGAGCAGTCATAGTATCTGCTAAACTTGCTAAAATCTCGGAGGTTAGACCAATCTCTTCATAAGACATTTTGTGATTGAAAGCAGTGTCTGTTAAGAGATGATCTGATGGAAGGGTCCCGCTTTGATTAACTAATGAAGGATCTCTGGATGGCTTTGCAGAGTTGCCACACCTTCTAATAAAATAGAGCTTACAGGCAGTCCAAATTCTTTGCATAGTTTTTTGATCAGAAAAATGGTTGATCTATTTATAATTGATAAAGTCCAAACACTAATTCAATCGTTTTTTTTTTTTCAGGCAGGAGTCTCGACTTCAACCTATTCTTTTCAATCCGCTGCACCAGCTTGGCCCTCTCTTCGACTTCAAAACAATCGCCGCAAAAGTCCGAAATATCATTCTGTCTCTTTCTCTCTTCTTCCATGTCCAATGTCGGAATTCAGAAGCTTCCAATCTGGCAGGATTTACAAATGTTACACATATTATGTAAGACACAACATGCTATTAAGATTTTCACAGCCATTTGATGGTTGTAATGAAGCTCTTTGCAAGCAAGCGAGAAGGCACCGCCATCTAGATTTAAATTTATAAATTGTTTTAAATATGGTGGCATGGGTAGCTTCGTGAATTTCGTTGAATCGGCTTTCAGGGAAGCTGATATTATCATCATTCAAGTACATATATAGGTGTCATCAGGTGATCTTCTAAATTGTAGCTGGGTACTGATTGTAATGATATTGAATTTGATAAATGAAACTTCTGACTGATCGAATTTTTAGATGCCCAATGAGCTCTACCCCTTTTTATAAAATCAGGTATTTCATACATTTCACCGTGTCAAAACTGTCAGTGGTCTCCATAGTGCACCAGCTTGGCCCTCTCTTCGACTTCAAAAACAATCGCCGCAAAAGTCCGAAATATCATTCTGTCTCTTTCCTTCTTCTTCACTGTCCGATACCGACATCACAGAAGAATATTGACAAGTTATCTGTAAACTGCTGTTTCAAACGCTTTATGTTAAGCCAACTGATGATGTACATGATTTTCGTCGGTTACACACGTCAATTTTTAAGGTAGGTACCTCATCGTATAGATCAAATAATAATAGTTCCATCTTCGTCATCGCTTCAAGTACCGTAACCGCTCCGAGGAACTTAGCGATGACGCATTCAACGTTGATTGATCATTCTTAAGAGGGAACAGGGGCTGCGAGGAATTTGAAAAATAGGTATTTGAAGAATCTATTGCCGTCGCGCTGCGCCCGAAGAACCGAGTTAAACCCCGTAAAGTGCGATAGGGACAACTGCAGCTCAGACCGATTATATCACAAAATGTTTGACAAAAACGACGTTTGGCATTCTCCTTTTTTCTCCTCGAAAACTAAGCCGATTTAATAATTTTTTACATTAAAATTTTAAAAAAGAGTATGTCTAGGTTCCTATTATTTTCTTTTATGCTAAAAACTATTCCTATTATATATATATATATATATATATATTAACTATTTTTGGAGGGTCATAGTTTCCTTACTTATTAATTGCTGAAAAAAAAGAAATGACTGGAACATGCCTATAGAGACCCTGATTTTATTTTTTTTTAAATGACAGCTCTAGAGGCATTATTCAGGAAGGAAAACGGGGAATATGTTTGTATGGAGAATCGCGGGCCCTGTTCCCTCTTAAGGCTCGTGCAGACCAGCGCGACGCGACTCGAACAATACATTTTCTAAGAAAACTTCACGGTATAACAATAGCCGGTGTCGCGTCGCGCTAGTCTGCACGAAGCTTTAAACGGCCTCAAACAACGTTTCAAGCTCCCACGTTTTGTAACGAATGCCTTTTTAGCTAACATTCTGAAACGTGTGTTTTTATTCTAAAGCTGGTTATAAATATCTTTCCAATTTTACAAGTATTCACTAAGTATTTCACCAGAAATTACAAGTATTCACTAAAAACTTTGATGTAAGTCATGTGCGATACAGCAAAGCAATAAGACGCAAATGATGGAATGAAATAATTCTATTGAATTATCCTTCGACTTCATTATATTGTGATGGAATTCAACAAAAAAACGGTTATTATTCCTTTCAGGGAAAAAAAGTCAATTGTTATTTTTCTATGAAGTTTATTAATTTATGCCTTTATTTAGTTCATTCACACATTTATATATATATATGCTCTAAAAGAATCGTCAATGTTACCGTAGGTACGGCGTGGCTTTGTGAGTCGATGCACCTGAATCCATATTCCACTTTGTAGAATAATTATTGGAATTATGACCGATTTTGAATAAAAAGGAGGTGGCTATAAAACCATACACATACATTACCATAACACTCATATATTCCTTTTTTTTACCTTGAATTTAATTTTTCTTGACATGACAACAATTTTTACTTATTCACTCGCCCATCTTTTTATACCAACCCAGATAGTTAAACTTTTTATACCAACCCAGGTAGAAAAAATAAACTTTATTGCAATAATTTATATCAATCAATCATTTATTTTGTTAAACATAGGTAGTATAGAGGAAAATGATAGCAACGCCATGACAAGAGAAACAGAGAACATGTTAATAAATATATAAAAAAGTTGTTTTCGTCCGTCCCATGTTCCGCTATAAACGTGAAGGGAGAATGTGGGAATGTGTTTAAGCAAACACGTTAGTTAATGTGTGGGAAGTGCTTGACCACTTCGGACGAAGATGAAGATTTAAAAAAAATGCAGTACTACTTGGCCTTTTACTTTTCTGTATATATGCTGTATATTATGCTTTTAAGAAACATCCGTCTCCCTAGTTTCTATAGCATGCCGAAGCACTTCACACCGTTCTAAACGAACTTACTCGCTGAGCTGAAAGAGCAGTCGATTCATAACTGCAAGATAAACTAGTTACCAGTAGCCGTACACCCAGAAATAGGAGTCCCCTAAAGCGAGCTTCCGTAACTTTGTTAATCAATTAAGTACTAAATTTAGGGTAGCATAATTCCGGCACGGCTATATATACGTAAATTGGATGTATTAAGTGATAGGGGAATAGATTAGGAAGATCCGTTTGTCGTAAATATTGAATTTGGATGTTTTGTTAAAGTTCCGTGCCTACCTACAGTGCCTTTCCTAAATCAAAATATGTTACTATTAGGTACATAAATATCTCATAGATACTATACTTTATGCTGGTGATAATATTCTGATGTCAGCAATGTTGCCACAGAATCCTTTAGCCGCCATTCCCTATTGATGAAGCAGGCACCCTTTTTTCTTAAACACATCGCTAAACACATTTAGGGGTGATTTCACCTGTGCAGCTGAACGCGATCAGCACTCCTAAATTTCGTTCAAGAGCTGTCAGTGTTATCATTGTTGTGTAATATTGAAACTGACAGCTCTTTCTCTTTCAGTTTCATTGGTGAAATTGACAGTTAGTGCGACTATAAACAATATTAAAACTAGCCTTCGATCCAAAAATTGAAGTCTTTAGTATTCTTATTTCAGTTCATTTTGCCCAACTTCTAGGACCTTAGTCTAAAAAAACAGATTACTTGAACCAAGCGGGAACATGGACCACCCTTCAAGGACATCTTCGACAACCTTTTTACTATAGTATAATCATAATTTATCCAAAAGACGTACACTACTGAATATTAAGTTTTCCCCCAAGGATTGCCAATATAATCATGCCTTTAGGCACGACTCCTGTTCACGCCATAAACAAGAGACATTGCGATAAAGTAAATCCTCTTGGAGTATGGATCCAAGAAGACGGAGATAAGCATTTATAGCAAGGTTTAATTTACGCACTTGTTGCTCACCCGGCTTCACTCGTTTCAATTAACTATATTGCCACGTGGCTTGAATTCGTTAGCGTGGACCCTATTCTTGTCTTTGAGACAAATGTCGAGCGGTTTCGTGATTCGAAGTGGAATAAAATTGTAACATAACTTGCGCGGTTTCGTCTGGGCTAGTGCCAATGAAATAACTAAAGGAGGACGGACGCATGATTTGTACAACATAGATAAGTTTCTAGGTCACTAATTATGAGTCAATAATTTACTCCTCCGAAGCGTTTATCTTAACAACTAATTCTAGGATGTAAGACAGACGGGCTCTAAAGCCAACTACCAATATAACTTAAGGGGCCGTGCACGAAATCGACTAATTTTGATCAATTTTATTCATTCTTTGTGAGAAAGGAAAAAGAATTAAACAAAATTATTTGTGAATAGAAAAGTCGACTTCTTTGGTTTTCATGTGGCTGAAGGGGGTTTTTCGAATAAATTAAGCATTCATGGAAAATCACTAATACTCGCAACAATTTTTCCAAAAAATAACGCAAGACTGACGTTTCATCAACATCATTATAATTATGGTCTACTATGCATGTAGCTGAATTTTCAACTTTGATACAAAATATAGCAGCAAAATGAAATATGAATATGTTGAAAAAACCTTTTTTTTGAAACCCAGTCTATTATTTAGCAAACCATATCAAGAAATTAAAAAATCCCACATTTGTCTTCAGCTATCCTTGAGATAAAATCAAAATTGTATTTTAGGATTATATAATATCTTCATTAAGTAAATCAAAAGCGAAATAAACCATATTTTCGAGAACGCAAAATTGTTGCAACCATTAAGAGGTGCTATGACTGACGCAAATGGTTTAGCACCACGAAAACTGTACTTTTATAGTCACAGAGACTTAATGTTTCAATTATTTGAAGCGTTCTCACAATTAAATAAGTAATTGACATAAGAGGGTATTTTCGTGCACGGAGTCTTAAGACTGAATACTTATCAACGGGGCCAATCAAAACGTGAGTGGTTTAGTGGCATTATGATATTAAAATAAAAACAATAATTTAGATTTTTAATAAGATGTTTGTAGGTACTCGTACCTTAAACACACCCAGGTCAAAGTTATAACAAAATAAAAAGTTTAATAAAAATCGTAGTCGTTACATATTGAAAATCGATTGTCAAATGCGAAAATTTTACAGCTGCTATCCAATATGATAAACAAAAGGTTTTCATATATTTCCACGAAGGTGTATTTAAAAGCTTTGAAAAGGGTGTTGTTTGTTAGCTGCCAAAATGAAATCTAATTTAGACCCTGTTATAATTATCCTTCCATGACCAAATATAACGCACAATAATTTGGGTTCGAAAAAATACTTACATTTCACAAATTGACATAACAATTATCTATTTTCACTCAACTCAATGAAATTGCAACTGTTAAGGCACCTTAAACGTCAAGATTCGCAGTTGCGGTCATAAAACTTGCGAGTAGGATGGTACGGCTTTAGTACGGGATTTAAGTCTCGTGTCGTCTCGCTTCGGCGTTCTATAAACTCGCCTGCTACGAAATTTGGCTTTTTGTATAGCATCGTCTTTAAAAAAATACGTGCACGACATTTTTAGACACGACACTGATTACAGTATCGAATGCTTTCACAATAGCATGTTCCAGAATTACGGGACAATCAAGTTAGGGGTAAGTTAAATGGTAGACTGCACTAAGAGAATTAAACTTATCCTGTCACTTGACACATCGTAAACCTTTATATTAGTCGCTTGAGACTTTTATTGTCTTGTTGCTATTGCTTGGATTCAGTTTTGTTTTTCTACTAATAGGTTCTGAAGGGGTTGCCTCGGGCGGTCCGTAGATGATTGACCATCTTTACATGGAAATGCACACACTAGGCACATGATGATGATTCTTGGTCTCGAGTTCGAACCCAAGGCACGCACCTCTGACTTTTCGGGATTCATATGCGTATTGTTTTATTATCACTTGCTTCTGAAACGGTGAAGGAAAACATCGTGCAGAAACCGACATACCTGACAGATAATTCTCTACGCCATGTGAAGCCAAGTCAGAGGCCCATGGGCGGCTTTAAAACTCTGACACCAGGTTAGTCACTAACCACACGAAAAGCAGAAGATCATCTGATGATAAGGTACAGTATGCTGAAGCGTGGTATGTAGGTAGGTATGCGTTGATAGGTCCCCAAATAATGTTCATTTTGCGCCGCGTGTGCAAAATCTATTGAAAATTGGAGAAACATGATCTTCTTGAGATCTCACTTTTGGAGTTAAGAGTACAATTAATGAGCTAGCGTTTCAAGCCCACTATAACGGGACAACCATCATCAGCCGACAGCATTCCACTATTTGACATAGACCTCTCCAACTGACGCTCTCCAACGACAATATTTTAACCAAACTCCCAGTAGACGTTTATGCGACCGTTGGAACAGCGAGTTTATTTAATTACTTTTCAATAATTATATTAAAAGCAGAAACAAAATATGGTAACCGTTTAACAGCCAGAGCCCATCAAGCTTTGAACTAACCAAGTCTTGAATAATAATAACAGGTCAATATCCAGGCGTCGAACGGACACTTAAGATTCAAAGCTTTAAGTATAATCATGACCATTACCATAAAGTTATCTTAGGATGAACGCAAAAATGTATAACTTTGGGAATCCAGCACGATTCCCGCACATTCCGGGGCGTTAATCCCGCGATTAAAACCTCTCGTCAGAACGTTTACGTGGAACTTTTCATAAATAAAATCAATTTTATTTTTTTTGTTTTTGTGGAGATCAGCACGTCTCTTCTGATGAAGAAACAATATACCCAGGTACTTCTACGATTATTAGGCGGACGCTGATACCTTACTACTTGCATTATAATTTATTGAGACTGCCTCGTTGGTCTAGTGGTCGCAAACGCTACTGCTGAACATGAGATCCTGGGTTCGATTCCCAGGTCGGGCAAAGTGTCATTGGGTTTTCTTTCTGGAATTTCTCAGTAGCAGCCCGGAGTCTGGATTTGTGCCCGGTTGATGGCAATAGGCTCGCGCCCTATTACATGGGACTTAAACATAACTGGCGGAATGTGGGTGTACACCTCTGCCCAACCCTTCGGGGAAACAAGGCGTGATATTATATTATCAGACTGGAATTATGCAACCAACATCTTTATATAGATTAATACAAGCGACCCGCCACGACTGCGCGCACGGGCGCGATCTAGTAATGTAAGCTAAGCATAATAAATAATTGAACGCCTTTTTGTTTTACTTGTTGGTGGATTTGTGCAGGCTATGTTCAATAGACGATTCTATAGCTGTTAAGAAGTACATATTTTCTCCGTTATTTGACAATCGGATTTGCCGTTCTTCTTCGTTTTCATCGACGTTCCAAATGTTTTCTTTTTAAATTCCTAGTACCCCGACATCCGATAACCTTTAGTTAGTACCTATTGCGTGTAATCAATTCACTGCATCGAAAAAAGAAAGTTAAAAACAAAAACCAAACTACGACAAATTGCCTACTAAAAAGGTTTAAATAAGACATCGTAACAAAATAACATCCGTTCGTTCGTTTGGTATAACCGTCCGTCCGTAGTCAAATAGTTGTATACGTAATTTGTAGGATCTAAGCTATTTTGGGGTATTTTGAGGTGAGATCATTGGGAATTTTATACCTATGATTTGTTAAGCAGCCTACGTCACATTTTAGAAAGGTAGATAATATAGGTATAGTTTTATTGAAAACAGTCACAATGAAAAATAATTGTTGTATTCTTATTTGGGCTTTATGTATGACTTAGATAACCAATATATTTTCAGAAACTACTCTTTAATAAATACCAAACATGTTTTTTTTTTTACCGTAGACGTTTACATCCGCTATAAGCCGCCATGTTGGATTTTATGTATCATCTAATAGCCTATAACCCGCGGAACAACGTATCGCTTCCAATGATATTTATGGACATACATACATAACCTGTTAAAATCATAACCCTCCTTAGGCTTTGCTGTAGTCGGGTAAAAATACTACTCTTCTTTTCCCGAAGCCTCTCGTTTTGTTGCAATGAATTTCCTGATCGTTACACAATTCTCTTTTGTATTATTTTCAAGAAATATCGTAGTTATGGACCCTCAAACAATACCTCAGTATTCAACATTTCCGTCCACTCCAAATTAACACAATAACTGTTCATCAAACTGTTGTGAACTACCCCTAATCGTAACTACGAACGTCAAGAAATACTCTGACAAGGGTACGCGCAATTCCGTCCAGCGCAAACAATACAGAGCGGCGGGAATTTGTAAATCCCGGGAATTTTAGTCCGGGAATTCATAATTATGGACTCGTGACCCTTTGAACGTGGTTGCAGCGTGCCTTTAATGTGGAATGAGGAGTTATTTTTGGCGTGTTCTTAGAATCCGTGGCATAAGCTGGTTAGAAAGATTAGTAGCTTCGGGCGCAGCGGCGCGAGTTCCTAGGACAGGCTATTACAGTAATATTCAAATTGCCTCGTTGGTCTAGTGGTTGCAAGCGCCACTGCTGAGCATGAGGTCCTGGGTTCGATCCCCGGGTCGGGTAAAAGTGTTATTGAGTTTTTCGATCTGGAATTTCTCTGTAGCAGCCCGGAGTCTGAATTTGTGCCCGGTTGATGGCAATAGGCTCGCGCCCTTTTACATGGGACTTAATTTACCTACTACAGGTACACCTCTGCCCAACCCTTCGGGGCAACAAGGCGTGATGTTATGTTATGTTATAATATAAATTAAAGTCACTTTTCATGTCTGTCTGTGTGACCGCGTTATTCTTCTACACTACGCAACGGAATTTGATGGGGTTCCTCCATTATCATCACCTTCCTGTCAATGTCCCATGTTACGTGGGGTCGGCGCAGCACGTTTTCTCTTCCACTCTCCACTGTCAACCGTCACGCTATCATTCACTCCCATCTCTTTCATGTCATTCCTCACAGAGTCCATCCGTCTTTTCTCCATCGTTTAGAGAATGTATTCCGGTACATTTATGTGTATAATACATTAATACTAAACTTCTATAATAGTTATTTATGCAACTGTTGTATAATAACGGGTTATTCCTAATTATGTACAGTTGCATACAAGACTTTATCTACACCCATGTTATGAATCCTCTATAAAATGTTCTGAAACCATAGGGTGTTGTGTAGTGTTGTAAGAACTCTATGTAAATTCATGGAAAGTTTAATTGCTGAGTATCTAATACCTACAAACAAACTATGTATAGGACAAACAAACGAAAAAAAAAAACGAAACAGAGTACTTTAAAAAACAATTGCAATATATATTGAACACAAATGGCGGGATACGACGTTAATTCGAATAACCACCTACACCCTATGGTTTCAGAACGTTTTATAGAGGATTCATAACATGGGTGTAGATAAAGTCTTGTATGCAACTGTACATAATTAGGTATTAAAACACTCGTGTGATAGTATTATCACTCGTGTGATAAACCCACATTCGTGTTTTAATACCCCTTATTATACAACAGCTACATAAATAACTATTATAGCATGGGCGTAGATAAAATAAATATCGATGTTTTGTCAACTCGTAAAATCCGTGAGAACCAGAGGCGGCCGTTCGCTAGTTACATAAAAATGAAGACAAGACCGAGCAGAAAAACTAGAGGGATTAAAAATTGCTCACATTTTTCGTATTTTTTTTTTTCTTATATTTTAATAGTCATCATAATCAGCTAGTTCCCACTGCTGAAAGACAGGCTTCCTCTCTGCGAGAAATAGTTGGCTAATAATCCACCACGCGGGCCTAGTGCGGGTTTGTAGATGTCACATGTCTTCGAATTTTAAAGGTTCTAGGACATGCCGATTTCCTTACGATGTTTTTCTTCACCGTTTTGAGAGCAGTGGTGATGAAATTATGTATGTAAAGCGGGTTTGAACCCACGACGTTATCACTAGGCCACCACTGCTTTCAATATTTTAATAGTGATTCCTTTTTTTTCTGCACTGAAATTAATTTATTGTTAAAACAATGTGTAGATATTGGCGTTCTGTCTCCGCACTTAAATTCTATAAACGTCCTTAGCGTCTCACAGACCACCATGAATGGGACGGGAGTCCATTTCTTTTCAAAACGTTACTCATTTTTCCCATAAAAAAGCAAAAAGTACACGCGAACGATATATATTTCCTTCTAAAGTACACTTTACGAGCTACGAATATCCCTTCAATGGTGGTGACCGTTCGGACTCCTCATTTAAACTGTATTTAATATTTATTCGTCCGTGGGGTTGCCAGTGGAATTGGATTTTTTCCTACATTAACCCATAAAGCACTGTGTACGAGTGAATCGGGGATTATTGTTTTTTACAACCTAAATGGGGAATTTGTCGCTTGTGGGGTATGAAAATGATTCGTTTGTCTGTGGTTGGCGAGAATATTGTATGATAAAGGCAAGTTATTGTAATTAAATTAATTCCTAAATGCGCCGTGTATTATGATTTGCTAAAAAAACAGCTCTTCCATACAAAAATACAAAAAATAACGCTCTTGAAAAGTCCATCAAACTTCAGCTTAACCCCAAGGCGCCGCCGAAAATAATATAATGGCGAGCTAGCAATTTTTTCGGCAATTTATCAATAGCTGGCAACAAGCGGCCTTTGCTAACCAATAGAGGACCCCTTATGGAACCCTTTTACAAAATTTATTGTACAGCCTCCTTAAGGAGTTCCTTCGGGTTATAAATAAAAAACAATCTACCATATTCATATTCCATTTCGCATACGTAAAATCGTAATAAGAATATTTGTACCAAAGTTCCGGAGAAAACGTCCGGGGACATATTCGCTATATTTATTTTTGTGTTGCGTTGTTCAAAGTATTATTATATGCTTAAAAGAGAAATCTCATTGTGGTACACAATTTTGTATATTTATGTTCATGTGCAGTTAACTCACGTAAGATTTTATTTTTAACAGAAGTCAGAGCTGTTTTATTATAAACATGTACTCATAGGTTGTTCGTAACTTGTTTTTAGGGTTCCGTACCCAAAGGGTGTAACGGGACCCTATTATTACTAAGACTCCGCTGTCCGTCTGTCACCAGGCTGTATCTCATGAACCGTGACAGTTAGACAGTTGAAATTTTCACAGTTGATGTATTTCTGTTGCCGCTATAACAACAAATACTAAAAGCAGAATAAAATAAATATTTAAGGGGGCTCTCATTGGGCTCGCCACTGTTGCGGCGATAAGTCCCCTCATTTAGGAGTGGCTAGAGAGGCGCCACGTCGTCCTCACCTTCAGCCTGACGCAGGTCCTCACTGGACATGGTTGTTTCCAGAGGTACCTGTTTCGGATAAGGCGGAAGGAAACGCCTGGGTTTCATCACTGCGTGGGTCGCCCGGAGGATACGGTGGAGCATACGGTGGAGGTCTGCCCGGCTTGGACAGAGCACCACCGTGTCCTCGTGGAGGCGATTGGTGGCGGGGATCTCTCGCCCAGCCCTGAATACGGCCGTGAGGGAGAGGCAAAATTCGCGCCCTCACGCCCCTAACCGCCGCAGGAGGAGACGCCCTGGGCGTCGGGAATCGATAGCCTATTCACAGCCGCCGTAGGCGCGGGCTTGCGAACGGTGAGCAATGGGTAGGTTCTCCGTCCGGTAAGGACCAGGCCCGGGTCGACGGCGCGTTGTGTTTCACGCGCGCCTCAAAGAGATGTCAGCAATTGAAGGGGTCTGATGGGACCGATGCCCAGGGTTGCGGGAAATCCCGAAAGGGATACCGTGTGGCCCCTGGCAATGCACAAGCAACTGAAGGAACACGGGTGGGTTTTAGTCAGTAAGAGTCTGACACGCCCTCCCGCTCCACCCAGAGCGGGAGAAGTCATTTGATGATTTCCCACCCAAAAAAACGGAACCCTTCGTGCGCGAGTCCGACTCGCACATGCCCGGTTTTTTTTTCTGCACTCATGTTAATTTATTGTTAAAATAATGTATAGGTATTAGCGTTCTGTCTCCGCACTCTTACAAAATGTTCAATCATAATTCAATCCTATAAACGTACTAAGCGTCTCACAGGCCACCATGAAAAGGACGGGAGTCCGACTCGCACCTTGGTTTATATCTATTACATATTATTTTAATTAAAGTCACGTTTCGTGGTTGCGTTGTTTATCTGAACTACGCAACGAATTTTAATACGATTTTCACCATAATTTTCAGAATTTAAGGTTTAAGTACTCGGAAAAATAACTAAAGCATGGAAGCCGGGCTAAAATAACAACTGCACTGCATATCTTCATCTTTTTTTACTTACGGTATTGATAGTGCGTAAGAAAGAGACCGCTTCTTCCCCACTGCTCAACTATATTGCTCAACTGCTTAAAGTTGAGCAGTGGGTAATACCAACGCGGCAACGGCTCCACTGGTAATTGCTCAACTGTGAATAGTTGAGCAGTGGGTAATACCTGCTGATCAACTTAAACTGCATAACTATAGTTATAGACTAGAAATAAAAACTCCAAATCTCTTAATTAATATACTTCACCAACTACTTACTAAGAAGTCTTAAAATTAAAAAACTATTTCTTCTTTCGTTTAACAAGAACTTATCCTGTATAAAGAAAGAAGAAATAGTTTTTTTTAAACATTTAGTTAAAGAACATAGAAAAACACTTTAATTAAGTAGGTACCCTTAATATACGTCACAAGAAATTTAAAAGTAAAAACAAATTTTATATTTCTTCTTTTTGCTAAAATTACGATAACACGTTCAGTGTTATCGTAATTTTTCGAGAGCATGCCCAATTGAAATTTCTGAATTAATTAGTTGCATTTGTATGTAAATAATTATATCATCATTATGTATATACTTCTTTCTTCTCCTGTTTGCTGTTTTATCTACAGCAAGCACGTCAATGTCAGCTAGTATTTTTAATAATCTCAACAATGTCTTGGTGTTTTTGTTATGGATTTGTTTATTTTTGAATGCCAACCTTCGAGCACATTGTTGGTTCTATGTCGCTCTCCTAACATACTGATTATTTTTATAAAGTCCTTTTTCTTTAAAATGCTGTCCACATACGTCAAAAAGCTGGCTGCATTTCAAGTTTCGTATTTTCATATTCGCTTTTAATGTAATTCCAACCTTCCATTATTTTTTAATGGCAACACGGAGCAGAGACGAACGATCCGTTTTTCATGTTTTGTTTTCTGACAGCCCAATTTATTAGCGTTTCGCCAAATCATTTTAGTCCAGTGGTAGTAACAACCTTTAATAGTAACAGTAGGCCATACTTCTTTTATTGCATTCATCATCCCAATCTCAAAATCGCAGTGAAGTTTTTCAATGTTCAGTTCTAGTAATTGCAATTTTAAAATATAAAATAAATATCTATAACTTGTCTGTTTTTTGTCAGATATTAACGCAAATATTAATGGCTTAGAGTCTGGCTAACGAAAGTTGGCCCCAGAATAATGGCGGCAAATTTAAAAAATACATGCATGACAACACTAAAATTATACTATAAAAATTGGAATAACCTACTTTGATACTTGGTAATTCATTTAAAAAAATATCATATACGAGTATATAGTTTTTCAATAAGGACGCTCGAACTTTAGCAGCGCATAGCGGCCATTTCGGTAATGCGATTGCTACCAAATTTGGCATGAATATATATTTTGTCGTGACATTTCACCATGGAACGCTACGCGCTTCAACAACGCGTAGAAATCGTGTAAAATTTATTATCAAAACCAGTTGTCTATTCGCCTACGGTCTGTGCGTTATGTTCAATTTATGGCGTTCATCGTGTGAGTTAACACCGCTCGATTACTTTATGTGGGGTTACATGAAATCTTTAGTGTACGCAGATAAACCACAGTCAATTGTTGCCCTAAAGGCCAACATAACTCGCGTTCTTCGTGAAATTGACCATTTATGCGAAGACGTCCTCCAAGATTAGTCCACCAGAATACGCCATCTACAGCGGAGTCGCAGTGGCCATTTGGCTGATATTATTTTCCACACATAATGTCATTGAATATTCTTTAAAATGTTATAAAAATTGTAGTAATATCACTTAAACAGGTTGTTTTATTTCATTTCAAAGTTCGAGCGCTCTTAATGAAAAACCCTATATATAGACAGTATAAGAACATTATGTTAGGGAAATAAAGAAACAGAATTTATCTACACATGTATTAATTTTTTATATGTATCAGGTTTGTAACGGGATTTTAAGGATTTATTGATCTGGTATAGGTTAGTATATGAGGTAAATATGAGCGGAATCCGAAAATAAATAGACAAATAAAATACGATAATATTCCATACATAATAACTTAGTTTTATTCATCGTAATCAAAATCAGATTCTAACACTTCAATGCCAAAAGATTCATCACTGTCACTAGTATCGCTGTCTCCAACATTTATAATAAAACTTTCTAAATTTTCTTCTGTTATTTTATCACGTTCTTTATATTTATTTTTAACATGTATTACATGATCAGTAATTTTCTTCCAATCCTGTGAACTTACGTTTTCAAATGAATCTTTAATTATTTCTTCTAATGCAGCTGTAGTAACTGCAATATTTTTGCTAGCCACTTTACGTTTTGCCAAACTCCACACAAGCTCGATCGCATTTAAATCACAATGGTAGGGTGGAAGTCTCAACACCTCATGACCACATTGATTTAAAATTTCATCAGCTTCATATATAGGATTAGGCGTACTTCGTTTTACAATACACAACAGCTCTGCTTTCGTGTGGTAGTCCTCATATTGAATTCCATTATCACGAAGCCACTCTCTTATATTACTTTTACGTGTTTGTGTGTTCGGAACCTTATTTATAATTACCGAATGGTAACTAGCATTATCCATTATGATTACACTTGGTTCTTCCAAATTCGGTATAAGTTTTTCTTTAAGCCATTTATTAAAATTTTCAGCATTCATGTCATGGTGATAATCAGCATTTTTTGATTTAGTACTAAACACTAACAAAGAGTTTGGTACGGGGCCTTTCTCTGATTCAGCATGAACTATAATGTACCTTTTCCCGGTCGAAACATTTTCAATTGCACCACTAGTTGAAGGACCTTGCCATGACTTCTTAGGCTTGTAGTTTCTATGGACATAAGTCTCATCTAAATAAATGATTGGCTTGCCTTCTGCACGTTTTCCTGCTATAGTTCTTAAAAATCTATGTCTCCAAGCAGATATGTCATAGCGTTCTATTAATACAGAACGCTCATTTTTAATATTTTTAAATTCATAGCCATTGGCTAATAACAAGCGGCGCAGAGTTTCTCTGCATCCGTTAAAATCATACTTTCTTTTAACTCCACCAACAGTGTCCTCAGTGTAGGAACTTGTTTTTTAACAATATAAAATTCGTTTATCTTGTTACGCATAGCATCTATGTCAAAGTTATCTACGAGTATGTTAGACACAGTAGGTTTCCGTGGGCGTTTCTTCCCCGGGGTACTCCAGACACCTTCATTTACTGCACCTTCCCTTTTTACTCTCTTTAGTGTTCTGACACTCACTTCTGCAAAGAAGATATACAAAATATGTAATTAATTCTTGGTTTACGTAAATGCAAAGGTTTTTTTCGGCATAATTTCAAAACACCAGTGTATAGTAAAAACTTACCAGTCATTGAAGTCATTTCTTCTAAGTACTGATTCTGGGTTATTATCCTATCTTTCTGCTCTAATGCAGTGAGATTTTCAATAGTTCTTACTATGTCATCAACTCCTTCGACATCTTGCAGATTCTCTGTTAAAGAAAGTTAATCGTTTTAAAATTACCATTGTATGTATTTTAATTGTTTTTTTTCCTCTGTTATATATCGTTTTGTATGTACAATAAAGCATATAATAAATAATAAATTACCAACAAAAATACAGCAAAAATTCATTATGAGTATATACGTAAAACATAGGTGATGTTATTAAAATGAATACGTTGACTGATGCGATGTACGAATGAATATAATTAGTTTTATTCAATACGAAAAAGCGAAAGTAACTTATTTGTAAGGATACGTAAATTATAAATCAAAATTTTATTAAGACGACTGGATAGGTAGGTGTTCAAAGTATCAAAATAATATTGTCTACTAACCTATGAAATTCAACACCACACGTAGACAATCTTGTTTTTGTTTAAACGCGGCATCACGCTGTTGTTGTTTTTCGTTGAACTTGCCAATCATGCAAAACAACATCTTTCGTACACCACTTTTGATAGATTTGTTCATTTTAAACCGTAATTAGAATCACAATTTACACAAACGCATACAATTTGACACCAGAGATACCGAACGACAACCTTATAAAAAGTTCGCAAATAATTCCAAGGCCTACTTTCGTTAGCCAGACTCTAACATGCATTGATTCCGAAGAACTGCCCATATCCCCATGTATAGTAAATAGTTGGGTAAAAGAATTCGGGCAGCTGCTAAAAGTTCCATCGACAATTTTTTTTTCACACTTTTAAGCTGTTCTTTATTTCCAGGAGAACAAAACACCAAAATTCGCGTTTGATCGTCATGAAAATCAGCTAAAAGGAATTCGAGATATTTTTTCGGAACCTCGTGATTATTGAAAATGCTCTTTGTAGTTCCGACCGATTTATATCTAGCATCATATAGACCATGTTTGATGCTCGATAGAGGTATACTATCTATGATTTCCTTTTTATGCCCATCATGTTTCATCTGAAGTATCGCCTCTTCATACAATTGAGGAAATGGGCGATCGGAACACATTGCTGCCTTTTTAAGTTTATCTTTTTCTATCATTACAAAAATATGATTTTTATTTTTTGGACATGAATGATCTAAAATAAAGAAGGAAACGATAAAAAGAGAAGTTCAGAAATTGTACCGACCTAGTTGGTAAAAATAAACTCGCTTTAACTGTTAAAGTCCCTTTGCATTTAGTTTTTCTATAAGAGGAACATCTTAGTATAGTTTGACCATTTTTGTAGTCTCATAATCTATGATAATGATCTTTTCCTCCTTTATGATCGATGATTTTCATCTTGTCATCCTCGCTTGGTGCTGAACCGTAATAAATAAATTAGTAAGCAACTAAACTATTATTAAAAGACATCTATTAAATTAAATTGAATACTCTGCACATAAATACTTTTAAACCAGGAATAAAACGCGTTACGTAACAATATACTTCTTATAATTTTCCATTCTACACCACAGTACATTTTACGCTTCTTTCATTTTATATTAACCTATGCGCCTCATATATCCAATAATCGTAAATGTCAGCCGGATTACAAAAAACTAACAGATGTCAATTTGATGTAGCCCACCACTCCCATTGCGGGAGGTTTAAATGAAATTGCTGACCAACAATAATAAATAACCTTACAGCTCGGCCATCCTGTTGCAAGCGAGTACCTTCACTTTTTTTTTCTTTTATTAAAAATCAAATCACCAGATATTTGTTCATTAACCTATTATCAGCGTAGATACTTTTCCCTTCGACCTCCTTGTTCTTTTTGGTGATGGTGATTCTCTTGCCGACTCCGAAGTTGTAGAATAGTATCGCCTTAGTCATGATGAGCGTTTTGCAACCTCCGTTCTGCGTCTTTCGCTTCTTTCGTTCATATTCCTTCAGTGTCTTTGTCCCTAATATAACGCTTTAGTTTCCATTCGAATTTGTTTGTTCTTGCCTCGAGACGTGTGCATTCCTTTCCAATTTCAGATTTTGACCCGTTACCTCGGGTTCTTCTTCCTGCGCATGTGCCAGTCCTTCCCCTAGACTGGTCACATCACAAGAATTCCTTAACCCTTTGACTCGGGTTCTCCTTCCTGCGCATGTGCCAGTCCTTCCCCTCGACTGGTCACATCACAAGAATTCCTTAACCCTTTATTTACCTCGGGTTCTCCTTCCTGCGCATGTGACAGTCCTTCCCCTCGACTGGTCACATCACAAGAAATCCTTAACCATTTACTTCGGGTTTGATTTGAAATAGGGCCCTTACTTCGGGTTCTCTTTATAAAAAGCCCTTTACCTCGGGCACATTTCCTTCATGGCCATCCATTTCAAGAAGGTCTGAAACTTTGAATATAGGCTTAGTATCTGTCATGTGCTAACTATAATTACACATGTGCCATCATGATATATCATCACGCCTACTGCGCAGTGATTGGAGTAGATGTTTGGTAGACCCACACATCACCAACTTATGTTTAATTTCCATGTAATAGGGCGGACCTATCGCTCACTGGGCACTGATTCACGCAACTCCCTCATCAGCCTTCTAATCATGACTGGTTAGAACTACAATTTCATAGAATGATGATCTAATGGGAAATAAATCTAATAATTAATCGCAATTTTGAAAAGTAATGAAATACGGTGAGTGCTGATTTATTTATTTATTTATTTGCTGATCATCCAGTACCATTTGACACTGAATGTCGTTTGTCTTTTTACCTTAGATACCTATAACAGGAGTGTCAAATAAAAGCGGAGCGATCTTTAATCATGCGTAGGTATATTTTAATATATAAATCCCTCTCAAAAACAACATATATAGAAAGAAAGAAAAAACGGAATTCTGTGTATTTAACGAAATCCAGAAATAATCGTGTAAAGTACGTTACTTACGTTTTGTCCGAGCTATGGACGTGAAAAGATTTTTTAAATTGTAATCTTGGGTATCCCGCTTCTGAACTTTTGGGCCAGGAACAAAAAGCGTTACGTAACAATATACTTATAATTTTCCATTCTACACCACCGTACAATTTACGCTTGTTTCATTTAATACTAACCTATGCGCCTCATATCCAATAATCGTAAATGTCAGCCGGATGACAAAAAACTAGCAGATGTCAATTTGATGTAGCCCACCACTCCCATTGCGGGAGGTTTTAATGAAATTGCTGACCAACAATAACAAATAACCTTATAATACTAAGTATCTATTTATTTTTTACTCACACGAGGTTTTCAGAGACGAATCTTCACCATCCATTTGAATATATTTAATTTATTCGTTTGCGGATATGGAAAAACGAGTGCACGAGTAAAATTATATAAAAAGGCAGTAATAAAATAAACAATAAAACTCTCATTACACCAATAATATAACATTTACAATGAATGATACGATACGAGTGATATTTTCAATGTCAATTACAAATAAGTGTATTAAATAGGTATTAACAATAGATTAGTGGCCAGTGCCTCAAGAGCAGTTGAGTAGTAGGTTATATGTTTGATTTAATAACAGGATGAATACTAATGATAAACTAAGTTGACCAAAAAATAGTTGAGCTATAAAGCATAAAATGTTCGGTAATACAAACTATGTCCTACAGCTCAACTGCTCAACTAGTTGAGCAATCTGGTTGAGCAGTGGGGAAGAACTGAAAGAGACATGTGTAATGTTTCGTTTCGTTACCATGCAGGTTGTCACAACTTGTAAATTTGCTAGTCATGGGAATTAATTAATATATTTTTATCGATAATTATGGTACCTGAAAGTACTGCTACCGTGGTCTAGTGTACTGAACATTCGATCTGGAGGTCGTGGGTTCGATTCACACGGGGAAAATATTATGTCAGAAATAAAACATACTCGTATTATTAAAAGAAAATTTTATTGCTCTAATAATTACAAAGTCTTTATTGATAATGTTATTTGTTTTTACAAAATTGCATAAGGATGCTATTACTTTTATAAACTTAGTAATTAATAGTAGTAAAGAATTGTGCAAATTATACATACTATTTCCTTGTCCTTGTACAGCAGATAGAATACTGTGAATGTGTCCTCGTTCTGAACTCTGAAAATTATTTAAACATTGGAAATGTTTCTTTTTTATGTTATTTTGTTTATTTTATTATGTTAATAATCAGATAATTACTATTGAATCACCTTCGGACAAAAATGAAGGCACAGCATCAAATTTTAATCTCCTTTTAGTAGAATATTCATTGTTCAAATAATTGTCGGGGGAGAAATGCTTGGAACAGATCCTGCTGTGGGTCTTCCACTTCCAGTCGGGTCTCCCGACTCGTCTAATCGACTCTTGTTTGATCTTTTCATCCTTTGGGAATCTGTAATATAAACCTTAATTTATTAACCTTTATTATTTATCATATTCCACGTAAATATCGCTAAATATTTAAAAAAAGTTTTAAGTTCAATTTTTAGTTTGCCTGAGTTAACTAGTAACAAAGTATACTTAAAAAAAATACAGTGATATAAAAATAAACACTAGTACTACATAAAAATAAATTATGCTAACATCATCTTTGTGAGTCATTGTTGGAGAGATGTATCTTAGACCAATACAGAATACATTTTCTATATCGTCTGTCGTGGGTTAAACCTTAGCTTGGTCAAAAATTAACGACGTCCATAAAAAACATCAAAGCCTAACTAAAATATCGATATGTATGGCCACATCACTAGCTGAAAAATTAACCTAGGAAATTGATTTAGGATTTTTTGGGAAAAGATGGACAAATACTGTTTAGGCTTTCATTTCAAAAGTAAAATGATAAATAAGTAACATTTATATATAGTTTACAGGTATTTCCATTTTTTTTTTTTAAAACACGTTCAAAAACTTACGAATGAAAGTTAATTTTTTCACCAGTTTTCTTTTCTTCCCGAATGTGAATAGCAGCCATCAATTACAAAAGACATATTTTTATGATACAAAACACATCATAAAGAAAGAGCACACATCAATATATCTTATTTTCTTTGCGCAAATTACACAGAAAATATTATTTTATTATCAGGAGCCGTAAACACAACTGCCAAAACACTTCAGTACTATAATCCGGCCAAGTGAGCAAGGTGTCAAACTGTGAAACATAAAACGTCAAAACGTGATTTTGAATTTGGTAGTATGCTGAATAAGTTCAATGACATAAAATTGTATTGAGTCCACTGACAGGTTATGACAACCTGCAAATTATGAGAGCTATGTTCAGTTTGCGGTCTCATTCTCGCCTACGCAAAATCGTGTAAGGAGCGAGAGCATCAGGTATACGTTTTTAATCGCTATTTTAGCCCGGCTTCCATGCTTTAGTTATTGTTCCGAGTATTAAGTACATGAATTTTAAACTTACATATTATAATAAAAAAATCTGAATGTTTTTGTCAAATTGTAAAAACCGTGGAAGCAGGGGCGGGTTGCAAGTTATCTATATCTTATAATTAGTTATAATATAAAATAGCTATGAATATGAATACTTTAGAACTAAGAAAAAATAAAATAAGTTTATTTGCGGTAAACTTGATGCAAAGAAAGAACAAAGACACGAAAAGAACAAGTAAGAATAAGAATTAAGAAAATAAAAAGAAGTAAGAAAAAATAGGAAGAAACAAGAAGTATAAAAAGAAAGAAAGGATAAGAATGCAAAGAATTTCTTCAATCAAGCATTTGTCTGGTTTACAAAAGCAAATCAAAACTTCTTTATTCAGACAACCAAGATTCATAATGTAAGTTACCTTATAGCTAGTGTTATTGCAACAAGTACTAAGTTCCAATAGTTGTTCAGTTTCCATAAATAATGTTGGCGTGAAAACAAATTCGTTTGCTAATAAATTCGGTTGGTTTTATCCAAGGTTGTCCAACCGTTACTCAGGGTAATAAATATACATCAACCGCTCACAGAACGATTCGATGAGGGAGACTGGTTTTTTTAAGACTTTTTGTAGGGATCGTAACACACTACTCGTGATAAAACGTAAAATTGTTTAGTCTGAAAAAGGCATTTTTAATTTCTTTATTTAAAACCTGCTTATTAAGTTGGTACCGGGATTCTATTGCGAAGAGATATTATCTTCTATATCAGGTTCATGATCTATATGCTACATCGCTTTGGTAGAATCGGGTTTTACCAAGAACGGTAAAATTGGTTTTGCAAGAGCATAGACAAAATCTTAAGAACTAATAATAATTTATAGATCCATGAAAAATCGGAGAACATTTGTAAGTAAACCCTAATGCGACTTTCGAATCAGAATAAATGTTCGTCGTAGCATGAATGGAGCGCCGAATCTTATCGAGTCAGTTGGTAACGGTGACAAACGCGATTGTAAATGCGAAAGTAGAAAATTACGAGAACTGTGAACTTGTGATAAAGCTTTCTCTCTTACTTACAATAACCATTTATAACTTCCAGTCTTTTAAGAAACTCGATTTCGTGACCTATAAACTCAATAAGAAATACATTGAACGGAGGCAGGTACCTACATTTTTATTTCATCTACCTAGTGGTTTTCTTATTTTACAAGGATTGTCTTTTAAAATGGTAATGGCTGAGTTTTCAATAGTCTGATAACTTTTACCAAAAGAATAAATAATGACAGTTTTATTTTACACTTTTATTTCATCTACGTAATGGTTTTCTTATTTTACACGGATTGTCTTTTAAAATGGTAAGGGCTGAGTTTTCGATAGTCTGATAACTTTTACCAAAATAATAAATAGTGACAGTTTGACATATTTTCTGTCTATTGAAGAAACAAAATAAAAAAAAACGAACTGCGTTATTTATTGCTCAGATAAAAAATAGGTATCTGACTGGTGAAAAATAACCCCTAAACGAAATTAATAAAAAGTGTTTCTGATTCTGCAGCAGTAACATACTGACAAAAAATGAATATGCACGAATTTGAATTTCCAGAAACTCTTTAAGATCCTGCCAGAGCGGGCAATGAAAAAGAATAGCTGGCACAAAAAACCTTGTATCGCTTTTTTATGGCCTGATTAGAGAGAAACAGATTGTATATTTATCCCGAGTTGAGCGGCGAAGAAACCACGCTCGCCGCCATCGTTATGAATTTTACATTGTAAATTCATAACTCAATCGATACCTATCCAGCGCACAACAGGCAAAAGCCAAGTGCTTTCCCGTGTCACTCCTTACAAAAGTAGCTTTCAATAACTTGGATACAATACCCCCATTCAATACTTGCCCAAGTTTTTTTAACGGCTCAATTAATTGCCTGTATTGTTTATATCTTTTGTTATAACCAAAGTTCTCGTAATGGTGGAAGCGGATACAAAAATAAATCATAATGTGCAAATTAATTGTTAAAGTTTTTATCGTTGGTCGTTTTACACTACGAATAAAATAACTATATTTCCTTACTCGATTTCTTCACTGCATTTCGTACCAGTGCACTCGAAGTTAGTAAAGAAAGAAAGAAAGAAAATGTTTTATTTGCGACACGCACAGGATTTAATACAAACAGTATTAATAATTTAACTATAATCTACAGGGTGTAAGGGACATGCATTCAGCTCCTTATTTTGAATCATATTCCAATGAAAGTTTAAAATTACATTCTCTGTACGCAGTACTCTATTAATGTAAATAAAACAGCTAAAATAAAAAATAAACAGCAATGGATGTTGAAATTCTCTAACGAACTACGCGTGAAATCAGCTGTTCGACCACCGCGGAGGGCGGGAAGAACGTCCGCAAGCTCGCTGCGCTGCCGTTCGCTACGTGCGTTTTGCCACGGTAGCGATACATTGCGTGTAGGGTAATCAAACAAATCAGGTTTGTTCAATTCCTATAACATTCCTGAAATAATTTCATGTACCGGTCATCTTAGTATGATATACTGAATTCACCCCATCACCCTGTATAATCTAATTACGCCTGACGTTCCAACATCAGTTGTCCATGGTATAAACAATGGTGTTTATAATCTATGGTGACAAGCGAAGGGACGCGGGCGTACTGCAAATCTGCGATGCATTCGGCTGTCGAAAAGTTTAAAAAAAAAATAGACATTATAATATATTATGGATTAAATATTATACGAGTACTACTCTTTAACAAGAGGTGATACCAATAAAACAATGGGTGGATAAATATAAGATAAGGCTAGAAAGTGGTGCAAATGAATAATGTATAGTACATAATTAAACGGTACACAGATGGTGATTATATGAAAATTATGATTTAGGTAAGTGATCATAATTGAATATCTTATGTCCCTCAACAGGGCACCTTCACCTCCTTCCATTTATCTCTATCTATTGCTGTCTGTGATGAAACTTTCAGAAGCAATTCTCATGATGCAATACCTCGTTGAAAAAATATTACCTACTACCATGCGCCACCATTAAGTGCTCATATACACGAGTAGCACGCGTCACCAGCAGAGGCAACTTCAGCCGCCGACACGCGTCGACGGCACGGTTGCATCTATCGATGGCACTAATTTATATTAAACTATTAAAAGGGAACAGGGCCTGCGATTCTCCATACAAATTTATTCCCGTTTTTCCTGAATAATGCCTCTAGAGCAATCTTTTTGTTTTACAAAAAAAAGATTGCTCTAAATATGCATTCTTATAAATTTGTATTTGCTGAATTAAAAGAAATAACAGGGACGTGTGTCCCTGTTATTGTACTGTTATAAAAGAAATAACAGGGACGTGTGTCCCTGTTATTGTACTGTTATAAAAGAAATAACAGGGACACACGTCCCTGTTATTTCTTTTAATTCAGCAATTAATTGGTAAAGAAAATATGACCCTCCAAAAATTACAAAAATCCCCCATTTTTACCGCCGCGATTAGAGGACTTCCAGACAACGTCGAATTGTTTTTAACATTAAAAAAATGATAGGAACCTGGACATACTCTTCTTAAAATCTGAATGTCAAAAATAATTGAATCAGCTCAGTTTTCGAGGAGAAAAAAAGAGAATACGATCCGTCGATCTTGTCAAAATTTATGTGATATAATCGGTCTTAGCTGCAGCTGTCCCTAACGCACTCTACAGGGGCAGACTTGAGGTAAAACTATACCAATTTTTTAAATTCTTCACAGGCCCTGTTCCCTCTTAAGTTGCGCATGGATGCTATAACGGCTGAGCTGCTCAATTTCGGCTCAAATATACAAATTAGTACTCATCAATTCATATTTCTCCATTTGTATTTTCATTCAAATCTTAACACAAAGCAATCATTCCCCCCCCCCCCCTCCCAAGCTATGCGTTAACGTTGACAACATGGCCGACATTGATTATATTCAGATGCGAGACAGCTACTGCTTACACTATACAGTGTTTATTTACTCATCAACGTAAACTAACGACGCGACGTCTAGTACTGTCGGAAGATTTGCTTAACAGGCAATGCTTTTAGAGACAGCCGTAACTTGGCGAAATTTGCGTCGCTCAAAATGAGTCGGGAAAATCGTGTCGGTTACGTTGGAAACCGCGTTTACGACGATACGACGTTATTTCAGTGACTGACTTTGAGTAACCTAAATAAATAACATTACGATGTCTAAGGTTGCCTGCTGCCACCTCAAGTGAGAATATTGGTACACCATTTAACAATACTCTCTGAAATGAAAATAATATCTGAAAAAATTCACATCACAACGTAAATCCTGAAATATGTACCTACACCCAATACAGTTGTTTTTATTAAACCATATCTGCGCAAACATAAATTGCTTATAGGTACATGTTTCAGGATAGGGATGGGACACGACACATCGTTAATATCCAATGATTTAATTATCACATATTTGATGTTCTGCGATTTCGGCGGTCTCTCCAGTTCTGGAGCCATTGCGCTAGATGGCGCGCTTATCCTGGTCTGCTCCGGCTTTGGGTATCTCGGTTCACTCGTGCAAAACGTTGAAACTACAGAATAAACACTGGATGGATGAAATTGCGGCAGGTCACGGGAACATTCTGCAAATTCCACATTCCCCTCAATAATTGAGGGGAATGGGATGATTTATAGAACAATTTACTGTCGACACCTGCTGTCCTGAATGGACCTTTGTTTTTTTTTTGGGTTGGAAATCATCAAACTACTTCTCCCGCTCTGGGCGGAGCGGGAGGGCGTGTCAGACTCTTACTGACTAAAACCCACCCGTGTTCCTTCAGTTGCCTTTCCATTGCCAGGGGCCACGGTATCCCTTTCGGACTTTCCCGCAACCCCGGCAGGCATCGGTCCAATCGTACCCCTTCAGTCGCTGACATCTCTTTGCCTTGGGCCTGGTCCTTACCGGACGGCGAGCTACCAATTGCTCACCGTCCGCAAGCCCGTGCCTACGGTGGCTGGGAATCGGCCTGCAATTCCCGACGTCCAGGGCGTCTCCTCCTGCGGCGGCTAGGGGCGTGAGGGCGCGAAATTTGCCTTTCCCTCACGCGTTCCGCCTCCTCCTTCGCGAGCATTACTGCTTTGCAGAAGGACGTGACGGCCTTCCATGCCCTCTCGCTCCGTACCATGGCCTGGACCAGGGCCGGACGCGAGAGATCCCCGCCGCCGATCGCCTCCACGAGGACACGGCGGTGCTCTGCCCAAGCCGGGCAGACCTCCATCGTATGCTCCACCGTGTCCTCCGGTCCTGAATGGACCTGTGTCATTTTGGGCCACAAAAGGCATGCAGCTGAGATGAGAATGCTAAGAGGGATGTGTGTTGTAACGAATGCATAGAATAAGAAATGAGGAAGTTTGAAAGTGGACCGGTGACTGAAAAGTTGTGTGGAAATTAGTTGGCATGGTATGGACATGTGATGCGGAGGAATGAGGAAATGTTACGAGGAAATTTTTCAAGTATGCTTTTCCCTACTCTTATAGCCATCCATAAGAGTAGGGAAAAGCCAAAGGAACGATAAATGGTATGTGTGAAAGATGATATGGTTATAAAGGGGGTGACTACCGAGATGACGACTAATAGAGAAGTGTGGCATGATGATGATGGTATGATGTTTATGTTTTCTAACGAAATTTATATTGTCATTATGAAGAAATCAGTTTCTTCATAATGAAATCATGAGTCAACGAGTCAAATGCAATAATTTATTCAATCAAATCCATACTAAATCGAACATATTTATTTATTAAAAACGGAACTCTCCATTACGCATACCGATAGTAGCCACATCACTACTGCACATTACACAGCCAACGGTCGAAGGAAGGGGCAAACATTAAAATGGCACATCGCGCGTTTTTATTCGCTTGCGATAAGTATGAGCGGTCGCGTGCATCCACTCACATCCGTGTGAAGCATTTTTATTACGGCTATATTATATTCTGTACGTTTTAAGACGATTTGCAATCTTATTCTTTGCTGTTGGTTTTGTATTTGCTACGGTAAGACTGATTTTGAAATATTTTGTAAAAAAAAAAAGCATTATTGGTTGCCAGTGTTTTTAAGCTTGTCTGCTGAGAATCGGTCCGTGTATGGCCTCGTACAGGTACTCTTGTTCGGTTTTCCGGATTTCAAAATATTTCTATGAATTTTATAATTAAATACAAAATAGTTTTCTGAAGAAGAAGCATCTTTTCATCATTAACGCGCAGACCACACTGGCATCGAAGCTAAGTTCATTTAGCTTCGCTCATGTAGCTACCGCGTGTTTGCATACTTCGGTTCACACCGTGAACTATGAACAGAAGCTAACCGAAGCTAAACGAACTTACGTTCGTTCCATTGTGGTCTGCGCTTTAAACGTCACAATTTAAACACCAAACCTGCATCACAGTTTTTTCCTAAATTTTCAAGCAAAACGCTCAAAAATAAAATATTTATAAAAACGTCACACTTCAAAGCAAAGTTATAAAATAAAACACAAAAACGCAGATATAAAATGTTTTACTAAACATTTACTGTGTTGTACCCATTTTATTTTGGCACTTCAGAGAGGCGCTTCTTGCTAAGCGAAAAGCAAAAATTGTCAAATACAGTACATTTTCATTTAGTTCCCTATTTCGTCGCGTGCTTAGATATACTGGGCGTACTGTATAACGCATAAAAATCCTACGTAATTTACTCCCGTTGCATTTGGTGGAGTTTATCACCTTCTTGTAATGGAGTGAAGATATGGTTGGGACAAGATTTAGCGTATGAAAAGCGAACTTGTTTATGATGTCATTTTGTGCTTATCAGAAGCACAATTTTACCAAAATATTGTGGTTTAATTTTGTTATTGTAGAATAATATTTTTGCTTTAAACCGATTATGCATTTTGTGTTCTAGATTAACGATAATTCTATTGTAGTAAAATGTAATTAGTTGTTTTAATAAGGAAGATGGATGGATGGAGTAAGTAGAGAGAGCCGTGTGAATAACATTCTAAATAATATGATAAATGCAAAAGTGAGTTTTTTACGCTTTCGCTCTTAAACGGCTGAATAGATTTGGATGAATTTGGCACATGGGTAGACCATTACCTGGAGACGGACATAGCCTACTGAATGAATCTTCTCAAACACACTATGCCAATGCAAACGAATATGAATCTTCTCAAACACACTATTGTTTGAGAAGATTCATATTCGTTTAAGATACTTGAACAAGTCTTATTAAACTATACAGAATGTAACAAGACCCATCATTATAACCCAAATCTATGCACTCTGTACATTCAACTTAGTTATATTGAGATGTAATCATCTGTCAATCATTGTTTAGTTTTAAATCTTTTACTAGTTATAATTTTCACCTTTGCTGATAAAAAAAAATAGTTTTTTGATTTATAATTTAAATTAACCTTTAATATGACTCTTTTTTCAAACATTTCATCTGACAAACGGTTTGCTTTCGGACAGTTGATCATTGTCGCGTACGAAAACATACGTTCCACAGGTGCAGGAGAAGGTAGAGGGGTATTCAATTTTAAAAATATTTCTTTAATTTCCATAGGATTATTTAATATCTGAAGTTCTCTGCTGTCTTCTGCCAAAAAATGAGTGACTATAAGTTCAGCTTTGGATCTTGGTTCACTGCTCTGGTTGTCTGAATCCGAACCTGAATCTATTTCAAAATAGTCATCCTCCCTCGACTTCGTTGATGGTCTTTCTCGAGATAATTGATTTGATATTATCTTTATGACTTCTTTTACGAGTAAAATTTTCATTTTACTATATTCTGCCTGGCCAATTAATGATGTCCATTTCAATTTTTTATATTTAGGATGAGAAACGGCAGCTAAAGCAGCATTTTCAGCTTCAGGTCAGAAAATCAGGTGAAGAAAATCTTTAAACCTTGTTTGCACACTTTAGAGGTAAGTTTCAGTCAGTGTTGCAGTACTCATAGTCTCTTGTTTCAGTTAAATTTGTCAACTTTTTCTTCAACGAGAGTATAGTTGGCAAAAATATTCCGTAATAGGTTGCGTTTCCACCTTGAAGAATTTCAAGCGCATCAGCGACAGGTTGAGTACATGACAGGTATTCTTTTATATAGGTAAATTCAGATTCACGAAGTGGACTTTTTATGTTTAAAGCTCTGTGAAGTGTTGCAGATTTATCTTTTATGGTTGCGATTTTTTTCAAGGCATCTTATAGGCTATTCCACCTTGTCTCTACTGGCCTATTTAGAGTATGGCCAAGAATATTTTGTAAAATTTCAGCCGATTTTGGCCTATTTGCAGCTTTCCATAATGTGTTAAATTTTTTATTGTTTGGTCATGCATTTTCGATAGCTCCGTTTCCTGGTTTACTAGTATTTTATTAGCGTCGGTGGCACAAAGGCTCAAAGTATGTGAAGCGCATCTTAGGTTCAATGGCAAACGAGTCTTTAAATGGGTAATTGTTGAAGAAAGGTCATTAAGATACGTTAATTCGTCGTCTGTACTATCAGTATCGGAGTCTTCATCACAAGAATCAATAGTGTTTTGCTCGTTTGAAACATTGATACGATGTACACCGAAACTTTTAAACGCTTTCACAAAATTTCTGCCGTTGTCTGTAACACAAGCCACAACGTTTGTGCTAGTTAAGCCATACCTTGAATTAATTTCTTGCAACAATTCGTATATTTTGTCATAACTATGAGTGCCTTTACAACGTTGACATGCTAATGCCCTTGAGACACGCTTTAAACTATGTGAATCAATCCAGTGTGCTGTTACACCTAAAAAGCTTCTTCGACGTCCAGACCAAATATAAACTGTCGTACAAACGTGTTTCACTTGATTTAGTTCTTGTTTCATTAAAGTAGACTCTTCATCAAAGAATTCCGTAATCATTCTTCCAAGTGTCCGCCGGCTCATGATTCTTAGATTATTCGCACCTATATTTAATCGACGTAAAATTTTTCGGAAGTAAAGGTCTTCAGTGCACTTTAGAGAACTCATTGAGTTGACAAAATACTTAACAATAGACAAAATACTTAACAATATCTCGATCGAATTCAGCTTGAGAATATGAGGGTATATTTGACGACCTTCGTGGTGATAGTTCGTTTGAGGAACTGGAAGTACGAACGTTTTTCGATCTTTTAGTTTTAATATATTCTTGGTATTCTTGTATGGTTTCTTGTCCATGTTTCCGTTTTAAATGTGTTTTGAAATTGGATGTACACAATCTTGAGCCTTTTATTTCTACTTTATTAGGCAGACATTTCTTGCAAATGGCGACTATTTTATCAGTTCCTGATGAATCATGAAGTATCTCAAAGAATTTACCGTCAAGTATAGTGGGTGCACTGCAGAAATATTGCTTGGTGACGGTAATGTCGATTGACCTGCAGACACAGATTCGTCTACTGAACTGTCATCTTCTAAAAGTAGTCTTGCACTTTCATTCATTGTACGTAACACAAAAGTTTTTACACTAATCACCAAAATACATACGACTTGTAATCTTAAGAAAATGTTACGTGCTTACAATACAAAAGAATAGAAGTAACTGAAGGGGCGGGTGAAGCGGGGTGGCTTGGAGCGGCGACGCACGAGCACAATGCATAGAACCCCCCCGCTCCCCCGCACATTATATTTACTACTTCCCGATGACGTCGTACGGGCCGCACTTGCAGTATCTATATCGCAACTGTGCGATGCAAGCATGCGACATTTCATATTCAATGCAATTATAATTATAATATAATTAAATACTATGTAATTAGGTTACATTGTAATCAAATTATTTCGTAATTAAATACATTGTAATTAATTTCATAGCACATCCAAAGTAATCTAATTACAATGTAATGGAATAATATGTAATTAAATTTCATTTTAATCAAATTATTATGTAATTCAATTATTAATTAGATTACATAAATAACTAGTTACGCCCATCAGTCGGCAGCGCGCAATGTAACGCAAAACATTGTGCTAATGAACTTTAAACTACAATATCTCCATAATCAGAAGGTTCCCGGTTATGGTTCAGTGCAAAAAAAATATCACAATGACGTGGACTACTACAACGGTCTCCCGGATTTGTTAAGCGTATTTTTACACCTGCTATTGTTAACTAGTATATATAATAACTTATTAAAACATGCGTCAAATAATAAACAGCAGTTGCTCCAAAACAGACGTTTGTTTTTTAAATAACACACTATGCCCACGACATGTTGAGCAGCCAGTAGAGAGTTTTTTTTTCCATAATTGGTATGAATCCTCACACTTTCTCCTGCTTGATCTAAGTAAATGTAGGTGGACCTGTCAAATGTCAAAACTGTTACGTTTATTTCATAGAAGTAGTAGTAAGTACTACAATCCAACAGAGCCTACTACTTCGATGGTCTATTTAAAGTTTAAAACTGTGTTGTAAAACTGTATTGCGTGAGAATTTTGTACTGGATATTTGCTTCAAGAAAATTTGTTGTAGGTTCAAATTTAATAATCATCATAATCTATTTTTTTTTTAATACCACTACTATATTATTTTAATATTACTAGGAAAACCGAGTATACCTACCGTACTAAATTAAATAATAAAATTTAATTTATATAATTCTAGGAAAGTCCTCGTACAAGCGAGAGACGGCCAAAATTGTTTTATTAAAGCATTCCCTTGACCTAAAAATGCAAATTAACTTTTATTAATTGCAACCCTGTTGGCTAAACAGTGTTTCTTTTTAATTAAAAATACGCATGTAGTGCGCTGTTGCTTTTATAATTCGTAGTCTTTTTTCTTTATTTTGTCAGTTATTTTTTAAAGTCGTGCTGATAAAATTATAGGAATGTTATTTGATTTGGAAATAAGTAATTATTCTCATCCCTTATTAATAAATTAATAAACTTAAAGTTATGTCAAACTTAAGCCTCGTAAAATGTATGGTTAATCTGGAGACAATATACTGGATGTAATTTTTTTCCGCGTTTGGTATGTAGGTTTTATACCATAGATATCCAGAGATATGCCTTCATTGCGGAATAGTAAGGAATCGTAGTGCGGCCGCTTATCTCCCACCAAAATAATTACAACATTAACAAATAGTGTACTTACGACACACACTTAAAATTTGAACACCCACACTAAGAAGAAACCAGTTACACTAAATCAATTTCTAATAGCACACATACTTAGAATGGGCGGGGCTTTCACTTGTAAACACTTGCTATTTGCGAACATTCAATGCACACGCATGCAATTAGGGAGTCGAAAGCGATGGTCGATAATTTTTATCGATATTTATTTTAGCACATTCTTGTATTGTTTAATTTTATTTATAAATTTATTTTGTTTTTATTTAACTATCCGAAAATATGGGTTATTTTTGCTAAAATAAAATGAGTTTTTTTTTTTAAATATTGTATTACCGGGTAAAGGGAACCCTCTGTTAAATATTATGCTATGCACGAATAACTGTATAGAAATGAAAATGTCTTTATTTGCTTCAAACAAAATTAAATTAATAACAAAGGATCATGACCGATGTTGTATGGAAATCCGTCTTAAGTTGAAACACAATAAATCTTTATTTATTATAGACTACGCTATAATATACTATTAAATAAAAGTGTTCATTTTCACACAAGTATCAGAGTTTTAAAGTAATTTAACAAATTCGGAGATTCTCAATCGACGTATAAACAGTAATGGCGGCTTCCGCAGGCGGCTTAGGGATGGCGGTCTTGAATCGTTTTTATAGGTTAAGAAAATTGATTTTTTTTATCGATCATACACAATGAATTATAGATTTTTTTGTTCGAAACTTGAAAACGAGTTCCGATGTTTTTCCTGCGGATTGCAACTTTTAAGTTTTGATACGCAGTTTCTTTGTTCTGTTTTTTGTAACCAAGAATATTATTTAATTTATTTTGTATTCGATTATTCATTTCATTTTACTAATTATGCTGGCAATACCAAAACAAATAAGTGATTATCTATAGTAAAGCTGTCGATCTAGAATAATGGCGGGAACAGACCTATCAGAACTCAATTTATTGCTGAATCGATTCTTTCCTGCAATTCGGATAGATTTAAAAATCGATCTTGTTTAGGAATAATCGTCATCCCTACCGGTACGTCTGTCATCTGCCTTGACAGTTGCATCTGCGTGAGACTAAACACAAAAACAAATATTTTCACAACGGAACTATAAAATACTTAATTATACAGTACCTTCGTTATGATTATGATATTACTAATTATTTAGCTATCTATGAGTTTATTATAATTTTTGTGATGTTTTTATGTAAAGGCTCATACTTACGTAACTCGTACAAAAGAAGAAAATGAAACGTCCATCATGACTATACGGAAATGTACCTAGCAATCGTTAATTTCCCTACCGGTACGTCTGTCATCTGCCTTGACAGTTGCATCTGCGTGAGACTAAACACAAAAACAAATATTTTCACAACGGAACTATAAAATACTTAATTATACAGTACCTTCGTTATGATTATGATATTACTAATTATTTAGCTATCTATGAGTTTATTATAATTTTTGTGATGTTTTTATGTAAAGGCTCATACTTACGTAACTCGTACAAAAGAAGAAAATGAAACGTCCATCATGACTATACGGAAATGTACCTAGCAATCGTTAATTTACTGTTTATGTTAAAATCATAATTCCGGATACGAAAATAAAATTCCTGAAGTGAAAACCTTGTAAAAAATAAGCTAATAAATTGTATATTAATTTGGTTTTCATACGTGCAACTTTTCGAAACTGGTTTTGAACAATCTCCTTTAACTCTTAAACTATACATGTAATACGAGAATATCCATTGAGTTCTGTAAAAAAATATTCGACTGCAATAATACGCATGTCGATAAAATCAGCCGCACGCACTCGATTGCACCTCTCTAAATCCAAAACGTTCGTTCCGTTCGGAAAGATTTGGGCTAGTTCGGGCTAGTTCGTATCGCTCCGGACGCAAGTTAGTAAATGATTTAAAAATTGATTTAAAATATTAAACAGTGACTTAAATGTTTATTTACCGGTGGTAGGACACGCCATTTGTCTTCAGGTTGATGGTACTAGACCTATTTTTACAAATTATTACTGCACAGCTCGGCATTTTGGTTTTTTACGCATCAATAGTACACTGTACGCAGTTGCAAAGCGACTGGATGAAGCGTACAGCTGCCGTTCGAACATAAGCCCAATTTAGCAATGTCGAGGCGCCACGTGCCACGCCTCCAAGGCATATCCCTCGATATCCGTGTTTTATACTAACAAACGGAGAATTATTGTAATATTGTTTATTAAAATAGTCCTATTTAGTCTAGTAAGTGTATTGTTGTAGGGTAGTGTTACTATGTCGTTCAACTGTTTGTTTTTAACCTAACTATTGTTAACGAACGTTTATTATTCACATTTCGTTCATGCGGTGACGTCAGTGCGTCTACATACACGCGTAGACAAAATTACCCGCAAACGAGACAAAGAAAGATCAGATCAGCGCCGTAAGCCAAAACGTGGCGAGCCTTAGGACATTTCTAGCATTTTATATAATATACAAATAATGAAGCTTATATTTTTTTAGTAGAAAATACATTGTGAAATTAAGGTTTCTCTCTAGAAAAAACAAATATGTATATTTGATATACGGTGTCTACGTGTTTTAATAATAACAATAATACTCGTAGGTACAGTCTGTTGTCAACATTATCTGACCCACCCTAAAAACAAACGAATGTGGATCCTGTGCTTGTAACATTAAGGTTTATTCAATTTATATGAGCATATCAGACTAGTTACTCGATGAACAAATAAAATAATAATACAGACACGCAAATTTGATCTTTAACACGTAACGTTAAGGTAAACCCACCCAACATTGTCGGAGCCACCGGCATTATGTATTATTTTGTTATGCTATTTTAATCATTATCTCGTTGACATTAAAGTTGAAAAGCTTTTAAGTCACTACATAATTACAACCCAATCTTTAATTTCGCACGTTTCTAACAAGTGCTTGTGGCTTAGCGGTTTGATGCTGGATTGGCGACGAACAACATGTCGGTTCAAAAACACAGTCCACCTATTATCAGTTCCTTTTTTAATAAATAATAACACACATGATAATAAAAAAACTACATAAAACAGAAAATAAAAAATTCTAAAGAGACGTTGTTTTTGCAATATAGTAAGACAAGGTAAAATATGTTTGCGCGTAGTCACTGCATACCCTTAGGTTTTATAATGAATATGAATATTTATTTTTCAACTACCCACTTATTACAAATTATGCGAAAATATTACCATTTTAGAAAGTTTATATTTGAAGGTTATCCGTCTATAGTTCTTTACAATAAACAAGAAATGGTTTTGTAATAAATTCTAAATTAAAAGCAAAACAATTATTTTGTCGCAGGATTTGATCTCGCAACTTGTTTTTCCCAGTCTTATATTCAGACCACGAGACCAGAATTACTTGAAGATAGTTATTAAAATAAGTTATTACACTAATTATATTATAACAAGTAGTTATAACATATAACCTAACGCTAACGTTTTAAAGATCAAATTTGCGTGTCTGTATTATTATTGTATTTGTTCATCAAGCCGTCGCGTCGCTTGTCTGTTAAGCTCATTTAAATTGAATAAACCTTATTGTTAATGTCAGAGGGTCCAAATTCGTTTGTTTTTAGGGTGGGTCAGATAATATTGACAACAGACTGTACGAGTATTAACTGTACCTCAGAGGTATACAATAGTAACTCCACTTTTTTTGAAAAATATGTTTCTTGCACCATTAAAATCGCAAGAACCAGTTCTACATAATGGTATACGACATTAAGTCCTATGGCACAAATGAAAAGAAATATCCAATCGTATATGACATTAAATCTACAAACGTCCAATGGGTATAGGACCTCAAAGGATGATAAGATTATTTACCTCTAAGCTTTGCGCGAACTTAATGTTGTTCATTGAAGTTAATGTTCTTTACCTCTGAACGAAAACTCGCGCGCAGCGCGCTAGTTATCCGTATGAACCGTCGCGTCGCTTGCGTCAGTGCGTGCACCGTCGTACCTACTGTGCGTGCAAAACTATCCGCGTAATTGTTAAAAATTGTTTTAAATGGTAATAACCTGATGTTTTCACGCGGAAAATTACTGTGTGGCCTAGTGAATATCGGAGATCAACATGATACAACTTCAGAATATGGTAAGTACTTTTTTAATTAGTTTTAATAAAATAGTTTAGCGAAAACGTAACGAGAAGTAAGCAATAGTATCTCCTGTAAACGTCTTATGCCATTGATCTTTATTTCTTGGTATTAAGATACTTTTTTCAATGTTAAAAATACTTAGTAGGTAGGTTCGAATTGTTGTGCATAGGTATTAAGACTTTCTTATGATTCTTGTGGTATCAGTATTTACTCATATTAGGGTTTCGTGATAAGTAGTACTTTTTCCATTAGTTTATAACAAAATATTGTAGTGAAACGCTCCGCGGGTGAATTACAAGTACATTCACCTTTAAAAGTCATGTCATTGATCTATATTACTGTGTGATAAGGTCCATTTTTCAGTGACATAAACACAAAGTAGGTTTTATGATGATGCTTGCGATCCATCAAGTTACTATTATTAGATTCTGCTCCGAAAACGCACAAAAATAATTAATATAAAATATTAATTTATGACAATATTATTTTGTTACTTTTAGGATCTCAGAGAGAAGATCACCATTTCCAAGACTGCCACCGTTCTCACCAAGTTTTATCTTCAAAATCTTGTCAAGATCTGGACATGCTTGCAGTTCCCTCCGAAGTACATAGCATCAGCGGTGCTATTGATTATGAAGCGCAACCGTCAACCTACTCTTTGTTCACTGACATTTGTGATGGAAAATATCAAGAAGACTTCAACAAAGGTACGTACACCAGCTGGCAGTTGACAATGACTGCTCGTCGATACTTTTTATGTTTAAACGATTAACTTTTCGCCGTATCCTGTTATCTACGACCTAATAGGTGCATTCTCGCATAGTATGGATCAGTTTTTCTGTGTTTTAAATAATAGCATAAGTACGTAGCTAAGGCAGAAACTTTTTTTTTTAGCATCCCAGAGAGAAGAACAGCTTTTCCTGGAAAGGCACGAAGGTTCATTTTCAAGGCCATGCCAAGATATTGACGTAGTTCCGGCTCTAACAGAAGTAATGCATACCATCGGCGATGCTTCTGACAATGATGTACAACCGTCAACCTCTGCTTTGTTCACTGACATTTCAAATAATCTCGTGCCATCGTCTAGCTTTCACCAAATGAGAACACAAGATGGTATGAGCTCTGAGGAAGATTTTTCACCATCAGACGAAGAATATATTCCAAACACTGATGAAGAGTCTACAGACGGTGAATTCGAAAAACGAAGACAGGTAACTATACCAGAATCAGACAGGTCGTCCATCGATGATCTGGAAAATATGAGAGAAACGACTCAATCTTTGAACGATACGATTAAGAGTCGTAAAAGAACTTTAAATAAATTAAAATGGAAATGCAATTTAAGAAAACAAGGCGCAATCACAGGAAAGTCATATACTTCTAAGAAAGGAAAAGTTGTTCCAGAAAAGAAGATGAAACCAGTATGTGCTTGCAGATTGAAATGTGGTGAACGTATAGACGAAACAGTTAGACAATTTATTTATCAGAAGTATTACGCGGAAGAGATGACGTGGGATTTAAAAAGACAATTTATTATATCTAGAGTCTCAGAAGTTTCAACTGCTAGATCCAGGCGCCGTGATCCTGACCAACCACCTAAAAGAACATACACATTATATTACACATTTTTAATTGATGAAAAACTCGAAAAGGTTTGCAAAACATTTTTTCTGAATACCTTGGCTATATCAGAAACTGTTGTTAGAAACGCGATAAAAAAATCTACACAAGGATTTGTTCAAGCGGATAGACGAGGAAGACATCCACCGCCTAATAAAACAGAAGAAATAGTTAAAGAAACAGTACGAAAACACATTGGCAAGGTACCGAAATATGAGAGCCATTATAGTCGAAACAGAACAGAAAGACAGTATCTTGGAAGCCACCTAAATATTGACAAATTATATTCGTTGTATGTTGAGTTCTGTGCTGAAGAGGGTATACCGAAAGAAAATATGGCAAAGGCGTGGCTATATAGACATATTTTTAATACAGAGTTTAATCTCGGTTTCAGTCCTCCTGCTAACGACACTTGTGATAATTGCGATATGTTTGTTATCAAATACAAAAACGCCACAGATGAATCTGAAAAGAATAATATAAAAGCTCTACATAATAAACATCTGGAGGAAAGCAGTCTACGATACAGTTTGAAAGGATTTGATAAAGTTGCAGCTATTGAAAGCCACGGTGCCAAGAAAATGCTGACAGTAGACCTTCAAAAATGTTTACCCACACCTTATTTAAGTAATGGGCAGAGTTTCTATTACAGAAAGTTGTGGACTTTTAACTTCACAATTATGGATTCAGTATCCAAAGAAAGTTGGTGTTTTATGTGGGATGAGACCGTGGCAGGTCGAGGCGGAAATGAAATGGCTTCTGGAATAGTTAAGTTTTTTGAGCAGCTTGACGATAGCGCATTAAAAGAAGTAACAGTATGGAGTGACAACTGTGCAGGGCAGAATAAAAATATTTATTTAATGATGGCTTACTTGTGGATATTGTCTCAAAAAGAAAATGTGGAGGTAATAAACCACAAATATTTATTAAAAGGGCATACTCACATGGAAGTGGATGTAGTCCACTCAATAATAGAGAGAGAAAAAAAGAAAATCCAAGAGTTTCCCATCGTGACTCCTTGGGACTGGCAACAGTTTATAAAGAGCTGTTCAAGAAACTCAAAAATTAAAGTGGTAAACATGGAAAGTAATCATTTCATGGATTTTTCAACTTTTTGCAACGGATCATCAGCTCCTTTTGTGCACAGAAAAAAATCTATTGCGGGAGAGTCTGTACCATATTCTGCTATAGTATGGATGCAATTCCGAAAAAATGAAATAGGTTCGATGTTCTACAATACTTCTTTTGATCAGAAAACATTTGAAGAAGTCAGTTTCATACGAAATAAACGGAAAGTATTTTCTGTGCCCACGCCGAAACCTATTCGAGAAACTCAAAAGCCCATTTCTAGACTCAAATACAACGACTTACAAAAATCGTTGCAGTGGATTCCATCCATGTTCCACGATTATTATAGGAATCTTCCATGTGCAGATGTCCCTGACTTACCTGAAGCATACGAGTAGCTTTGTTGGTTATTAAAAATAAATAAAATTTTGATTTTTTGCTTTGTGAAGTAACTTTTGTTTCATTTTATTAGTAAACCACTCCCAAATTCTTAAATAATTCCATAACGCTACATACTGACAAGAGACATAATGTTTCTAGGTGCCGAATTTAAATAAAATCCATAAGTTTTATTTCGAGGTAATCAATAGTAAGATATCATAATGCTTTCTTAAAACACCTAAGTTAATTTATGTTACAAGGTAAATAGTCTCAAGTCCACAAAATCAGATAAGAATTAAATTTATTGTAATTATGTGTAATACATAATAATTCCATCTAATAATAATAAAAAATACTGTTGAGTTTGTTCCAATATCTTTAAAGCAACTATGTCAAATTTGCAGTCAAAGTTTAACTCCGCACATTTTTGCCTCTCCTGTAAAATTTTCTTTTTGTCACATAATGTTGTATACCTCTGAATTGTTGAAATCAATCACATGGACATGTGAAATCAATTGAAATGAAATTGTTTATTCTTTAAATAGGATAACGGAATCACTTTTACACGTCATATTAAAAATGGGCAAGATGAGTTCGGCGTTTCCTATCAGACTACTATGAGAAGAAAGACTGAAACTAACTCCGAGGTCGCAGTCTCTTAGTCCAGACACAATCTTGGTCAGGCCATATGAGGACCATGTAGATTAGTCTGAAATGATCTTTTGAGGAAAGAACCACACAGATTTGAGTGGACCTGTCCAGTCAGTACAAGCATTTGTCGGTAATCGTGGAGCTCAACTCGACGAACAATACCAAAGAAAGGACATTTGGGTAGGCCGCATAAACTACTCAAACTGCCAGACCATCATAAAACTAATTGAGAAAGAAAATAATAAATTAAAGAAAAAAATATCCACGTATCCATTCACAATAATTAAAATAATATAATACGTTTTAAAGTAATAATTTAATTATGTATGTCATTTTCAATCATGTTAATGTGCTTAAAAATGTAGTTTTATGGTTTTATCACAAGACTTAAGCAATTCAATCCCAAGCTTTTATCTACTAAATAATCAGAAATTTTATAGTACCCTTTTTCATAAAGTTTGATTTTAATATAGCTTTTAAATCGTTAAATAGGTAAGTTTCTAATGTCACTGGGATGTTGTGTTTATTCCTGGTATTTAAACTATGTGTGTTATGATATATAGTACCTGGCGAGAACGTGTTCTGCTCGGGTGAAAATAGATAAACATTTCATCCAGGTATACCAACGTTGTATCACATTCTCGAGGGTGTGAAAATAGAGAAAACGATATTATATTTTCCCAGATATGAGACCTAGCTAGATAAAATTTTCACCCCCGTAAACCCCCTATATTGCAACTTTCATCGAAATCGTTAGAGCCGTTTTCGAGAACGTGATATTACAAACAAACAGAGGTGTTATATACAAATCATCTGCCTAGCCTTTTCCCAACTATATTGGGGTCGGCTTCCAGTCTAACCGGATGCAGCTGAATACCAGTATTTTACATGGAGCTACAGCCTATCTGACCTCCACAACCCAGTAACTGGGTAATACGATACCCCTTGGTAAGACTGGTTGTCAGATTTTCGGGCTTCTGACGACCCGTAACGACTATCAAAGATCCACAAATGACAGCTGGGACCAACGGCTTAACGTGCTTTCCGAGGCACGGAGGAGTCTCGGTATGTAAAGATGGTCACCCATCCACAGACCAACCCCGGCAAGCGTAGCTTAACCTGATGGATCGACCCGTGCGGCAGTTATTACTTAGCCACGAGCTCCTCAGGTGTTATCCTCCACCTCGAGGTGTTATATACAAATATTACTCGTTTAATAGTATAATTCGGAAATCTGCACGAGAAGAGTTTTACACCAGTTGCTAGCTTTACAGTTTGTATACTAGATTCTCTATTTTTGTTGTAATTTTATGGAGCTTTCATTCCCTGCGATTTAATTTTGTATCTGCTTAAGTCGGGTCCAGATATGTATCACTGGCCCGATCCCATCACCGTATCCGTATCACCATATCACCGTATCAAGCTCAGTATCTAGTTGTGAACGCATTTCCGTATCTCCTTTGATGATCAGACTAAAACCGACTCGACATTGATCGGGTCGTATCGTGTATCGTATCAGAGCGGCGCGTATCGATCGCACGTTTCATCACCCGTCCACATAGAGGATCATGATATACACGCACATATCATGATCGGCGATATGAATACGGTGATCGGGTCAGGCAAATGATACTTATCTGGACCCGATCTCAGCCGTGACAGTTCCATACCTAAGTTTACATAGTAGAAACAAAGGGCAATAGATTGGAGGTGGGAACCGTTCGCGATCTTAACGCGCCATTAAAGCCGCACGTGATCAATATGTCAGTGGAACTATGTGATCGAGCTATTACGTTTTATATTATCCTAGTACTGTCGATTCTGTCATTCGGTTTATATTTGGATGTAGACTAGGTAATTTATTAATAATGTATACGCATAGTACCTATGTAGAAACTTAAGAAGAAGCCGCACTCCCCATGGAATCTCCCATCGGGTAAAATTACGTAATTCCACACAAACTTTCATACCCTATTCGACCTCTTTAGGGGACGAACTTTCAAAAATCCTTCCTTAGAGCTCACCTTTGTTTATATGGAACTCTTGTGCAAAATGTCATGCTTCTGTAACGAGGGGTTTGGGCGGTATATTATCTGTTCACTACCAGAGGCAGAAAGAACGTGCTAAATGGAGCTTGGGGGAGATGGAAACAGCCGTAAGCGTCTATTGATATCATGCCAAAACCCAAAACACTAAAAACTACGCAACCGATTTTGATGCGGTTTTCAAAATCATCTAAAAAAGGTTTATGTGTATAAAGATTCATACCAAACTTACACATGACTTTTACAGATGACTTTAGGTACATACACACACAACTTAGAGATTATAATAAAATTGTTGAATCATTTGTAGTATACATTAAAAATAAATCATATGAAAAAAAAAAAACTAAAAATGTGGAGGTCAATGACAAATTACCCGATTTATTTTTTCATCGTTTAATAAATTTTATCATGTGTACCTTACGCCTTGATTAACTAGGTATAATCAAAGCGACTATCGTCAAACTTCCATCTGATCCAAAATCCGATTCGTTGATTAAAGATAGCAAAAAATGCCGCCTTTAAAAATCTTCGTTAATTACTAAGGATTACACGACCTCGCTGAATCTTAATTTAATAATAAGGGATGTTACAAAAAATGGACGTGGACTAGAGCTTGGTTACGACTGCAAGCGAAAGCGTAGTTTGACTGATCTCATTATTAATTTTATTCTGTTTAGTTTTTATTTATTTTGTTTTCTTTTTACGTACTTTGCATGCTGAAAGGTAAAATATGGTGATACTAAGATTATATATACACAATTATTACATGATGTAAAACATCTGCACATTGATTACCAATATTTGCAAATAAATGATTTTGAATTTGAATTTCATTTCGTTAAAAAATAACTACATACCTACAACTTATAATCGACATGAAGTAGCTACTGAGGCCTATCGTCTAGACGTCTATATGGTTGGCGCCTAATTTTCCAGCAAAATTTTATGATAATCCACACTTATAATATTTTAAATGTGAAGGTGTTACTGTATGTTTGTTTGTTACAATTTCGGCCAAACCACTGTTTAAAATATTTGGCAAAGCTTAAACTCCTAAAGCGGAGAAATGGGATGTTCAAGTTTGTTTAGAAAATCCGAAATCCACGCGGACGAAGTTGCGAGCAAAGCGCTAGTTGATGTTAAAATTCGACTTGACATTTGAGTTTTGCCCAATAAAGTTATTATTCAATTTACTTAAATTTGTTTATACTTCTGGCCGACTTTCATTCGTGAAGTCGTTAGGCACGGAACGAAGACAGATGACGTATGTGTACGTGATCAATCATCACTTGTGACGTAATTATATGATCTCACGCGCCTCGTGCGGTATTTGTAGAATTGCAAAAGTTATGCTCGAGTCGTGAGTAATTACAATCAAGATAAGTACGTATGGAGTTAAAGATTGAACTTCTTTCTTCTTTAAATAAAAGCTCTTTCAACGTATTGTTAACGGATTTGAATGATGTTTGGTTAAATTGGGGACAGGGCGATGCGCCGCAAGTTGGACAGGACATTTAGTTAGATGCGGAGATGGTCCATAGAGTAAAGCTGTGACCGAATGGTGGCCAAGGTAAGGCCAAAGCAGCCAGGGCAGTCCAAAAACACGTTGGGTTGATGATATCGTCAAAGTAGCGGGAAACACCTGGATGGGGGGACGCATGAAACCGGGAAGAACGGCAGAAAAAAGGTGAGGGTTATACCCAGGAAGCAGTGGGTGATTCCAGGCTGAAATTATGATGATGATTGGTTAAGTTTCGTCGTTGATTAGCATAAAGGATACAGTTTATTTAGTTAAATGATGCTAAATATTTAGTTAGATGATTAATCTTTTAAAGGTGCATCCACACCGAAATAATAGTTTTGTGGAGCACCGTTTGCAAGTGTTAGTATGCAACAATGAATAACAAACAGTTATTTAGTAAACTAACCAAAAGTTTTAGAAAGTTACAAGAAGGATCATGTTGCAAAATGTTGCTCTACAAAAAGTAACTTTGTTGTGGATGCACCTTTAAACGTGCAATTTTTCAAACTCAAACTCAAACTCGAAGCATTTATTTCAATTAAACCATTTACAGGTACTTTTGAACTGTCAAAGAGTCAGTCAGTTAGTTAGAAAGTTGAAGCTAGTTGCCCATTCCAAAACGTAGATCTTTATGGAGAAGAACGGGCAAGAAACTCCAAGAACACTCTTTTAAATATAGAAATTACAAAATCCTGGGTACATTACTCTTGTTGATTCTATTTGTGAGAAATATGTGTAAAAATATATAAAAATCAAAAATGATTAAAAATATAAGATTAAAAATAAGCCCTGGCAGATAAGAGATGACCAGCCTCAACTAACGGCGCCCGTTCACGAACATGACGCGTGGATCAGCACCATCCAGCTCAACCATTTTGTAGAGAACCGAATGATCCAACACACTCGGTCGGATCATTCGGTTCTCAGCGAGACATTAAGTGAGCATGACATACTCTCAACTACCCTGCTCTTTCATTTTACCTACGTAATACTTATATATTGCAAGTATACAACAAAATGATGTAAAACAATGTTGTCTATGGAAAAATCCTTCTAATCCTAGATTGATTTCCGCTTTTCGCTTTCAAAGTAACCGGAACGTTATGCAGAAGTTCTTTAAGACGATAATGAAGAGATTTTCAAAAGAAGTTGGATTTAAATGAAGGATTCGTTTAGTGACTAAAATATTTCTATATACATAACATCACGCTTTGTTTCCCCGAAGGGTTGGGCAGAGGTGGACCTGTAGTACACCCACATTTCGCCAGTTATGTTTTTTAAGTCCCATGTAATAGGGGGCGAGCCTATTGCCATCAAACGGGCACAATTCCAGACTCCGGGCTACTACTGAGAAATTCCTGTTGAAAAACCCAATAATACTTTGCCCGACTTGGGAATCGAACCCAAAACCTCATGCTCAGCAGTAGCGCTTGCGACCACTAGACAAACGAGGCAGTCGAGTCATTCGACTCATTATATAGATACTGAACGCTTAAAAACAACTCTTGCCAATCAGTATAGAACATCGATGCGAATACTAGAGCTCTAGTATCTCTGTTATTTACACACACACAGGATATATAGTGACCTTATTGGTGATGTCCTTCAGAAAAGTCAGGTTCAGGTCATGTCAGGACATGTCAGAAATGAATAGGAATGTGTGCCTTGCGGCTGCGCCAAATGGGCCCAGATCAGCAAAAATGGCAGACTAGTGCCTGACGCTGGTTTTTAATTGGACTGGGCCTGTAGTTTCTGCCTAACCTACCTAGGAAGAAGACATGAGTTTATATATGTATGTTTACTATAATTTAAAAGCGGAAAGTAATATGATATCAAAATCCAAAAATCCAATTTAAGATTTATTATTATCTTCATCAAGAAAATAGAGCAACTCAAAGGCGACAAGGATCCATTTTTTCACGTGAAAAGTGAAGCTGGCACAAAAAATAGTACTCTTGATAAATTGAATAAAAAGTGTATGACAGGACCACCCCTCCCTGGGCAGGTGTCACGACGGTAGTACGGTTAATTACTATGAAAATTATCCACCCTGTGAAGGAAGGGGGAGGGTAAGGGGACACAAAGTGCCTTTACGTTTAAATTTTAGGACTTGAGAGCTGTTTAGTTTATAAGTGCTTACGCTGGCTCGTTTGTAGGCACTTGGTGTTTAGAAAATGACGCTTGACAATGGCGGAAGAAATCCAGCCGTTCTGCTCAATATTTGAAGCTACAAAAAAAATATATAACATCACACCTGTATTCTCCGAAGGGTTAGGCAGAGGTGTACCTACCAACATTTTGCCAGTCATGTTTACTTGTACGGGGTGATTATATTTCCATCGGCCGAACACAAATCCAGACTCCGGGCTGGTACTGAGAAATTCCAGATGGAAAAATCGTGTTATCACCAAATCGTAGCAGACAGAAGACAGTCCCTGTCATATTTTTTTTAATAAGGCCGTTTAAGAAATTATATGTACCTTTTTATTCAAAATCAGCACCAATCTGCCTTAGTCGAGTTTTATGACAAATACTTCAAATCTTACGAGAAACCGCTTTAAACATAAAAAATCCAATTGTTTTATTTAAAGAGCGTTCAATTAAGGAGGTAAACAAAAGCGTCTCGAACTTATAATTGAACTATAAAACAGGGAGCCTCCATTAAAAGTGAATGGCAATAAAATTTGACTGGCCTGATCCTGTTGAGATTGACGTGGCGTGAGACGTACTCACTACCGCGGTACTATTATTAAAACACCACATTTTTTTAAAGAAATTGTGAATAATTCTATGAAATTCGATATAATAGGTTTTTCTGAATACAAAATACAACCAAATTGGGCATTCTCTAGCCTACTTTAAACTTTAAGCTCTCTAAAGATTTCTTTCTCATAACGCTATCCCATAAATACACCGAAACATAATATAATAATAATAAAAACGTACCGAAACCACATCTGTCCGTTGTACGGTTGTACCACACGTCCGTGCTTGAAGGGAATGTAATTAAAAATAAACATTTATAATACGCGGCCCATTCATTTCTCTGTTATTCAACCGCGAACACGACAGGTTGAAATTAAACACCACTACGTTTTAGGTATTACTGTGTAGCTTTTATTATGTGTTATGACGAAACGAAGTTGGAATTTTTAAAGTTGATTTGTGGCATTGTTGCGGGGAAATCACATAGTATCACGAAATGCATCATAAAATGATAGATAAACTGGCATCATTGTCTAAAAAAATACTTTGTATGTGTGTCTGTGTGTTTTACGTGAACTGACAAATTGACGTCGGTAAATCTGAGCAATAGGAAATACTTAAACGCAAACACAACCAGGTGGCACTTCTATATGTATAAATTAGATAAACCGTTTATGCGGGAACCCTTAAAAACAAACAAAGAGCCCTCATTTGCTTCACCCTACAGGTTACGCCCATAAGGGTAAGTAATGTACCAACGGGAACCTAACACGAGGTACATAGACATTCGTGCAGTTAATATAATTACTTAAATGACTTAAAAACGGTGGTATTTTTATGAATTTCTTGCTGCGTCCGTCCCGAGGTTTCATCCGGATTTGCCTAGGACAACCGTGTATTTTTCTGACTTAAAAAAGTATGGCACTCTGGAATAATGTAGCTTTCAATCAGTGTAAAATTTGTTGGTCGTATTTTTAGAGATAACTTTTTACAGACATACAAATAAAATCTTTAATTTTGGTACTAAGATATAGATTTCTATTCGATCAAAAATATATTTAAGGTGCGCCCATTATATTACCTATCTAAAATTCAGTCAAGAATGAAACTAAAATAGTTCTTAAGGTTCCGTACCTCAAAAGGAAAAATGGAATCCTTATAGGATCACCCGTCTGTCTGTCAGTCTGTCAAGACCCTTTTTCTTAGAAACGCGTAGAGGTATCAAGTTGAAATTAATTTCTAATACGTAGGTCTCTAGCTCTAGCGATAAGTCCCCTCTTTGAGAAGTGGCTGGAGAGGCGCCACGGCGTCCTCACCTTCCGCCTGACGCAGGTCCTCACCGGACACGGCTGTTTCGGGAGGTACCTGTTTCGGATAAGGCGGGAGGAAACGCCCGGGAGTCATCACTGCGTGGATCGCCCGGAGGACACGGTGGAGCATACGGTGGAGGTATGCCCGGCTTGGGCAGAGCACCGCCGTGTCCTCGTGGAGGCGATCGGTGGCGAAGATCTCTCGCGTCCGGCCCTGGTCCAGGCCATGGTACGGAGCGAGAGGGCATGGGAGGCCGTCACCTCCTTCTGCGAAGCAGTAATGCTCGCGAAGGAGGAGGCGGAGCGCGTGAGGGAGAGGCAAATTTCGCGCCCTCACGCCCCTAGCCGCCGCAGGAGGAGACGCCCTGGGCGTCGGGAATCTATTGCCGATTCCCGGCCACCGTAGGCGCGGGCTTGCGGACGGTGAGCAATGGGTAGCTCGCCGTGCGGTAAGGACCAAGCCCGGGTCGACGGCGCGTTGTGTTCCACGCGCGCCTCAAAGAGTGTCAGCGAGTGAAGGGGTCCGATGAGACCATTGCCTGCCGGGGTTGCGGGAAAGTCCGAAAGGGATACCGTGGCCCCCTGGCATTGCACAGGCAAGAGAAGGAACACGGGTGGGTTTTAGTCAGTAAGAGTCTGACACGCCCTCCCGCTCCACCCAGAGCGGGAGACGTCATTTGATGACTCCCCACCCAAAAAAAAAAAAAGTCACTAGCTCTAAGTCAACGCAATAACAACAACTTAGCATAAATGGTTATGTTATGTTTGTGGTTTGGTTGTGTTAGACCTTTTATGTACCTATGTTCACAAATAAAGTTCGATTGATTGATTGATTGATTGCGACATAATTTGATACTCTCAAATAAATCAAAACCTTACTTACCGTTGACCTAGAATTATGAAATTTGGCAGGAATCAAGGTCTCACATGTAAAGGAAAAATTCCGAATAGTTAATTTGTAGCATGATCACAAATAAAAAATGCGAATATAACTCACATTTGCAGTTGGAGAATCGACCGTGACGTATATCGATATATGGGAGAACATGTTTTTGAACTAGAATGTTAATTTTGCTTTTTGTGATAAATTCAACCCAACTACGGAACCCTTCATTGTGAAAGAAAGAAAATAAATTTATTTGACAGGTTAAGGCACACAATATTCACACAAAAAAAAACAAAAAAATAACAGAAAAAATAAATAAAAAATAACTTAAAAAAATTGTATTGTTGTGTGCCTCACGACTGCGCCAAATAGGGCCAGTTCAGCATAAATGTCAGACAACTAGTATCTGACGCTGGTTTTGGTTGTGCGTAGTCCGACACACATTTGGGCGGTTTTTTTTTACCGTCGATAAGCTACAGGGTGCAGGGCGTGCGCTCTGTGCTTTATTTCTAACGTCATTATAATCCGTGACGTCACTCCGCAATGTACAGAATACAGCCGCGTTCCGTATCCCGCAATAAAACGCGTATTAATGATTGTTTTAGAGTTGCTCGTAAATTTTACTGTTGTACTGAAATGTCTACTGTATCCGATATACGCGTATAGAGACATTTTATTTAAAGTAAATACCTGTGTCGCAATGATCAATCTTTAAAAAATAAAACTCCTCACTTTCTAATTGATAACGCTGTGGATGACAACGTTATTAATTAGAGAGTGTTAAACTAGATTTTATTCCAACAATCAAAACATATGCACAAAAATCGAATAACCACACGAAAATTCGAGAACACAAGCTGTAAGTAAATTGAAAATTAATCGGCATTTTCACAAAAAGCCTTATTCCCGTGTAAAACGAGAAACGTTTTTCCCTCAGCGCTTAAATATATCTTCGAGGGGTGTATTATACGGGGTGCTTTATCTGCCGAATAGAGGATGGGTTAATTTATAACCTCACGGGTTACGCCGTAGCTCCGTAGACGTAGCCGCGCGTAGATGCTCTACGAAGCTACGAGGTGTACAACTTTATGTGGTATTAAATTTTATGAATTCATTGCGTATAAAATAGGGTGTATCTCTTTAATTTAGTGACTTAGTTAGAATCTATATGATGAGATAATTAATTATTTAAAAAGTTGAGATATTCGACCATAGCTTTTTATTTATTTAAACGTACTCTTATAAACCTACCAAAATGAATGGTATTAAGAAATACAAGAAAAAAATGTATTAAAGGCAAGGTAATTTGACGCAGTGTTCAATATCCGTTAGAAGCGAGACGTCGTCGGCACGTACTCATATCTGTCATACTTTAATACTTTCAACACTCGTCTGAGAGAAAATGGTGGGGAAAGTGTAGGTAGATAGAAAATTTGTTGAAGTATGTCTGCGGTACTCTTTTACGAGCACTTATCAATCTATCTGCCTAGCCTTTTTCCAACTATGTTGGGGACGGATTCCTATCTAACCAGATGCAGCTAATTACCAGTACCTATTTTACATGGACCGACTGCCTATCGGACCTCCACAACCCAGTTACTGGGTAATATGATACCCTTTGGTAAGACTGGTTATCGGACTTTTGGGCTTCTGACTACCCGTATCGACTATCCACGAATGACAGCTGGGACCAACGGTTTAACGTGCTTTCCGAGGCACAGAGAAGCCTCGGTATGTAAAGATGGTCACCCATCTACGGACCAACCCCGGCAAGTGTAGCTTAGCCTGACGGATCGACCCGTATAGCGGTTATTACTTAGCCACGCTCCTTTGCTCCTCAGTCGGTGTCAGGAGCAGTGTACCTATCCATGATAATAATATGTATACTGCACTGACTTCTTTAGACGGTATTTTTGGATAAACATAGATCGAGATAACCACACTTTGTAAAAAAACATATGAAAGATATATTATGTTTGGTCTTGTGTGTCGGTGTGATCTTAAAATATTATCATAATACGGGTACAAATCTAGACACCGGGCTACTTGACTGTGAATTTCATAATATAAAATCGAATAATACTAATACTGCCGAATCCGGGGATCGAACCCAGGATCGCTCAAATGTCGCGCTTGCGTCCACTAGATGAACGAGGCAGTTAAAGTCAAATATCAGAAATAAAAACTTTTTTTGAAAAACTTACACTAGACTAGCACAGTGCTAGAATAGAGTTTACTTTTTGTCTAAAAAATTCTAACAAAAAAATGGTTATAAAAACCACTGGCAGAATTGATGTTTGAATAGATAGAATTTTATTTGATATACGTGCCTACGCCCCACTGCTGCACTGTGCATCGAATATCTCCAAACAAAACACATTTTTTATGGTGTACAATAAAGAGTATTCTACATACTTATCTATCGGAGCAAGACCAACATCTCATATTATTATCCCTTTACCTTCAGTTTTATAACTAACTACGAAATCTTTTTTAACCAATGTGCTTGTGCTCAGTACCTCCAAACAATGTTATAGCGGTTAACAGCTATGTTTAAAATAGATATTACCTAATAATAGAATATAGAAGTCTTTTTTTGACATTCCTTAACTTACTTCTAAGAAAATCACTTTACAATTAAAACCACATTACTAACGTCTATTGGGAATCGAAGTTCTTCGTGAAGTTTGAACTATTTGCACGGACGATGTACGAACTCCATGCATGTGATACTGCTCCTGTAAGAACAAGGAGTATGAAGTAAATGGAGGAAACACGCTACGTTTGTTAAAACATTGTTGCAAAATTAAACTAGATTTATACATGATATATTTTCTTCTTTAATCGATGTCTTCTACTGAGCCCCTCCACAGTTGAACTGCAATAACAATTTCTTCACCTTATGTTTCTACTGTAACCCACCGATATTGCGAGAATGTATAGCTAGTCTTCAACCTATAATGTCCACACTTCTGGGACTCAGTAAGTGGGAGAGGCCGTCACGCGTAGCTCGTGTGATTTGGTGGATGATTGAAACTTTAGTTTGGCTTCCTCGCACCTGCACGTGATCACTATTTTTAATTTATACTCTATAAAGCAAGGTTCACTCTCCATACATTTCAATGTTTTATCCACGCGAACGGCTTCAGGTGCATCGCTTGTGTAACCAATGCGTAGGGTGAGTACAATTAACGGATTCCGAAGACAGAACTCGGAGATTATACGTCCACATTACGAATCCGTCAAGATTTCAAAACATATTCAAATTATATTTGTAGTAACAAACTCCTATTACGGCATTCTTGTTGAAAAGTGATATGCTAGTAGTTTTTTTATATATATATGAATGGAAGAAAAACGATAAATTCAGTGTAAAAATGTATTTATTTATTTATTCACAAAATCCACTACTCTTTAACAATTTCACTTAGGATAAATAAATTAAACTTACAGCCAATTACGGATTTACAATTTAATAACTACACATGCATCAGAAACAAACAGGATCTCATGCTAGCATCTTCTAAGCATATCTAAGTGTGCAGTGAGAGTGGGTGTGTAGGAGTGTGTGGGTGTGGTTATAAGTTTAATTTTGACAACTGCTGTCAAATAACATAAAGAAAAAATAAAAGTAAATTAATCCAAAGAGGTGTTATAGTTAAAATGAAGTCTTTATTCAGCGAAAGTTTGCTCAGGGGCGCATCAGGAAGGCTAGATCATCGTCCATCGCATGCAGACAGTGGTGAAGGCTGGGATGCAGCGTAATACGGTCATATACCGGCGAACCCCGCGAGAGCAACCGGCTCATAATTGCCAATCGGCGATCGTCCGCATTCAACTAAAGTAAGATAGAATTACGCTTTGAACGCTCATTAGCTCTCTGCCTGAACTATTGTTTTCCCTGAAGTCTGCCTAGTTAACGTTCAAACATATACATGACAAGACTCGCAACTGATTTAGTTAATGAGCTAAAAGAACATAATTGTGTGTAGATACCTACACAAAATTACGATTTTTTACTTCAGTTGAGATTTGTTGTGGAAGTAAAAGATATAATGTTATTTACCTACATAAATAACAATACAAAATCCTAATAAAAAAATAACAATATAATTGTATTGTTGCTCGTATTGTTAAAAAAAGAGTTTGAGGTATTCAGGGTTTATTACGGATCTGGGCGGAAAGGGAAGTGCCAGTGTGGCCAGCTATTTCTTAGTGTTGGCAGACTATAACAAGTGTTGCCATTACATCATCCCCTTTTTAACAAATAAACTTAAAACGATACAATCTTCTATGCAAAAATAAATTCTAAAACTATTGTTATTTTTTCTGTGTTGAGTATTCTATGTTGACCAAAACTCTTTTTAACAAAAAATAAATAAACGCAATAACAAGCCTTACATGCAAAACTAAATTAATTGAAATCTATTAACATTTTTCTATTTGTAAAGTATTATATGCTCTATGCTGCTATATTATCTGCTATGCTATTATAATGAAATAAAATGAAATTGAGATGAAATGAAATGAAATGGTTTATTCCGTAAATAGGATATTGGAATAACTTATACACGTCATTTAAAAAAAAAATAATAGTTAGATGAGTTCGGCGTTTTCTATCTGACTACTCTGAGAAGAAAGGCCGAAACAAACTCAGAGGTAACAGTCTCTTTTAAAGTCCAGACATAATCTTGGTCAGGCCATATGAGGACCATGTAGATTAGTCTGAGATGGTCTTTTGAGAAAAGATCCACACAGATTTGAGTGGACCTGTCCTGTCAGTGCAAGCATTGGTCAGTAATCGTGGAGCTCAACTCAGATCTACACTTTATCTTTTCAAAATTCCAAAAAATAATTGAAAAATCTTTTTATTTTATTGACTTATTTTAAATACAATATTTCCTATTACCTGCTATATAACTTTACTTATATTATATATAAACTAGTTTCCTTTTTTATGTTTTACATTATTATTATTTATTTTAAACCTACCTACAGGCTTAGCTAATTCTAACACAAGAACTCATTCCACTGAACAGCTCATTCAGTCGTTGGAGTTCCCAGCGAGTCAGTGAGGTCGAAAATGATATGATGTTCTTGTATAAGTTACTGTATTTCAAGTCTTACGAAATGAAATCATTATTTCTATGTTTCCTTTAATCCATTTATTTATTTGTGAATCTTTCTTAAACCAAATGTTTTCATCAATTTCAAAGTGTTTTTTTTGTTCTAGCTGTCCTATTATAGTTCCTTTCTATTAAATACACATTTTCAATATGTAGAAATATATAATTTAATAAGACAGCTAATGAATGATCATGACACGTCGTCAACCTGACAGGAGTGTCTTCTAGGTGGCCAGTATATAACAGTCCTCCGCCGCAATTTCTAGCTGCCTCACACCCTGGCCGGCAGCAGCTGCTCCAGGTGTCTGCGCCATATAACGCCACCGTCAGTTCGCACTTCATAGTGCATATTGCCAAGACGACGCATTATCATGCCGAACTCCCATCTTCGTCTCTGATCGGAGTAGGCTCTGGCCTGCACTCGATCACCTAAACCCAATAAGCTCTGAAGAGAGGTGGTGTGTTCTCTGATCTGAACGCTGTCGGGGCAGTTGAGTCTCTGAACATCACATGTAGCTTTGTTCTAACGTCCCGACTGAACATCAGTCCATAGGGAGTATGTCCATTCTGGTTTGGTGTACGTCTGAGCCGAGTTTTAAGCACAAGGAGCTTATCTGTAAGGTTGCCACGTTTGTAAAAGGGCGCTTTCTTCATCCATGACCATATTAAGGTAGGCTTGGGTAATGTCTAAAGTACAGAAGTATTTGCCTCCGTTCATTTCCGCAAATATATCCTCAATTATAGGAATTGGGTATCTCTGATGACTTTGTTAAAGGTGACCTTGTAGTCTGCACATAGTTGAATGCTCCCGTTTTGTTGCACAATCGGTACTATTGGTGCAGTCTGATTGGTCTACTTTGGTAATCACCCCTTCTGCACACAGTCGTTCAATTTCTTTATCGACTTTATCCTTTAAAGCGTACGGTATACGTCGTGGTTTTATAAATATTGGTCATATATTTTCTTAGAGATTTATATGAGCTTCGTAGTTGGGTATTTTTCCTAGGTCTGATCTAAAAACAGTTGATGAAAATTCTTCTAATAATTTATCTAGTTTGTTGGATTGTTCTGAAGTTCGTACAACTCTTAAATCTGCAATTTTCATATTAATTTCTTTAATCCATCTAGTTAGACTTTTGACAGTTATGGCACTTGAATTCGCAGTTCAAGGATTTTTTCTTTAATTCTGAGGCGTATGTTGCTACTATTTCATCTTCACGTTGTGTGTGCGTAATAAATCTGTGTTGTAACGCCCATATACTAGGCTTAGGATCTATGTAGTCATCTAGAATCTGTGTGACTTCTATAGGTATCGGCATAGGTATAGTATTACCCAATTACTGGGTTGTGGAGGTCAGATAGGCAGTCGCTCCATGTAAAATACGGTATTCAGCTGCATCCGGTTAGACTAGAAGTCGACCCCAACATAGTTGGGAAAAGCTAGACAGATTATTTTGGTGTCATATGTTGATAGGTTGCTGGCAATTTTGTTTTTAAATTTCTGTTCATCATCAGTTGTTATGGTGAAAATTTCGTACCTGCAATACTCAATTCTGTTTAATCTTCATAACATTTAGTTTTGCTATTTGCACTCCCCGCTCTGCCATATACCATTCGATTGCCTTGGACTGGAATAACTGAATCTAAATCCCCATTATTGTGCAAATTTCTTACACTGTAACGATTCAAAGGGTACATGATGTGTTACTACTTCTGAAGGTATGCCAAAACACGAAAATAATTATTTTAATGTACGCACATCAAAAAAAGTTTGCGATCAGTTTGAAAAAATCTAAATCTTTTTTGTTGCGGATATAGTCTATATTAGAATTCCTTCTTCTTTTTAGATTCTTTACTTTAAAATATTGAATCAAAATATGAAATAAAAAGCAAACTCAATTGTTTTTCCATATGAAAAGAAATTCAATCCAAGGTTACGCTCATTCAGAAATCGGACTTAGTCAATTATAACGGATTATTAATATTTTTTCGAGGAAAGTTGTTATTGATAAAATGCCAAGAGGATTATCAGAAGAAGTTTTACGAGCAAGAATTGTAAATTTTAATACTACTTACAGTAGCATAAATGTTTAACAGTTTTAATTCTATTAAAGAGTTTAACCCAAGGAGTGGCCTTACATTTTCTTTTATATTTTTTATTTATTTACGTTATTATTTATGTACACACAGAAAAATAGATACAGATAAGACATAATCATAATTATGAGTACAAAGGTAGGTACTTATAATGATGAACTTATTTATTTATACTTCAAGCACAAAAATAGTAATAGTACAGACTAGAGGCGACTTGACACAGGCATTTTCTATCAGTCAACCTTTGGGTGATGCAGAGACAAACAAAAAATAGCGAGAATTGAGGAAAAAAACATTTACTTAGTCTTTAACTTTTCTTTTTCATCACTAAAGACTCTAATGTTCTTTCTCCTAATGCCATTATTCTTTTACCCCCAAATACCTCTAATGTAATTTTTTGTCTCAGACCATTTAGGATTATCATTATCAACATTTTTTTTTTCATATTTACATATCAGTGACAGCACATTCACATGTGCCCATTCACATTTAAAATTAAAATTTTTACTATTTATTTTTAAAGTGTGTCTCCTTACATTCTTTATAGTTCTTGTTTCGTTATACTATCACACACTTTGACTAGTCATAAGTCATATACTTTATTATTCATTTATCATCTTCTGTAACTCTATTGAATGACTATCTTCACAAACACAATTTACTGTTTTGTTCGAGCAACATTTTGTAAAGTGATTCATTTTATTAACATTTTTATAAGTTTTACCATAAGCAGGACAATTTCTAGGACCATGTTCTGTATCACACTTTAAGCAGTGGTAAAATTGCTTACTATATTCTTTTTGATTATGTTTTTAATTATTTCCACTTTTATCTCTAATTAAATTATTATACTTAGCTTTAGTATGGTTATTATTTTCTTGCTGCTGCTTTTGAATGACGATGACAGACGATGTAACCTCAGTGTTCTTCTGCAGGATCTTGGTATGTTACATGGACAGCTCCGCAGCTCTGCACATGGTGAGCGCCTTGTCATGTGTGAAATTCCCTACTTCTAGTAGTTTTCGTTGCAATTTCTTGTCAAACAATGAAGATAAATCTGGTCTTTCCTGACCGATACAATTTAACAAAATGGCCGTCTTGTTTGTTTCAGATAGCCTTTCGAAACCGTCTGTCGCTAGAAATACCTGGAATTTTTGTCTAGCATCCTGTATTCAATGTTCGCTATAATTACGAGCTTCTTTTTTTCTTGTTCAGTGACTTCTGGCCTATGCCGGTTACAACCGTAGTGCTTATCCGTTAAGGGATCTGGGCGGGAAGGGAAGTGTCAGTGTGGCCAGCTTTTTCTTAGTGTTGGCAGACTATAACAAGTGTTGCCATTACAATAATATCCTAACCTAACTGAACTAAAACTATTAACAAACTAATATAATGTCGTTGAAAAATTCATCCGCATCGCTGATGACTGGTAATGTACCCTAGAGCCTGGCGGCATTGCCACAGGGCAATGCTTAGCCTCTGGCCAAGGTAAAAGCCAGCCCTTGGGTCACGGGAAGTGTCAACTAGCCGTTTGGAGATTTTTTTAAAGAGATCATGAGCACTCGGACCAAACGGGGGTTTTAACTCGAAACGGCTCGAAAATATATTTACCGATAAGATATTATACTTACGCTGCTTGAGGTTTTCCGCAGCCGCAGCAACAGCACAGCACGCCGAGCTAGGAAGATGGGATGGCGCAGGAGTATCGACACACGTTGCGTCCCACACTAAAGGAAGATGGGTCGCTTTCGTAAAAAAAACACGCCTTCCGGTCTCTTACCATCGTGACGTGCCAAGCCATTCTTTAAGAACACGTTAAATGCAAATATGACAGATACACAAGAATTATGAATCCCATTAAAAATCTTTTACTATTATAACTTTTTGAATTGCCTCAAACGTCCTTGAAGTTTAAGCAGCTCAAAGAAGATCTTACAATAAATAAGCATAATTTATTTATTCTTCAGACAGCTTACAGTATTAGGTAAATACAATAAGACTTAGCACTTACAGTTGCCATTTACAAACTTCCACAAATTAATAATAATTAATACAAGCAAAATAACTTTTAACACGTGGAAAAAAACAGGTATAGATTATCGCACACCATATATCACCAGCGGGCATTTGTTTTGTTCCCATCCTTAGTTTTATTCCCTCTCGACACCTCCGCTGAATTTAGTGAAGATAGAACAAGTGATATATGTACATAAGGCCTACCGCTAACGTCGCTAATTCTACCCACACAAGAGATATACTCACATAAGAGTGAGTATATCTTTTACCTCATAGAGCCTTAAACTATAAAAATTTCGTAGGTTTCTACGAAATTGTCACTTTCAGGCATGGTTTAAAAAAAAATATTATCCTTTTAATAATAAAACAAAACGTGCATAAAAATGAGAAAATTATACATTATACTTATGTAGACATGCTTTAAAGGAACGAATCCATGTAACCACTCAACTGGTACGGAGTAGAATTGAGTAAAATAAATAAGTACTTAGAGTAACGAGCTGCTCTTGTAAGCATTTATTTTCAATGCTCCTTTGTAATAAGGGAAAGAAAAATATAATAATTGGAAGCGTCTGAAAGACCTTACGTAAGTTGGGGATATTTTATTACTTGGCTAGCTTGGTCAGGCGACCTTTCCTGCGCCGTGGCGCTTATTGAAAATGTTTCTGTATTTCTTATTTGCATCTTTAACTAGAAAGAAAAGTATTTATTGGGACTCGCACAGGAAGATCACAAATTGAACTAAAGACAGTCATAGAAACATTTAAAAAAGAAAGCAAAAAAAAAACAAAGTCCTGTACGAGGGCAAAAGGCTTCTTTCTATCTTAGCATGATGCTGTCACATTTAAAATTAAGTTGCAAAATAGATCAGAGCCTATTTTTCAGAATGGCCTACACTGTCGTCTCGTAACAGTATTTTTAATCTACATATATAAATAAACTGTGCCGCCTGTTACTCCAAAATAGGTGTATATGGTATGGTCTTATTCGAATGTCACCGTTATATTGTTCTCAGCTAAATCAAGAGTTGAGGTCTATGAACAAGCTCAGAACGGTTTTAACATTGTGTCTAATTGGCTTCATAATAATCTACTAACATTAAATACCTACAGATAAAACAAAATACATTTTATTTACAATGAGAAATACTAACCGCTTACTAATCTAAACATTTACGCACATAATTTTAGCACGTACGCTGACACACACTGCATGTTCCAACCCCACTTTAACTTAAGCTGACCATTTAAAATATCTGGGTGTCACTATTAACTCCAATCTAAATTTCCGTAAACATATCGATTTACTTTGTACTAGAGTGCGCAAATTACATACGATAACGTCACGCCTGTATTCCCCCAAGGGTTAGGCAGAGGTGTACCTATAGTACACCCACATTTCACCAGTTATGTTTAAATCCCATGTAATAGGGGGCGACCCTATTTCCATCAACCGGGCACAAATTCAGACTCCAGGCTGCTACTGAGAAATGTCTAATGGAAAAACCCAATAACACTTTTACCTCACCTGGGAATCGAACCCAGGACCTCATGCTCAGCAGTAGCGCTTGCGACCACTACACAAACGAGGCAGTCTGCCAGAACGGCAATTATTTATACTAAGCATAGTACTACTCCAGGACACTAAACTACCTTTTGACTCGGTACCGTCCGACAAGAGAAGGAAGGACTTGGTTTGCATAAAGGCTCAAACTAGACATGCGTTTGCTAATCGATATTATGTGTGTTTAGGACCTTTTCTGTATAATAGGCTCAACAAGTTACTAACATTAAATAGATAGTGCAATCCACGACGACGCGCCCCACTCCGCTCCGTACTAAAGTACAGCTTACAGTACAGTAATCGCAGAGTGGGGCGCGTCGTCGTGGATTGCACTATCTGTATAGTGTAAGTTATAAAAAATTTAGCAAAATGTTAACAGAACATTTAGCGACACTCAATTACACAAAAACAGAAAACTTCTAGAAATTATTCCCACTTAAGAATTTACTTTTGTATTAATGTACCAATATGCTTTTTCTCATAGTTGTCAATAGATTATTTTATATTAGTTTAACTTTATATTTTAGTGTTCCAATTTAATTGAAATGTAAAGTGATGGCCTGAAACACAGGTTTGAATTAACCCAGATCGGGCGGGTCGCTACCTATTAACATTGTAATTCCAAACCATGATTACTTGCAGCTGTTCTAAACATATTTTGGCTTTAGTTTATTTTTAGGCACCATAATTATTGTTTGAGAAATCTTACTGTTGACTAAGTGTACACTTTTTGTAAACGTTTTATTCAATAAATATTATTATTATTATTATATACCTATTAAAACTGTAATTTCAAAACATTTTCAAAACCATTAACTTTTAAAAGAGTAACCGTGTAGTTTCTTGCCGGCCCTTCTGCATAATAAACGACCAATTGGTACCGTGCACCTAGCTTCTGACGTTTCATAAGTGGTAGGTTGTAGGTTTATGTGAAATAAAATATTTTTAACTTTTGAAGTTGGGGGGTGGAGTTACTCGCGTCCGTAGGACTTACCATCTTTTCCTAGACCCACCCTACACGTGCCCCCCGGGTGGTGCCAAACGAGTAACAGGGCTCAACCAGCTATGCCCAACGCCGAGCAACAGGCGGCGGTAAATAACCTGTGGTCAGGCCTTCGCAGACCTTGGAGGACTAAATAACCCCAAAAAAGAGCGACGGCAGTGCCGTGGGAAAGTGCTGCTGAAAAATCTCCCAAACCCCTTTTTAAAAAATATGGAAAAGTCTAATAATGAGGAATGCGATATGTCATGCGATCCGGCTAACCCCCGGCGCTCTCTGGTACCCGGGCCAGAGAGTGTGAAATTGGCTACCGAAGACTACGTGGATGTAGGTAACCAGGCGTCTACGTCAGTGAATGTTACTGGAAAACGATTTGTTCAACAAGCTTTCCACCCTAGTTTGTTTATGAATAGACCAAGAAGTCAATCCCTTGGAAATAAACCACAGCTTGAAGCTACCAACACAGTCCCCTTAACAAAAGAACAGAAAAGTCGGACTCCAACAAATAACACCGATAACACACCCTGTCCTCCCGAATGGCAAAGAGTCCCAACAGCTAGAAGCTACAAGCGAAAAAAAATATCGCAGTCGCCATCTCCTGAAACAATCAAAATCACCAATAGGTACAGTGGCCTACAGATAGATCTGACAGAAGATGAGCCCAAATACAAAGAGAAACACCCAAACAAACCTCCACCGATTATCTTATATGGAATTGAAGACGTAAATAAACTAAGTGAATTACTAAACACTGTTGCTGATAAAGATGACTTCTTCCTAAAAATCGTAAATAAAAATCAACTGAGAATAAATTCCCTAGACATAGAAGCATACAAAAAAATTATCACTGTAGTCCGAGAAAATGGACTCATAGGTCATACCTTTAATAGAAAGGACCAACGTTGCTGCCGCCTAGTAATAAAAAAGCTCCACCACTCAACCCCACACGCTGCCATCATAGACGAATTTGAAAAAACCGGAAATAAAGTACAAGGAGAAATTATCAATGTAAAGTATGGCCCAGAAAAAATATCAACATCGACATTTTTTATAAATCTCGTTGCTGGCCCAAACAACAATGCTGCCAAATCCATAAAATCCATTGGTAATCAAATAGTTATAATTGAAGAGCCCAAAAAAAGAAACACAATACCGCAATGACAGAGGTGCCAACAATACGGGCACTCTAAAAATTACTGCATGCGACCCTATCGCTGCGTAAAGTGTGCACAAGACCACAAAACATCAGATTGTCCTAAAAAGGACCGGAACACCCCCGCCACATGTGCGCTATGTGAAGGAGAACACCCCGCTAATTACAAAGGGTGTGCGGTGTACAGAGAAATATTATCTAGAAAAATGGCTAAACAAAAGCCAACAAAGGTCCCTACAAAGCACAGCACAACACAAAATAAACCAAATAACTTAGGACAACCAAATACCACTACAGAACCAGCCCAACAATACCAAATTTATGATAAATCAGAAACAAAATCCTATGCTGAAGCTACGAAGACGCAACCCACAACAAACAATAGTAACTTAGAAATGCTACTCACACAACAAGCTGTAAAGCTGGACAAACTACTGGATCAAATGTCAACAATGATGAACCTTCTCACAACAGTAATCAGCAAACTTGTCCATTGAAATGGCTACTCTGAAAGTAGTAACCTGGAACACAAATGGGCTGATTAAACACAAATATGATATACAAACCTTATTAGAACATGAAAATATTGACGTACTTCTTGTATCGGAGGCACACTTAACACCAAATCGCAACACAACAATAAGAAATTACAACATATATCCGACATTCCACCCGGACGGAACTGCTCATGCAGGTACAGCTGTAATTATCAAAAAACACATCAAGCACGAAATTCTTCAGGAATATAAAACAGAGTCAATACAAGCTACCACAGTATTGGTGCAAGACAAACAAGGATCTATAAAATTATCAGCAGTATATTGCCCTCCAAGGCACACCATTAAGGAAGAAGAATTCACAAATTACTTTAAAACCCTTGGACACAGATTCATATGTGGAGGCGACTGGAACGCTAAAAACGTTTGCTGGGGATCCCGTCTAACTCTACCTAGAGGCCGAGAAATGAAAAGAAGTATAGATAAAAATAAATTATATGTACTGAGTACAGGTGAACCTTCGTATTGGCCTACAGATCCAAATAAGACACCTGATCTTCTAGATTTCTTTGTGTATAAAGGATTGTCAAACCGTTATTTAAGAGTCGAGACTTGTATAGACAGCAGTTCAGACCACACACCAGTGATAGCCACAATAAGTACCACCTTAATCGAAAACCCAGTTAAAGAGCGACTTTACACTAATAAAACGGATTGGGATGCATTCAGAGAATACATAGATGAAAATCTGAACCTTAAAGTATCACTCAAAACAAAAGAAGACGTCGAAAAATATGCCGTAAGCTTAACAAACTTTATACAAACAGCTGCGTGGAAATGTACACCGGTTACCACACAAAAACGAGGTAGTAAGAACGTACCCAAGGATATAAAAACAAAGATTCTGGAAAAGAGACGACTAATAAGAGTGTGGCATAACAGTCGACATTCCGAAGATAAAAGAGCATTTAATAAAGCAGCTGCTGACCTCAAACAGTACCTTAAAGATATTGAAGAAGAAACTCTGCAGAACAAATTAGCTAACCTTAATCCGCAAGCTAAAAATGAGTACTCACTCTGGAACACGGTAAAAAATAGTAGGGCGGCCCCTCAGGTAGCACAACATCCTATCAAAATGAGCAACAACACTTGGGCTAGAACGGACAAAGAACGGGCTGAGGCATTTGGACAGTTCCTGTATGAAGCCTTTACTCCAAATGGCGGTGATGCGGAAACTGAAAAAGAAATACAAAAATATTTGGAAACCGATCTACAACTATCTCTCCCAATGCAAAGCTGCTCACCTAGAGAAATCCAAAAAGAAATAAAAGGCCTAGAGTTAAACAAGGCTCCTGGTTTCTGCCTGATAACAGCCGAAATCCTGCGAGAACTCCCTAAAAAAGCTGTAATCGGTATAACACATCTTTTTAATAGCATAATTAGGACTGCGTATGTTCCATTACTATGGAAAATATCAGAGATTATCATGATTCCAAAGCCTGGCAAACCCCCACATCTCGTATCGTCTTACAGGCCAATTAGTCTACTACCAACCATATCGAAACTATTTGAGAGGATCATCCTACGAAGGCTAACACGAATACTTACCGAAAATGATCTCATCCCTCAACATCAGTTTGGTTTCAGAATTGGCCATTCCACTATAGAACAAGTTCACCGTGTCGCCAATAAAATAAGAGAAGCTCTCGAGAAAAAGCAGTACTGCTCTGCTGTTTTTCTCGACGTACAACAAGCATTCGATAAAGTTTGGCACCTGGGACTGCTTTTCAAAATAAAGAACCAACTCCCATACAACTTCTACCTGCTCCTTAAGTCATACTTGGAAGATCGAATATTTCGAGTTAAAATCAACGACGCCTACTCTGCCTTTCAAGACATAAAAGCCGGCGTGCCACAAGGTTCCATTTTGGGCCCTACTCTGTATCTTTTGTACACTGCAGATATACCTACAACGGATAATGTTCTATCTGCTACTTTCGCAGATGACACCGCTGCACTTAGCAACCATGAAAATCCCAATGTAGCGTCCTTAACTCTACAAAGTCACCTCAACAAAATCAGCAAATGGATGGAAAAGTGGCGTATCAAGGCCAGCTCAAGCAAGTCAGTGCATGTCACTTTTACCTTAAGAAAAGACAACTGCCCCCCAATCAAACTGGGAAACGATGTTCTTCCCCATCAAAGTTCAGCAAAGTACTTAGGCATGCATCTTGACAAGAAACAAACATGGAAAACCCATATACAAAAAAAACGTGACGAGCTAAATATAAGGCTGAGAAACCTCAACTGGCTAATAGGCAGAAGATCAAACGTCACCATGGAAAATAAGATACTCATCTATAAAACTATAATTAAACCCATCTGGACTTATGGAATTGAGTTATGGGGATCAGCAAAACATAGCAACGTGGAAATCTTACAACGGTTCCAGAATAAAGCCCTTAAAATGATAACCAATGCACCTCTGTTTATCAGAATCAGCGAATTGCATGAGTACGCAGAAATGAAAACAGACAAAGAAGAAGTGGAAAAGGGAGCATTAGCATACCAAAACCGAATAAAAACACACACAAATACCCTAGCAACTGCGTTATGTGTACCGCTATGTCACAGAAGACTCAAAAGGCAACACATATGGGACTTTGTTCCCAAACAAAGCCAGAATTAAAATTAAAATAAAAGACAGTTTTCTCACAGGAGGAACAGTTCTTACCACTGACAATTACACTCACAAAAAATCTGCTAAGGGCTTGTAAAGCCGATCGCAAGATAACGCATAAAAAAAAAAAAAAAAAAAAAAAAAAACTTTTGAAGTTTTTTGGTTAAATTTCATAACAAATTCAAATGTTCTCAGCTAATCATTGTGGTCTTAAAGGGATTAAATAATAAATAAAATAAATGTCAAGATTATTTAATATTTTACAAATACCTACGTAAAAAAAGTGCACAACAGAAATTAAATTAAATCAACAAAGTAATACCTACAACTACAAAAGTAATCATGGGCTTATAATAGTTAAGCCGCGATAATGTGAACCTCACTCACAATACTTTGTAAATGTTTGTGGGTTTTTGTGATCTGGTGTTTTCTGATACTCAGGATCCTCCGGTTTTCGCTGATGACAGTCAGGGGCAGCGGAAGACTCAGAACGGTTGTGGGTGGCAGGTGGCTGACTAAAGGACTCATGTCCGCCATTTTCTAGAGCCTCGATGCTTGGTGACCGTCTCCCCACACCGCGGATATAATTATGGTCGTGGAGTTCACAGTTCCCAGTCTCACTTGCTAAGGCTGTACTCGCACTCCCAGTTGGTGGTTCGTTGAGTGGTGGAACTGCTTCCAAGGTCGGACTCTGGTTTAACCTTCTCGGCATAGATCGTATGCCCCAATTACGTATAGGTCCCTGCATTATCATTCGGTCTAAACAACTATTAAGCTCTTCTTCACTAATAATAGTACTGATATCAACTAGTTGAACTTCCAAGGGCGAAGGATCAAAAGGTTCAAATAAACGATCCATTTTATTATTGGTAGAACGCGAAGCGGTAGGTAGGAATCACCTGACAGCTTACTTAGAACTGACGTAATTTGGAAGCGGAGAGTTTATATACATAGGTAGTTTGTAGTTGTTCTAGTGGTAATTAGACAAATGCATTCAAAGTCGAAAACAACAAGATTTTTAATAGGACTTTAGTATCTAATTGTTTTTTCCCATTGAGGCCGCAATAATATGAGTTTACTGTACTGCTTAAATGCATTCCATTATCCAAAACTAGATTTCGGCAACGCTGCTGATCACACATCGATCAATCAATGCAAAAAGCGAGTAATGGATGTCCATTACTCGCCAAGTTCGAGTAGCTAGCACAATAGTATTCAAGCCGGTTGGATGTCGTCAAAATAAATTCTTAGTCTTAATATAACAAACACGCATCAGGATACCTGGGGCCTAAGTCTACTAATTTACGAACGTTGCCAATGGTCTCGAAAGGTGTGGTGTTTTTGACAGATTTTGTATGGCAAATCTGTCAAAATTTCACAATCAAGAGATGCCATGTGTATTTCCGGTTTTACCCGATTACCATAAAGTCTCTTAAATATTTATAAGCAACCAATCTTTGTTCAGCCGACTACGAGCGGAACGTTTTCCTTATATTTACTCTTTCTTATTCACTCGGAAAGATAAGCTCTATTCCTCAGGTTTGTTTCAAAGTTCGGACATTTACAAGTTGATGTATTTATCTTCAATCTGACCTCTGGCCTCTGAACTTTGGGTCCTGGGATGTTGTCCTCTGGGCAGAATATATGTACATAGAATCACGCCTATTTCCAAAAGGGATAGACAGAGGGTGTACTCGGTGCACGTATATTTTAACCTTTATAATACTGGTGTCTCATATTGGAGACAGATAACAATAAAATTCTATTGTGTCTGCTAATTGCGCGCGCGACAGATTAAAACGGTATAATATTAATCTGGGCGTACCTAAATATGTACTAAAATCTGGACGTATAGTAAATAAAACATATCTTTGGAACTAGCTTCTGTACTTATAGGTAGAGACTTTAACCGTAGCTCGGTATTTCCATTAGTGACCAATGCAGATCCTGGCTTACTGCAGTCTCTGTAACTAGAATATGTAGCCAACTAAGACACAAATGCAAAGGTACTATTGTATTTTCTCTGAACATCGTTTAAAGCTGCTGGAACTCGCAATAGTCAAAAATGAGTTTTAGACTAAATCATTTAGTTACAAAATAGTAAATTAAAGTAGTAATTCGAAAGTCTTTACAAGTATTTTTCATGTAATTACTTATTCTATCTAAATGAGGTTTAAAAAGCATTATCGTTTACTTATTACGGCTATTAGAATCTTAATTGAGCCCTCAACATTGGAATTACAATGAAGTCTTGCTGATCGTGGATTTGTTATTGTAATTAGTAATTAACTGTAGTCCTAGTTTATCACTTATAACTTCCAGTTACAGCTATATATAGCTATATGTAAGCGGGCACGTCCTTTATGACTGGAGGCTTTAATTTAGATATTGTTTACGTTTAGTCTTTATTTCTGCTTGAGTACAGTTCTCGGTATTTTTGGTTGGTATATTGGCGTGTACTAGCTGACGTATGGCTATTATTAAATTTTATATGGCTATTTATTTGTAATTATTCTTTTATATTTTTATTATGTTTAGTGTTGCGTAATGTAAATAATTTTGCATACTATTATATTATTTTTTTTTTTTTCTAATTGATCAGACAGCTGTGCTGCTGGGGAGTTTGTTGCGCCACTTCTTCTTCCCAGCAAAAGCACTAGGAAGTGGTGAAGAGTGGGCGTTTTGTGGGACTGTCTTGTGTAACTTTGACGTTCGAAAAGTGCTGATTCTCAGCCTAGTTTGAATAAATAAAGTTATTATTTAAAAGTTGCTCATTTTTTTTAAAATAAATGAGCAACATTTAAATACTTAAACTTCAAACCAGAATAAAGCAACAGAAGGTAAATAAAGATATTATGTTAGTAATAATTCCGCGGACGATCGCCTTGACGAAGAGCTCTTACCTACCTACAAAAATGTTTTTACAAAAAAGCAATTTATTTGTATCTGTTTTTTACTTTTTTGCCACCGACTTTCGAAATTAAAGTTATTTTTCACTTTTGTAAAAAAAAAGAACTTCACTAGCTATGGCACTTACCCCACCAAATCGTAACCAACCAACCCCACACCAATTCTATATACGACTACTTGCTTTGTAAACAACAGTGACAGGAAGTATAAAGCGTCGTGCAGACCGGCGCGACAAAACTTCACGTAAGAACAATTACCGGTGTCACGTCGCGCTAGTCTGCACAAGCCTTTATAAAATCATCTAGATACACAAAGTGGATTAAATACGTATTATCGAAGCTAACTCAAAAACTACCCAAGCTAAGTTAATAAAATTTATATGGGACCGCCGCGCAACCTTCCTCTACCAAATACCAAATAATTTTTAAAATCCCACTGCTGGGACTCAGGCTTCCTGTCTGTGAGAGGGAGCAGGTCGTAATCCACCACGTAGACACACTGGGTTGGTATTTTACTGCTAAGCTGCTGTTTGAAAATGGTATTTTCTGAACACAAAACTCTAAAAATAAACCATATAAGTAAGATTATAACATGGTTTATTTTTACGAGTTTATGTTCAGCCAGCTTGAGCAGCCGAAACCACATTAAAACCTAATTAAGGTGTTTGCCAATTCCCAATAGGTACCTACTTACTTAAAGCCGGCGACACGCTGTCGACTTTGGATCACTTTGGCCCAGTTGCACCGATCGCTGAAGTTTTATTGCAGTGATTTTTATGGCTTTATGCCCATAATGTTTTAAGTGATCAGCGACTTTTATGATCTCCTGCGAACACGAGAAGTTTTTTTAGTGGAGTTTTATGAGATAAATCGTGCACACAAAAAATATATCACCACCAACAAAAGTTCGAATAAATAATAAAAAAATAAACTTCACATTATAATTATGTTCTCTCCATACATCCCAATTGCAAATGTAAGTTTGTACGCATAAATATTGAGTGATATTATTATAATCTATAAGAATAGAACTAAGTTTTTTTTTTTCAAATTTTCGGCTCAGTAGTTTCGGAGATATAACTTAAATAGCTTTAACACTATTTATTTTAGAATTATAAAAGGTCCTCACAATAAGCCAGTTTATTTGAGATGTCATAAGGAACAGTGTGCAAACCTTTTTTTTTTTTTGCTTCCCTAAAGTGACCCCATATTCAAAATTTACACGTCCGTGTTTGGGTCACAAAAATACATAATATGTGTACCTAATTCCAACTTAATCCGGTCCATTACATTCGGAGCAAATTAGCTGTGACAGACGGACAGTCACACGAGTGATCCTATAAGGGTTCCGATTTTCATTCGGACGTACGGCACCCTAAAAAATATTTTTTTTACTTCGTGGATTTCATTTAGGGTCATGTCGAATTGTTTGACCAACAGTATTAACCACCGCGTTAATATGAAATGGCAAAAAGTGGACTAGGCGTTATTATTTTAATTGTATTCTGCTGCTTATTTCCATTATCAGCCAACCCTGAGAAAAAAACAAAAATGTCATCTTGTGCAATTAGTAAGAAAGGCAGGTATTTATTAAGAAACTTTAAAGAAGCTTCTCTCCGGCAAAGAACATGTTTTAGCTCCCACAGCATGCTGAGGGCATTTAGTGACCGGTGGGACTGCCTGATACTTGGCCGATGGGTGATACTGCACACACAGGTCGGCTCTAAATAGCTATATGGCTTATTTTATTGTACTATGTTTGTTTATGTTTGTTTTTTGTGTGTATTACTAATAATAGTTGAATAAGTATGTACTATACTAAAACTATGGACTTCAAGGTCTGCAAATAAAGAATTATATATATATATAAATAAAGTCAATCCTGTATAATTTGCAAACCAGAAATATTAAACAATTAAAAAACTTAACACAGCAACTTAACTTAAAGCAATTTGTGTATAAACACTCCTTACCAATAGATTTTAATGTTCAAGTCCATCTCTCCATTTCAAGAAAAATCACGTTAAAAACAACACCGATTGGAACTAATATTTTTCTCCGAACGACTTTTACTACGGAACCTAAAATCGGTACTAAGTTAAGATTTATAACCTGCCGAGGTTAGTCGTAAATGTATCGACGGCCTTAGCTGTAGATTCGACCCACATACAGGTGGTAAGGGTGGCCGACCCATGGAAAGCTGAGCTTAAATGTAGCGAAACTTTATTGTTTAAGCAATTTTAGTTGACCGCGTCTTTGGTCTAGTGGTCGCAAGCGCTACTGCTGAGCATGGTCCTAGGTTCGATTCCCAGGTCGGGCATAGAAGTTTTCTGTTTTTCCATCTGGAATTTCTCCGTAGCAGCCAGGAGTTTGGATTTGTACCCGGTTGATGGCAATAGGCTCGCCCCCTATTACATGGGACTTAAAACGTAAATGTGGGTGTACTATAGGGTACGAGTACACCTCTGCCTAACCCTTCGGGAAATACAGGCGTGATGTTATGTACTTTTAGTTTTTAACACATACCAACCTAAAATTTTAGGCTTGACTATGTAAAGAGACAAAATAATCTATCTTCTCGATACTCCGAACGCGCATCAATAAATTAAACAAAGAATGAGGGCTCACTTTTTAACCGACTTCAAAAAAGGCGGTTAACTCAATGTTTCTTTAAAAAAAAAACTGATTTCTTATTACAAAAATCTGTCCAATCACTGGAACTCAAGCCCAAACTTCAAGCTGGATTCGGATCCAAGCTCGTGTCGATAAATCGGGTCTCGTAAGCGAGCAGGATAATCCGGATGTACGGGCCCGTGTTATTAATTGCAGCAAATGTTTCGTCTGCACTGCAGGCACATCTGCTTAACGATGCCCTATATGATTTAAGAATGTTAAGATTTATATGATATAAGGACTCGTGTATTATGCTTTAAAGGTTTTATGGGAATTCGTTTTATGGGTTTTGGATAAGTTTATACACACATCAAAAAAGTCTAAGCAACATGTACGGTTTTGAATTTTTGAACGATTTTACTATTGTAATATAATATAATAATAATATTAATATAACGTTTTTTTGTGTCCAAAAGTTATACATGAACAATTTTGGGTTTGGAGTCCTCATTTAAGCAAATAATGCCTGTATTAGAGGACTCCATATAATATACATATTTATATTTCCTTCTCCTATTGTAATATATTTATATTTCTTTTATAAATAATAACTAAGTATTTTTGATGCATTAGTGACTAAAGCAACAAAATCCTGCATTCAATTGTTCATTTAATCACAATAATTAACAATATAATTATGTGTACCGTAACATACGTAGTATAAAATAAAGTTAAAACGAAATTAAATGTTTTCATGTTTTACAAAATTAATTAACGACATATTTTTTAATTATTTGCTAATTCAATACAAAGTGTGACCGCCTCTGTTGTTTAAAACTTGTCTGCAACGATTTTTCATTGAATTTATAAGATTGTTTATCTGATCCTAAGGCAATCGCTCCTAATGGAATTTTAACAAGTCTTTAAGTTGTTGGGTTGTCGACACTCCGTCCAGGTTCTCTAGAACATGTCTCTGGAGCATGTCCCATGCGTGCTTGATGGGATTGAGGTTAAAATCTTCCCTACACCATTCGTTTCGACGGGCGCGATTCCCATGGCGTATAGGTGGTGGGCACCTAATTGGGCGTCGTGCTCGTAGGCCGTACGAGTATTCATGCAGCCTATTTCTCACGGTTTGGTGGCTAACAACAACACCGCTTGAGAATTGACGCTTTAAACCTATCTCCCGAGCGGTTAATAAAACATGCAGTATCTGTAAATTATGCGTGATGCTTAGACTATTTTTATGTGTGTATATAAAACTTAAAAAGTAGCCACAAAAAAAGAGTCTGCAGACCAGTCAGTGAAAAAATCGGATTGAGGATAAAACTTGTAGATACGATTGTTAAAAAAAAAAAAAATATGCGTATCACTAAAAACGTGAAAAAAGCGGTGGCCAGTCATTCAAAGTCAAAGTCAAATAATTTATTTCAATTAGGCACAAAAAAGGCACATTTGAACGTCAAACTTTACAAAAAATAATAAAACTGATTCTAGTCGCCCATTCCAAAAGGTAGTTTTCGTATGGAGAAGAATGGGCAAGAAACTCCACCGTTACTCTTTTAAAAAAAATCATTATATCTTGTATACACTTATTATATAATTATATATGTGAAGACAATGCACCTAGAATAAATTACTATACCACGATAGGTAAAAATAATGAAAAATGAAGGAATGACATAATAGGGATGATGACTAAAAAATTTTTTTTTGTCCGTAATGTAGATTATGAAAAAATAACGCACACGTATTTTTTCTTTTTTTACGTTATCAAAAGATTACGGCGATACATTGAGTTATAATGTGCCATGACGTCACTTGTATGTAGATTTTATCCATACTTGTGACGTATCAACCCCCACTCCCGAACTTTAATGCGTTGTATCTAAGTCATTTTTCATTAATATGATAAAGCAAAAAATACGTGTCTAATATTTTATTATTATCTGACTGACGGACTAAATAGAATTTCTTTTTTTTGACCCAGGCATCATCCCTATTATGTGATAGATGCATGGTGCTCACATACTTACCAACATTGTAAAATTATACTATATTTCTAACATTATAATAAGTAATACTAATAATAATAAGTCAGTGTGTGAGTTCAAGTAATCACAAAAAATAAAATAAAATAAATGTTTAAAAAAATAAATAAAAAAATTATACAATTAAATTAGCAACCAGTTCGATTTTGTTTAGATTCTGAATTGTTCTATGGAGCAGGACCAGCATGTTTCCAAGCAGTTTTATCTTGGATATAATCCTCTAATTTGTAATATGCTTGTTTACAAAGTGTACTTTTTATATGATTTTTAAATTTTCTTTCATTTAATTCTAATATATCACAAGGTATTCTGTTGTAACATTTAACACATTCATAATTCATACATTTCACGAAAGAATAATTTACACTTCACAAGTAAAGATTGGAAAAAACATGATTGGTTTTGTTTCAAATGTCAGTGATGCAAGCATTGCGAGCCATACCAACTACCTATTACGAATTCGTTTCTGAGGTATCTGCATACCTTACTTTTCAAAAATGAACGATCTTGTGACGTTCAAATGGACAGAACTTGGCGAGTAATGGCCATCGTTTATTCGCTAATGCTAATGGCCGACGTCTAGAATGACCCGTGAACAACTCAGTACCTAAGTGATAAAAGCAGCTAACTACTACAAGAAGTGTAAACAAAGCCTGTTCAGGTTAAATTCTTACGCAATAACTGACTAAAGGGAATTAGTAACACATTCATCTGTATTTAGAAGGTGTCAACTTTGCTCACCATTATTTCCAATAATTTTCGTTTGGCAATATTAATAATTGTTATTGAAAAATCATTGACGAAAATTAAGGTTATGGACATTAAGAGAATAAAAAGGTCTTTTGAAATCACAATTTCAGGTTTTCGTTTTTAAATAATCAAAGTACTCAATTTGAAAATGGCACTACAAAATGGGCATCCGGGAACGTTTACTGATGTTTATTTTATGATCCATTTGTTTATATTTTCATCAAATACTTTTGGAACAGACCATAGGTCCCTACAACAAAATGACTAATAACAAGTTTAATGTAGCAAAGTTCAAAAGTGAATAGTGATCAATATTTTCGTATGATGATTGTTCACTAACGACGCATTCTGTAGGCCAACAAAACTCGAATCTGAAACGGTACATAAATACAAACGTATGAAGGATATTCGGAATTCATTCAATTTATGCCGGACCATCTCTAGATATCTCACTTAATTGGCAGAATATGTACAACTAGATAGTCCAGATACAGATTTGAACGGACTAGCTCTATGGCAGGAGGCTAGGCATGCTTTGAAATTAGCATATTCCCCAAAAGTTTAAAATTCCTACAGATTAATTAGTTTGATATCATAAGTCCCATCAGGTGACGACATCTTGACTCTAAGAAAAAGAACAAAAAATACAGATTACAAAATGAAAATAAACAAGATGAAAATAATTACTAAACGAACGCAACAAAATTAATGACTTTATGTCTATTGTCCTTATCATTTTAACTCTTAAGAGCTGAGTAATCGATCGGGTAGTGCACGAATGAGGGTTTTCTGAAATGACGTTCACTTGTTGGCAGCACTGAGACGTCAGGTCCCGGCACCTATCAAAAGTATCAAAGCGCCTCTATCTTCTTTAGTCGTGACTGAATGATGAACGATAGAATGAAACAAATGATAAACGTCATCATATATTTTATATTCACTGTCTAAATGCAAGACTTGTCAAAGTGGCGCCCACTGGTGGCTTCAATTTTGTGAAAACCCTCATTGACTACTCGATTTTTTATACTTTATTTCAATTTATTTATAGGTTCTGTCAGTACCGCTACCAATTTTGCTGACTGGCTACTGGTGCCGATTCTGTTGTTCACAAACTAAACTAAATTTAAGTTCAGTGCATCTTTTTCTTTCTATTTCATTAAGAAAAGGACAGAAGTTACATTTTAGTTTAGTCCTGTCAAATTAATCAGCGCCTGACGTAAATTGACGTAATTTTAGTGGGCAAGTTTTTAATCACGTCAAAACTTGTATGGATTAGTGTCAGGGGCTGATTAATTTGACAGGACTAAACTAAAATGTCTCTTCTGTCCTTTTCTTAATTAAATAGAAAGAAAAGATGCAATGAACTTAAATTTAGTTTAATTTGTGAACAAGGGAATCGACACCACTATCCTCTATATGAACTATTCTCGAGGCAGCGGCCTTTAAAAATAAACAAGTTTTACAAGTATACCTTTACAGAGCTATAACGTTGTTACAAATTAATTGAACAACGTAGTTCTAACATTACGTTCCACACCACGTATCTGCTTACCCCCAACACAATCGGAACCCGTTAACAAAGAAACCATTCCCACAAATGCTCTCGCGATTTCCAAGGCTCCTAATTGTGATAAACGGCCCACCTTGCCAGTATTACAGATTTCTTGCGTAATTTATGTTGCAATTTACTGCCTTTTTTTACTTGCCCTGAGTTTTTTACTTGGCAACATTTTTTATTCGCGCACACAGATTTTTGTTTTAGCGCTTGTTTTACTTTTTTAAGCTGACAACTTTGACTGGCTGTATGTTATGTTGTTTTTGCCTTTTTTTAATATGATGGTTCGAGCATCGGTACACCTACACCAATCTATGGTCAGGGAAATGCGATTGACTATTTCGGAATAGGAAATCACGTGCAAAGACTTTTCGCATAGGTAACGCAAATATCAACAGTAAGTAATCCACAGTGTGTCACTATTTACAGAAAGTTATCCTAGCCTTTTTTCCAACTATGTTAGGGTCGGCATCCAATCTAGCCGAATGCAGCTGAATACCAGTATTATACATAGAGCGACTGTGTATCTGACCTCCCTAACCCAGTTACTGGGTATTTGGGTTATACGATACCCTTTTGTAAGACTGGTTGTCTGACTTAAGGGTTTCTGACTATGACAACCGGAACGTCCGGGCTTGACCCATGACTTAACTTGCTTTGCGAAACACGGAGGGGTCTCGATATGTAATGGATGGTCAACCCATCCACGGACCGAACTCGGCAAGCGTAACTTACTTAAACTGTGATCGACTAAGTTATAATATTAAGTTTATTCAGATTATTTTTTACATATAACTGTCGGCGACGGGACCCTATCTGTGCACTAGGGCACAAGTAGCAGGTAGTCTTACTACGTACATTGGCCCAATAGACTGTAAGTTTTAATTTTTTTTATTTGATTTTATTAGAATGTGTGTATTATAATGTTATTTTGAACGATAGGACCCTATCCGTGCACTAGGGTACAATTAACGGCTAGGTAGCAACGGAAATTCACGTAATATTTTAACACAAAACTATAGACTAGAAACTTTTTTGATGTCTGATTAGATTCCAACAAGAATTCGTTATTGTGCTATTATCTAGGTATATTCTTGTTAGCTTCGTAATATGAGTAGATTTGTGTTAGAATTCTTATTTTAAGCCAAAAAAGGTGTTAAAAGTAAAATTTAAAGGGACTTTTTTAATAAGTAAAAATTGTCATAGATTTACGTAACTTGAAAACATACTTTTTTTATTTTGACATTTTGCTAATTTTGGGCTTAAATGAAAAGTATGGTATAAAAGGTATCCAAAACGAATTTCTATGTTTAGTTTACAGAAATCGATCCACGCAATAAAAAGATATAGCCACTTTTATATGTATAAGGAAATTTTACTTAGTCAAAAATGTGTAATTATTTGTTCTAAATGTTTGAATTACTTGAGTAAATAGCGTGTTTTACATAGATGTTAGTTACTTAAGATTAGAATGCATAAAGTTTTATGGTTTTTTGAAAAAAGGAAAATAAATACAAAATTCCAAGAATTCGGCTTGCACCCAAAAATCATGAAGGTTTTATGTATAAAAGGAGTGCATTTTTTATTAAATTCAGTCGCAATCAAGTCCCCTAGTTCAAGCAAGCCGAAGTCTCAGAAATAGTCAAAAAACAAATAAGGGTTTTTAATTGTTTAATTGAAATAAAGGTTTATTATATAAGTATAGACATAAAATTAGCAAAATGATATACTAACTTTAACTAAAACTATTGAAAAATAAAATGTAGCGTCGAAAAATTCATCCGCATCGCTGTCGACTGGTAATGTACCCAAGAGACTGGCCGCATTGCCACGTTGTATGGCAATGCCCAAGGTAAAAACCAGCCCTTGGGTCACGGGAAGTGTCAAATAGCCGTTTTAAGATATCATTATATCATCATATCACAAATAAGTGTTTTATTTCTTTATCAAAACAAGTCGGTCGTCGTGGGGGTCGTGATACCCAACCATAGGTACGTATTCAGAGGTACGTGGTGGTGTGTGTAGCCAGCAGAGCCATCTAGGCTCAAGTAAGTAGGGAGCGCACATCAACATCAAGTGGGAGATTGTCCCAGGGCGACTACGTTACTCTAGGTACTTGTGCCGTCCGCAACAATAACATTGCTGGAAAAACTGGAAAACACTTGGACGATAGGACCTCATTATTTATTATACAATAAATAACATTCTTTTAAACGTAAAACTCCGGAAAAACCTTATGAAAACAACCCACAAAAGTGTGAATTATTAAGTAATAGACTTCATAAATAACTTGAAATTAAACTTTTAATTGATTTGCCGACTTCGAGTTCCAACTTTCGACTACGAAACATAGGTAAGGAGGAATATTAATTTTATCGAAGAATAATTTACGAGTTTTAAAACGAATGTCGTATGTATTTGAATATTTCATCGAGTTATAGAAATGCCTGTTTAATTTGCACAGGTTTGTAGAATTTATGGGACAATATTGTGGTCTACAATAAAGTTGTTAAGTATCTGCCTAGGCAGTATATTGATAAAAACATTTAAAACTGTTTCTTTTACATAAACATATGGCAACATGTTTCCAAAATTATTCTATTGTTATTTGTTTTGTTTTCTGTTCGGTTTGGTTGGTGGTAGGTCTTGTTCTAAGTCCGCCTGGCTAGCTACCACCATCTTATCTAAGTCTGTCGCCATAACAACAATGTTAACAGCATTTTTGTGTTTCGGCCTGATCATCACTCACCATCTGGTGAGGTGCAGGCCAAGAGCTTCACCGACGCGAAAAAAATTCATTCGGCTCATTGTACTCGGAAATCTATTATGGTGATTTTTAAGCGTTGATGGCTGATTGGTACGTGACTTTAAGTGCTTAAGAGTACACGATCAACTTCCACGTGTAATTTTTCATAAGAACGAATAAAGAGTCGCATAACAAAAGAGGCTTCTCCTCGGAACAATACCAGAAAGATGTACTTTATTCGTAATTCCTTCTCCGGTCGATTCGGAGAAGAATGGAATTACGAAAAATGTAACGTAAAAGACGACACTGAAATCTATTCAAAATTAACAGCATATTAAGGTGCGTCACCCTGGATTTGTTGTTTCACAATCCCCGAAAAGCGAGGATTTAGAATGGCGGCAAATCCCGTATCAGGCATAATGGGTGCAAATTTGTGGGGCTTCGCGGTGCCACCCGGCGGAGCGGTGCTAAGCTCAGATTTGTTGCTTACCTACCGTATTTTAAGCCCCAATAATGGCATAAGCCATATATTATGTGATACAGCCGCTAGTAATGTCTCTGATAATCTTGGAGTGACAGTGTATCTTCTTGAATTATTATGTTTCCAAAAAACATTTAGCTAGTTTATTTGACTATGACTAGCTCTACATTAAGAACTTCCATGGGGAAACTTTTAAATAAAACAGACAACGCAAAGCCATAACCTGTGTGACCTACGTAACCATAATATATCTCGAATCAGTTTATTAAATACTACCTTCTTCCCGTGACTTCATCCTTGACCCACCGCGGCGCATCCCATCGCCCGCCCGCGCTATCATATTGTTTTCGATTAGCGTTTTTCTGACTTTGTATCGTTTTGATCGGCTCTTAAGGTCGTAGCGTGATGTTACATAGTCTATAAAGTTCCTCAAGAATAGGGATATACAAAAAAAACAGACTTCTTATTTTCGTGTGGTTAGTAAACCAACCTGATGTCAGAGTTTTAAGGCCGCCCACTGGCCTCTGACTTGGCTTCACATAGAGGAATTCGAGAAATATCTCTCAGGCATGCCGGTTTCCTCACGATGTTTTCCTTCACCGTTTTTTGAGCAAGTGATAATTATATAATACGCACATGAATCCGAAAAGTCAGAGGTGCGTGCCTTGGGTTCGAACTCGAGACCTACGACTTGTCAGTCTGACGGTCACACCACTAGGCTATCACTGCTAAAAACCGGAAAACCGACTGGTAGTTCCGGAGATTACCCCCTACGTATCTACAAACAGACAAACAAACAAATTGTACTTCCTTATAATATTATTATAACTAAAACAAATTAAAACTTGTGTACCTTTGTAAAGACTTGTAAAAGAAACATTGGACATAATTCGGAAATGCAAACTCGTTCGAAATCTCGCAGAGACGAATTCGGAAAAAGTAGGTACTTAAGTAAATTATATTCATTGGCGATCTTTGATTTCTCGTTTAGAATTTATGAATAATTCAGTACACCCTTCATCTCTCCTTGTTTTTCATGGATTTTTTGTGCCGTATTTTTTTCTTAATCATTTTGTTTTCTTAAGTCTAAATATGGTTATAAAAAGATCTGAAGTTGATTTGCTACCATGCCTTAATAGGTACGTTTTTACGTAACGGGGTCACACATTACAATGTTTACAAACATCCGGTCTGTCTTATCAATGTAATTTTCCCACTCAATATTGGAAAGTAACAACGATAAGTTAAAAATATTCTGCCACTTCACTTAACAATACGATCGTATATTTTTACAAAATGTGCTGCAAAATAAAGTTCGTTTTTACAACCGCGCACCGCTGCAGTCGGATACCAATTTGCTATAAAAGTAAAAATGTATTGGAATCAAATGAACATATTCGTACTGTCGTGCTAGTGCTGTAACAGATATTGATATAAAGTATCGACATCGTAATGCGATTTTAATGCAGCACTACGGGGCGGTTTGTGGGCAAACGGTGTTTGTGTGCTACTATTTGTTCGACCTTATTAACTAGAATGTGGGTGAAATAGTAGAATTACTGAATGCTGTAAATATAAAGTATTGGAACCGGGAAATCGATCACTCGCCACAATGCAGCAATGTTATGAACTTTGACTGTTTGTAGATAGAAACTACTACAGGATACTTACATGGTTAGATAGGTATATTAAGAGCGGGGCGACGCATGAATTATCCATACAAACGTAATACCTAAATCATTTACAATTTGAGCATATTTCTACCATATTATATTGATATTCGGATTTAGACAGTATTTATCTAGGCTTGTACGTCTTTTTTTTTTCAAAAACCTTACCTAAAAAGAAGTTTAAGTGAATTGAATTTCGCAAATTTTTACTGCGTAAATGACATGTTTTCATATTGTTTTTTCTGTATTATAAACAACAATATTTGTAATATTGTTTCAGCATAGGCATAGCTTATATTGTCAAATTACAAATTATCGAAAAAAAATGGAAAAACATTAAGTTTTCATTCATCATTTTGGGTATTACGGAACACATCCAAATTTATCATACATTTTCAATGGCTAGTAGTGCTATCGCGTCAAGCGATTGTCAATGTGTGCATGGGTGGTCGTTATGCTCACGGTTATACGGTAGCCGTGTGTGCTCACACTAACGCAACGTGCTTGTTTTGTTTACGGACCTGGAATATTATTTATTATAGGTTCTATTTTGATTTGGTTGAAGACATGGACTCTGAACGTTGGGATGTATCTCACAGTAAGTATTACTCAATGATATTATAACTTTATAAATTACGAGTACCTATCTACTATTTTTTAGCTACTAATTGTTAACATTATTTTAAACTCAGCCCAAGAAAACAAAGACGTTGTTTTCTTGGCCCGAGTTTTATACTAGTAGGTACCATCGAAGAAGTTCATATCTATATTCTTATATTATATACATATTTATATCTATGTTCTTTCTCCAGAATTAGTTTACCTACTGACAGGTTATATGAGTTTATATAATTGTTTATAATTTTACTTTATAAGTCAATTTATTTTAATTTTATTTTAATTTAGTGCTGACATAATCTACTCATTACAATGTTTTTTTTTTATGAGTTGTATTGCAATATGTGGTTAGCTAGCGACCTCGACAATTATTTATTTTACCTCGATGGTCCTAGTTTATCAATTGTAACTTCTAGTTACAGCTATATGTAAGCGGGCACGCCCTTTATGCCTGGAGGCTTTTTTTTTTTTTTTTAGATATTGTTTACTTTTAGTTATTTTTATTTCTGCTTGAGTATAGTTCTCGATGCTTTTGGTTGGTATATTGGCGTGTGCTAGCTGTCATAAGGCTATTAATTATAGCTATTTAATTTAAATTATTTTTTGCATATTGTAAATTGTCTTGCATACTGTTGTATAGAATCATTTTTTTATTTTTTTTCTAACTGAACAGACAGCTGTGCTGCTGGGGAGTTTGTTGCGCCACTTCTTCTTCCCAGCAAAAGCACTAGGTAGTGGTGAAGGGTGGGCGTTTTGGGGGACTGTCTTATGTAATTTTGTCGTTCGAAAAGTGCTGATTCTCAGCCTAGTTTGAATAAATGACTTTTGAATTTTATACACCATAAGGACTATTTTGGCTTGCAGCGCTCGGCCGCTATACAACCGGGGCGGGAACAGATGTAGTCGTTGTGTTCACGGGATTTTGTTTTCAAACTGCTTAGTTATGAAGTTTTTCGATAGTACCTAAGTACCTATATTTTGTATAAATGAGTATTTACCTACCTATATTTAGATAACATTTAGATCTAAATTGAAGTGTGTTTACATCTGTATACCTACGGACAAACGAGTAGATATCCGTAATCCGTTTCATTACTAATATTATTCGATAAGTACCTACCTACTTATGCATCTAAAGAGTGTCAGCTGTGGCCTCAGCGAGTATTTTGTTTGTACGTTATACAATTGACATAAAGTTCATTATACTTTGACCCAATTTCGTGACAAAAACTCGCTTTTATTCCGTTCCGTGGCAATGTAAATTGAGCCTTAGCGTGAGTATTGGCCGAGCCGGTATAAGCTAGTTACTCTACGTAGGTACCTACGCGACGAAGCCGCCACGTCATGGTTGTAGTCATAGATATAATAAAGAAGGTTGTAGTAGTGTACCTCTACCTACCTATCATAGCGCACTTGTATGAAGCTTTGTCATGTCACTGTTCCGATTCTTTACTTTTGTGACAGAGTGGGCGTAATTATAATTATCTCAAGGACACTACTGAGAACATTGCTCGCTTTAGGGCCTTTGCTGATTTGTTGGCGCAGCAGCTGTGCGACATCAGCATGTTCGGATGCCGAAAACATACCGCGTCGCCTCCACTTACGCACATGTCGGTAAAAAATTATGCAGCGCCGCTTAGCCGTCGCGAAATAATGTCGTCTTCTAGTTCGAGTGATGAAGATACTTTAGCTTGTTACACTTGTGACTCGGCAGAATGCAACGGCACAAGTAGGTAGCTCTGGAGGACTAATTATAATTCTTTATCTGGAGTATCCTGTATAATTGGTTTTGAAACTAAAAAGGTTTTATTTTTGGGCATCAGAAATGCATATTGTTGCATATGTGCTGTAGCCAACAATAAAAATACTGACCCGAAAGTTCACCGGTGCTTTAAAAATTGGTCGAAAAGCTCGACGGCTATGGAAGCAGATGGCATTGTAGAGGGCTTCAAATGTAGCATCGACATGCATCAATTAAGATATAAAACGCTGATCGGTGATGGTGATAGTAGCGTTACTAACGCTCTCAATGAATCTTTGCCGTACGGACACTATAAAACTATAAAAAAAATTTAATGTAGCAATCATTTGCTAAGAAATTATTGCTCAAAATTAAAAAACACAGTCAAAAAGACGGAAAACAAATTCGGTTTAGTCCCAATAAAATTAAGAAAAACGCTGGATGTAAATATTTTGAGATTACGAAAGGCCATAAAAGGGGCTGTCGATTATACGAATAAACTACCAAATATGACCATGGACCAAAAAATTAATAGTTTAAAACAGGATTTGCTAAATAGCCCATGTCATGTGTTCGGTGAACACGAAAAATGTAAACCTTATTTTTGTAAAGGAGTAAGTGGTGAAAATTTTGTCCCTGAAATGAAAAAATGTGGCTTGTGGTACGATATTTTTTCTATTTTGAGCTTGATTATAACAAATGTAGAAAGTCTTCTAATGGCTCAAACAAACAACATTGCAGAGCAATTTAACTCGATCATCGCAAAATTTATCGGCGGAAAACGGGTAAACTATTGTCTGCGCGGTAGTTACGAAACGCGGTGCTTTGCAGCAGCGGCAAAACAAAACACCGGTAATTTAGTGAAAACGCTAGCAAAAAAAACAGAAATAACAACAAAATATTTAAATAGCATTGAATCAAAAACTAAAAGGAAAGCAGACACAAATAGAAGGGCAAAACGAAAAAAAAGAAATGTAGCACTTGCTGATGAGCATTATGGGAATATGGAAAAGGAAGCTGACCTCGACAGTGAAGTTTTTAATAAAAAGAAACACGAACTATTGTTAGAACTAAACCAAAGTGTGAGTCTGAGGTACGAAATTCAATCTAAAACTGTAGGTCAAGGGGCCAATCAAGAATGGCTAAAGCAAAGAAAAATGAGGTTGACAGCTTCATTCTTTGGCCAAGTCTGCAAACTAAGAGAAACGACGTCTTGCAAAAACATAGTCAAACAATTATTATACCATACATTTAAAGGCAATGATGCTACAAAATATGGAAATGAAAATGAACCCATAGCACTAAAGGACGCTGAGAAACTTTTAGGGCTTCATATTGAACCATCTGGGTTCTTTATTGATGAAAAACATCCTTTTCTCGAAACAAGCCCAGATGGTTTGATAGATGATGACGCTATCATTGAAATAAAGTGTCCTGCGAGCGCAGCAAATTTTACACCAGCTGAAGCAATCGAAAACAAAAAAATTACATTTTGCACTAAAGATATGGAGGATGAAATAAATAAAATTAAATTAAAATGAAATCATAACTATTTTTACCAGATACAAGGACAATTACAAATAACAAATCGCAAATACTGTATATTTATAGTGTACGGTTTACGTACATAGCGTCAGGCTGCAAACGCAGCAACCTACTTTTCTCTTTAGTATTTAAAACAATGTTGAATATAATTTTAACGTAGTTGACAAGTTACGTACTTACATCGAACATCGCGGATTAGCATCCAATCTACACTTTGTTGTGATCGGTATTTAAACTCTAATAAACTTTTAGAGTTACCAAGTCTGTGTGTGTTTGCGTCAACTCACCTAACTCCAAGAACTGGCTTACTTGCCACTTCTTACTTAAACTACGAGTGTAAGGTGCCGACTACTACGGGATCTTACATTTAATGGTCCTTCGAGCATTTCACTGTTTGGGGTATCTCTGGAAACGACAGCGAATCGGCTTGGCTGGCCTTCCACAAGCGGATCTCACCAGTCAAGTTGAGAAGGCGCGCATATTCGTAGAAGGAGAGCTCTGAGCAAGCAGCGAAGAGGGGATACTATAGAACTTCTTCGTGAATCAAGCGTATAAATAACTACTACAATCTACTACACACTACTACTACAACTACAGCTTCTGGACTACGACGTGAACTGCGTGTAATCCGACGCCTACAAACTAGAAGACACCAAACTACGTGTTCTTCAATACCTACTTTACTACTACATCTTACTATTGCTACTACTTTCGTTTAACTAATCGATTACATCAAGATGAGCGACATCACTATACAAAACGAAGTCTTCGAGTCAATCAAACGTCTCTGTTCTAACTACCAGAAGGACAGCGCGTCTCGAAAAGGAAAGGAGTACTTGACACAAAGGTTAGTGTCATTGGAAAATCTCTGGCAAGACTTCAACACTAGACACAATGTATTACTTGAACGAGAGGACAAAGGAACACCATATTTTACTGCGAACATTTATGAAAAGACAAAACATATGTACGATACCACCAGGACTGATATACTGCAGCGGATGTTGGCCTGTGAAGGAAAACAGGCTGAAGTTGTAATCCCTCATCCTACGGGAGTAGATACCAAGACTAAAGAACTACTTGACCGACAAGAATGTCACATTAAAGCACTTGAACGAGCTATGTCCAAGATAGAAATAGACTCCATTACTGAAAAATGGGAGTTAGAGGATCACCTAAGCGTCCTAAAAACCAAGTGGGACACTGTAGAGAAATGTCACTGGGAGCTTGAAGCTATTCTGAAAGGGTCAAACGAAGTATACAACGACTTGTTTGGCAACAAAGAACGTCAATACGATGTTATGAAAAGATCTCTCAACTCGAAACTATGGACAAGCGCAAATTACCAAAACTTTGCACCTAGGATTCAACTACCGGAATTCACTGGAAACTACAGTCAGTGGATAACGTTCAAAGATATGTTTTTGGAGACAATTCACAACAATGCAAACGCTTCGAAAGCGCAGAAGATGCAGCACTTAAAATCTAAGCTTAGAGGAGAACCCGAACGATTAGTTCAACATTTGGTCGGCGCTGAAAACTATGAAACATGTTGGGAAATTCTTAGTCAGCGATACGACAACAAAAGACTCCAATTTACAAACTTGATGAATACTTTGATGCAGTTACCATCCATCCAGCAGGCTAACGCGGCTGTCTTGAAGAAAATGCATGACGTAATTAACGAATGCATGAATGGCCTACATAACATCGGCCTAAATACATCAAGCTGGGATCCAATAATCGTGTATTTGATGGCACAGAAGTTGGACTCAATATCTTACACTGAGTACACCAGAGAAGTAAAGCATCCAAAGGAAGTCCCGGAGCTGGGTGAATTTTTAGGGTTCTTGGAGACGAAATTCATGGCGTTAGAAGCAGCAAAGGGTTACCAAAAAGATGCATCAAACCAACATAAACAAACATTCAGCAACAGAACGAAATTCAACTCCAATAAACCATCATATGAACAGCATAGAAAAGAAACATCAAGAATATACCATACGTCATTCGGTAAATGTCTTCTGTGCGACGGTTTTCACGTGATCATGCAGTGTCCAAAGTTCATTGAAATGGACACACGGCACAGAAATGACACAGTAAGGAAGTTACAAATATGTAAAAACTGTTTGTATAAGCATGGCGACACAGAATGCATGTCAAACAAAACTTGCAAAGAGTGCAATAAACCACATCACACGATGCTACACTACTCAGCGCAAAAACCGTCATCAAGTTATAATATGAACAATATGGGTCAACGATCTCAACAACGGGAATACCAACCTTCAACATCAACTAATCAACATAGTTCGAACCATGTATCAAACAACGACATTATGGAAATTTTACTTACCACTGTGGAACTTCAAGTAAAAACTTTAACAGGAGACTTTATAACGTTGCGAGCTTTACTTGACCAAGGATCACAAGTAAACCTCATCACGGAGAACGCAGCTCAACGACTTAAACTACCTAGAAAAAGGATGAACGCTACGATCTCCGGCGTGGGTACCATTTCGGGAGATTGTAAAGGACAACTAGAACTGGAGTGTAAATCACGATGCACTGACTTTGCATTTTCAGTGAGCACTCTAATAATGAAAAGGATCACGAACCACTTACCGAACAAAACATTTAATAAAGGAAACTGGCCTCAGCTACAAGATCTGAAACTAGCGGATCCTGATTTTAACTTATCAAGGAGCGTGGATTTGCTGCTGGGAGCGGATATCTATTCGCAAGCTATACTAGAGGGGGTCCTAAAGGGAGATGCTCAAACACCGACAGCTCAGCAAACCCGTTTCGGATGGATTCTATGCGGCAAGCTAGAAACCGCCACGCTTAACTGCCATGTCGCTATTGTCGACCTGAACGACTTAAAGAGATTTTGGGAGACTGAAGACATCATACAAAACACTGAAGACACATCTAAAGACGACTGGTGCGAAAATTACTACAAAATGACAACTAAAAGAGATCGCGACGGAAAATACATTGTGAAAATGCCACTGATTCCTGGTTATGCAGAAAAATTGGGAAACTCAAAGCCGATTGCAATCTCTCAATTCCTACAACTGGAAAGGAAATTCAACAGAAAACCTAAACTTGCATCAATGTACAAAGATTTCATTCGCGAATACATCGACTTAGGTCATATGAAGCTTTCGAACACCACATCCTCCAAAGATCCAAACTTCTTACCGCATCATGGAGTACTGAGAGAACAATCTACGACAACAAAATTAAGAGCAGTTTTCAATGCTTCACAGAAGACCATGGGTGGATGTAGCCTCAATGACGTAATGGAAAAAGGTCCTAATCTGCAAAAGGACATCCAAGCATTGATATTACAATGGCGTGGCTATAAATATGTCTACACAGCAGACATAGAAAAAATGTACCGTTCCATATGGTGTCATCCCGATCAACAACATCTACAGAAGATCATATGGAGAAATCAACCAAAAGCCCATCTACAAGAATATCAACTACAAACATTAACATATGGGACAAAAAGTGCCCCATGGCTAGCAATGCGAACACTCAAACAGCTTGCTTTCGATGACGGCCACAAATACCCAAAAGCCGCTGAAATACTGCTAAATCAGTTTTACGTCGACGACCTAATCAGCGGCCACAACTCGACAACACAAGCAAAAGAAATTCAAACATCGATCATAAAACTACTGAAGGGAGGCGGAATGAATTTGCGAAAATGGTCAAGCAATGATCCAGAGCTTTTACAACACTTAGACGAAGATCAAATATCGAAAAGTACTTTTGATTTTAAAGGCGACGAATCAATGAAAACGTTAGGGTTGAGTTGGAATCCAAAAGATGACGTTTTCATATTCAACTGGTCTATAGACGACTACAACAACGAACCACTAACTAAAAGGAAACTGCTGTCACAAATATCAAGACTATACGACCCCTTGGGTTGGCTGGCGCCTATAACTGTGTCAGCTAAACTACTATTCCAAAGGGTGTGGCTAACTAAAACAAACTGGGATGCTGAACTACCTACTGAGTTACAAGACGAATGGCGGCACCAAAACAAAGAACTACATCAAATTAAAAACATTAAAATACACAGATGGATTGGCAGTACACAGAAAACTATCCAACTACATGGATTCTGCGACGCAAGCGAAAAAGCATACGCTTGCGTCATATACAGCCGAGTAATCAACGAAAAAGGCGACCCAAGGATCACATTACTAGTGTCAAAGACTAGGGTGGTGCCGATTACTCATAAAACTACATTGCCCAGACTTGAGCTATGCGGAGCACTATTACTCTCCCAACTCATGGAAAAAGTCAAGAAATCACTAACGAAGCATGAGATATCAGCTTACGGTTGGTGTGACTCCAAGGTGGTCCTAGCTTGGATTCAGGGAGACCTCTCAAGATGGGAAAGATACGTATCTAACAGAGTAGAAAAAATAAAAGACATAATTCCACCTTCACAATGGTGTTATGTACGATCGGAACTTAATCCAGCTGACTGCGCTTCGAGAGGCTTGCTACCGAGCAAGGTAGTCAATTTCAACTTATGGTGGAACGGACCAATGTATCTGAAAAACTTCACAGAATCAGAAACACCTCATAACGTGAATTGCCACTTTACTACAAGCGAAGCATGCAAAGTCGAACCCAGTGACGTCAGTTCGAAAACCTACAACAATGAAAACATTATTTACAAGTTACTGAAGACCCACAGTTGTTCGCTGACAACAGTAACAAGAGTTACTGCTCGAATTGTGCGATATTTTGCAACACTAAAGCAAAAATCACGACCAAGCGCTACATACCTAACAACAACTGACCTACAACACTCAGCAGAATATATAATAAAATATGTTCAGCAAAGCGAATTTGCGCAAGAACACAAACAGCTGACACAAAATAAAACTGTGTCACCTAAAAGCAGCATTTATAAACTCAAGCCTTATCTGGATGACAAGGGAATAATTCGAGTAGGCGGAAGACTACAGCACTCTGATCTTCCTGCAAATATGAAAAATCCTGCAGTTGTACCCTACAACAGCCGCTTCACTGAACTACTGATCGACCAAGCACACTTGATGACGCTTCATGGAGGAGCCCGCCTGACCCTTACTTACATAAGGCAACGATACTGGATCGTGTCTGGAAATCGGGCGGTAAAGGGAAGAATACGACGCTGTGTGAAATGTCATCGTTACCACTCTACTGACAACGCTCAACTAATGGCCGATCTTCCGAAACAAAGAGTAACACCAAGTCGTCCGTTCACTCACACTGGTGTTGACTTTACAGGTCACGTAGACGTAAAATTGAACAAAGGAAGAGGAGTGAAGACCTCAAAAGCTTATATCGCAGTTTTCGTTTGTATGGCCACGAAAGCTGTACATATCGAATTAGTCTCAGAACTAAGCACAGAAGCATTCATTGCAGCCCTTCAAAGAATGTGCGCGAGGCGTGGAACACCCGCGCATATGTACTCAGACAACGGCACGAACTTCGTTGGAGCATCCAAAGTGCTGAGAGAGGATTTTAGTAACTTCAAAAAGCTACTCTCTCCTGAGTTTTATGACGAGATTGGGAAATTGGAAATTCAATGGCACTTCAATGCCCCTGCTTGGCCTAGTGCGGGGGGGATATTTGAAGCAGCTGTTAAATCATTAAAGCATCACTTACGGAGAGTCCTCGGGGATCAAAAACTAACCTGGGAAGAATTTACTACATTATTAGCGAAAATAGAAGCCTGTCTGAACTCGCGGCCTATATGGCCGCTAACAGAAGATCCGGAGGAATTCTACAGCACTCTTACTCCTGGTCACTTTCTAACTGGCAGTGCTACGTTGTCATTACCTCAACCGGAGCCTGACGACAGAAAGATGGATCTGAGAAAACGTTGGCAACTAACGGAGCACATGCTGGATCAATTCTGGAAGGCATGGTCCAATGATTATCTAAATACATTACAGTCTAGAAGCAAGTGGAACAAAACTATACAAAACCTCAAACCAAACGATGTCGTACTAATCAAAGAAACAAACTTACCTCCTGGTAAATGGGCCATGGGACGAGTAATGGAAACCCATCCCGGTAAGGATGGTTTAGTACGAGTGGCTACCCTTAAAACAAAAACTGGAGTGATAAAACGACCCACTGTCAAACTAACTGTACTACCACAGCAAGAAAACCTGCAAACTACTGAAGAAACAACAAACAACAAAAGAGAAGAAGATACAGAGATAACAGAAAACCAAAGAAGAAAAAGGAGCACGGGAACCAACAAGCACAGCTTCCTGACCTTAGCTCTTATAACTGCGATAGGACTGATAGGAACCGCACAATCGTCACCAGTAACAAATAATTATAAGGTGACCTCAATAACCAACAATCAACCTATATATTTCGATGAAGCCGGAAAACTGCAACTAATACATGATGAATGGACACTACTGATCTATTACAACCTAACCTCATACTGGCAAGCAGCAAATAATATGAATAACTACATAAACCAAATTGATAAACTCTGTCAAAGAATCGCGCACGAGTTTACACCATGCGAAGCAGTTGTCAACCACTTACGTCATGAAATGCATCACCTTGAGAATTATAACACTATGTTACTTTCTCAGCATTCACGACAAAAACGAGGCTACTTCGATGGAATCGGAAAATTAGCCAGAACACTTTTCAGAGTTTTGGATGAAGACTTTGCACAAAAGTACGAGAAGGATATCCAAACCTTGCAAATCAACGATAATTATCTATTACAGTTGATGAAGAATCAAACTTTAATCATAGAAGCTGAAAATAACGTAATAAAAAACAATACGGAATTCATGGACAAACAATTTCGCGCAATACAAACCTACATAAATCAGACTTGCAACATCATCACAAAAATTGAAAACAGAGCGCAAATATTATACACAGCAAATGACGTGAACTCTGCCGCTTTATCATCAACTTTAATTTTGAGCGATTTACATAGAATTCAAGAAATGCTAATGAATGCTCTCGCCAACATTGACCGAGGTCATTTGGATACACACTTGTTTCCTGCATCTCAACTAATAGAACAGCTGAACATCATCTCTGGAAAACTACCACAGGGACTAGCCTTACCGATAAAGGACATACAAAAGGATTTTCGTGACATCTACGAACTAATTCATGTCAAGGCTCGAATTACAAACAACTTTCTACTTTTCGAATTGCATATTCCACTTTTGAGCGACGAGGACTACAAAATATACCGGGTAATACCTATACCATTCCAGAAACAAGGACAGTTGAAAATCGCTCAGCCTTACTCTAACTACATAGCCATAAACTTCGTGAAAAATTCATACATCACTATGGAAGAGCAAGACATGCGCCAATGTACACCTTACGGAGAAGACGAGTACACATGCATTTCACGACAGCCGGTATTTAGCTTACAAGACAAGGACGCACCTTGCGAGGCCAAGGTATTCAGCCAACAAACGTCATTATCCTGTGTCATCAAAGACGTAACTTGCAAAGAAACATGGATCCAATTACATAAACCAAACTGGTGGTTGTTTACATTGTGCGACACACAGCTGATGCGCGTCATATGTGGCGATCAAGTTACGCCAGCGGTCATCAACGGAACTGGGGTAATCGCCTTGAAACCAAAATGCATACTACAAAAGAAAGATGCGACCATATTCACCTACAACTACTTAGGAAGCAAGTTTTACACGGAAGCGGATATTGAAGTACCTACACTTAACACCACTATCAACAATTTATTTGATCTAAGTTGGAAAAACGCACAGCTGAATATGACGGAACTGGATACATCTGCAATAAGTATCAGAAACATAGATAAGCAAATAATTCAGCAGAAAGAACAGGAAAGACTACCACAGTGGACAGAGATATCGAGTCACGACATATATCTCTACTCTGTGACTTCTTTGCTGTTGGGAGGAGCTGCATCGTTTGCTGTCTACATTTGGATTAGGAGACTATGGCAAAAGACTAAAAAGCCACCTACAAGACAACCTACAGGAATCGACAACAAGGTCGAAATCGAGTTGCAAGAAATACGTCATTCAACACCGCCGGCGCCGCCGGAGCCTTTATACAGCGACGCGAGGCCGAAACAACTATTTCACTTTGAGGAGCAGTAAAACTGATCCTGCTTTTATGTGTACATGTTTAATTTTTTATTACTTAGTTACTCATTTACCTAATGTTTACTCTTATACTGTTTATACTTTTTATTACTTACGTTCTGGGATTTTTACTTTTAAACTGTTTTATGTACTGGATGCTCATCCCGCCTTTTGCCCTCGGGAGCATGTACAGTTTACGTACATAGCGTCAGGCTGCAAACGCAGCAACCTACTTTTCTCTTTAGTATTTAAAACAATGTTGAATATAATTTTAACGTAGTTGACAAGTTACGTACTTACATCGAACATCGCGGATTAGCATCCAATCTACACTTTGTTGTGATCGGTATTTAAACTCTAATAAACTTTTAGAGTTACCAAGTCTGTGTGTGTTTGCGTCAACTCACCTAACTCCAAGAACTGGCTTACTTGCCACTTCTTACTTAAACTACGAGTGTAAGGTGCCGACTACTACGGGATCTTACATATAGTATGGACGCCAAAAGGACTGGCATATGAAAAAATTGAAAAAGACATCGTATTCTGGAATTTTATAGTCATAAAATTAGAAGAATTTTATTTCAAATGTATATTGCCTGAATTAATAGATCCGCGTTTGCCTAGAATTCTGCCTATCAGAGACAGAATTTAGTGTGTTTATTTATTTCACAACGCAGTACCTACATTATGTTGTGAATGTGAGAACTATGTGGGTTTTTTTTATTTAGAGTCTGCAGATAACCTATGGTAACAAGCAAATCTTATAAATCAGCGTATTTAGTGTATATCGTGCACACTATGTATTCTGATTATCATAATCGTATTTTTTGTAATTGGAACGAGGTCGCTAATATTATGGTCACCCTACACGAATTTATTACGTTTAGACTCATACATATAACTAAATAAATGGTAATTCAAAATCCTTGTTTTTTATTATTCTGAGCTGGGATCGCTGTTATTTATCTGAATTTACGGACATTGCGTAAACCTAATTGGAATATTTGTGTTTTACTAATGTACTTTGCATAACACTTTTATTATTTGACTTGTATTCATTATTTAGTAATAACAATATTTGAAGTTCAGTAAAAAGGAATAGGTAGGTACTTACTGAAATAAGACAAAAAAGCCTTAGTTTTTTAAAATATAAGATAACCCTGAAGTAAATAAATAAACATAAACAGATTAAAATAAATAAAGATAAATATCCCAATAATTTATATTTACGCGACGTGTGTGACAACTCTAGCACCGTTTGTCGGGATTTGCCCCCAAGGCCACGCTCGATACGTATAACGTGTAAAATATGACGTATCTACTAGATAGGTTTGCTCTACAAATCCTAGATCTCGAGATTAGTCGAGATATCCCCATTATGTTGAGATATCGGCATGGTAAAGAAATTTCCAAAAAACCCATTACTAGTCTGTACATTCACTAACGATTCCCCAAAGAAGTCAACAAAAATAAAACAAATAATGAACATTCCTACTTACTAATAATAAATATAAACGCTGTCGACTCGTTATGAATGAACGGCAAGTACTGCTAATAAAAGCTATAGTATCTATCCACTCACACAAACACACACGGCTACGCAGCATGTCCGCCCCGCCTTCTTTTGTCAAACAGAGATAGCAATATTCCTAACGAAGTTTGCGCACATCTCGAATTCCAGTTTCGAGCCGAGCTCCCCGTCCCCTTAATACGTACGTAAAGCTTGGGTACAGAGAGCTAAGAACATCCCTTAGAAAACTAAACGTAACTACTGCATAGTTGTCTCTCGTTTAATTTACATAAAATTACAAGGTTCTATGTAAGTACACTATGCATTCATGCATGTATAAATAGACGCCTAAAGGGTTAAGCTTCGTGCAGTCTAGCGCGACGCGACAGTGCGACGCGAAACCGGCTATTGTTATACCGTGAAGTTTTCTTAGAAATTGTATTGTTCGAGTCGCGTCGCGCCGTCGCGTCGCGCTTATCTTCACGAGCCTTTAGGCATAAACTAAAATCTAATTTTATTAAAATAAAATAGAATACATACAAACTGAAATGCGTATTATTCCCAAAGAATGGTCGTGTGTTAAAAAAAAAAAAAAGTTTCTTTCTACCAAAAAAAAATGTGCTTCTCGCTCTCAAATCAACGAAAACCGGCACCAACAGTAGTGGCACGCTTGGCTTCACAATAAAGCGAAATAATCACCGTCCCACGCACAACGTTATGCCAGTAATGAATGAAGTTATTGTTTTGTTGATGCCATTATAGACCTACGGATAGCCGGACCGGGCCTGCCCTCAATAGCCCCAGTGAATTGTGGCCGAAGCCGTAATGTTTGGGAACTTCCTCTTTGTGCTTTACTTTCGCGGAAGAAATATTTTATGGCGAATTTGAGGTCCAATAAAGGCAGAAGAAGTGTTCGTGATAAATCTTAGTGTTTCGGATTCTTGTGATAGTTCCCAGGTGCGGCGATAACGAGGTGGCATTGTTTGCCACTTACAAGTTGTGAATTATAGTTTGTGTTACGGTATCGAGAAAAGTTACACTTTTAGTGATATTCGCTTCCAATGTTATATCGTCCTGTCGAATCCATCAGAAATAAATACCTACCTACTTTTATGAGAACCGATTTAAAATAACATGTGGTAACGCAAAGCCTTATTATAATGTGAAGTTGATTTAAACTAACCAATAATTCTACCGAAAATTATTCCCATTGGCTCTGAATATTGAACACATACCTAGCCATAAAGAGCGTAGACGTATATATACATTCAACATATTAATACGAATGAATAAATAAATAATTTAACCGTAATAATTTTGCACAGGGGCGTCGCAGAATAAATCAATATGAGTGAATGGAACGCCATGCCCCCAAATCCGGCACTGTGCTGATGGTGGTTTAAAAAAGAAATTTAATATAGAATTTCAGCAGAAGGCACGCCCATTTTTGCAAAAAAAAATCTAGAAGAAAATCCTTTTTCGTTTTAGTCTAGATTAGAGTAAAATTTTCTTAAATTTTTTTGCAATTTGCAGGTCAGTAACTGATTGTATCTTGATCAAAATATGATGCGCTACTATAACAGTTATCTTTTTACAGAATTATAATCATTAATACACCAGTGATAGTCCTACTGCCAAGTCATAGGTCTCGAGTTCGAACCCAAGGCACGCACCTCCGATCCGATCGATTGACGCAGCAGCCGTGCGATCTCCCCACAACTAGCTGGTTCACGAAGTGTCATTTGACGCTGCTGTTTGTGATGTGAGATTTGTGTATAACTGCACCTACAATACATTGCAAATTCAATGATGCCCAACACATTTTTATTCAAACAAAAAGCAATCGTCGCTTCATCTAACAGAATTTTCCACCATTCAAAATAATTCAAAAGGACTTGGCATTCTACCCACCCCTTTAGGGATTACGCGTGACAAATTAACGGGGCGTTCGCAGATACACGAATTGAAACGACGATGGATCCTATATGACAGTAAGCTTCAGTTTCACCGAGGAATTACGGTCTGCATTTCAGCTTCAATTAATTATCTTTTCAATTAAACTTTTTAAATGCTTCCGCGTTCTGTTGTAGCTTTGATGTCGTAGGAAATTGGTTTAGTCACATCGTCATAAAAATCTGTAATTTTCACATATTAATGTGTCAAAAAATACTCTGTTCACCGCTTTCTTAGAAAATGTTATGATGAGTTGTGATGAGTTGGGCCGGCCACATACATACGGAATTCCGAAACGGGAAAATTCGAAGGCAGCAAATTCATGCAAAAGGCCGGCCACATAAAAACGGAATTCCGTTTTCGAATTTCCAATCGGAGAAAATTTTGAACTGTACGTGTGTGAAAGATCCTTGATTTTGTATGGATTTGCTGCCTTCAAAATTCCGAATAGATATTTTCCCGTTTCGGAATTCCGTATCCATTTGGCCGACCTTGTTTCTGAAAAGCCTCCTCGAGTAATGCTACATATCTACTTAAATGTAGCTACGTCGAGAGCACGCTGGAATTGGCATTCAGCGCCGCTACCATCTTGCCGACTGGCTAATAACTTCAACATGGCATGAACTATTTAATAACTAAATTCTAGAGCCTTTATTTTATTATCATTATGTGTGTACGAGAAGAGATGACGAGAGCTGTCGGAATGTTGCAACCTTGTTCCAGGCAACGTACTGTGGCTGTCGCTCTTGGCACTACACAGAGCATCATAAGCCGCCTCCGGACACGCTATCGTATCACGGGCAGCGTGGCCGAGTGACTTGGAGGACGATAAATCGTACCATGACCGCCATGATGTCGGCTACGAGGCTTCACAGCTCTTCAGGCTTGTTGATAAGCGACCAAACCATTCGAAATCGTTTACGTGAAGTGGGTCTGCGTTCCTGAAGGCCGTTGAGAGTTCCACCTATAGCACCTCACAATCGTAGGGCCCGTTTACAATGGGCTCGCGAACACAGAAATTGGTAGGAAGAAGACTGGCGTTGTGTTTGCTTTTCCGATGAATCTCGTTTCGGTATGAGGCTACAAGACATACTCGAGTTTGGAGGACCTCTGGACGTCAAGAAAGTCTGAAATGTTGTCAGGAAGTTCATTCATATGGAGGGGGAACAATAATGGTTTGAGCCGGTATTTGGATCGGTGGAAGAACCGATCTCATTTGGATCAGGGGCAACCTCAATGCTCAGATTTATGCGGAGAGGATTTTTTCAGACGTGATCATCCTTTTGAGAACGCAACGCATGCACGGTCTTATTTATAAACACTACTTAAATTTTAATCAATTGCTAAGCAATTGATTAGCAAAATTATCATTCATAAACGCCATTTAGCGCTAAGAGGACGCTAAGCAAATGGTTAGTAGCTGTCAAAATTAAACACCACCGGTGCCGCCCTGTTTAAAGCTTGCTAAGAGGATGCTAAGAGGCAAGATGGCGGATTTTATTTGAATCAGCTGATCGATACAGGATTATTGTGTGCGCGAAGTAATTTTGTTCACTATTAACGAGTTGTGCCTTAGTAAATATAGATTTCGACAATCTTTTACGGGATTTGAGAATGCGGTAGAAGAATTCAATAACTTTGAAACGCCAGCGGGAACTAGACGAAGGAGAGGAAGACCTACAAAGCTCATTTATATTCACTACCAGGATGATTACCTATTATATAATATTCTTCATTCGAAGTACGCAGTCATGATTAAAGGATTATTAGGGAAAGTTCAATTAGGAGGGGGCTCAGTACGTAATGTGTTCAGGAGATTTGGAGAGAATCGATTTCGTGAGGAAGTTCAATGGAAATTGTTAGTATCTTGTGTGTTTATCTCATATGTTATTGTGCCAGCCCGTCATCTTATTTTGCCAGCTCTAAGGCCCAGAACTAAAGAAAATCTATGTTGTAGCAGTCACACACAAATAACAAGAAATATTTTAAAGAAAATAATTTATTTCGATTAATAATAAAGCTACATTATTGTTATAAATTCATTATTATTGATTTCCAATATTCTTCCTCCAAAGAAGGGTGTCATTCTTTTCTCATGGCACTCGCATTTCTCATCGTTTTCATGGAGCAAGGTCTCCTCCCTCATCTTTGCGAGGTTGAATAATATTTGTGCTAGGTGCTAGTGGCTCATAGCAGCAGTCAAACTTGCTGTAAAGAAATGTAAAATAAGTAGTAATTGTTATTAAAAGATACTGAAACCCTGGTGCAAAAGCAATAGGAAGTAATAAAACATACATCATACACAAAACATAACATAACATCACGCCTAGATTCACCGAAGGGTTAGGCAGAGGTGTATCTATAATACATCCACATTTCACCAGTTGTGTTTAAGTCCCATGTAATAGGGGGCGAGCCTATTGCCATCAACTGGGCACAAATCCAGACCCCGCGATGATAAATTCAAGATGGAAAACCCAATAACACTCACAAAACATACATTTCTAAAATAGTAGGTAGGTATATTCATGTTAAGAAGCACTGACTGAGAAGTACTGACCAAGTGAATGAAAAAGCAATATATTCATGTTAAGAAGCACTGACTGAGAAGTACTGACCAAGTGAATGAAAAAGCAATAGCTATGTATTTTCATGTCCTAGATTGATAGTTAGTAGACAGAAGTGCGGTAGTACTCTTCTTTAAGAAAGGGGATAATACCTCCTTAAAGAATTACAGGCCCATCTCGCTTCTGAGCCATGTCTACAAGCTGTTCTCGAGGGTCATCACGAATCGTCTCGCACGTAGGTTCGATGACTTCCAGCCTCCCGAACAAGCCGGTTTCCGAAAAGGCTTTAGTACCATAGACCACATCCATACGCTGCGGCAAGTTATACAGAAGACCGAGGAGTATAACTTGCCACTATGCTTGGCGTTCGTGGACTATGAGAAGGCCTTTGATTCGATCGAGACCTGGGCAGTGCTACAATCTCTCCAGCGGTGCCATATTGACTATCGGTACATCGAGGTGCTGAAGTGTTTGTACAAAAACGCCACTATGTCGGTCCGAGTACAGGAGCAGAGCACGAGAGCTATTCCTCTGCAGCGAGGCGTAAGACAGGGAGATGTTATCTCTCCGAAACTGTTCACCGCTGCATTGGAAGACGCTTTCAAGCTCCTGGAATGGGAAGGATTTGGCATCAACATTAACGGCGAGTACATCACTCACCTTCGGTTTGCCGACGATATTGTGGTCATGGCAGAATCGCTGGAACACCTTGGCACAATGCTCGAAGGCCTCAATAGAGTCTCCCAACAAGTAGGGCTCCGGATGAACATGGACAAAACGAAAGTCATGTCGAAAGTCCATGTTGCGCCCTACCCAATATCGGTTGGGTGCTCTACTCTCGAAACTGTTGACAAATATGTCTACCTGGGACAAGTGATCCAGTTGGGTAGGTCCAGTTTCGAGATGGAGGTCAATCGTCGAATCCGACTCGGCTGGGCAGCGTTCGGGAAACTACACAACATCTTCTCGTCCAACATACCTCAGTGCCTAAAGACGAAAGTCTACAACCAGTGTGTATTACCAGTGATGACATACGGAACTGAAACGTGGCCTCTCACCATGGGCCTCATAAGACAGCTCAAGGTCAATCAGCGCGCTATGGAAAGGGCTATGCTCGGTGTTTCTTTGCGAGATCGAATCAGAAATGAGGAGATCCGCAAACGAACTAAAGTCGCTGACATAGCCCAACGGATTAGCAAGCTGAAGTGGCAGTGGGCGGGGCACATAGCGCGCAGAACTGACGGCAGATGGGGCAGAAAGGTTCTGGAATGGAGGCCACGTACCGGCAAGCGCAGCGTAGGACGTCCACCCACAAGGTGGACAGACGACCTAATAAAGGTCGCAGGAAGCTGCTGGATGCAGGTCGCTTCCAATCGGCCAAATTGGAAATCATTGGGGGAGGCCTATGTTCAGCAGTGGACGTCCCATGGCTGAAATGATGATGATGAGATTGATAGTTTGGTACCTGGTTAGGTATATTTGTACTTAGTGGTTCTATACGATACCATGACGACATCGTTCCTCGAACAAACCACGCTCTGCTAGGACATGAAAATACATAGCTATTGCTTTTTTATTCACTTGGTCAGTTTATAATGGCTTACATTATTAAGTAGATATAAATCCAGAGATAAATAATTTCCTGTTTACTCCAATTATTGGAGCTTATTATTTACATTGCTACCATCGCAATAACAATGAAATAAACTTATTACATAATTGTTTTATATATTAAAAAAATCCGATGAAATTTTTTACTTTTGTCTGTCAAAGTCACGACAGATATAGAAATCGTGGTTTTGACAACTTTATTCTTAAAATTCTGTTTTTTAGTCGACTATTATGATTATAATCTGTGCCGAACGCGTAATCTCTCCTCTATTTTTTTTCGCAACTAATCACTTGCTAACTAGCGTTTATAAATAACGAAAAGTTAATCATTTATTTAGAGCTAACCATTTGCTAAGCTAAACAGTGGCTAATCAGTGATTAGCGAGATTTTTATAAATAAGGCTGTCAAAGACTGGCCTGTATGGCCACCACAGGCTGCATAAGGACTACTCCGACTGCCGCAATGGAAGCCGTGCTAGGACTACCACCGCTGCACCTGTTCCTACAGCAGGAAGCGACGATGGCGGCAGTGCGTCTAAATGCAGCTATCTCAGCAGGGTAAGAGAGATACACAACACACCGCGCTGCTTGAGGGACTCTGCAAGGAGTTCCATATTACGAAAGCCATAAATGACCGGGTACCCAAACAATTTATCTTTGAAAAAAAAAACAGAATCTAACTTCACGAGGATCGCCGATGTGAGGGCTTGCGCCCAACAGCTGCGCATCTTCACGGATGGATCCAAAACAGGTAGTGGTACAGGTACTGGAGTCTTCTCGGAGGACCTCAACATCCACATAGCTACACCATTGGGAGTCCATAACACAGTGTTCCAGGCCGAATAAAACTTAAAACTTACAGGCCGGATACTGTAAAATTAAAAATCGCTCTGTTATGACAAATTAATATTAACTGTCAAATTTGACAGTTACTGAATTTTCAAGTTTAGTTTTAATTATATGTATTAAACGTGGCAAAGATCATAAGCTATTCAGCCTACTATATGACGTCAGGACGAACAAAACTTTAAAAAATATAAAAAAATAACTACAGCTTGGAAAAACAAAAAGTTGAAATTATATATTTCAAATACTCATATCTATAAAATAAAAAAAATACTTTACATACTGAAAGAGCTCTGCCGAGTATGGATGCCGTGCATACCCCACAACAACTTATTGACTTATTAGAAAGAATGTGGTCGGCCATTCCTCGAAGTGATTTTGATGAACTGATTTTAGGCATGCCAAATCGCTGTGATTGTGATTGGTGTCAATGGTGGAAACACAGATTATATTTTTTTTTATCTTTACAATAAAAATTGATCCAAATCCATTTCTGACATGGAATTCATTTATTGAGTGAATTTTGGGGTTTTGGGGTTTGGGGTATAAGAGATTTATTTAGTGATTATAACAACTGTATCGCCATTGTGGCGGCTTGACAAATATCACCTCTATATTTTGTTTCTTTTTCTGATTTTAAAAGTTTCGGGTTTTTTTATAAACCGTAAAACCGCATCAGAAATTATTATTTTCAAAAATCACTGAAAGTTAGGAAAACAAATTTGGAGACGTTCTGTTGTCCGAATACTGAGCGATTTCTTGTCCCGACGACCTATCGATCACAGCATAAGAGTATGTACGCGCTGTACAGTGGCAGCGGAAAGTTTTCTTACAAGAACACCATCTTCCTACACCTTCATTATTATCGCAGTATCTACCTACCTACACTCTCACTGGTACTGCTACCTACCCTCCGTTAGTACACGTAATATCACAACTCGGCCGCAATATTCGGGCACTTTCAACGAGCTCTGATTTATAACCCACACGCCACGAGTAACGACCAGGAACTGCTAAGATTAAATTATTATAATTTCTGTGTTATTATTATTTGATTTAAATGATGGGTCATCATTGGACGGTTATAGGCTAAATTGGTTTGAGAAAACAATTAATTGCACGGGACATTTCAAGCACATTTATGGATGAGGGATTTTACTTTCGATCCCAAAAACTGCTGAATGGATTATGATACGGTTTTTATCTCTTCACCCAACGGAGGTCTTGGACTTATCTTCACGTGACATCTAAACTATTAGATATTATAACGTAACCTCTTATTGTTTTGTCTTTTTTTACTTGATCTGCAAGAAATAGTGAACAAATTATGGAGTTGGTTAGGTTTTTGCGGAAATAATAGCAAGTTATTGAAAACAATGTTATTTTTATTGCAACAAACTAAATATTTTTTTGCATTCTTACCCACTTGACAGCAACTGTCATGTCTTTTATTATTTTGTTTTTAATAATAAATATAAAATAATAAATAAAATGTAAATAAATAATAAAAATAGCTATGAGATTTATTTAAATCTAAACAAATAAAATAGCTATAAATTTTATTCAGTGCAGTACCTACGGACGCTTATGATATATTATAGTCGCGTGGATTTCCTTGTTTACTTTCCACATGTGTGGGTTGTGATAAATCCTGTACATACATATATTTGGTAAATTGGCGAACAGGTTTCAATTCCATTATTTAGAAACAAAATTGTATGGAAACAAAACACACATGCAAATATGTACGAGTGCTTTATATTATTTTATGATTTTTAACCTGTTAGTTGGTTATGACTCTCAATTCTTCTGGTCAATCTGTTTCGAGTACCAACGGAGTTTTTGAAATTCGCAAGGATAAGGTATCTCATCTCTCTAGTGATCTTCAGGTCCTGCATTGGCACGAGAAGAGCTCATGCCGTTATAAAAATACTTGTCATTCAGCAAGGTGGCAGCGGAGCTGGCTGACTAGTTTGCGCCAGAAATACATTCTGGCTACCATAAATGATCTGTTCTACCTTAAGATCCGTCTGATCTGACCGTCAACCCATATCACGTGTACTGTAATTGCGAAGCTATTACGGTTGTGGCCAGGTTTAATATATAAGTACTAAAGACTCCTCCCGGATTTCATAGCTCCTTGTAAATGAAGTAAGTGGCTGAACTTACTAACTTCGTGTATAATGGAATGAGATAATTTAATGCCGTACCACTGGCCTCTGATACTGCTATTATGTACTTACTATTCACACTTATATGCTTTTGTGTGCAGTGATATATTAAATTTGGTTAACTGCAGTAGTTGTTTGTAGGAAGAAATACAAGAGAAATGACAGCAAGAGAAATGACAGCGATAGTGGTTGGCAGAGAAAAAAAAGGACATTCCGTCCTTATACCAGCTTTTAATTAAATACTCAATACTTGGTTGCATTTCACAATGTATGTGGTCAACTTCTCCTTATGAAACAATCGGGGACCCTGTCAGGCACAGCAAAAGAAAGATAGTAGGTAGAGATGAGGACTTATCGTTTATCTTATAAACTTTTAAAAAAACACTTATAAAAAAAAATTTTTTTTACGGATTTATCATTTAAATTTTCTTTTACACTGTAATGGAGTTTTTTGTATATTTTCTGATTGATTCGGATAAACGCCATCTATTGAACATGGCCTGACACTAACCACAAGACCACTACAATGTTTATACAGCTTTTATTTAGTGTCACTTTTTTAAGTCCAATTACATTTATTTTAAGAAGCTAATTTCAAATACCTTCCTCTTAGTATATCAAGAAGAAACTTCATTTACTAAGACTTTCTATACCGGTGACGTAACATTTATGTGGTTGAAATGTCCTAATGTTGCAGCCAGGTTTGTTTCCGTACGAGGAAACTCTTATACAGTCTAATGACCGTTAAAGAGATATTAATGTATCGTCTTGAAAAATGGGCACACGTTAAGATTGGGTGACGAAACGTAATCAGAATGGTGACCTACAGCATTTTTATAAAAGGTTGTTTTTAAAGTTCTACAAAACTTCTTTGGTTTATTTTTAAAAGGTGAACTGACCTGTACTTCTTCCATGAGCTGTCATCAAAAACTTACTAGCTGGCGCTAGCGTATTAACACGTTCAGTGCCAGGAGCCCTCCTGGAGGGTTCAATTAGTTGCATATGAGATCGGCGGGCCCTCGCGGAGGGCTCATTTTAAATGTAGGCTTTTCTTAGCTGATACAGCAATAAACCGTAAAAATTAAATTTGATGTAGGTATATTTTAACAAAATTTATTAGTTTGCTTGGATTTTAATGCCAATGCTTTTATTTAAAAAAAAAAATTGTTACCGTTACAAATATAATAAAATGGTTGGAAACTACTTCTAGCGACAAGACCCTCTGAAAACACGATTTTACTTCGTTTTACAGTGTTATATAATACGGTTTTAAACCTAATGCCGTTGATCGTCCGGGATGGTTAACTTTAGCGCAAATGTATTGCCGGTGACCCTCCCGGAGGGCTCACTTCCAATATGTATGACGGCATAGCGTATGAGCTCTATGAAAAGTGTGAGGAGTTGGAAGTGTTAACGTGGATCAAATAGATTTCGATAGTGCTCGCAGCAAGAGTTTTTAGGGGCATGAGGAACAGGGTGAAAACTTCACTCATCCACCATAGAAAAGGGAAAATTCGCCGACCAGACGGGTGTTGTGTCTGGCGAGCCGACTGCCCGACTGTTGATGTCGGATAGTCTTATATATTGTCGTTCGCGCGGTAAACTCTAATTGTGCGATGCAGAATTTTTGTGACGTCATGTCTTTGATGCGTAGTTCGTATGTGGCGGTCTAACCACTACATCACTCCCCTCCGGAGACCGGAGGTCGATAGTGGGCTGAGTCTTGTATCTTGCGATGCTTCACAGTACCAGTGGAGGTTCCAGTGAGTCGGAACCGGGTGCCGCATAGTTCGCGGTGAGTCGGAACTGTCTGCGGTGATTCCCCAGTGAGTCGGGGTGGCGCTGCGTCATGATCCAGTGGGTCCGGATGTGATAAAGATAAAGAGATAAAGATAATTTATTTGTCAAACATGCGTTTACATAAACTGACTCATCAGACATGCAAGGTATTGAATTAATAGATGTTGTGTGCGTCCATGTTTTGCCAATAACGGCGTACAAATTTTGTAGGTATAGAAGATTACATTTAATTGCGTTTTACATAATTATAGTCATTCTAAATTTAATTACAAAATACAAAACAAATAAATAATAATTAATGTCAAGATATTATAGGTATATTATAGTCAAAATGGATTAAATTATGTCCAGAATCTATGTATATTAACTATGTATATTAGACGTCGGAATAGAAAAGTCCTTTTCATTTAAAAAATCTATGACATTGTAATACACTTTACTAACTAAAAAATTCCTCAGCTTATTTTTGAAAAGTGACAAGGGCAGTTCTCTCCAACTTTTAGGTAGCTTATTAAATATGTTAGGAGCCATACAGAAGACACTTTTGCGCATGAGGGTTGTTCTCGCAGTATGAGAGCATATCCTGCTATTGTCGCGCCTATTACGTGGGACTACTTCATCTAATCGTTTAAAACGGTGTGGATTTGTTTTGACAAAAACAGCTACTCCTAAAATGTACAGACATGGAAAAGTAAGTATTTTATATTTTTTAAAGTAAGGTACGCAACTATCAGTAGGTTTCATTTTAAATATTGAGCGAACACATCTCTTTTGAGCCTTGAACACCGTGTCTTTTTCTGTTGAGTTGCCCCAAAAAATAACACCATAGCGTAAATGAGATTCTGTTAAACCATAGTAAGCTTTAAGTAATGCCTCCACACTTATTATAGACGACAATGTGTGCAGGGCATAAGCAGATTTACTGATTATCTTGCACAAGATTTCGATGTGTGTTTTCCAATTCAGTTTTTTGTCAATGTGGAGTCCTAAAAATTTTGTTGTTTCTACCTCTTCTATAGGCTGGTCATCGTAGTGTATATTTAAGTTGCTCTTGCTATTGATCTGTTGACTAAAATGTATTAGTTTAGTTTTTGTCAGGTTAATTTTTAAGTTATTGTCATCTAGCCATAGTGATATAGCGCCGGGTTGTGGCTGACTGCTAGCGTCGACCAGGAGAGGGAGAATGGGCTCTGCTTGTGAGACCGGCCGAAGATGCAGGTGCTGTGCCAAGGTTGCTGATGAGGCTGCGGGTGATGACCAGGAATGCGCGTTCGGTGCATGCTGGTGGTCAGGATACCCGTTGAAGCCGAGGGTGCTGGCTGTCTGTGTGACTCGCCTCACGAAAGCTTGCAGGAGTGATGATGATGATGATGACGTCACGCTGAAGTAGTTGCAGGAAGGCTGTGTTGACGTTCATACTCGGGGTCACCAATTTAGAGGCATGAGGAACAGGGTGTAAAGTTCACTCATCGACCATAGAAAAGGGAGGATCCTCCGACCAGACGGGTGTTGTGTCTGGCGGGCCGACTGCCCGACTGTTGATGTCGGATGATCTTATATATGTCGTTCACGCGGTAAACTCTAATTGCGCGATGCAGGATTTGTGTGACGTCATGTATTTGATGCGTAGTTCGGATGTGGCGGTGTAACCGCTACAAGTTTTACGGAGTCTTACGCAGGCGCTAAGGTAAGCTCGATAGATCGTGTCGTCTAGCTAACTTCACTCTTATGTGTGGTTTCTTTCTTTCTCAGTAAGAAGAAGAGAGAACGTAGTGGTATCGCTATGGTTACAATGTTATGACAGTTAATATCATGAAACAATCCGACTAAATAGAAAGGTGGCGGTTATGGTATTTAGGGGTTGTTGAATTTATATTCCTTAAATCATTATGTACGTCAATTCAATTTATAATTTAGTTGACGATGTGTGCTTCGCAGCGTTTTTTTAAAATTTAAAATGAACTATGTTTACAATAATGTTGTATCGTAAAAAAACTCACGTTATTCACGTCATTTGTCTCCAAATTTAGCGGCCACAAACATATTCCATGCTAAATAAGCCATTTCAGACATTATTTTGACTTTAATAAACTCAAAAACGTAGGTATATAATTTTAATGTAAACATGTTTCACACCTCAAACTGCTAGTGAGCTACGTAACTACAGTATCGCAAGCGCATTTTTCGATAGCGTCTGTCGAACAAGTCTGAAAAACGTTAGTGACTATCGAATAGATTACGTTAGGTTTATTACCTATCAAAATCTATAGTACTCTTGGTACGAATTTTAATTCTTTCTGTGACCGCTAGGGGCGCTGTACAATATATTTTCATATAAATCATTTTCTATTTGATTCACGTTGACAGCTCATAGTAAAGGTACTGACGAACATTTAACCGTTGAGCGTTCAGATATTCGCGCCGTGATAAAAGCGAATTAGACTGAACACAGGCATAAATATAGATCTCCTGAGACTTGTGACTGAACAACTTGTAGTGACTAATTACATCAGTTTTGCTTCATCACTAACTTGAGAGAAAACTTTGAATTGCAACTGGAGACCCCCGTACGAAACAGAGGTAAATTAATGTTTTGAGGATTATAAAGTCGACGTCGACGACCTAATATTCTCATAGTCTTTGAATATGAAGCAGTTATCTTGATCAGCCGAATGAAGATTTTCGCTTGGTTCTGATAGCAGCTGGTCAATAGGAGTGAAGGAGCGCGAAAAGTGACGTGGAAATACTTGGAAGGTATATTCATTCCATAACCTCCTGTTCCTCCTGTCTCACTTATGGTCAAAGACCTCCAGAATTATTTCAGGAAGTTACTCATTTTCTGCACCATGGTCCTCGAACCAATCTTCGCGGTGTCGTTTTATTTGATCTTACTACAAATTATTCCTTGCTTCCCTGAATATTAAAATGTTTGGTATTTACCGAGGCTTGATTGACGAGTAATCAAACCCTGAACCAGATGTGTGTCGCCAAATTTACTGACGTGACGACACAGATACACACTTGCAAGTGTCTACATACACATCATCTCTAATTCACTACAATATACCTTCAACAGAGAGTATTTCATCGACCTCTTATTTGCTATTCCACCCTATGTTTTTATTTTTTACGATTTTAAACTTTTTTATTATAACCTTAAAGATGACTTTTTATTATAACCTTAAAGATGACTTTTTATTATAACCATTAAATGACTTTCAACATAAATATTGATAATTTTGCTACAAATTTTAAACATCATCGTTTCAGCCGAAGCCATCAGTTTCAGTAAGCATCAGTTACAATTTTTCAGCCATGGTTTCAGTGTACATCTAGCACTGCTGTTCATTTCCAGGCCCTGCAGTCTCGACATATCTAGCGATCGCTTTATAACCGAATTCGGTCGCAAAGTCGTAATGGCGTCCCTAGACGCGCGCGACGTGCTTCACAAGCGGGATGTTTTCGTGCTTGTTAAGTAATTTTAACCGTCTAGGGACGCCATTAAGACTGCGCCCGAATTCGGTCTTATAGCGGTCACTATCTATGTCGAGACTGCCGCCCCAGGGATCGCTACAAGTAGCTGTGTTCATGAGAGGGAGCACTTTCAGTCCTACGCTACCCTGCATTAACAGAGATGATGATGGTGTCTGACAAAGACGATGGTCTACAAAGCCTAACTTTTTCTACAATTTAACCCCATCTGCTGAATGAGCAGTGTAAGTTTTAATTGCTCACTAAATTAATTTTAGATACACATATTATTACACCGAATACACACAGTGGCACCGTCATTTGGAGCATTTTATCGTTAAAGTCAAAGTCAAAGTCAAATAATTCATTTCAATTAGGCACAAAAAAGGCACTTATGAACGTCAACATTTACAAAAAAATATATAATAATTGATTCTAGTCGCCCATTCCAAAAGGTAGTTTTCGTATGGAGAAGAATGGGCAAGAAATTCCACCGTTACTGTTTAAAAAATATTTTCACAATATCTTGTATACATTAATTATATAATTATATGTGAAGACGATGTACCTAGAATAAGATTACAATACCACGATAGGTAAAAAGAATGAAAAATGAAGGAATGACATAAATTAATTATGTGATAGATGCATGGTGCTCACATACTTACAAATATTGTAAAATTATACGATATTCCTAACATTCTAACAAGTACTACTAATAATAAATCAGTGTGTGAGTTCAAGTAATCACAGAATGTTATAAAAAATAATATTATACAAATTGGCAATCAGTTTAGCTAGATTCTAAATTGTCCTATGGAGCAGGACCAGCATGTTTCCAAGCATTTTTATCCTCTAATTTGTAATATGCTTGTTTACAAAGTCTACTTTTTATATGAGTTTTAAATTTGCTTTCATTTAATTCTAATATATCACAAGGTATTCTGTTGTAACATTTAACACAGTACTTTATACTCAAACTCAAAGCATTTATTTCAATTAAACCATTTACAGGCACTTTTTAACTTTCAAGGGATCAGTCAGTCAGAAATATGAAGTTAGTTGCCCATTCCAAAGCGTAGGTTCCTATGGAGAAGAACGGGCAAGAAACTCCACGGACACTCTTTTAAATCATAAAATTCTTACAAAATATTGGTTACATCATTCATGTTGAGTTTTTGAAGAACATTTCCATCAACTCGGGCTATCCCAGTCCACTGCTGGACATTGGCCGCTCCCAGGCTGTGCCGCAACACTCTGTCCTCCGTCTTCCGCATCCAGTCTGTCCCAGCTACCTTTTTAAGGTCGTCGGTCATCTAGCTGGAGGGCATCCCACACTATGCCGATACGCCGTCTCCACTCCAGGACTCGTCTGCTTCACCGGCCATCGGTCCTTCAACCAACATGGCCAGCTCACTGCCACTTAAGCTTGCTTACTCTGCAAGCTATGTTGGTAACTCAGGTTCTTTTCCGGTTAATTTAATTCCTGATTTTATCCTTCAACGAAACTTCGAGCATAGCCCGCCCTATAGCGCGCTGAGCGACTTTAAATTTGTGGACCAGCCCGACTGTCAGTGTCCACGCCTCGGCAACGTATGTTGTAACGGGCAGGACGCTGGTTGAAGATCACAGTCGAGACTTAGCGACCTTAGTCGACACTTGACCTTAGTCGTAAGTAAACACTTAACTGAATTTAATTACGGTAAGGAGACTCTTGGATTAAATAGAAAGATCTCAGAAGAATTTGATTACCCCAAAACCAACTTTTAAGTAAACTCGTTAATTAAACCAATAATTTTGCCCCTGGAAAATAAACAGAAAAACTTGTTTTGGATCAAGTTTGCTATCGTTTGATAGCAAACTTGGAATGAATTTATTTACAAACTTGACAGTATTATTTTTATATTTTACGAGGCGATGATATCCGCCTAGCATATACCCACATTATGGAAGCTTGATAAAAGTTCTGTGAACATATAATTTGCAGTGCTAACTGCTTCAGCCCAAAATGAGGGAGGGCTTTCTGCTTAATCCACCTCATTCATCGCGGCATTTCTACAACTACGACGTTCTATTTCACCTCTCAGCAACCCCGTTCTGTAATGGTGCATGTGGCACCGACCTTTGAAATATTCAATTCTTCTTCAAAAAGTCATCAAGTTCATTGCACATATTATGACCCGTGTTTACACTATCAATGCACCAAATAGATTTTCCCTGTGCACTCAACAGTAGCTCGAATATAATAAAATATAATTTATTGTTATTACAGGTGGTTTACAAAATAAAGCTGGTGTCACATTTAAATAAGTTTCTCTGTAACGTACCCTTCGGGTGTACGATAAAAAAACAATAGTTATTTGTTATTTTGAAGGGTTTATTTTGAATCCCGATTATGCGAAGGATTCTATAATTGAACCACGAGCGTAGCGGTATTCTAGGATAGAATCCTGAGCGCACAGACGCGCGCGCGCGCGTTCATAGACACGAGATGCAAATAACTTTTCACCTCAGCAGCAAGAACATACAACATAAAGATAAAACCTATCCGATCCGTGAGTGTGTTGTTAGGCATTGTACTGAGGGTACGAGTATATAAATGTGGAAATATTCAGGAAGAGAAAAAAACTATTATTTTTTCCTTTCAATGGGGAATTTTACCGGGGTATTACATTGGGCGCGGGCGGCCGTCGTTTAGCGGGTGTCTAAATGTCATAACTGACCAGTCATAAATGACCCCTGTTGAAAATGTGCAAATTTTTAATGGATTTGGGGTAGTCTTGGAACTAAAAATGTGGATTTTAAATAGCAATAACTTTTTTAATACCAATAATAAAAATAATAAAAATACTTTTTAGTAATGTTACCGCAGTACTATAATTTCCCTTTCGGATTGGACAGAGTTTTCACATTATGTATATACCTGAAGCTAAAAAATACTTTTACTTTTTGTATTTTTTTCTTCATTATTCTCTATAATCGATTATTTAAAAAAAAAAATGATTATTTCGAAAGCAAAAAAAAACGTGTGCGGCTGGGGGATCCCCGGCACGAAGTAATGACTACGAGAAAAAGAAAGAAAATAGACATTTAATGAAGAAAAAATGAAGGTTAAATTAATTATAATGCACATTAAGAGGAGAAGGAGAAGCTAGAATTTGTAGATAAAACTGTTTTCCTGGGGATCACGCTCGATTCAAGGCTGCAATGGGGTCCTCATTTAACATCTCTCGCAGGACGGCTAAGTTCAGCAGCATATGCTGTAAGAAAAATCCGTCAATTTACTGATATAGATACCGCAAGGCTAGTATATTTCAGTTACTTTCATAGTATCATGTCCTACGGTATTTTACTATGGGGACGGGCTGCAGATATCGACTCTATTTTTATTCTGCAGAAAAGAGCCATTAGAGCAATATATTGCCTCCGTAGGCGCGATTCTCTAAGGGAACTGTTTAAAAATATTAACATCATGACGGTACCTTGTCAATATATTTATGAAAACATCATGTACGTCAGGAAAAATCTTAATCTTTTCAGTAAAAGAGGTGAAAGACACAATTATTGTACTAGAAATAGGGACCAATTAGTTCAACCGGGTTTCAGACTGGCTAAAGTAGACTCATCTTTCATGGGGTACTGTTTAAAATGCTACAATAAAATACCTTCCCATATACTACAACTAAATGAAACGAAATTTAAATCTTGTATAAAACGCACACTATGCTGCCAAGCATATTATAAGCTTGGGGATTATATCGCTGACAAAAATGCTTGGCTTAACGCTGGTCCAGCTCCACACGGGCGCTTAAACTAATTGATTAGCATTCAAAAATATTGTTGGAATTGCTGAAGATTGCAAAAACTATCTTTGAATTGTATAACTTCAATCTCTTTTTTTATTGTATAATTGCATAGCACATGTGTGAGCACTGTGACCATGTACCTTCTATAAAGCTACCATTTACTGGGTACGTCTTTCATTGACTTGATATGCCCTGGCGGCTAAGAGTATGTCATGCTCACTCAAATGTCTCGCTGGTGGTGGCGTGTGTGTTGGATCGTTGAGTTCCCTTCAAAATGGTTGAGCTAAACGGTGCTGATCCATGCGTCATGTTCGTGAACGGGCGCCGTCAGTGGGGACTGGTCATCTCTTATCTGCCACGGCTTATTTTAATTTTTGAATTGTTTTATTTTTTATTTTTTATTACGGACGCTTTTTACGTACACGTCTTTCTACATTGTTCTCACATGTATAATTTCAACATGAATGATGTAAACAATATTTTGTAAGAATATTTTTTTTTTTTAAAAGGGTGTCCGTGGAGTTTCTTGCCCGTTCTTCTCCATAGGAACCTACGCTTTGGAATGGGCAACTAGCTTCATATTTCTGACTGACTGACTCCTTGACAATTCAAAAGTGCCTGTAAATGGTTTAATTGAAATAAATGCTTTGAGTTTGAGTTGAGTTTGAGTTCATTGAAATTGGAAAAAAAATCTGTTCGTACAACTTACAGTATTCAAAATAATGACAATTTACAAATGACAGCAAATAGCATAAAACAGTTTTTATTCTAATGCTAGTTTTCAATTAATAAAATAAGCTTTTTAGAGGGGGAATGGTATAAAGAATATTCCAGTGTGGACAATTGGACATACAGAAAACTACTATCTATTTATAAGAAACTATATGTTAATTAATACAAGACGGAAGAAAGAAATAGAGCAAAAACAAATATTTTTACCGCCCATTGTGTCACCCTATGTAAAATTTCTAAATTTAAGTCTGTAATTTTTATGGTGTACAATAAAGAGTATTCTATCTACGAGTATCTATCTATTTTTAGTAAAAAAAAAGTAAAAGCCATATTATTATTCCGGGTTATTTGCAGAATATTCATAAACCGAATATTTGTGGTAACCGGTAATATTTTTGCAACAGAGATGTACCTGAATAGGAGTAAAACTATAGGGGGTTCGTGTTTTCTTTGGTAATGAAATACTTAAAAAGTTTTATAAAACCAAAAAGTTGCTTGAAGAAAATACCGACAAAGGTTTAACTATATTCTTAAAGTCATAGAAAAACTCTAGCTATACGCGATTTAAGCGGAAGCCACATTTCCAACAAAATACATGCAATTCTAGGAACCCATAAACATTAAGCTCCATTACAATTGAAACAATTTATAATTCTCATTATGTCGTATTAAGTTGCTAAACTACCATCCCACACTATTCCATCTAACTTTGTTCGTGCTAAATCCCGGACGCAGGCAGTCCCGCGCCCCGGGGCCCGGGAACTACGCTCGAATCCCGTTGTTACGTGATTCACGAATTCTTGTACAAACGTAATGAAATCTGCGGATAGTTCGGACATGTTGAAAAAATACCAGGAAAAGAATGGCGGGCGACGATGTAGTGCGAAAGTCAAAGGGGAGTTATCGAGGTACGAGATGCCAAATAAAACGTGCCCAAAGCTGAATTTCAAATGCAAGTTTGAAAACGGAGATATTCCGAGAAGTGTCGATAGTTTTTGGAACTCTTTGCGTGAAAGAGCGAACCGTAACATTTATTTGGAATGGATTCGTTTCTATCTTTTACAAACATCTTAGCACCGCTGCAATTGGAAATTGGAGATCTTTTTGTAGATAATCTTTTTGTAAAAATCTTCTCATGATTACTATTTTCTTTTTATTGAAACTTATTATAGAACTATTTGCTTATATTTTGAATTAATTTTATTTTCATAACATTAAACATTCTAATTACACGAATGATAACATACATTGAGGAACAAACATTTCTAAGATCTGTAACGTATTAAGTACCTAGGTAATAATTCATTGGCGGTAAACAATAGTGTTAATTTGTCAAACTGTGTGTCTGCCGTACATTATTAGCGTATAATGAACGCGTATTGTGATGTCATTTGTCATTTCGCTGGTTTGAAACGCTACGTAAATTAATTTATAGGTAGTGCCATCGCTTGCGCCGGCTCCAAAAAGAAATGGGAACCAGGCGGTGAAGAATCTCGGCTCCCCAAATGGGAAACGATGAAAAGAGGCGAGTCTGAAGTTAAAATTTATATTAAAAAACCTTAAATAAATTAAAAAATATCATAGTGAAAGTCAGAAGTCTGTTGAAAATAGATAATTTTAAATACCTTACCACTATTCTATTTTAAAGTTCGTTTTTAATCCGAGACTAATTTGACATTTCATGTGATTTATTTTTTCAATTTGGAGTTTGACATTTGCACCTGTCAAATTAGTCTCTGAATTTAAAAAAGGGACTATAGTTTATTAGAGGATTTACTGTCGTAACTTTAGAATTCTTTAATTTATTGCTACAGGTGGAAAATCTCTCGTAATGTATAACGGATTATCTACTGGTTTTTCTCAACGAACGAACAAAGAAAACGTTGAGTTATTCTCTAAGAATACGGTTTCTAGTTTTTATTATTACTAAAGCTTATCCTATGTCTATCCTATCCTATTCTATGCCTTTCCTTAATTCAGCATCATTCACTAGCGTTCCAAATGATAAAAAAATTCAACGTCTAAATACAAAGATATATAACCATTTATAAAGTATTTTATTGACATAAAAAAGGTTACATAAAAAATATATGAATCCCCTGGCCCCTAAACTAGTGTTAACTGTATCATAGGGACCAGTGACATCGCCTGATTTTGTTGATACACAGTATTATGTCAAACAAAATAAATAAATTAAATAAAAAATATTAAAAGAATGCAAAAACAGAGAAAGATATGGATGAAAATTCCAAAAATATAAAAAATAATAATAATACAATAACAACCATTTTGTGTTGTGAGTGTCTGTGTTGTGTGTAGATGGTGTGATGTGTAGTCGTTGATTGTGTGTTGAGTATGTAGTGAGTGCTGCATTACGTAGCCGATTTTTCATACGCCTGTTTAAAGTGAAGCCACTCCCTGAAGTCACCAAAAAATATATTTTTGTGTACAAGTACTTAACATGTTTGCGTTTCTTTGAAGCTCTTTAAATTTTTTGTGAAGTAAGGAATATTCGATCCGGCTCGAAGGACCAACTGTAACTGTATGATCGTAAATGGCTTAAAAGGGGAGAAAATTTGGGATATACAATGTAAATAAATAAACAACTTTAATTTAGCAAAAATATCATAAAAATAATACAATCGTTTTTATCGACGATGATAAACAGCCAACATAGAACAGTTAGTTATTTGATTCAGGCGTGACCTTCCAGAAATGCATTATAAAATACTATAGACGTAGATACATTTCGGACGCTCTGCGTGGCAACACGCCGTGTTCGGGTTCAAGTCAATCGTCATCCTGAGGATGCCTCGTTGAGAGGTGAAACACTTCTCGGATTCTTACAGGGTTTTTGTATGACTCTTTAGGAATAGTTAAACGGAATAGGTTAATAAATATATCTACGTCTATAGTAACATAAAAACGTGCCGAACAATTTGAAAGCTAAAAAAAAACAAAAGTATTTGTCCTTTAACAAAAAGTATTCAGAAAAGTACTTGCGTCGCTTACAAACGAACTAACAAGTTGTAGAAGTTGTTCAAACGAGAATGCCCGCCAATATATAGGGCACCCAGTACTAAACGAAAAGTCCGCTGTCACAACCAGAGAATTCAATGCTTTTCTTATATTGCGAACTATTTCTACAATTGATTTCCGAGAATTTGTATTTATTTGTCATTTACCTACTTAATATTTCGATTTTATGTTCCAAAAGAAGTGCCGCGACATGTAGCGTGACTTTTTCTTTCGTGAATGGCTTCAGGAAAACGTTGAATTACTTTTAATCATCACTTGCGAGGTCAGCCATAAATAAATGAATGATAAAACGAATAGTTGTCAAATAGTAATATTTTTGCCCCGCTCCTCCTGACCTGACAATAGCTACAATTTACAGTTCGAAACCCTACTCACGATACATTAAAATATGTTTATTTCTTTTTACATCACAATAAAAAACAGTAATTCAAACAAACGACCCGCTCAAGTATATTGATAAATTTCGCCGTTTGGATTTTTTTATCGCATTTATTTCTCACTTTCTGACTATAATGGTGCGTTCTTTTTTTGGTAGTAAAATAAAAGTATACCTAAACAGCATTTTCTTGCGTATGTTTAGAGTAAAAAATACTGTGATTTGAGACACCGTGAGATGCAAGATGCAATCATGCAATGCAGACAGGCGTCTAAAATGGTGGAATTTCAAATATAATTCAGGCTTTTCCAAGCTATGCCACGCCAGAGTGGGAACAATATACCTAAGTATTATCGATATTGAGTTCTTTTAAAATACTGGCTTTCGAGCATAAGATAAAATTCGCCATGCACATATCTTTATATTATATAACTGTGATAAGTATTGAAAAACATTACAAAATATTATTATAACTTTATGATCCCCTTGACTTTTGAAAGAAGAAGACGAAAGCGTTGTGTAACTACACAGACGCTATATAACGTTTATTAGTAAGGAGGTAACAGTTTACATTTTTGCAAAGAGCAAAAAATTTAGTATAGGTACTTCCCTTTATTGTGATTTCAAAGTGCTCTAAGCTAAAACGTCTGGTAAATTACATCTAGAAAGGGCAATTACTTAGAGGCTATTGGTATCATTTGTTATTCTAGATTTCTTTAGCTGGAATTTCTAGTTTATTTTTAGTAATTTACTTGACTTTGGTTATTTAGTTACGGCATTACCTTGGATTGAAAAATAAACGTTATAAAATAATAGATTCAGTGGTATTAGGTATAGTTTAATAATATGTTTGCAGCCCGGAATCTAGATCTTTCCCCAGTCGTTAGCAATATTATAGGCTCGCCCCCTACTACATGGAACTTAAAAAAATAGGTACTTATCTGGTGAACTCAGGTTGTGGTCGAATTATCACTCAAGTTTGAAGATTTAATAAAACTGACCTTAAAATCAGCACCTTTTAACTGCAAAATTATAAAAGATTCAGTACGTTCCGCAAGATCTCTCTAATTTTGACGTATCGCGATCTTCGCTTCCTCCATCAGCGCTAAAAACTGCTATTTTCTCACAATATTCACGCGAAAAAAACATAAATTGGTTCACCCTAGAGAACCCTCGGTATATAACTTTGAAAAATTGTGCTTTAATTAGCTGAAAACGAAGTGAGTGGCGTTCTTAACTTTATAGATTTATCTAAATGGGAAGTTTTTTGTAATCCAAATAAGAAGGCTTCGCGTCTGGGAAATCAATATTCTAGCGTATAACAAACCATATGAGACACATTCGATAGTGTGAAGCAAAGTTCAAGATCAGGTTGATAGATGTCACTTTTCATCGAATCTTTTGTTCTAGGACAATCTTACGTTGCTTCAAAATTCAAATTCATTTATTCAAGACAACTTTTTGGTCCAACAGTAGGTCGCACAGTTGGAGTAAACGTAAGTATCTCCGTGATAAAACGGGTGACTCCCGCTCCGGATCGTTCTTGGTGCAAAGGTTAGCCATTGCCATCCAACGTGGTAATGCTGCAAGCGTTATGGGCACCTTTGCGCCGGGAACAATTAGGGGCGGGTTATTCGACTATGATTTTTTGACTTGTTGTTGTATAGTTTAGTAATTAAATAAATATATATATGTTTAGTTAATAAGTGTTATTTGTGGAAGAAAAAATATAAACACTATTGTTATTTGAAAAAAAAAAAAAAAAAAAAAAAGTATATATTTAAAAACTATTCATACATAACATGGAAAATAATAAAAAAACCACCCTTAGTTACCCACGTAATAATCTGGCTGTCAATAATCATCGTACCGTAAGTCAAAATAAAATCAGAAACTTGAGTAAAGTGCCGCACGCTAAATTAAGAGGTATTTTCTTAACGAGCCGTTCAAAAACTAATTACATAATACTGAAAGAACTTGCTTTCAACATTCGATAAAAGCGTGCAAGACTCCAAAACATTTTTCAACGGTACGTATACCTTCACATGGCGTCATACAATCGCACAACTTTTTCGTTACAAATGAATTCCTTTCGCAGTTGCGCGTGACTGGCATGAACCAGCCAAATACGCTATTGTGGCGTACTCCGACAATGTGTAGTTGAACCCTTAGCACCTTATTGTGTGAACTCGTGTTTTGTCCACGCGATTTTAGGCTTAAACAGCAAGAGAATAATGAGCATTTTCCAGATAGAAAATTCCGCAATATAAAGCTTTTTATTCGTTATTAGTTTTGATTGCATTGACGTTGTTTAAAGTAAGTGGGTCCTTTTCTAATTAGCTTATTGTGCACAAACGTAACGTAGAAAAATTACCTCCATAAAAACAAAACTTTGGTAGCTTATTTTCATATTTATTAAGAGAAAATACTGACTATAAAAGATTGTAAAACGCATAATAAACATAAAGATTTCCTGCAACTAAATAAATGAAAAATCAAACTGGCGGAATTATAACTCGATCTCGAACTTGGTGACATGCATGTGACATTGAACCTTAAGTCACTCTGCAAGTTCTATTTGTCTATGTCATAGTTAGATAGTTGCGACCTTCAATCAATCTGCCTAGCCTTTTTCCCAACTATATTGGGGTCGGCTTCCAGTCTAACCGGATGCAGCTGAATACCAGTATTTTACATGGAGCGACTGCCTATCTGACCTCCACAACCCAGTAACTGGGTAATACGATACCCCTTGGTAAGACTGGTTGTCAGACTTTCGGGCTTCTGACGACCCGTAACGACTGTCAAAGATCCACGAATGACAACCGGGACCAACGGCTTAACGTGCTTTCCGAGGCACGGAGGAGTCTCGGTATGTAAAGATGGTCTCCCATCCACAGACCAACCCCGGCAAGCGTAGCTTAACCTGACGGATCGACCCGTGCGGCAGTTACTACTTAGCCACGAGCTCCTAGACCTAGGGCTCCTAGAGATAGTTGCGACCTTAATGACTTAAATTTACTGCGAATTGTGATGTTGATGTTGTCAAAAGTGGTATATTACGAGGTCGTCTATACTACCAAAAATTTCGCAACATTAGCAAACAGCACAAAAACAGAACAGATATTGAATGATTTTTCGACGAAAAGGAATATTCGGTACTGTAGACAGTAGTTGTAGCAATAAAACTAACAGGACTAGCAAACGAAACTCATATTAGACTATAGACTAGTTCGATTTTGGGATGGGAAAAACAATAGGTACCTCGGGTACCTGCATTCGTTTTCCATCACAGTTAGAATGGAACCATCAACGGTTTTACTGTGGACTTTGGTGCTTCCCAATAAATTGGAGAGTTATAGAGATTTGAAAATATGAACGACTGTTTCAATTTTTAGAGCGAAACAATCGGCCCAGAATTGATGAAAAATGTTTGAACGCGTAACGAGTTTACAATTTTCCATTGTTACAAATTATATGTTTTGGCGCACTGTGGAGTTACTGCTAAATTGTCATTGAGTGTTATTAGAGACGATTTGTCGGAATGTTTTTTGTCCAAATTATAATATATTATTACAGTAGGAACTTTTATTGTAATTGATAATTCCATTATTTCATGTATCTTTTATATTCCATAATCAACCATTTTCTTACCCCAGGATCCTCCATAATCTTTAAATTAAAACACTTACATCCCTTGTACTTCATAATAATTATATATTGTTTATTAATTTAGTAGCTACTTTTAATCAAACATCTTTATCAAAAATCCCTGTAAAACGTTAGAGCTTTCTCCTAAAATGTTTTGGTAAATCTATAACTAATTTTCCATGTCACAAAACATCAGACAATATTCAAAAACATTCTTCAATCAATTTCTTTTTAAATCGTCAATTCAAATCATAAACAGAATTCCAGTCAGTAAATACCATAGACATAAAATTCTATCAAATTTATATTTCAACAGGAACACCATAATGGCTGTATCTCGCGGTCTTCGTATTTTTATCTCAAGCTAGACAACAGTGCAGTAGCTTTCAACATGCTCTTAAATAAAAGAAAAATACTGATCATACATAGTCTTAAATTACTTCGGAGAAACCCACTTATGTCAGCGACGCAGTAAAACTTAGTTCTAGGTTCTTTCTTTGAATTTACTGTCACAAAAGAAAACCTTTGCGTATTTTCCCAGGATTTTTTATCATTTCTACTAGCACTAAAGAAGATATTATTGGAATCATCGTTTTCACCATTATAGGTACCCTAGAAAAACCGCATTAGAAACTTATTAAGTGTCAGTTATACAGCGAAGAAAAAGGACACGTCATGTTTTTCACCCATTTACGTACATGAAGTCTCGTCACCCTTTCAGTAAATGGGTCAAGCTGTCGAGTATTCACTGAATAGGGGTGCGAGTGACAAGCGAATGGTGAGCGGTTGCATTGACCACACACCCGCACAATGAATGGGCCATATTAGAGTCGGATACCACTAGGTTGTACGTGATGACACTTTTATCGTAACCAACAGTGAGTTTACGCCAATAGAGGGCTACCATGAGACTTCGGCGATACCATGCATTAATGCTTAAAAAGATTGAGGCGAAGCGTGCCGCAACGCAACGCATTGTAAAAATCCTCCTTCATCACTTTCGTAGATTTTTTATGAGCCAACGCACACCACGGGCGAGCCGCATCGCACTTTTTGTATGAAAATGCGTTGTGCTGCGACCCGTTGCGGCTGTAATGTGTGCTTGGCTTTACACTACAGTTTACGTTTTCTTGATGACCTGTGGAAACCGGCTCTAAGAGAAATATATATGATGGAGGAGGGTATGTCTGTTCCGTTATTATCAGGTATATTTTAACTACTGTGGGTAGTGTTGGTTATTGCGTAATAGAAAAACCGTTTACAGTTCAGATCAAATTATAATTTACTATCAAATTAACACAACACAACTTTTCGGAATGCGCGATAGTTTCTAAACTTCTGTACTGCTTGACCGCCATCCATGAACTCTGCTTAGCTCCCGCCGCCGCCGGTCCGAGCGTTGTGTTGCAGACTCTGTCGAGTACCGCTAGGCGGTGCTGGGGTCCCGATTAGTAAACTCAGTAACGTATTTCCGACATATACAATATGTAAAAAAAACCCTGTCCGATCCGAAAAGGGTCACATAGGCACTGCAATAACATTACCAATTTTTTTTAAATTATTATTATTATTGAAAATAAAAAAGTTATTGCCATTTAAAATTTCCAAATCTTCATCAGGGTTCATAAGTTATGACTTTTAGACACCCACTAAATGGCGCCCGAATCTTGTTAAATTCCCCATAAAAAAATGTGGCAATTTTTTTTTATATTAAAGATTGACAGATGCTTTGTAAAATTTTAAATATTTTTATAAAAACTTAAAAAAAAAAAAAAAAAAAAAATTGTAGCCCACCCGTATCGGGAACATGGCCCAAGCTATCGGTGGTCAGGGCTCCTGAGAGAGGAACCTCCTAACGATACGCGCCGTGTCCAGAAGTATCACTTTCTGGATCAAACCCTTGATCCAGCTGCCTGACGAGAGACTCCACAGGTGTTGTTCGAGGCTATTGGCTATTATGCCATTGGCCGTCACGACTATCGGCACAATGACTGCTGTATCCACATCCTACATGCTAACAACCTCGCGAGGTAGGTCAAGATACTTAACCTGCTTATCTTTTTCAGCTGTAGCGTTGTGAGGATTCACAACTAAAAATAGTCGAGTGATGCTAAGATATCACAATTAGTAAGTTCCTAATCACATCACTAGGATCGGGGTACAACACTAACTTTCTTTCCGAAGACGCTCTGTCATTTCGTTTCCGCTTGCAGAGCTGGTGATATCGATGGCCTGATCCTCGAAATTCTGTGTGCCACGACCTAGGGTGAGTTCCACATTAGTTTGGTAATAATACCAGACTCTCTGCGCTGGATTGATTTCGCGTGTGTCAATGTCGGACACGCGGCTTAGAGTTATCCACCGCACAGGAGATGGTAATATTTATGTATTGCTGCTGCATCGAGGTGGTGCAGTACCTTGCTGTGCTATTGTTAGTAATTAGTGAACCATCTGTTATGATCACGTTTACTTTGTGATTTGTGCACGCGCGCTCATATTTGTACTTAACCTAATTTTAGCATCTGTCAATGTGCCACGCTATGTTTGCAAACTCTCTGCCTGTAAACCGCTGCGATGTGCCGAGCGTTACTTACAATGCTTCCCACACCGTTCCTTGGCTTAAAAAGGGGAAGAAGCTGCCACATCGCTTGCGGCTTGCTGCTATTTTGCACCGCATCTAACATGCGCTTTCTATGGCGCTTCCAGGGCTCCTTGTACGTGCTGAGGGAAGGATCCCTTACCAAAACCTGCTGATGATGCGTTGCTAATCTGCACGCTACCTACATCATATGCGTGGCTATACTGACAACCTGTGGCCTGCCGCCACGTGCCTGTGCTGACAGGCCTCCATGGCCTAGCCTAACGCCGCGAGCTATCGCTGTGACCTGTGCTGACAGGCCTCCGCGTCTGCCACGACTTTGCCAAGGACGGTACCCTACCATTTACTCGTGTTGGTGCTCAGAACAGTATTCAGTGTTGAGGACCTTACCCGCGACTTAGCCGTGTTACTAAATATATATTTAGTAATACGGCTAGGATAAAACAAAAAAATTAAAACAGCTTGAAAAGTTAATAGTACATATGTACTATTAACTTTTCAAGCTGTTTTAATAACTATCTTTTACCTAACTACCTACCTTTTTTTTTTTTATCGTGTGGAAATCCTCATGGATGTCCTCCACCCTGGGTTGGGTGGAGGGGTCTGTCAGACTCCTACTGACTAAAACCATACGGTGTCCTGCTGCTACCTTTAGCTCCCCCGGCTAGGTGTTGACCCGCATGAATTCACGCGGAACCCGTCACCCTCAGCGGCCACATAAGGTCGCAATTCCTCTAAAGAAAGGCGCGCGCGGAACACGACGCGCCGCCGTCTCGGGCCTTTGACTGTTCAGGCAACAAATTTCCCAAGTCTGTTGCCTGCAGGCCTCACCCTAAGGCGGCCGGAGATCGTTTCGCGCCCTCCGGCGCCCGGTACGTCTGCTGCGGATTGGAAAGGAGTTTGTATCCTCCCTCTCCCTTTCCGCCGCCTCCTTCGCGACCATCACTTCCTCGCAGAAGGAGGCGACGGCATCCCACGCGCTCTCACTTCCGACCATTGACTGGACCATGTCCGGAAGCGAAAGAGCATCCGCAGCACCAAGCGCCGCGACGAGGTCACGGCGATGCACTGCCCAAGCAGGGCATTCCTCAAGGGTGTGCTTCGCCGTGTCGTCGAGGCAACTGCAATGGTGGCAACCAGGTGTCGGTTCCCGGCCTATGCGACACAGGTACTTTCCAAAACACCCATGTCCGGACAGCACCTGTGTCAGCCGGAAAGTAAGGGCACCATGCCGTCTCTCCAGCCACTCCCTCACAAGGGGTCTTACCGCCGCTATAGTGGCGTGCCCTGCGCTGGGTTGCGCAAGCCGCTGCTCCCACTCCACAACTAGGGTCTGGTGGAGCTCAGCTCTGTACACCTCGCCATGACGAGGCATCAGGTGCTCACTCCGCTCCAGCGCGTCCCGGCGCCACCGATATAGTGAGGCTAGGATTTTGGCGTCAAGATCCCAGGGCGGTGATCCAGCCAAGAGGGTCGCAGCCTCAAAAGATACCGTACGGTATCCTCTTATCACCCTGACGGCCATTGCTCTCTGAGGTCTTCTCAATATTGCAATGTTGCGGACCGTCAGGTTGTCCGCCCATACAGGCGCTGCATAGAGTGCCATGGACCGTACGATTGCGACATAGAGCCTCCGGCAGGAAGTATTTGGCCCCCCCAGATTAGGCAGCAAACGTGAAAGAGCATTTGCGGTGCCCATTAATCGGGGAGCCAACAGCTGAAAATGCGGCCCGAAGTTCCACCGGCTATCAAGGACGAGTCCCAGGTACTTCATCGTCGACTTGATACCGATGTGGACACCTCCTACCATTATGTTGGATCCCGAAGGTGGCGCTTTTCGGGGCCCATGGAAACAGATGGCTTCCGATTTATGCAATGCCACCTGGAGACCCAACCGCCGGATCCTGCCAACGACTTGCGCAACCCCAGCTGTTGCTAAGACAGTCGCCTGCCGGAGTGTCTTCCCCCGAGCCATTACCAGCGTGTCATCGGCGTAACAGATGACACGGACGCCACGCAGGAGTGCACCGCGCAGCACCAAGTCGTAACCTAACCTAACCTAACTAACTACCTATCCGTTAACGGCCTGCGCAGCCTACCCTGCGCAGCCCAAGCCGTTACACAGCTTATACGTGGTTCTCGTCATGCGGGACCGCTGCATCAATAATCATTGTGCGACGCTCTATTTTATTTTATTTTATTTGGGAAAATAAACGGTTACACAAATCATTGTGCGACGCTCTATTTTATTTTATTTTATTTGGGAAAATAAACGGTTACACAATACAATAAAATAAGGTATATAACTTAAAACAAAAATGAGAGTATAAATGTATAACCAACAACATCTAGTCGATCTATCACCACTATGTCTAACTTATTGGCAGCAATAGTCATGTCAGTGATGATACTCGTAGATCGATCCCAATGCAACGTGATATTGCTATTATCGAGAACTGGGTCGGGCACAAACCTATAGTATCTCTGATTCTACAAGACTGTATTTCAGTGCAAGTTGCTGGTGGATAATCCTGGCTACAAGGTTGTGTCAATGCAAGTAGTCTCCGTTAGCCAGACGAGAACAGCCAGAAATAATGTGTCGGATAGATTCCCCCGGACGTTGTCATGCCCGACAGATGTGCCATCCTTCACAATATATTTCCAGTAGTCGTCATCATAACTTTGTCCATAATCGCAAAGACAACCTTCAGTTTCCCCAAAGAGATCACCCGAATCGCAACCAGGTCTCCCTCAGCGATTGCTTCATGTCAGCAGCGTTGTCACTTATCGCTTCCGACATACCCAAATACTTGTATATTTCGATTGAGGAAAGGGATCTTAGGTATAAGGAATCCGAGAGTTGGGTTCCCACGGATTCCACGATCCCCCCTCGCTTTACATGCATGACCGCACATTTGTCCACACGAAATTCCATCCTGATGGCGCTATTGAAAGTTTCGGTTACCTTCAGTAGTTCCATCAGTTGCAAATTGTTGGGGGCAAAGAGTTTCAAGTCATCCATGTAAAAGAGGTGAGACCCTGCCCACCTCTCCTCAATAGATAGCCTAGCCTAGATCCATTTTTAATCTTAAAGTGACTGACAGTTGCGTACCTGTTTTAAAAAAATATCATCTTTTAACTTTTGTTTGCCTATATACACTCGAGAGCAATGAATCCGGGTCACTTAAAGAATCCTAAAAATCTCGGAAACTAAAAATGCTAGGTTAATGCAATAAATTGTATTTAAAAGACAATGTAATACTCCTTAAATGAAGGTATTAAAACTTCTTAGTTATTGTAAAGTTATATCATAAAAAAATCAAATTTGAAAAAGGGCCACTTTCGAAGATGGAACTACGAAATTACAGCATTTGGTTTTGCTTTTGTTTGTAATCTGTCATTTATGTGGGTACATAAACCATGTTGATAGTGCTCTATATTCATTATTCAAGCTGAAATTATGTCGCTTACGCCTGAAGAATGCACCAGACTACTTACAATGCTGGAAACCGGCCGGAGTCAGCGCGATACAGCCAGGACTGTCGGTGTGTCGCTGTCAACAGTACAAAGAGTTCTCTGATGTTACGAAGAAACTGGTTCTAACCTACGCAGACCAGGAACGGGCAGAACCAGGTGTACCACAGCACGAGAAGACCGATACTTGGTGAACACCATGCTTCGAAATCGCTTTCTTACAGGAACTGAACTCACAAATCAGTTTCGACGCCTCGGAGGAAGTAACCCAAGTGCATGGACAGTAAGACGTCGGCTTGCTGAATCTAACTTAAAACCCCTTAGACCTGCAAACGGCCCTAAACTGGAGCGTGGGCATCGTATTTCAAGACTAAGATATGCCCAGAGCCACGTAAATTGGAGTATTGAAGATTGGTCAAAAGTTATGTTCTCCGACGAATCAAAATTTATGCTCTACAAGCACGATGGAAGACACAGAGTGTATCGAAGACCAGGGGAAAGATTCAAGCAAGCATGCATCGAAGAAAAAGTAGCCTACGGTGGTGGGTCTGTACTTGTGTGGGCCGGAATTTCTTCTGAAAGTCGCACAGAGCTGGTGATCATAGAAAACGGCTCTTTAACTAGCGAAAGATATGTGGAAGAAATCCTCAATGATCACGTTGGTCCATTTATGGTCAATTTAGGTGAGGATGCTATATTTATGCATGACAATGCCCGACCTCATACAGGTAGGATTGTGAATGACTACCTTCAAGAGATGAACATTACTCGTATGGAGTGGCCAGCGCGCAGCCCGGATATCAACCCGATCGAGCATTCTTGGGACGAGCTAGGCAGATGCGTAAAACAACGAAACCCTCCCCCAATCACGCTTCGTGAGCTCAAAATTGCTCTCACAGAGGAATGGGAGAATATTCCCCAAAATCGTATAAGGAACTTGGTGTACAGCATGCCAAACCGCGTAAACGCAGTAATGGAAGCACGAGGAGGCAATACGAAGTATTAAAATTCAAGAAAATCGTAATAAAGTTAAAAAATTTCATGTTTCCTATTTTTGTTTTAAGGAGAGATCAGCAGTTTTTTTCTTTATGTAGTTTTGTGTTAATAAAATGTATGGTGACTCATATTTTTTTTACTTTCATTTAAGGAGTATTACATTGTCTATTAAATACAATTTATTGCATTAACCTATCATTTTTAGTTTCCGAGATTTTTAACATTCTTTAAGTGACCCGGATTCATTGCTCTCGAGTGTATATTAGAAATAGCCATTTTTGTTAAAACCAATGATCACTTATTCCCGACTTTGAAAAATACTAGAAACAGGACTACAAGTTTAAGAACTCAATACGAAGACAAGTTATGCATTGGTGGATATAAAACTGCATCATTGAGAAAGAGTGTTATGTGCATGGCTCCTCTTATTTATAACCATGTACCAAAAGTGATCAAAGAGCAACCTTTAGGAAGATTTAAAAAGTACTTAAAAAAATACTAGTTGAAAAATGTTATTACTCTGTAACAGATTTTTTGAATGACAAGACTATTTAGCTTGCAATGTTCATTGATTAAGTACGTAAATAGAATAATTATTGTAGTTTTAAGTTAAGTTTTGCATGCCATGAGGCAGAATGTATAAGGATCCAAAATATTGTAACACCTAATTGTATTAATTACCTACATTCTATGCAAATAAACAAATCTATCTAGCCCTGATTCCTCCAGCAGTTTGCTTAGAGGATTCATGGTTAGGCAGAACCAAAGTGGACTCAAACTGACGCCTGAAATATATCTCGCTCGATCCTTATCGGCTCGCTATTCCACTGGATAAGTCTACATCCTGGATAGCGACCTGAACCGTCCTCCATTGCGATACATGAAATCAGGAATCTATAACATAATAAATTAGCTATCTATGTCACTATTCTTAAAACTTATGTTAAATATTGTTTAAGAAATCAGTTGTCCAAATAGTAATTGTAAGAACTCATGCCGCCTGTGATACAGGTTTATCCTAGTACAGGCATCATACTTCGTAATACCTACATTATTTCTAAGATTTATACTGTATTTTACCATTTTTTTGTTTTGAATATGTTCTTCTTTTTTTTTCTCGGGACTCTAGGGTCTCGGACCTTTGTAAGGCGTACGAGGGGCCGAAACCAACTCACAGAGGCCCTTTAGACGTGTTTAATGAAACGAGGCACCAACCTACGATTATCCCCGTACGCACTATGCTAGTGCACCCAAGGACAACCCCCGGTTGGTGCAGGACTATTGCAAGATATGGAAACAAAGATAATGGATTATGGGTTTGGGTGGCTAAGTGAACTGGTTATCTAGAACTATGGAAAGACTATGCCCCTGCCTGACCAATATTTATATAAAATACACAGGTAATAAAATGGCTGGGGGTGACTTGCTCGCTCAATAATGGGCTCCCGAAAACGGTCGTAGCGACAAGGGGGCAACATATCCTGAGGTGCTTATAAGGAGTGGAGCGGTATTCCACGGCTATCAGGACAATCCCGGAAGTACGGTCAAGATCCCTACCAGCATCTTACTGGAATACTTCCTTCTTCCGAGCATATTTGCTCTTGCGAGTCACCACTCAAGCCGGCCAATAAAAGCAAGAAAGAGATGGGAGCTCTATTCCTCGTCAGTGTTCACTCCAGCCGGCCAATAAAGGCAAGCCAGAGATGAGAAACAACATTTCTCCCGGGCGATAGGGTCCGTGGGGTCGCTACTGCCCAACAGCTCGCCACATGCTGCAATGCGGGTTTCTGTATCTCTCTTGGTCTAGCTCTTCATCCCAGACCTGTTCCGGCAAAACCTCTACCGGCATAGACCTGGAGCTTAGAGCGCGCAAGGCCCACCACGACGTCAACATAGAGATACGGCGGTGGGGGCCACCACTGCTCTCCACTGGGCCACCACTGCTCTCCACTGGCCCACCCCTGCTCTCCACTGGCCCACCCCTGCTCTCCACTGGGCCACCCCTGCTCTCCACTGGGCCACCCCTGCTCTCCACTGGGCCACCCCTGCTCTCCACTGGGCCACCCCTGCTCTCCACTGGGCCACCACTGCTCTCCACTGGGCCACCACTGCTCTCCACTGGGCCATCACTGCTCTCATTACATCCCTAATTGGCCCTAATAAAGTCCGAAGCTTTTTTGTCAAAGAACTCAGGCTCTGCAGTTTTAAACGATGTTTTAATTCATAATATTCTTTCAATCCGCTCAGTTTTCACTCCATATACCACAATCCAACCCTAAAATGTCTAGCAGCTAAACTAAGTGTTCTTGACTTGTTTGGGCACAAGTTGAAACATCAAACGTCAAGCACAGTCCTCTGATCGCTCCCATACCCGCACTGTGCTGGAAAATACTTTCGTCTGAATTTTCCTTGCGAAGTTGTGAGGTGAACTGTAGATAATGTTGGGTCGACGAAAGAACCGACTATTATCGGTCTAGTGTAACCGATTTTTACCAAATGGATTAAATTAATGTTAAAATGTTTTGTCTAATAGGCAAAACAAGAAAGGAAGAAGAGACCTAATTGCTCCTCTTTATTTTCTTTTGAATGACTTCAACGTGATTTTAAGCAGCATGGTCTGTCTAAACTATTTTCGCATTTTGGTTTTACTAACCAAATTGTCCGAGCCTAGCTTTTGTTAATCCTTAGCACCTATTTATCCAATGTCCATTCCGATAATATGATAGAACATAAGTATAAATACGTCAAAGCTCCAAAACATGTACACAAACAGTTGTTCTTACGAGTATGCGTCGAGTTGATTTGAAATCGGATACCGATTTAAATCGATCGTCTATGGTCGTGGTATGGTAGTCTTGAGGCGTCAAATGTCGAAGAAAATAAAGGTAAGTCAAGTGAAAAGTATCGAGAATCGAGTCGGAGCTCCTCGACCGATTTGATAGGATTGCGTCAGACTGAGACATTAATTGACGACCCGAACTGAGCCTGAATTGAGCGCTTTACTGCGCGGATTTGTCACTGAACGGATTAATATTATCTACTATAATTCCATGTATGGGTGCGTTTGTAGCCGATTTGTGTAACTATGTAAACGGACACAAAATAGAGTAAGGTAGTTTAAAAACATTTAAATGCGCGGGCGGTGCTAAATTCTGCTTCCAAGCCTGGATCTAGTTTATGGCGGAATAAAAATTAAATATTGAAATTGCATAACATTTTTTATTATACACCAATTCATAAACACGTTCAATACATTTTTTTTCCGTTGAGTAATCCTCATGGATACCCTCCGTTTGGGAAGAATAGAGGGTTATGTCGGACTTCTACAGACTAAAACCCCACTTTTCCTTCTAGTACCATGAGTCGGGACCCGGGAGATTCTTGAACATTCACCGCACCCCCGGCTGGTATCAGCCCGCCATACCTGACGGCCCCATCACCAAGTGCAGCCGATACCGACTGCACATCCTCCCATTAAGGCTCGCATTCAATGCGTGTCACCTCTTTGAGCCGTCCTGCTCGAGCGACGACACAGCCCCAATTTTTCCACCCGTCTTATGGTGGCTGGAGATCATTAAGTGCCCTCCGACACTCGGCTGTTCTTCTGGTGCGGGTGGAATGAGAGGTATGCTCTCTCGCCGCCTCCTACGCATGCATCACCTCCTCGCAAAAAGAGGCAACAGCATTCCGCACGTTTTTGCTTCGGCCCATGAACTGAACCACGGCCAGAAATGAGAGATCACCCGCACCAAGTGTATCGTCGAGGGCACAGCTCTGTTGGGCCCAAGCTGAGCACTGCTCCAGCGTATGTCGCGCCGTGTCCTTGGGGCAGTCCACACAGTGATAACAAGTGGGCGTCCGCTCCCGACCTACGCGACGCAGGTAGTACCCGAAACATCCATGACCAATAAGCACCTGCGTCAGCCGAAAACTGAGGGCGCCATGTTACCTCTCCAGCCATTTCTCCATAACAGGCCTTACTGCAACTATTGTGGCGAGCCCCCACCTAAGTTGTGCAAGTCGCTCCCTCCGTTCAGCCACGAGGATCTGATGGAGCTCAGTCCTTCGTGCCTCGAATTCCCGAGGAACTAGACGCTGGCCACGCGCTAGCTCCATCTTCCACCAGCTATATATAGTGACGCAAAGATTTTCGCGTCCAGACCCCATGGCATTGATCCGGCCAGGAGAGTTGCTGCCTCGTAAGAGATCGTACGGTATCCCCGATAGAGATCCTGCGGTTTTCGCAGAATTGCGACGTTGCGAGCTGCCACGGTGTCCGCTCACACGGGCGCCTCATACAGAGCCATGGACCGCACGATTCCCACGTACAGCCTCCGGCTGGAGGCGTTAGGCCTCCCCAAATTGGGTAGCAGTCGTGCAAGAGCAGCCGCAACGCTCATCAACCTGGGGACCAGCCGCTGAATGTACGGCCCGCAGTCCCACTGGCTGTCGAGGACGAGTCCCAAGTACTTCATCGTTGACTCGACGCCTCTTATATACTATTTATAAATCCCGAAGTGGCTTGTTCCGAGGCCTATGGAAACAGAGAGCCTCAGACTTGATGCACCTTCAATACTAGCCAAACAATTGAAGTACAAGTTTAAACATGGCACGTCAAACACATTCGTTAGATCGCCGGGCCGGTTCGAACTGAAACTCAAACTATAGTATTTAAACGAACCGACTGCCCCATTCAGTGACTGTTTTATTTAAAGTAAAATGTTATAGTGATTGTCCAACTTTTATATGGAAAATGTAGCGTTTGTCGAGGTGATATCGATGCATCGTTACATTTTTCGCTGAGATAATATAATTATCATACCGCAATTATAAGCCAAAACTCTAGTTATCAGCCTGTAACGAACACTCGATTTTCTCGTTTTACCCATAATGGCAACCACCCGCTGGTTGCCATTATGGGTAAAACGAGAAAATCGAGTGTGTATTACAGTTAATGTATAAATTCTATAGTACATTACTTCTAAGAATCCAAACATTAAATGTAAATTCCTTAGTACTTTTAAATACTTATTAGGTAGGTACTCGAAAAGTACCAGTAACATTGATGGAACTTACTTCAAAAAGCCGATCAGAGCCAAACTAAACAAGCCTTCAATTTAATTGGACTTTTGCGAAATATCTTATTCGATCAAAATAATTTTCAGTAAAGTTTCTTAAAGCTGTTACTCAAAACACTTAGGAAGTTACTAAGTGCTTAAGAAAGAATAAACAAGATCTTTAACTAATAAACTCCATTATTTATTATGCGAAGTGATGGAAAATTTATAGTAAATCGAATTTAACTTTCTTTGGCCAATAGGAACATTTAATTACTTTTGTTTCTGTTCCGTGTTTAAAACGTTTCACGGAAATGATATTACAGACGGAAGCTTTCACAAATAAATATTCCGGGAACGGGTCGCTGCGTTCATTCATATGATTGACATAATTATGTTTAAAGCCTTGCTCAATTTTATGAATTAACGAATCGGTATTGTAAGTTTATCGATACCTTAAATCGCTTCTGGCGAATTCTATTTTAATCTACCGACATTTATTTTTTAATCAGCATTATCGTTAAGAACAAGTGATAAATTATGTTACTTAAAATAACTAGCTGCTGCCCGTCAAAGTTGGTCCAGCCGTTTCGGGATAACCGGAACAAACAGACAGAAAAAAAAGATAGATAGATAGAATACTCTTTATTGTACACCATAAAAATAACAGATATAAATTTAGAAATTTTACATAGGGTGACACAATGGGCGGTCTTATCGCTTAAAGCGATCTTTTACAGACAACCTTTGGATGGATTAAAGGTAACAGGAGAGACAATACTGCAGGTAGTCATCGGTGTACCATCTACATTTACAATAAATATGTACACACATGCATATACAATAAACTTATTCATATAAATATATATGCATAGATATACTTATAATATAAATCTTATATTATAAGTATATCTATGTATATCAAACAAGAGCAAGGAACTAAATGTAATGATGATTTTTAAGGAGAGAGGAAGTGTTTTTTACCAGAGTTTCAAAAGTGGACAAAGATTGATCTCGCCTTATCGACACGGGCAAGGCATTCCACTACCTACTGCTTGAACTGTAAAAGATTTGTCATAAAAACTGGTTGAATGCATCGGCATCTCTAGTCTCAAGTTTTCCGATGATCTCAGATATCTATTATGTGTGTCATGTAGGAACTTGAAATATTCTTTAAGATAGGAGGGGGTTATAGGATTGAACAGAATACTGTAGAGCTGAAATAAGACATGAGAATTCCGGCGAAAACGTATGGGAAGCCACTTGAGCTTTGTACGAAATTCAGAAATGTGATCATATTTGCGCAGGTCAAATAAAATTAAGGTCAAGGTCAAATAATATAAATCTTATGCAAAAGTTTTGAAGTCGCTCAAGTTTATCTAGTTGTGCCTCAGTGAGATCGAGATAACTGACATCAGCGTAGTCAAGGATGGGAAGTAAAAGGGATCTTAGTGGCAGTTGGAAGAAAGTTCCGCAATCGTCTCAGGGACTTACCAGATGCAAAAAAATTGCGGCTTACGTCCTGTAGCTGGGGACCCCAAGAAAGATGTTTGTCGATCCAAACTCTGAGGTTAAATTGAACTTGGGGAAGTTGCGTCCAGTTTAACTTGGGGATCATCCTTGAGCTGCCAACAACAATGACCTGGGTCTTCGATGGATTGACCTGTAACCCATGGGCCTCACTCCACTCGCAAATTGAATCCAAATCCTTGTTTATGCCATTAATTGCATCAGCCAAATCCGAAAGGGCAGCTTTTTTATATATTTGTAAATCATCTGCATAAAGGTGGTAGGACGAAAGAAGTTTTTTGGAAATAGAGTTTATAAATATTGCGAAGAGTAAAGGAGATAAAACGCCATCCTTAGGTACACGTTTAAAAAGTTTTTTTAAAGTGCCGTATATAGTTTCATATGCATTTAATTAAATGCTGTTATTTTGACATTACCAACAGATACTTCAATATTATTTATTTGTATGGTTAAATGTATAGATTTCAAACAGACACTTCAATTATTTATTTTTGTATATAGATTAATTTTACTAAGGTGATATCTAACAAAACTTTATCATCACACCATTAGAAAGTTTTCAATCATTTATTATATTTTTTTTATAAAAAACAAAACACAAACAAAAAACAAAACATTTATAAATATTTATTTTATTTCCGTGAGAATATTATTGCTTTGTGATTATTTTCACTTAATATTTTATTATGTGTTTCACGAACTGTGTCCAATTAAATATATTCTTTGTCTGTCTTTCTTTTATTTCAAACTACGTAAATGTTGCAGCCAACCAGCTTAATTAGCCTTTTTTTTAGTTTCACACCGCAAAATTATCATTTAAATAAAAAAACTACTCTTGCTACGACACAATAAAGTGCAATTCAGGTCGCACAGCGCTAATTGCGCTAATGCGCTCTCTTTCTATCGCGTAACTCTTATATATTCGGACTCCGTTACGTTCACTGAATTGGCCCGACAAGACGAGCCTGCCGCGTACTATCGAAGAAGTTCAAATCTATACACCGTAAGGACTATTTCTGCTTGCAGCGCTCGGCCGCTATAGAACCGCGGCGGTAACAGATGTGGTCATCGTGTTCACGGGATTTTGTTTTCAAACTGCTTAGATATGACGTTCTTCGATAGCACTTGTAGCTGATTCTACCTAAAATGCAGAGTGAACGATCTGTATTCATCTGTGCTTTCAGTTAACAGCTTAGCTTTTTTACTTACGGGCGCCGTTCAACTAGCGGCCTGATCCTGATATTCAGCCATCCAATCAAATAGCTAGGCAAATGACTTGGATCGACAACGTTTAACTACTTGCCTAGCCCAGACTTATAAATTGGCACTGATTTAAAGCAGTTGTTTATTGTAGTATTAATAAATTAAAAATAAAAACCGGCCAAGTGCGAGTCGGACTAGCTCACGAAGGGTTCCGTACCATTATCTATAAAAACGGCAAAAAAAATCATGTCTGTTGTATGGGAGTCGTCCCCCTTAAATATTTATTTTATTCTGTTTTTAGTATTTTTTGTTATAGCGGCAACAGAAATACATCATCTGTAGAAATTTTGACTGTCTAAATATCACGGTTCATGAGATACAGCCTGGTGACAGACGGACAGCGGAGTCTTAGTAATAGGGTCAGGTTTCACCCTTTGGGAGCGGAACCCTAATTATAAAATGCATGTTTATTTACAAGTTAGGCGATAAAAACTGAGCAGTGAAGTAAACAAAAATTGGTTATGGCAAATATTTAAATGGGTAATTAAATAAATATTTAGCAGTAAAATGGCTTAACGGGCAGTCACGTGTGGGCACTTAACAAATCGGAATTATTCTGTGAGAAATCTTACTTGGAAGTAGCTCTCACGGGCCGGCACTGCTCGCTTCGCTCGCTCGGCTCGCACGTGGTTGGTCACAGTTCTAACCTAACCTATGAACTGCCGACCTACTTACCTACTTAACTGCCAATTGCAAAATTTTTACTGGCCATACATTTGAGTATTTTTTGTACCGACGCTGTTAGGATGAGATAACCGACGAATTTTCTTTTTATTACTGTTCATGTTTTACTGTCACACTACTTTCCCAACCGCCAAAAAATATTATTAAATGATTGCTCGTTATATTTTTCAACTGATCATAATAACCTCCCTAAATGTTTTAATAACAGTTATTAAAAAGATAACCTATTCAAAAGTTTTAAAAAAATTCGCCACTTGTTCACCCTATTGTATAAATAGCTTAAGCATCAGCCATCCAGTTCACTTAATGTTGTATTAAACGCATCGGCTGAATATAATTCAGGCCGCTAGTTGAACGACGCCGTTTAGTAAAACGGCTAAGCTGTTAACTGAATGTGCTGAGAGGCTAATTAAGCTAGTTGGCGTTAACAAACAACACTATCCAAAAGGTGTGTTCTTTTAGCAAATTCCGCTACGCATCTTCCTAAAACCGCCATGAAAATGTTTAAGTCTCATGTCGGGGGGCCAGCCTATTGTCATCAACCGGGCACAAATCCAGACTACACGCTGCTACCGAGAAATTCCTGATGGAAAAAACCAATAACACTATGCCCGACCTGAAAATCGAACCCCCCAAGGGGGCAATAGTGCTTGCGACCACTAGACCAAAGAGGCAGAGGAATCTTAATCATACCCATGAGTATTAGGTATATCTTATGTCTACGTCTATTCTATTTATTATCTACATCGTTTTATCTCAACGAGCGAGCGTTAATTACTTTGCACCGATAGAAAAACGTCGGTGTTTCTATTTTTAACCATTTTTCTCAATTGAATGAGTAGGAGGCGTTATCTCTACAATAGTTTTCTTACTCATATGTCTTTATCATATGAACTAGGATGTTGAAGCCAGCACTTAACATCCAATATTTTAGTATAAATACATACATGACACACATAGAATAACTAAGTGTTATGTTCGTAGAGTTTCTTGCCCGTTCTTCACCATAGGTACCTACCTACTACGCTTTGGAATTCGCTATTAGCTTCATCTTTCTGACTAACTGCCCCCTTGACAATCAAAAGTGCCTGTAATTGGTTTATTTGAAATAAGTTGTTTGAGTTATTTCATGATACCTACATATTGAGTTACGGTTTTATTAACGAATTTATTTCGGGGTCCCTCGACTAGGTTTGAACTCAAAAGAAATAAGTCATGATGAGCTCACATTATGGACAGTTCCGCGTCACTTTGACACCATTTTAGGCCAAGTTACGACACACTGTCCTTTACGCCTACAAAACAACGAAATACAACTGATTAATGCATATCATTCCTTCATTCATAGACGATATGACGTAATACTTAGGGCATGTTACTACCGACGCCTACTAGTTCTACAACAACATATTTCCGCCAGTTGATTCATAGTACTCAAGTGGACTAGCTGCTAATACAATATATTATTATGTTATTTAGTCTCACAGAGAGATACGACAAATGCAATGCAGTAAGTCCATACCCGGATTCTGAAAGGCATTAAACACACGTTAGTTGTCAGACTGTCAAACTCATGTTAACTGCCTGCGATTGAACAGCAACAGACGTAGGTACATTTCAGTATAGTCAGTGAAGGGTATTTTAAATAATAGGGTACCTAAATAACTGTCACCCATACACATACGGACCGGTTACCTGTCAATAGGTCCATTGGCTGTCCCTAGCCTGTTTCGATTTGTACGAGTACCCACCCTATGTGCCTATATTTAGACCCTTGTGGGTTCCAGTCACGAGGCAGTTTGCGTGAGACAGCACTGAACTATCTTCAAATGTATGCGAACGTGAAGTTAAAATAGTATGTTCTCCTACCGATTAAAATACTGACGTTCCTAAAAATTTTAGAAGAGACACACGCACGCACGCACGAACCAATCTATATTATTTATTTATTTACTGTTTAATTATTTATTTATTGGATCTCCAACAGAAGCTACACAATTTCATGCAAGCTTACATTCTAAGAACAGGGACAAATACAGTGTGCGCTTCCAATTATAGGAGAGCACACCATTCTCTTATAATCTAGGTAGATACATTAAGTTTGACAAACCGAAAATAATGATAATAATAAAAAAATTAACAAGAATATAACACGAAATCATAGAATTAAACAAAATGAAATACAAAACAAATTAATAATTAAAAAATATAAAATAATAATAACCATAAAAGACCACAGACAAAAATAACAGACAAAAAATACAAAGAATAGAATACAAATAAATGTAGGTAGCATATGAGGCTTTTGATAGGGGACGAAATTATGTATTTTCCCCCTAGGGAATACTGGCCATATCCAGTGTTAAATCGTTTGTTCTATTTTTTTATAATAGCTGCAAGTAGCGCTTAATCCCATCTTTCGGGAACTTCATATAGCGCTTATTAAGCCAAGGTCGAGGATAGGATTCATCGACCTTCGCTCAATAAGCACTAATTGTTTAGCTCGAAGTATTGACGGCATCGTTCTTATTATAGTGGCTTACGGTAACCCGTCGGTAGCTCGGTGCTCATGCTCACCCTGACCTCAGCAATTGTAGGAATTACTCGAGAATGTGCGAGTAAGGACGAGATCATGCGTGTAACGGAAACTGCGTCTGCTCTGATAGACGAGAATTAAAGTTTTGTAATATATTTATTTTCTAAAGTAGGTACCTAAATTTTTATGTTTTCCTTTAGAGGATTGGTGACATTAAAAAATTTAAAACTTCTTATTTGCTGTATATTTTTTATTCATTAACGGTCTAAGCATACTTAAACGAGACACAATATTTAAATAAAATTAAAGGAAGATAAAATTAAATGTTTGTTAAATGTTAATAATACGTAAGAGGAATGCCTACCTATCCAAAATATATAAATTTGTTTTAATGTATGAGTAGATATCTACATTGATTTAGTTAATAACTATTACCTACATTACACTGTTAACAATACTTAGGTATTTAAAACTAGTTTATAATATCAGTAAATAATAATTTTAAGATTGCTTAGTAGAACTGGTAAAACGTTATGCTTAATAATGTAACGAATTTTATGTGCTCACAATTCAAAATGATGATCTAAATGTTAATGGTACATGTATCACAAATCTGTAAGGTGCAGAATAAGTAATAATATAGTAGTTAATATTTTATTTAACTATTTATTAACGGGTGTATAATAACTCATCACCAAACCGAGAGTTCGTTTTTCCCGTTAATCTTTGTATTTTTTTTTCTAAGCTCCTTAGTTAGATTACAGAATGCATATATCTCGGCTTAGTGATGGGTATTTTTACACCCTGTATAATGTTTTAATACAAGAAAGAGTAGGACCTACTTGCACTAGGTAGTCTTCCTCACACTACTTACAAAATCACAGGTACTTTGTCTTCGAATCTTACATGTCTATATTACTTTAATTAAGTAATGCTAATTAAAAGTACGTTTTTGGTGAAGCTTTAAAATATACATACATAAAACAGCAGCATTTAATTTAAGATTACCTAATAATTAATTTGTAAACGTCGACATTAAGAAGGCCAAAATGACATCACACAAATCTCAATAAAAAACGAATACTGTGCTCGGATTTTATACATATAATTATTTAAAATGATTGTTATCTATTCAATAAAATATAATCTGAAATCAACTTTTAATAAAATCAATTATTTATAACTAAACTTAAGAGCTTTGTTTATCCTAATAGTTGGCAACGTCGCATATAGCTGTCAAATATTTACCTGTTTTAATTAATTTGGCAATATTACTGTATTGAAATATGAAATGTGGCTAATGAACTAAAATATTAATTAGGGAATGCAAAAAATAAAATTTTAACTCCGAATATTTAGTATAAGAAGTATAAAAAGTATTTGGAATTACAAATGCCATTTTTACACCTAAAACGGTTACAACATCAAATTCAGTGTTATAATTGCAATTCATTATTAATATTCTAGTTAGTTAGCCACATTTCTTATTTTCATACAGTAATATTGCCAAATTAATCAAAACAGTGAAATATTTGACATCTATTTGCGATGTTGCCGACTTTCAAAATAAACACTCCGAAGAGAGAGAAAAAATAGAACAATTATTAGAAACATTTTTCAATGTTGAAATACTGTAAGCATATCGAGGATGGATACGCGTCATTTAATAAATTGCAGCAAATCACCACATTTTTATTACATCCTCACAACTTCTTCTTGCTTCACCACACCACAGCTGTGTGTAGTCTTCGCCATGATATACAAAGATTTATCAGAAGTGAAAAGAATATTGTTATTATTGTCGAAAGCCATGGCACCTATAGAAGGGAGCTTAGTTACTCTAAAAATTTTGGAGTGAATAATATTCTTTGTAAAAATTATTTTGTAAATACCATCTATCCACCACGCGTACACATCCCCATCTAAATCAATAGTTATACCTCTAAAATAAGCATTTTTAGAAACACGGTGCACAATATTACCCTTACTGACAAATAAACCTAAATTGGTTAAGAAAACCACAACATTAGTATTATCTTTTTCAACTACCACAAACTTCCTAATCGGCCAATATTCAAGTATAGTTTGGAAATAATCACCTTTCTTAACAATAATACCTCTGTCCTCGTATCTGACGAAATAAACTTGGTTTTTGTAAAATACATTCGTTATGGTATCTCCTCGACTGCTGTATGACAACATTTTATTCGAATTAGTATCTAGGACATATATTCCATCATTGCCTCCGAAGTAAATTAATCCGTTAGCCTGATCTATATCGAACGTACCCAAATTAAGTATCTGACCGCCAGTAATGATTCCTTCTTGGTTGGGATCCTCTAAGCTTACAAACCCAGTCTTGTAATATTCTTCATCTTCAAAGGTGGGTTCGAAACTGAAGAATAAGATGTCCTTGGATCGAAGGAGGTCCATCTTGTGAATGACGATTTGTTTCCTGAAGGGAGCATTCAGGTCGAAGAGATAAGAAACGTTGTAGCACGTGGTATTCACCAAGATGCATGAAGGACATGGTGGTTCCGGCTTTTCCGTGACATCGACGACCGATGCCGCAGTGACGGTCAGAAGAAAGACGAGGAGAATCATGGTTGTATCTGCAACATAGAATATAATTGTTAAGAAAAGATTGCAGCTTTGGGTATCAATGCGGATGGCTGCATTAGTAGAGGAAAACAAAAGACATGACAAATTAATTTTACTGTGTGAAAAATGAAACGCCTAGAAAGTGGGCGACTACTGAGATGAAGGGCTAAAAGAGATGTAAGGAATAAGACTCGTTGCGTCGGACCCAAATAAATTTGGCTACGGGCTCTTAGATTAGCGATGATAAATTGATTTCAGCGCATCTTGATATCATCTCATATGGCTGCATTAGTAGAGGAAAACAAAGACATGACAAATTAATTTTACTGTGTGAAAAATGAAACGCCTAGAAAGTGGGCGACTACTGAGATGAAGGGCTAAAAGAGATGTAAGGAATAAGACTCGTTGCGTCGGACCCAAATAAATTTGGCTACGGGCTCTTAGATTAGCGATGATAAATTGATTTCAGCGCATCTTGATATCATCTCATATGGCTGCATTAGTAGAGGAAAACAAAGACATGACAAATTAATTTTACTGTGTGAAAAATGAAACGCCTAGAAAGTGGGCGACTACTGAGATGAAGGGCTAAAAGAGATGTAAGGAATAAGACTCGTTGCGTCGGACCCAAATAAATTTGGCTACGGGCAAGAGGTTAGCGATGATAAATTGATTTCAGCGCATCTTGATATCATCTCATATTATGCTAACGAAGTAAACAAAGTTATGAATAGGTCAAGTTAGTGCCAAAACACTACAAAAGTTCAAACTACGTGACAGTGCATTGTCCATTTGTTTTCATGTTGGCCTAGATTTGAGTATTTGTTATGTTTAGTCATAAAACAGCACTTTACAGAAGTAAAAATCAAAAATCAAAATCAAATCAAAATCAAAAGTCATTTATTCAAATTAGGCTGAGAATCAGCACTTTTCGAACGTCAAAATTACATAAGACAGTCCCCCAAAACGCCCACCCTTCACCACTTCCTAGTGCTTTTGCTGGGAAGAAGAAGTGGCGCAACAAACTCCCCAGCAGCACAGCTGTCTGTTCAGTTAGGAAAAAAAATAAATGATTCTATACAATAATTTATAAGATAATTTACATTACGCAAAATAAAATTTAAATTATAAATTAATAGCCATATGACAGCTAGCACACGCCAATATACCAACCAAAAACATCGAGAACTATACTCAAGCAGAAATAAAAATAACTAAACGTAAACAATATCTAAAAAAAAAGAAAATAAAGCCTCCAGGCATAAAGGGCGTGCCCGCTTACATAGAGCTGTAACTAGAAGTTATAATAATATTGATAAACTAGGACCATCAAGGTAAAATAAATAATTGTCGAGGTCGCTAGCTAACCACATATTGTAATACAACTCATTAAAAAAAAACATTGTAATGAGTAGATTATGTCAACAATAAATAAAAATAAAATAAATGTACATAAAAAGTAAAATTATAGACTTTTATATAAACTCATAAAACCTGTCAGTAGGTAAACTAATTCTGGAGAAAGAACATTTAAACATTGTCTTGAGTTAATCACAGCGACCAACTATTCTTATCATTTAAGTAGTCGTTGATAGAATAGTATGCCTTTGAACAAAGGTTGGACTTTACTTTAGTTTTAAACGCATTAAAAGGCAAATCTAGCAAACAAGAGGGTAGCTTGTTATAAAAGGTTATACCAAGCCCAACAAATAAGTTATGAACCTTATGAAGCCGGTGAAAGGGAGCACGTAGTTTATCCTTACTTCTAGTGTTAACATTGTGAATATCACTGTTTTTAGTGTATAAGTGTATATTCTGCCTAATATATAAGATGTTGGCGAAGATGTATTGTGATGCCACTGTGAGGATACCGATATCTTTGAAAAAATCTCTCAGAGAAACTCTGGCACCTAGCTGGTAAATTGCTCGAATAGCTCGTTTTTGGAGGACAAATATATTTTGAATATCTGCTGCTTTGCCCCAAAGCAGAATACCGTAGGACATAACGCTATGAAAATAACTAAAATAGACTAACCGAGCTGTATCAACGTCAGTGTATTGTCTTACTTTTCTGACAGCGTAGGCGGCCGAACTGAGCCTTCCCGCTAGGCTCGATATAATATGTTGGCCCCACTGAAGTTTTGCATTTACTGTTATGCCCATAACTTCCTTGTTTACTGACAAGGGAGTTACATATTTAAACCTTAAACTACTGGATTTTGGAGACAGAGCTTTTTTCTTTTAAGAAAGGTATAACTTTTTATCATGATCACAAACTTCATATTCATTCACGATTCTCTGAAACTCAACATTTCAACGAAGGCGGGAAAACACAGTTACGTTTTACTCTTTCATTTTAATCTCAACGAAAAGCCTAACACAGATGTATTTCGTCCGATATACCTACCTGTCCACTTCGCCAATCGCGAGTCAAAATTGGAACAATACACTTATCGGCATTCACTGCATTTTCATTTTTAAAACGTTCACATCACATAGTTTTCGATTTAAAACAAGTTCCGAATGGAAAAAAAAGTTTTGAGTAAATACGGGCCAATGCTCGAGTAGCGGAAAGCTTATGAACGAATCTAGGGCGCGTTTGTGTTAAGATCGATAATGTCACGCGACGTACGCTCATTAAATATTAAACGCTATCAGCGGAATTAGAAGTGCACTTAGCGCATTGAAAACTGTGTCACCGGAAGGAACGGGGGATCGATTTATTGCTTTTCTTTTATGGAGCAGAATATAACTGTACGTAGGCAGAAAGTCGACAGCATAGCTGGGCGAGTTACGTGATAATCTAACCGCTATCCCCAAAACCTCCCAAACCCAACCTATGACCACAGACGGCCAGGGGCTGCGATAGACTCACTAGATGAGTAAACAATAAAAATCGAAGTAATATCCATAATTGAACACTATTAGGCAAAGCTAGTAATAAACGTACCAATCTTGTCAAATGTATACTTGAACTAAAGCCCGCAAATCGTCATCATCCATGCATAAAGCATTAAGTTTTTCCATTATGTGATCAGCATGGATATTACACAGTAAATCTTTAGTAAACAATCTTGTGAAACAATCCCTGTACAACTTTGTTGATAATAGTTTTTCTTTTCTCTCTATGATTCATTTGTTTTGTTAGTTTTCTGCTCTTTGTTTATTTCTGTGCTTGTTACGGCATGAATTAAGATGTTTCGAGTGTAATTTAATATTTGGTGTTTAGAATCAGATTTAGGTGATTTCTTGCAATAGGGATGAAAAAAATGTTTTTTGTCCGTAATGTAGATTATAAAAAAATAACGTACACGTATTTTTTCTTTTTTTACGGTATCAAAAGATTACGGCGATACATTGAGTTATAATGTGCCATGACGTCACTTGTATGTAGATTTTATACAGACTTGTGACGTATCAACCCCCACTCCCCAACGTTAATGCGTTGTATCTAAGTTATTTTTTATTAATATGATAAAGCAAAAAATGCGTGTCTAATATTTTTTTATTATCTGACTGACGGACTAAATAGAACTTCTTTTTTTTGACCCAGGCGTCATCCCTATTGGATTGTGTAATATATATATATATATATATATATTATTTTATATATATATATTTATTATATATTTATTTATTTGTTTCCGAGAATACACTTGCCTGTTAGGTTGTATTGCTAATGAGAGGCCAAGAGTCCAGAATTGGTGTGTAATAAATGGCCATATTTTTTATTGTTTTGACTAAGTACCTACCTAGCTTGATTTTCACAGCTCCAAGGGACCGAAGATATAAGTATTTTATATTAATTTCAATTTGATACTGCAATGCGTTCCGGGGTAAAAGGGGTCTTGATAGACAAACAGACGGACAACGTAGTGATCGTATAAAGATTCCGTTTATCTTTTAGAGGTACGGAACCCTAAAAGACGTATGTCGACATCATAAGCGCCGAATGGAATAAATTATCGTTATAATTTATTATACTCGTACGGTTTTAAATCTCTGAAATGCAGTTTTAAAATATTGCCATAGCTATTTTACTTTGCTCTTACGTTTCAAGCGAAAAGGAAATGCTCTTGTCCTGAGCACGTTTCCGGCTTGCGGAAGCGACAGCTTTGAAGAAATATATTATTTACGATACAATAATCGTCTTTTAACTTGATTAATATTTGTTAACGTTCTTGTTTCAGTAAAACATCGTGGTAAACCCGGAGGTTAGTTCAACTCACTTCTGAAATCCCAGTTGGAGACCTGTACCCTAATTACGTAATGCAAAATCAATCCGAATCTGAATCGTTTTGAAACAGATTGCTAACCCATTGCTCCGTAAGTTCGAAAAAAAAAACTGCAGAGCAACGTAAATAACGCAATGAATGTTGTTGAACTGTCAAAATGAAACAGATTTGTCTTTATCGTTTACGAAAATATGTTGCGTAATTAGTAAGCAGGTTTGTAACTATGTATTTTTTTTTTTTCAAAATCATAAGTATATATTTTAATTTTTAGTTTAGACGCCACTGACAATAGGTCAAGGAAAACATCGACAAAAAAATAAAAAAAACTAGATGTCTTAGGAAGTCGGCTGAAATCACCAATTCACAAAGCATTACAGGGTGTGCTTTGTGAATTTGCGAAATAACTGAGAAGAGGCTTTTACCTGGCTGGGGCGGACATGAATACAGGCTGGTTAGAGTTTTGTAAAACATTGTCAGGAAACCTACCTGAAAGATATTCCTCGACGGCATGTAAAACCAAGTCAGAGGCCCGGGCGGCATAAAAACTCGACACCAGGTTAGTCACTAACCACACGAAAATGAAAGAAAAGAAGAAGTTTTGTAAATGTAAAGCCACCTTTTTCAATAGTCGTTATCATAGAAAGAAAAAAATAAAGAAAGAGAAATGTTTATTTGACACAGTAGGTACACCTACCTCATCGACATCAGTCAACCGAATGACGTCCACAACTGGATAAGCCTCAACATCGCTATAACGTCCAGTCCTATAGATGACGTGACATGGCGATAGTATGTCGAAGCAACTGACGGGCTTGAACGCTAGAAATGTACACGGAAGCTCGAATCGACTCGATTAACGTCATCCAGAGGAAGGGGATAACATCGTTCATGTCCAGAATTTATAGATGTAAAATTACTATAATTAGCGGTTATAATGACAGCAAAATATAATAATGTATGATGGGTATAGATTATAAACCTACTAGCCTTTATGATTTCACTGTTTTATTAACCGTATTAGATGTTATTGTAATATGCGTGCTTGTGTATTTTTTTAAGTTATATAAGTTTTTATAATTCAAAATTTGGATCTCTAATTTGTGTCCGAAATAAAGAATTATTGTATTAAGGTTCTTGTGTATTTTTTTGAGTTAATATAAGTTTTTATAATTCAAAATTTGGATCTCTAATTTGTGTCCGAAATAAATAATTATAATTACCGTCTTTAACATTTCTCGTGACCTTGACTTGACTTTTTTTTTTCCCACACTCTTTCTCCTGTATTGTGGGTGCGTTTATTTGATTTTTAATTAAATTAAGCTATGATATACATTTTATTATAAAAACCGTGTAAACCGTGGTAAGTAGGTATAATTACACGCATAGTATGTGGTGGTTGTGGATGACACACGCCTCCACATACCTACATCCACTATTAACACATTTGAATACCGTGTCAATGAAAGCACCGTTCATCGAGGGTCTTTTGTTGTCGTTCTGTGAACCATAGCGCGCCGCGTGTGATCGTCATTTTATTTTTCATTTTTTAAAACACCAGCTAATTGTTTTTGCTTTAAAAATGTAGCTGGATCTGGTACGAGTTTTAAGTGTAAAACATGGTTGTTTTTAAAGTATTATCACTGGCTGGGTTCCCGGATGCAGCTGAATACCTATGTACTATTTTACATGAAGGTCATATCTGTCCTCCACAACCCAGTAACTGGGTAAGACGATATTTCTTGGTAAGAATGGTTGTCAGACTTTCAGCCTTCGACCCGTAACAACTCCCAAGGGTCTGCAAATGACAGCCGGGACCATTGGCTTAATTAAATTAAACTACTACTGTTGTTTTTTTAAATAATAATAGATTACGGATTATAAAATTAAAACAACAAATTTTACAAGGAAAGCTTTTGTAAGAACCTAATTAATCCTTATAGCTATGTTACATCTTAACTAACAACTAATCGGAAAACAGCTCACCTTTTATGTCAAAAAAGAAAATCCAAAATCAATGCCACATTATCACATCGCCATACAAGAAAAAAATGAAAACTAGACAATAATAAAACGCGCGCTCCCAATACAATCAGAAGGCAGAATGTGTATCGCTACTAACAGTTACCTTTTAAATACAAAATTACCACACATATTGACACAAACACAGTAACAAAAGAAGGTTTACTTTATTTAACACACAAAAATTAGTTGAGCACAAATATGAATGATTTTATTTATAAATATAGCATAAAGCACGTGCAATATGCAACAGCAGTAATTCTAGACTGTTTTAATATTGTAACTGCCTACACATTTTGCTGGTGAGATCCTACTATGTACCTAGTAATTGCGTGTTTATTAGACCTCTAGGTCTGGAATAACTGAATTTGTAAGTATATCTTGCGTTTTTTCTGTAGTTTTATAGTGAAAACTATATTATGTTACAGAATAACTCTATTCACACGGAGCAAATGCTTTATCATATCAAGCAACAAAGTGAAAACAACCTAAGAATTTTACTCGGGTAGGTACAGCAAAGCTTGCGTGTATTGGCGCAGCTTGGTGGAGGTCTAAATTCAAAAATTCTAAATTCAAAAGTCATTTATTCAAACTAGGCTGAGAATCAGCACTTTTCGAACGTCAAAATTACATAAGACAGTCCAGCAAAACGCCCACCCTTCACCACTTCCTAGTGCTTTTGCTGGGAAGAAGAAGTGGCGCAACAAACTCCCCAGCAGCACAGCTTTCTGTTCAGTTAAAAAAAAAACATTCTATACAATAGTATATATACTTGTACATATTATTAATATTATTATTTTAAGTCTGTTAGTTTTTAATTATGTATAATCTGGTGTAAAATAAATATTCATAGTATGAAAGATTTTTACATTACGCAAAACATAATTTAAATGATAAATTAATAGCCATATGTGTCTATGTATATGTATGTATCTATGACCAGAAGTGGACTGCGAATAGACTACAGTGGACTTAGGGCGAAGTCAAAAGGAATAAATGAAATGAATCGTGATTTATTTCACACTTCTTCCTTTTGATGGTGAGTAATTTGTCAAATGTTGACTTCGTTCTTCTGAACCGAAATCAACAACAGTCAGACACAATCAGTTTCATAGGATTAATGAATACTGAAACCCGTTTCTCATTCCTAGTTGGGTTGGCTTTCCTAATGGGTAAGATATACCTATTCGTAGTCGTTAAAGTGGACCTTCTACATTTCTTGTTATGTGACTATTAAAGTCCTTCACACGCGTAGAGCAACGCGACATGATATGGACTTTTTACACTTATAGAAGTTAATTATTAATTGTTTTACTTCAGTTAATTGGAGCTCAGAATAAGTTCAATTGGTCCAGCAATAAAGATGTTTAATAAAAAACATTTAAAAATAAACTCTTTGGCGTCCAATGATAGTCTAGACTAGAATTAGACTTCTTCGAAGGAGCCATAATTCAATTGTGTGGAAGTAGGTCTCGTAAAAAAACTTGTATGTAAACAGCTCGAAATATCAGCTCAAGTGAAACGAATATCGAGTTTAACGGAATTGAATGTTTTTTAGATCCTACTGTAATTTTAGACTTTATTTGGTTTTAGAAATAGAATCTCTACTTTTCATTGAATATGATACGATGGGAGGCACACGGGCACAAGGCACAATAGGCAGGACAACCTGTAACTGCTTCTGATAGGACCGGGCCGCATTAATAACCGGCAGAAATGAATGGAAAAAAAAAACTGTCATCAATATACTAAGTACCGTATAACCCACGGTTTCTCTCGCATCCTAAGGAAACTACTCGGTACATGTATATTACATTGTAGCCTACCTGTGTTTTTCATCCCAATCCATATTTATATCGCAATTCGCCACTCCATGCCACCTCTGTTTTATCCAACACCCGAGGGTGTTGCAGCGCATGGCCACGAATAATAGAACGACACGCTACCTGAACATGTTGTAAACAAAGCACCAAGCTTGGCCGGTGAGAGGCAGATCGGTATTAAATATTGGGTGGTCAATTGTGGGCCATGGGTCAACATAATTTACCTTTACAGCCTGTACACTGATTGGGCCACAATCGCAGATATTAAAAGGATCTCCGTGTGATTAAATCCAGCAATTATTCTCGTATCATAAAAGGCGACTACGGAATTATGTTAAAGCTGGACCATTCCTAACAACCTGGCCTGCATCTCACCTGATGGTAAGTGACCAGGCCGAAGGTGGAACCGAGCTACACCCGGAATCCTCAACCACAGAGGAACTGGCTATCTTACCTCTAACTGCCGCAACACAACAATCTGTCTGGCCCTCTTAGAACATAGGAATTAAACATACTTGGCGAAACGTGGGGTAAGTACTATTAGGTACCCTACGCCTCTCAATTCTCTTAATTCTTTCGGAAAAAACGGGCGTGACGTTAGTATGTCATTTAAGTCACAGTGACTTACGGATATACTTAACTGATTGTCAATTATAGAGAAAACTGGCACTGAACAGCAGTGGCAGTGTCAGTTTCCGTCGATAGATCATTCTCAACGTGACAGACGAAGCTTTCAACAAATTATTCCACCACAAACGCATTTTAATCTCAATAAAAACAAATAAAACAGTTGCGCTAAAATTACGCCAAAAACCGCAACGGAAATGTTTCTAATATTCTAATTGTTGAACACGGCCATAACACACCGAAACACTTAGCGAATTGGCGAAAAGCAAATACAATTAAATTAAATTAAGCGCGGTTTTAATCTCAATATTATCTTGTCTGGAGAAAACACGCACCTAATGGATTCCAGACTGTTGACTGTGGTTATTGAATTCGCGAAGATAGGAACTTTATTATGAACCTAGCTAACCTATGAAATGACCTAAATACTAGTTACTGCTATTGTAGTAGGTAGATAGGTACTGCACGGCAATGGTGTCTTCTCAAAGGAAGAAGGAACGATCGGACAAGCATGGATCACCATTCTTAAGAGTGATTGGCGCTTGTTCTGAAATGCTTATACCGCCGCACCCTCGTAGGTTTTAAAACAGCGAAGACAAGGTTAAGCGCGGCGTCGTTATTCTACCATTTTGAACTTGATTATACTGTTTAGAAATAATTTTATGTATGTTAATAATTTACAGTTTAATTTTTTGTAATTTGAATCTTAATGTTTTAATTTTGACTCTAATGATATTTTTTATTATAAATTTTTATTCTAATTTCGATAATGATTTTATTTGTCTATTTAATGTTTTGTTCTTTGTTTTTAATTAATTTTTCTATCCTCACTACGCTACGAGTAAAAAATCTTGTTAAAACGTATATTTAAGAAGCTTTTTTTTATGTTTTAGCTGCCTCGTTGGTCTGGTGGTCGCAAGCGAAACGTGACGTGGTGGTGGGGGTGCTGAGCATGAGGTCCTGGGTTCGATTCCCAGGTCGGGCAAAGTGTTATTGGGTTTTCCATCAGGATTTTCTCAGTAGTAGCCCGGAGTCAGGATTGGTGCCCGGTTAATGGCAATAGGCTCGCCCCCTAATACATAGGACATAAACATAACTGGCGAAATGAGTGTGTACTATATGTACACCTCTGCCCAACCCTTCGAGGATTACAGGCGTGATGTTATGTTATGTTATGTTTTTTTATGTAAGTGCTGTGTACGCCTGTAAGTGACTAATTCACCATTATAACTCAATGCTAATGTTATTTTAATGTTTCTAGTGAATAGGTCGTTGGTGTACCTTTCAAATAAAATAAAATAAATATGCTTGCCCGCAGGTTCGCTTGTCGTCAAAGGACCCTGTTTAAGGCGTTCTGTCAATCCTTTGACACGAGTGAACTGTGGGTATGACACCCACAGTCCACACACACGCGCCTACAACGTCCAGCGTGTTCAATTTAATAATGCTTTTAGGATGCAGTTGGGACTGCCATGGCGTTATAGCGCTTCGGGAATGTTCGCGGAGGCTCGCACAGATGGTTTCCTTGCCATCATCCGAAAGAAAGTGGCCTCCTTACTACAACGCCTGCATGGTAGTGACAAAAGCATTATAAAAATGATCGCTGCCAGAGCGGACTGTCCCTTTCAGGGGCACTGGGTGGGTCTACATAAATACCTAGTCTTGCCATAAATATTGTTCGTTTTTTTTTTTATTGCTAATAATATTTATAACTTTTACAGTGTGTTAGTTTAATACATAAATATAAAACAATTGAAAATATAAAAAGCTTATTCGAAGTGGTCTCCATTGGCTGCAATACAGTCCTTTAAACGTTGAGGCCAGTTATCAATAGAAGCATGCACTCTTTCCATGGGAAAATTCTTCACTGCCAATGGTATGGATTGTTTTAGGGACTCCAAATTATCATAGCGTTTAGAACAAGCCGTACTCTCTAAAACTGATCATAAATCATAATCCAGCGGATTAAGATCGAGACTAGACGACGGCCAGTCTTCAGCTCTGATGAAGTCCGAAACGTTCACTTCCAACCAAGACTGCGTGGACCAAGCTTTATGACCCGGCGCCGAGTCTTGTTGGAAGGACCATACTTGGTTATTGAATATGGTGTTGTTAAGGGGCTTCACTACCTTCTCAAGAATGGTATCTTAAAACACTTGTGCCGATGTTTTGATACCTTTTTAACAAAAATATGGCTCTGTCACTCCTTCATAGCTAACACCCCACCAAACCATCACTGAAGTCGGATAATGCCCACGTTGCACTCTGTCGACTAATTGGGAAGCTTCCTTAGAGCTTTGATCATAAATAACGTCATTTTCTTTGTTTAAATGTTGCTCAATTGTAAAGATTTTCTCATCCGTAAACAAAAAAAATCTGTGACCCCCCTTTGCGTACCGCTTCAGTAGTTGTTTGGATTTTACCACCCTATTCTTTTTTAAATTATCAGTTAAAAAATGACCAGTGCGTCTCATATAGGCTGTAAATCCTAAGTCATCTTTTAAAATACGTGACATGGTTCTGGGTGCTATCTTCATCTCCCGAGATAAAATCTTTTGCTTTCGGATAGGGTTTCTTCGAATTCTTTCCCTTACTGTTTTGACCACCTTTTTCGTACGAACACTACGTGGCCGGCCAGATCTTTTTCTGTCACAAACAGAGGAGGTCTCATTGTACCTATTAATAGCCCGGTACACAAATATTTGACTAATACCAAGCGTATGGAGAGTTTTAAAAATTGCATTTGGCTCCATACCAACTTTGTGTAATGCAATCACAGCGATTCGGTTCTCTTTATCACCCCACTCCATTTTAATATCGCAAAATATTGTACAATGTATTGGCACCAAAATTAGAAAACTCAATGAACAATCGTATAAAAATGACAGATTCAAAATTCAAATGTAATATCTTTCTTATTTTTAATTGCCAGACTAAGTAAATATAGTTCGTGAAAACTAACAATACTAACCTACTTTAAGCACCATTGTTACTAACACCAAAATATCAAAAATATGGACCTTATAGTCCGAAATAAAGTTTTATTCCAAGTTCTGAAAATATATGTAGGTAATCTGCGATCAATCTGTCTGTGAAGCGTGATGACCGAGGACTTAAAAAGCAGTCCCTCCAGGACTGCTCCACCCACCAGACCCACTCCAGAATGTAGGTTTTTGCATCTGCGCTAAGAGAGTGCCAATGGGGTCCACAAATATCGACCATGTCGTTAACCTTTTAAACGATTTGACCAGAAAATCTACAGTCAAAATCCGAATTTAGGTACACATTGCGTTTCTACCGGCCCAACCGCAACAGTATCGCCCTCTGGTAGGCCATTTAAGAACCTTTGATGCGCGACCCAGATCCAAGATTTTTGCATATTTCATCGCACATCGCTGCTTTATGAGGCATCGCCATATAAGTAGACATTTTTTAACTTCTTCATTTTGAACAGAAACGATGTCACAGGGCTAAGCATTAGAATTATTCATAGTTCCATCAACTCTCATTTTAAATAGGCACCTAACTGTTTGATTGGTTGACAAAAACTAACTAATATTTATTTTTTTGCATTTTGGGCAACCAATAATAATATTGTGTTGTGTGGCCAATGTTGTTATTGGTTGACCTAAATTGTGATTCGACAGAAGTTTTTTTAATTAATCTTGATACACGGGCAACTTGAACCAGTCAGGATCGACTGCTTCAAGCTGCGACTGCATAGAACTACGGTCTTCTATTTACATACATACATGGAACCGCTCGAGCAGGTGTGACTACTCCGGGCGGTCAGCAGCTTGAAGCAGTCGGTCCTGACTGATTCAAGCTGCCCGTGTATGGCCGCTCTTAGACACTAGATCTGGCTTTCAGTAATCGGTAGTACCTATATCCAGGAACGGACTAAAAACAAGACCACACAGAACACACTTCATAATGATCAATTACAATCACCTAACACACAAAGATACAGACCAGAGGGAACACTCAGGGAGAGCAACCTAATGATTAATTATGGAACTACCAGCATAAGACTAAGTCATAAGTCCAGATGCCTACCGTTGCTTCTGCTTTTTAGGCCCTGGGTTCCATTTCTAAGTCGGTCAAGCAGACGATTTAGGGCCAATTTCACCAATAAAACCACCACGCGAACGCGGCTTAGAAGTGCTGAACGCGATCAGTGTCATTGGTGAAATCCACAGTTACAATAGACAAAAGGTACATATCAAATTCACCGTACATAATTTTTGCCCTCCGATCATCACGAACCGAGTATTTCAACAAACCCTGTAAGGTTGCTCACGTACACCGTAACAAATAAGTTGGCCCCGAAAGTTACGGCGTACGTTACTTAGATTAAATAACTTGGATAGTAAAGGAGGCAATATCTGTCCCGTAAAGGAGGAGAATCGCAATTAATGACGTTTGTTCCACTAAAATTTTGACTCTGTGACATTGTGGAGCGTTTTTAGTAGCAAGGTTCGTCAGGATCGATATTTGGTAGGGTAGGGTTGCGTTAGATGTACCAGCGCCTAAATTGTACCTACTTGATAATACTGCAATATCTGCTCGCCTGTTCATAAAAACTGATGCAAATGTGTACAATTTAAACCCATTAGTTAATTAAAATTTAATGCACATCTGTAAGCTATTTCTGAAAAGAATATGAGACAATAATGATAATATTTTCGTTCATGGCCATTTTCGACATTCATTTAAGCAAACCGTATATTTTGATGAAATTATGTCAGTGGTTTCGATTTTAAACTTTAAATGCCTTTTTGTTTAATTCGTACCTGTGTAGCATTCCAAATCGTACCTTGAGAAACATTTAGTAGACCTAACAATATGAAATAGGTAGGGGAGACCGAGGAGTGTTGTAACAATTTTCACGCCAATGCACAATGGACATATCTCAGCCGAAAACAGTCTTAGCTCTCTCTTTTTAGATACAACTAGCTATTTCTATCCTCTACAGGATTTTGATAAATAAATAACAACAATATATAACAGAAAAATAATACAAATTATCTAGATCAGACAAAAAACGACATAAATTTAAATGAGCCGTTATCTCACAACTCTCCTAGCACCGAGGTAGATTGTGACAGAGCAGAGGTAAGCTGTCATCACAGGTGGTTTTTGAGATGTAAAGGAAATACATTTTTAAATGGATAAATAAATGTAAAAAGTACCATAAATAAAAAATCTACTTTAATAGACTTTCAATAAAAAGAAAAGTCTACAAAAAGTCACATTATTTCAAGACTATAATAACTGGAATCACACTTTAATACGAAATTGAGACGATTTGTGTATTTCCTTCGAAGACATGCCTTTATCTAACAATTTACCAGCTAGGTGCCAGAGTTTCTCTGAGAGATTTTTTCAAAGATATCGGTATTCTCACAGTGGCATCATAATTCATCATCGCCAACATCTTATATATTAGGCAAAATATACACGTATACAATAAAAACAGTGATATTCACAATGTTAATCACAAGAAGTAAGGATAAACTACGTGCTCCCTTTCACCGGCTTCATAAGGTTCATAACTCATTTGTTGGGCTTGGTATAACCTTTTATAACAAGCTACCCTCTTCTTTGCTAGATTTGCCTTTTAATGCGTTTAAAACTAAATTAAAGTCCAACCTTTGTTCAAAGGCATACTATTCTATCAACGACTACTTAAATGATAAGGTATATTGGCGTGTGCTAGCTGTCATATAGCTATTAATTATAGCTATTTAATTATTAATTTAAATTATTTTTTGCGTATTGTAAATTGTCTTGCATACTAGTGTATAGAATCATTTATTTTTTTCCTCTAACTGAACAGACAGCTGTGCTGCTGGGGAGTTTGTTGCGCCACTTCTTCCTCCCAGCAAAAGCACTAGGAAGTGGTGAAGGGTGGGCGTTTTGGGGGACTTTCTTATGTAATTTTGACGTTCGAAAAGTGCTGATTCTCAGCCTAGTTTGAATAAACGACTTTTGAATTTTGAATCTGTCTTCCCACTATTTCAATATTAAGTATAATAACTTGAATCACACTTTAGTACGAAATTGAGACAATTTGTGTATTTATTTCGAAGACATGCCTTTATCTGTCCTCCGAACATTTATTAGGCATTCTGAAACAATAAAAAAACAAGCCATGCAAAACACACACCAAAACGCAATTAGAAACCTTACAAAGTATTAAAATAGGAGAGGTGTTACAGTTTGTCACAACCCTCCAAGGCGCAAAAAAAAAACATGCTTGATTCAGAATAATGTCACATAACCTCGAGATGTGCAGTAACAGAAGAAGAAAAAGTTTATCATGAATGGTTATTGAAATGTTAGTCAAAAAATTACTTTCGTGAATTTTTTCGCCACCGACGCGACGTCGCAGTCACATCTACTCCCCGTGGGCCACCGCGACAAACTGCATCGGCTAGCGCGTCAAAAAAGAGACGTAACGCGATGTTGCCAGCTTGCTTACGATGGACTTTGTAACAACTCTCCTCTGTAACAACTCTCCTCACCCCTATACAGCAGAAATGGTCGTTATGTTATATTAACACACCGTAGAGTCTTGTTCATTTCTAATTTTTACAGAACTAAGGAATTTTGAGAAAAAATATCAAGTACCTGATAATACTATTCTACTGTTCGATGTTACTAGTCATATTCTAATGACTCCAAACACTAAAGAATTTAAAAGATCTATATTATCTATGCCAATATTATAAAGAGGAAAGATTTTTTGTTTGTTTGTACCGAATAAGCTCCGTAACTACTTAAACGATTTTAACCATTTTCACCAATAGAAAGTTAAATTATCAGGAAGTAACAGGCTATAATTTAATTTCAAAATAATTAGAGATCCTTAAGAAAATTGCAGTAATGTAACCTAATGTAGCAAAATTTTGCCTATAAAATTCATTATTTGGCGTGCGTTGAGAAAACTATTGATGATACATAAAAAGTATGTACTACATGATTAAAGTACTCATTACTACCTACAAAAAAGTCCGCTATGGAATATATCTAACTATCATAGTTAAGTCACAACATTAGCAGCTTTTGTGTTCTAATTTTTTTATAGATTGCAGGTAGAAAAAAAAGTTGGTTACATTCGTATCGTAGTATTAATTCATATTCAAATAAATAATTTTATCTACAAGGGTATTTATGTAGCAGTAAAATACTTTTTTATTCATTCGAATCGGACAATTAATTTCGAAGTTATTATGTATAAGTCGTGGCCAGATCTTAAAATTGATCATTTCATGAAATGAACATTGACCACTGGTCACATCATGAAGTGGCCTGGCCAGATCATTGAATACTCAAAGTTTAACGATATGAACAGTTAAACGTACGACTACTTCATGATGTGGCCAAACATTAGTGATCATATCGCAAATAGTTTGATTATCCACCGGTAGAGGCGTTGATGACGCTCTGTTTTTGTTGTGCATCATGGCGGCGGCATACAACAAATCAAACAAAGTAGGGTGACCACACAAAAAAAGTCAATGGACTTTTATTAGGTTTCCAAATATGATATTATGGAATGCGATCAACTTGGAAGTAGCGCTCGCCAATGACACGGCGTGAAATGCAACATGGCACTTAAAATTTGTTTTTCAAAATAAAAATAAATACGTCGCTTAAGTGGCACCCCGACCAAATGGGTTAGGTTTGGTTAGGACTATGACCAAACGCGCGTGAACCGAGCGAGCGGTGCCGCGGCAGCGGCTGGCGAACGCTACTTCCAAAGTTGCTTGCAGTTACTTGGCTATTTTTACTACACCTTACACTATGGATACCCTACATTAATGATATGGCCAAACGTTGACTGACATATCATTAAACGTTGACGTTGAAACGATATGGCCAATGCTAGCTGGCCATTTCATGAAATGGTCAATTCTAAGATCTGGCCACGACTCACGAACTCAATTTTGGAAAAAAAAATAATTGTGCCCTTTTCGTTATGACGGCAGAATAAAGGTCCATATTACCAGATACAATCACAAAATTACAAATAATTATCTGCTACACAATAAAAGAACATTCGAACTTTGGAGGAGTGAGCCTCCAGAAACAAGGAAAACACCCAAACTTAGCGATCTTTTTTAGTTTCTTATCCATAATATAATCCACGGGCAGCACTTTGTAACCGCTACGCATCGAAACCGCTTGTCGTTCTACTCACCCACGCCGTAAAAGCTTGTAGATAAGTAAGGCTGAAAAATCGTGTCGCGATCAACTACCACTCAAGTCGGGCCAACAGATTGCCACATTTATCAACTAATAGTTCACTTTGAAAACCTTTTTTACGAGACCTTTTTTTAGCGCATTCTTAAGATAAGTTACCTTTGAATTACATCAGCGCGAACAGCGAGGTGGCTTTTTCGCGTGATTTTGTTTGCGGATTTGCTGGTTTTTCTACCATTTTATTTTCTGATCTAAGGATGTAGTTTTTTTTTTTTTTTTTTGTAGATGCACATTCTACTGTCTCTTTTCACAACAAAAACAAACAAACGTTTTATTTCAGCTATCCTGTCTGGAGAAGAAAAGTGATATGAAGTCTTTGTATATTATTTCTTATAAAATAGGTAATCGGTCCTATGTAATTGGAGATTCTATAACCAGCATTTTCAGATTTAATTACCTGTGGATTGGCGCGCAATTCTAAATTCAAATTAATTTTATTCCAAAAACGTGTTAATTTCAAATTCAGTCATTTATTTTTAGATTTTTTTTGTGACATTATGGTAGTTTTTGGCGCCATGGATAAACTGAAAATTCGTACAATTTTCGAATATGAGTTCCTACGTGGAAATACCGCTGCGCAAACAACACGAAACATTAACGACGTGTACGGGCCTAACACTGCTTGCATAATCACGGTCCATTATTGGTTCAATCGTTTTAAATCTGGAAATTTTGAGTTGAAGAACGAGCCTCGCGGTCGGTCGGTAACCATTGTCGACAACGACGAATTGAAGGCGATAGTGGAAGCGGATCCAACTCAATCTACGGCTGAGCTTGCTGCGGGGCTTGGAGTAAGTGTCAAAACAACATCAACAACACAACACACACTTGCGTCAAATAGGAAAGATAAAAAAGCTAGATAAGTGGGTGCCACACGAACTAAGCGACCAACAGCGAGATTTACGCGTCGAACTGCACAGCACTACTGAATCGGCATAGAAACGAGGGAATTCTTAATAGAATTGTTACCTGCGATGAAAAGTGGATCCTGTACGACAACCGTAAGCGTTCGTCTCAGTGGGTGGACCCGGGTACAGCACCTAATCAGTGCACTAAAAAAAAGATTACTCATAGGAAGATGATGGTGACTGTCTGGTGGACCAGTGCCGGACTTGTACATCACAGCTTCCTACCGAATGGCACAACAGTGACGGCAGATGTCTATTGCCAAGAATTACAAACAATGATGGAGATTTTTTTTTTTAATTATCATACAAATCTCCAATTTCATAGGTAAGGACCTAATATATAAATGACTTCATGACATTGTTTGCCGACGACAGTACTATCATTGTTCAACTTGACAAAAATAATAAAGACTTTGAAGCTGACATAATCAATGCATTACAACAAGCCGATAACTGGCTAGAACATAACAATTTAATTATTTTGAAGAAAAAAAAATGGTCAAAGAGTTGCTAATTCGGCACTAAATGTAAGGTTTAATAATTAAAAAATTGAAGAAGTTGCAAATACAGCTTAATCCGGGAAAGTCCGAAAGCCACGGTATCGCTTTCGGAATTTCCCGCAACCCCGGCAGGCATCGGTCCCATCGGACCCCTTCAATTGCTGACATCTCTTTGAGGCGCGCGTGGAATACAACGCGCCGTCTACCCGGGCCTGGTCCTTATCGGTCGGCGAGTACCGCCCTTTTTCCCTACCCGCCTTCCTCTTCTCCCCGGCTATTTGCCATTCGGCGTCAGCCGGAGTAGATTTAGGAGGAGGAGGCGGAGGCGGCCGTTTCGCCGCTAGAGCCAGGGCCTTCGCGTGAGGGCCGGGGCCCTCGCCACCTGTGTAGCCGCCCCGCTCTTGGTCTGCCCCGACGAACCCGGTTTGGCCGGGGCAGCTGCGGTAGCGGCATATGATGCCACATTCCGCTGGCCATATGCTCGCCGCCAACGGGGGGCGCAGGACGATGGCTTCTATTGCGAAAAAATGAGACCGCAGAGAAGCCATCTCCTGCCTCACCAGGGTCAGGACCCGGTCCTCAGCAGGCACGGGCCGTCCCTGCCCATGTTGCTTCCACCTCTGCGGCACCTCACGAGGGCCGGCTGTTTGGAGCCCGGCCAGGTCCGCTCGGAGCTCCTCCAACTCCTTTTGGAGAAGCTCCATGGCGGCTGTCAGGCGGGCGACCTCCACCCGCATCTCGGACATGCCGTCCGACGGAGGCCTGATGTGAAAGGCCTCCGCTGCCGCCAAAATAGAGGCCATGGCCGCGGGTGTGGCCTTGTCTTTAGAGGACTAAGTCCTCTTCAAGGCCAAAACCTTGATTGCGGCTGCCACGGCCTTCGCAAACCTAGCCGCTCGCTCCGAATTGGAGCCGCCAGCGGCGTCCGGCTCACCGCCTGCCGACTCTGTAGGGGCCGCCCCGGTGCTGGTCCTACAGAGTGGAGTTCCTCCTCCGTAGAGGGCCTATCCAGCTCAGCTGGGCTGGCCCGACTCAGCTCGCCAGCCTCCTTGGTGGTGAGCCCTCTACGCAAACCTATTCCCCGGGCCGCATCCCGCCGACTGGAGTGGATCTTTCTCCTGCCTTGGCCCGAGACCCCCTCGTCGGTGGACGACCCCTGGTCATCCCCCGGTTTGGAGCGCTTCCGGAGGAACTTTCGGTTTCTCACGGTGGCTCCCACCACCATTTCGCGCTCCGAGCTCTGACCCGAGCTCATCGCGCCAGACGCAGCGTCGGACTCCGACCCCGCATCACTCCTCTCCTTTTCTATGTTTTTGTTTGTATTTACCATATTTGTTCCCACGAGTATTAACTTTATATCTTCTCAAAACAGTGGTTCGCACTAGCGACTAACTATCTAATAGCTACCCATTAGTCAAGCTTACAACCTCCATCACGGTGCACCGCCGCCGCTTGGAGGTTTGGGGTCATTTTTATAGAGGATTTCTTCCTCGCGGCCCGGTCGGTTAAGCCAAGACCCTCGACCCCCGTCAAGTGCCAGAGACATGACTTTGACACTCTTCGGGGCTACGAGACCAACGGTGGCAGAAGAAAAGGCTTCCTCCTGCCTGCCCGACGGCAGTGTTAGTGCACGCCGAGCCCGTACTCCAACGCTGCTCAACGTGTGCTCTCTCGCGAGTACACGTTAGAGCGTTCCTCTGACAGGATATTGGCATACGGACAACGAGACCCCTTAGGCCCATAGTACCTAATGGGGAGACATTGCCCGCACCCCAGGGTGCACCGTCCCGGAGACTGACCTTCCCCCCGGACGCATCCGTAAGGGAGTTCCAGCCCACAGGCACACGGAGAGGATTCCTGTAGAAGCACCTCATCAAAGGCCGCCTTGATGCACAAAAGCGTACTTTGCATGGCCCCAAAAATATTTAATAAATTGCCAAATGGAATTAAGGACTTTGAAAAAAATGTATTATACTATTGACGAATTCCTTAACGATAAATTGTAATTTATTGATATTTATTTAATTTTGATATTGTATTATTATCTTTAATTCCATTTATTATTTATATGTATTAATTGCTAATGTTTTGCTAGTTTTTTTCTGTCATAAGTTATTTTGTGTTTTGCGTTGTAATTATTTTATTTTAATATGTTGATTATTCTTTTTAATATAAATAACTTATTATGTGAAACAGTGTAGGTACACCTTTAAGGTAGATTTTTGAGGAACGAATTATTTATTATTAAGATCTCATGTAAAATTTACCAAAAATCACACCAATAAATAAATTATAATAAATTTGAATTTGTCCTAGACTGGAGCGGGCCGGGGCTGCCTTGAAGCGACTCCTACCCAATCTAGGGGGTCCAAACGCCTCCTACCGGAGGCTCTACGCGGGGTCATGAGGTCCATGGCCCTTTACGGGGCTCCGGTGTGGACGCGTCTTTGAGGCGGTGGCCAGCCCGCTGGTTGAACGTGTCCAAAGGGGTCATGGCCTTACAGCTGGTCCGGGGATACCGCACGGTCTCCGGTGAGGCAGCGAGCCCCCTTGCTGGATTGCCGCCATGGAACTGGAGGCAAAAATCCTCGTGCACATTTAAGAGTGGCGCGAGGAGGCGAAACGCCGGCGTGTAACGAGAATTCACCATTGTGTGGATCGCCCGGAGGACACGGTGGAGCCGACGGTGGAGGTCTACCCGGCTTGGGCGGGGCACTGCCGTGTCCTTGTGGACGCGATCGGCGGCGGTGATCTCTCGCGGCCGGCCCTGGTCCAGGCCATGGTAAGGAGCGAGAGGGCATGGGAGGCTCTCACCTTCTTCTGCGAAGCACGAGGCAGAACGCGTGAGGGAGAGGCAAATTTCGCGCCCTCACGCCCTTAATCGCCGTAGGAGACGCACTGGACGTCGGGAATCCCAGACCGATTCCCGACCACCGTAGGCGCGGGCCTGCGAACGGTGAGCAATGGGTAGCTCGCCGTCCGATAAGGAACAGGCCCGTGTCGACGGCGCATTGTATTCCACGCGGACAACTGATGGGGTCCGCTAGGGCCGATGCGTAACGGGGTCGCGGGAACGTCCGAAAGGGATACCGTGAAATTTACCGTCCTATTGCACTCCTGCGCATTATATCAAAACTTATCGCAAAAGTTGTAAATAAGCGACTAGTAATTTTTTTAGAACATTACAATCTAATATCTGAAAGATAGTTTGGCTTTAGAAGCGGCAAGTCGACCGAGGACGCTAGTATATTATTGACCAACTCCATAGCTTCTTGTATTGAAAAGGGCGATCACGTCTTTGCAGTTTTTCTTGACCTAGCCAAGGCGTTTGACACAATATCGATAGATCGACTTCTGTCCAAACTAGAGGGTATTTGAATGCGAGGAAACGCGCTAGACTGGTTTCGAAGCAATTTAACAAATCGCAAGTATTATTGGGTTTTTCCAACAGGAATTTCTCAGTACTAACCCGGAGTCTGGAACTGTGCCTGGTTGATGACAATAGGCTCGCCCCATATTACATGGGACTTAAAAACATGACTGGCGAAATGTGGGTGTACTACAGGTACGCCTCTGCCGAACACTTCGGGGAAACAAGGCGTGATGTTATGTGTTAACAAATCGCCGGCAACTAGTAAAAGTAGGTGACTACTCTTGTGGATTACAACCAATCAACTTTGGAATTCCTCAAGGTAGTACTCTCGGTCCGACTCTTTTTGCCTTCTATATGAATGATATCTCCTTAATGCACCGCTTCCAAAATTTGGCCATTGCATTCCATGCCAAAACTTGGGATCAGGTGTATCAACTTGCCGAAAATGGTCTGCTTACAATCTCCGAGATTCTTAGTAGAAATTTACTATACTTAACGTAAGAAAACGGGTGCCAATTCACGCAGCTTCTTTAAAATGTCATTCTCGTCTTCAAATATATTTAGTTATCTAATGAATTAATAGGTCAGCGACGAACTTTTAGCGTCTAATTATATGCTTTTCATGCGACCATATATTGTAAAACAAGCTGCTGTTATTATGACGCAGCATGGTGATAATTCTTAACCAAATAAATTTGTGATGTCTACGCATTGCCACTTCTGTTTCCAAACACCAGCACTTACAGTCTTGTATATAATTGTTGTATGTTCAATTGGGTAGGTATAACAGTCAAGTCATCAATTATTCATGGTAACATTATAAATAGATTGGTGACTACATGAAATTAGAGCATTCATTTTTCAACTTTCAGCCCGACATCTGAAACGTGTATCGCGATAGAACTAGAGGCATTTATTGACTTCTGTCATCGCATCCAGATAGTACAAAGTTCCTTAATATCAAAAGTTAACCTTTTACAAGACGAGGGAATTAAAGCAGCCAAAATTATAATACACAATAACACCAGCTTAAACGTATTTTTATATATTTTACCTGAAGAGATAATTAGATTTATCAGATTGAAACAGTGTACGAACTTAGAATCCGCGCTTAGCGTTGTGATGGAAGAGGGTAAACTTCCAAACTCATTACAACGCCAGTAATAGAACTAAACCAACAAATACTCAAAATAACCCGTTACAAGCAAATAAAAATAACACACAGACACAACCATCTCATTTTAAATTTGGAATGCCAATGCTCCAGATAGTGGCTCAAGCAGCCCTGAGCCAGGGCCTTCATCTGCTGTGGATTCAAGATAATCCTGGGATTCTTCCTGTTAAGGAAGGCCAAGCAGGTCTTAGCTTAGGAACATAGTAAAAGTTCTAGATTTAGAATTAATAGGTAACAACTTAGATTAAAATATTGTAAAATACTTAGAAATTAGGTCATATGAAAGATAGGTTATACATATGCAGGGTGTCCAGTAAATAGCACGACATGCTGCAGGGGGTGATAGCTTGGGTCACTACCTATCAATACAACACAATATATGTTCAGCAAAATCTTACGGATATACAGTTTTACAAAATTTTCCGAAATATCGAAAAATCTCTACCTTGAAACAGATTTTTAAGCATCTCGTAATGAAAAAATCTTTTTCTAGAACTTTTTTTACATCAAATTATTCGTGAATAGTTACTCTACTCATTATAAGTTTTGTTTTATCAAAAACAAGAATTTTTTGAAGAAATAGTTTTTTTTGTTAAAATTTTCACAGAACAATTTTCTTTCTTTCAATTTTGTAAAACTGTAAATCCGTAAGATTTTGCTGAACATATATTGTGTTGTATTGATAGGTAGTGACCCTAGCTATCACCCCCTGCAGTATGTCGTGCTATTTACTGGACACCCTGTATTTATCTATTAGGTGGTAATAGTTGATATGTAATTAAAAACAGGATAGAATGTTAGAGTTGAGCGATTTAATAAATTGATTCCTATACGATAATGAAAAGAGGTCCCTTGGCTCTATCATTAAAGTAATAACTGGTAATCTGGATAACGACGACGCAACCAATTATGACAAATTAATTATTAATATATTAGTATTGTACAATCAAAACAACGCGCTATACTTATAAAATTACTCTAATTTTGGAAATAGTTGTAAGTTTTGTGAATTCCACTAACTCTACTCGTAGCAATTTTATCTTACTAGATAAGACCATACCTGAAATAGTCGTTTAATCTTGAATAAAACTCTGTTTCAACAAAGCAAAAAATAACTTTTAAACAATACTCTCCAGACTGGATGAAGTAGAACCAGCTGTTTCTTTTAGCCGAGTTAATATCATACACCAATCACCTATTGATGTTACGGAGCTCTTGTTATTTTAAAAGACATAAAATAGAACAGTTAGGTACTGTCCCCTGTAATACTAGAAAATGTTATAGACATAGAACATTGTACAAATATAAAATCATACTTTATACGTTTACTCTTTATTTTACACCAGATTATACATAATTAAAAACTAACAGACTTAAAATAATAATATGTATAGTATGTACAAGTACATATAGTGTATATTACATAAAAAGTGGGGGGGGGTAATTATAGGGCATCAAAAAATTCTTCCGCATCGCTGTCAACAGGAAAAGTGCCCAAATCATACTTATAAGGCAAACGAATAATATTTAATAAATGTATCAATTCCAACCATCCAACGAGACATCGTTTATAATTATTAGCAATTACACCCATTCAAAATGTATATATAACCCTCTGAACGAACCTTACATTCCTAATCATTCCCAAACATACAATATTCCTGCGAAAGGGTTGAAAATATTAGCGCTCTCCTAGCCATGCAGGAAAATCGACGACGGAAAATTTTTCTCTGTTGCGAGACGTTTCTCCGGCTGACGAAGACTCATGCATTGCCATAAATCTGCACAGTATTTTCGGCACCTGTATTCTGACTATGATATTTGAGAAGGGAAAATCGGAAAAATCACTTTGACAAAATGACGCATACAAGCAGCTCTAGTGGCAGTACTTATCGCGCCGAACGTGTATCTACCCATTTTGATACCGACCAGCCTACAAGGAAAACCTCCGATCAACTTAGATGAAAAAGACTTTAAAAACTTACAGTTATTGGCGCATTCCCTGAAAAGTGAAAGTGTAGTGAACAGTGATAACAGCGAAACGCGCGATATTCATAATATCGGAACTCTAATCATATATCTACATATAAATTTTAGTTATCTTATTAATTGTATGTCTTGTTAGGTTTAATTCTAAAATATTATCTATTTGTAATATAAATCAAAACCATAATTCTCAGAATGCAAATGATGATATTGAACATAGGGAGGGAGGAGTTATGCATACCAGGCATAAGTTTCCATAGTAGAGAGTCACTCGACACCCTAAGCTGTTTCTAACCTCCTGTATTAATTTATTTAGTTAATAGCCATGTCACCGATTGCAGTTATATTATATATGTCGGGACAGGAGCATTATTGGCAACGTCTTCAGGCATTATGTGGGCGGATATTAGGGTGATCGAGCAAAGGAATACACTCAATGCACAATAATCACATTTAATAATAACAAACACAATAGTCACAATAAAAATGTAAGCCAAACGAAACGTATGACAGTTCCTTGACTGGAGGTTCTCTTCTCTGTCACGGTCGGAAAGCAAGAAGGCTCGCCGTGGCGTCCCTCCATTCTAGGCTCCGTCGTAGCACGAAGATACCCGAGTGTTAGTGCTGCCACCACTCGGGTCACGTGCCGCGCTTCGTTTAGCGACCATGCTAATGACCGTCTCCGACATATACATCTCTTTCGACACGACACCTTTTTCTAACACTTAAGTTAACTTTGATCTGAAGTGGCCTGGTGGTCCATTCCAGAAATATAGTTTTTTTAGATTAACCTTTGTTTAAATAAAATATGTACCAATAGTTCGTAAGCCATTCCGTCTGTATCGCTCTAACCGAGCACACCTCCTAATTACTGTAAATATCGTAATTAAAGTTTATTTTAAACTAAATCACTGCCGTTCATATTTGACTAGGTAGTGGTAGGTAGATCTTTTGTTGACTTTACCTAAAGTACATTAGACAGAGAAAAATTATAATTAAATGCCTACCTACCATGCACCTACGTCACAAACCACACGTTCATCAGATTGACTGACAAGGCTGGACTGATTACTTCTAACCTTTCACCGCTGGGATGAATCAGCTCATCAATCCACACGGCACGACACGGGTTGACGATACAGTTTCATTACGGTTTCTCTATGGTTTTATGTGCCATAGATCTTATAGCGTGACTTGGGAGTTTCGGTGTAATTGTTTTTATTTACGGACGCGGCACAAACTCATGGCTAAAGACTGCCTGTTCATTTGAAGCTGGTTAGTGGAGAGGAGCGAATTAAGAGAGTACGGACTCGGGGCAGTACCTATGGCTACTAAAGCTTGATGAATTGAATTTATTGGAATTATATTGGTTTAATTTTTCCTAGTACAGCACTTCACTCCTCTCAGTTTAAATGCATAGGCAGCCTAAAATGTATGCTAGGATGCTGGACAGTGTGAGAAACCAGACTATCAATCAAGGTAAACCTTGCTAGTTTTCAAGAATGTATTTAGTGTGAATGTATGTAGTGAACTGTACACCCTGTTTCTCATACCTCTAGTATGAGAAACAGGGTGTACAGTTCACTCATCTTCCATAGAAAAAGCTCCCCTTTTCTGGTCCTCCGAACAGATGGGTGTCGTGTCTGGTGAGTTACTGCCCGACGATTGATGGCGGGATGTTGTAATACACCGTGACATTTTAGTCGTCTTACAAAGAGAGTCCACTCAATGTACCCGACATAAAATACCTCAAGGAGCGATAATAAACAATTGTTACCTACCATTAATTAAAAAAATATTTACTAAGAAAATATGTAAAAATAAAAATAAATAATGCATTAGAATTATTAAACAGTTAATAATGTTTGCGTATCAAACGGTAGAACATACCTACCCAGCGCACGTCGTGTAGATAAATCCATCTTCGTTTTATATGAGACAAAATATCGTAACCCGTTCTAGCATATATAACTAGTCCACGTAGACTTTCATTCAACGAGATGCTCTAACGATATACATGTAGTAGTGCGTGTGCCAAGCCCCGCCCCTTTCATTTAAAAAGTAACACTCACTTTAGTGTCTCAGTGCCAACGTCCATACTACGTTGAATATAGTGTCTCAGTCTTGTCCGATGAAGCGCCAGCCCGCGCCGCAGCTGAGCGCGTAGCTTTAAATTCCCCGTATAATAATAATATATCCGTGATCCAGCCTGTCCCATCTTGCTGTCCCCCCCTCAGCGACGCCCTAAGCCGAGGTTCGTACCCCACAGGGGGTGCCCTTAGCGAGCGTTCGCCTAATTTTAATTTAGAATAGTTGCTCCTGGCTGGAGGCTTTGAGTGTAGTGCTTAAGGCAGCCACAGGATTGTTCGGTTGAGCAGTAAATACCTTAATGGTATACCTGCGAGATGCCATAGTTAAAAAAAAAAAAAAAAATAGTGTCTCAGTTATAGCCGAACCCCGGAAATGGCAGTGCGCGCGCGCTATCGCTTAACGAACGTTGTTCGCGATCACTTTCACTACTAAGTGCAAGGAGTGAAAAAGTCCTACTTACTTCACAACGAGTGATAGGAATGTAAAAAAACCGGCCAAGTGCGTGTCGGACCACGCACAAAGAAGGGCGGAACCCTTAGTTGGAATGAATTTATCGTAAGAACAAACATAACTTTGTAATTGAAAAACATGTTCTCCCATAAGGAATATATGGGAGAACATGTTTTTGGTTATTTATTTAAGTTGGTCGATTATTACTCGTAAACTTGTAAAGCCCACTTAAGTGTGATAGTTTTCCTTTAAACTTCGTTATATTTAAGTACTAATGCCGTGACATTTAAAAAACAAAAATTGGTACTTTAAATCTTTTAATATTTTTGAAAGACCTATCCAACGATATTCCACACTATGAGAAGGACGAAAAAAAAAATTATCATCCGCACTTTACATGTAGGGGAGGTCCCCTACATGTAAAGATGATAATTTTTTTTTATCCTTAATAATTGTTTTTTTCAAAATTTTATTTTACCACTTTTTGGCGTCATTAACTTGTATACTCATGCCAAATTACAACTTTCTAGTACCAGTAGATTTTGAGCTAAACCGCGGACAGACAGACAGACCGACGGACATGGCGAAACTATAAGGGTTCCTTGTTGACTACGGAACCCTAATAAAAAGTGATCATTTGTTTATAATTGATTCCGATTTTTTAAATACGCCGCACGCCGGAGACAATTTACTTACCTACTGCCAATTACGATAACTACAAAATTATCTTTTGTTTGTCATTTGCCAGGTAGAAATGAGTTAGAAATTCTTGATTTTATGTAGGTAGGACGTAGGTCATATGGAAGGATTCAAATTTCTATCTACAAATACGGTCGAACAAAGACGAATTGATCAGATAGTGAAATCGGCCCTATTTTTGTTACTTAAATCGTACCTCTTTTTTATTAAATCATTACTTATTAGGTACCTATCTTACACAACTTAGTTTGGGTTTTTATTAAGAAGAATGTTTCTGACGGTCATAAGCCCGTAAAAGTATGAAAGAAGAAATTTCAGATTACAATAGTAAGAAACACATTTTTGCGGTGGTAGGGTGTATGAACTCTGTTTAAAAAAATGTCGCCGCTCTATTATTCCTCGAAACCGCACTGCCTTTGAACGCAAAGATCGGACCGCGCTCACAACCACAACAGGGTGTGTCAAACTACGTCATGCGTCATAATAATGAATAATACATTTTTTTTTAATTATTTTAGTTTATATAATATATAGGTATATATTTTTTTATGAATGCTTGGTAGTCATTGGATACATGAAGTGGGCTGCTTTTGTAAAACGATTAAAATGCCACGGTGCATAGGTACTGATCGCGCGGTAAACCCTGCTTGCGCGATGCAGGATGTTGCGTGACGTCAGTGAGATGCATAATTGGCATGTGGCGATGTAGATCCCGCCACGTCACTCAGAATATCAGAACCTTGAATACCCAATCTTAGATAATTCACAAATTTTGCCACTTAATCATATACCTACTTGAGGTCTATGTAGTCAAAGTTAATTTTCGATTGACCGTTTGTCATATGAAACTTCTAAATAAGTTTCAGTTGCAATGGATTCTGAGCTTTGTGTGGTATGACATTGAGCTTATGTTCCCAAAATTTGATAATTATCTGAGAATAATTCAAATAATTATAGTGTTTTGCGACCTTTCATGGGTCGCATTGGTAGTCACAAAGGTTTAGGTACCTACTTTGATTTACCTATTAAGTTCGTCACTTGAACCACACTCCAGGTCAATTAAATACATTTGCCATGAGCATTGCTCGTTTATGGTATGTTCGTAGGTATGTTTATACGTTTAATTCCCGAAACCAAATTGCGTGTAGTGTAATATTCCTGTTCGTGTCTGTTTAACTTGTAAAGGTCATAATGTTTTTTCCAGAAGATTGTTTATAGAAGTAACTCAATTAAGAGGGTCACTTTGTAATGGAATACATCATTTCATGAGCGTATGACTGTCAAGGTGTTTGTGTCTTTAACTATGTATTTGGCCATGCCCGTTTTATGTTAAAGTACTTAAATAAATTATATGTCCGCGACCACCAACGCCAATCGCTTCCAAATTAAGTTGTCAATGGTATTGAGCTGTTTAGGAGATGGACATCGTGCACTTAATTTGGTCGGGTTATACGAGGCCCGTATTACAGAACCTCACTCAACACTCAAGCATCACTTAAAACTAGTTTCAAACAATCAAAAGGCTTTAAACGACTTTTAAGTAATGCTTGAGTTTTGAGTGACGTTCTGCAATAAGGGCCTTTGTATGGAAAAGTAATGAAAGCTTCTTAAAATACAAAAATTAGGAATATGAATTTTTGTCACTAATTTTTGTATTAATTTGGGGAGAAATCACAGAGTTTTTAATAGGGAAATCTCCAAATTAAAATTTAACACCGTGACTACCGCAACCCCACCAATGACGGCACGGTTGGCGCAGTGGTTAAGCGATTGACTGCTGCACTGCGTGTCGCGGATTCGATTCTCGCACGGAACAAATATTTGTATGACCTACAAGTAGTTGTTCCCGGTCTGGCTGTTTGTGTATGTGAGAGAGAAATTCCTAGTGTGACAAAAAATGTAAAAAAAAATGACATGGTAGTTATATCTCGTAAACTACTGGAGTACTAATTTTGAATTTTGAGCACTAATTTTATCTTGCAGGGCCACTAATTTTCTATGTAGGTTTGAGAAAAGCGAAACCTTGGAAACAACATTCAAAGTCGTGATCCGGCTGAACGAGCGCGCGAAAGTTATCATCGTTGATTTCTCGGTAAATACAAATGTTTCAGTTCTGTTTTTTTTACAAAATGAATCACATCTAGGGGCACTAATTATTTGCATACTTACTTAGAGTAGCCGTAGCATGCCCCCTTTTTCTGCCCTCATGGTGGTCCTGCTGAACGGAGCGTAACTACGGCCGGACCACCTTCAAAGTCTATTTTCTCGAAAACTACTAGGGTACCAATTTTGTTGTACGAGCACTAATTAGCGCCAATTGAGCACTAATTATTTACCAAATATGAAAGAAATTAAATTAAATTGTTTATTCTGTAAATAGGATATTGGAATCACTTTAAAAAGTCATCTTAAAAAAAAAAAAAAAATTGCTAGATGAGTTCGGCGTTTCCTATCTGACTACTCTGAGAATAAAGGCCGAAACAAACTCAGAGGTCACAGTCTCTTTTAAAGTCCAGACATAATTTTGGTCAGGCCATATGAGAACCATGTAGATTAGTCTGAAATGGTCTTTTGAGAAAAGAACCACACAGATTTAAGTGGACCTGTCCAGTCACTGCAAGCATTTGTCAGTAATCGTGGAGCTCAACTCGACGAACAATACCAATAGTGCGAGAGCCGGCTGCAAAAATACCTACCTTATCGGCTACCCCAATACGCTATCTTTATATCGTTAACCAACACTTAAACACGTAAAAAAAATCAGGTCTGCCAAAGCCGTTCTTGCCGGGTCATAGAAATAATCGATATTTTTTTACGTAATTTTTTAGTTCATGTTACGTCATAATGTACCCCAATTAAAATGCTGGCAACAGTTTGCTATTGATTAATTATGTAAAAAAAAGTAGGTCTGCCATTGCGCACACTGCCGGAAGTACTAGGCAGACCCCTAAAATAAGCCCTTCCGACACCCTAAACCTACCTCATGGAGTACCCGGGTGGAACCTACGCCAAATAATAACCAAGATGCCCCTGATATTGGATCAAAAGGTCTGCCAGGGCTAAGCTTGCCGGAACTTGCTGTTCAAAGCATTTGAAGTTGGTAGGGACCATAATTTTACATAAGTCAAAATAACATTATTTTGTTTCTAAATTTATACAAATGTATAAATATAAAGTGCTTTATTACCAAAACATTAAATAAAACAACAAGTTTAGCGATAAAAGATATATATTGAAAATTTTACAACAATCGCTACCAGTACAATAACATGCTTACAATATAGGTTCAATAATCAAAACATAGTTAAAGTTGCCATTACAGTTACCTGAATTCTGTACGGTGGGTTTAGGGAAAAAAGTAGGCTTCTGAGTGTAGAATCGGTTATTGTATGAATCATCGTAGGTACAGTCAACGCCTAATCAACCTATCCACCACCAGGATCACTCTAATCCATCGAAATAAGGTCAAAGTTTAAATAATAATAGTTTGGTTGACTGGCCATTTACTGTAGATATGTAGGTAACTAACAATAAAACTAGCTACAATGACGGTCAAATGACAGCAAGAACTATTTATAAACATACTCAGGTGCAAAAAAAAATAAAAAACAGAGTCAGATTGAACTGTTCTAATGTAAATCAATAATAGTATGTACAAAAAATAGATTTAATCCTCGCCAAGAGAATAAAATTATAACTTAGACGTAGAATCAAAAATTAGTAAACATCACTTTCATCGCTTGAACTGTCATATGACTGATCAATATCATCGTCCTCTGAATCTGAATCATTCATTACAATGGACTCTACAGTGAGTGGTGTTGGCTCACCTTCATACCATAGAGGTTCTAGGCGATTGTTATTCAAAACCCATCCGTATTTTTCTACATCTAATTATATCAGTTCATTTGAACATGCGTTTTGCCACATAGCATTTATGAAAGCCGTTCGCAATATTTTTTGTTTTATTACCTTTTACAGGGCGGCATTCCGCATGAACTGAAATTCCTATTTTTTTTTAATAAGGGACTTTAATTTTTGGTTTGCGTATGTTTTATTGAAGATAGTATTTGTACAGTTTTTATTTCCATACATTTCGCAAGTAAATTTAAGAATCAATTCGACTAGTTCTGTATCATTATCGTATACAAATTTCTCGTCTAATTTATTGAAAGCTTCCTGGTAGATGGGACTCTGTTTTAAAATCTGGAAAGGTTTCGATTTACCTTTATTGTGAAAAGCAGCGGTGTGATCACAACCAGTGTAAGCATGAAATGCTGGTAAAGAACGACACAACGTTTCACCTAGTGTTTTTGATAAATGAGTAATATTTATAGCATTTGGATCTTTGGCTCTTGATAATCCGCTCGAAAGTTACCAAATATTTGGTTTCAGTTGGTGTGCGTGTGCTAAAATACCAACTAAAATATCAGTGTCAGTTGCTACAGTGGAAACGTTTGTCGCGTCTTTTTTTTATATCGGAACGTGAAAAAGTATTCGAGTATCTGCTTCTTCGTGATCGCAAAAGTAATCAGCTTCAACAGTTTTCGTTATTTTGCCGCCATCGGCACTAAACGAATAGCATTTCTCATCAACTGTGACAAATACTTTTTTACTGCCAATTATATTGCTCATGGTTTTATTCTCCCAAAAGTTCGAAAGGAAAACTACAGCTCTTTTAAATTTATAATTTTTCAGGGCTTTATGAAAATTTGACGGTGTTTTTTGGGAAGGACCTGTAACTTCATACGGGATCTCTACTTCTTGCCGTTTTGCTCTTTCACAGTCTTTAATGGAAGGCGTTAAGTATCTGACAAATATGAAATGAATTTCATCAGCTTCTATGGTGCAAATTTTTTGTAATATAATTTCGGCAAGTTTTTCAAATGTGCTGGGAATTGAGGATGGACTTATAAGGTAAAACATATTAAAACCGTCTAGAAAACAAGCATCGATTCTGTGTGGTGGCGATGCAGGATCAATGTTGCTTTTAAGTTTTTTTGCTAGCACTGATTTGTCAGTTTTATTCATGTCACCATTTTGCTGACAAAGATCAGCGGGAAGTGGCGCCAACGGAAAAGAGAGACATACTTCTATGTCGATTTTGTGTTCCAGGGCAATACATAATAGCCTTCCAAATATGTCCCTTTCCATTTTTATTTGAGCTGTTTTTGTCCCGTCTCTGCTCTTTTGACTTTTCGAGACAGAATCAGAACTGAAGTTAATAATTTTATTCCGGGTAATAGGTTTCTCGAATCGGTTTGCATCTTCAGCACATTTCTCAATAAATTGTTCTTTCTGATGCTGTCCAAGCTAAACTGACAGCTTAGACCTGGCAGACCTTTTGATCCAATATCAGGGGCATCTTGGTTATTATTTGGCGTAGGTTCCACCCGGGTACTCCATGAGGTAGGTTTAGGGTGTCCACACCCTAAACCTATGTTTACCACAGGTTTCTCGAATCGGTTTGCATCTTCAGCACATTTCTCTATAAATTGTTCTTTCTGATGCTGTCCAAGCTAAACAGATAAATCAGTGCTAGCAAAAAAACTTAAAGGCAACATTGATCCTGCATCGCCACCACATAGAGTCGATGCTTGTTTTCTAGACGGTTTTAATATGTTATACCTTATAAGTCCATCCTCAATTCCCTGCACATTTGAAAAACTTGCCGAAATTATATTACAAAAAATTTGCACCATAGAAGCTGATGAAATTCATTTAATATTTGACAGATACTTAACGCCTTCCATTAAAGACTGTGAAAGAGCAAAACGGCAAGAAGTAGAGATCCCGTATGAAGTTACAGGTCCTTCCCAAAAAACACCGTCAAATTTTCATAAAGCCCTGAAAAATAATAAATTTAAAAGAGCTGTAGTTAATTTCCTTTCGAACTTTTGGGAGAATAAAACCATGAGCAATATAATTGGCAGTAAAAAAGTATTTGTCACAGTTGATGAGAAATGCTATTCGTTTAGTGCCGATGGCGGCAAAATAACGAAAACTGTTGAAGCTGATTACTTTTGCGATCACGAAGAAGCAGATACTCGAATACTTTTTCACGTTCCGATATAAAAAAAGACGCGACAAACGTTTCCACTGTAGCAACTGACACTGATATTTTAGTTGGTATTTTAGCACACGCACACTAACTGAAACCAAATATTTGGTAACTTTCGAGCGGATTATCAAGAGCCAAAGATCCAAATGCTATAAATATTACTCATTTATCAAAAACACTAGGTGAAACGTTGTGTCGTTCTTTACCAGCATTTCATGCTTACACTGGTTGTGATCACACCGCTGCTTTTCACAATAAAGGTAAATCGAAACCTTTCCAGATTTTAAAACAGAGTCCCATCTACCAGGAAGCTTTCAATAAATTAGACGAGAAATTTGTATACGATAATGATACAGAACTAGTCGAATTGATTCTTAAATTTACTTGCGAAATGTATGGAAATAAAAACTGTACAAATACTAATGCTGCCAGATACGTTATCTTCAATAAAACATACGCAAACCAAAAATTAAAAAGTCCCTTATTAAAAAAAAATAGGAATTTCAGTTCATGCGGAATGCCGCCCTGTAAAAGGTAATAAAACAAAAAATATTGCGAACGGCTTTCATAAATGCTATGTGGCAAAACGCATGTTCAAATGAACTGATATAATTAGATGTAGAAAAATACGGATGGGTTTTGAATAACAATCGCCTAGAACCTCTATGGTATGAAGGTGAGCCAACACCACTCACTGTAGAGTCCATTGTAATGAATGATTCAGAGGACGATGATATTGATCAGTCATATGACAGTTCAAGCGATGAAAGTGATGTTTACTAATTTTTGATTCTACGTCTAAGTTATAATTTTATTCTCTTGGCGAGGATTAAATCTATTTTTTGTACATACTATTATTGATTTACATTAGAACAGTTCAATCTGACTCTGTTTTTTATTTTTTTTTGCACCTGAGTATGTTTATAAATAGTTCTTGCTGTCATTTGACCGTTATTGTAGCTAGTTTTATTGTTAGTTACCTACATATCTACAGTAAATGGCCAGTCAACCAAACTATTATTATTTAAACTTTGACCTTATTTCGATGAATTAGAGTGATCCTGGTGGTGGATAGGTTGATTAGGCGTTGACTGTACCTACGATGATTCACACAATAACCGATTCTACACTCGGAAGCCTACTTTTTTCCCTAAACCCACCGTACAGAATTCAGGTAACTGTAATGGCAACTTTAACTATGTTTTGATTATTGAACCTATATTGTAAGCATGTTATTGTACTGGTAGCGATTGTTGTAAAATTTTCAATATATATCTTTTATCGCTAAACTTGTTGTTTTATTTAATGTTTTGGTAATAAAGCACTTTATATTTATACATTTGTATAAATTTAGAAACAAAATAATGTTATTTTGACTTATGTAAAATTATGGTCCCTACCAACTTCAAATGCTTTGAACAGCAAGTTCCGGCAAGCTTAGCCCTGGCAGACCTTTTGATCCAATATCAGGGGCATCTTGGTTATTATTTGGCGTAGGTTCCACCCGGGTACTCCATGAGGTAGGTTTAGGGTGTCGGAAGGGCTTATTTTAGGGGTCTGCCTAGTACTTCCGGCAGTGTGCGCAATGGCAGACCTACTTTTTTTTACATAATTAATCAATAGCAAACTGTTGCCAGCATTTTAATTGGGGTACATTATGACGTAACATGAACTAAAAAATTACGTAAAAAAATATCGATTATTTCTATGACCCGGCAAGAACGGCTTTGGCAGACCTGATTTTTTTTACGTGTTGGTTAACGATATAAAGATAGCGTATTGGGGTAGCCGATAAGGTAGGTATTTTTGCTGTCGGCTCTCGCACTACAAAGAAAGGACATTTGGGTAGGCCGCATAAACTACTCAAACTGCCAGACCATCATTAAAACTAACTGAGAAAGGAAAAAAAAAGTATTTAATATAATGATAAAAATATCAACATAGTCCTCAAATTCACAAAAATTAAAATCATGTCATTTTGTATATTATATTCAACAATGTCAATGTTTATATGTTGATGCTTTTACTGAATAATTAGGTATAATGTTATTTTTTATGATTTTATCACAAGGCTTAGCAGAGCGAGCAGCTCAATCCCAAGCTTTTTTATCTTCTAAATAATCTGAAATTTTAAAGTACCTACCCTTTTTTACAAAGTTTGGTTTTAATACAGCTTTTAAATCGTTTAATGGGTAAGTTTCGAATGTCGATGGGAAGTTTGTTGTAAAAGCGTATACATTGACCCATGAACGAGTTGCCTACTCTGTGGAGAAAAGTGCGATGTACAGCGAGGTTGTGTTTAGGTATTCCTGGTATTTAAACTATGAATATCGGAAATCTTCTTAAAATTTGATATATTTTTGTGTACTTATAATGGGTTTGAAATATATTGTGAGGCTAGAGTCAAAATATTTATTTCTTTGAATTTTTTTCGAAGGGAATCTCTCGGACCTAGGTTGTAAATGGCTCGAACAGCCCTTTTCTGTAGAACAATGATAGTATTAATGTCCGAACAGGTTCCCCAGAGAAGAATTCCATAAGAATGACATAAGATTATGAAAATAACAAAAATAAACAATTCTGGCTGTGTCTACGTCAGTTATGTCTATTTTTTTTAACAGCATAGGCGGCCGAACTTAGTCTTCCTGACAATTTTTCATGTGTGGGCCCCATTGTAATTTACCGTCAATAGTGATTCCAAGAAAAACTGTCGACTCAACAGGGTCCAGCTCTATTCCATTAACTTTAATATTGGTAGTTAGCTGCCTAACATTTAGCGTTGAAAATTTAATGAGTTTAGTCTTTTTTTCATTCAAGAGAAGATAGATAGATAGATATAATACTCTATAAATTACAGGCATATAGGAGACTGAAACGATTACATACAATCTTGGGCCTGGGTGTAAAAAGATGAAAGTGGTGTCAATTAATAGCTTATATATTATTAACCTTTCACTGAAAATTCTGCGGATTTTGTCAATCTTAGAACAGAGATAAAAGAGATAGTTGATTCCTGAAGTGCAAAATATGTGCTTTTGCACTAATAGTTATTATATTTAGTAGAAAATGTTTGATAAATTATATGAATGAACGTCAATGACTTCAGTCGATATGTAGGTAACAAGTATGGAGTTACGGAAAGGATGTCTGATATAAAATAAAAAATAATTTAAGTATTATAGTGTTTTATTCGTCTTCAATTATAATTAAAATGTCGTCTAGGAATTGTGCAGGTGGGGCTTTATGATCTTGGTACCTAGCCCAGCTAAGGTACCATATAATGCACATTATATGAGCGCAGCAGCCTACAGTTCGTCTCCCTACAATACAATTACAGTAATGCATTACTATAGCCTCCCTTCCTCTACAAGAGCCGTCGACTAAAATATAAATAAAATAAGTTTTTCGACTTATATGTCGGGATTGTATGCGACCCCTAAGTAACCAGGAGGTATTGTCAGCCGACAGCTCTCGAAGAAGGCTACTGCTGACCTCCCTGCACACTTCTATACTAAAAACATCATTTCCTCTTACGTGTTCACCGTAGTAGGAACGTGCCTGCTTGATTTGGTATGTTCTTAAAGAAATCAATATTAGTTAATTATCGGAGAGCTGTGGAAAATCGCTAAGGTTATCATTTACAGACTCAGGTGTAAGCCATTGCCGAATCACTGACAGAATTATTGTTTCATCATATGTAAGGGTCGTCGGCCCAGTGTATTGCAGTGACCAGATGTTATTCTACAATTCACACAGCTATCCATAGTTTCAACAATATCCAATCCACAAGCCGGCGGTAAAATCCAAAATAACAATTCCAAGTCAAACGCGTGAGCGATCTGCGGTGTCCAGTGTGAAAGCAAGGGCAGGGTCGGAATCCGTAAAATACAAAGCAGAGGTCGTGAAAAATGAAGAACAATCGGGAAAGCGCTCAAAACGCATCGGAAAATACGAAACGAGTGAGCAAACAAGAGCATTAGAGCAGTTGGCAACTGTCTAGTGTCAGTGTCAGTCAGCACCATTGACTTATAGAACATGGACTTGAAATGTTTGACTATACAAAAAACAGTTATACAAATACGAGGCATATCGACGCCAAAATCAAAAAAATACAGCTATCTCTTTTTAACTTTAATAAATTTGCCTAAGTGAAAAAGGATAATAGTGTTTTTGACAGTTACTATATTGGCAACCCTACATTTTCTAGTCATTGAAATACCTATTTGCGGTCGGTTCGCCATTTTATCCTCTCGGTGTTTGGTACCAAAGTTGGGTACGTAACCTGTCAAATGATCTTGTGTTGTGGTTAAAATTTGTGAATTTTGGAGTTATTTGCTGTGTTATTGCGTTTAAACTCGGCCCTATGGTGGAAATCATCAATAGCAAGATGCCCAATTGCAATATAATCGGATGTGGCATCAAAAGAAGCGGACATCACCCGAAAATAACTTTGCACCAGTACGTACATACATTTCAGCTGAAATATCTTTAGATTTAGACGATAAACAAAAGATTCTGCATTCGTTGAAGAGCTTCAACAGTAAAGCATTCATATTTTCCCTTTTGCCATTATTTTCAACAGTTTTACTTCACGAAATCATTTTCTTGTTATTGAAGGGATAGAGACATTTTATTTATCGATAATGCTATTTTATGTTTTTTTTTATTGGTTTTATGTTTTACTTTCAAGGTTGCCTGCTAATAAACGAAAAAAGAAAAACTATTGGTGTGGAAAGTTTAAAGAAGGCCACATATTTTTGTTCTTTTCACTTTGAAGAATAATGTTTCAACCGGATACTCAATAAAGTAACATTATGTGACGATACTTTACCTTCACGAACCTTATTGGTAAGTAACATGTTATAAATTTGTCCAACATGATTCTGTAGTGGCTGGTGTTGAAAATGATGGTGATGTCCTCATTTGCAATATTTGTTTGTTTGGTAGCAAAGAGTGATGTAAAGAATGTGTTTGAGTGTGGTCTTAAGACTTACTAAGATCAATTAAAAATTCTATTAATAAAATCAAGAAACAATAAAAATACTAATTTTTTTTTTGCTTGTTTACAGCCTGCGATTTGAACAAATATGTGGCAATATCTGGCATTTTAAATGAGAATGATCAAAATCAGACAAACTCACAATGTAAAAGAGATAAACATATATGAATTTGAGATACAAATATTATGGGAAGAAATCTACTGAAAGCATATCACATAGAAATTACCTGAACAAAATTGTATTGTTCAGAACTGAATGAGATTGATTTCTTTAATATAACTTTATTATAATTAGTGTTGACTTTTAATTAAAACCCACAATCATTTGCTTGTTAGAAACTTAGCATCAAAAATATTAATTATGGTGGCTCCGCCAATTTTCAAAATTTCTTTTTCACTGGTTATCCGTGAAATTCAAATCTGTATGTTGATTAAAATGAGATACACAAAGATAAAATAATAATAATATAAATTACAATATTTAATTTAAAAATTACCATCTGCGGGCCATTGACGGAGCCACCTTTTAGAGGTATGAGGAACAGGGTGTAAAATTCATTCATCCTCTATAGAAAAGGGAGGACCCTCCGACCGACGGGTGTCGTGTCTGGCGGGCAACTGTTCGATAGATTTTTTGAAGTGAAAACTTCTTTAGGCACGTTGAGCACTTTTTGGGTGAGCAAAAATAATGGAAGTCCCGTCATCTTCACCGGACGTTTTCCAAGAGCTATATGTATACTGTGTATATATGTGTACTTTTTGGGTGAATAAAAAGCGTGAAACTCGTGTCATCGTCATCGCACACTTCCTATGAGCTATATGTATACTGTGTGTATATATGTACATAGATATATCAGCAATGAGATGAACTTGTTGCATGGTATACAATGGACTGAAATCAGTTACAGAATACTAGTTCGATAAAAAGCTGTAAGTATATAATATCTGTCCGGTTTCAACCTATTATAACGGGAAACATCAAAATAAGTTCTACTGTTTAGCCGCGAAATAATGACGAAGCAATTAAATTAACCAAACAAATGAAAGGCATCAGTTAGAAAAATTGGGGTATTTTTACCCGTAAATATTGTACTGTGACATTATGAAAACATTCTCACAATCTTTTATCGATATTATAACATAGAAATATCGATAAGGGCTGCCCTAGTAGACGCCATTTTATCCTCTCAGTAAAGTGTAGGTATGGCACGTTTTTCTTGTAGGTATGCCAAGTCCATGTTTTATAATGTCAATGGTCAGCACTGCTGACTGACACTCAGCAGTGACATAGACTAAAAATAGAAAACTAATTTTAATCGATATGAAATCGATAATCAATATTGATTTTTCAGTAATTAATTGATATTTTATTTCCTTTATTTTACATTAATACATATAAATAGGGGGGGTTGAGCTCACCTTCCATTTTTAATTTGTACATTAATGGGCCTTTCAGGGCGGGCAGAGAAAAGTTACTGAAATGCCAGCTATAAAGCTGAATGGCACATCTTTAGAAAGAGTAGACATTTTTCAGTACTTAGGCCAGTTAGTTACGCCCGACTTGAAAGATGATAATGACATTGAACGGGAACGAAGGGCGCTGTCGGTCAGAGCGAATATGGTGATCCGTAGGTTCGCACGATGCTCAGCAGAAGTTAAAATTACTCTCTTTAGAGCCTACTGCACTACATTATACACATGCAGCCTATGGACTAGCTACACGCAAAGGTCGTACAGCGCCCTTCGAGTCCAGTTTAACAATGCGTTCAGGATGTTGCTGGGCCTCCCCCGTTACTGCAGCGCTTCGACAATGTTTGCAGAGGCGCGCGTAGATTGTTTTTATGCAACAATGCGCAAGAGAGGCACCTCGCTGGTTCGGCGAGTGCGGGGGAGCTCCAACAGCATGCTAGCTGCGCTTGCGGAAAGGCTAGATTGCGCCTACATTAATCACTGCTGTGGGTTACACATTGAACGCAGGTAATGTGACAACACTGCAACAAGTCATGGTAGATATTGATTTTATTTTATTATTTATTTGTTGTTTTGTTTGAATTTGTATTTGTTCTTATCATTTGTGTAATCGTATAATTTCTATTTAATGTGACTGAATGTGCATGAATATTTTAATTAATGAGTCTGTGAAACTTGAAATAAATGATTATATTATATTATATAAATTATATTTTACATATTAGAATAAAAGAAAATATAAAAACATTTAAAAATATAAAAAATAGTAGCCCACAGGTATCGGGAGCAGGGTCCAAGCTACCGGCGGTCAGGGCTCCAGAGAGGAACCTCCAAACAATGCGAGCCGTGTCCAGGAGTACCGCTTTCTGGATCAAGCCCTTAATCCAGCTGCCCAACGAGCCTCCTTAGGTGTTGGTCGAGGCTCTTGGCAATTAAGCCATTGGCAGATACGACTATCGGCACAATGATCCCTGAGTCCACATCCCACATGTCGACAACCTCGCGAGCCAAGTCAAGGTACGTAATTTGTTTATTTTTCTCGGCTTTCACGAGGTTCCCGTCATGCGGGACCGTTATGTCAATGATCATTGCGCGCCGCTCTCCTCGATCCACCACCACTTTATCAGGCAACAATAGTCCTGTCAGTGATGATGGATCGATCCCAGTACAATGTGATATTTCCATTTTCGAGAGCAGGGTCGGGCACATACCTGTAGTACGGTACTTCCGATTCCACAAGGCTGTATTTCAGAGCAAGTTGCTGATGGATAATCCTGGCTACAAGGTTGTGTCTATGCAAGTACTCTTCGTTAGCTAGACGAGAACACCCGGAGATAATGTGTCGGATTGATTCTCCCGGACGGTGGCATGCCCGACAGATGTCAACCGTGCCGTCCTTCACAATGAATCTCCGGTAATTGTTTGTCATCATAACTTCGTCCATAATTGCACAGACAAAACCTTCGGTTTCCCCAAAGAGGTCACCAAAACGCAGCCAGGCTACGGACGCTAATAAATCTACATCGGGTCCATGTAGGGCCCGGAAGTAGCGTCCGTGAAGCTCCTTACTCTGCCATACCTCCTTGCGATCGTTAGTGTCAAGTAATACAGGCTTGCGCCAGTTCTCTTTAGCCAACGAGAGCGGGGTAAGGCCCCTGTCCACCGCGACCACATCTCGAAGCATCCCCACGTTGGCTTCTAGGAAATATTCCCTGAGACTGCATATCTCGCGATTGTGGAGGGTCTTAGCGTTTAAAAAGCCTCGACCCTCACACTTTCGCGGTACCTATATACCAGTCTCATTACCGATGACCGTGGATGATGCATTCAATATGCAGTCAGCAGCGTACGGACCCTCCTATCCAGGGCGGCGAGTTCGGCCTGAGTCCATTTGAGTACGCCGAAAGAGTACATCAAAACCGGCATGACCCAACCGTTGAAGGCGCGCACCTTGTTTCCACCTGAAAGAAGACTATTAAATACTTTCTTTGGCCAGTAACATTAATGCCCAACGCTTCCGACATACCCAAATACTTATAGGCTTCGGATGCGGAGAGGGCTCTAAGGTTTATGGAATCCGAGAGTTGGGTTCCCACGGATTCCACAATCTCCCCTCGCTTTACATGCATGACCGTACATTTGTCCACACCAAATCCCATCCTGATGGCTCTACTGAAAGTTTCAGTTACTTTCAGTAGTTCCATCAGTTGCAAGTTGTTGGGGGCAAAGAGTTTTAGGTCATCAATGTAGAGGAGGTAAGATATAACCTGACCATCTCTCCTCAGCCGATAGCCTAGGCCTGCAGTGTGCTAAGAGGATTCAGGGCTAAGCAGAACCAAAGTTGACTTAAACTATCACCCTGACATATGCCTCGCTCGATCCTTATGGGTTCGCTTTTCCTCTGGATATTTCGACATTCTGGATAGCGAAGGACCGTCCTCCATTTCCCCATACACGACATCAGGAAGGTGCGCAGAGTTGCATCTACTTTATACAACTCCAACACCCTCATGAGCCATGTATGTGGCACCGAGTCATAGGCCTTCTTATAATCTATCCAACATGTCGACAGATCCTTTCGGGAACGACGAACCAGTTGGCTAATGGCCATATCAATGAGGAGTAGCTCCTTAGTACCGCGGGATCCGTTCCTACATCCATTTTGAGAGGCAGACATAATGGAGTTAGTGTCTATTTGTTAATTTTAGCTCTCAAAATAGATGTAAGAACTATAAAGACCGTCGGTAAACATGTGATCGGTCTATAATTTTTGGGTTCCGCGGTGCTACCAAATTTATGGAGCAGGTGGGTAACTCCTGTCGTTAAGAACGGTCCTCACAGAACGGAACGGTAGTCGGTACCAACAAGAGGTGTCGGTGGAACGGTGTCGGTAGCGAACCAGACTCCAATGCAGTCTGGTACTGAGCCGCAAGTGAGCGTGCGACCTTATAAACCATTTAATCCAGAAATTGTGCAGCCCGTCCGGCCCTGGAGACTTCCAGTTGGGCAACGGACGAACTGCACGTGCTATATCTTGGGGGCAGATGGTAATAGCCCCCATTTCTGGTATTGGATCGCAGGCTCGCTCGACTTCCCGAGTCCAATCACCTTCGGTGTGGCTGACAGGCGCCGACCAGATACTCCGCCAGAAAGAACACATGGCATCATCATCCGGAAGGCGCGCGTCAACCTCACCTTGGCCCGGTCGCTCCCAAACCCTATAAACCCACCTTTCATCACTGGAAGGTGCGGTTCTGAGTGTATCGCTCTACTCGCCGCTTATACCTTCGAATATTGTTCGCCCATGCAAACACTTTCTGCTTCAGGAAGTCGATGCGCTCTGTGACACGGGACACATAGTCCTCAGGGCCGATATTAGTCGCTGAGAACGCCCGTCTCAAACGCATTACTCTCGGGCGAGTATTGCCCTCCCTGAAGCAGATAAGTTTGCCAATGAGCGCTCTGGCCCCACCAATACGGCGCTCAATTCTGCACTACCAAGCTGGTACGGCTGGTTTCGGTCGTGTAGCTCGTAGAGTCATGACGTGAGCTACACGACATGCCGCTACAGCCGCGCAGTACAGAATCGAATGAGTATCGGTGAGGTCTTCGCAGTTATCAAAATAGTTTGATAGTGACGTTTGTAGTCCTGTTATCAATCCCCTCGTCAGCTTGACTTGTAGTTCCACCTGTGGTGGCACTACAACAGTCTGCGACGGTTGACATGATGACATAGCTACTTTGCATTTCATTTAGCAGGCGATCAAGTACAGTGTTATCCAACATATTATTACACTGGATGACCCGCACCTGATCCGATAGTCGTTGTGCCGAAACGTTGACAGCTGGCTCAAGCACCTGAAAAAGAGAGAGCATCCGGACACGGTACGCGGTCAGAAGTTTTCGTTAATGGATCGTGGCCATCTCATGCGCTGCACACTTCCGCCGGGAGCTGGGACCCTATCAGAGGCCGGTGGGCCAAAAGGTCCTAAACCATCCGGCGGCCGGCGTCCTCTCCGTCGACGAGCAGGTGGTGGCGTCGTGGGCGGGGAGAAATACTCGTCGCTCGAGCTCGACGCAACTACCGCGGCCGGTGTCGTCACAGCGCTCACAGAGGGGCTGGGTACCGGCGGCAGCGAGGCGGAACTGAGCGAAGAGTCCGGAGGTGGTAGGCGTGCGGCCGATCTTGTCAACATCTTCATTTCATCATCATTTTCCTATTTTCTATTTATTCTTTTTTTTTTTTTCGTTTTGGCAACTGAGCCGATGTCGACTATACTGCCAGTGTCATGTAGTGACGGCAGCACAGCAAATAGAGCCGTCGAACTTTGCACTTCGTGGTAGTTGTTAGTAGTTATTGGTATTAGCTGAAAGGACGAGACAAGTTTTGTTAGATATAACAAAACTTGTCACCACCGATTCGGCAGTTTTTAATAAAATTCTATTGCATTTTGGTGGATTCTGATCTTTTTATTGAATTTTTTTGTGGTTTTCCGGTTTTAGGTTTAATGTGTATTAAATAATGTGGAAAAATCTCGTAAAAATGCATCAAAATTAATACAGTTGTTAAAATTATGTACAGGAGATGTTCTGTTGACAAGGTGTTGCCATTCTTATTATATTTTATTTATTCATATGACTGTAACATAGGACTGTAATTATATGCACTATATTGCACATAAGTATATATAGTGCATTTCATTATTTTGAGTTAATTATTTCGTGCAAAGGTTTTATTTTCGTAACTGTAATCGATTACTCAATCGATAATCTCAGGAAAACTATCTTTTCCATATTTCTCCGCTTCCAGATTGAGAATTGAGGTGATTTTTCATATTCTAAGATAAAAAAATATGACAAATTTTTTAGGTCATATCTTAACTTATTACATTTGGGCCCACCGTTTTCCATCTCCTTTAGATTATTTACATTAAACCAATGCACAACTTAAGAGAGCGCATCGTTCACTTGTTCAAAGTTGACTAACTGACGTTTGATTTAAAAAATAAGGGAAGTGTCACCTGCGTATAATACGATCTTGTGATTATCCCTTGTGTGGTAAGGTAAGTCATTAAGAAAGGACCTAGAATTGAACCCTGCGGAACGCCCATGGTGACCGCAGATCCTAAAGATCTCTTGCCATTAACATCGACCCTCTGAATGGAAGCGATTGGCGTTGGTAGTAGTGACGGACATTAAATAAAAAAAATTGATTACAGAGTGCCCCGGTGCTTAATTTCCTTCTTCAGTGTAGCCAGAATTGAATTCACAGTAAATTCTGATAAATATAGTGAGTGAAAGCTAATCCAACATGAAGGTGATAAATGAAACACCCAATAATTTAGCAAGAGTTTAATAAAAAAATGCAAAATAATAAAAATATCTCCAAATATTGAGCCTTAACGCTAGGGATATCTGTAGGTTTACAACATCCAAAAATACAAAAATTACACGCACTCACACAATGAGGGTATCGTCTGTGATTATATTACATTACATGTAACCTCCTTCGATAAAACTGACAGATATTTTTGGCGCCAATTCTCAATGTCAGTGTCAGAACACAGTTTACTAACACGTTTCTTGTTCGATCAATTTTATCGAAGAAGGATTAGGGAAAGATTCAAGACTTAAACGCCGATTTCATAATAAACAAAAAGGAAACATTGGCACTAGATTCCCAATTCTGTAGCAATTTTACGTATTAAATACATTCATGTTTTGGACGAAACAATTTGAAAAGTGACAAGGAAGGTTTTACGTTACAAAATAAATTTATTGTCATTTCACAACTTTGGTAAGGGAATTATTTAGAGAGCAAATTAATTCTGGTAAGAATTTGTGCATTCAAAAATAATTTATTTGACGATTTCTGTACTAAGTTGATATAAAAGACAAGTTCTTATTATTACGACCTCATAAATATGACCAAAAAGATACGATATTTACTAAACGTTACTATCATGCTACTGTCTCAAAGTTTTATTATTAAATTATACTCAATTGGGTATAAATAATAACAAATATTTTAAAATGAATACTGCCGAGTTCATACAAACTTGGATAGGAACCGTCAAATAAATGCTACTTTTGATTTGAAGCTTTTAAACAATGTGGAATGAATAAAACGGTTCGAAAATAGATAAGGTGTGGACTTTGTAGAAACGGGTTCGAACAGGCTAGTCATAGATGGTACTTAAAAAATATAATACAAATAAATATAAAATAGGGGGTAAAAATATTCATAAATTATAGGTAAATAAAGAGAATATACTTACCAATTTGAATTATTTCATTGGCTACGTCTTACATTCAGCTCTCTGGTGAGATGAAAACAATTTCTTCAGGTTTATCTCGATTTAAAAGATCTACTATACATTAAAAACATACATTTTATACTACTAGGTCCTATTTTGTCTGCACCAGTATATTTATATTTGCGCCAAGACAAAATATTTGCAGACGAAGGTTTAATTATGTAATTGTAAAGTGCCTGTTACAATACCCGCTCAATTTAAAGAGCATCCGCAGTGGTAGACCGCATTTTTTTTTTTTTGTTTTTTCCTTATGAGCTTTTCCATAAGAGATTCGTTCTTATATATAACAAGAACAAATCTAAATTTTATATGATTATAATTCTGTAAATACATATTTGTTATGGTCGCGAATCATATTTTGATCAAGTTACAACCTGACACTGACTGAATGTTGACCACTGTCCACTGCGGATTCTCCTTATTCATCCAAAAAGTTGGAAACGTCGCAAATAGCTGTCTAATATTTACCTATTTTGATTAATTTGGCAATATTACTGTATGGAAATAAGAAATATGGCTAACTAGTGAACTATATTATCAATGCATTGCAATTATAACACTGAATTTGATGTTTTAACCGTTTTAGGAGTAAAAAAGGCATTTGGAAATTTACCAAATCATTTTTTTTACATCTAAAACTATATGTTCGGTGTTACGATATTAATTATTGCATTTCATTATCAATGTTTTAGTTCACTAGTTAAACATATTTCATAATTGCATATAGTAATATTGCCAAATTAATCAAAACAGCGAAATATTTGACAGCTGTTTGCGACGTTGCCCACTTTCTGTATAAATGCTCAGCGCCCGCTGTTACTATAAGACCACAACCCTTTCTATAACTCTTTTCTTTTACTCTTGCCATATCTTACTATGTTTAATACTTGTTTTACCAAAGGTGCGTTCTTATAAACAAACGATATAATAATGGTGATTTATTTTATTTGATATGAATACAATGTGCAATAGTATGTAGCGTCTGTTTGTTGTCGGTGATATATTGATAGATGTGCTGGTACAGTTCGACCAATTTAGGCTGTTAAGTGCAAGATCAATAAAGAGATGAAGCTATACAGGTTAACTAGTACTATCTCTTTCTCGCACTGAGCAATGACTTTGTGTGAAATAGTTTTAAGAAAAAACATTTTGTTTAGGACATAAGGTTGCTTTTAGCGCCACAACTTATTTAACAGATTAAGTTGATCGAATTATTAGCTGAGTATCTAATACATTCACGAACTAGGGGCGGCCACAGAAGATGTCAAAGGATTATTATTATAATAAGACAGGGTAGCTACCTTGTTCGCGATTTATTAGAACTACAGCGTGCGTAAAATCGACTTACTGTTATCCTTATTGAAAGGTTCCCCGATAAGATATTAAAATGGCAGTCAGATCAAATTGTACAGCTCATTGTGATCTATGTTTAACTCAATTTGGACAAAAATGATACTTACTACTATTATCGCAAGCACGGCAAGTGATCGATGATCGGTAGACAAATTTCATTACCTGTTTCAGTATTTAAAAAAACTCTAATTTCTAACGTGTAAACCTATGTTTTGAGCAATCCGTGACACCTTCAGTCTCCTAAAGCTATAGGAGCTCTTGTTTATTTTTGGTCCGCTTTATAAAGTTTATCGCAGTTAGTAATGGGTTACATACTAACTTTGGTTCGGGTAATTTTTAATTAAATCATTTAATAATGGAACGTAAGATTTATATCAAAAGCGCACCGACAACAAACCGCTTAATATCTAAACTAAAAATATACATAGAAATCTTATTTATAAATTAATCATAAAGTAATACATTTTGAATATATTTTTAAGAATCTTCCCATTTAAAGTATATATTTTTTGACTAGTGAATAAAATTACACCTATTCGTAAATATTTAAGTAAATACGAAAGCTTGAGTATGACATTCCTGACTTTTGTCTCACTCAGACTTGGTGGGTGTGAGTGAGAGAACGCTATACGCGTCATACTCGCTCTTGTAGGCCTATTGATGCACTTTAACTTTTAATTGCATGACATTAAAGTTCAATTTTGAATGGGAATATTTAATACATTATTTAAAAAATGAGATTCCATTTTAATACTAGGTATAAAATCTAGCTATCTAGAATGTCTGTCAGTTGCAGCAAGGACAGGCCTTTGCAATAATAGAGAAATAGGGTGAGACGTGTTTGAAATAGCAACTTTGCAGAATTGCGTCACCAGTCTCATTTTGACTTTAAATAAATACTTTTGACTGATGACTTATTGAGTTTCGCTTTACATCTCATACACGTCTTCTAATAAAATATAGGTAAACTAATACAATTTCAACACATTGACAAGAAAAACATAGTCTTTGGCGTTTTGAGCAAAACGTGATGTATTTATGGCATCAACTAGCGGTACTAAGTCGCGCTTTTATTCGTTACAGATATCTTTTTCTTTTTCATATACAAAGACTTTGATGGTACACACCGAACGCGGGGCATTTCTGTCATTTATTTTTTTCTGTTATTTTTGCTTGCTTTCTTTCTTTATCGTGTGGTTAGTGAGTAACCTGGTGTCACAATTTTTATGCTGTCCATGGGCCTCTGACTTGGCTTCACATGCCTTCGAGAAATACCCCTCAGGATCTCATGATGTTTTGCTTTTTACTTACTAATACTTTCAAAATTAACAGTAAATAAATCAGAATATTTTGTTCATTACAAAAAAAAAACAACCGACATCCGACTCCAACATCCATTAAATAACAAGGTTCTACAAACACGTACCCCGATTTCGGTGTGTCTCCAGACTAACTTGTTAATCATTGCAAATCTTATTTCTAAGTAACAAAACCTTTTTATAGATAGTGCAATCCACTGAGACGCGCCCCACTCCGCTCCGCTCCGTACTAAAGTACAGCTCACAGTACAGTCATCGCGGAGTGGGGCGCGTCGTCGTGGATTGCACTATCTGTAGTGCATCTGTTTATATTGAAATATTATAAAGATGGCTGTTATTAGTGCAGCATAAATAACATTATGTTAACAAATAGAGGTATATTCCGTTATTTTGAATGCAAGATTTACAGTGACTACAAGAAGTTTCTAGTAATATTAATGGTGACTATAGAATAATATCGGTTACATTATAAAATGTCAATTCCCTAATAAGTATGAATACCCTACATATCCTTACATACAAGTATTAGATACAAATCATACGTATAATCAATATTTTTTGTTATTTCATATAAAAAACACAATATAAATAAATGCATTTTTTATGGCAAAATGTAGGAATGTTGCGATGACACCTATTTGTTTAATAAAAACTTTATGCGATAGTCGATTTAAACCGATACAGTTTGTCATCGATACTAAAAGTATCGATATGATTAGTTTACAGACAATAGTCAACTAATGATTTGTGTCAATTTAAATTGGAATTTTGAGCATTCGAGAACTTTTTCATAAAATTCTTGTAAGTTCTTATTATAACAAATGTAGGGTCAATATGAAACGTGGTATAGTGAGCATTATAATTATGAGCATGGTTGGTTAAGTTTTGGTCGACAATCGATGAGATCACGAGTTAGCGTTAAACAGCAAATAAATTATTTAGCGGTGCGGCGTTGAAAATGTGACTGGCCGTGAGCAATGAATTTGATATTTTTTGAATCGTCGGAATTTGAAAATAAAAGTAGTTCTGTAAAGGATTTGCTGATATTCTAAAACTCCCAGTTCACTATGAAAACGGGTGGTGTTCAAACCTCCATGCGTATTTTATAACAAGATTCATAATACGTTGTCACATATTAAGTATCAAAATTTGGGCATCGCTGTTTTCGAGTCAGTTCATTTTAAATTTCCATTTTTGTTCAATAAAACCAGTCGCTTATTGCCATTCTTAATTCATTGATTATGTAAAACCTTTAATTGTTAAGACATCCACAAATTGTTCGACGGCTGTTATTTCCAAATTCCGCGATATATTCTGACATATTATGACTTAGACTATAATCAGTACATATTATTGGACTTATGTGCCGACATATTATTCTAGTACTCTACATTACCACGACTATTTGATATCTAAGATTAAAATGTAAAAATGGGATCGACGGGAAAAATTTCTATAAAATATTTAGAAATCCCAAGTTATTGTTAGGTATAAAAAGTTAATTTTATTCTGCGATGGGGCTATTCCTGTTCTGGTTTTGGCGGTACGAATAAAGATGGCAGAGAAATGTGTTAAATTGTCATCGCTTCTGCCAAATTAAGGTCTATTTAAATCCTTATTTCCATACATAACATCACGCCTTGTCTCCCCGAAGGGTTGGACAGAGGTGTACCTGGCAAATAAATTGCGAACTCAGATTAGTATTATGGTTGTATTCCCAAGTGGTTGAAACCAATAAATGTTATTTTCTCCATAGATAGGAGATTATCGTTTGTATGATATAGCTTATATTTGCTTTGATACAAATTCACAGGAAGATTATACTGAGCAATGGTTATGGTGAGACCGCGTCAAACTATTGCTTTCAAACTATAGCGACATCTCAAATTGTTAATTTGTCAGATTCCTAAACAAATAAGCCGGGGCAGTACTGTTTGCGACTGGCAATTTACTTTATTTGATTTCTGTTTTTCATATTGGCACCTCATTGCCGTATTGGTCCAAATATTTGTGATATTTGGCCAACACAAAACGTACTTAAGACTATTACCGAGTTAATTCTGTATTAGCTAAATAACGCAAATGTTTGAAAAAATACGCCTAGTGTTGTGCCAACACAAAAAAGAGATCTTCACGATATTTTTTTCAATAACTTTCTTTACTCGTACCGTCAGAACTTCACTACGGGCGCTCAGTCATATAACGCGACCGAGTACGGGAGCCTCTAAATAACACTACAAGCTAGGGTTGATCAATTGCACTTGATTTAGTCGGGTTACCTCTCACTGCTCCCATTCGGCTTCGTCCACTCCTTCCATGCTATCTTGTTCCAGTTTCAAATTAATCTGCACTTTGGCGCTTATGGATTTCATTATCTGTGGAAAATTTAATTGATTATTGGAGCTGGCTGGTAAGATTTTGATTATTTATGTGGCGGGCATCTACAACGCCACATACGAACTGAAACTACGCATCACAATGACGTCACGCAAAATTCTGCATCGCGCAAGCAGGATTTACCGCGCGACTAGCATTATATACAAGGTGCCGACATCAATCGTCGGGCGGTAGCCCACCAGACACAACACCCGCCAGGTTATAAGATCTTCCCTTTTCTATGGAGGATGAGTGAACTTCATACTCAATTCCTCATACCTCTATATTTACACTAAGGCCCGCTTGCATCACAAACTACTAAAAACATTTAGCACTAAACAATTTTTTTTATTGTTCTGTTTTTTTTCGCATAAACCTACATGGGCACTTATGAAACGTCAGAAGCTAGGTGCACGGTTCCAATTGGTCATTTCCTATAGAGAAGAGCCGGCAAGAAACTCCACGTTTACTCTTTTAAAAATAATTAATTGGCTTTAACAATATTTTCAAATAACAGTGTTATTAGGTATGGGAGGACAGTGTAGCTCTTTCAACAAGTACCAGGTACTTAACAAAATAATGATGATTCAAAATAAAAGACCACAAATAACTAAATGATTTAGCGCTAAAAGACTATAAAACATTCTTCATCAATAGTTTGAAGATGACAAGAGCCAGAATGATGATTTAAATACGTTTAGCGTTAATTCAATGCGTTTAGTGATTTGTGGTCCAATGGGCCTTAAATATCTTTAGCGCTAAACTAAACGCATTTAGGGTTGATTCCAATGAAACTGAACGCGATCAACATTTCTAAAACGTGTTCAAGAGCTGTCAGCATCAAAATTGTTATGGAATATTGTACACTGACAGCTCTTGAACGAGCGTTTAGATGTGCTGAACGCGTTCAATTTCATTGGTGAAATCCACACTTAGTGATTAATGGTGCAAGCGGGCCTAAAGGTTTTTTTTTCATTAATGCAATACTACTAACGAAATTTTAAATATTCAAGAATGAGAGGTATTTTCACAGACATTTCCTATCAAGTTGAACTCGACACTGCTTTCCAGAGCACACGGCGCAATCAAACAAAGGAGTACCTAACATCTTATGGGACACGCGTGCTACGAGTAATAAGAAGAGCCCGTCGGTAAGTCAGTTTTTTTTTTTAATTACTGAAAACAATATTTTCCAGAGGAAGACGAGCATTCAAAGATTTATGTATATACGGCCTGAATTTTTAGTCACCGTCCAAATTTTGATATATTAATCTTTGGCGAAAATCATTGAATACGTGTTTTTTTTTCTTTTAGTATCATTCAATACAAAAATATTGAGATATCACATCACAAAGTTATAATATACCACGCAGAGCGGATAATTCTTTCGAGAAAATGATTTAATATGAAAATTTAACGTCACGTTTTTTTTTTTTCAAAAATGGAGTTAGTGAATCATACCTAATGCCTAGAAAAAATTTGGACGGTGACTAAAAATTCAGCCTGTATGTAATAAAATCTCGTTCACACGACAACAATTTCCATTCGATCCGCAGCTACGTCACAAGGACAACAGCGTGCACGCGCGCGAGTCTCGACGGACAAGTTTGTTCGTGTGAACGATTAAACATGAACAAAAACGCCCGTGTCGTATTCGATAAAATCGTTTTGAGACGCGGCCTCCTCGGTGGCCTGGACTTCGGACAATATACGGGAAAAGTATTTCTCGAACACATTATTTTCAGACTCCGTGTGAACAATTGAATATATTTCTACTGTTACCGCTCTATTCGATAAAACCTCGTGTACGGTATACGGGAAAAAAAATTGCCGTGTGAACGTAGGCACTCACTTTCGTTATAATAATGAACACTTGTAATTTCATGGTTCTACACCCAGCTGTTTAAGCCATTAGTGATTGAATGAATGAATTTAAGATTTTTATTAAGTAGATTGTGTACTCACGCTCTCCTCTTTAGCCTTGGGGTCCTGCGGGACGTGCGACTTGATGAGGTCAGGTTTGTGCTTCGGCGCCGAGGACTTGTCGCGAGCCTCGCGCGACACCGGCGACGCCGCCGTGTGCGCTGACACTACATATATACAATACATGAATGAATTATCCTCACACACAATAAGGAGTTAACAGAACATTAACCATGTATAATCCGCGCCTTTAAAGAAACGACGAAACAATGGCGGACAAACAAACGAGATGATCGTACCCTCCATTCACACTGTGTGAGTGAGTGAGGGCATGATAAGCGTCGCCATTTTTAATTCATTCTTTAACGACACGGGTTATATTGTAGAGTGGTCAGAAGTGAGTGGTAAACATTTCGTCATCAAGGTTAGGTTCTACATTTAGTGTCAAAAATATAGGGACGAACCTATTTAAAATGATCAGAACAATTAAGAAAATTCAGCTTTATTCCAATGGAAGCTTGTTTCATTGAAATATAGTTTATGTTTGCTTTTTTTTTCAACACAGTAACATCTCAACAGTTTTTCTGTTCTGAGGTCACATAAATGTCCTTCTCGGGCGCCCCCCCCTTGTCAGAGCAATAAAGTGCTTGCGGCGCCACTCACGCGGCTCCATGCCGGGCGGCTGCAGGCTGGCCAGGCGCGGCGCGGCGGCGGCGCCGGCCAGCCAGGCGCGCGCGCGCAGCCACGCCGCCCACGTCACCAGCGTGGGCGGGAACAGGTCGTCTTGGAATAGCTCGCTCTGCACACATCATTATACACGGTTACGGCAAAAGCGCTTTCCTATACATATTTTTTTATATCTTTATTTATTGATAAGGCGAAAGCGCCCGGTTAACCCGCAAAATTCGCATTTTTTACACTTCGCAGGTCAGTATTAGGTTGTACGTTGAAAAATATATAAATTACAGAATTATAGTCATTAGCTTCATCAATAATAAATTACAGAATTATAGTCATTAGCTTCATCAATACAACTTTCAAGTTAGAATTAGTCTCAAATGCCATGATTTCATGAAATAGTCAATAAATAGTCAACAATTTCTTCAACCTGACAGTGACCTGCAAATTCCAAAATACATAATTTGAATTTTAACGCATCCCCTTAAGTTTTATCAGCTGACGAAATTTCATACACGTGACATATCATATCATATCGATAACAAACCAAATAAAGCAAAGCAAAAAAAAAGTAAAATTACTTAAACTCGTCATTTTTTACATAACTACAAGTACATCACATCACCAGGTGAATATGAGTAGTAAATAGTCTAGAAAATATTCCTTTTTTATTTGTTTTATGTCACATGCATACACGTGACATATCATATCATATCGATAACAAACCAAATAAAGCAAAGCAAAAAAAAAGTAAAATTACTTAAACTCGTCATTTTTTACATAACTACAAGTACATCACATCACCAGGTGAATATGAGTAATAAATAGTCTAGAAAATATTCCTTTTTTATTTGTTTTATGTCACATGCACAAGATTGATTTTAGCACATTGAGAGATTGAGAGAACACATAATAGAGACACAACTTAAAAAAGTTTTTACAACACACCTTTATTCTGGGTACAGTGAAAGAAAGGGGCTCGATGGTTCCATTGGTGAGTCGTAGAGCTCGCGCGAACTCCACCTGAAACGTAATATTAGGTTAAAAACTGTTGCTTTAATAACAATTTGGGCAGAGAGACTTATAATGTTAGTGCTATAGCACACATATGTGCACGGTCTAAATCATAGGTCTATTGCGAAAATTGTTGGGCCGAGAATACTGCCCTGTGAGATCACATTGTAGATTTTTTTACTTTAATACCAATCTTTCTTAACTTTGATCCATTAGTCCCTCTTGGTGCTAATGGATCAATGTGTGTGAGCGCTAACACTCATACACCTGCCCGTTTCCGTTTAGTAAGTATTCACGGAAGCGATATAGTGTCAAACGCCTTCACTAGATCTGAAATTATAACAGCCAATCGCTTTTTGTAACCCGAACTCAAATAGTTGAAGAAAGTAGAATTAGAATTTTATTTATTTGTAAGAATGTAGTTTTACATAGTATGGTGTTAAAATATTTTTTCATCACATCTATTCAAAAAGAGCTAGTTTGTTCTTCGTAAACAGGGACCAAAATAGCAGTGATCCCTAGGGAGCAAAGTAGATTTGAATTAGGAATGTGGATATTGTTAGAAAAAGTTCCAATCACCAAGGAGATCAATCACGAACATTGTATGAACAAGTAACAGGCTGGCAAGAAAGAGAGAAAGTGTGAATTATTATTCACACTTTGACAAGCCTGGTCAAAATGAAAATCCAAGATGGCGGCAACGACACATTTCGAGGGCGCCAAAGCCGATAGTGAAGTCAAAATGAAAATCCAAGATGGCGGCTGTGAAAATGTTCAAATTTTTCGTCATCGGTGTCGTTTTCATAGTTTTCGAGGACTCTAAAGCCGATAGTGAGGTCAAAATGAAAATCCAAGATGGCGGCTGTGAATTTTTCAAATTTTTCGTCATGGGTGTCGTTTTCATACTTATCGAGGGTTCTAAAGCCGATAGTGAGGTCAACACGTAAATCCAAAATGGCGGCTACGGAAATTTTAAAATTTTTCGTCATGGGTGTCATTTTCAGTTTTCGTGGGGTCTAAAGCCGATAGTGAGGTCAAAACGTAAATCCAATATGGCGGCTACAAAAATAGTTAATTATGATGTACAATGTTCATACATTTATCTAAATTGGCAACACTGAAATTACGGATATAGCAGTTTACTTGTATCCCTATGTAGTCTGTGGCTTATTCCTGTGCTGTGTTCCTGTGATTTGAAATATTGTAAGAGTGCAGCGTTCAGATAAATAAAACAGCTTGATTAGTGAACATCTGCATTTCATTTAAAATAACTTCAGGTTATGGGCCCAGGCACCTAATCCTGTATCGTGAGTTAACTAGAATCAATAAAAGTTCGGCGTTAGCAGTTACTCATCGGCGGGAAAGAAAGTGAGGTTAAGTACCACGGCGGTGGCACGCGTTGTGGCGCGGTGTATTCCCAACCAAGGATAACTTGTTCTGGATTGTGAACAAGGTCGGAAAATGGAGAGTAACAATAATGTGAACGTGATCAAGCTGGAGGGTTCTAGAAATTGGAATATCTGGAAATTTCAGACTACGGTGCTGTTGAGAGGCCAAGGTTTGCTGGACGTTGTGGAGGGAAAATGTGTTAAGCCCGAAGCTCCTGCTGAAATAATCAAATGGGAAGCTAAAGATGCCAAGGCGCAAACGTTGTTGGTCACACGGATGACGGAAGAGGCCATGTTACACATCATCACATGCACGAGTTCTGCTGAAATGTGGCGAAAACTTCAAAGCGTGTATGAACAGAAGACTGAAACTAGTATACACATTATACAACAACGATTTTTTTCAGTATAAATACGAAAAGGGCATCGATATGTCAGTTTTCTTGTCCAAAATCCAAGAGTTGAGAAACTCGTTAAAACAGATGGGCTTGGAGATCTCTGATAAGTTCGTTATAACAAAAGTGTTGATGTCGTTGCCTGACGAATATAAGCATTTTGTGTCGGCGTGGGAGTCGGCACCTGACGATAAGCAAACCATTGATAACTTGGCGGCCAGATTATTAATTGAGGAAGAGAGGGTGAAAGGCAAGTCCCAGCAATCTTCATCCTCTGCGTTCGTTGTGAAAAATACAAGACAAATAAAGTGCTATAAGTGTGGCAAAATTGGACACACGACACGAAGTGATTGCAGACAAAATAAAAATGGCAGTGAAGAAAGCGTAAATAATAAAAGCTGTTTCTATTGTGGAAAGTTCGGACATTTCAAGGCGCAGTGTAGGTTCCGTAAACAAAAAGTTAGTAAGACTGAGAACAAAACGAAGAGTAATGCGTTTGTAGTGTCTAGTTCGCCACATGAACTGCATAAATCAAAGTGGTTAGTGGACTCTGGTGCTAGTGAACATATGTGTCGAAATCGCGCATTGTTTAAAACATTCGCTAGTACCACAGAACAATCAGTGGATGTCGGTAATGGTGCGACAATTAGTGTCCTCGGCTGCGGACAGGTGGCAGTGCAAGTGTCGAACGGGAGCGTATGGATTGATACGGTCATTGACAACGTTCTGTACGTTGCGAAATTAAATAACAACCTGTTCTCAGTCATTCGCGCCACAGATAAAGGTTACGCCATGATGACAGATGACAGTACATGCAAATTTTACAAAGATAACCAAGTTGGTGCGGTGGCGGAAAGAATTGGCAATTCTTATTATTTGGAATTGAGGTATAAGTATAATTACGAGACTGCAAGCTCTGCAACACTAGTGAAGAATGACTTAAATGAGTGGCACAGAAAACTCGCGCCATCAAAACTTTACTTACGTAAAAGACATTCTGCAAAAACATAATGTTGATGTTAAACAAACCACTAAACCTGAGTGTGAGAGTTGTTTAGCTGGGAAGATACATAGATTACCGTTCAGCAAAAGTGAGAACGTGAGTACAAGGACTTGCGAGCTGATTCATGCGGACACTTGTGGCCCAGTGGAAGAAGCATCTGTTGGAGGAGCGAGATATTTTGTCATACTGAAGGACGACTATTCGAATTACAGAAGTGTGTACTTTGTTAAAACAAAACATGAGATCAAATACTGCATTGAGAACTTCATTAATAAGGCCGAAAATGACTTGACATCAAACAACTGTACCTTATACACCGGAACAGAACGGAAAGGCAGAGATAGAAAATAGAACATTAGTGGAAGCAGCACGGACAATGTTACATGAAGAAAACTTTCCAAAGAAACTGTGGGCGGAAGCCATTAATACAGCAATATTTGTCTTGAATAGAACTGGGAAAAATCACGAAAATGGAAGGTCACCATTTGAAGTATGGACAAACAAAAAGTTTGATATTTACCAGTTGAAAGTCTTCGGCACGGAAGTTTATGCTCACATTCCGAAGGAACGAAGGAGGAAATGGGACAAGAAAGGTAAAAAAGGGTTGATGGTGGGTTATGAAGAAAATGTGAAGGGGTACAGAATTTATTTTCCAGAAACAAACACAGTGGAGACAAAGAGAGATGTTGTATTCCTAAACCGAGATGGTAAGGAGAAGAAACTTCAAGTTAAGGAAGGCGAAGAGAAGGAATCTATAACATCAATAAACCTGGAAGAAGAACCTGTGGTAGATAGTACTGCCCTGCGACAAAACCTAACCCTGTGAATGAGCTAACTACTAACCTAGATGAAACAATGGAGGTGACTCATACAAGTAGTGTTGAAGAGGATGGATCAGAACATGACTGTGACAGTGAGTACTTACCATGCAGTGATGAAGAACATCTATTGGATGAAAGAAGCAAGCGGGTAAGAAAACAAACATCTTTCTATAAATGCAATAATGTGCAGTTGGATGAGAGTGAGTGTGAACCAGCTACATACACTGAGGCTATGAAGGAAAACAGTTAGCAGTAAGTGGGTCTTTAAGATTAAAAATGAAAATAATGTTTTACATTATAAAGCTAGGCTTGTTGCCCGAGGGTTTGAACAACAGGAGTCATTTAATTTGTGTGATATTTCTGCTCCAGTTGCGAAGTTGTCCACATTTAGACTATTTGTAGCAGTAGCAACTAAATTAAATGTACCTATTTATCAAATGGATGTTACGGGGGCTTTTTGATATGGGGAGATAAAAGAAGAAGTGTATGTTAGTTTACCTAAAGGGGCCTTTCATCCTTTAAGGAAATAATAATACCGTTAAATTTAAAAATCTTTATGTGGATTGAAAAGTTCTCCTAAGTGTTGGAATCAAAAATTTAATACAGTAATAACAAAATAAGGTTTTGTGAGATCAAAGTGTGACTCATGTTTGTATACAAAGTACAATGGCACAGATAAAATCTTTGTAATAATTTATGTAGATGATGTGTTAATTTTTGGCACAAATGAACAGGAGATTATAAAACTTAAAACTGCAATACATAAGGGAATTTAAGATGACGGATCTAGGGTTCATTTCAGATTTCTTAGGAATAAATGTTAAACAAAATTTGCAAAATGGTACAACTGTATTGTCTCAAAGAAATTATCTGGAAAATGTATTAAAAAGATTTAATATGGAAAATTGTAAGCCGATGATGACCCCTATGGATAAGAATTTTAACAGTAAGATACTTGTTTCTGATGTAAAATGTGATAAAAAGTTTGAAGAAACTTGTAGGGAAATAATTGGCTGTCTTATGTATGCTGTTTCAGGCACTAGGCCTGACCTTTGTTTTGCCATTTCTATGTTAAGTAGATTCCAAAATTCGGCCAATAGTGAATTATTAAGTGCTCTTAACAGAGTTTTGCGTTATGTAAAGTACACCATTGATTATAACTTAGTATATAAATGTAATGATACAGTGTTGCAAGGGTTTTGTGATGCTGATTCGGCAGGTGACCAAAGAGACAGAAAGTCTACTTCAGGGTACTTGTTTTCCAAGCGGAGATTCTGCGGGCCAGGGCACTGGCCCGCGAGGAGTCGCTGGAGACTCTGAACAGAGACCCGTGGGGACGCCCATACAAGATGGTGCGGGAGAAACTCCGCCCATGCGCTCCCCCGCTGACGCAGTCTCCGGCCACAGCTTGTGGGGGACGTGGTGAGCGCTCTGTTCCCTTCGAGAGGGGAACATGCCTCCCCACCCATGGCTCCGCCTACTGCGGTGCCCGATGCGGACCACACCACCGACGACGACGACGATGCTACGGAGGTGACCGAGGTAGAGATGAGGGTGGCGGTACGTAGGCTGAATGCCAGAAATACCGCCCCTGGACCCGACGGCTTACCTGGGAAAGCCTGGGTCCTGGCCTCAGAGGCTCTCGGGCCTCGACTAAGGGGGCTCTTAAGCGCATGTATGGAGAGGGGCCAGTTCCCACTTCGTTGGAAGACGGGGAACCTGCAGTGCTATTCTGTAACCATCTCACCGTGAAAACTTAGGTGAACTGAGTTGTCATTCCAACAGGGTGAGATGACACTGACAGCTCACTCCACGCTCACTTCACATGTTTTCACGGTGAAGTGGTTACGGGAATCGACATGCTGGTCCTCATCAAGAAGCCGGGGCACCCTGCGGACTCTCCGTCCGCTTACCGGCCCATAGTGCTGCTTGACGAGGTGGGCAAGCTCTTTGAAAGAGTCATTGCAGACCGCCTCGTCGGGCGGCTGGTGCGGGTGGGGCCGGATTTGGCGGAGAGCCAGTTTGGTTTCCGCAGGGGGCGCTCCACGGTGAGCGCCATCATGCGCGTGCGAACCCTCATGACGGGGGATGCGGTGGCTCGGGGTGGGGTCGTCTTGGCGGTGTCACTAGACATCGCCAACGCCTTCAATACCCTGCCCTGGAGTTGCATCAGGGAGGCACTCCGGTATCACCGGATGCCGACCTACCTCTGTCGTGTGGTCGAGGCCTATCTGGCGGACAGGGCCATCATCTACCCCGGTCACCAGGGAGAGTGGAACTGGCGAGAGATGTCGTGCGGTGTCCCACAGGGATCGGTCCTGGGGCCGCATCTGTGGGACATCGGATAGGACTGGGTGCTGCGCGCCGACCTCCCCAATGGCGTCAGCGTCGTTTGTTACGCTGACGACACGTTGGTCCTGGCGCAGGGGAGGTCGCACCAGGCGGCGGTCGAACTAGCGACACACGGAGTTGCGACAATCGTGGCCAGAATCCGGCAGTTGGGACTCGAGGTGGCCTTGCACAAGTCCGAGGCCATGTATTTTCATGGTCCTCGGAATGCGCCACGTCGGGTTCCCAAATAACGGTAGGAGGGGTTCACATCGGCGTCGAGTCGACGATGAAGTACTTGGGACTCGTCCTCGACAGTCGGTGGAACTTCGTGGAGCATTTCCGACGTTTGGCTCCCAGACTGGACCGGGCCGGGGCTGCCTTGAAGCGGCTCCTGCCCAATCTAGGGGGTCCAAACGCCTCCTGCCGGAGGCTATACGCGGGGATCGTGCGGTCCATGAGGCGAGGTCGAGGAGGCGAAACGCCGGGGCTTGACTCCGATGCCGCGAGAAATCGCGGCACAGCGGACAGAGCTCCGACGGGATCTCATGTCGTCATGGAGAGTGCGATTGTCGCAACCCAGTGCTGGGCACGCCACTATTGCGGCGATAAGTCCCCTCTTTGAGGAGTGGCTGGAGAGACGCCACGGCGTCCTCACCTTCCACCTGACGCAGGTCCTCACCGGACACGGCTGTTTCGGGAGGTACCTGTTTCGGATAAGGCGGGAGGAAACGCCCGGGTGTCATCACTGCGTGGATCGCCCGGAGGACACGGTGGAGCATACGGAGGAGGTATGCCCGGCTTGGGCAGAGCACCGCCGTGTCCTCGTGGAGGCGATCGGTGGCGGGGATCACTCGCGTCCGGCCCTGGTCCAGGCCATGGTACGGAGCGAGAGGGCATGGGAGGCCGTCACCTCCTTCTGCGAAGCAGAATGCTCGCGAAGGAGGAGGCGGAGCGCGTGAGGGAGAGGCAAATTTCGCGCCCTCACGCCCCTAGCCGCCACAGGAGGAGACGCCCTGGGCGTCGGGAATCGATTGCCGATTCCCGGCCACCGTAGGCGCGGGCTTGCGGACGGTGAGCAATGGATAGCTCGCCGTCCGGTAAGGACCAAGCCCGGGTCGACGGCGCGTTGTGTTCCACGCGCGCCTCAAAGAGATGTCAGCGAATGAAGGGGTCCGATGAGACCATTGCCTGCCGGGCTTGCGGGAAAGTCCGAAAGGGATACCGTGGCCCCCTGGCATTGCACAGGCAAGAGAAGGAATACGGGTGGGTTTTAGTCAGTAAGTGTCTGACACGCCCTCCCGCTCCACCCAGAGTGGGAGGAGTCATATGATGATTTCCCACCCAAAAAAAAAAGCGTGTTGGATGATTAATTTGTTAAAAGATTTAGATTTTCAAAATGTTTGTCCAGTAAATTTGTTTTGTGACAATCAGTCAGCAATATTGAATGCAAGCACAGAGTCTGTAAAACGCTTGAAACATGTGGATATCAGATATCACTTTGTCAAGGATTTAATAAAAAATAATAAAAAATTGTCTTCGCACTTCGAAACAACCAGCAGATATGTTAACAAAATCTCTTAGCAAAGAATTAATTGTAAAGTTTCAGAAAGAGTGCGGTGTAGGTAATGTAGTGTTAAACTAAAGCTACTATTGTTGTTGATAATTTTTTTAAGTTTCGGAATATTTTGTTAAAATGTTTAACATTGAGAGAGGGTGTTAATTATGATGTACAATGTTCATACATTTATCTAAATTGGCAACACTGAAATTACGGATATAGCAGTTTACTTGTATCCCTATGTAGTCTGTGGCTTATTCCTGTGCTGTGTTCCTGTGATTTGAAATATTGTAAGAGTGCAGCGTTCAGATAAATAAAACAGCTTGATTAGTGAAAATCTGCATTTCATTTAAAATAACTTCAAAAAATTACAAATTTTTCGTCATGGGTGTCGTTATCATAGTTTTTGAGAGTGCAGACGTGAAGGCTTGAGTTTTTAAAGCTGCTAAAGTCGATAAAGAGTTCAAAATGTAAATCCAAGATGGCGGCTGCGATAATTTTGTTTTGGTTTTAAATCATACGTGAGAGATGCGGGTAGGACCGTACACGTTTTTTTTTTCTTATAGAGGGTAATGAAAAGTAGAGTGTTCACCTCGGGAGCAACACAAATTTTAAGCTCGAGTGACGTACTTTGAATCCCTCGCTGCGTTCAGGATTCTACTCTAGAATCCTTCGCTCCACTCTGGATTCAAAAAAACACTCTCGCCTTAAAAATAGTTATTTGCTCCCTTGGCAAATAACCTACTCTTGTTAGTTCTATACATTCTACCACAAAGTATATGGTGTACAAATATTCAATTGTCATTCTTAACTACGTACAATATTAAAATTAAGATTTGTGATTTAAGGTTTTTGTTACTTTAAAATGTCAAAGTTAAGTCTATGTCATCTAATAGCCAACTTGTCAGCTTTTTCTTGAACATGGAGATGGGAAGTTCCTTAAGTATTGTATTGATAAATACAAATGCTAAATTAAAATAAGGCATACCTTCTCAACTGCGACTAGATTCTTCTGCAAGTAGGCGATGCCTTGATGCAGCGTGGGCGAGCGGTGGTGCGACAACGCGCACAAGTGAGGCGCCTCGCTGGTCACCTCGTAGCAGTAGATCGTTGAGTCACCCTGAACAAGGAGGCAACAATATTACTCATCTTCACCTGCCTTCTTTTTCCCAACTATGTTGAGGTCGGCTTCCAGTCTAACCGGATGCAGCTGAACTCCTTCACAACCCAGTTACTGGGTAATACGATAGCCCGTGGTAATACTGTTTGTCAGACTTTCGGGCTTCGACCCGTGCGGCTGTTATTACTTAGCCACAAGACCTTATTCGAAAAAAGAAGGTAATATTGATAAATGCTCATGGAGGAACTCTTCCTCCATGAGCTCCACGATTACTGACAAATGCTTGCACTGACAGGACAGGTCCACTCAAAAATGTGTGGTTCTTTTCTCAAAAGACCATTTCAGACTAATCTACATGGTCCTCATATGGCCTGACCAAGATTATGTCTGGACTTTAAAAGAGACTGTGATCTCTGAGCCGAACTCATCTAGCTAATTTTTAATATTCCTTTTTAAGATGACGTGTAAAAGTGATTCCAATATCCTATTTACAGAATAAACAATTTCATTTCATATCATAGTCTCACACAATCTGGCCCGTTTGCACCCCAAATCAATAATGTCTTATGAATTTTTTGTGTTTGTCATTCTGCCTCTGTCTACTCCAAACGATTGTCAGAGACAGAATGGTGTTTTCAAATATGTTTAGCGGTTAATATATACCCAGTTTCTGTAGGGTTAATGATAATGAACGTGCGTATACTCACCCGTCCTGTTAGGAACAGTGTTCCGGAGTCGTGGTCGATGTGCGTCTGCAGTATAGCGGGCGACACATCCAACCCCACAGTGCAGACAGGCGCGGACAGGTCTGTAGCCTTGTATAGGAGGATCTGACGCTCTGATACTCTGTTAAAAAAATCATGTCACGGGTTTAACATTCTACCCAAACTAGGATCTTTTAATAAGACGCGGCCGTGACTGTGTCACGTGTCTTAAAAAAAATCGGATTTTATGAACATCCATACTCATCATACTCCAGACTCCGCTGCCCGTCTGTCTGTCTATCTGGCACCAGGCTGTATCTCATGAACCGTGATAGTTAGACAGTTGTTTTTTTTTTGTTGGTAGTGTTTTTTTGTTGGTCTGGGTTATTGCCGCCATCGAGTAGCATATCCTGTAGTCCTATTTTTTATTATTATTGTAACTAAAACCAAAGTCAAGTATTTTCGGAATACTTTGGTCAAAAAGTACCATTTACTGAACAAAATATGAAATGGTCAACAACTTACTTGTCAAAGCCGGTAACGACAAGATGCGTTCCATTGAGAGCCCAAACGATGCGCGCGCCGCGGCTACCGGCCGGACCAGGGCCGCTCAGGGTTGGCTCTGTCGAAGAGCGGGGCTTGTATACCTGTAAAAAATATTAATTTTAATATTGATGGACTTTCACCAACTTAGGATATTGCCCGGTTAACTTATCTGGCCAATAATTTAATACAAATTATGTTAGGATAGTTCCTATCAGGACTCCTGATAAGCACTATCCGAACAGAAGATTCCTGATTCAGGAGTTTGCGGGACAAGCCTGCTATAAGTATTAATGTTGGCTAACTTTCAAGCCTTGTCTGCATAATTGATTTAAGAGATTGCGGCCGATCGACATCTGCTCGATGTCGATCGGCCGCTTCGAGATCGTTCACTTCACACTGATCACATCAAATGACATTTGTCTGAAGATATGTCACGAATTCGGGAAGTCATCGATTAATGTCGATTGACTACAGTCTAGTTGCACCATCATTTTTAGGGTTCCGTAGTAAACAAGGAACCCTTATAGTTTCGCCATGTCCGTCTGTCTGTCTGCATCTATCCGCGGCTTAGCTCAGAGACTTAGCACTAGAAAGCTGTAATTTGGCATGGGTGTGCATATTAATCACGCCGACAAAGTGGTAAAATAAAGTCATGAAAATATTTTTTTTTATGGTACCTCCCCTACACTATCCCATGGTGTGGGGTGTCGTTAAGGTAGGTCGGTAAGGGTGTGTTGGAAAGGTCGTTCAAAAATACGTTTGTGAAAACCATTTTTGGATTCAGGCATCCGTTTGGGAAATATTAAGCTTCAAAGTGCAAATTTTTGTTAGAGTCAAAGTGTGCCCCCCCCCCCCCCCCCTGCCGCTAAATGGTTGGTTTTGATATGTGAAAAAATTCACGGCAGTAGTATATATAACGAAATTAAAAGGAAAACTATAATCGATGAGTCAGCTTTACAAGTTAACGAGTAATAATTGACCAACTTACTACAAAGTTAAGTTTGTTCTTCCTATAAATTCATCCCAACGTGCGTGGTCCGACAAGCACTTGAACGGTTTTTTTCTGACTTGAATCAGAACTCACCCTAATAAGTCCATCTTTGCAGACAGTCGCGAGATATTCTCCGCAAGGCGACCAGTCCAGCGCAAATATCTGGTCAGTATGGCCAGTCAGTACAATGGAAGCCACTGGGGTCTCCGGACTGAGGTCCCATATCTTGACGTTCAAGTCGTGTGCCGCCGTCGTCAGTAGGTCGGAAGCCGTCGGGTGGAATCGGATGATGTATATCTTGTCGGGGTGAGCCGAGAATGTACGGGCTGGCTCGTTCGTTGATTCTTGGAGGCCTGATGGGGGAATTTATATGTTAGAAGTTACAAAATGCTTCCGGTATTATAGTTGTGTATGCACATACTACTACGCACTGGATTTTCAACTTTCAGTGTTGAGCCGAGTGTTGAGAATCCAATGCGTTGGGACGCACAGTCGTTCCAGCGTGTTGAAAAAAACACTTTTGGATTTTCAACTCTCGGCGCTAAGCAGAGCGTTGAAAACCCAGTGCACAAAAAAAAATCGCCGCGATTTTATTACGTCCGTGCGCATCTGGGCTAATACAGTAGACAATGAACGTGTATCCTATTCTATTTTAATTTTTTTATTTCCATAATCGATGTGTGTAATTTGGTGGGTTCACAAAAGAAAAAGGCTGTGTTGGTGGCAAAATCTGTCACAGAAATTTAATTTGCGTTACATAAAAAAGCAGTATATATGTGCTCTTTTATCTATATGTATTTTTCTCTTTAAAGTGTCTTGTATGTTAATGTATAAATAAATAAAGGATCAAAAAGGGAGAAGACGAAGTTCCAGATTATAAGGTGACTGTAGAAATATTAAAAGATTAGCCTTTTTCAACACACCAATAGCATTTATTGACAGATGTTATATAAGTTCATAAAAACAATGTTTAATTTTTTTTCATTATTTTGTGAGTAGTAGCTATTCGGGAATTGTGAAACAGGCACTAGGGCTTCCTGTACATGACGCCGAAGCCACACCGGCGCCGGACCACATGTTTGTGTATACGAAAGAATAACACCCATGCGCTGCACGCGCGCCGGACCATAAGATGAAAAAAACAGAATAGGATGTCAGTGCGGCTCCGGCATCATGTACAGAAAGCCTCAGACCGCGCGCACTTTAGACACGAATTTATATCGTACGTAAACGTATGATCGTGGTCCTACGAATTGAGTGCGCACACTGAATACGTTTTTCTCCAATAAATAGCTAGTGTTCCTGTGATATGGCATTGAACGCGCGAAAAATTCCAATGAGTTCAGATTGTTTTCGGATGTCGGAACTACACGTGTTTATACGTACGAGTAACTCGCACTCAGTCTGCGCGCTCCCATAGTACTTGGAAGGTCGGGATCGTTCATGCGTGTTCGTATATGCTCGAGTAAAATTCATACGAAAACGCGTCTAAAGTGCGCACGGCCTGAGTGTGTGTATGCGGGGAGTACGTGTACAGATTTGTCAAGAAAAGTTCGCGTTTCGCGAATCAAAATACGAATAATGAGATCTAATATAGAGCTGTCACAAACACGGAAGTATTTGTTTATTTTGTTTTACCATGATTACAAAATTACAGATTAACAACTTTATGCAATTCTAGAACTTTTGAGTGACGGATGACGATCTGCGGAGTAGGTAACCCGACAGAGAGGAAACTTCATACAAACGCGCAAAGATAGGTGCACTTCGATGAAGCGCGGCACAACAAAACTTATAAGCTTTACCTTTGTGGGGTTACTTTGTGGCACGACGTTCGAGTTCGAACTCATTCGGAAACACGGAGATTACCTTTTCTGGTTTACCTGTATGTGTATGTAGCGACTGACCTCCTTCGGGTATGATCCACTCGCGCACCTGGCCGTCGTCGCAGGCCACCAGCAGGCGCTCGGCGCGGAAGGGGTCCCAGGCCCAGTCCTGCAGCGGCGCGGGGTGCAGCAGGGCGGCCACGCGCCCGCAGCGCGGGGGCGCGCGAGCTGCGCCGGCCGCGCCCGCCGCCCCGGCCGCCCCGGCCGCCCCGGCCGCCCCGGCCACGCGCGTGGCGCCCGCGGGCAGCTCCACCACGCCCACGCGCCCGCCGCCGCCCGACAGCGGGACGGCGCAGCGGATGCCGTTGGCTAAGCGATCAATTTGTAGTGTTTAATTATTTTCCACTCAAACACATACATTCATCACACGATACATAAAACGAAACACTCACCACACCAACATACTGAACATTTATTTTATTTTATTTTTTATTTGGGTAAGTTTTTAGGTTTTCTTACATTATCTTAATTTCTCATTCTCATTTTGTAGCTTGCTGTAATGATTACGATTTATATATAATATACATATTTAAAACGTGCTACTATAAATCATAAAATCAACCCTAACGACGGTGATCGGAACTGTTTCTCCTAAACACAGGTAACATATCCGGGAGAACAGTACGGCTCCCATTATCAAGATATGTGAAACTTTAGGCTTGTGCTTTATATATTACCTTTCCATGTAATCTAATGCTAGTTAAACAGTAAATTTTATCTTATGTGACCTGTGGAATTAAATTGTAAGGAGACTAGCGACTTGACAATAGTTATTTATGCTACGAATGCGGAAAGTAGGTGATTTCCGACGAGTGTATGAATCGACAGGAGTCGGAAATCATCTTACGCGCGTGTATTATATACAACGTTTTACTATGCATTATTCGAGGAAATAAAAAACATATATTGAAAAAGACGTTTCTTTTTATTTAGCCGGTAAGAGGCTGTTGTGGGCATTTTGTACTTCTTGAAAAGTATTTTCTGGGGTTAAATTAATTGATTCGTCACTTGAACTCGACATTCTCAGCAAGTTTAATACAGATCGACTCCGAAGTAAGCAAAAAAAATATAAAAATGGCGGACTTATTTTAAATACATGCGCGCTCAGCATATCTATTTGTTTTGAGGCTTCTAGGCCCAGCATTTTAAACTTTGCGTCGTCTGTCAGGAGCCATCTCCACGGACGAGAGTATCGCGGCGACAGTAACGCCACGGTAATATTATCATACAGTATTCCAACTTCATACAAACGGACAAAGCGCGAGCTATGCCTACGCGCCTCGATCTCGGCATCCGCTCGGCATGCAGACAGTCGCAACTGTGCCGCAGTGACGAACGGACGGTGTGTTGTTTTTTTAACAATAACCGCGCGATTTTTTCATTAAAAATAAGTTTAAGGTAATATTTAATATGACGAGTAGGATATATTGTGCTGTTTTTGGTTGCATGAATTCGTCAATAACGCATCCAGAGATGTAAAATAATGTTACTTATTAGTAGGTAGGTACATAATGTGTTTATTTTTAATTCAAACTCAAACTCAAAGCATTTATTTCAATTAAACCATTTACAGGCACTTTTGAATTGTCAAGGGGTCGGTCAGTCAAAAATATGAAGCTAGTTGCCCATTCCAAAGCGTAGTAGGTACCTATGGAGAAGAACGGGCAAGAAACTCCACGGACACTCTTTTAAATAAAATAAAATTGATACAAAATATTGGTTACATCATTCATTTTGAAATTATGCATGTGAGAACAATGTAATAAGACGTGCACGTTCGTAAAAGCTTCCGTAATAAAAAGAAGAAAAAAAAGAATCATTCAAAAACTTAAAATAAATTAAAATAAGCCATGGCAGCTAAGAGATGACCAGTCCCAACTGACGAATTGATAAGTATTTCCTTTTATCTCCCGAAAAAAAAGATGTCTGAATTAATAAATAAAGTGAATAAAGTGTGATTGACACGAGTGAAATAGGTAGTTACAGGCGGTTCATAAATCATGAACCGCCTATAACTACCTATTATGATACGGTAGGTGTAGGTACGCTTGTGTTAAAACCTCGGGGCATGTGTGTTTTGTTTTGTTAGTTTGTATAATTCAAAGTAAAGACGTGGTATTATATTTATATTATATTTTATTATCGTATCTATAACCAAGTAAAAGATATACCTTTTTCTCCACCTTGTCCATGTTCCCCAAAACAATTTTTAATTAAGCTTTATATTAGAATGCGGATTTTTTATACTTTAAAATTTAATAATAAAGCATTTCGGAAGTCTCAGTCGAGGCACAAATATTTTTCGGTCGCAAATTTATAAGACCGATTTGTTATTCAAACGTAAACATGGTTTTTTAATTAAATCTACCAATCAAAAAACAACACGCATTTTTATTGAACACTTCTTCCTATTCAATTCACAAAGTATTTTATTTGTTTATACAGGTGGAACGACGCGAAATCTGATACCATGGATTCAGTACATGACGCTGAACCCCTCTGCGTTGAAATTTTTCGTCGGTTATTTTTTTTAAATCAGCTGTTCCTTACATTTAGACCGCGTAGGTATTGAACTTTTCTATAAAACAGCTGTTTTTTTTTTTTAAATAACCGACGAAAAATTTCAACGCAGTGGGGTTCAGAATCGTGTACTGAATACATGGTATCAGTTTTCGCGTCGATGTCCCTTCCACCCTGTATAAAAAAAGTATATTTACAATCACAAAACTAAATGGAAACCCAAAGTAGGCAAATGTAATTAAAATTCTGGAGGCGGGCAGCCCTATCGCATGTTTACGTACCGCGCGGCTGTAGGCATTTATTTCCAAGATACGGCCGAGTTACAATACTGTATGATAATATTACCGTGTTGACGCTATGCCTTCAATTTATCGCCGCGATGATACGAGTATTGCCATGTGGAGATTGATACAGTGTTATACCTTTTTTTTTTCTAAAATGCTATTATCCTCTTCCGAACACGGACAAGTGCATGCATACACAAGAAAGTTATTTAATTTATTATAAACTTTCATTACAAACTCACCAATACGTAGGCATCAATTTATTACAATTAATTACAAACTCACCATAGAAACCATTGCATTCGCCGGATATCTGTCTGCTAATATTCTTGATATTTTCCACTTGAGTGGACTTGTGACCGGGAGTTCCCTTGAGATGACGGAATTTTGACACCTTGCCTGTACAAACATTTTAAATTTAAATTTAACTTTCTTGCAGCAATCCACATCATGGCGCGTTTAAACTACAAATCACAAAATGCGTTTTGCGCTAAACATAATAGGGTATTACACCCATTTTTGAAAAGTGTCTCAATTAGATTCTATAGTGCTAATGAACCACAAAAAAATTCACAAAATTTATCCAATCGTTTGCCATAAAAATGCATTTAAATTTTACATTTTCTTATTTCGCGCGTAATTTGACGAAAACCCTGGACGCAGTGGAAGCCATATTGCTCTGTGGTCATGACGTCAGTTGGCTGTGTAAACAAATGCAGCGATATTTTTTAAGTTATAAATTTGTGTTGTCTCCTTTTACAAAACCGTCCTCCAAGGTATTATTTCAATAAAAATTACGTTGGTTACGAAAATAATAAAAAGCCTTTATAGATTAAAGGTACGCTGATAGTTGACAGTTAACACTTTCTAAGTTTACATAGCCGTATGACGTAATAACATGGCGACTACTATGTAATGGTGTTATGAAACAGATTATAAAAGCTGAAACCTTTGAATTGAATTTTAAAATTTAGTTTGCTATTTTATGAACTAAAACTAACGTTTTCCGACTGCTTTTTGCCTAAGCTATCTCAATAATATATTTTTAGATTGTTTTCATATAGAGTAAAACACCCTATTTAAAACATAATTCTGTCCCTGTCAACTTCAAACGATTGACAGAAACAGAATGATGTTTTAAATTAATTAAAGTCCGACCGTCTAGAATGCGTTCCTAACACCTGTTGGTCAATTTCTAGTAGTAATAAGGATCAAATTCCCAAAACACATTCGTTAGTATGAAACTGACAGGTATCGTTTTCGACTTTTGAGATGTAGGTCGTGAGTTCCCAAGCAGACGCTTTACTTTGTGTATATGTCGTGGCCAGATCTTAGAATTGATCATGTCATGAAATGGCCAGCTAACATTGGCCATATCGTTTAAACGTCAACGTTTAATGATATGTCAGTCGACGTTTGGCCATATAATTAATGTAGGGTATCCATGGTGTAAGGTGTAGTAAAAATAGCCAAGTAACTGCGACCAAATTGGAAGTAGCGTTCGCCGGCCGCTGCCGCGGCACCGCTCGCTACGCTCGCTCGGTTCGCGCGCGGTTGGTCACAGTTCTAACCTAACCCATTTGGTCAGGGTGCCACATAAGCGGTGTAAATATTTAATGTTTTTTTAACTAATTTTAAGTGCTATGTTGCATTTCACGCCGCATCAGTGGCCGGTGAACGCTACTTCCAAAGTTGATCGCTTTCCATAATATGATATTTGGAAACCCAATAAAAGTCCATCGACTTTTTTGGGTGGTCCCCCTACTTCGTTTGGTTTATTGTATGCCGCTGCCATGATGCACAACAAGAACAAAGCGACATCAACGCCTCTGCCGGTGCATAATCTAACTATTTTACGATATGATCACTAATGTTTGGCCACATCATGAAGTATTCGTGCGTTTAATTGCTCATATCGTTAAACGTTGAGTATTCAATGATCTGGCCAATAACCAAACTAAACGGCCGGTAAAGAATAACCACCAAACGGCCACGCACAATTCTTCACGATCACGATCACGATCACGATCACGATCTTAAAATTCTCTCCACGACAATACAAATCACGCCACAAATCTGGCCACGACATAATATCATCACCACTGCTCTCAAAACGGTGAAGCAAAACATCGTGAGGAAACAAAAAATCGAAGACATGTGACATCAACCATCCCGCACTGGGCCCGTGTGGTAGACTATGGCCCACTCCCTCTCACAGAGACCTGTATGCCAGCAGTAGAAACATTATAGGCTATACACCCAGTTTCTGAATTGAGAATTTGAATTTGAGAACTTGTCAAACTCTACTTTAGCATAATTAAAGGCGCTATCGGTATCCCGCGAGATTAAAAAATTCTTATGATATATGCGAAGAAATTTGAATGTCTAAATAAAAATAAATGCTAAATAAAGTAGAGTTTGTCAAGTTTACAGATACTCTATTTAGAAACCGGGCGTTGACGATATTTGGTACAAGGGGGCCTAAATATTACAGCTTTAAAAATAGACGTCTTGCACACTGGACATTTTTTTTTTTATAACCCTTGTCCCTAAGTATAATAATTTACTCACCAAATACAGTGGATGTCCTCTTAGTAGTGACATTCGGTACTGAAGCCCTCTTATCTTCGCGATCCGGACTTTTACGTGACTTGAGCGAATCTCGCCGTCTGAAACAAAAGGGGCTTTGAACTAAACTTTTTAACATTTTATGTGATAGAAATTGCCCGTCGGGAACCAGATAACCTTGAAAAGTTAGTGGTGATGGGCAAGGTAGATGGGAATAGACCTCACAGTCGTCACCAAACCACTGGTCAAACCAAGTAACCGCCTCACTGGACTCTGTAACGACTACCCTGAGAGAAGCTGAGAACAAAAAATGGAAGAACATCATAAAGCCACGAAAGCCTTTCAGGCACACGACCTTCAGTAATGAAGTACGAGAAGTCAAGAAGAGAAGATGAGTGGTAGAAAATTAATCATTATGATAAAAATAGCGATTGATTACCAAGAACATTGCGTTGTGGAATTCACTTCCGCCCGACATTAGGGACTGCCAAACTGTTGCAGTATTTAAAAGAAGAGTGAAAGAACACTATCTTTCCACTTCGTCATAGTTGCGTAGGTATTTATGTTGTATTTTATTAATTTTAGAAGTATGTATGATTGTATGTATGTGTGTATGTTCGTAAGTCAAACTCAAACTCAAAGCATTTATTTCAATTAAACCATTTACAGGCACTTTTGAATTGTCAAGGGGTCGGTCTGTCAAAAAAATATGAAGCTAGTTGCCCATTCCAAAGCGTAGTAGGTACCTATGGAGAAGAACGGGCAAGAAACTCCACGGACACTCTTTTAAATAAAAAAATTGATACAAAATATTGGTTACATCATTCATTTTGAAATTATGCATGTGAGAACAATGTAGAAAGACGTGCACGTTCGTAAAAGCGTCCGTAATAAAAAGAAAATATAAAGAATCATTCAAAAACTTAAAATAAATTAAAATAAGCCATGGCAGCTAAGAGATGACCAGTCCCAACTGACGGCGCCCATTCACGAACATGACGCATGGATCAGCACTATTCAGCTCAACCATTTTGAAGGGAGCTAAATGATCCAACACACGCGCCACCATCAGCGAGACATTTGAGTGAGCATGACATACTCACAGCCGCCAGGGCACATTCAAGTCAATGAAATACTACATATTACCCGGTAAATGGTAGCTCTTTAGTACATAGTACTCACACCTGTGCTATGCAATTATATAATACAAAGGAAATTGAGTTTATACAATACAAGGTCTTACAATCTTCAGCAGCTCCAACAGTATTTTCAAAATGTTAATCAGCGTGTATGTCAATTAGTTGTGGAGCAGGACCAGCAATAAGCCAAGCATTTTTATCAGAGATGTAATTCCCCAACTTATAATATGCCTGCCTACATAGTGTGCGTTTTATACAAGATTTGAATTTCGTCTCATTAAGTTGAAGTATGTGGGGAGGAATTTTATTGTAACATTTTAAACAGTACCCCATGAATGATGAGTCTACCTTAGCCAGTCTGAAACCTGGTTGTACTAATAGGTCCCTATTTCTTGTACTATAATTATGTCTATCACCTCTTTTACTAAAAAGATGTAAATTTTTTCTTACGTACATGATGTTTTCATAGATATATTGACAAGGTACCGTCATAGTATATTGTCATATAATTTGTTTTATTTTATTGAGTGAATTGTTTTGATTTTATGTATTTTACTTTCTCTCTACTCTTACACACGGTGTCTACATCTCTTGTTACCCTCTGTCCTATCGCAGGTATGCTGGAAGAGATTTCATTAGAAATAAGCATCACCTTTGTACGTATTTTTCTATTCTTTTAATCTTGTCTGTTTATTTATGTGTGTACATAAATGGTTAAGTAAATAAATAAACATTTAGAATGGCCCTTGGTCTTCTGAAAAAGCCGAATTATTTTAGTCTAGAATTCAGTAAGATTTACAGTATTATAGACTTACTATGTGGTCTTCTTACAGTGTAAGTGGACCACATAGTAAGTTATGACTTATGAGTTAAAATGTAACAAAAATTACACAAACAAAAATTGTATTGGTAAAACATAAAATTGACTGAAAAATTTGAATATTTTTTGTCATCCTGTGTAAATCTAATATCTTGTTGTCCGTTACCACAGTTCTTAAAGAAAAACATAATAAATTAAGGAGAAAAAGATTATATCTGTTCGATACTCATCGAACACATCATCATCAGCAGTTTTGACTCAAGTAGGTCGCGCGGCCGCACCAGCGGAAAGCGTGAGCTACGCGAGTCAGTGCGCTATCGACCGGCATACTTGTAGCACTCCTTACCATCATTAGCATTAATTAGCGTAAAGTTTCGGAATAAACGTACTCTGAATCTTAGTTCAGACTTATCATTTAGCACCCGAAATAGCTAGCAGCACGAACCTTACCGTTCATATTGGTCCTTCGAAACCGTCAAGGACTCCGCGACCGCGATAAATCGTAACGCGAAGTGCTTGTACCGTACCAGCAACCTGTGGGTTGCCGCGACCTAGATTAGGCGTGAGTTCATAGGGATTCACAACCACCGTGGGGAGCTACCCGCGCAGCAACAACAGCGAGCCAGCAGCATAACAGCAATAGCCGTAGGACAAGGCGGCTTTCAAGTAAGAGCGTTCCGTATCTTCTGTCTCGCTTAAGTCTAACAGCAGCACAATGGAGACTTTATACTTCCAACAAACTGAATTAGCAGAGAGCATTGCCAAGGTCCTTATTAATTTCAATAAGGATAGCAAACAGCGTAAGACCATCGACTACTGTAAAAAGAGACTAGATCTTTTAGAGTCGTATTGGAGAGAGTATCAGCTAAACAACGAAAAACTTGTGCCGTTTGAAAATAGAGGTCATAAGTACTTCGTAAATTCGGAGTTAGAGCGGACAATGGAGTCTTATAAAGCAGCAAAAGACGCCATATCCGAATATTATGACGCGTTATGTCACCAAGCAAAGCCGCCAGGATTCTCTGATCTAGAAGACAACCCTTCTAATCAGCAAGTAGCAGCAACAGGACCACGAGCCATCCTCAGCATCCGCCAGCCCGGCGCGCGCTCGTGCCGAGGTGTCTAAAGGTATTTATAGCAAACTAGATGATATGATGCGCAAGCAACATATCAATTTCAAAGCATTCGCAAGAACCGTAGGAAGCATAGATGTCGAATCCTTGTCCGATAAATGGGAGTTTGAAGACGCCTTGCGATTATTACAAACTCGATGGACAGCCGTAGACAACAGCCATTGGGAACTAATGATGGAGTTAGAAGACGACGAGGCGTACGAATTAAGCTACATTAAACATGAACGTACGTATAACGGCTTGAGAAAGGCTATCAGCTCTAAGATGTGGGCAACATCGTACCGTGACAAGTCCACACCGAAGATGGAAATTCCTGTGTTCTCAGGTAACTATCAGCAGTGGGTATCCTTCAAAGATCTTTTCGATGAAGCAATCCACAACAATCCTTCTCTATCAAAGGCACAAAAGATGCAATTCCTGAAGAGCAAGGTAAAAGGAGAAGCGGAGCGCTTGATCCAGCATCTCCCGATTAGCGCGGACAACTATAACACCTGTTGGGAAATTTTAACTCACAGGTTTAACAACAAAAAGCAGATATTTATGTCCCACGTAAATTCCTTTTACAATCTTGCCAATATACCGCAGCAGTCGTACACAGCCATCAAACGACTTCATGATGTCACCTTAGAGGGCCTCCACGCCATAAAAAATCTAGGCGTAGATATTACGACATGGGATCCTCTTCTTGTGTATATACTAGCACAAAAATTGGATAGTGAGTCTCATTACGAGTATATAGAGTCGTTGAAGAATTCGCGAGAGCTTCCGGTACTTCGGGACTTTTTGGACTACTTAGAGAACAAGTTCACTGCCCTAGAGTCATCTCGGCGACGTCAAGATGGGACACCTAAGGCAGTTTCATCTCAATCATCCAATGGTTCATCCAATTTTAATCGCAAAAATAATTTTAAATTGGGCAATGAATCTAAAAATAGCAAGAAAATGGAAATGGCGAAATCAATGCATGTGTCTGAGTCAGTAAATAAATGCCCTCATTGTTCGGCAAAACATAATTTAATAAGCTGCAAAAAATTTACAGAATTACCAAATGAGCAGAAAATAAAAATAATTAGCCAATTAAATTATTGCGTAAATTGTGTTTACGATCATAATGGCGCAAAATGCTACTCGACAAAAAGATGTCATAAGTGCAATGACGAACATCATACGACTTTGCATGACTATTTCGCAACACAATCAAAGTCTAACAGCTTGACCGAGATTGCGAAACAAAAATGCGAAAACAACAAAAGCATCTACGCTTCTCAGCAAGCAACATCGGAGATTTTGCTAGCCACAGCGCTGGTGAAAGTCACAGCAACCGACAGGACCCAGCACGTCATGCGAGCACTGATCGATCAGGGCTCACAAATTTCCGTGATCAGCGAGAAAGCAGCACAGCAGCTAGGATTAAAGCGAAAATCTTGTAAAGGGGTTATTTTCGGAGTAGGCGAACGTGAAAACAACTGCAAAGGAAAACTAACGATCGCTTGTCAATCGACTTACACCGATTTTAAGTTTTCTACTGATGTTGTCATAGTGAACAACTTAATAAAAAATCTGCCAAACGAAACGTTCGCTAAGCCATCTTGGCAACATACAACACATCTTTGTTTAGCAGATCCAGATTATAACATCAGTCGTCCAGTGGATCTTCTCCTAGGAGCAGAAATCTACGCCAACATCCTTTTAGAAGGATTAATTCGCGGACAAACGTCCTCGGAACCGCTAGCGCAGCAAACTCATTTAGGATGGTTGCTGTGCGGTGGCAATACAAGCACCTCATTCCAATGCAACGTGATCTTGCATAACGTTGAAGACATTCAACAATTCTGGACAATTGAAGACATTCAAGAACAGAATTCTATGTCCGTAGAAGATCAGGAATGCCTAGATTTTTATGAAACTACAACGAAACGTCTAGAAAACGGTCGTTATGTAGTTAGGTTGCCCATGAAACCAGAATTAGAAGAGAAGCTAGGATCTTCGAAAGAGATAGCGATAGCACAATTTAAAAATGTAGAACGTAAGTTTAGCAAGAATGAAGACCTAGCGAAGCAATACAAGCAATTTATCCGCGAATATGAGCAGCTGCAACACATGAAGTTAGCGACTTCTAACAGCAAACAGAAGACGGAAATAGAATGTTTCCTTCCTCATCATGCGGTACTGAGAGCAGAATCTAGCACAACAAAGTTGCGCGTAGTATTCAACGCGTCGTCTAAAACTACTTTAGGCCACAGCCTAAACGATCTAATGTACAGGGGTCCAAACCTCCAGTTAGACCTGTTAGAGCTTATCCTGAAGTGGAGGCAATATCGTTTCGCATTCACAGCTGATATTGAGAAATGCTTCCGTATGATTTTAGTCGATGAGCAGGACCAAAGCCTACAACAAATCGTATGGCGACAAAGTCCGGATCAGCCTATAAGAAATTATAGATTAACAACCATAACGTATGGAACTAAAGCAGCACCATTCCTGACAATGATGACTCTGCGAAAATTAGCGTCTGATGAGCAGCAAAAATATCCCAGAGCAGCTAAATGCATCCAGGAAGAGCTCTATATGGATGATTGGGTATCGGGAGCGCATAGCATCAAAGAAGGAAAGCGGAGGATTACGGAAGTAAACGCATGCCTAAAAAGCGGCGGATTTTCACTAAGAAAGTGGTCCTCAAACGATAAAAGATTGCTTGAAACAGTTGAGCAAACTGCCGACAAACAGCCAGCAGTCTTTACATTTAAAACTGAAAGCTCACCAAAAACTTTGGGGCTACAATGGAACTCAACCGAGGACGAATTCATCTTCAAATATGATTCAAACAGCACACAAACAGCAAAACTGACCAAAAGAATGCTTCTATCTGAAATCTCTAAGATTTTCGACCCTTTGGGATGGTTAGCGCCCCTAACCACAAAGATGAAAATTTTATTCCAGCAAGTATGGCAAGATTCTGAGGTCCAGTGGAGCGACGAAGTTTCTATTAAAACCAAAGAAGAATGGATCAAATTGAAGGGAGATTTAAATCTATTAAATCAGTTCCACATTCCTCGGTGGTTACAAAGCAAAGAGCATGACGTCATAGAATTACATGGGTTTTGTGACGCATCAATTCAAGCCTTCGCCTGTGTAGTATACGCACGAATCGTGTCAAATAACTCTACATCAGTAGTGCTAGTAGCAGCAAAAACGCGGTTAGTGCCCTCTAGCAAGGCTGTATCGCTACCTAGGTTAGAATTATGTGCGGCCGAACTACTTACGAAACTCATGTCAAAAATCGTCAAAAGCATCAACAGCTTGGCCGTGAAGATATACGGCTGGAGCGATTCTAAGGTTTCCCTTAGCTGGATTCAAGGATCCCCGGAGCGCTGGAAGCCATTCGTAGCGAACAGGGTGAAGAAAATTGCTAGCATTATGCCACCAAACACTTGGCATTATGTAAACACCAAAGAAAACCCAGCGGATGCAGCTAGTAGAGGCCTGACGACCTCACAATTGCTAGAACACGAATTGTGGTGGCAAGGACCGACCTTCTTATCTTCATCGCACTTCAAACCTACGGGTCAAACGAAGTATACTACTAACGAAGAGATAAAAAGGCAGGTAAACATTGTTCAAAATCCTATCATGGATAGCAGCATAGTCGACGATCTATTACATCGCTACAGCTCGTTTACAAAAACAACACGCATCTTAGCCTGGGTACGGCGGGCATTGACACCTGTCGTTAGTAAACAGAAAACAAAGCATCTCACTTTACACGAGCTTAGATCAGCAAAACTTATAATAATAAAAAACGTACAGCGCGCTGAATTTAAAACAGACATTGAACGCTTATTGCAAAACCAGGAAGTAAAATCTGATAGCAAGCTACTCAACCTTAATCCATACTTAGATCAGGACGGGATCCTTAGAGCAAAGGGAAGACTCAGGCAGGCCAACATAAGCATAGAAATGAAGCATCCAATCATCATTCCATACAACAGTCGACTGACTGAGCTTCTCATCGCGCAAGCCCATGAGCTCACATTTCACGGAGGAGCTCGACTTACTATGTCCTTTCTTAGACAAAAGTATTGGATAATTAAAGGAAATCGAGCCATCAAAACGCAACTTCATAGATGTGTTACTTGTAGGAAACAGGCACCCAGGAAGCTACAGCAGATTATGGGAGATCTACCTGATTTCCGCACCAACCCAGCTCCAGCGTTTTATCACACAGGTGTAGACTACACGGGCTTCATATCTGTGAAGGCAAATAAAGGGCGTGGAATAGAAACAACGAAAGGATACGTGGCTTTGTTCGTCTGCATGGTTACGAAAGCCGTGCACATAGAATTGGTGTCGGACTTGACCAGCACTTCCTTTATCGCAGCATTGAGGAGAATGTCAGCGCGACGAGGAGCCCAGAAACATATGTACTCGGACAACGGCACTAACTTTGTGGGAGCTAACAAAGTAATGCAGGAGGAGTACGAGCAGCTAAAACAAGTTTTCGGTGACTCATTTTATAGTGAGATAGCGGAAATGGATATAGAATGGCACTGGAATTGCCCTTCCTGGCCTAGTGCGGGAGGATTATGGGAACGATCAATACGAAGTCTAAAGCAACACCTCAAACGAGTTGTAGCGGACCAAGCATTGACGTATGAAGAATATAGCACCATTTTAGCGCAAATAGAAGCGGGTCTCAACTCTAGACCACTATGTCCGATATCTGAAGACATAGACGATTTAGATTTCTTAACACCCGCGCACTTCCTAACCGGTATCTAAGCCAATTATCTGTTCGTAGCAAGTGGCTAAAGCCAAAAAGCAACATTAAGATCGGAAATATGGTGACCATCCACGATGATAATTTTCCTTCTGGAAAATGGCCAGTGGGGAGAGTCGTCGAGGTACACCAAGGGAAGGACGGGTTTGTAAGGGTTGTGACATTAAAGACGAAGAACGGTTTAATAAAGCGACCTATTATAAAATTGTCCGTCTTACCAATCGAGCAAGAGGACGCAGAAAAGGAAGCTGAAGAGCAGAGTAAAAAAGCCAAACCCAAGATCACAAAGGATGAAACAAAAGCAAGTACGAGAAAGCATCGTAATTTCGTCAACATCGTTTTATCACTATTATTTTTTATCAGCATTTGGAGCAGCAGCGAAGCATCGAACCACATTACCCAATTTAGCGGTAACCAATCCTTATACTACGACCCAATAGGTACATTAAATCTAATACGGGATCAATGGAAAATTGTGTCCTACTACAACATGCAACCTTATTGGCAAGGTGGTAAAGCCGGGGACACCTTCATTAAATATCTAGAGCAGACATGTGAACAAATCAAAGAGCCTAGCCATTGTAACATGATTTTATTACAAGTGCAGCACGATTACAACGAGCTCCAATATCACAATCAGCTGCTGCTAAATCAGCATTTCGGCACTCGGTCAAGAACCCGACGCGGCCTTGTCAACGCGGTCGGCTCCATAGCCAATACATTATTTGGAGTACTCGACCAAAGTTTCGCTGATAAATACCAACGTGATATTGAAATTATAAATAGCAACGAAAAGCACCTATTACAGCTTTGGAAAAACCAAACATCAGTGGTAGAAGCTGAGTATAATATTCTGAAACGAACTGAGAAGACTATTGATACTCAGTATAAGCTCATAAATAGACATCTAAACCTCTTAGATCAAGCGACTAAGCAGATACAATTGCAAGGTAAAAGTACATCAATGTTACAAGAATTCACTCTCACAGCCATGGCTACGACAAACATGATACACAACTTAAAGCGTGTCCAAGATACATTAATCGACACCTTAGCGGATATTTATCATAGTAAAATTAACATGCATCTACTTACTCCAGAGCAGCTCAGCAACGAACTTCAAATCATTTCCGGTCAAATATCAAAAGAACTTACTTTACCTATCAACAACATCCAGGCCGATTTGTATGAAATCTACAAACACCTAAAGATCAAGGCGAGAATGAGTAAAGAGTACTTCATGTTTGAGATCTCCGTGCCACTCATTAGCAGAGACAGTTTCCAACTGTACCGCTTAATACCTGTTCCTCTCCAGGTGGGAAAGGACATGATCAGCATTATTCCCCTCACAGATTACATAGCAACTAATCTGATGAGGGACTCCTATATCGAAGTCAAGAACGACGATCTTCAAACCTGCACCTATCAGGATGAAAGTTATATCTGTCAGCTACGAGGTCCAGTCAAGCGACTGGGTCTAGAAGAAAAGTTCTGTCAAACCGAACAAATAGGTATCTGCCAGCCTAAGAAAGAAACCTGCAAGAATATGTGGTTACAATTACACGACCTATCGTCTTATTTGTATTTCGCATGCGATATCTATTCATTTACAATCATATGTGACAATGAAACCCGAACGCGCCGTGTCAGCAAGGCCGGGCTCATTCAACTCGATAAAGAATGCATAGCTAAGGGCCGTGACATAACACTTTATTCATATCAGCAGGAAAACAAGCTGACTTTAAAACCTGACCTATTATTAGCGAACATAGCTCCAATACAGCACCATCATTTGGTCAATATTACGCTACCGCTTCTCGAAACAACAACAGAAGATGCACAGATCAACAACACACTAACAAGTCTCGGCAATCAGATAGCCGCTATGAAGAAAGCAGCTTTAGAAGAAGGAACATTAACTACGCATGATATACATCACTATGCCATATCATACGTATTGCTAGCAGCAGTCGTCGCCGTCGTAGCGTTCCTGGTGTTCCTGTGGTGGCGAGGCAAGCAAGCCTCACTCGCGCCCGCGCGTGACCCGCAGGCTCCAAGCGAGCCTGCCGCGCCGCGGGCGGCGCCTACCAGCAGTGTGAGTGTTAGTGCTAGTGCGCGTAAATCACCCGTGCCCGAGCAAGGGCCCAGTGTTTGTGGGACCAAACGGTGGTCCAGTTTACGGTACAAAAGAGACAAATCAACGTCACCTATCAGTAAAAGACAATCGGTCTTTACGGCAGATCTAGATAGAGATTAGCTATCACTTAGGATAAGAACATTCAGCATTGTATTAACCTTCATTTAGCATAAACAAATACTGGTTCACCTATGTGTTACTAACCCTCTTAATTGTGTAATCATCTCATCTCATCTTTCCCATTTCTTCCACTCGGGAGCATGTTCGATACTCATCGAACACATCATCATCAGCAGTTTTGACTCAAGTAGGTCGCGCGGCCGCACCAGCGGAAAGCGTGAGCTACGCGAGTCAGTGCGCTATCGACCGGCATACTTGTAGCACTCCTTACCATCATTAGCATTAATTAGCGTAAAGTTTCGGAATAAACGTACTCTGAATCTTAGTTCAGACTTATCATTTAGCACCCGAAATAGCTAGCAGCACGAACCTTACCGTTCAATATCTGTACAAAGATCTTTTGTCGGGCGGCCAAAATCGGTCAAGACAATATGGACAAGCGCCGCCATCTTGTTTTTTTTCAAGATATATCACAAATGTACCCCAACAGCGCCCCATGTCAGTCATTCGAGCGTCAAAAGATTTTTGTAGCACTCTAAGGCCCAAATGCGCGTTTATGGGTTGGCTAAACAACTTGAGTTAACGGCTAACTCAGAGTTAATCCAATCTCTTTGGATTAACTCCGAGTTAGCTGTTAACGCGCAAGAGGACCTAAAGGATCTCGTGCACTAGAGACACTAGAGGTCTTTTGGTCGCAACGACTAGGTAAACTATAGAAACCGATACGAATCGCGTACGTGGTCTCAACGGCCAACTAGCCGAAACTAGAAGCCGTTGTCTAGTGCACGAGATCCCTAAATGATGAGATGATAGTACGATGTGAGGGAGAAAGAGGAAGTAGGAAGATGGCGGTGTGCACGTTGCTGTGTAAAGACACTGACTAGTTTAAGGTGTTTTAAATTTAAACAAAAACAGTTGTTATACATCCCGTCGTTTGATTTCCTACATAAATTAGTGATGAAAACAGTCGTTTACCTGAGCGGCGCGGGTGAGGGCGGCGTCTCGGACTCGACGGCGACGCTGACCGAGCGCGCCTCGTACGCGCGGCGACGGTCCGCTATCGACTGCGCACCGCTGCTAACATCATAAAGGTTATACTTTAAATCATTCGCAACCTTCCAGTGGGAGAAAATACTCATGGAAATAAACAATTTTTGCTACGGGATTATAACATCTCGGAAATATCAATAAAAAATTGGTCTATTTCATATAAAATGTATTTTATTTGCATTTTAACCCCCAAGAAGGAAGGATCGTAATGATTTTAAATAAGCCCTGCGATTATGTTTGAACAAAAATGTGCTCTTATCACCAACAGGCCGTGAGCCATTTCCTGTATGCCTTTTCAGTGGAACAATGAATGACTGCAAATAATATTACTTTTCTATATGGAGAGCAGTGGTAGCCCAGTGGTAGCACCCCTTTTTTTTTTGGGTGGGTAATCATCAAATGACTTCTCCCGCTCTGGGTGGAGCGAGAGGGCGTGTCAGACTCTTACTGACTAAAACCCACCCGTGTTCCTTCTGTTGCCTGTGTAATGCCAGGGGGCCACGGTATCTCTTTCGGACTTTCCCGCAACCCCGGCAGGCAATGGTCTCATCGGACCCCTTCACTCGCTGACATCTCTTTGAGGCGCACGTGGAACACAAAGTGGTAGCAGCCCTAACTTACCGATCTGTAGGTCGTGGGCACGAACCCAAGCCGACGGTTTACTTTGTATCATTTATTTTATCACTACTGCTCTCAAAACCGTGAAGGAAAGCATAATTAGGAAACCAACATGTCCTAGAACCAAAAATTTGAAGACATATGACATCTACCAACCCGCACTGGGCCCGCGTGGTGGTTACGGCCCACTCCCTCTCACAGACAGTGACAGATCTGAAACCGACCACAAGCTAGCTTAAAGGCTAAGCCATGGTAGGCTAGGCAAACTGATAAACTTACTCAGTGTTCTCGAACATCTTCCTGCGTTCGGCCGTGCTGGGCGTCTTGGGGCGATATCCGGAATCAGACGAATTCACTTCTTCTTCTAGACTAGTGTCCGATTTGCCGTTCGTGTACTCTTCTGTTCACAGAATTAGATTATAGGTAAATATTATATTTCTGGTACTACAGTTGGTGGTATAAAATACACAATGTGATATTTATAAGGAAAATAGAGCTTTTATTTTTTATTTACCATGGAGAATGTCATTGGTCAATGAAGATGGAGTCACAGGATTGAAATGAATAAATTATTATAATATACAAAGTATTTTTAGTATTGCTCTCTCGCTCACACATTCAGGTGAAAGATATTTTCTTTAAAACTGCATTATACGAAAAAAACGTCCATTTCTCAGAACGTCCAAAAATTTTCTTTGATTTCAGTAAACTATGTGGACTAAAGGATGATTTCCACCAAACAGCTCGCATCGCATCGGATCGGAACGGATTTTACAATCTTTAAACAATATGAAATCGTGTACACCGTATTGACTAGGAGCCGAAACTGATACGTTCACAAGCGACGGTACGGAGCCGATCGTATGCGTCGACATCCTGCCGGGCGCGATCGGCTGTCGCCGCATCCGTTCGTATCCTTTCCGATCCGATGCGATGCGAGTCGGAATCATCCTTTACAATTCTAGTGCCATACCTTTGTTAGGCGGTATTTCAACGTCGCTGGTCGGAGACAGTGACTTGTCTTTCTCTTCGCTGCCATCTTTGGCAATGGGCGTCGAAGTCGCGGTCGGGGTGGTCGCCTGACCAGATACAGGCGACGTTGCTGTAAACAAACACATAACTTAAAAACCTAGTCATTATTCCCTGAAGGGTAAGGCAGAGATATATGACTAAACCGTAATTTCGCTAGTTTTAAGTCCCATCTAAAAAGCAAGCGTATCTATTGTCACTAACCGGAGATAAAAAAAACTCTGGGCAGCTATTGAGAATTACCTAATTAAAAACCCAATAAAACTGCCCCACCCGCGGATTGAACACCACCGCCCAGCACCCTAGTTGCGTTACATACTTTCAATTACAGTCCAAGTGTTTAGAAAGAAATTCCTAATCCATTGCTTCATAAGTTTGAAAAATTCGTCTGCTCAACAAAGTAAGTAACGTAATGAACGTGGCTGAAGTGTCAAAATGCAAGGCATTGTGATCTATTTTCATTTTATGTGTCACGCAAATACCCCGTTGGCTTAGCAGTCGCGCATGCAACGAGCCAGTAATTACACATTTTATAAATTCATCACTTTGAATATAAAAAGTATGTAAGTAAGTATTTAATATTACTAAAATATTTTTTACTACATTCTGCCCGCGACATTATCTGTGTTTACCCGGATAAAAAGTACCATATGACCTAACGCAGTTCATGGTCTACCCGTGTGCTAAATCATTTTAGCGTGAAAACATAACGAACAAACAAACTCACTTTTCCGCATTTATATAAGTTCTGAGTTGAGCTCCACGATTACTGACAAATGCTTGCACTGACCAGGACAGGTCCACTCAAATCTGTGTGGTTTTTTCTCAAAAGTCCATTTCAAACTAATCAACATGGTCCTCATATGGCCTGACCAAGATTATGTCTGGACTTTAAAAGAGACTGTGACCACTGAGTTTGTTTCGGTCTTTCTTCTCAGAGTAGTCAGATAGGAAACGCCGAACTCATCTAGCTAATTTTTAATTATTTTTTAAGATGACGTGTAAAAGTGATTCCAATATCCTATTTACAGAGTTCAAAAAAATACTAAAAATGAAACTCACCTGAATCAGATTTAGTCATTCCGGGCACAGCTGGCACCGAGAAAACTTTATCGAATGAGAAGTCTTCGTTGCCCGTTGCCGCTGAGAATGGCTTCGGACCAAGACGAGGCTGTTGGACATAACGTTTTATTTCAGAGGTTTAGTCAGACTCACATGTGAAAGATATATATAATGTGATGCGACAGTAGACCGGTTCCTATAAACCAAAATTAATTAAACGTTATGCTTACCAATAGTAGCATTTTTTATTGCCCAACTGGGCACATAAATAGATTCGTAAGCAAATTTGACCTGTAATAGCTACTTCCATATGGGAGGGTCTACTATGCAAAGGTCTTGCTCCATTATTGGTAAAGATACAAGAGTCTTAATACAACCAATAACGGTACGTAAATTATTTAAATCGGCCATAAACTATCCTGTTTCATATTAACTATACAATGCCGCCCAAAGTCATGTGACCGCCCGTATTTTAAAGAATATTCATGAAAAATTATCGAAAATTAACTTTAAAAAGTGTATCTTCAATATTTTTCATGTTGTTAAAATTTAAATTTTATGAGAAGCATTTGTGACCTCGCTTTACATTTTTTACCATAATAATATTTCCTACGTTATTGGCTCGATTTGGATTATGTTTATTATTTCTAAAAGCTTAACTCATTAAATTGAATAACATGAAAAATATTAAAGATACACAGGGGGTCTATATTTAATATTTTTCTAAAGATAACTTTCGATAATTTTTCATGAATATTCAGAAAAATACGGGCGATCACATGCCCATCGGCGGCAATTAAGAGCAAATTAGAAACCGAATTAAAACAGTACTGTGCAAACACGATGAACAAATGCACTCAAAACCATAAAAAAGAACGAATAACAAGCAAAAAATAGCCATTCCTCGCTGAAAAAAAAACTACGCAATATAAATTAAACAGCGTGTCGAGTAAAACGAAAACAATACAAATAAAACCCAAATCAAAATATATTTTATACATAAAAAATCTTTATCTAAGGTAACTTGTATCATCGCCCTTTAGCCGGATTTACATTACGAAACTAGTTGCGCAAACTAGTCATCCATGGATAGTTCCACATATAATTATCTTTTTCCACATTGAACTATCAATAAATAACTAAGTTTGCGCAGCTGGTTCCGTAATGTAAATCCGGTTTTCAGGTTGTCCCAAACAACCGTCAAATACGCCCAATTTACGTCCACGTGAGCAACTATCTGTAGATCGTACAAATATTTGTACCGTGAGGGAATTGAACCCACGCCACGTAGCGCAGAGAAATCGAAATAAATTTCAAGTGCACGAATACTAAAAAAAAACTCACACTCACTCAAAAACTTCGATACCAAATCTACGGGTCTACACTTCAAACCACAAACCTCATGTACCTTATAACCAGACCCAGGCACCGTTGTAGTCCTGGGTTTAGGTTTAGGGGCTTCCGAAGTCTCATCCATGGACCCTGGCTCCGAAATTGAGGACCTGGGCATAGGTTTCGGTACCTGAACGGGTACACCGTTGATCAGACTATTACTTCTTGATAGAGAAGATTCTGTGGACTCAGTACTATCAGTTTTTTCAATGGTCTTTTCGGTCTTTTCAGTCTCTTCTGCGGTATTTTCCGTATTCTGCAGAATAACGTCAGGTTCGTTCTTCTCTAGTTCAGAATCACTCTTCTTCTCATTGCAGTCGTGACCGTTATCAGTTATCTTTTTGTGAAAACCGTTCGTTTCCTTTTGATAATCTACTTTGCTGGGTTTATTTTGTTCCATGCCCTTGATTAGGTCTTTTACGTTCACGAAGTCGATTCGGTCTTCGTCTTTCGGCTCTGGTTGCGCCTGAGGTTTCGGTTCCGTTTTAGCCGGATCTTCAATTTGAGCAGGGGTAGTAGGCTTTTTCGAATCTGTCTTTTTCAGCGGAGGCATTGCTAAAATAGCCTTTGCCATTTCTTCTAAATTACCTCGATGAATCTAAAAGGAGAATTGCTAGTCAATTTACTTATAAGTAGCAAGAAAAATAGGAAAAATAAAGAAGTTGCAGTACTTACGTTACCCTTGTACACCCGCAATGTTAAATAATACAAGCACCACACAAAATAACTAAATACACTGAAAATAACACCAAATCACTGAATAACAAGCGACTAAACTCACCTTGCTCTACGGAAATACGAATAAATAAACTTGTCAACCACTCATTCACAACACAATATAACAAAAAGTAAAAAAATACCATGGGTTAATATTCCATGTAAACCATTTAAAAAATACGTACAACACAACTAGCTTTTACGAAATAAATAAAAAAGAATAAAACGTAAATAAAACTAAAACATGCAGCAACAGAAAATAAATATTTGTACTACCACGGATTTATACAGATGGTTCACTCCGCATTTCAGGTAAGAAGCTACAAGCTTTAAGTTTTTGAATGATTCTTTATTTTTTCTTTTATTACGGACGCTTTTACGAACGTGCACGACTTTCTACATTGTTCTCACATGCATAATTTCAAAATGAATGATGTAACCAATATTTTGCATCAAATTATTTAAAAGAGTGTCCGTGGAGTGTCTTGCCCGTTCTTCTCCATAGGTACCTACTACGCTTTGGAATGGGCAACTAGCGTCATATTTTTGACTGACCAACCCCTTGACAATTCAAAAGTAAATGGTACTATTGAAATAAATGGTTTGAGTTTGACAAGAACGTAGCAGGCTCGTCTTGTTGGGCCAATTCAGTGAGTGTAATGTAGCCAGATAACAGTTACGCGATAGAAAGAGAGGCTACTTCTAGGTGAATACAACTGTAGGTAATTAGCGCTGTGCGACCTGAATTGCATTTTATTGTGTCGTAGCAAGTCGTTTTTATTTAAATGATTTTGCGGAGAGAACCATCTGTATTAATATGTGGTACTACACCATCGAATTTCGTTATTTCATTACGTTAATAATCTGTTTTAACTGGCCTGTTCCCGACATCTTGATTTCGATGGCGAGTTTAATTCGATTTACGTTCTGTTTGACACTTATGAGTTTCGATGAAGATGGATCCGCAGTGGTAACCCGCGAAATACAAATTCTCTTTTTTGCAATTTGCAGGTCAGTCAGTATCTTGATCAAAATATGATTCGCGACCATAACAAATATGTATTTACAGAATTACAATCATTAGAACTAATGATTATAATAATAACATCTTTGTAAGTTACCTTTTTTAGGAAATCATGGCATTTAATAACAAATCTAACTTAGAGAGATGTATTAATGATTCTATTCTATTTTGATCAAAACAACCCACTGACCTGCATATTGCTAAAAATGTAAGAACATTTTTATTTCGCGGTCTACCACTACGGATCCTCCTGAATAGTCATTTGGACGATCGAGCTCGGTTCTGAACTCGAAAATGTCGGGATTAACCCCCAGGTTCAATGCTGCCCTAATCAAATTATGTTAGTTACCTTCAACGACTTGGTATCCTAAAATTGCTTATAATGGACTATCCCTACTTTATTACAAAACCCACTGCCAACTCGGCAGAGCATCATACAAAAAAAACACTTATTTTCATCCTATTCATCAATAAAGTTAGAATTTACCTCATTCAACAATGAAATTCTCATGTCTATTTCATCAAAAAGTAAACCTAGGTATAGAAATATCAGATGGTAGTAAGGTCACACAGAAGTTCTGAGTTGAGCTCCACGATTACTGACAAATGCTTGCACTGACAGGACAGGTCCACTCAAATCTGTGTGGTTCTTTTCTCAAAAGACCATTTCAGACTAATCTACATGGTCTTCATATGGCCTGACCAGGATTATGTCTGGACTTTAAAAGAGACAGTGACCTCTGAGTTTGTTTTGGCCTTTGCATATTTGGCTCTTTATCTTTCTAGAAACGATATTCATAGAGAAAAAATAACAATGACCAATTCCGATGTTCGTACTAGTTACCATTATCCCCGACCTTCAATACAATACTATAATAGCCGGATACACAATAACTCATTATAAAGGCATCCATACACCTAACTGCAAGTCGTTTACGATCTATCGTTTTAGCCGCGCCGATCGAGCCGTTTGTGTATGGCAAAAACTTATCAGATATTTTGGCTTCATCAGAGGTGCCATTCCCGTATTTCTAAGAAAGATTGGATTCAGAATTCAGTCGTAATCCATCCAATTTTGACAAGTAAATACTTGTATATTTAAATAATTGTTATATAATGATATATTGATTGTTGCTGAGATGAGATTCCGACTAGATTTTGAACTTTTTTAATTACGAGAACTGTCACACTGTTTTCATTGTTTAGACTAATCTAAAACGATGATCGTTACGTTATGCAGTTACGTGACCGTCCACCTTATGCATTCTCAACAACATGAACCTTTTCAACTATAAAGCCTGATTTACACGATGCGATTTAATTGTCTCTGGTATACCATAAGTTGCAGCAACAATAAAAGTTGCACCGTGTAAACAGTGTTTAGACGATACAAGTCATTAGTTGCTTCAATTTTATTGTATGCCACAGACAAAAAACATGCATTGTGTAAATGGGGCTCAAGACGTACCTGTATTCCATTATTGGCGTCAGGGTGTAAAGAGATGTTGGGAACAGGGTGGTCTTGATTGTCGAGCCACATCGGCGCGCTGAGGTAGGTGACGGAACCGGACGTCTCCGGGTAGAGGTCTGCGTGGTAGTCGCGGTAACTCTGCCGGGGAAACATTTGTTTTTATTCAATATTCACCGGTTTCTGATTGAAAATTTCAAGTTCAGAACTTGTCAAACTCTACTTTAGCATTACTTACTTAAGGCGAAAGCCCACAAATTCAAAATTAATTTGCAAAATATTGGATTTCGAGGAGTACATTGAAGGAATCACCTTATGTACCGCTAAAGTAGAACTTCAACTGTCTGTATAATCAAATTACAACTGTCATTCTTGACAGTTGGATGGAATGGCTACCACACGGCAAATTGACGTAGGGTGAGGAATTTGCTTAACAATTAATTTCCGTGGCTGTACGTTCGGCGCACAGGCAAATAATTCAATCACGGCATAAGCAATCCTCATTTAGTAAAAAAAAAACCTGACGTACCTTTCTCGGGACTTGGTACATAATAGGCACGACTGAAGACCCAGCGAGTTGCAGCACTCTGTTGACTTCGCCCTCCATCACGCGAAGGGCTCGCTTCGGGACTAGGCAGGCACCCTTCGTTTGTTCACCTACAACATACCATTTAAATTAGAAGAAACTAGCTTTCGCCCGCGGATCCGCCCGCGTTGAGGCCACAATTAAAATCCTTTATTTTTTTTATTAAAAAGCAGTCATTCAATCATTTAAATTTTCACTCCATTCATTCATGTATACTGTTTTTGTTTATTTTTACCTCACTTAGCATTAACAATTAACGAATTAGTAATTAGTGGATAATGTTGCTAGTAGTATAATAAGTATTTTGTTTAATTAGTAAGATAATATGTATAACATATAATTGTACTCCTGTTTTTTTATCCCGAAATAAAATAAAATAAAAATAATATTCCCCGAAGGGTTAGGCAGAGGTGTACCTTCCCACATTTACCCATTTTCTACGTACAATAGTCGCGTAAAAATACCAACTCACCTGAATGTCTGAGCCCCTCAATAAGATAAGGCTCTCTATCCGTCAGTTCCAAATACAATATGGTAGTATCTCCCTTCCCTGCTAAGAACAGCATGTTGGTGTCAGCATCAAACAGTGGCATCAGGATGCCGGTGGAACAGTCCAACTCCAAGGTCTTCTGCGTTTGTGACAGGTTGCGGATGTCACGGATAATTATTTGACGCAGACGGTTCGAGTCGAAACCTGTTCAAAGTGAATTGGGTTAGTTTTTGGTTCAGGTAGTGTTTTCAACGGCAGCATAGTTTGAGTAGTTCTGAAATCGACACCAGTTGGCGCCACTGAAAATATAGACCGGACGATACCTTGTTTTGCACAGAGTACAGTCAGTAATAGAAGCAGCTGAATACAATAATAACACGTTAACAGACAGCGACCCAGACACAATAGTGAAACAATCACCTTGAATTATTATGTCTGTAGGGCGCTGGAGTTAGTGTTTGATTACGATAACATCTAAGCTTTGCTTACAACATGAATTTCTGACTTAATAAACCGAAAAATCGGTTCTTATTTCTTTTTATCGTATTCAATCATTATAGTAGTTAAAAAAATCGGAAATGTCAAAAGACTTTCGTTGCTAACTGTTCCAAAACCAAAGACTATATTTAGAGGGACAATTCTCGTATCTTTAAGAATGGTCGCAGTCTAATCTCAGTTTCAATCGGTTAAAAGTACCTCAACTTACCTTAATTTTTGACAAGTTTTTGGCATTGATTGTCGCTTAGGCACAGATGAATAACCGATGGTTCACTCCGCATTTCAGGTCTGAAGCTACAAGTACGCGACGGGCTAGTCTTGTCGGGCCAATTCAGTGAGTGTAACGTAGTCAGAAGATATAAGAGTTACGCGATAGAAAGAGAGGCAGCTTCTAGGTGAATATAACTGTAGGTAATTAGCGCTGTGCGACCTGAATTGCACTTTATTGTGTCGTGGCAAGAGTCGCTTTTTATTTAAATGATTTTGCTGAGTTCATCTATATTCCTCTGTGGCTGAGATAAGATTGAGACTAGATTTTGAACGTTTTTAAGTACGGGAATTAGATTTCAGGTATTTCTTACCAGTAGTTAATATCCTATCCTGATCCCCAAGCCAGACGATCCTGCTGTCCTTAATGTTCTGATGGCTGTTTGCGATGTCGGCGACTGCGGTTGTCGCTCTCGGGTCGATGATGCGGACTTTCTTGTCTTTGCATGACGTCGCGAGGAGCTTGCCGTCCTTCTTCCAAGACGTTGATTGTATGACTTCGGCATGGTCTCTGTTTACTGTAGAAATTGGAAAAATATTACTTCAACTTAATGAGACGAAAGTCAAATCTTGTATAAAACGCACACTATGTAGGCAGGCATATTATAAGTTGGGGGATTACATCCCTGATAAAAATGCTTGGCTCATTGCGGGTCCTGCTCCACAACTAATTAACATACACACTGATTAACATTTTGAAAATACTGTTGGAGCTGCTGAAGATTGTAAGACCATCTTTGTATTGTATAAACTCAATTTCCTTTGTATTATATCATTGCATAGCACAGGTGTGAGTACTATGTACTAAAAAGCTACCATTTATCGGGTAATATGTAGTATTTCATTGACTTGAATGTGCCCTGGCGGCTGTGAGTATGTCATGCTCACTCAAATGTCTCGCTGATGGTGGCGCGTGTGTTGGATCATTTAGCTCCCTTCAAAATGGTTGAGCTGAATGGTGCTGATCCATGCTTCATGTTCGTGAACGGGCGCCGTCAGTTGGGACTGGTCATCTCTTAGCTGCCATGGCTTATTTTAATTTATTTTAAGTTTTTGAATGATTCTTTATTTTTTCTTTTTATTACGGACGGTTTTACGAACGTGCACGTCTTTCTACATTGTTCTCACATGCATAATTTCAAAATGAATGATGTAACCAATATTTTGTATCATTTTTTTTATTTAAAAGAGTGTCCGTGGAGTTTCTTGCCCGTTCTTGTCCATAGGTACCTACTACGCTTTGGAATGGGCAACTAGCTTCATATTGTTTGACTGACCGACCCCTTGACAATTCAAAAGTGCCTGTAAATGGTTTAATTGAAATAAATGGTTTGAGTTTGATTATAAAATTATGTATGACTGAGGCACGGAGGTAGCAGCCGGTAGTCCTACGCCTAATCTATCTCCGGTCGTGTCAGATTGCTGTTTCATCGGGCAATGAGAGTGAGTGAGTAGTATAGTGCACCTGTCTCTGCACACACACTTGTGCACTATAATATCTCTCGCGTCGATGGCTAGTCTCCGCTGGGATTGGCCGCCATGGGCGAAATTTGGTCTGGAGGATTATAATCATGCTATCAGTTTTTGTCCATGAATAAAAATGATAAAAGTTATGGTTGGTTTTCTGACTGCACATCTGTTTAACATCTTCGGGGTTGACAGGATAAATACTTACCGAAAGCCTCCTTCTGCTTGGTAAGATCCCACAACGCGAGCTCATGGCCCGAGGCGACATGTATAAGCCCATCAGCCACCGGATGAAAGCCGACATTCTCCACCCGGCGCTGCTTCTGAGACAGCGTGCATTCGGGAGTGGAAAGCGATTCCTTCAGACCCTCAGGCGGGATGTGCCATATTTTCACCTGAAACAAATGAAATGGATTTTGAGTTGTACATTAAAAATCAAAACTCAAAAAAAGAAAATGCCGCACCACGCGCGCACTCGGTTAAAACCGATAAAAAAAGGAGAAGGTTCTAAGTCAACGCGTATTTATACTTAGTCTGGCCATAGATACTGTTACAATTAAAAATAAGAAAGATATTATTTATTTAACACTCACTGACTCGACAATTATTTATTTTACCTCGATGGTCCTAGTTTATCAATTATAACTTCTAGTTACAGCTATATGTAAGCGGGCACGCCCTTTATGCCTGGAGGCTATATTTTCTTTTTTTTAGATATTGTTTACTTTTAGTTATTTCTGCTTGAGTATAGTTCTCGATGCTTTTGGTTGGTATATTGGCGTGTGCTAGCTGTCATATGGCTATTAATTATAGCTATTTAATTTATAATTTAAATTATTTTTTGCATATTGTAAATTGTCTTGCAGACAGCTGTGCTGCTGGGGAGTTTGTTGCGCCACTTCTTCTTCCCAGCAAAAGCACTAGGAAGTGGTGAAGGGTGGGCGTTTTGGGGGACTGTCTTATGTAATTTTGACGTTCGAAAAGTGCTGATTCTCAGCCTAGTTTGAATAAATGACTTGAATTTTATTACATTTGAATTTTGAATCTGTCATTTTTATAAGATTGTTCATTGCGTTTTCTAATTTTGGCGCCAATACATTGTATAATATTTTGCGATATTAAAATGGAGTGGAGTGATAAAGAGAACCGAATCGCTGTGATTGCATTACACAAAGTTGGTATGGAGCCAATGCAATTTTTAAAATTCTGCATACGCTTGGTATTAGTCAAATGTTTGTGTACCGGGCTATTAATAGGTACAATGAGACCTCCTCTGATTGTCACAGAAAAAGATCTGGCCGTCCACGTAGTGTTCGTACGAAAACGGTGGTCAAAGCAGTAAGGGAAAGAATTCGAAGAAATCCTGTCCGAAAGCAAAAGATTTTAACTCGGGAGATGAAAATAGCACCCAGAACCATGTCGCGTATTTTAAAAGATGACTTAGGACTTGCAGCCTATAAGAGACGCACTGGTCATTTTTCAACTGATAATTTAAAAAAGAATAGGGTGGTAAAATCGAAACAACTACTGAAGCGGTACGCAAAGGGAGCTCACAGAATTTTTTTGTTTACGGATGAGAAAAACTTTACAATTGAGCAACATTTTAACAAACAAAATGACCGTATTTATGATCAAAGCTCTAAGGAAACTTCCCAATTAGTCGACAGAGCGCAACGTGGGCATTATCCGACTTCAGTGATGGTTTGGTGTTAGCTAGGAAGGAGTGACAGAGCCATATTTTTGTGAAAAATGTATCAAAACATCGGCACAAGTTTATCAAGATACCATTCTTGAGAAGGTAGTTAAGCCCCTTAACAACACCATATTCAATAACCTAGTATGGTCCTTCCAACAAGACTCGGCGCCGGGTCATAAAGCTCGGTCCACGCAGTCTTGGTTGGAAGTGAACGTTTCGGACTTCATCAGAGCTGAAGACTAGCCGTCGTCTAGTCCCGATCTTAATCCGCTGGATTATGATTTATGGTCAGTTTTAGAGAGTACGGCTTGCTCTAAACGCCATGATAATTTGGAGTCCCTAAAACAATCCATACGATTGGCAGTGAAGAAGTTTCCCATGGAAAGAGTGCGTGCTTCTATTTATAACTGGCCTCAACGTTTAAAGGACTGTATTGCAGCCAATGGAGACCACTTCGAATAAGCTTTTTATATTTTAAATTGTTTTATATTTATGTATTAAACTAACACACTGTAAAAGTAATAAATATGATTTACAATAAAAATAAAAAAAATCTTCGTGGCAATATTTATGGCAAGACTAAGTATATATTTTTTTATAGATTACCACGCATAATTTTGATGATTCTTTTCCAGTGCACAAACATTCTGTTTGGTACACAGAGCTGTAAAGAGCTCGCGTCCGACCCTGGTCCAGGCCATGGTACGGAGCGAGAGGGCATGGGAGGCCGTCACCTCCTGCGAAGGAGTAATGCTCGCGAAGGAGGAGGCGGAACGCATGAGGAAGAGGCAAAATTCGCGCCCTCACGCCCCTAGCCGCCGCAGGAGGAGACGCCTAGGGCGACGGGAATCAAGAGCCACCGTAGGCGCGGGCTTGCGGACGGTGAGCAATGGGTAGCTCGCCATCCGATAAGAACCAGGCCCGGGTACACGGCGCGTTGTGTTCCACGCGCGCCTCAAAGAGATGTCAATAATTGAAGGAGTCTGATGGGACCGATGACTGCCGGGGTTGCGGGAAAGTCCGAAAGGGATACCGTGGCCCCTGGCAACGTAACGGCAACCGAAGGAACACGGGTGGATTTTATTCAGTAAGAGTCTGACACGACATCCCACGCCGCCCAGAGCGGGAGAAATCATTTGATGATTTCCTACCCAAAAAAAAAAAAAGAGCTGTAAAGAGGGAAGAGATAAGGAGGTTCTCGTGGCTAAGTAATAGCCACCCGAGTCATTTCTATCAAGAATAAGCTACGCTTATCGAGGTGGTAACATGGATGGGTGACGATCCATTCCTTGTGCTTTCGAAAGTCAAGTCCACTTAAGCCGTCGGTCTCGGCTGTCATTCGTAGATCTTTGACAGTTATTACGAGTGGTCAGAGGCCCGAAAGTCTGACAAACAGTCTTACCAAGGGGTATCATGTTACCCAGTAACTGGTTTGTGGTGGAGGTCAGATAGGCAGTAGCTCCATAAAAAATACTGGTATTCAGCTGCATCTGGTTAGGTTAGGGAAAACGACAAAGGCAGATAATTGACTGTTGAGAGGTAAAGCTAATCTCATACACCCAACGATTTTAAAATCATTACATTCATATTCATCACACAATGTGGTTATCATCATCATCTTCCTGACCTGGTCCCATGTCACGTGGGGTCAGAGAAAAACGTTTTCTTCTTCCATTCTCCCATGTCAACCGTCATTCACTCCCTCTCTCTTCTCTTTCATATCATTCACAAAATGTGGCTGTCATACCTACAAAATATTTTGTCATATCCATTTATACAAAATATATTTAACATTGTGGACTGTTTTCCTGTAAATGTTAAAGTACCGTAGCTAATAATAGCTATGTGTGTCACTCATAATATCAAATGCTAGCATGTTAATGTATAGACGCCAGCACGTCAATCTACTACAGTTTTCAACTTTATCACTAGTGTATAAGGTTCAAAGTTGATTGGGAAAATTTGACATTTTCGGGTAGGTTGAGTCTGTACAACAAGTTATATTTTTTTTACAAAAATCGTTTACGCCCGGAATTTGGTTGGAAATCGAGTTTAAACCCAATTACACCCAAAATATCCACCTGGGGTGTAAATTCGGTAATCTGGTGGTGGTTTGCCCATCTATACTACAAAACGCTGCGGTATTTTTATTTCAAGAAAAATAACTAATTGATGAAAACTTCGTAGCTCCAATGAAATATTAAATGTTTGACAGTTCGCATAACCCCCAAAACAGCCAGCGGCATCTGCTTTTAGCTTTTCAGATTACCTGCCATTTGATAAAAATGTTTGAACCAGCCTGTTTGATCAAATTACTAGCACGTCTATGTCCTGCATAAGAAATCTATCAAACCGTATTTCGATTACAGCATTTAAACTGTTTTCGTCGCTGGTCACTGGCTCATCTTCAAACTCTATGGAAACATGAACTGCCCATAAGTTGAATTGAATTCATCTTTTTCATTGCGCCCATGTTTGATGAGCTGACGATGGATGCAGTAAGCTATTACCGTAGTACTATTACAATAGTCTCGGTTAAGTCTTTGGTTATGGTCGAGAATCTGGGCGATTTTTAGCCGAGAACCTGAGTTCTCGGTTGGATTTGTAGACGAGAATGCCGAGACCGATAATTAGATCTCGGTAAAGCCTTAGTAACAGCCACATGCTGTATGCGAGATTTCATACTGTTAAAAACTTCACCATGCATTTTAGTATGCTGCACCAACTTCAGACCAACTTATAATTTCACTAGCGTTCTTAGCGTTCTTACGGTAGCGTACGGAACCGTACTACCGCTACGCGCACGCCAGTAGAGCTCCCAGTCGGCATTATTTCCGACATCTTCAACAATCATCGTCATACTTCAGCCAAAAATAAATTTAAACAAAACCTTAATTAATTATACACCTAAACCTTACTCATCGGTTCGGTATTTTTTCAGATTATTGCTTTCAGACAGGATACGGTGGAGGTCTTTTTTTTTATATGTGTGAGCACCATGCATCTATCACGTACTTAATTAATTTATCTGTCATTCCTTCATTTTTCATTCTTTTTACCTATCATGATATAGTAATCTTATATACATATATATAATATGTGTTACATAACTAATGTACAAGATTGTGAAAACATTTTAAATGAGTAACGGTGGAGTTTCTTGCCCATTCTTCTCCATACGAAAACTACATTTTGGAAGGTCGTATTTTGGAAGAATCCTCTTTTTTTTTTTTTTTGACGCTCGAAAGTGCCTTTTTTGTGCCATATTGAAATAAATTATCTGACTTTGACTTTGAATAAAATGTAGTGATATTGATAATTATACATAGCAACATCTCTACCTACCCCTTTCGGGATCGTAACTGCGGCATTAACAACGCCATAGAAATGTGCATCAATTAAATAAAGTAACATGACAACTGTTTTATCTCTAGTAAAAGTTCCATGAGATAAGTAAGTATGACTTTATCTATTTGCATGAGCATTTATTTAAAAAAAATAACTTCCATATAGATATGTTACTATTCCTAGCAGCAATGATTTTACTGGACTTGCCAACTTTTGGCTGTATTTAAGATTCCTTTATACTCTTTGGTGGTCCATTGTAATAAAGCTTGTCATCTGTACTTTAAAAAAATGCAGTTGCTTACACTCTAAAGTTGAGAAAAGTGGCAAAAAAGAAAAGAAAAGTACAGTCTTCTGTTATAATAACTAATTGCGAATATGTATTCTGTTAAAATAAGTATTCTGGGAACCTGATCAGTAATCTACTGTCAAAACACATGTTAGTTCTTGTAAAATTGCAACAAACAATCAAATCAATGAAAATATTTTTTGAACAGCAGATTGATTTCAATTCTCATTAAGAAACTTTGATAACTCTGCTTACACCCATTTCAGCTAAATGTTAACATTATACATTTAGTCTAACTGAAGTTTAAACACATTAATAGAAATCTTCAAGTCTTAGTAGCTAAAATATTGCCATTGGAAAGTCAAAATCTAGTTTCCACACTCCAGTGAGTAAGGAGGTCTATGTAAATGTGTGCACATAGACAGTGCAAACATATCATGTGGGCCCAAAAAAATATTAAATTGTTGCTGGTCATGATATGGGCATAGCAAGGATCTCTTTTAAAGGACCTTCTCTGATATATTATTTCTGAGGTTAATCTTTCAGCAGCCAGTTTGTTGTTAATATGCATAATTTATTATTTATTTATATATATATTATACTTTATTGTACACCACAAAAACACATAACAAAAAAAAAATTTACACTTCAAAATATACCATGAGCGGCCTTATCGCTTTCCGCAATATCTTCCAGGCAACCTTGGAATGGACAGTGATTTGCATGGACATTTGCGTGATTTGCGTTATTATTCCTTTTAAGTAATAAGGAGGGGTGACATTGGAGAAACTCATGCATAATCAGTCTATAATTTTCCCACTGTTGGGACATAGGCCTCCGCTCTGTGAGGTAGTGGGCCGTAATCCACCACAGGCCCAGTGTGGGTTGGTGGATGTCACATTTCTTCAACTTTTTGGTTCTAGGATATTCCGGTTAGAAATTCTTCACCATTCTGAGAGCAGTGATGATGAAATTTACACAAAGTGCCAGACTGGTTTAGAACCTACGACCGTAAGTCGACGCCGTTTCCACTAAACCACCAGTGCGCGCATATCTTATGCGATAGCAATGCTTGCTATTGAATATTACACTCCCTGGCTAAATAGTATGAAAACAGCTTTCTAATTTAAATGTATATGAAGGATTTAGAGAAGGGATCCAGCTAGATAAAGAAGTGATACATAATGGTGTAATGAATATCTTGCACTTCATTTTATTTTCACAAATAAAATTATGCTTTACTACTTGTGTTTATAATAATTGAAAAGACACAGAGGCTTCTATAGATATTGTTTGAACTTGTTCAACAAAGACATTCTTAACATTATAACATAATGATAATTATACAAGGACTTACCAGGGAATCCTGTGATCCAGTCACTAGTAATCCATCATGGAACGGTGAGAACTCCATATCTGTTATAGTATCAGAGTGTGCATGAAGCAAGGGCATTGTTTTACTCTTCCTGCCACAGTCATCAAGTGGCAGCACGGCCATGCTGGACCCTACATGCTCCCAATTAAAGGCCATGAAGGCAGCAGACGCACAAATGTTGTTCCCATAAGTCTGATATGATCCAACACAAATATCTCGAATACATGCCTCTGGTTTAGGCACAATCGGTGCCGCATTTTTATACTTAGAGGCTTTGAAACGCCAAGCCATGATTATCCACTTTTTTTTTTAAGTTTCTCAGTCTTTAGATTCGGAATGTATGTGGAACTGTCTAAATCTGAAACAAATTTTCAAAGTTCAATAATAATACTTTTTATTACTCAAAAACTAATAACACTGCCTTACGGTATTTTTAACCAACAATAAACATTACACATACACTAATTGCATTTCTAATTAGAAAAAACCAGGCTACAGGCTACACATACATAGATAATTTCTTTGTACCACGATCACAAAGAAATTGTAACAGAAAATAGGTATTTTATTCGGAACACAGATTGTTTGTTTTACTGTATCACAAAGTTGTAACAGAACACCGTATAAACCTGGATGGAAAACTACAAAATACCGTAAAAACACTTTTGTTTTGAATAACTTGGCCGGCTGTCGTACCGGAAATGCTTTCATCTATTATTGAGCCTGAGTTTTGGGGTCCACTTACATTTTATATTGTTTTGGTTATCCTTACAAATATAATTTACGGTCAACTACTCACCTTATCTGGTAAAAATTACTCAGAAATTTGATTTCCGCTAGACACTCCCCCTAAACGTCGGCCATTTCAAAGCGACATTAGAGTGGATCGATAAATAATATAAACATGATAGTCGATGCCATCCGATGACAGGTACGTCTAAATCGATTAATCCAGGTCAAATTTAAAATGTGCTATCGCTTAGTTTTTATGACATAATAAAACACAAAACGATGTTAGCTAAAATTAGCTACCAACAATTAATTCTATGTTGGGGTGGATTAGTTTATTTCTTTTAGTCGATTCTGAATTCTTAGTTTGTTGTTACATCACTACAATTGTGCGTTCCAATCGTAGGTAATACAAATGATAGGTTTAGAAATAACGCTCTAGTCTACAGCTTGACAAGTGGAAAAAATGAGAGCGCCACTATCGCACTAATTTGAGAAATGAGTAGAAGAATTTAATCAAATCGTTAAGCAGACTGCTTGTGGGTGACTCAAAACTTACTAGCACTTGTCGGCAAAGTAGTGCCATCGTCATAAGTCTGCATTACTTAAAATATTTAGTTCCGAATGTCAGCACAACACTCAATTATGTCGACCTGAACACACGGCTACACATCAAGCTATACATGTCCAGTTTATGCTGATCTCGCATTATATAGGACTTCCATACAATGCCAGGTCAGCTTATACTGGAAATGTATAGCCGTGTGTACCTACAATTTTATTTATAGTTTACGTGGTTTAAATTTTAATAACATCATTATCGACTTAACGAATAATAAGACAGAACTGTGGCGACGACACGAGTTGTGTAGACCGTATTATAAGGCGTCGGGAGACTGAGGGGCGTGTGAATTAAATACTAACAACCTACGATTTTACAAGCGCACAGTTATAAAAATCGAGATAGATATGACAGCAAAAATTAGCTTACAAATGTATTATGTCCAGTTCGGGAATAAAAAAAACTACTATTAGTAAGGGAAACTATTAGTTTTTAGGTTTCCGTAGTAAACAAAGAACCCATAAAGTTTCGCCATGTTCGTCTGTCTGTCCGCGGCTTAGAGGCTGTTAGTATACTAGAGAGCTGTAATTTGGCATGGATATACATACAGTCAAAATCGTTTAAAACGACTTCGAAGGGACCGTCAGATAACGGTTGTTATAGCCGATAGTCGTTATAACGAAATACTATGTTCAGTAAACAGAAATGCTGGGACCTCAAATTGTCGTCGATAAAACCGTTACGTCGTTATAGGCGAAGTCGTTATAAACGGTTTTCACCAATGATATTAGAAGTAAAAAGATGTAGATAGGTTACCTACCTAACATTCTATCTTCAAAAACGGCACACTATGTCACACTATTATATGACACGTGGAAATAGGATGGCATGTCGTCATTATCGGGAGCGAAAAAGAGACAAAACGAAGAAAATGTGGATAATTAGCCAACTTTTGACGTGCCACTTGCGGAACGTTTATAACCTATCTACCTCTTTTTACATATGATATCATTGGTTTTCACTGTATTAATCACGCCGACAAAGTAGTAAAATAAAATCCAGAACATTTTTTTTGGGCCTCACGTGAAGTCGGGATGTTTTTTTTCTCGTCTATGGCATGGTGTGGGGTGTCGTTTAATAATATTGGGTGTTTGAAAGCAATTTTTCCATTCAGGGATCCGTTTACGAAATATTAAGCCTTAAGGTGCTAATTTTTGTTAATCATGTCCTCCTTCCCCCGGCCAGTTAAATGGTTGTACTTGGCTTGTGTAAAAAATTAGCACTTTTTTGTTATTGTACAGACGCCAGCAGATCAACCTATCCGAAACTGTCAAATTTTTCCAATCAACTTTGAACCATATGCTTTAGTGATAAAGTTGAAAATCTATTATCTTGAATCCTTCATTGTACGTGGTCCGACACGCACTTGGCCGGTTTTTTGTTGAAAGGAAACGAGCATAAAGCGATTGAAACAACAGCAAGTTATATCCAAAGTGATCATTTATTATAATCCGAGTATTACAATAATTCAATTTCTTTGGTGAGGATTAATTTCAATATAATTATTATTATCAATGTAATATGCTCAGACCAAATAAAAAAGGTAGACGGAGCGCGGCGCTCTCAGAGTGAAGCAGGGTAAAGGAAGCCAAATTTGAAATAGGAAGCCGACCGTGTTCCAGAGCGACGCGCGACACCGAACGCACTAGACGTCATAACATTGAAATCGCAAATTGTTGTAAAATGCCTTCCTGTGTCGTAAAAGCTTGTAAAAACAATTCCGTAATAAATTAAAAAACCATCTGAGATTACATTTCACAAGTAAGTGTTTCATTTGATTTAATTTGATATAAAAATACAAAAATATTTCATAAAGCGTTTTTGGAACACAAAACCTCGCATAGTGTCGTCGGTGTGACCAGTATATCCGCATACAAATTCCCCGAAACGCGGGCAATGTTTGGGAGTGTTTGGGATTATTAATTTTAATATTACTTTTCGTAATGGTTGAATGCTTTTAACTATGACGAAAATATATCTATTTTGAATATCAAACATAGGTATCCCTAATAAATAACTCGGGTTTAAATATGTTATAGTATAACGTGAATACAATATGATACGATAGCATTAGATAGCGCGTGATTATTATTATTATTTCTATAAACAAGTACTTACAACATTACAGTTTTATGTAAAAGACATTTTGGATTCATTTATTTCTCAACTTCGACTGAAAACAAACTGTTTTAATTTTAGATTCCCAAGAGACCTTAATTGGAAACAAAAGTGGATTGAGGTTATTAGGTTAAGGAGAAATCAAGAAAATTGGTTGCCATCCAAATTTAGTGTTGTGTGTTCCACACATTTTGCGGGATACAAAAAGACAGTACTACCGGAAACTAACGCAACACAAAGGTGTACGCAACGCAAAATGCATGCAACGCAATTTGTCTCTTTTATTTTTGATTAAAGGTACCTAACAGTAAAAAAGTGTTTTATTTATAAGAATTTATTTATCATGAATAATCATAATTATTCAATCAGAATTGGGATAAAAAGTTTTTAGTGGCAACATTTTTTTCCTAGCACACAGACGCATGGCACGTGTTGCGACACGAGGTCACGCACACAACTCTGTACACGACGCTTCACTTATTTGAATGCTATTGTTGGCGTACGCTCCGTCTACCTTTTTTATTTGGTCTGAGGTAATATGGAGAAACATTTATTCAATTAGGTATTTCAGATCCAATAATAGTGCAACCAGCCACGAACCAACTTTAAATTGTATCTATCTGACAAATTCAACATTATAAAAAAGCATAAAAAGTACGCAATTTATAACATGATAAAATATATACTATGTAAGTAGGTATTGATAAAACTTAGCGTTGTCAACGAGGCAAGTGTGGCCGACAAAAATAAAATTTATATTGCACATAATTACGAACCACATGAAATATATAACTATAATATAAAAATCATCTTAAACAATTCACATTTAAGTGCATTATACAGTTAGTGTGATGTTTAGTATAAAAATAACATATCAAATTTCAAAATAGGCACCTACAACAAGAAAATAATAAATATTATTGTTATACGCTAAATTAAAATTAACAATTTACTAAAACACTATTATGTAGTTTAAGTAGTAGCAAAATAATATAAGTATTTTGATAATCGGACTTACAGTAAAACAATTTTTAAATCGAAATATTACACTTCATTAAAAAAGATCACATTATCATATTTCCCACTATTCAAAAATATGCGATAGACAATTCATTACCACCAGTAGAACTTCCTAAGTTTAGCTATGAGAAATGTTACAAAAATTGGCCTTTTTTCTATCAACATGTACAACATTCTTGTCAACACTTTTCTTTGATTCGCGTAAAGTATATTTTTCCATAAATGAAACTGAAGTTATGACACGCGGTAGTCATGATACTGAAATTCTTTTGAAGCATGTGTAAAGTTTTTTTTTAATCTATTGGAAATACCGGCAGATAAAAAAAAACATAATGCTTGTGCTTGTTATATTTTCCCAGTGCTACTTTTGCAACATTAATTTATTGGGATGTTACAAGTAACCTAGCTTTGTGATTTACCTTCAATTTCATTCAAAACATGCATATTGTCGTATAGTAAAACAGTCTCTGATTCTGTAATTCCTGTGATTACTTTCAGTTCTAACTTTTAATATTAGTGTACATTAAATTCTAGTCAACTGTCTACAAAATAGTATTTCAGTAAGATTATCCTACATTATCTAGTTAACCATTCCGAGAGGCGATCTAATAAACCTTCTAAATTGTGTAAAAATGTTTCAAAACTATAATTAAGTTATTTTAATAATACTTCAAAAATATAAAATAAATACAAATAAAATATTGTTTCAATAACTTTTTTATTAAAGTTTCGTTTAATTAACCGATCAAATTAGCGGCCTCAACATACAACTAATTTAATATATTTAAATAAACTATCCAGGAACTAAAGACGTCTTATTACATAACAATTTTAAAACATTTTTACAAACAATCAGGGGTGTACACTAAATTGTATTATAATAATAATAACAAAAGTTGCAAAAAGCAAAATTGTTTAACTTGATTACATTGAGACAATGTCATGACTCTGACGTTAGCAGCGAAGACTAGCAACAATCTTGACAGTTAATTGATTTACAACATGCAATTATTACTAATTACACCTTAACACGATCACGTTCTGTAATATAATCCAATTAATTCCACGCTACCTTTCTTCACGCGAAGATACATATTAATTACTTGTATTAAAAAAAAACAATATCTGATTAAATATAAAACCAATGGTATCAATATGAATCACTAATAAATATACGTCGCAGTTGTTATTGAACAGCTCTATTATAATTGCTCATTTTGTAATAGTTTGTTTCATTTGCGAAATTCGCAGGCATTCGGAATTTATTATTTGCCTAATTGTATACTGTCAATATATGTCATTAGTATGCATTTTAATAAAAATAAAACAAATAATCAAAATGTGTCTTTTTTAAGACGCGTTAGTTAAATGGTAAAGGAGAGACACACTAAATTGATAAGCAGACGTTATCAAAAAATTAATAACAAGGAAAAACTGTAATAACTTAAATGTTGGGAAACGAGATTTCTAGTAACATATTAAGGAACATTTTGAAGTGGTTTATTATTAATTTCCGAAAAATTTAAGTTATTCTTCGCTGACGCCTTTTTTAATAACGTTATGAGTATGTATGTACATTGAATCGAGTAAACCTATGGTTGGTCTCAATTTTACACTATAAATAGAATTAACACTTGATATGCAATATAATGGTACCGACACACTACATCTACGAATTGACACGAAATAGTGACTGACGAATGACAATAATGACAATGAAGTCATGACATTGTGACAACGGCCCAGCAATTAAAAGCGAGTGGAATGACCTCCGTTCTACGAAATACACGACACGATCGATGCGGTGTTGTTGAAAAGATAAATCAATTAAAACAAAATATACAAATTAAAATTCTCATCAGTCCTTCGTTCGTTGGCAAGAATATAAAATAAAAAAAAAACAGTACGAAAACAATCGTAACGACTAACACAAAACTAAAATAAAAAATAATAATTACCTAATTCGTTAGCAAGAAAATCTCAATTCCTATATTGTCAATATCGTAAACAATGGTAACTAATCTTAATCTCAGTATAATGTACTGTCCTATAGAAAATTCAAACATAAAGCAATTGCCAATAACTAAATAATCATTCATCAAACTTTTTGTTGCTTTTAGGATATCCTGAAGAGCAGGGCTTGACTTCAGTTTTGAAATACCGGTTAATATTGTTCTTAAAACCGTTATAACACCGTTCATCGGTTAACCGATTAATTACAAAAACGGTTTCGACTAAATTTAAATAATTTTGGTTACCGGTTATTACAGAGAATAGAATTTTAAAATAAATTATCTTATAGATTGACCTTTTTTTTAAAATTACATTATTGTTCTCACATATAGAAGCAACAAGAATAATGTACCCAGGATTTTATAATTTCTATATTTAAGAGTGTTCTTGGAGTTTCTTATCCGTTCTTCTCCATAGAGATCTACGTTTTGGAATAGGCAACTAGCTTCAACTTTCTGATTAACTGACCGACTCTTTGACAGTTCAAAAGTGCATGTAAATGGTATAATTGAAATAAATGCTTTGAGTTGAGTTTGAGTTAAAAACTCGCGTTAACCTAAATGAACCGATTTTACTCAGACGCACGCCTGCCACCGCCGTTTGTCACCTTAATTTGAGTATACGTTCGCGTAGAGCGAGAGATTTTTTATTGTAGGTGTAACAGAGATGGCGTAGTAGGCAGAACTTGTTTAAACAGTCAAAACTCAAATTAACCGGTTAATTTCACTCAACAGAATCGGAATTGGTAAAATAACGGTTCTCACACTAACCGGTTAAAATACCGGTAATGGAAACCTAAACCACAATAGTTTCTAGTTAAGTCAACCGGTTTCAGAGCCCTGCTGAAGAGTGTCATTATTTTAGACCCGTCACCAGCGATGCATTACCGTAATGCGTCGTATAAAATTCTACGTGCTAGGTTAAGAATCCTTGGGCGTTCCGCACACAACTTGCGAATTATTGACGCTAATGACATTTTGACAATTTAACACTATTTATTGCAACTTATGGAGCGCTAAGGTAGCCCGCGAAATTAAAATTTTCATACGTTTTTTTTGCAATTTGCAGGTCCGTGTCAAGTTGTTTAAAACATGATTCGCGACCGTAACAAATATGGCTTTACAGAATTATAATCATAAGAATCAACAATACAACTCCTTATGTGCGAATAATCCTAAAACGTTATGATTTCATGAAATAGTAATTTATTAGGATTATATGAATTTAGAGTTGTATTGATGATTTTTATGATTATAATATAATTCTATAAATAAATATTTGATACGGCCGTGAATCATATTTAAATCATCCTAAAACTTGACAATGGCCTACAAACTGCAAGTTTTTTTTTTTTTTTTAATAAAAATTTGAAGAAAAGAAATTTCGTAAGAAAATTTTATTATCATATTTTAAATTTAAATTTGGGTCGCGAGCTACGCTGACGCTTTCGCCTTAAATTAAAAATCTTGGATTCACGTTTATCATCACAACGCAATGGATGTTGTTGAACTGTTAAAACGAAAGCGACTGTCACTAACGCATTTGTTACGCAATTAGGATGCTGATTTTGCTCTTTGAAGCCAACTACTCAATGCTAGTAACAAAAGGCTCTTTTCAAAAACACCGCAGCACGTTAATAGCTATTAATATCAAAGAGATAAATTCGTTAAGTCTACGAGCGTAGACAACATGAACCGTCACCCACCGACGTCGTCTTGCCGTTGATTGGTCCTAAGCTGCCGTCGTATTTCGGCAGCTCCTTGCATTTAGCTTGCTGGAATGTAAAAATGTCAATTCAAAAAGAGATTTAAAAAAATACGATGCATACGGAGTTGGGCGGTTGTTTTCAGTTGAGCACAAAGATTTAAGTCGTAGGATCCGCCATACCGCGTCAAACAAAAATGATTAGGTTTCGTTGACAATGACCTTTAAATAGTATTGTCTCGCTCACTCATACTGAAAATCGTATCTATCGTTCTATGCGGGATGTGCGAGCTCACTCTTCTCAGTGTAACGGTGAGGGCACATCCAAACCATTTAAATCTTTGGTTCAGCATGAATTATATGGTTCTGCTGACATCCATGACCCAAATGACAGGATGTGACTATATCGACCTGTGGCCCAGTGGCCTAACTTATTCAAACGTGTGAACTGTGCGGAAAACCATTACCTTAATATACTCGTAACTATGTACCTACCTACTGAATATTCTTATTCTACACATTTGTTTTTAAAAACAGAACGTCTTGTAATTTAATAACAGTTTTAGCAATATTTGCGAAATTATTTACACCTGTTTAACATCTGTCTTTTCAGTGTCAAATGGGTTAAAATAAATTTATCAGTTCTCTACAAGTAAACACTTTTAACATTTCGATATCCATTAGATATAACAGAAGTAAAATCCATTGTAAGATAATTTTCCACGGCCACTTTTGATAATTAGCGTAGCCGGAAATAATAGTGGGAAGTGCCTACAAAGCATAGTAAAGTATATCTTGTTTCTTAATAAATCTAACCATGACTGTGCGTTTGCACTGGCGAAACATTCGCAGCGGAACATGTTGAAATCTTTAGTTTCTGTCAAAGTTGTATACAATATTTGACAGGAACTAGCGATTTCAACATGTTTCGTTGTGATGTTTCGCCAGTGCAAACGCACAGTGACTACAGTGAGTCATTCTTTTATTTTATGGTACAGACGCCAGCATATCAACCTACTACAATCTGTCTAATTTCTTTAATATATGTTCAACTTTATCACTAAAGTATAAGGTTCAATAAGGTTCAAAGTTGATTGGGAAAATTTTACAGTTACGAGTAGGTTGATGTGCTGGCGTCTGTACCTATGATTATAAACATAACATAACATCACGCCTTGTTTCCCCGTAGGGTTGGGCAGAGGTGTACATGTAGTAGGTACACCCACATTTCGACAGTTATGTTAAAGTCTCATGTAATAGGGGGCGAGCCTATTGCCTTCAACCGGGCACAAATCCAGACTCCGGGCTGCTACTGAGAAAGTTCAGATAGAAAAACCCAATAACACTGCCCAACCCGGGAATCGAACCCAGGACTTCATGCTCAGCAGTAGCGCTTGCGACCACTAGACCAACGAGGCAGTCTATGATTATGTAAACAATAAAATAGCTTTACCATGCAACAAAACGTCAATCTAAGGAAGGATAATAATTTTTCTTCAAAACAGCAATTTTAAACAAATTTGGCGAATTTAGGCATTCTCTGAAATCCCACTAGCTAATTTAGCTGTGTCACCACACCGCGCAGCCCACACCATGTCTCAACATAGATTTTTAGGAACATAATATCCCCTACTAGAGCAATAGAGATCATGAGCAGAACATCTCAGATATTGATCTACATGGTCCTCATATGGCCTGACCAAGATTATGTCTAGACTTTAAAAGAGACTGTTACGTCTGAGTTTGTTTCAGTCTTTTTTATCAGTCGGATAGGAAGCACCAAACTATTTTTGACGTGTGTTTTTTTTATTTACATTAATATAGGTACTTATATCATATATTATCATCATCATAATTATCATTATTAGCTTACCTCCATAAGTTCAACAGCTATCTCCATGAACAATCTCTCGACATTCTCGGCCTCTTTGGCTGAAGTCTCTAGGAAGTACATGCCATGCCGCTGAGCGAAGTCCTCGCCTATGTGTCGCGGGATCTCCCTGTCTTCTCTATCAGTTTTATTACCTGTAATTTATTATGTCTTATTTTGTGACCACTATATCTTTTGGTTTAAGGCCACGGCCGCACTAGTTAGGCGGTTGCAAAAGACAAAAATGCATGAATTTCGCACGACGCTAACTTATGTGATACGAACAACGTCATAATAATATGCTTCGAGGCGGTTTGTTTAAGCGCAATCGCCATCACAGCGCAATCTCCTTACGAAGACGGCCACAGCCTATTATCCATTAAACTACCGCTGGCGTGAGAACCGTCACGACACATGTTCAAAAAGTCAGATAATTTGATTTACATGAATCAAATTAGACATTCATCAATATCAATAAATGTTCAAAAGTAACACCTTATTATTAACCTAAATGGGCTCCATATCATTGATCAGTTCCAGCTTTGGTTATGGAATTAGGGTCAAATGAATCAATGAACAGACTAACAAGTTCACGTTTAAGGTCATGCATGTCCCCAATAAAATTACAGTGGTTATACAAGGTCTGCCAATGCAATGCACTTTCTCTTTCCATTCATTATGATAATTATGTCAATTGTACATCACACTTTCAGTCCTTAGGGAGTTAACATAATTATTGCTATAACTAGTGCTACACTAACATTAATTTAGTGGGAAAAAAACATGGCATAGGTGCTGATTAAAATGATTTTATGTTTAACTATTATTACTTTACTCACCAACTAATATCCTAAGAACCTTATTGTTGGCATACTCCTCGATTTCCCGGAGCCAGTCCGGTAAACAGTCAAATGTTGGCTGGCAAGATATATCATACACCAATATAAGGGCGTGGGCAGACCTGTAGTAACTCTGCGTGATGGAACGGAACCTCTCTTGACCTGCTGTGTCCCATATTTGCAACTAAAAATATAAGTTACATATAATTTTTTTTTTTAGTACAGGGGTAATTTTTTTGAAGACTAACTTGGTAAATTAGGTATAAACCATGGGTGTCAATGATCCTTCCTTACATATTTTATTTTCAATTTATTTATTGGTGATGTTTCCGAAAGGTCAGGCGCATAGTAATCGCAACCAGTGTGTGTATGCGAAGATGGTACCAGGTTAAGTATGCATGTATTAAATGACTCAAACTTTTTAGATAATTTATTGATTTGAGTTATCATGATTTGTGCGTGTTTTATTATCTAAATATGTAATTTGAATAAAAGTAAGTTATAATAATATATATTTTAAAAAGTGATTTGTTGTATTCTAAAAGTAGTTTATATTGCAATTGAAAGATATGATATAATTTCTTAAAAATAATAGATAGTAAAACTTTCACCTTTACTTTTGGTTCTATGAAAAATAAATAATCTTGAGGTGAAACTCAATCACATACTCATGTAGGGATGTGAGATTCTTATTGTTTTTCTTGCATTATACTAATTTGATACAAGGGCACCTGATTCATGTACACAAGGTCTTTATTAACTACAAAAACATGAACAACATATGTTTAAAGTACTAATTTCAGCATTAAAAATGATGCAATAGTGATGCCAAATATGTACAAGCGTTAAAGAAACTCACCTTCACTTTCTCACCGTCAACTTCTACAGTTTTAATCATAAAATCAACACCAATTGTAGCACCTTGCCCAGGTGGGAAGAGACCTTGAGTAAAGCGACGCACCAAACATGTTTTCCCAACCCCCGCATTACCAACTAACACTACTTTAAATAGAAACTTATAATCCTCCATAATGAGCACCAAATAACATTTGTCGCGAGAAAAAAATAAGAATTTTTTAGTAATCTTCACCTCTCACTGTTACGCTTTGATGAATCGAACGTCTATTACATTACGATAAATCACTGATATTTTATCAACAAGATTATTTTACGATCACACGTTCATTATAGATTAGATAGCGTAATCGTATTGTCAAATCAATTCTTTATCCAAAACAATGGGAAGAAAACTCCAAGAGCGAAAATATCGACGTCGGTCGAGCAAAAAATATTGGATGCTTTTACGAAGTATGGTAAGTGTATGCGATGCGTAATTTGCTAGTCTTTCACTGAAATATTATTTTGTTGCTCTTTGGCAAAAATGGATTTCCATTCGTACTATAAACTAAAAAAAGTTACTTTTGTTTTAATTTCAAACAATTCACTATCACGACGTGTTTTTATTATTTTTCCGAAGGACGTGTTTCACATGCAACACATTTAATTTATTTAAAAATAGCTTTGTAAACTACGGTGAACGTCAATTTTTAGTCGATTATGTTTTGTTTTGTATTTATGCAAAGAACAACACTATTGCGGTGTTTTTATTGGTGATTTTGTGCCGTTTACTATTTTGTACATGAGATTAGTTTAGTTTATTCTGTTCTTTGGTTTGAAGCTGTGGTTTGAAGTTTGACATTGACATTAGTTAAAGTTATTAAAGATGAGAAATTGAATTTCTGTGTGATTCGTAATATTTATGAATATCCCCGAGTTTAACGATAAAAATGTCTAGTATAAATTATACTACCCGTACCGAGGGACAAACTAAAATAAACACCATAATATGGACGGTGCCAAATTTTATCATCCTATTAGAAAATAAAACTACTCGAGAGTTTCGCACAGAGAAATTTAAGGATACGGCCGATTTATCAGAATCAAGATTCCAATTAAAAATGCAATTCTTGGGAAGGGATAATGACATTATTGAAATCTACTATTTATCTCCTACTCCTGTGTTCTTGAAGTCAATTCTGACAATATGTTTGAAACGTTTCGAAGAGCGATCTATAGTAATAAAAGAGTATCATACTGTTCAGGCAAATAAATGGCAGTACTTAGCTACATTGTTCAAGCGAGATATAGCCAGTTATGACGGCAGAGACATATTTTTGCTGAGTGATGGTAGTCTAAGACTAAAATTCCAGTTTATGGTAACTAATGATATAAAAGTAGATCGCTCCAATATCCCTGAGGCGCAATTAAGTAATGATTTCGAAAACTTACTCAACAATGGCTTGTTTTCTGATGTTATCATGAAATCTGCAGAGCTAAAGGAATATAAGGTGCACAAGGCAGTTTTAGCCAGTCGAAGTGCTGTTCTGAAAGCTCATTTTGAGCATAACACAACTGAATGCTACACTAATATTGTTGAGTCTCCACTTGAATCTGATGTGCTGAAAGAAGTCCTGACTTTCGTATACAGTGACAAAGCTCCAAGAGTTGATGAGATACCAGAGAAGTTGCTTGCTGCAGCAGACTACTATCAACTCAGTAGGCTGAAGAGTCTCTGTGAAGAAGCTTTGCATAAGAAGCTAACTGTTGAAAATGCAATAGAAACATTACAATTGGCTGACCTCCACTCTGCCAATGCCTTAAAACAATTAACTTTGGAGTTTATCAAAGATGGTCAGGCAAAGCTGATTACTAAAACAGACGGATGGTCTAAAGTAAAATCTGTTGAACTTATCAAAAGGATTTATGAACACATAATGGCTGATGATGTTGATGCAGATATTAAATAAACTGTTTAAAATAATATATTAAAAAATTGAGATTATAATCATCCTACATTTAAATTAAGTGAATAAAGTATTACAACAATGTTATATGAAACTAGCTGTGCCCAGCGGTTTCACCCGCATAAATCTCGATCCCATAGGAATATCGGGATAAAAAGTATGTCATATGCCCTTCTCCAGGTCATGGACTACCTATCTGCCAAATTTCATCCAAATCGTTCAGCCTTTTTAGTGTGAAAATGTAACAAACAAACTCACCTTTAAAAAGTGTAATTAAGAAAATTATGGTTTGTTATGTATTGTTAAAAGAGAAAAGAAAAAGCAGCTAAGTGCATATCAGACCTCACACAATGTTCCTTAGTTGGGATGAATTTATTGCAAAAAAAAAATGGTTTACACAAGCTCACAATATTTTTGAAAGACCTTTCGTACGACACCCCATAGTATGGGATAAATGAGAAAAAAAACGAACATATTATTTTACCACTGTCTGTGTGATTAATGCGCAGATAATGTATACCCATGCTAAATTACAGCTTTGTAGTACAGAGTCACTGAGCTAAGCCGCGGATAGACAGACAGACAGACGGACATGGCGAAACTATAAAGGTTCATTGTTTACTACTGAAAAAATCAGACAGGTTGATTGTATTAAAATTATATTTTATTTATTTTAACAATATTGCTTTCTTAACAATGCATTTAATTATATTTAAAAAACCTGATTGATAGTTTCTTTAGTCTATGGCTGTAGAACATAGATACATTCCAATACCTATACCACTTATTAAAGCTTCCATGTATCAATGGCTAGAATTGTTCTAATGATCTCAATTAAATTATAAGGTATTGATTCAATTGTAAATATTTAATGTTGCAGTTACTTAAAATAAAGTAAACAGCAAAATTATCATTATTTTATTGGGTTTTTCTTTCTGCAATTTCTCAGTAGCAGCCCGGAGTCTGGATTTGTGCCCGGTTGATGGCAATAGCCTTGCCCCCTATTACAGGAGACTTAAACATAACTGGCGAAATGTGGGTGTACCATAGCCACACCTCTGCCCAACCTTTCGGGGAAACAAGTCATGATGTTATGTTATGTTATAAAGCAAAATGTATTTTTTTATTCTAGCTGTAACAATTCTCAACAATATAATAAATTGGCTCAATTTGTTCAATATTAAAGCTAATGAGGTTTTATTCACTTAGTCTCAGAAGTTATTACTTATGTTAAAACAGTGAAACACAAACCATCAGTTAAAAGAAAATAACTGCTTCACAGTTTCGTTTTCTTATCTGGAAATAATACCAGTATTTCTTGTTCTGGAAAATGATGGCTACTGTTAACTAAATGTTATTCTCATAATGCACATAAACTTAAGTATAGCCAAACATGCTATAGCTGCTCTTATCACAGCATATAATCCATGAAGAAAGGTTTGTGTATAAAAAATACAGAATATAGCCAAAAAATATTATTTTTTATCACTATCTTCATCACTATCATTGTTTGTATCACTATCATCTGAATCACTTTCACTATAAGTCATCATAGGTTTTCTATTAGTGTTCACAAATAATTCACCATCACAATCATCATCAGTTTCCTTTTTGTCCTCAAACTCGTTCGGCCACACATTATTTTCTTTATAATATTTGATAGAGTCTTTGTTCATTATTTTCACTATTTCACCTCTCACTTTATCACCTTCTGCTATTGGTTCCACTAGAACATAATCTCCTCTTTTCACCCATATGTTTTTTCTGAATTTTGGTGGCATAGATACCAAGTATTCCTCGCCAGTTGGTGTAGTAATCTGGAATAAGAAATAGAAAAGTTATACATTAGTACATATTATTTCACTAAACTTTTTCATGAATGCAAAGATTGGGAATAATTTCAAAATATAGGCGCCTGCAGCCGGCTGGCATACTTAGCTTTGGCCATTACTATATTGTTATAAATTAGATTTTCTTACCTCATGTAAATTATTGCCTTTAGTTCTCAAAACTTTAACAATACTTTGATTCTCTTTAGGCAGCTCAAAGTCGTCCCAGAGAGCTTCATTCATCACATGTTTCCTTTTAGTAACTTTAGACATGGTTGTTTATTATATACATGAATTTAGCAAGTTGAACAGAAAGAAGTTTTAGTTTATTTTGTTGTTTTTTGTCTATCACACGTTCGAACAAAAATAGGTTAGGGTTTCAGACGTTCCAACCTCATACTTTAATTTTTAAGCATTGTGCGACTTGACTGTAAGTCACTGATGTTCAATTATGAAATCAATATTTAATAACTACAGTAAGAGAAAGAAACTTTTAAATCTAATATTTATTTGCAACATATCAGTAAATAATTATTTTAAGGCCATTGTCAAAAAAAAACATGAGTTTATGACAAATCTTCATCAAAAAGGAAATTGTTATGGCGTTATAGATGCAATTGTTGTAGAACTGGAACGCTACACGAACAAAAAGGTGTCAATTTTGACATCAAATTGGCATGTAGGTATTTCGTTCCATTTCACGTACAGTGAGCCCAACTTATCTGTGCAGGCGGCAAAACACAGAACTAAAAATTAATGTAACGAATTTTACTGTTGCATTTTTCCTTGACAAACAGCGCCTCCGTGAACTGCAAACTTAAACTGGTCATGCTGTAACAAAGGCATCAAGTCAAAACATCCCATCCTTCGACACTGGCATTAGAGAAGGCAATTGTACAAACGCCAGCACGTCAACCTACCCGAAACTGTCAAATTTTCCCCATCAACTTTGAACCTTTTATACATTGACATATAAAACATGGACTTGGCATACCTACAAGAATAACGTGCCATACCTACACTTTATTGAGAGGATAAAATGGCGTCTACTAGGGCAGCCCTTATCGATATTTCTATGTTATAATATCGATAAAAGATTGTGAGAATGTTTTCATAATGTCACAGTACAATATTTACGGGTAAAAATACCCCAATTTATCTAACTGATGCCTTTCATTTGTTTGTTTAATTTAGTTGCTTCGTCATTATTTCGCGGCTAAACAGTAGAACTTATTTTGATGTTTCCCATTATAATAGGTTGAAACCGGACAGATATTATATACTTACAGCTTTTTATCGAACTAGTATTCTGTAACTGATTTCAGTCCATTGTATACCATGCAACAAGTTCATCTCATTGCCGATATATCTATGTACATACTTAATATAACCACGTTTTCGTCTTAATTTTTCAGGTACTTTCTGATTCATTTAAAAGATAATGACCAATGAGACATACTTTCCCGGCCTGTGCTGTATATACACAGTATACATATAGCTCATAGGAAGTGTGCGATGACGATGACACGAGTTTCACGCTTTTTATTCACCCAAAAAGTACACATATATACACAGTATACATATAGCTCTTGGAAAACGTCCGGTGAAGATGACGGGACTTCCATTATTTTTGCTCACCCAAAAAGTGCTCAACGCGCCTAAAGAAGTTTTCACTTCAAAAAATCTATCGAACAGTTGCCCGCCAGACACGACACCCGTCGTCGGTCGGAGGGTCCTCCCTTTTCTATAGAGGATGAATGTATTTTACACCCTGTTCCTCATACCTCTAAAAGGTGGCTCCGTCAATGGCCCGCAGATGGTAATTTTTATATGAAATATTGTAATTTATATTATTATTATTTTATCTTTGTGTATCTCATTTTAATCAACATAAAGATTTGAATTTCACGGATAACCAGTGAAAAAGAAATTTTGAAAATTGGCGGAGTCACCATAATTAATATTTTTGATGCTAAGTTTCTAACAAGCAAATGATTGTGGGTTTTAATTAAAAGTCAACACTAATTATAATAAAGTTAAAGAAAAGTTAAGTTAAGAAATCAATCTCATTCAGTTCTGAACAATACAATTTTGTTCAGGTAATTTCTATGTGATATGCTTTCAGTAGATTTTTTCCCATAATATTTGTATCTCAAATTCATATACAGGATTACTGGTAATTCGACGTATATCCTTCAGGGGCTGATAAAGGGGGCCAAATGCAACAAATTGAACCCCCCATATGCATGGCCGAAATTCAATAGTATTCGAGATATTTGAATTTTAAGGGTTTTTCGATATTTACCCAAAATTTGACATTTAATTCCAAATAAAAAAAAAACTACACATTTGAATGGGTACCATTAAAAATCATGTTGTAGCTAGCACTTCAATTAAGCTATGGACATAGTTAAAACTACTTAATTTAACAAAATAATTAAAATAATTAACGATATAAGAATAATATCTTACCAATATTTTTATTTTACGCTTCAAAAATGTTGCCTCCTCACAAAAATTTCTATGACATTAATCGTAAAAGTAACTAAAAAAACTTGCCTATTCTGTAAGCTTTCCAAAAAGGTATAAAAGTCAATTTTAAAATACATAATTCGTGGCATGGCATGTGTTTGAAACGGCGCGGGGAGAGAAATAATGTGTGTTTTAGTTTATGATCCTTGCTAAAACAACCGATTTTACTGGCGGAATTCTTCGTGATGGGGCGGGGTGTGAGGGTGGGGGAGCACACGGCGTCTGCTGTGCTCGCGTCGCCTTCCTTAGTAAGTTTCGACTCTACGCCGCGCAAGCACGTGTGTTGTTATCTTGCTATTAACCAATCTCTCATCGCGTTAATTTGTTATCGATCATTATTGTTAATTCTTGTTTCTCTTGTTATTATTTTTGTTATCATTGTTATTTCGGATACCATGGCTTCGTATGCTAATAACGAATACGCAGACATTATGTTTTGTTATGGTTTTGCCGATGGAAACGCGGTTGCGGCTCGGCGAGAATACCAACGCCGCTTTCCCGATCGTCGACTTCCCCACGTTACTGTTTTCGGGAGCACCTATCGACGATTGTCTGAAACTGGCAGTGTTCAGAGAGCACAATTCAACGCTGGCAGACCTCGACGGTATACGGCTGACGAAGAGGACACCATTCTTCAGTGTTTTATTGATGACCCAAACATCTCAACGAACATTGTTGCAAGACAGCTCGGTAAAATGTCAAATTTTGGGTAAATATCGAAAAACCCTTAAAATTCAAATATCTCGAATACTATTGAATTTCGGCCATACATATGGGGGGTTCAATTTGTTGCATTTGGCCCCCTTTATCAGCCCCTGACGGATATACGTCGAATTACCAGTAATCCTGTATAACTCTTTTACATTGTGAGTTTGTCTGATTTTGATCATTCTCATTTAAAATGCCAGATATTGCCACATACTTGTTCAAATCGCAGGCTGTAAACAAGCAAAAAAAAAATTAGTATTTTTATTGTTTCTTGATTTTATTAATAGAATTTTTAATTGATCTTAAGTCTTAAGACCACACTCAAACACATTCTTTACATCACTCTTTGCTACCAAACAAACAAATATTGCAAATGAGGACATCACCATCATTTTCAACACCAGCCACTACAGAATCATGTTGGACAAATTTATAACATGTTACTTACCAATAAGGTTCGTGAAGGTAAAGTATCGTCACATAATGTTACTTTATTGTGTATCCGGTTGAAACATTATTCTTCAAAGTGAAAAGAACAAAAATATGTGGCCTTCTTTAAACTTTCCACACCGATAGTTTTTCTTTTTTCGTTTATTAGCAGGCAACCTTGAAAGTAAAACATAAAACCAATAAAAAAAAAACATAAAATAGCATTATCGATAAATAAAATGTCTAAATGCACTACTCTATCCCTTCAATAACAAGAAAATGATTTCGTGAAGTAAAACTGTTGAAAATAATGGCAAAAGGGAAAATAGGAATGCTTTACTGTTGAAGCTCTTCAACGAATGCAGAATCTTTTGTTTATCGTCTAAATCTAAAGATATTTCAGCTGAAATGTATATCCTACATACTGGTGCAAAGTTATTTTCGGGTGATGTCCGCTTCTTTTGATGCCACATCCGATTATATTGCAATTGGGAATCTTGCTATTGATGATTTCCACCATAGGGCCGAGATTAAACGCAATAACACAGCAAATAACTCCAAAATTCACAAATTTTAACCACAAGTTCAATTTCGCCGGTATTCTGATTTTCACACAATAGTTTATAAAGAACTTTAGAGAAACTTATTGTAACAATTCGGTTTGCAGCATAATTTATTATATGAACATTCTCTGTTAGACATGACCCCTATTCGTCAGTAAGCTTTGCGGTTCTGTAGTTACAGACGCAAGTTCAGTGATGTACAATTTTCTATTCTTCTATCTCATTCCCATGACTGGCCTTGGCAGAATGTGGCTTGTCCAAAACTATTTTACACAGTGGTATTTTTTACAGATTGAAGAATCTCATGCAGTACTATCCTATAAGTTCGTAAAATGGCTTCTCGCCGAATAAAAACCAAAACATTTTCAATTACTTAATTGATTTATTTAATTTACATTTATCTAAGACTTCAAATATATTCAAAGATTCTCCATTAGGGATCCCATAGCCATTATCTAAGCCGTGAGGGTTGGATGGTGTCGTGCAGTTGAGATTTGACTCTTTTCTTAATACTTGGTCCACTTCCACTGCTGTGAAGAACGCGACTGATAGTGGAAGATCGTTTATTCCAACTCTGAAATAGAAGAAAAAGAGAATGAAAGATTATGGATTACGAGCTTTTATTCTGAAAGTGGGCAACGTCGCAAATAGATGACAAATATTTCGTTGTTTTGATTAATTTGGCAATATTACTGTATGGAAATATGAAATGTGGCTAACTATTAATATATCTTTTGCCCGCGGCTTCGTCCGCGTTGATGTCGGAAAATATCCCACAGGCACGTGCTACCGGGATTCAGAGACTCCTCAAACTCAAAGCATTAATTTCAATTAAACCATTTACAGGCACTTTTGAATTGTCAATGGGTCGGTCAGTCAAAAATATGAAGCTAGTGGCCCATTCCAAAGCGTAGTAGGTACCTATGGAGAAGAACGGGCAAGAAACGGACAAGAAACCTATGTCCTAACCCAGGTCATGGCCTATCCGTATGCCATTCATCTAAAACCGTTCAGCCGTTACGGCATGAAAAGGTAACAGGCAGATAAAAAATCAGTATGTAGGGTTCAAAATTAAAAATTTAAATCCTTAAAGGATGACTTCGTTGTCGGTCAAGGCCTTTTTTTTCAGGAACGCATGGAGGTACCAAGTTGAAATAGATATTAAAAACATAAATCTACGGTTTCTTGGTGCTGTAGCGAAAATTAAACTTCCAAATCAACGCAATAAAAAAATACGGCCATTTATGCCCCATATTTTGCCACTCGCAAATAAACCAGTCTATTTAGTGCTTCCCGTTGGCCCAGCAGCATGAAGTTTGGCGAGAAGCAAGGTCAAGTTAAGGGGAAAATCGGAATATTGGTCATTTATAGTTATATACGAACTGCAAAGTGAAGTTTGTTCTTCAATCTGGGATCAAAAGTTCATAGGCCGTGTCTTGAAGTAACATTTAGTATGCATGTATTTCATTACTATATTACATAAAAGTTATTTTTCAATTGTAAAGTTAAGTTTGTTCTTCAACCCAGATTTGGAACTTCGGGTAGCGAGCAAGCTCAGCTTTGGGACGGAACCCTCAGGGTGCAAGTCCTGCTCACACTTGTCCGGTAAAAAAAAAAAAAAACCAGGTTCAATAACACGGTTTTTTTTAACCAGGTTTATATGATTCTAAATAAGGCATTTATAATCATATGAACCTGGTTTTAAATACAAATCAATCATTATCACCATTTATTTGTAATACCTACTCTAGTGCCGCCATTGAACACATAATACCTGCATGTTAGAAAGGTTAGCTGTTTATGTCTTTAAATTATAATAACTGTTGACAGAGTGGGCTGATTTTAATGAAATAAAGACTAAATGGGACTTAAACATGACTGCGTGAATGGGACATGGGATTTAAACATAACTGGCGAAATGTGGGTGTACCTACTACAGGTACACCTCTGTCAAACCCTTCGGGGAAACAAAAAGACACCAAAAAAACAATATTACATGTGAATTTTCCCCTATTTTACCCCTTTGGGAGATGGTTTTACAAAAACGCCGAAATGTGTAATTCTTTATTTCTTAACAAAATCATAAGAATTTTCATATCCCCAACTTAAGAAATGCTGGATGTCACCGGCTTTAGGATTATTTTTGAGACAAAAAGTACCCTATGTCTTGCCTAATTTTATCGCAATCCGTTCAGTAGTTTAGCCGTGAAAAGGTTACAGACAGATAGAGAGTTACTTTCGAATTTATCTATACTAATATTATTTTAAAGAGGAAAGATTTGATTGTTTGTTTGTATTGAATAGGCTCCGAAACTACTGGACCGATTTTAAAAATTATTTTGCCATTAGAAAGCTTAGTTTTCAGCGAGTAACATAGACTTTTATCGCGGGAAAAATAACGGGTCCCGCGGGAAAGACCACGGGACCGAAGCCGCGGGCCAAGTGCTAGTAATATTATAAGTATGCCGAATTTGATGTTGTAACCGTTTTAGGTGTAAAAAAGGCATTTAGAAAGTTTCCAAATACTTTTTTTTACATCTAAAACTAAATATTCGGTCTTCACTTTCCTTTTTTTCTTTTCTTTTTAAAAAAAACGTTGCCCAGCACTAGGAATTTCTCCTGTATCGTGGGTGCGTTGACAAACATTTAAACTCACTTATCTACACAAACAGCCAGACCCGGAACAACTACTTGTAGGTCATACAAATGTTTGTTCCGTGCGGGAATCAAACCCGCAACACGCAGTGCAGTAGTCAATTACTTTAACCACTGCGCCAACCGTGCCGTCGATTCGGTGTTACGATATTAATTATTGCATTTCATAATCAATATTTTAGTTCAGCAATTAGGCACATTTCATATTTCCATACAGTAATATTGCTAAATTAATAAAAACAGGTAAATATTTGATAGGTATTTGAGACGTTACCAACTTTTACGATAAGCGCGCTTAAATGTCCCGCGACGCGACTCGTGTCTCCAGAGACATCGCCAGAAATCACGCGACGTCGCCCTACTTAGCAAGACGACTTCGAGAAAGATGCGAGACATTTGTCCCCTAGTGAATATATGAATGAACATGTGTTATGGACGACCAAAAAAAGTATTATACCATAGTCACATTTTAACCAAAACCAGTCCAACCACTTGTCATAGGAGTCACAAACAGTCCGCTCTGCAGGGCCTGCATGGAGGACGACGAGACAGCAGCTCATGTGCTGTTGAACTGCCCGGTGGTCGCCACTTACAGGGCAAAGTACTTCGGTACCCCAGGTACCCTACGCGAGATTGCCAGTAACACCAAGTCGTTGCTGGCCTTCTTTGAGGAGCTGGGGTGGATCGAATGACCGATTTTTCCCACCCGTACGCAAAATACGCGCTTTGACGTGGAGTTGCGGAAACCAGCCCGTATTACCTATTACCTAACCCCAACCACGGAGAATAACTAGTAAAATTTTACCTTTGTGAACAAAACGCTCTCGTCAGTAAGTTCGTTACTTGCAGCGCCAACGCAGTTTCATATTTGTATTCATCTGACGCTAGGTATCTGACCTCGTCGTGGAAGCTGAGGCAAAATCTGTAGGGGAAAGAAAATTAAGTTGAAATAGGAAATTAGAACTAGCAGTAGTTTCAATTAATGTATTACTCATTAGGACCGGCGCGGTCCTAGCGAAGCGTTTTCAACATTGTGCGTGTCGAAATAAAGTCTAAAACGATTAAATTTAACCACGTGCCGTGCAATAAAGAGCCATGGCCGTGTATATGGAGTAGGTACGGTCGACTTGCGAAAACCTTAACCATACTTAGAACCAGGGACCAAAAACCTTTATAAATTACGGTATAGGTATCGAAATATTTTGGCTTCTCTACGACTAAGGTTATCGCTATCTGGATAACCAACAAGTAGAAACATGTTACCTCTATATATGTTACCGTTTTAATACCGGTTACACACACAGGCAATGCTCGCCCTTTGAGTAATGCCGACGGCACGTGTAAGATAGAGGTAATTTTTATTTCGGTAACCGGTATTAATGCTGGTTGTATTCAATTTAAGGTAATCTGTACATATACATGTAAAAATATAAATGTTGTAACCGAAAAATTACCCGTATTGATCATACCGGACCGACCTGCTTAGAACCTCAACCCTGCAAAATTATACAATGCAAATGGCGACAAAAAAAATGTGACTGTTGAGGTTTGTATAGCCAATAGTTATTTGTGCAACAAGAGAGCAAAGTCGTTTTTTGCTGCGAGTGTTGATTTTGAATCCTGAGCGCTGCGAGGGATTCAAAGACACGAGATGCAAATAACTTTGCTCTCGTGTAACACATACAACTTTTCACCTTAGCAGCGAGAACATAGGTACAACATGTAAAAAAAAACCCTGTCCGATCCGTAAGGGTGTTGTTAGGTATCGTATTGTTAGCATATTTATGTGGAAATTTTCAGGAAAAAAGATAAAATAATCCCCACATTTTTTTTCAATTGTGAATTTGACCGAACTTTACATTTGGTGCGGGCGTCGTTTAGCGGGTGTCTAAAAGTCATAAGTTATGAGTTGTGCAATTTTTGTATTGTTTTGGGGTGATTTTGGAACAAAAAATGTGAATTTTAAATACCAATAACGTTTTTTAGTATCAATAATAATCAAAAAAATACTGTTTTGTAATGTTACTGCAGTACCATATGCCCATTTTCGTATCGGACAAGGTTTTTTTTTTACAAAATCTTCATCACCTCGCATTTTGCGGCCACCATCTTGGATTTATATTTTGACCTCACTGTCGACTTTAGCACCCTCGAAAACTATGAAAACGACACCCATGACGAAAAATATGAAAATTTTCGCAGCCGCCATCTTGGATTTTTATTTTGACTTCACTATCGGCTTAAGCAACCTTGAAAACCATAGAAACGATACCCATGAAGAAAAATTTAAAAAAAATCGCAGCGGCCATCTTGGATTTACATTTTGACTTCACTATCGACTTTAGCAACCTTGAAAACCATAGAAACGATACCCATGAAGAAAAATTGAAAATTTTTCGCAGCTGCCATCTTGGATTTACATTTTGACCACACGATCGGCTTTGGCACCCTTGAAAACTATGAAAACGACACCCATTATGAAAAATGTGAAAATTTTCGCAACCACTATCTTGGATTTTCATTTCGACCAAATTCACACTTACTATCTCTCTCCGTCTTTCTTTCTCTTTGAATTAGAAGAAGACAGTCCCAAGCGCCTTTTCGCGTGACGATTTCTGCCACTGCACTCTTACCGCAAGCCGCTTAAGAGTCCTATTACATTTTTGACACAAATTCATGATTTTTGACGTTGTAATTTTCAGCAGCAGTAAGATATTTGAATTATTTGATTATGAATAACGATAGTGCCATTCTCTTTATTGTAAGTTGGAGTTGCACATTTTAACTTTTCTTGTCGTGTAATTTACTATGAATATTTTACGAACTCAGTTTACAAGGAAAAACGTCGGCAATGGAACTTTGACGCTCAAATTCACATTGTTTCATTCAGTTCTAATAAAAGCGAAAGTTACTAAACGATAACTTGAATGTTTTACTTGTTTATTGGAGTTCTAGAATTTCTTTAAATTCCTTGAGTTTTCAGGGAAAAGTCGTAAAGAAAACCAATAAATGTCTTGATTTTCATGTCCATTATATTCCAAATAAACACAATTAAATCAAATAAACTAATATGATATAAAACTTCGATCTACAGTGAATACGTTTCATTAGTTTTTGTTTCTCAATATAATAAGACAAAAATACAATAAATTAAATTAAAGTACTATATATTCCGCGTCAATTCAGCAAATTACACGAAAATAATGTGTAACTCCAACTTACAAGAAAGAGAATGGCACTATAGTTATTATAATCAAATAATTAAAATATCTTACTGCTGCTGAAAATTACATGGTCAAAAATCATGAATTTCCGTAAAAAAATGTAATAGGACTCTTAAGAACTTCGTTCCAAAAATTTAATAAAACAGAATTTAAATAAAAACTTAACAGATGATTTGCAATTTTAATGTTTTATGTCTAACCGAACGTTTTATTGTTTGTTTCTTTTTTGGGCCTAGTAGGTAGGTATGGAATTTTCAAATCGAACTTCGAATCGACTTGTTTCTCTCTCGCTTTTTTCGTATCGAAGTGAAAGTGACAAAACTAATTGAAGTTCAAATCTTTAGAATTTTGTGAGTAGACCCAACACTGCTCTTGGCATTTAAAAAAAATAATTAAAAAGTTACTTTGTCTCACGCTCGCAGCAAAATCGAATTTTGCTCACTGTTTTTTGACAGCAAAACCTGCTTGTTTGAGGTGCTGAGGTGAAAAATAATTTGTTCGGCACCATAAGGGCTATTTTTGTCTGCCTGTTGCTGCATCGTAAGTTCAAAACCGCGGAATGACAATCACCCATTTTCTCTTCTCTCTGGTCTCTTTAAGTCAGTCAAAGTCAAATAATTTATTTCAATTAGGCACAAAAAAGACACTTTTAAACGTCAAAATTCACAAAAAAAATTAATGATTAGTCGCCCCTTTCAAAAGGTAGTTTTCGTATGGAGAAGAATGGGCAAGAAACTCCACCTTTAGGTTGGTCAAAGGTGTATTCTATTTTGATCTTTGTTATCAAGTGATTCAATATACTTTTCTATGCAATAGTCTGCTCAGTACCGTAGTTTAAAAATTATGTGTCCAGACTTGATAAAGGAAAGATTTTGAATTTGACTCGACTGTACCTGGCTTTCGGCGCGAGATGTGCCATGCTAGCCAGCATGAGATGCAAGAAGTCGGCCGCAGCACTCTGCACTGCCCAGTTGAGTCTCGTGCCTCCCCACCGGCCTTGTGCGTGCTCTAATGCACGAGACAACCGACCTGACAGAAACGCCGTAGATGGGCCCTCGGAATCTGCAATAGCACAAACCGTGCAAGCAAAGATGTGACATCTATGAACGCAGTGCGCGTCCTTGGTGCGCAGGGTGCGGGTCAGCTCCAATGCTGTCCTAGTGATAATTTCCGGGCGATTGGACTGCCCTTATATTAGGAAGTGTTGCAATAGGCATATAGCAAGGGCATGTTACCGGGCGACATGATATTTGCTGTTTTATTAATTTGTTATTGTTTTTATCCAAAATTTGCCCTAAACTTTTATTTTCATTTGTATTTTATATTATTAATTTCCGATTAATTAAAAAAAAAAATTGACATTGATTTGCTTATTTTTATTTGACATATTTATAATTTGATGACATTGTATTTATTTTTATATTGTGATTTATCTTTATCTCGTGTTTCGTAATTTGTTATTTTAATATGGGAGAACCTGACATAAATGGACTTTATTTTGTTTTTATTTATTTTATGAATAATACCAGTCCATTACTGTCCCTCTGCAGGGCAAAGGCCTCTTCTCATACAGATAAGGTATTATTTATTATTATTATATTCGTAAGGTATTACTGTACCTACCAGCGATTTCCTCTAACTTGTTGAACATGTCTGACTCGGTGCCTCCGATCCACTTGGGCTTGTCGAACATGTCCTCCACTTTCTTTCCGCTCATCTTCGCGAGGCGAAACGCTTGATACCCCGTCATCTCTACCACCTGAAATATTGACGAATATCCACTTAAGACCATAGACTTCTTATAGGTTTTCCTGTAATCTATGAGTCATTCTCTGTATTTTTTTCAAAATTATAGGCTTAGTAGTTTCGGAGATGGGGGGGATGGTCAATTTTCATGTATTTTTGAAATAAGAGTCCTATTACATTTTTGACGCAAATTCATGATTTTTGACGTTGTAATTTTCAGCATTAGTAAGATATTTGAATTATTTGATTATGAATAACGATAGTGCCTTTCTCTTTATTGTAAGTTGGAGTTACACATTTTAACTTTTCTTGTCGTGTAATTTACTATGAATATTTTACGAACTCAGTTTACAAGGAAAAACGTCGGCAATGGAACTTTGACGCTCAAATTCACATTGTTTCATTCAGTTCTAATAAAAGCGAAAGTTACTAAACGATAACTTGAATGTTTTACTTGTTTATTGGAGTTCTAGAATTTCTTTAAATTCCTTGAGTTTTCAGGGAAAAGTCGTAAAGAAAACCAATAAATGTCTTGATTTTCATGTCCATCCCAAATAAACCCAATTAAATCAAATAAACTAATATGATATAAAACTTCGATCTACAGTGAATACGTGTCATTAGTTTTTGTTTCTCAATATAATAAGACAAAATTACAATAAATTAAATTAAAGTACTATATATTCCGCGTTAATTCAGCAAATTACACGAAAATAATGTGTAACTCCAACTTACAAGAAAGAGAATGGCACTATAGTTATTATAATCAAATAATTAAAATATCTTACTGCTGCTGAAAATTACATGGTCAAAAATCATGAATTTCCGTAAAAAAATGTAATAGGACTCTTAATAAAAATATACTATTACGATTTAGGAGAGGTCATTTGACTACTAAATATCCCCGTATGACCTCTATGCAAATGTCAATCATTTTCGAGTAATTTGACATTTTATATTTTAAAATACATGAAATAAAACCGTGCCTTTGTACTCATCATTATAATTATGTCGATACCTGTATCTATTTTACTGTACATAAATAATAAAATAAATAAAATATCAAATTACTCGAAAATGGTTATACAATAACCCTGTATAACGAAAGTGAGAATTAAGGAAGAATTTTACAAAATTCGTCCCCTCACTTCCATACAAACTTTCATTCCCTATTTACCCCCTAAATAGGGAATGAAAGTTTGTATGGAAGTTTGTCATTTCTGCCGGTGGGAAATACCATCGCGCAAACGGCTTGTTATGAAATAAATTATGTAAAAGCGATTTAGAGCTACACCCTGTTTATTGAAGTACTCGTATCACCAGAACCCCAATTGTGTATCAGAATAGGAAAGATTTTAAAGGAAATTTTTAATCCATTCGTGCATGAGGTACCGGGTCAGGCAAAGTATTATTGGCAAACGCAATAACGAGGTCGATTATACCTGCTCATCCAAATCTTCTTCCATAAACCCTTCCATGTATTGCCTCTTCAGTTGGTACACCCGCCTGCCTTTAGTCGAGGTGAACATTTTAGCGGCCTTGCTCTTCGCCTCCGATATGGTCATGGTAGGGTTGAACTGCTTTAGCAACCTCTCTGCGAAGTTTTGACCAGCGCCTGAAAGTAAAGGACAATAACATAACATCACGCCTGTATTTCTCTGAAGGGTTAGGCAAAGGTGTACCGTAATAGGGGGCCAGCCTATTGCCATCAATCGGACCAAATCCAGACTCCGGCCTGCTACTGAGAAATTCCAGAACCCAATAACACTGTCCGACCCGGGAATCCAACCCGGCAACTCATGCTCAGCAGTAGCACTTGCAACCACCAGACCAACGAGGCAGTCTCGTAATGCTGCAAAAGGTTTAGGCCGACATTAGTTTGGGCCAACTTTAGTAAGCGTAAATTGGTTACCGACAAAATGCGACCGACAAAATGTCTGTCATTTATCATGTTATAGCTTTGTCTATGAAATGACCGGCGATAATCGGTTTGTCGGTCATACAAGCTCCGATTCGAGTCTGTGCCAAATAAATGTATTTTCTTTCTTTATTTTTATAGGGCCGGCTGATATGTTGAGTTTCGTCCCGTCTACCTCAGTCGTCAATTATTTCGATGAAAAGATTAATAATCTTTTCATCGAAATAATTCTATATTATATATGCAAAAGTGAGTTTGTTTGATAAGCGTTTACGCTAAAACTAATGGGTAGAAATGGGTAGACCGGACGGAGGACTTAGGATATTTCTTATCCGGATATTCCCACAGGATCGAGACTTATGCGGGTGAAACCGCTGGGCGCAAATAGTAAATAAATAAATATTAAAAAATTCAAAAGTGTCTCACCATAAATCCTCGCATAATTAATAACTTTAGCGTGATCCCTGGACACGGCGGCCGCGGTCGCAGTGAGTGAATGCAGGTCAGTTTTGCGACTCTTGTCTCCTGCCAACACTGCCCAGCCGAAGGCGCTGCCGCCGCAAAGACCTAGCGTACTATCACCGAGTAATGCTGCTATCCATAACTCCTGCAAGATGTGAGAAAGATTATAATTATGGCCCTCTATGTAAAATGTCCACAGTTATAATACATCCACAAATTCACTATAGAACGCCACCTGCTACGATCCTGACATACTCCCTTTGCCTCGTTGACGTTCATACATCTGGTCATGCACGCACGCCGGTTGCGAGTACTACGCACCTGACATTTCTGAAGAACATCACCAATAACTCATTATAAGCCCTCCCTCTCTGGCTTTTCCAATTCACATCTGCTTTGTAAATTCCTTTTCTTAGTCGCCTTTCATTCATCCTCTCAACATAACCAAACCATCTAAGCATATTCTTTTCAGTTTTTTTGTCACTGCATCTTCTTTTAAACCACACCGTTGCCTTATCATAATTAATTTATATGGTGTACATAATATAGAATATTCTATCTATCTATAAAAACAGAAAACTCAATACAATAAATTATAAATAAAATAGGTGAAATTATTCCGCCTAGCGTCTAACGATTTTTGGAGAGCTAATGGTTATGATTGATTTAACGGCACGGTTAGCGCAGTGGTTAAGCGATTGACTGCTGCGCTGCGTGTCGCGGGTTCGATTCCCGCACGGAACAAATATTTGTATGACCTACAAGTAGTTGTTTCGGGTCTGGCTGTTTGTGTATGTGAGCATAAATGTTTGTAAACGCACCCACGATCCAGGAGAAATCCTAGTGTGGGGCAACGTTTAAAAAAAAAAAAAAATAAGAAAAAAAAAAAGAAAAAAAAAAAAAAAAAAAAAAAAAAGGGTGATACGGGATTCTCGGGTGCTATTTCTACGCTAAATACTGCTTAACTTTAAATTTTCTTTTTCCTTACGTTGTGACGTCATGCATGTTGTGGCGCTATCTGACAATAGTACATACGGTACCTGTGAGTCGACGTCAGCGCCCACAAACTTGTGCCCGGGCGGCGCCTGCACCATGGCGCGCAGCTCGGAGCCCACGCGCTCCTTATGGGCGTTGCTAGCTGTCATCCATGTTGGCTCGCTGGCACTGACAACCAAAACTAAAGTTATTTCTATGTTTTAAAAATATGCCTTATCATTCGCTTGGTATTTGTAAGTCATGTGCGACTGGAAGGACTATTATCGAACATACATAACATAAAATCACGCCTTGTTTCCCCGAAGGGTTGGGCAGAGGTGTAGTACACCCACATTTTGCCAATTACGTTTTTAAGTCCCATGTAATAGGGAGCGAGCCTATTGCCATCAACCGGGCACAATTCCATACTCCGGGCTACTACTGAGATGGAAGTTGGTTGGAAAACCCAATAATACTTTTGCCGGACCTGGGAATCGAACCCAGGACCTCATGCTCAGCAGTAGCGCTTGCGACCAATAGACCAACGAGGCAGTTATCGAACAAACCCCTGAAAATCAGTTATACAGAGTTGATATGACAGAGGGGCATTAAATTACACAACGTATACTATACGTATTTAGTATTAATTCGATACGGTATAAAAATAAAAAGCATCAAAAATGAGTTCTTTTTTTTCACACAAACTAAATAGCTTACAAATCAGAGTAAAACGCAACCATCCTGTGTAAATAAATTTAACTGACCTTAGATACCTAGGTAACAAAGCGGCAACGTCGCGCGCGCGCCGGACCGCGGCGTGTGTTATCACGTGTCAAGGCGGCTGACCGGGGCGGTGGCGCGAGGCGGCTTAGGCCTCCGCTCGGCTTTTATGATAGGTACGGTTTTGAAGTAAGTACGCACACAACAACAATCACAACAAAAACTCCATTCACATGAATGCAAAAATTATACCGTATGATAATTAACTCACTGTTCGTTGCTAAGCACTTTAATTTGTAAAATGCTAAAATAATTCTATTTTTTAGTTCTACAATTGTATTTTAATTACACACACACAACCAAAGTTTAATTACGTGTCCTATCACAATAAAAAACAGTCAATCACAAAAAAACACTAACACTAAATAATAATAATCCGATGTTACGAGTGTCCTGTCACAATATAAAAAGAAATATTGTCTTAAACTTATTTAGTGTCCTATCACAATAACAAAACAAAATCAATTGTCTGCGCGCGTAAGCGGCGCAAGAGCTTCCGTGTTACGTAACTACGTTCGAGAGGATAACGTCGCCGTCGTCGGGCGGAGCACTAAAAAGTACTCTGTGCGGCGCACTGACTGAGGCCCCTCTGCCCCCACTTACTTACCGATCGCACAAGGATCTAGGATGCGTTAGCAACAGACTGAACTATTTATATTTCTTTTACGCGCGGGATGTTTTGCTATGATTCTCTCTCTCTTGTTTTCTTTGGTTATTTTTTTAGCGAAAAATATTTGGTTGTACTTGTGACTTGCGTCAGAGCGGCAACAACGCATCGTAGGCTAAACTCAGATTTATCGTTTTAAGGTGGATGACCTATGCGTATAGACATAATCAGCTGTTAGGAAAGATACATCGTGTTCAAACGGGGCAAAAACTTAAAAAATCATTTGCGGCTCAACTACTGCTACTATTTAATTGATTTTTGGTACAGAGCTTGAAAATGGTACCTAGTATAGGCAGTTTAAAGAAAAGCCCCTCTGTCGTATCAACTTTGTATAGCGTTATTGTGTACATGCACAAAAATGCAGCCTTTTTAAACCTTTGGTATTGTTATGAAAAGTGAAATTGTTATCACAATGAAAAGTGAGCTTTTTGGGGGCGACACCGTCCATATTAAAATTTGACGTTCGAAATAGTAGAATCTTTTTTTATTTCTATTAAAACTATCACCATTAATATTTACCATTTCTCGCCTAAATTTGAATTTAGCGTCATGTCACTCACCGCCTCGTCAGCGTTCCGCAGACCACAACCTGCGGTATGATAGCCCCATACTTCTTCAAGCCACCGCGCAGTGCCGGCGGCAGGAGTTCGTCCGGCAACCAAACCACTTGCTGGCTCAGTATACGCTCCCTATTGTTACGCCAGTACGACATCATACGACCGAATGTTAGCACCTACGCAAGAACGAAAGGGGTGAAAGACATGAGTCATGTCTGTTCAAATTATTGCTTCCAAATGACGTTATTTCCAGTTAATTAAATATGAACTTTAACACTGTGTAAATTAAGTTGATTTCAGATTGACTAGAATGAAAACGTCATAAAAAATATTTAAGATCGGAAACTAAACTTTATGTGTAGGTATTAAAGTTATTTTTCTTTTGTTCTTACCTTTTCAGCTTCATTCCCTTGAGCGGAGAGCACGTTCTGACTGAACATCTCTAAGAAGTCCTTAGCTAACGGATTGCCCACTTTGTATTTCGGCCCGTCCTTATGTGGCAATCGAAGGAAATGACAACAGCCTGAAAATATTAATAACTGTGGTTACTTCTCTAGGATTTCTCAGAAATCCCTCTATTTTTTCGAATATATTGCGAGAAATCATAATTTTAAGGATATAGTTACATACCTACTTTAAATTATGATTTTATCATTCCTTTTATGTTAAGATTTCTTATTCCTGCTGTTAGATGCCAATCGAAATTAATTAAAAAAACAGGCTAAGTGCGAATCAGACACACACGAAGGGTTCCGTAACACCGTTCAGTATTTAAAAAAAAAAAAAACAAAAAAACACTTTTATTTAATTTGTATCTTTATTCTATTTTTATTATTTATTTGTTATAGCGGCAATAGAAATATATAAACTGTAAAAATGTCAACTGTCTACCCATTTCGGTTCATGAGATACAGTCCACTGACAGACAGATGGACCGACAGCGGAGGCTTAGTAATATTGCTCTGTTTGGCACCCTTCTAAAAAGGTACAATACAAGGTCAAATAAAATTCGTTAGTAAAACTCCGCACACGAGATGGATATCGATATCTAAATACGACAAAACAAACAAAAATTATTTGATGATATTTTTTTTGTGGTCAACGACCGCATAATGTCGTCACTATTGAAGTCTGAGTAAAGAAAATCAGTTTTATTTTGTTTTATCTTGTTTAGATGCTGATAAGCATCACGTCTGTGAAGTTTACGCAAAAAAAACAGATATTTTAAGTAACTGCACCAACTGCGGTCGTTGATCCCAAAAAAATAAATCTTCAAATCAATTTTTGTTTATTCAAGTTTAGATTAGACCCCGATACCTATAATTTCTGAGAAGTATTGCAAATTAATTCAATCCGGCCAAGTGCGTGTCGGACCACGCACAATAAAGGGTTCCGTAGTTGGGACTAACTTATCCCAAGAACAACTTAACATTGTAGTTGAAAAACATGTTTTTGCAACTGCAAATGTAAGTTGGTCGATTATTACTCGTTAACTTGTAGTGCCTACTTAGCTGTGATAGTTTCCCTTTTAATTTCGTTATTTATACTACTGTCGTGTTTTTTTTACATATACAGAACCAACCAATAAGCTGGCAGGGCGCGGACACTAGACTAATAAAAATTAGCACTTTAAAGTCTAATATTTCGCAAACGGATTCCTGAGTAAAAAAATGGTTTTCACACACTCACAATATTTTGAACGACCTTTCCAACGACACCCCACATAATGGGATAGACGAGAAAGAAAAAAAACATCCCCACTTTACGTGTAGGGATATACCCATTTTTTTTTTTACATTTTTCTTAAATTATTTTTACCACTTTGTCGGCGTGATCAATATGTATACCCATGCCAAATTACAGCTTTCTAGAGCTAAGAGTCTGAGCTAAGCCGCGGACAGACAGATATACAGACGGACGGACATGGCGAAACTATAAGGTTTCCTTGTTGACTACGGAACCCTAAAAAAGGTACAATATAATTAGGGGCTACAATTACCTTGAACTTCTATCCCGCACCACACTCCTAGGCCGTGGTACTGGTTAGCGGCCGCCTGCTCGTCTCTCTTCTTCCTAGCGTAGTACGCACGCCTGCCTAAATCTTCCTGTCAAACGTATATAAACAAGCTTTTTGTCTGACCCCATTTGTTATAGCCAACAACAGCACGCCTAGCATGCCCACAATAGAAACGGGGTTTGTCGACGGAAGAATAGACAAAATGACAGATAAACAATCACAATCTGTCATTTTGTCTATTCTTGCGTAGAAAACCCGATTCTATGGTTGTTATGCTACGCGTGCTGGCGCCCAACAAGACTGCTGTCATGCACGGTACGATTTCTTTGGAAAGTATAACCCGACTACATTTGATAGTACCAGTTTACAAGAGATTTTCAAAGATTATGTCTATCTCATAAGCAGTGATTGGAAATAGGTGAGCTAAAATACCTAAAGTTCGAATAAGAACAGAGACAAAGCGGAGACGCCTTACGACAAAATATGGTTTCGGAACATTACTTAAGAGCGGCCAACCCGTCATACTTTTCATACAAACGCTCGTACGTGATTACGGCGTTGTAACACATCTTTCTTTGTTTTTTTTAACTATTAGGTATCTTGTGCACTTTATCTAGGCTTCTATCCAAACAAAAAATAAAAATTTAAATAAACAAATTCAGTATAAGCCTCCAAAAATCTGCTTTTTGCACACATTTTATCTGAACTTTGGCCGTTCATAATGTACTCATAAATTGTAAAAGTAAGAAAAACATCTCAATAGAAGCCTCGCACATGTAATGGTAATTCTAAATAACAAACATTTATTTCACAAAATTGTAAGGCTTACTCAAAAACACGTATTTCCTGGAACAAGTTTTACGAAATTTCCGCACACAATTTTTCGTTCAATTTATCGCGTTCTCACTTGCTTGTTAGTCAACAAGGGGTATGAGGAGCGCGGGAGGCGAGTCGTGCGGGGTCGGGGCGGGGTGGGACGGGGGAGTTGAATGACGATCGCCGATGGCGCGCGCTCGGCTCTCGGTCCTCGGACTTGTTAGTAGGTCCTGTATTGAATTTGTTATCTGCGCGTACGTAAGTGTGCATCGCTATTGCATGTATGTTGTATTTAGTGAATTCAGTCTTACCTACTACAACGACCTTGCTTTTTTGTATCGGACACTGATTTTACTTTCGAAAGGTTTAGTGATTTTATTTGAAACGAACCGCATAGGTACGTACAGACGCCAGCAAGTCAACCTACTACAATCTGTCAAATTTCTTTAATAGATTTTCAACTTTATCACTAGTGTATAAGGTTCAAAGTTGATTGGGAAAATTTGACAGTTTCGGGTAGGTTGATGTGCTGGCGTCTGTACATCGAATTTGTTTTGATAAGGATTTTGTAAAGGCAGTTTGAAGGAGATCGATTTTACTACTGAAGAACTAAAAACTCTTATTGTAAAATGGGTAAGTAGATTTTATTACATAAATACAAGAGTTAGAGTAGGTAAGTGTAAATAATTTCAAGTAAGTACCTACCTACCTAATTTTTTTTGGCAAAATTTTGATAATGTAGACAGGTAACTTTCCTAACAAATTATTGCTATCGCGTATTTATGTAGATAGGTAGGCAAGCAGCGTAGGTAGTGGAAGTAGGTAGGTATTTCAACTGAGAATTACCGCGATTACCGTACAGGAAGGGTACCAGCAGGTATAGAAAATGTCGGACGTAATTACATACTTTTTCAGACAACAACATAAGTAATTCAATGTTATACTGAACTTTACAGAGAACACTCAGTCAGATTATCGGAAAGGTAATAAAACAAGTTTACCTACGTCTTTCGGCTCGAATGAAAAAAAGGAATGGGCCTACAAATAAAAAAATAATTCAAACGTAAGAATTAATTTTCTCTACTTTTCTTTTTTTGATTGTTGCAAACGGGACGCAGGACTTATTATACCTACCTATCTATCTTAGTTTTTGTTTATCATACCTAAACAAAAAAGGGGTCATTGTACTCATCATTATCTAACTACTACCTACCTTAGCTATGGTTATTGGACTAGATATTATGGTATCGAGAAAAAAAAAATCTTTATCTACATTTCATCGAGTTCTATGGACATTTAAAATGTATTCGTAAGTAACAGCTGATATTTTTTTCGCGATTTCAAGGTTTGTCCCATAGTAAAAGATGTGTAGTCGTAATATGACCTCTTCGCGATTTCAAGGTTTGTCCCATAGTAAAAGATGTGTAGTCGTAATATGACCTCTTTTCGGGTTTAGGGTAAACAAAAACGATAGGTTTGTCCCATAGTAAAAGATGTGTAGTCGTAATATGACCTCTTTTCGGGTTTAGGGTAAACAAAAACGATGGTGCTTGGTATTTATGGCAATGAACATAGGAATGAAGGTTCATTTTATTTTCCAGGTTTATAAATGAAAACAAAGAAAACATTGAAAATAATGATGAATCACGGCTTAGGTAAGGCTAGAAAAAATGGAATATAGGATGTACCTTAGTTTATAATTACATACCTATTATGATGATGGATACACTGGCAACGTACATATTTATGTTTCATTTTACAGAGCTAGCGCACATGTTGAACGCTTAGAAGACATAGAAGAAGTTCTTGTGGATGGTGATACCTATATCTTGTATAACGCATTGTACATAACGAACATGGAGGCGAATGTAAAACTAGAACTACATATTTTCTGTATTTTTTTCAAAATGTTATGGGTGATTTCTGTTTTACTTCAGTCAAGTGGTCTAAAGCACACTCATTTTGTTTTACCAAATTTGCCCCCCAAAAGTGACCCCATATTCAAAATTCATTTATTTACGTAACGTTACACGTCCGTGTTTGTGTCAGTAAATGTCAAAAAAAAAAATTTTTAAAGTGTAACAGTTCTATAAAATAAAAAATATTTATACATGTATTCAGACTACTTTATTTGATCAACCGCCTGTTCCACGGTACATTAGTACCTACTATTACATTTACGTACGGTACGTAGGTACCTACATTGTATACAAGTCCGTTACCTAATTTCAGCTTCTTCAATACAGACAAACTGATAGTTTATTACTGAGAATTTATTATGCTTGTAGGTACTGCTACTCCTTATGCATAATAAATAATTTACCTTTACTTTTTCATACTATATATTATGTAGGTAAGTAAGTATATTTAAAAAGTACGAAAAAGCTAATGTATATTATAAATAATTTCCATGTAGTCAAAAATATCGCAAATACGGTACCGAGATTGGTAAAAATACAAATACACATCTCCGGAATCAAGCGTTACGTCCGTACTAAATGTATGTAAGATTGTAGGTATCCTGCACGCAGGCAATTCATAAAAATATGGCATAAATAAGCGCGCGATGCGATAATAGTATAATAGTACGAGTATCATGAATGGCACACACAAGCACGGCCAGCCGAGGGCCGCCCGCGAGTGAGCGCCGGAAATTACCGAATGCCAACCGAGCGTTCAGGCGCTATCTCTCTCTTTTCGCTTTGCCTCCTTTTCAAACATTGCGCTGGATGAAACAACAAGCTTTTCGCCGATGCTCGCGTTGACGATAGACCCACCGGGAAGGGCCCTCTTAAGTGCCAAGCATATTATAAGCTCGGGGATTATATCGCTGACAAAAATGCTTGGCTTAACGCTGGTCCAGCTCCACAAGGGCGCATAAACTAATTGATTATCATTCGAAAATATTGTTGGAGCTGCTGAAGATTGCAAAAACTATCTTTGAATTGTATAAGTTCAATCTCTTTTTTATTGTATAATTGCATAGCACATGTGTGAGCACTGTGACCATGTACCTTCTATAAAGCTACCATTTAATGGGTACGTCTTTCATTGACTTGATATGCCCTGGCGGCTAAGAGTATGTCATGCTCACTCAAATGTCTCGCTGGTGGTGGCGTGTGTGTTGGATCGTTGAGTTCCCTTCAAAATGGTTGAGCTAAACGGTGCTGATCCATGCGTCATGTTCGTGAACGGGCGCCATCAGTACAGTAGGGACTGGTCATCTCTTATCTGCCACGGCTTATTTTAATTTTTGAATTGTTTTTATCTTTTTATTACGGACGCTTTTTTTACGTACACGTCTTTCTACATTGTTCTCACATGTATAATTTCAACATGAATGATGTAAACAATATTTTGTAAGAATATTTTTTTTTTTTAAAGAGTGTCCGTGGAGTTTCTTGCCCGTTCTTCTCCATAGGAACCTACGCTTTGGAATGGGCAACTAGTTTCATATTTCTGACTGACTGACCCCTTGACAATTCAAAAGTGCCTGTAAATGGTTTAATTGAAATAAATGCTTGAGTTTGAATTTGAGTTTGAAGTACAACTAAAATTAATAAAGTGAAACAACTATCGAATTAATTTCCTGTTTTTGTTTTATAACAAAGAGTATGCACGATTTTTGTTGCTGTTTTCAAAACATAATCATAATGTAATCTCCATAATTTCGTTTGAACGATGTAAGTAAGCGCGGAAGCTTATGTAATTTACATACCAACTTAAATAATTATATAACGAATAAGGTGAAAGTATAAAAAAACAATTTTATAGCTTTTCATACCATTAATTTTGTACAATTATTGGAACTAAACCCTTTTGTCATAGTTTACCAGTGACAAACAAAAGATAGTAAGAGACTGCAAGTTTTGGCTATTCTGGGAAACGAAAACATGAGGCGGACCCAGTTTTTTACCTAAAATAATAATAATAGAAAACCTATCTACTGGTTTTTTGAGCACGTTCTCCTTGTTTTTGAAGTTGGTTAAAAAGGAAAATGAATTCAATTAGTTTACTCCATTAATAATATTAATATTAAATGTACAATTAAAATTAATTGATGTCCCGAAACCCCGACATTAGTCCCAAAAAAATATTTTAGTCGTAAGGCAGTCTCCACTTTTTTTGCCTCTGTTCTTTGAACTTTAGGTTTATTAGCTCACCTATTTCCGATCACTGCTCACAAGGCATACGCTGACAGCCAATCTATACCACATTCTATCTACATTGCTTCAAGGATTTTTTGGCCCGCGAATGATGTAGACAGGAGAACGCTGTTGGTAAACACTTGTGCACTTATGAAATGTCACTTGAAAATTTTAATGTAGTATAAAAACAAGAAGGCGGCGTTAGTCCCGATTTTGACCACGCGCCAAAATAATTTGTAATTATTGTTCAAATTGCTTGCCTAGAGCGGAGAGAAGGATTCTAAAGTAGAATCCTGAGCGCAGCGAGGGATTCAAAGTACGTTACGCGAGCTATTGCTGCTCCCGAGGTGAATACTCAGCTTTTTATCACCCTCTCAAAAAAAACGAGTGCGGTCCGACCCCCGTCAGGAACGAAGTTCCTTTTCACGTAAGATTTAAAACAATAAGAAAATTTTCGCAGCCGCCATCTTGGATTTACATTTTGACCTCACTATCGGCTATAGCACCCTCTAAAACTATTAAAACGACACCCATGACAAAAAGTTACGGCGATATGATAAAAAATTCGTTAAAACCTTAGTTACCGATGAGTCCCATCCATGACACCATGACAGGAGGGTCGTCCTGCCGCAGGGGGATGAAGACGATCACGTATAATTTTTTTTTTTCAAATAGGAGGCATATCTCACCTCAACAGTCTTAGGCAGCATATACACATCGGGTTGGAACTCAGTATCCTTGCGAACTTTCAAAGGGCAGGTTTGCAACAGTTCTTCTAAAGGTACCAGTGGTTCCTCCGCATCTTCACTGCGATGTCGGCTGTATGGGACCAGGAACCCCCACCCTTCTGATTTGATGTAATGGAGGGGATAACCCTCCCAGGACAGGCGAAGGAGTTTTGGTGTTATCTAGAATGGTGATTTATGTATTATTTAAAAGCCGTGTGCCCGATTGTATTTTCTATCAGCAATAATGAGGAACTTTCATATAAACGTTCATCAGCATGGGAATTAATTTTCAAAAGTCCTTTAGTGCTCACTTTCGTTGTATGAGGAACCCTTGTGCAAAATTTCAAGCTTGTTCTAGACCCAGCGATCACAACCTGGACAGAGAAGCATGAACCATGGACCCAAGTTGTGCGTAATCTATCAGAGAATTTAAGATTTCTATTAAGTAGAAGATTTATTTATTTAATGCTTTATCTTCTTCTAATATATAAAAATCAATGTTTGTTAGTTCGTATTTTATGCGCTGCCATACCGTTAATCCGATTGCGATAAAACTTTGTCAACTTATTGATAATACTTGCGCGTAAGTTATTGAAAACCACGCGGACGAAATCACCAGTAAAAGCTAATAAGTAGTGCTCAAATAAAGGTTGCACAACGGCGGACTTAATTACCATAGGGCCTATGATAGACTGATAGAAAAGACCTGTGTCAAAGCTAGGCATTTTCTAATAATCTACCTTGGATATATTCATAAGTAAAGTAACCGAAATTAATTGTTCGCAATTTGACTATCAACCTAAATTGTCCGTATATTCAAATCAACAACACAACTGTCATTCTTTGACAGATGTATAAAACTTTTTCGGAAGTCGGTGGCAAAAAAAACGAAAATAAAAAACCCAAGACACAGACTTCCGATATCGAAGTTATTTTTCACTTTGTAGTGTATTTTTTTGGATGTCGGTTTCGTTTTTTTGTGAAAAAGTTTTTATTTTTCACTTTTTAGTTGTGGTACCTACACAAAACCCCCACAAAAATTAGAATACCCAGTAAATTACAGTGACAGGAACTATTAGAATATCATCCACATATACTAGGTGGGAAAAATTTGTATTCTTGAAGTTAACTCAAAAACCCCTCATCAGATCTTGACTAAATTTATGAGACCACTTCTGAAGTATGCCTACCAAACAAAAATGAATCATCAAAATCAATTCATAATTGCCGGAGTAATCGCGTAACAAACATACAAAAAAAACATACAACCGAATTGAGAACCTCCTCCTTTTTGAAGTCGGTTGAAAATGACTATAGCACGGCACATTGACGTCAGGTGTAATTTTGCTTAACAATGAATTGCCCTGACTTATAACTTGATCTAAGTAATTGAACTTTCCAACGCAACCGTAAAATTCTGTTCTTATAATTGAACAGACAGCTGTGCTGCTGGGGAGCTTGTTGCGTCACTTCTTCTTCCCAGCGAAAGCACTAGGAAGTGGCGGAGAGCGAGCGTTTTGGAAGACTTGTCTTATGTAATTTTGACGTTAAGTAGTGCTGATTTTCAGCTTAGTTTGAATAAAGGCGTTTTGATGAAATAATTAATAGTTCTACACTTACTTGCATACTAGTCGTAACGTGATTTGCTCCGGGCGTCCAATCCGGGTCTTTTCCGGGTTTAGTACATAACTTCCTGTACCACGCCGGGTATCCGGCCAAATACGGCCGTTTAACCGGTAACCGTTCGCCTAATTCAAACAGATGTTCAAACTCTTTGCTCAATTCTTCAACAGATTTCTCATGTTTTTTTATGTTTCTAGCCTCAAAACGTCTTATGTAGTCCTCATTTAAAACTTCGAGCGTTTTCAAATCCGGCTTTACATTTTCATCAATGGCTGTTTGATCATGCGTAACCAACATTCCATTTTCAAAATCACTGGCCGTTTCAACCTCCTTTTCATTATCTGGGTCTTTTATCTTTTTCTTGGTTTGTTTTTTTAGTTTTAAAGTCTGTACGGACCAGTCTTGGTCCCACATCCACAAGTCTTTTTTGTAGGAATTATCAGCCATCATCCTGCAAGCCTCATCAGCTTTAAGTGATAGTAACTGTCGAGATTCTAATTTTAAGTCTTCGAATACTGTTTCTGCTGAGTCTATGTATTGTAGCCAGTCAGAGTTGACTGGTAAGTAGGCAGATCCTGTTGAGCGAAAGTAGGTTTTATTTTTATCGAATTTAAGGCTGAAAGTCGCATTTTCTATGGCAGCAGTTTCCTGTGAGTGATGCACCTACGTGACTCGCGAAAGTTGACTGCTTTGGGCCAAAAAAAAACTTTTTTGGATATAAATTCTCAGTAGCAGCAAATCAAGAATTTTCCGAACCTCTTCACAATAGCTTTCTACTTTTCCCTATATGTTCTATTCTTCAACCAATCTCCCATAAACGCTTAAAAGTCATCAAGCTTAGTTATAGGAACGTAATTTTAGCGCTAAATGTATGAGAGGCAGGAAGTCCAAGGGAGATCAGCTGCCTTCCCTGCGCCCCCTCGTTGCGCGCCTGTATGAACATCTTACCTAACTCCAGCATGCCTGCCAAGGTCACAGGGTGCGGGAACCTCTGTAAGAACAGCGGCAACAGTTCCTTCAATACATCGTGTGTCGCAATGACGTCATTAGCGCAGTAGTGCATCAACGCCTGGAAGTGGTCGTGGACATCCTGCATCGTTCCTTCCACGAATATGTCTCTGGTTTGCTTGTCTATGCCCGTGCCGCAGTATAGTTTGTGGACCTGTGTAGTATATTACAAAATAATCCATATTAATATTATACATGCAAAAGTAACTGTCTGTCTTTTACCTTTTTACGCCTTGTTGGGCGTTTTCCGTATTTTAAAGAACGAAGCAATCTTTCAAACATACCTCTAATTTACCGTCATTTTTGACATTGATTGTCGCTGTAATGATTCTGACTAGATTTTCAAAGTTTTTAATTACGGGAATTGGGCTTCTGACTTCGTTAGAGCTATTACCTCACTAAGATTGTTAAGCGAGCTGATCTCCATCCAGTCATCATCTGAGGGATGAGGTTCCTTGTTCTTGGCTTTCAGTACTGTCCGCTGGTAGCTGGTGACGCCGCTCACACACGTATGCATCGACATCGTGTCCATAAAACGTACACCTGTCAATATAAAGTAACGATGAAATCACACACTCACAGCCTGAGTTACTATCTAGTGCTATCTAGTGTATCTAGTCAGGCTGCGAGTGTTGCCACGAGTGCTGAAAAGGCTAGGCAGATGCCTTATAGCCTTTTCCCAACTACACCTTTTTTTTTCATAACGGGGGGGAAATCCTCTTGGATGTCTGTCTCGGGTCTGTCAGACTCTTACTGACTAAAACCACCCCGGTGTTCCGTCTCACACCGAGGATCATGGGATCTAATGCGACTTCCGCGATCCCCGGCTAGTGGCGGCCCGCCTCTGTGGGCCACCTCGAGTTAGGGGGGAGTGAGGTGTTAAACTTCCTCCTTACAACATAGAGAGGTGCGCGTGGAACACTACTCGCCACCATCTCGGGTACTAAGGAGTAGGGGCGACGGATTTCCCCAGATTCATTGTCCCTGGACCCATTTAGGGGGGCTGGAAGTGGGCGTTGTCCGCCCTCCGCCGACGCCCGGTGCGTCTGCTGAGGATCGGATTAGCGAAAGCAATCTCCCGCTCCCTTTCCACAGTCTGGGACGTGGTGGTATCCCGAAATAGTCATTTCGCAGAAGGATACCACCACGTCCCAGGACTCCTGGCTGCCGACCATCGAGTCGACAACGGCCGGCAGCGACAGGTCACTGCCGACACCTGAGATGAGGGCACGGCGCGGCTCCCTTGGTAAGACTGGTTGTCTGATTATGAACTATTAATGCCACCTTTATTCTGTTGCGGAAACGGGATGGTGCTATCGGTCATGTATCATGCTCCGTCTCTCTCCCGCATTGGAAAAATAATTACATTAATATTTGACGGTTTTTTAAACCAAAAGTACATAGAACCGGAGTAAGGGCATTCGTTTCTAGATATTTTTGTATATTAACCTTAATAAATAATTAACCTACCTTACCTTAATTTTTGTATATATATATTTTTTTTTTTTGACTGCGAAAGAATGCTCTTACTAGCTAAAGAGCATTTTGATAAGGTCGATTAAGATCAAGCGAGCGAATGCACATTCTATCCCCACTCTACCAAATATATTTTGTGTAAACAGAGTGACAGAGCATTCCTTCGTTGGTCTCTCTTTATAAAAATGTCAAGAATAGCAACAAAAAAAATGGTCCTGTTCTTATTCTATGTGCTTTTCGTCTAAACCACCATATAGTGGGGAAAGAATGAGTATTCACTCGTTTGATCTAAACCACCTTCATAATAAGGCCAGGGTTGTACAGGGTACCTACAATCAATTATAACTGGTCGAATGTCTCATATGGTTTGAACGCGATTAAAAAGTTAACACAAAAATTCGACAAGTCCAGTTTCGCAACTTTACGAAGAAGTATTGTTTAAAAAAGAAATTAATAATCATTTATAAACCTGTCTTATCCAACCAGTACTGTTCTTTAATCTTAGCCCTGTCAAAGGACACGTTATGGCCGACCACGATCCTGTGTCTGCTAAGGTCTCCAAATGGTTTTCTGCCATCAGTCTCCAAAGGTATCAGGTCATCATAGTTTATGTTGTCAAATACTTTTTGAGGGTCGCCATTTGCAAGTGGCTTACTTATCCAGCCGTACCTGTAAAGACAGAAGACTTGAAGTATTTCTTTGGGACGGGTTTTAGTCAATACTACTATAATAGAAACCGGCCAAGTGCGTGTCGGACCACTGCTCTTGAAACTTCAGCATTACGGACTGGCTAAACTTGCGCTAAATTTAATAAAATCATATTTGATTGATAGACTGCAGCAAGTTCAAATAAACGGTGTAAATTCATTGGGTTTAAAAGTCAAAATGGGTGTACCACAGGGCTCGATATTGGGTCCATTCCTCTTTTTAGTATATATAAATGATTTACCTCATTTACTGAAAAACCGACCACAAATGGTGTTATTTGCTGATGACACATCACTGATTTTTAAGGTAAACAGACATGCACAGAAGCTTGACGACGTAAATAACGCTATGCTAAAGGTCCATAATTGGTTTACTGTAAATAATTTAGTATTAAATGAGAAGAAAACTAAATGCATAAGATTCGCGTTACCGAATCTTAGAAGTAGTGAATGTCACGTTGTACTGAATAAGGAGACACTAGAATTCGTCGAAAAAACGGTTTTCCTGGGAATCACGCTTGACTCAAAACTACAGTGGGGTCCTCACTTAACATCACTTGCAGGGCGGCTAAGTTCTGCCGCTTACGCCGTTTGGAAGATCCGCCAACTAACAGACGTGGATACCGCGAGACTGGTCTATTTTAGTTACTTTCATAGCATCATGTCTTACGGTATTTTGCTGTGGGGACGGGCCGCAGATATTGATTCTATATTTATTCTGCAAAAGAGGGCTGTTAGAGCCATCTACAACCTCCGCAGACGCGATTCTCTAAGGGAACTGTTTAAGAAAATTAATATCATGACGGTACCTTGTCAGTATATACATATGAAAACATTATGTATGTTCGAAAAAATCTACATCTCTATAGTAAGATAAGTGACAGGCATAATTTTAACACAAGAAATAGGAACAAATTAGATCAACCACGTTTCAGATTGTCTAAAGTACACACTTCTTTTATGGGTTACCTACTGTGTAAAATGTTATAATAAAATACCAGTCGATATTCTTCAACTAAATGAGAAGAAATTTAAAACTTGCATTAAACGCACACTATCTAGACAAGTTGCTTCCCCTTTTTTATTTTTTCTGACTACGAACATAATGTTTATTTTTTTATTTAACCATATTTTAATTATTGAATACTCCAATAGATAATATTGATATTCTTTATTTTGGTGCTAAAATTCTTTAAAGGTTACAAATACATTACAAACTATAGTTTTGTATAACTTAGACGCATTTTTATTTTCAATTTTTGTAAATGTGAGTACCATGGAGTTGTTTGCCTGCCTAAAATTTTCCCAACTATATTGGGGTCGGCTTCCAGTCTAACCGGATGCAGCTGAATACCAGTATTTTACATGGAGCGACTGCCTATCTGACCTTCACAACCCAGTAACTGGGTAATACGATACCCCTTGGTAAGACTTGTTGTCAGATTTTCGGGCTTCTGACGACCCGTAACGACTATCAAAGATACACGAATGACAGCCGAGACTAACGGCTTAACGTGCTTTCCGAGGCACGGAGGAGTCTCGGTATGTAAAGATGGTCACCCATCCACAGAACAACCCCGGCAAGCGTAGCTTAACCTGATGGATCGACCCGTGCGGCAGTTATTGCTTAGCCACGAGCTCCTCTGTACTATGTAGTACCATGGAGTCGTTTACTGTATTGTATTTTGACTTGAATGAGCAGGGTAGTTGAGAGTATGTCATGCTCACTTAATGCCTCGCTGATGGTGGCGAGTGTGTTGGATCATTCGGTTCCCTACAAAATGGTTGAGCTGGATGGTGCTGATCCATGCGGCATGTTCGTGAACGGGCGCCGTCAGTTGAGACTGGTCATCTCTTATCTGCCAGGGCTTATTTTTAATCTTATATTTTTAATCGTTTTTGATTTTTATATATTTTTTTACATTGTTCTCACATATAGAATCAACAAGAGTAATGTACCCAGGATTTTGTAATTTCTATATTTAAAAGAGTGTCCTTGGAGTTTCTTGCCCGTTCTTCTCCATAGAGATCTACGTTTTGGAATGGGCAACTAGCTTCAACTTTCTGACTAACTGACTCTTTGACAATTCAATTGCCTGTAAAGGGTTTAATTGAAATAAATGCTTTGAGTTTGAGTTTACTCATCGAAGGATTCCGTAGTTGGGATGAATATCCCAATAACGAACTTATAACATTGTAGTTGAAATACATGTTTTCCCATACGGGATGTATGAGAGAACATGTTTTGAGTACTAGAAAAGTAAAAAATCCCAAAGTACCTAAGGTAGGAAAAAGCCGCCATGGTTTCTAGAGGCAATCCTCGAAATCAAAGTCCTCGCGCACATTTGGGAGTGGCGCGAGGAGGCGAAACGCCGGATCGTAATCACGGCACAGCGAACACAGCTCCGGCGGGATCTCATGGCGTCATGGAGAGTGCGATTATCGCAACCCAGTACTGGGCACGCCACAATTGCGGCGATAAGTTCCCTCTTTGTGGAGTGGCTTGAGTGGCGCCCCGGCGGCGGCGTCCTCACGTTCCACCTGACGCAGGTCTTCACCGGACACGGTTGTTTCGGGAGGTTCCTGGTCCGGACAAGGCGAAGAGGAAACACCCGGGTGTCATCATTGCGTGGAGGTCTGCCCCGCTTGGGCAGAGCATCGCCGTATCCTCGTGGAGGCGATCGGTGGCGGTGATCCCTCACGTCCATGGTACGGAGCGAGAGAGCATGGGAGGCCGTCACCGCCTTCTGCGAAGCAGTAATGCTCGCGAAGAAGGCGGATCGCGTGAGGGAGAGTCAAATTTCGCGCCCTCACGGCCCTAGCCGCCGCAGGAGACGCCCTTGGCGTCGGGAATCGCATGCCGATTCCCAGCCACCGTAAGCGCGGGCTTGCGGACGGTGAGCAATGGGTAGCTCGCCGTCCTATAAGGACCAGGCCCGGGTAGACGGCGCGTTTTGTTCCAGGCGCGGCTCAAAAATATGTCAGTACAACTGGCGGGATCCGCTGAGACCGATGCCTGCCGGGGTCGCGGTATTTCACAGTATTTCGGACTTTCCCGAAATACCGTGAAATACCGCGACCCCTGGTAACGTATCTACAGGCAACTGAAGGAACACGAGTGGGTTTTAGTCAGTAAGAGACTGACAGGCCCTCCCGCTCCGCCCAGACTGGGAGAAGTTATTTGATAACTTCTCGAACGAATACGCGTTATAATTTTATTTCCTTTGAGAACAAGTTAGTTTGTTGCTTGTGAATTCCGACGTTTTGAGAAAAAAAATAACTCAATAATTTTGAATTTTCAGACTTGTATTGTAAACGTTATAAAAGACTGTCCATTACGAAAGTCACAAATTGCACTAATCTTTTGTATGGAAAACTTTTTCCATACAAAAGATTAGTTATTACAAAAGATCTTTCAAAAGCAACAAAAAACTATCTAAATTTTGTTCTCAAATCAAATCAAACGTTATAACGCGTATTCGTTCAAAATTTGAAATTGCATTTTGTTGTTTATTTTCGGCCATTATATCCATCGTGAAAAAAAAGTAGGTTGGAGCCTCGTTTCCTACGAAATGTATGGGAAAAGCTTTTTGCGGTTTCTGGATTTTCTAGTACTCAAACCTCAATTGGTCCTATAGTTTTTTGATCCTTTTAAGAAACAGGATTGATTGGCATCAAAAAAAGTTTTTGTGAAAATTGGCTATTTTCTGGCTGACTGTAATTTTTTTTCAAAATCTGTGAATGCAGATCAAAATGCCTCAAAAAGTTAAGGACAGTCTCCTATGATCATTTTCCTGTAGCTACAACGGTTAAGTTAGCTGTCCTTACTGCCCCATCTCAAAAATACATCCTGTGTCATTATTTAGTGTGTGTGTGTGTTATTGCAAGGGATTGCAGAAGGGATTTTTTGCTATTAGCACATTCCCCTTAACAAGGGGTGCATAAAAATAATGAACATGAGTGCATATGTCTGGACATCCTGGACATTCAATGCTGCTGTCAACTTCCTGTCTGGCAAATATTTTTATTATTTTAATAAAACATCATGATAATTTTCATTAATTTCTGTTTGTGTTTATAATATAATCAAACTTTTACAGAACACTTACCATGCGTCCGTAGACACCGCACATGCCAATGTGGGCCTTTTGCCAGCAGACATAAGCACTTCCACGTCAAAGATCAATGCATCATCAGGAGGACACGGCACTCTCTCTCGTGTGTCACCTGAGTACTTTGTCCAGCCTGGATCCTTGCACCATTCCTATGAAGTAATATTTATACTGTAACATTTGAAGTCTTTAACATCCCTTTTGGTGTGATATTACCATAAATTGTTATTGCTATTTTGTATGAAACCGTCAGCGGTTTCTTTTAAAAATATTTATGAACACCAAGTAAAGCAATAGTAGTATATTTTCAAAATAAAACCTTCTAAGCCCTGGAAGAATAGTAATAAGTTCAAAGGCAGTTGGAATTTAAACACAATATTTATGTTGTTTGTGCTACAAATAAATTATGATTTGATTTTTTTCTACGTATTCATTATACCTTTGGCATTGGTGGTAACTCACAGCCAGCCAGCTTCTTTAGTAAGTCTCTGTACGGTGCACTTTGCTTCTCTCCTATATTATAAAAATGTTCCACAACATCATTGCCTTCGAGTTTGGGCAGTTTTAACTCTACGTCTGGCAGGTGGCTGCATTTCTTATAGTCTATGCCGTGCTTTAGTAGATTGTCTTGACAACTGAAAAATTAAGGATTTATGTTGTAAGAATAACTTTTTACACAACACAAAACAAGCAGTGAAAGCGGCGTGGTGTTATGTACGCATAATATGTCACTACGGCTCGTCATCACTTACACTTGACTATTAAATTAAATAATAAAATGATCCAACAAAAACAATTGTGTTTACCTTTTTATAATCTGTGTATCTACGCTCTGACTAGGGTTTTTGAACAACTGCTCGTAAATGTTTTTTGATATCATTTGTATATTGACCTCATTGACTCTAAATTCCTTTGAATTATTAGTAATATTATTTTCTTTTGTAACTTTTTCTGTTTTGAGGTTATCATCCTTATTTTCAGTATTCTTCTTGATTATTACTACTTCACTGGAGGGCAGTACGTCACCATAAAATCTATGACTATTGTTTCTTAAATTACATATGTTTTTACGAATGATTTGGTTCAGCCTTCTCATTTTTTTTTAAATCAAAAATAAACAAACATTCGCGGGCTCTGTCAGTGTCATTGACATAAGTGGTTTTGTTCAAAAACTCACTCAAACATAGTGTCATATCGTTCGGAAATAAGATGTCGGTCGTCTTAGGGGCGGATTTTTAGGAGTTGGAGTATACGCTTAGGGGTACTATGAGCAGCAAAGAAAATACAAAAAAAAAAAAAATGTTTATAAAAATTTTTGGAAGAATTTTTCAGGTTTTTTTTCCCAAAACTGTTTTTTTGCAGTTTCGGGTTAACCTTGACCATAGAAACCATTTCGGTTCTGAGAAGCATGGTCCTACGCCACACCGTTTCCGAGTTAGGAGCTTTGTTGCGCCACTTCTTCTTCCCAGCAAAAGCACTAGGAAGTGGTGAAGGGTGGGCGTTTTGGGGGACTGTCTTATGTAATTTTGACGTTCGAAAAGTGCTGATTCTCAGCCTAGTTTGAATAAATGACTTTTGAATTTTGAATTTTTTTTGAATTTTGAATAAATTTTTTTTCTTGTTTTTACAAAACCCTATATATGTTCCAAAACGGTAGCTTGGATGAAAAACTTTTCGGGAAAGAAATTGTTGCCCTAGTTGCAAACCATGAGATGATATAAAAAACCTAGGAAATATTGCAAAAAAAAAACACGGAAAATTTGGCTGTCCTGCGCTTTTTTTTTGGGTGGGAAATCATCTATTGACGTCTCCCGCTCTGGGTGGAGCGGGAGGGCGTGTCAGACTCTTACTGACTAAAACCCACCCGTGTTCCTTCTGTTGCCTGTGCAATGCCAGGGGGCCACGGTATCTCTTTCGGACTTTCCCGCAACCCCGGCAGGCAATGGTCTCATCGGACCCCTTCACTCGCTGACACTCTTTGAGGCGCGCGTGGAATACTACGCGCCGTCGACCCGGGCTTGGTCTTTACCAGACGGCGAGCTACCCATTGCTCACCGTCGGCGTCCCGCGCCTACGGTGGCTGGGAATCGGCAATAGATTCCCGACGCCCAGGGCGTCTCCTCCTGCGGTGGCTAGGGGCGTGAGGGCGCGAAATTTGCCTCACCCTCACGCGCTCCGCCTCCTCCTTCGCGAGCATTACTGCTTCGCAGAAGGAGGTGACGGCCTTCCATGCCCTCTCGCTCCCCACCATGGCCTGGACCAGGGCCGGACGCGAGAGATCTCCGCCACCGATCGCCTCCACGAGGACACGGCGGTGCTCTGCCCAAGCCGGGCATACCTCCACCGTGTCCTCCGGGCGATCCACGCAGTGATGACACCCGGGCGTTTCCTCCCGCCTTATCCGAAACAGCCGTGTCCGGTGAGGACCTGCGTCAGGCGGAAGGTGAGGACGCCGTGGCGCCTCTCCAGCCACTCCTCAAAGAGGGGACTTATCGCCGCAATAGTGGCGTGCCCATCACTGGGTTGCGACAATCGCACTCTCCATGACGCCATGAAATCCCGTCGGAGCTCTGTCCGCTGTGCCGCGATTTCTCGCGGCATCGGAGTCAAGCCCCGGCGTTTCGCCTCCTCGCGCCACTCCCAAATATGCGCGAGGACTTTTGCCTCCAGATCCCATGGCGGCAACCCGGCAAGGAGGCTCGCCGCCTCAGCGGAGACCGTGCGGTATCCCCGGACCAGACGGGTGGCCATGACCCTCTGGGACGCGTTCAACCGGCGGGCAGGCCGCCGCCTCAACGAACGCGCCCACACCGGTGTCCCGTACAGGGCCATGGACGCCATAGCGCCCCTAAGGCTACACTCCAACCGAAAAATTCTTTTACCATTAGAAAGCTTAGTTTTCAGGGAGTAACACAGGCTACTTTTAATTCCGGGAAAAATAATGGGTCAAGCGGGAAAGACCACGGGAGCGAAGCCGCGGGCAGTGCTAGTATGAATATAATAGTATGAATCACTACAATCATTGACAAGATTGAGTACATGATTACAGGACAAGAGGTACATTGAACATAATTTTAATCACAAATAATGATTACTAACATTATTCATGATGATACCAATCCGGAGCTAGTACACTATTCATTAATTTAATAGTGAGTGCATGTCGTTTTTACATTTTTTTTGCAGATTTACTACTTTATCAGTCTAGTCATAGATATTCATGGAAATGATGGAAACATCAAACGATTAAATTGAAACAAGAAGGAAGTACACATTTACTTTGAAGAATATTAATTTATTGTAGTCAAAACAAATACATAATACTACATAATTACTTTTTAATACCTATGATTATTAATAATGCAAAATAGACAACTTGTAAATAATATAATATGGTGCTTCTTATATCTATGGAATGTGTTATAAATGATTAGTTAGTTCTTAGTTGGTAGTCTCCATTCTGTGTGATATATCGCACCCAAGGCAAAGCTTGATATCCACTCTTTTCAATAATCTTCAAGTATCTCACTTGAATTCCAGAAGTGGTAAAGTAAGGGATTTCAAATTTGACTTGAATTGGTGGTTTTCCATCAATTTCTTCACACTCAACAGATGGCAAACCAAAGTGAGCTCTCATCAAGTACTCTTTCCCTCCAGGGAAGGACTTTATAGACCAGGTGACGGCATTCTGTTCAGGAGTGTACTTCACACTGCCAATAGTAGTCTTGAACTTTGGAGAGTCAGCATCAGCTGGGACGGGAATAATAATCTCAACATTGTTAGCAGTGGAACGCCTCTTGAACTGTGACTTGGCCTTGATCATGTACTCAACTCGAGAGTGGGCATGACGCTCAATGACTGACTCAATCCAAATTAAAGGTTTGACATGAGTGTTCAATCTGTATGACATCAATTCAAACTCTCCATCTGGAGGAATAAAAGAAATTGTCCTATCATTTTCAAAACGAGACAATCTGACACACTGATGGAATTTCACATCTTCAAGCTCAACAGACTTTGATTTTCCTCTGCCAGTGCTCTCAAATAGAACCTTATCATTTAACCCAAGACGTAATTCAGGCATGCCAGACAAGTAGACCCTCATTTTGATTGCTCCTACAATCTCACTTCTCAATACATTGCCATTACAATTAGCCAAGAGGTTAACAGACTCAATGACATCTAAGAAAACTTCATTCTTCCTATATTTAATGCCTTCGGACCTCCATGACACTGCATTTGTCACTGCCATTGGTATACGTGGCTGCATCTCAAGTTTATGGCCTTCCTGAGTTATGTACTCTTGTAGAATCTTGCTGTCTGTTGTTTGTGGATACCCAAAGTCAATCAGTTCATCCAGCAGCTCATAAATGACCACGAAGTTGTCCCGAATACTCTCTTCCTCCAATTCTTTGAAGTATTCAGTCATGACTTCAACAATTTTGTACAGAAACACAAAAATAAGTGCTATGTTAGCATTTTTCTTTGTAGTAGACACTATATACAAGTTGTTGGTCTTGATGTAAGCGAAAGTACATTCGCTAGTCTGCAAAAGTGGAGTAAGCATACCTTCTTCCTCTTTTTCCATGAGCAATGGCATGAATTTGTCTATGATGCCTAGGTCGACATCACCGCGGTAATTCCTCGAAATGAGGACTTTACCTTTCACATCCAAGATGTATATTGCGGAAGAAGACATTTTGTAGCTGAAACAGGACAATTAACAAGTTACTTGAAGCCAAATATGAGTTGTACCAAACCCGTTTTAATTATCACGAAAACTTATGAAATAAACTTTTGTTTACTAATATTTATATAGAATAAGTTAAAACAGATTATATTAAATCGATATACACGATTACTTACGCGAATTTCACAACTTTTTGAAAAAAAAATATCTACATTATCTCCCGCAAACATACGTGTGAAATAATCTTTTGCGAATCAAATTGAATATTTTTAGCATTAAACTGACAGCAGAACAGTAGTGGTGTGACAAAACGAGATAAAAAAGTATTTTCATGCTTCAAATGTCTTGAATGGTTTAGCAGCAGTGTTGCTAGTTGCTAGCCATATAATAGGTTGCTTGGCGATTTCTAAGCTACAAATCGCCGAGCTATCTGATAAAAACTAGCAATAGCAACTGCGAATCAGCAGAGACTGGCAGGCTGTCCACAAAAAAAACTGAAGCGTTTGCCGGTTGGGCGTTGAGCAGAGCAGTGAACATCCAACAGAGCGCTAAAAGAAACGGACTTTCAGACCAACATTTGTTGCAGTCGAGCGCTTTTTTACGTGCGTTGAAGCGTCCATGAAAATCCGTAAATACTGAAGAATGGAAATGATTATCTTCGCAAGATAATCATTTCCATTCTTCAGTATTTGTATAGTACGTGTGGTGTAACTGCGAAAAGTGTATTTGTGTTTTCTAAAAACACAGGGTGAGTGCTTATGACCACACGATAGAGAGCGAAAAATGAAGACTGGAGACTAGTACAGACGCCAGCACGTCAACCTACACAAAACTGTCAAATTTTCGCAATCTACTTTGAACCTTATTTTTTAGTGATAAAGTTGAAAATCACAAATCAATCATCTAGAAATTTGACAGATTGTAGTAGGTCGATGTGCTGGCGTCTGTACCTATTTGCGATTCAGCGTTACAGACTGGCCGGAGCCGATTATATCCGACTAGCTGATCCGCGCAACTTCGTCTGCGTCACAGAGTGGTTTAATGAATTTTCCCAGTTTTTTCGCAACATTTTTCATTGATGTGCCGCTCCTATATCATCATAATAGTCATAGCGATGCCCACGACTTCGTCCGCGTAAATATCATTATCGTGGTTGGATAAATAATATTACTATGTCCTTCGATCTTCGTCAAAATCGGTTCAGTAGTTTAGCCGTGAAAACGTTACAGAGAGACAGACAGACAGAGTTACTTCAAAAACTGTTATGACATAGCTGTACCAGCGTTTTGATGAAAAACCTAAAAAAAATGGAACTATAGTAAAAAATGGCACGGGAACAGGAATAATAAAGGAACGTTGGGTAAAAAAAAGTACTGGGGGTCTTATAAAAATGTGGGTAAATAAATTAACGATTATATAATTAGTAGTATTTTTTTAAGGTATTTTAAAGTACTTCAGAGTAAATGATATTTTTTAGTTTTATTTTCTTGTGGTAGAAGAACATACTGATTTTCTCCGCAACCTGATCTTGATAACGCGACATATAGTTTGTCCATGTGAAAAGCAGTCTTAACGTAAATCGATTCCTACGTGTTTAAATGTTTGCCCCTGTGCTTTATTATTTGTTACGACAAAAGATACCTTAACGGGAAATTGAATTATTTTAAAATTAAAAGGTAAATCATTGGGAATCATTGGGATGCGAGGTATTAGCACTGTTTGACCAACTGCTGGACCAGTCAAAACTAATGCAACTCGCAGAACTACCGGGCGGCGGCAGGCCAGCGCCCCTTCCCCTCACCCGCCGGCCAGCATCCCTCCCCCTCACCCGCCGCGTCTTGCGCGTCATGCGCACGTGAACCCGCACATATCTATTTATTTTGTTGCGGAGTTCTTTTAAAATTATTATATCTCCTAAGATGTTCATTGAAATCAAGTGATGTCAAGGACAATTTTGTTTACATTTAAATACTTGTGATTAATAACATATTTATTTGGATATGGATTAATATTATGTTGATAAAACTCCTTCGCAAATAATGCATTAATTTCGAACAAATTTGATTACGATAAAAAAGGTTATAGTGAGTCAATCTTAAAAGATAGACATATACCGTCGCGGACTTTTTTTTAGAACTTTTAAAGAGGAACAATTCCGTCATACATGATATTTGCGTAACTTAAACCGTTTACGCAGCGCACGCAACGGAAGCTCTCAAAAAGGAATATTTTTTCCCGTTTTTGTAACATTTTTCATTTATGCTCCGCTCCTATTGGCCGTAGCGTGATGTTATATAGCCTATAACCTTCCTCGATAAATGGACTATCTAACACAAAAAGAATTTTTCAATTGCAACCAGTAGTTCCCGAGATTAGCGCGTTCAAACAAACAAACAAACAAACAAACAAACTCTTCAGCTTTATAATATTAGTATAGATTAAGCGTCACCGACTCAAGCATGACGGTCTCGTTCACTGTTCAGAAAGATCCCAAAGTGCGCATAAAGAAGTGAAAGGCGAATTCTATTTTTGTAAGATGGATGTAAGCAGAAACGCCTGATAGTGACGCCCTAATTAACTAGATTCACAGATCCTAATAGTGGTCCTTCGAAAAATAAAGTGATTGCACTTCTTCGCTCGTAGTTCATTGGACATCTACTTTTACAGGCAGCACCGCACGGTGGGCTGAAAATCGGCTTTCATAGACTTAGGGATTTCAATTTGCAAGTGCCGGATTTTTTGCCGGTTATAGCTTCTACTAGTCATTACTTTATACAAAAATGACACCCGAGAAAATGAAGGAATTATTATTTTTTACGAAAAATTTGTATGAAGCTAAAATATATTCTGTGGCTGGCACCTGGCACTTGGCAGATGGCTGACGTTTGACCGTTCCGTTGACGTTTCGTTTTTTGACTATAAATTCGACTGACCCGCGACGAATGTCAATTTTATTTGAGTTTGGTCGCGTTACCATGGAGTAAATAAAGAAATAATGCTCAATTTAATATAGCACTTGTGTTCGCAGCTTTTATGAAAATTTGTTGATTACTTTACTAAAATAGGTAATTAAAGTGTTGTTGGTTTAAAAATTGTGCTCAATGTTGATCAATAATATGAATCCCGTTTCCCTGACACAAAGAAATCCGCTAGTTTATTTGGATATTTCGATTGACGGAGAACAAGGTATGTTTTTATAATGATCAGATTTTATGCTATGTATTATATTCCTGCAATTATAATAATAATCGTCTTTGTAGCGGAAGGCAACCATTATTGCATCAATAAAAGTAAAGTAGGTACTGCGGATGAGAAATTGGCAGGTGTCTTCATTGTTAATCGATGCTCTATCCTCACTAACTGATGGGTAGGTATGGACTTATATTCCTCCCTTTATGCCAACTTGTTGGTGTTGAGATAATATAATATTTTCGACCAAATTAAGGGCATGATTGGTACCTCCTCTCTATTTCTTTCACCTAGCCCATGTACATTTTGTACAATCTTGGTCCAAACTCTGTTAAGTTGTAATGAACCAGCAGCTAATGTGATGTCTGTTAACGTTGAGTAAGAATACTCAACGTTAATAGACAACGACAGTCAAAACAATATGAAAACAACAAGTTTTATAAAATAACTTCTTATCACAAATAAAACAATGTTACAGATGAAATAACGGCATACATTTCCATTGACGTCCAACGAGTTGGAGGTTGATATTTTTTTTACAGAAAGGGTACTTTATTATAAGCACTCACGCAAAGTTTCAACACGCGGAGACGTGTACTTTTTGAGAAAAAAAATATTGAAAATCAATTTTGTCATTAAATTACAGCGCTATTTTCATTACGAGCTATTAAAATTATAATGTTTAGTGTTTACAGTCTTTGCCGGCTTGTGGAACGAAACGTAAGACAGACGCAAAAAAATAGGTTAGGTTCAACTTATGTCACAGAACCGAATTGATTGACCCCGACTCCACCTGGTACGAGTCTGTCCTACCCCTAGAGTGTTTTTATAGAGCCGGAGGCACGTAGGGAGAGCAGCCTCCGCCTGCTGTAACAAACCGTAGGCATCGGACGAGCCAGAGCGGCTGAGGCTGGTCCAACAAGCCGAAGCTGCGGAGGCGAGGATGGATGCCTGCGGTTTGTTACGCAAGGGCGTAGAGGCTGCTCTTCCCGCAGTGCCGGAGAAGTTGCAGTTTCAAAATAGATACAGAAATCCCTCTGAATCAGTGTCCCTCCTTTTTTTTTTTTTGATGAAGTGGGTCCCCCTTTCTGTAGGGGGGAACGTCCCTTCCCCCAAGGGGTCCCCTCTGGTTTTTTACACTTATTATTAATTTTAATCCCTAAAATGAGGGAAATTTCCTCAGAATTAATAATAAAAAAAAACTCAAAAAGGGGGGGGGGCGCTCCGCAACTTTTCCTTTTAAGGGGGGGGTAGTACACCTCCCTCCCCCTCCCCCCCACCCTCCTCCCACCCTAAATTCGTTGGACGTCAATGGAAATTCGTACCGAAATAACGCTAAAAGAGCAATTTTGGAAAAATCATATGGCCACAATAAGGCGAATGAGATGTTTTTGCAATTTGCAGGTCATTATCAGGGTAGTTTATGTTGATTTAAATATGATTTGGGGCCGTATCAAATATTTATTCATAGAATTATAATCATAAAAAGTAATGTAAATATGTGTAATTTTTTTTTAAAGTAGTCAGTAGTAAAAAAAAATAACATAAAAATCATCAATACAACTCCCTAAGTTCATATAATGGTATTGAATGACTATTTCATGAAATCATGACATTTTAAGATTATTCTAACATAAACAGTTGTATTGATTATTATAATTCTGTAAAGCCATATTTGTTATGGTCGCAATCATATTTTAATTAAGATATAACGTGACACTGACCTGCAAATTGCAAAAAAATAAGAAAATTTGAATGTCATGGGCTACCTTAGCGCTTCCCCCTTAACATAAAAACTCAAAAATATCATATCATTCAAATTAGTCATAATATACATTTGCCAGATACATTGTAAGTATGTTGTGGAAAATAACACATAAATTGTTGAAATAATCCATATAAAGTAAGTTAATAATAATATAACACCTTTAAAAAGTGCTTACATAATATAAATAGTATGTAAATAATTGTATACGGTTAATCAACCTTGTGAGTGCAGATTACCTATAGGCAGTAAATTGAATCTGATTGGACCATCGGACCCCTTCAATTGCTGACATCTCTTGGAGGCGCGCGTGGAACACAATGCGCCGTCGACCTGGGCCTTACCAGACGGCGACCTACCCATTGCTCACCGTCCGCAAGCCCGCGCCTACGGTGGCCGGGAATCGGCTATTGATTCCTGACGGCCAGGGCGTCTCCTCCTGCGGCGGCTGGGGGCGTGAGGGCGTGAATTTTTCCTCTCCCTCACGCGTTCCGCCTCCTCCTTCGCGAGCATTACTGCTTCGCAGAAGGAGGTGACGGCCTCCCATGCCCTCTCGCTCCGTACCATGGCCTGGACCAGGGCCGGACGCGAGAGATCCCCGCCACCGATCACCTCCACGAGGACACGGCGGTGCTCTGCCCAAGCCGAGCAGACCTCCACCGTATGGTCCACCGTGTCCTTCGGGCGATCCACGCAGTGATGACACCTGGGCGTTTCCTCCCGCCTTATCCTAAACAGGAACCTCCCGACTCAGCCATATCCGGTGAGGACCTGCGTCAGGCGGAAGGTGAGGACGCCGTGGCGCCTCTCTAGCCACTCCTCAAAGAGGGGACTTATCGCCGCAATAGTGGTGTGCCCAGCAACGTTGTGCGACCTTAATTGCACTTTATTGTGTCTTAGCAAGAGTCACTTTTTATTTAAATGATTTTATCTGTGACACAATAAAGTGTTGAAAAAACCTTGTTACCCTAAATAAATTGCTAATACTGATATCGCAAAATACCGATTCTTTAGACTTGCCGCGAACTAAACGCCGTAAATAATACTGAAATAGGCCATTTTATTTGAGATTCGCAAATTTATGCAATTAATTAATAATGAAAAAACTTTAGGCCATGTTTTGGAAAAAATATGTTATTATGTGTTAATTATGTTTTTTTTATTACCTGATTGTACTGATCATTCGTTGGAGCACGGGACCTTCGTGCTTCACCCAGGTGAACAACCTAGGTAAAGCACGGGTCCGGACTCCTTATTTTTGGGGCCTGTATATGAACCAATATTGTGCATGCGTAAACATTCATCCCGACTACTTGGCCGGTTTTTTTAAAGAACAAAAAACATTATTTCTGTGTCCATTTATAAACTTGTATTATAAGAACCAGCTATCTAATTGCGTGACACATTTTCGTTAACGTTTAATCCTAATCTGTTTCATTTTGACAGTCCTACAATTTTTTTTTTCGAACTTATGCAGCGATGGTTTAGTAATCTGTTTCAAAACGATTCAGATCGTGAATGATCGTGTATTACGTAATAAGGGTACAGTTTTCTCATTTTGCTTTACATAATTAATGTATCTAAAGATAAGCACAAGACATTGGTACAGACCAGACAGGTAGACTGTACTATATTTTATACTGTAAGACTGTTGTATCTTTTGATGATGTATGACTTATAATTTATTAATTGTTCTATTGTTTGTTGCTGGAGTATTATTAAATACTCCACTTCTAAGCCTTTATGTACCTTTGTGAGAGATATGTGGGGCTTGGAGAGGTATTTTGGGAAAAAGAGAATTAAATACCGTCCGCTCGCTTTCCTAAAGTATTCCATAGTCTACTCATTTCAATGTTTTATTCATGAGTGGTATTGCAATATGGCTAATAATTTAATTTAATGATTTTTGTTTCTTTGTTTTGTAATCTTAATTACCTACTTTGCATACTATTGTATAGAATCAAGTTCTTTTAACTCAACAGTCAGGTGTGCAGCTGGAGAGTTTGTTGCGCCACTTCTACCCAGCTAAACCAATAGGAAGTGGTACGGGCCGGGCGTTTTGGGGGACTGTCTTATGTAATTTTTTAAATTCAAAAACTGCTGATTCTCAGCATAATTTGAATAAACGGCTTAAATTTTGATTATGATTGCCGTTTTAAGTGTGTTACGCAATAGGGTATTACACCCATTTTTGAAAAGTGTCTCAATTAGATTCTATAGTGCTAATGAACCACTAAAAAAATCACAAAATTTTTATTCAATCGTTAAGTGCCATAAAAATGTATTTAAATTTTGCATTTTCAAATTTCGCGCGTAATTTGACGAAAACGCTGGACGCAGTGGACGCCATATTACTTTGTGGTCATGACGTCAGTTCACTATGTAAACAAATGTATAGATTAAAGGTACGCTGATAGTTGACAGTTAACACTCCTAAGTTTACATAGTCGTACGACGTAATAACATGGCGACTACTATCTAATGGACTAATGGTGATAAGAAACAGATTAAAAAAGCTGAAACCTTTGAATTGAATTTTAAAATTTAGTTTGCTCTTTTATGAACTAAAGCTAACGTTTTCCGACTGCTTTTTGCCTAAGCTATCTCAATAATATATTTTTAGATTTTTTCTCATATAGAGTAAAACACCCTATTACCCCGCAGGTCCCGCTGTCAAAAAAATGTACACAGCCCTAAGGTGGGAACCACACCTAGCGACCACTTGGTCACGCTGACAACCATACATTTTGTTGGCAGCGAGCTAATTACGTAACACATTTTCGTAAACGATTACGACAAATTTGTTTCATTTTGACAGTTCAACAACATTGATAGCTTTATTTACGTTGTCGAGCTGAGTTTTTTTCGAACTTATGAAGCAATGGATAAGCAATTTGTTTCAAAGCGTCCCATGTAATAGGTGGGAGCCTATTGCCACCAAAGGGTTACAAATCCAGACTCCGGGCTGCTACTGAGAAATTCTAGATGGAAAACCCAAAAACACGACCCGTGAATCAAACCCGGGAGCTCATGCTTAGCAGTAGCGCTTGCGACCACTAGACCAACGAGGTAGTCGGCATCGGTCAGACATCCGTCATGATTATCTACTCCTCATCAGACCCCAAAGTCACCCATAGGTCCAAGTCTCCTTCCGATCTGCCAGTCGTGTAGATGTAGGTACTTTTTATGCGTGCGAATTTATTAGGTTTACTGAAAACTATAAAACAAAAGCTAATTTTGAAAGTGATAAGGAAATAGGTCAAGGGTAGAATAAAATCTCGAACAAATACGGAACTACGCAGGTGTGAATACAGGACATAGCTTGATTTATTCACGTACGGGCTATTCAGTGACCCAAGGTCGGATTGCAGGCGACATGACGTCGTAATTGCCATTGTGGAGCATACTCATGATACCTACATTGCATAACATAACATCAATGTGTAACTGTCCACCTTTGTTTTGTGTTTTCATTCATAAAGGTTATGGAATTCCTCTTGCGACAATAAATTTTGGTTGAGACTACATTTTTTCAACCGTCATTTATACGTTCAGTTAAATAGACGTTGATGGTTGAACCCTAATGGTGTGGCCACTAGGGTTCTTTATAGGTTTTTGTGGAGGAACCGTAGAACGTAAAGAGATACTGATTACGAGTTCACATTGTGCATTTCAATATCATCTCGATATCGGGAAACTATCGAATTCGTTTTTTAGATGAATATCGCGGTCCCACAGACAGACACGAAAAGCGACTTTAATTCATACTCGTTTTATGTAAAGTTTTTTTTTACAGGTAGAACAATTTCTGTGAAGTTTTCATAGAAATTGACCACCTGAGTCGCGTCATGCGTCGGGCCTTTCTAGCCTGACGCGACGGCGTGTCGCGACTCGGTGGAACAATTTATGTCTGAACCGAGCTCTCTTTTGCCAGGGTCGATTTATTAAAATGAGTATTTGTCTTGTTTCAGCCGGGCGTATTGTTATAAAGCTAAGAAGTGATGTGGTGCCAAAGACAGCGGAAAATTTTCGAGCGCTCTGTACAGGCGAGAAGGGAGCCGGAACTAATGGGAAACTACACTTTAAAGGCACGAAATTTCACAAAGGTAAAAAATAAAGGTATCATTCCGTACCAGACCGCAGGCAGCAACAGCACGCGACGTGTCGCGACGTCTTGTTGCGACGACACGTCGCGGCGTCATGTCGCTGCAGTCATGATTCCGATCCCGACCCCAGGCAGCAGCAGCCCGTATTCCAGTCGGTGTGGATAGAAGATAGAAAAACATGTTATCGCTCACGAGTTGGCGGCACTACTGGTCTGCGGTCGGGCTGCACGTGTCGCCTGTCACTCGCCGTAGCTGCCAACGACGTGTCACTACGGAAGGTAGGTATTTCATAGAAATTCATAGAAACCAGTCGTGTCACGTCACGTCTTCTGCAGTTGCCTCCTGCGGTCGGGTACGGAATGGTACTTAAGATACCCTTTTATAATGTCAGATGACTAGAAATTCTCAAGCTCTCCTGTAAATTGTATTTTGTAGTAGTAAGTAACACAAGCAACTTTTTTCTTTTCAGCCGTCTCCCAGTTTATGATCCAAGGAGGTGACATAATGAACAGTGACGGTAGCGGCGGTGAAAGCATATACGGACCTTTATTTGAAGATGAAAATTTTAAATTAAAGGTACTTTTAAACAATTTTTATTTTAATCATTTATTGATTTCTAGCAATAAATGATTAAAATAAAAATCTCATCTTGCTGCCACACAGCAAGATAAGATTTTTCTAGACATATACCATCCCGAACTTTATTGTTGAACTTTTTAAGATGTACAAATCTTTAGAACAAAAAATGTATGTATCTAAGGGTTTACGCCGCAGTAAAGCTCCCAGTCGGCATTTTTTCCGACATCTTCAACAATACATGGGACCCTATTACATGGGACTTAAACATAACTGGCGAAATGTGGGTGTACCTACTACAGGTACACTTCTGCCCAACCCTCCGGGGAAACAAGGCGTGATGTTATGTTTATGTTTATCTTCAACAATAATCGTCATATTTCAGCCAATTTACACAAAACCCTAATGAATTATACATACACATACAACGAACCAACAAAAAACGTTCGTCATGAATCACTCCGTCCATTGGTGAAACCCGTTTGAAAATCCGTTTTGTAGTTTTTGAGTTTATCGCGTTCATACAGACAGACAGACAGACGCGGCGCGAGACTGTTTTATAATATTTTATGTGGCATCTATTAAAAAATTCCAACAGTTGGGTATTATTACTGCTAAGTCACAGATTACACTAGCTCTTCTCTTATGTTTTGTGCAGGCAGATAATATATTAACTTTGTGTAAATAATTTCATCACCACTGCGGTAAAGGAAAACATCGTGAGGAATCCGGCATGTCCTAGAACCAATAATTCGAAGAAATGTGGCATCTACCAACACACTCTCGAAGAGACCTGTGTTCCGGCAGTGGGAACATTATATGTAGACTGGTTATGCTATGTCACGCATCCTAGTTCCAAAAAATTAAAGCCTCATATGTTTGCTTTTAGCACGATGCAGGGGTCCTAAGTATGGCCAACAGTGGTCGGCCCAACACCAACGGATCCCAGTTTTGCATCACAACGGTTCCGTGCACCCACTTAGATGGTACCAACGTCGTGTTCGGCGAAGTTATGGCCGGTATAGGTATTGTGAAGGAGATTCAGAAATTCGGACACGGAGAACATTGCCGCCCCACGGTGGTATGTTGGTAATCGATGCTTTTCAAAATGTTTTTTTATTTTTATCTGAAGAAGCAAAAAATATGACAATGAAGGAGGTGTAACTTGCCGGAATTCAAAATGGCGTAAATTATCGTGTCGGACTCGTGCCTTATCTGACAGATATACTGTTGCTTAGATGCACTTACACGGGCAATTAATTGCGCAATTCCTGGCTATTATGGTCAATATGACGTCTTGGAAACACCGAGCAATTAATGGCTTTACTCCAAGATTGTATAGAATTTGCGAAGAATTGCGCTATTTTAGTAACCAGTGTAAGCGAAACATTGGATGGTTATTATTTTTAATTCAGGTGGCTTAAACCGCCACAGTTTACATTTTGTATTTTGCTCTTTAAATAAAGTATATTCTCTTGTTCTTAAGGTGCATTTAAACTAATATATCGAAGACGAAGTACGGCAAGTACGCGGGTAAAATTCTTGTCGGAATGAGTTTTTTCTACTAATGTGTTCATTCTGAAACACTCCTTGTATCATTGAGATAAAGTTTATTTTTCTTTGTTGTTCAGATCATTTTGTAATTTTCTACCAGCATTTTAAACTTTTACTGGTATTTTTTTTGTTTTACATTTAAAAATACAATAATGATGTTATTTATTTGGCAGGATTGCGTGATTGAGGATTGTGGTGAGGTCATAACCAGTGACTGGGACGTCTGCTGTCGAGACGGCACCGCTGACAAACTGCCCGAGTACCCAGAAGACTACAGGGATGAAGATATTACGGTGAGTACCCGAAACAGTAAAAACATAATATCATTGCTATTTAATATTGCCGTGTTTTCCTTTAATTTAGATACATGAGATCTATTATTACTACCACGATGTTCATGTTCTGTATGAATTAGTTTAAGTATATATTAATTGGAAATCCTTTACATAAATAAACAACAGAGACAGTGCTTAGTGTCAGCCGAGGCTTTGGTTCTTTACTGCGCTGCGTTCGAAATTTAGTTTCCGAAAATATACACAAATATGTGTTTTTGGTCAAAGTTAAAACATTTATTTCAAATAGGCACTTTGAACATTAAGACCTAAACATAAAATTCAGTTTGCGCTACAACTTAACTACTAACCTTTCTGAAATCAGCTTAATTTGCACTAGCATAAAGTTTATATTTGTTTAATAGGGATGATGCCTGGGTCAAAAAAAGAAATTCTATTTAGTCCGTCAGTCAGATAATAAAAAAATATTGGTGTGTATTTTTTGCTTTATCATATTAATAAAAAAATACTTAGATACAACGCATTAAAGTTGGGGAGTGGGGGTTGATACGTCACAAGTATGGATAAAATCTAAATACAAGTGACGTCATGGCACATTATAACTTAATGTATCGCCGTAATCTTTTGATAACGTAAAAAAAGAAAAAATACGTGTACGTTATTTTTTCATAATCTACATTACGGACAAAAAACATTTTTTTAATCATCATCCATATTGGAGATAACATCAATTGAAAACAATGATTTAAATAGACTTTAGTTAATTGGTACGTGTTATTAAGGCAGAGCTAAAATAAATTTATGATCTATTTAATTCCAGGTAGAACAATTAATATCGTCTATAAGAGACGTCAAGTCTGCCGGTAACTGTTACTTCGGCGAGGGTAAATACAAGGCAGCTGCTAGAAAGTACCGCAAGTGCCTCAGATATTTGGAACACGCGTTTTTTAGGATAGAAGAAGTAAAGGACGTGGATACGAAGGAACAGAGTGAGTATATCATTATTATTCTGGTAAAACTCCACTAAAATAACACTAATGCGTTATAAAGATTTTCAACACTCGGTTTAGCGCCAATAAAACTTAGTGTCAGTGAAATCGATGAAAAAAGAGAAAAATTAAAAAAAAAAAATTTAGGAAATTCTTATTAGGTATTTGTCCAGCCTGGATTTGTGCACCGTTAATGACTGTGTAAACTCGCCCTCTATTTCATATAGTTATAAGGCTTGAAAGCCTACGTTCACATGACGCTGAACCGTACGTTATTTTACTGTATAATGTTGGGATTACACGGCACTTCAAAGAACGTTTTATACTTTTTTTTTTATACCGCAGTAAAATTCAACATAGAACATTAAATTAAATTATTTTCTATATGTCACCTGGCACACGCCAATATACCAACAAAAAAAGTGAAAAGTAAATACCCGAATGAATGCCAGGCATAAAGGGCGTGCTCGTTTACATATAGCTATTAAAGCTGTAACTCGGAAATCACAAATGATAAACTAGGACCATCGAAGTAAAAATAAATAAACAGTTACTACAAATAACAGCAACAAAAACCTTGGTCAGTAACAGCTGATCCCAACAATACACACGCAAAACGTTTTGAGGATGATATTCTCGTAGCATGTATGTTTCCTTTTTCTTTTATTTTTATCACATTTAAATTGAATTATATTATTTTTCTGTAAGTACGCTGTACTGTGTACAGTACTGCTGTACAGTGCCGGTACAGCGTCCTAGTTATTGTTTTTTGCTGCACCGAACGACATCATTACGTCGGCGCCGGTTGTCGCTGAAAACCAGCGCTGGGGCTCTGTCTTGCATAGGGTCGCAGCATAATGATGAGCGATAGCCGTTTTGCGTGGATGTGACGCATGTTTCCCCCAACCTTTTCTATTTTTTTTTGTTTAAGCTCTATTTTGCGTCATGTTTACCGCTAATAAACGTATTTTCTTTCTTTCTTTCATAAAAACATTGTAACAGAAAACATTACTTTTATTCTGTTACTAGCTGCGCCCCGCGGTTTCACCCGCATAGGTCTCGATTTCGTGGGAATGTCGGGATGAAAAGTAACCTATGTCCTATTCGAGGTCATGGTCTACCCGTGTGCTAAATTTCATCCAAATCCGTTCAGTTGTTCTAGCGTAAAGGCATAACAAAGAAACAAACTCACTTTCACATTCTTAATATTAGTTGGATTAGGTCAATCAGACCACATTATGGTCGAATAAGAAAATATATAAATAAGATCAGCTTACACAAAATGAACGGAAAAAAGCCTATTCTTTTATATAGAAAAGTGTATTAAATTAGGATATTGACCCATTTTCGTCCGATCTGGGTGCCCTAGATCTTAGGAGATACAATGTAGATTAATGATGCTTATTATCCTTGCTTCTGTCTAGACATTTAATCTATTATATTTATAGTAGGAATTTCGAATAATATGATAACCTAGGAGGCGTGGATGTCGGAAAATATCTAGAAAGAAAGAAAGAAAGAAAATACGTTTATTTGCGGTAAAATATGACGCAAACAAGGAAAAAAAACAAATAAAACACGAAAATAACAAATTGGAGGAAAATATGCGTCACATCCACGCAAAACGGCCATCGCTCAGCATAATGCTGGGACCCTATGCGAGACAAAGCCCCAGCGCTGGTTTTCAGCGACAACCGGCGTTGACGTGATGACGTCAACCGGTGCAGCATAGAGAGAAATAACAAAATAAGACAAAAAAATAAATACAATTTACACAATAGTTCTAACTACAATAAAATATAATATTTAAAGTGGCAACATTTCATAGCGTCGGCGACTCACGCGCCGCAGACATAATACAATCTGTGCGCGCAACTGTCAAAAAACTGTTTGTTTGACGTATTGGCTTATTGGTTACAAGCACTGGTACAAGTTACAAGTACAAGAATATGTAGTAAAATCAAAACATGGCGCACTAAAGAATGTTAAGAATGTTATGACGCAGTGCATAGTAATAACAAAGGATGTATTGGTTGATTGTGTACCTATGGTTTTTGTAAACAGTGTTTGTGAAAGTGTTAGAAGGTGTAGATGACAAACTCGGTGACATAAAGGACATTAATGGTAAATGTAAAATGATTGTATTTATCAACGAGAATCATAATACTATTAAAATAATGAAATTAGTGGAAATTAAATTGGAAATTATATAAATAAAAATAAAAAATCTTGGGAACTATACCTACTTGGTAAGCCGTAGAGTACCATTTGATCAATGTAAACCGAAATTTTACAGAAACACTGTAGCGTTCCAGCATTAAGGATGAAAACATTGGCAAAAACAGATATTAATACAGCCCCAGTGACAGAAGGGGGAACTGCAAGTAGTCCACGCCACCCTCAGGAGATCCCAAGCCAAAGCTTGTATGCCATGACCCCTAAGGTACAGTGAATCAACACTAAAGTACATGATTAATATAGAAGGAAAATTTGATCATGCATGAGTATCTTTTTGTATTGGAATTTAAAGGATTGAATTTTTTCCAGGCGTCTCATTGGTGGTGGGAGATCATTCCAACAGCGTGTGGCTGCAAACTTGAAACACCCCCTGAATGCTGCAGTTCTGTGCATTGGCACCGACAGTGGACCTACCATGGAGCGAAGACTATACTTTAGGTGGGTTTGTTTCCAAGTTAGCTTCTCATAGAGATAGTGTGGTTTATGGGTTGTAACAATACCAAACAACAAACTGGCTAAATGAAGCTTCCTCCTGGCAGCCATCTTTAATAATTTTAGTTGATTAATATAAGGAGTAACATGACTTCTACGCGGGATGTTTACACAAAAACGAACACAAGCATTCTGGATACGTTGGATTACACGCTCTGTTCTTGAGAGCAGGCATGGTCCATAGACTGTGTCACAGTAATTTAACTTGGATAGGATGAGACTGTCAACAAGCTGTTTCCGTACTGGTATGCTTAGGTATTTCCGTATTCCATATAAGACCTTTAGTCTATAAAAGCAATTACGGAGAACATTGGTCACGTGGGCCTCAAAGCGCAGCTCTGGATCCATAATTAGCCCCAGATTGCATGTCTGCTCCACTCTCTCAATTTTCTCTCCCTTGATAACTATCTCAGGGTTGCCAGACAGTATTGCACTAACTTGTTTCTTTGAACCAAGCACCATAAATTTAGATTTGAGGGGGTTCAGAACCAGAGAGTTCTCCTCTGACCATAAAACCACTCTATGCAAGTCCTCATTTATTTTCTGCACGGCCAAAGATGTTTCGTCCCCCTTGAATGATATGTACAACTGAATATCGTCTGCATACATGTGATATTTACAGTTAACAAAGGATTGTATGATATCCGCACTGTACAGAATGTACAACAAAGGCCCCAGAATCGATCCCTGAGGAACACCCCTTGACACTTGGAGGGGGGGGGATGCCACCGTAGACCCGTCCTCCCTACGCATCTCTACGTATTGAGACCTGTTGGTAAGGTAGCTATTAAACCAATCCACCGCATCACTGTCGAAGCCATAGAAGGCTAACTTTGACAGCAGTAGAGAGGTATTAATTGCATCAAAAGCACGGGAAAAGTCCAGCAGAGCTAGAATTGTTCCCTGCCCCCGGTCACGTGCTTCAAGAATACTACCCACAACATCAGCCAGAGCAGTTGCAGTACCTCTACCCTTTCTGAAACCTGACTGAAGGTCAGGAAGAATGTTATTAGTTTCGAGGTATTGGATAACCTGCGAGTATACTACGCGTTCCAGGATCTTAGACAGGCAGGGTAGAATGCTAATTGGTCTCAAGTCCTTCATGTCAACAGGATTATTATTTTTAGGGATAGGACGAACAATAGCGCATCGCCAGAGTTCGGGGAATGTACGCGTGGCTATGGACCGGTTAATAATATCTGTAATGGCTTGCAAAGTAGTTGGCAAAGTGAGAGATATCATATCGAGACTTATACCGTCGACACCCTGTGCATTTGACCCTAGACTCTTGATTATCTTTAGGATCGATTCAGGACTGGTTGTTGTTAGTGTAAATGAGGCCGAGCCATACCTATGAGACTCAAAGTAGGACAATTGTGAGCTGTTATGATGACAATTACCTGGGACTTCCAGAAACGCCGCATTGATATCGTCTGGGTTGTTGAAGTGACTTGGCAGTAGTCGTTGCTTATGGTCCGGAAGCACATCGGATTTTAAATTGCGCCACAAAAGTTTCGGGTCCTTTATTTGGTCATTGATGCTTTTGTTGAAATATGCCGTTTTCTCGCTAACCAGTGCCGTAACAGCTTGGTGCTTCAGGTCCAGATAATAAACTTTATGACCCGGTAGTTTGGATTTCCGAAATCTATCCCTGGCTCCATCTCTCAATTTCGACATCAGTCTGACGTTTTCAGTAATCCATGGAGTAGGGCGAGTTTTAAATGTCTTCCTTTTAAGAGGAGCGTGGAGATCGAATAATTGTATCATAAATGAGTTAAATGTCTCCACCATTGAATTGACATCACTCATGGCTCCAATAATCGACCATGGAATAATTTTTAAATCGATGTTAAAAAAGTCCTCTAATATGTCTGTGAGCGGACGAAATACGACCAATCTTGGTTTAGCCTTATGCTTCTTAAAAATCGTCTCACATGTGATGAACGAGTGATGGCCCAGCTCACTGATATGATTCACCACCACATTACGGATTGAAGCATCAGTGCAGATTATGTCAATAAGTGAACTACTATCACCTACAAAGTGAGTGGGTGTTTGGACTAATTGACTTAGGTTTAAATAGCTAAAAAAATCTAAAAGTTGTTTAGTTTTTGGGCTATTGACGTCTAGCATATTGACATTAAAGTCACCTAATAATATTACATTATCGTAGGGGGCTAAACTACCAATACTGGCAGTCAAGCCCTCGAGAAAAAGCTCCAAGTCCAACCATGGTGGACGATATGCAGTGCCAATGAGTAACTTTTTTTTGTTTACATTAAGGGTTAACCAGAGCTGTTCGACATTGGGATGATCAGGATGAGCTCTTACCCGCGCAGTAACCCCATTTTTAATGTAGAATGCTACCCCTCCGCCGCGCCCACCACGTACAGACATAGGTCGCGGTATGTGCTTGAGCTTGTACCCAGGTACACTAGGCGCTCGGTCCTCCTCACCCTTACGCAACCAAGTTTCGTTGATAGCCATGATATCCACAGCATGGTTGCCCATGGCCACCAAAAAATCATCCTGATTAGTCCCTAGGGAGCCCGCATTCAGTAGACCAAACTTAATACATTTACTAGGAGTCATTTGTATTTGTCATCTGTGTATTGTATGTATGTCTTGTGTATACGTATATATACTTGAGTAAGTGAAAGTTTAAAAGTTTATGTATATGAAGGTAGGAACTATGTACAACAGTGGGCTGCAATGAGCTTACATGATGGAAAGATATTGTATTGTGATTAGCGTAGATTAGAATATTTGTATAAAAATTGATTGTATATATTGTTTGGGTATGATTAGGGTATATTGTAATGTGTGTTTGAAATGTTTTAATTGTATCATGTAGAAAAAATATATAAAAAAGTATTAATGGTATCTCACCATGCACACCTGCCGACCTGTGATTACGCACCCGATAGAAATAGTTGCGACGCATATCTTCCCAAGTAGAAATAATTAACATGAACTTAAAATCAATTAAAATAAAGATGAATAAAATTTGAAAATAATCAGACTGTTTCATTGACAGGTCCAAATGTCCGAGATATGTCTTCATCGGTGCGGATTCTTTGTGTGGGGTCACCTGGCTTCCTCCTGGCAAGAATGCGGCCGCGCTTGGTCCACACGAATCTCCAGTCGAATAGACTAGCAGCATCCCGTGCCTTCCGAAACAACTGGCGGTTTATCTTTGTAAGACGTTCGTTCAGGAAGAATCGCTTGGCCGGACCAGACATATCAAGATCGGCTGTCGTTGCTCCACGTCGCACTCGCGCGCTCGCCAGTAGATCGTCACGCAGATCACGACGCGCCAGGCGCACGACAATGGTGCGAGGGCGAGTTTCTGTCGCTCCTGCAGAGCTCGTAGCGTTGAGCTGCCTCCCGCCGACTCGTTCCGCGCTGACAACGTCGCGCTCCTCAAGGTTGACCCCTAGCTTTAGGCTTATGACCTTGATGATATGGGTCGGGTTATCAACCTTGGCCTCGGGTATATTTGTTATCTCGATATCATTCGCCAAGAGTTCCTGGTCCATGTCGTTGAGCTCGCGCCTTAAATCTTCCACGATTTTATCCACTGCCCCGGTATTCGCCGGACCCGAAGAAGCCTGCCGCTCCAAGGCGTCAACCCTGGCCTCTAGGCCATCGATGCGCGTGTTGCAGGTATTCATGGAGGTTTTAAGCTCCATCATCTCCATCTCCATTTCCTTACGAAAGACTTGGATCTCCGTACGCACCGCCCTCAGTTCCTTCATGATTAATTTCATGTCGGAGCCGGCGATCAGCGATACTTCTCGGGCCGTGACATCAACTATAGAGGCATTGTAAGACGGGGGAGTGGTGTAATTTGAGGGGCACGCAGTTTGTATAGATGCAGGCTTGGAACAGATCTCTGAGGTTTTTGGCGTACTTGTTTCCATGCTGGCTTGTTCTACGGGTGTTACAGATTGAGAACATTCCGCAGTGCCTCTGACAGGGGTCTCAGCCCTGTTATCCCTAACGAGGTCCTTTTTACATTCAGGGCAACGCCAGCTTGTATTTACTGCTGTTTTTGTAGGAATGCCTACACACACTCGGTGGTATTGAACCTGACATTTCCCGCACCTAGCGCCCTCTACCGTCGAGATGAAACGACCGCAACCTCCACACTTGACACCTGGCATGATGGTGAGATGAGCTTGTTAAATATTTAAGTGGTTCTAGGACCGCACGCTAGATGGCGCCAGAGATGACTCGATACAGATCGATAGATACGAGATAGATAGATGGCTCTGTTCACGCGTTTGAGCTGCAATTACTTGTCGTAATAAAGTGGGTAAGCAGAAAATTACGCCAAGTCACTGTTATTTTATAGTTGATTTACGTCCCTTATGCGCACTATTTGTTGTTCACTACAATGTATGTCACGCTATGCTACACTAAGTTTACTATTATATACAATTTTTACACTAAAACTTGTGTTTTGAATTATTTCTGAATAAAAAATATATAGACAGGTCTACACCGATACAGACGTCAAACGTCACTCTTCTCTTCTCTCACGGGCACGTACTACCGGGATATAAAGTACGTGTTAGTCCAGGTTATAAAGTATGTGTGCCAAATTTCATCCAATGTTTACGCCAGTAGAGCTCCTACAAAGCTCAAACATTGTCAAATTTCAGCCAATTTACACAAAACCGTAATGAATTATACACCTACCTAAACCTCGCTCATGAATCACTCCGTCCATTGGTGAAAACCGTAGATATAAGAAAGAAGGAGATATGTCTAGTTGAAAATGTATCGAAACCCAATGTCTCTAATGTCCTTTGTCATGATATTCAGTAAACCCAATAGATACGAGGTCGCGCTCACACTTGCAATTTATAAATCAGAACGTACTGCACAATCAATAATAAACCTTATCCCACCAAACACAGCGTGCATTTACCATGTACCTTACAAGTCACTCACACGAACACATCGTTGTGCTGTGCAAAAGCCTTTAATTTTACATATACGCTAGTGACTAAATCGGAAAATTATCGATTCTACCATGTATTATTGTATTAAAAATTATGGTAGTTCCTGAAAAAATAATCAATAACAAACGATATACATATAATAATATGATATAAATATCAAAACACGAAGCTTAAAAAAGGAGAAACCGGCCCTAAGTGCGAATCGGACTCGCGCACGAAGGGTTCCGTACCATAATCTATAAAAAAGGCAAAAAAATCATGTCTGTTATGGGAGCCCCCCTTAAATATTTATTTTATTCTGTTTTTAGTATTTGTTGTTATAGCGGCAACAGAACTACATCATCTGTGAAAATTTCAACTGTCTAACTATCACGTGTTTTTTTTTCTTTTGTGGGTGGGAAATCATCAAATGACGTCTCCCGGTCTGGGTGGAGCGGGTGGGCGTGTCAGACTCTTACTGACTAAAACCCACCCGTGTTCCATCTGTTGCCTGTGCAATGCCAGGGGGCCACGGTATTCCTTTCGGACTTTCCCGCAACCCCGGCAGGCAATGGTCTCATCGGACCCCTTCACTAGCTGACACTCTTTGAGGCGCGCGTGGAACACAACGCGCCGTCGACCCGGGCTTGGTCCTTACCGGACGGCGAGCTACCCATTGCTCACCGTCCGCAAGCCCGCGCCTACGGTGGCCGGGAATCAGCGATTGATTCCCGTCTCCTCCTGCGGCGGCTAGGGGCGTGAGGGAGCGAAATTTGCCTCTCCCTCACGCGTTCCGCCTCCTCCTTTGCGAGCATTACTGCTTCGCAGAAGGAGGTGACGGCCTCCCATGCCCTCTCGCTCTGTGCCATGGCCTGGACCAGGGCCGGACGCGAGAGATCCCCGCCACCGATCGCCTCCACGAGGACACGGCGGTGCTCTGCCCAAGCCGGGTATACCTCCACCGTATGCTCCACCATGTCCTCCGGGCGATCCACGCAGTGATGACACCCGGGCGTTTCCTCCCATCTTATGCGAAACAGGTACCTCCCGAAACAGCCGTGTCCGGTGAGGACCTGCGTCAGGCGGAAGGTGAGGACGCCGTGGCGCCTCTCCAGCCACTCCTCAAAGAGGGGACTTATCGCCGCAATAGTGGCGTGCCCAGCACTGGGTTGCGACAATCGCACTCCATGACGCCATGAGATCCCGTCGGAGCTCTGTCCGCTGTGCCGCGATTTCTCGCGGCATCGGAGTCACAGTTTCGCCTCCTCGCGCCACTCCCAAATATGCGCGAGGACTTTTGCCTCCAGATCCCATGGCGGCAATCCGACAAGGAGGCTCGCCGCCTCACCGGAGACCGTGCGGTATCCCCGGACCAGCCGGGTGGCCATGACCCTCTGGGACGCGTTCAACCGGCGGGCAGGCCGCCGCCTCAACGAACGCGCCGTGTGAACTGACCCTAACGTCAAATGAGTTATAAGCACTGGCATTCAAGTCATAATCCTTTTAATTTTGAAATTTCCATAATATAATTGCGTTACTTACGTTGTCGAGCAGATTTTTTCTAACGATGCAATGAATTATGTCGGGTTATCAAAACGAAGGAGATCGTGAGATGCCAACAGATTTGCTCGATTTTCTATGAACGACACGTGGCATCAAACAAAATCGAATAAATTTGTAAACAACAGACGAGCGACATCGTAATTTGGTCGAACGCCACTGCGGATCGTTTTTGGCGATTGATAAATCAACAAGCGATGTTCGATTCTATCCTTGATATTTATCTATCGTAAACAGGTGATGGTAACGATCGATATAAATTTTGTTGATCGTCAAAACACTGGATATCCAGCAACAATAATGATCTTCATAAACCGAACATATCAGTAGGCACCTGTGTGTAGACGCAATTGGGGTACTGGTTACATCGCAAATTAACATGTTTGTCGTTGTTGTCCACAGCACAAGAAATTAGAACAACATACGTATCACAATGTAATCTTAACCTGGCGGCATGCTACATGAAGTTAGAAGATTATAGATCCACTATTCAATACAGTACGGCGGTAAGTATTTCATCATTTAAAGAAAGAAATAGTACATTATTGCAGCGGCTTACAAAAGAGGCTTTGATGGACACACGTGAAAACTGCGAACCCTTTGTTTCGGTCTCTGAGGATACTGACTTCCATGTTTCCGTCACTGGCCAATATAAGAACACGTAATGGCCCCTTGAGATCCCAATATAAGAACTTACTACATTCGGGTAATTACGAAACAGCACTGGGGACCTGTCATTTATAATAAAGTATTTCATGTCTCATGGTTTTATGTAATCATTTTTAAATCGAAGGTAACTGCACTACTTTTAGGCAAATGTTATTATACTCAGTGAAATTCTTTGCAAATGATATGAATTTATCCAGATTATGATTGTTATAATTAATTGCAAATTTGTCCAAGTAAGCCTTATGTACCAGACTATAATATTATTAACTGACTTCACTTTAATTTCTGTTTTGTTTTGTTGACGTTATTTTGTTTGTATTGATATTTTAATTTGTGTAATAATTTGCACGCCGTAAGGTAGACTGTAGCCGATCTCATTAATTTATGTACAACATCTTATACCTGTACCTACATACATTCATAGCAAATAAAGTTCTGATTCTGATTTGAATTTTCGCGCATTATTTGAGAAAAGTACTATACTAGCCTTGGCCACAACCAGATATTGCTGGACTCACGTGTGTGTGCCTCGGCTTCACCTCGGCCTACCTTTTCAAGTTCGTCCATTAATGCCTCTTTTGCAAGCCGCTGCAATGATGATATTATATACAGGTTAAGGAACACAATAAAAAATAAAAAACTTAGATAATAAACAAAAAAAGAGGCCCCAGTATAAATACCAAACAGCTATTGCTATTTAATTAATACCTTGTTCCTGTCGCCTAATATTATATATTCCTGTAACATAATGCGATCGCGAATATTTCTATGTATCAAGCGAAGGTACAGTACCCCAGATGTGAATATCGAGCCTTAGAAAGAGATTGTCACTCAGGTTTAAAGCGCAGGCAACACAGAACGAAGCGAAACGAAGCTAAGAAGCGTAACGAAGCTAAGAAGCGAAACGAAGCTAAGAAGTGAAAAAAACTAAGAAGTGAAACGAAGCTAAGAAGTGAAACGAAGCTAAGAAGCGAAAAGAAGCTAAGAAGCGAAACGAAGCTAAGAAATGAAACGAAGCTAAGAAATGAAACGAAGCTAAGAAGTGAAACGAAGCTAACATGTGAAAAGAAGCTAATAAGCGAAACAAAGCTAAGTCGTGAAACGAAGCTAAGAAGTGAAACGAAGCTAAGAAGTGAAACGAAGCTAAGAAGCGAAAAGATGCTAAGAAGCGAAACGAAGCTAAGAAATGAAACGAAGCTAAGAAGTGAAGAGAAGCAAAAAGAACCTAAGAAGTGAAGAGAAGCTAAGAAGCGAAACGAAGCTAAGAAGTGAAACGTAGCTAAGAATCGAAACGATGCTTCGCTCATGTAACTACCACGTCTTTTCATACTTCAATTCCCACTGCGAACTATGAATCGAAGTATAATAATAAAAAGACGTGGTAGCTACATGACATGAGCCAAGTTAAATGAACTTAGCTCCGTTTCTCTTCTTTCTCAGTGTTGCCTGCGCTTAAGTGACAGAGATGACGTTCTCCAAGGCATAACTTTTTTTGAAACTCTATTATTATGTTGTATTTCCGACCAGATACTGTAGGTTTAAATCCCTTATATGCGTTGTTATAACTGTTATTTCTAATAACGACTACTTCTTCTCAGGTACTAGAAATAGACCCGAGGAATGAAAAGGCTCTATACAGGCGTGGCCAAGCGAACTACGCCCTTAAAAACTACGACGACGCTCTCATGGACTTAAAGCAAGCGGATAAAGTGTCGCCCAACAACAAGGCTGTGCAAAAACTCTTAGACGAAGTAAGGTTGACAAACAAAAGTTATAATGATATTCAAAAACAACGGCTGTCAAAATTTTTTCGTGAGCAAAAAGAGAACGAGGCGTTTATCGCGATCACTTGTGAGATCACCCATGAGATCACCGCCGATAAGGTCGCAGATCACTGAGCTAAGACTGACAGTAGTTATACGTAGGATTATGTAGACAATACGCTTTTTGAGGTCGTTTTGAAAGGCCACTCTCGGTGTTGTCAGAAATACGAATTTTAAAATGGTTAAATTCGTCGTAATCTTCTTTTTGTATGTATTTTGTATACGCCCGCGCCGTGTTTAGGGTATATTTTTACTCATGACACCTAAATTATAATTATGTAGATCTAAATTGAAATTGCAACTATTTTATTGTAGTGTTTGTTTTTAATGCGGAATTTTTATAATATTATTCAAATCGGGCAACATCGAACGTAGTGGCCATTTGGTTCGAGGTGTTAGTTAGAATGTTTCGAAAAGGTACTAACTAATATTGCCACGGAAGGCATTTTACTGAATCCATGAAAATTCCGAAGTTATTGTGTCAATTTATTCTAGACCACTATTCCATTTATGGCAGTGATTTTTTTAACGTAATAGGACTGAAATTATATCCCATTATTCGTAGGTGCGTATAAAATACTGTAAACGAGTAGAAGCACAGGTTAAACAGATGGTTCACTCCGCAAAATCAATTAAATAAAAAGTGACTCTTGCTACGACACAATAAAGTGCAATTCTGGTCACACAGCACTATGATCAGCTACAGTTATATTCACCTAGAAGTTGCCTCTCTTTCTATCGCGTAGCTCTTATATCTTCTGACTACGTCTCTCTCTCTGACTTGGCCCGGAAAGCCCAAGCCCGCCCCGTACTTGTAGCTTCATACCTAAAATGCCGAGTGAACCATCTGTATTTATCTGTGGTAGAACACTTTATTATTATAAAATTTTTGATGTGCGAAATAAAACCGTATTATATTGGTCTCATGAATGGTTTTATGTAATTGAGAAGAATCACAAATGACATGTTGTTTTGTCTCTTTGTAAAAATTACGTATTTGCTAAATAATATGCTAATCTTTAAGTTAAGTGATGCTGTGTTCCTAGAAGATGCGCACAGTCTGTGTAAATGAACGCAAGGTTTATAAAATAACAATATTATATTTTCATGGTAGTTACTTGAACCGTGTAAGGCCGGAAAGGTAGCAAAATTCGCAGTTTCTTACGTTTTCAGATGATTTTATTCTTCAGTAAATGTGTTATTTTCACAAAGTGTAATTTGGCATGGATATTTACGCCGGCATAACTGTCGCGAATCACATTAATTAATCATTATTATACGGCTAAATACAGAGCTGCGATTTGCAAACAATGTATGAAAACCAGGATTTTGGGGCCTACCGTAATTTTACGATTCTGTCGGTTATTTTAGTGTCACAGAAATTATACATCACATAACTTTTGTTTGAAATTATATTCTCAGTTTCTACCATAATCCGCCTTGAATATCACATTGGTACGAATATAATCTTCATACAATTCCTTGTATGAAGATTATATTCGTCAAATCAATTCACTGTAAGTGTGACGTCACGTTTTAAGGCATTAGGTTTACCTGAAGGTACTGTGTACTATACTCCTCTGCATAACTCATTGGGAATACATGCTTGAGGTTTTCTTATCGTATTTTTAAGCCTTGCAACACACTTCTTATGGTATGTATTGGCACAACCGGGCGGCAAAATCGAATAATATAATATGTACAAGCAGTGCAGGCGGTGCATTCGTCAACGTTCGCGACGTCCCGCCGCTCATTCGTCAACGCTCACGGCGTCTCGTCGCTCATTCGTCAACGCTGCCCCCCGCCGTTTGTCCACCGCACCGTAAACGGGACATAAACGAGAACGAGATGACGACGCCGAAGTAGCGACAGTGCTTTCTATGGTCGCAAAATATCGTGTCTCGTTGACGTCCCGTTCACAGTGCGGTGGACAAACATTGTTAGGTGCGGTACAGCGCTCCTGGTAAACTATAGCTCGAATTGTGCCGACATGTACCAACAAAGAAGTTCATATCTATACACCGTAAGGACTATTTCTGCTTGCAGCGCTCGGCCGCTATAGAATCGGGGCGGTAACAGATGCGGTCATCGTGTTCATGGGATTTTGTTTTCAAACCGTTTAGATATGAAGTTCTTCGATAGTACAAGTGTGTAGCACCGCTAACATTTTTATATATGACCATGAGTATTCACTACACAGACTGTGAAGCTTCAGTAAGTTACATTTTAGTAGCCGAATCAAACAAGCTATAAGTTATGAGATTTGATATTAATTTGTTTAAAACAGGGTGAAATTGATAAATTGCTTTTTATCCAAAATGATAGCTCATATTGAGATTTGTATGTAACTGTCTATTATCTTACTCAAATATGTTTTTTTATTGTCTATGTTGTATACTTAATGAAAAAAATAATTCCTTATTCATTATGAATCACCGCAATCATTGAAACATTTTTTGTTTCGTCTGTACAGAATTTATGAAATACCATTTTATGTAAATAACAGTACAGGGTCAAAAATTAGTTGGCGGAACTACACAGAGGTGTCAGGTATTGATATCAAAACGTAAAGGCTCCAGACACACAGTGCCAACTCGGCAAGCCGCCGTGCGCCCGGCTTGCCGCACAAAGGAACGGCCATACATAGCGAGTGCCGCTCGGCAAAAGCCGGCGGTCCGTGTCCCTGGCAACCTTTACAAACAAAAAACAATGTTTTTCCAATCTCGTTATTTGTCATAGTTTGTGCGTCCCGCGGCAGTTGACCCCATGCGGTTGTATCCTACTAATATTATATCCTAATCTTTTGGTATCGACGGTACATCTATGTATGTTGCTTATGCTGTTTAGGCCAACCAGTAGGGGGCCACATTAATTGCGGAGTCAGAGGCGTTGTTCAGATTGTTAAGGGTACAGGTGAACGGACAATTGGGACACTAGCAGATCGGACATAGGTTGTTCAGGCGCACCGCACCGCACTCGCACTGGATGTTGGGTGAATCGATAATGCCCTATTTCGCTAGATTATGTTTTCAGCGGCCTACATGGGTACGCAATTGATTCAGTACTTTCCAAATACGCCACTGCAGTTCGCAATCGGGTGTTCTTGGGGCTTTAAGAAGTCTTGGGGTGGTGGATACCTCTCTTCTCACAATTTTCTTCGCTCTTTGGGTATCCTACATTTAAAATATTATATTTAAAAAAAAAGTGTGAAAGTTTTGTATGTTTGTTACTCAATCACGCGAAAAGGGCTGAATGGATCTGGATGAAATTTGGCGCACAGATAGTTTATAACCTAGTTAGGTTAACACATGTCACATAGGATAACCTTTTATCTCGGGAAACTAATAATTTATAAAATTATGGTTTCATGTTTTTTATTGTTTCATCGTGATTAGAAATCGATACTCGTTAAAGGCTCGTGCAGACCAGCGCGACGCGACTCGAACAATAAAATTTCTAAGAAAACTTCACGGTATAACAATAGCCGGTGTCGCGTCGCACTAGTTTGCACGAAGCTTAACTCGGGGAAGTTTAGCCAGCTTATTTTTGACTCTCCAAAAAATCATGAAAATTATATATTTTTAACACAACCCGAAATCTTCGCGCCTTGATCATTTTATTTTTATTAATAAAAATAGATATTACACATAGCACTACAAATAAATATCACAGTATCTAATTTAATGAATGAAGTTAAGAATTGTATATATACGTCATAAGAATGTGTGCAAAAATATGTTTGCAATAAATGAAATTCAACAACGATTTTCTCTCAAACTGTAGATTGAAATTATGAGGTGCACACAGTTTTTTTTAACACAATCTATTTTAGTTTACGACTGCCGCGTCGGTCTAGTGGTCGCAAGCGCTACTGCTGAACTTGAGGTCCTGGGTTCGATTCCCAGGTCGGGCAAAGTGTCAATGAGTTTTTCTATCTGGAACTTCTCTGAAGAAGCCCGGAGTCTCGTTGGCAATAGGCTCGCCCCCTATTACATGGGACTTAAACATAACTGGCGAAATGTGGGTGTACTACAGGTACACCTCCTAACCCTTCCTGGAAACAAGGAGTGATGTTATGGTACATACATAAACTTACGCCTTCCCATGGAAGGGAAGGCAGAAACTACAGAACGCCACCTGCTGCGATCCTTACATACTCCTTTTGCCTCGTTTACATTCATACATCTGGTCATACACGTACGCCGGTGGTGATTTTTGCCATCATAGTTTATATTTACCGTATCAATTTATACTCTAAGAAGAGATAAACGCTTTTGATTTTCGCTACGTGTGGACATAATTTTTGCTGGTGACTGTATTTAGTACAGTTGACCGTACGTCGGCGGTAACGCTGCTTTTGAGTTGTCTAAGACAACCATGGCTTAAATGGTTCTAAATTGTCTGTACTATCTTCGCCTTAAAGCTTTGCACTTAGCTTCCAATCACCCTGTATATCAGACGTAAATAGTGTACTGTAATTGATCATTAATGAATTATATTGGTTGTGCCAATGCAATATTTTTCTATATATATGTATGTGTATAGTGGACCTTGTAATGAGGGTTTTCATTAAAATTCACGCCACCAGTTGGCGCCACTTTGACAAGAGGTCTTCCATTTCGACAATGAATATAAAATATATGATGACGTTCATTCAGACAACATTCAGTCACGACCAAGGAACTTATATCCAACCTGGAATACGCACAGGCTGCCGATACGCGGTCCGAGCGAGATAGCTTCGCGAGAGCCCTCTGTCCCTTTCATTAGGGTGACCAAACAATATGATGAAGGTAGATCTATAATAGGACTAATATAATAGGATCTACTACATTAACCAATCATTTGATTTAATAAAATAATAATTATTATTATTTAAGGATTGATTAAAGTAAAACGCATTATGGAGAATTTATAAATATTTATTTGGTAGATATTTACAGCCAGGATCACACATTACTAAATAAAACAGTTTTATGCAAGTTCTGTCTTAAAGTTGATTTGCGACCTATAATTTTCAATGTTTGAGTTTTACCGTGGCTCATAATACGGGCGGGCGGTAAGATAATGAGACGCAATGCTTTTAATAAGTTGCATTTCGTGTGAATCTTCACATTGAAATGATTGAACGGGATGTGCCGGATCAAAATAATTTCTCAGAATACTATAAAAGTTTTGCAAAACAAATTATAATTTTTTTTTCTCCCTGATTCTTCTCCAAGCAGTCTGAAATTATATTTTTTAAATTTATTTTAAATATACGAAGTGACACACCTAAATCACAGATTATTATGGCAAGTTGAAACTTTTTTTGCCAGTCCCTATAATGTTCCTCGGGAAATGTGAAATTTCATGATGTCTTCTATTAAGTATTCGGTACACCATTCCTTATAAAGTTATATGCGTGGCGTGTACTACAGAACAAATATGATAATGAGTCTCAATACACATTACTGAAATAAATGTTAAAATCAGCCTAGTATAAACATAAAATACCTATAACAGACATGCGTAATTTATTATGCTTACGTTGAAGACTACCTCCTATTTATATGCTGCATTGTGTAAATAATCTTATAATTTCGTTCATTATGGGCACCCTATTTCTAGAATTGAAATATACTTACTAATAACATAATCCTCCTGGCAACACTTTAGAAAGGGACAGGGCTCTCGAAGCGCTTTCTCTCGGACCGGATTTCTCTTTGACCAAGTGATTGTTTGTAATAGAACTTAGCTTCATATACATAAGGTTTATTTTTATATTGGTGTCTAATTGACAATGCAAATTCCAGGTTGGATATAAGTTCCTTGGTCACGACTAAAGAAAATATAGGCGCTTTGACATTTTTGACAGGTGCCCCGACCTGACGTCTGTGCTGTCACCTGGTGAACATCATTTCAGAATAAACCTTATTGCTTTTTGACAAAAAGTCCCAGTAAATTGAAACTATGTATCTGTCACATCGGTCTTAAAGCAAAAATAGACCATGCACCGTATATGACGTGCAAGTGACGTTCAATCTTAGGTGGTAAAGCAATTATAAAGTCGACTATACAATATGAACACAGCCCTAGATACTCCTCGTATATTTAAAGTTTTGTACACTAGAAAATAATGCAGGCGTAGCAGTCGCCAGTCATAAATTGTCATAAAATAAAATAAAATAAACTTTTTTATAACATTATAAAAGATTTGATCAAAAAGTTAAGTATTTTTTTAGAATTAATTTGCTATCTATTAACAAAATTTAGATTAAGATGATTAGTGATATTTTTCATAGCATATGGAGCCTATAACGTTACCACAGCTGGGACCAGGCCTCCTGTCTGTGAGAGGCTGTGGGCCGTAATCTGCCACGCGGGCCCAGTGCGGGTTGGTGTCACCTGTCTTCGAATTTTTGGTTCTAGGACATGCCGGTTTTCTCACGATGGTTTCCCTCACCGTTTTGAGAGCAGTGGTGATGAAATAAATTACACAAAATAATATATATTTAAATTTTTCAAGATTTGTTGCATTTTTTAAAATTTCACTCTGTATAATTTTAAGAATGACAATTGGCTGTACTTAGTTATTAAGTTGTAAACACTGCCATGTTAAGGTATTGTATTGGGTATAAAGTCATATTTTGACAATACGCTCTGCCGATTATTATGTTCGCGCGTCCAGTTAAATTTGCCTAGATTTTGTAAAATTATCTCATTTTGTAAATAAATATTTTCTTTTTAATTTTGTTCTTTTATGTGAAATAATTTATTTTAAGAATTTCCTTTGCTTTAATCAATTAGCAAAATCGGCTGTCATTGGTATATTTTTGACAGTCGTTACGGGTCGTCAGAAGCCCGAAAGTCAACCAATCCAAAGGATATCTAGTATACCGTGTTACCTAGTAGCTAGGTTCTGAAGGTAAGAGAGGCAGTCGCCCCATGTAAAATACTGGTATCCAGGTTGGTTGGTTGGTTTCTCTACTTGTTAGTGCGAAAATTGTAAACAGTTCTTTTTTTTAATAAATTGTACTTGACGTTAAAAAGGTACGTTGCTTATTTTGTACGTCGTCGTTAAAAGATTTTGTAGATATATTCCATTTGATAATAATCGTTGGTTCGAAAATTGTGTGGAGCAGTTATTTATCTTCGTAATTAAAAAAGTTTTTAGATTCAGGATGCACCATTTGATAATCGTTGGTTTGGATAAATTGGAAAGGGCATTCTTTATTTTGTACGTCATTAAAATATTTTGTAGATTCTCGTTATTGTATTTGATAATTCGTTGATCCTTGTCAGTTGTCATTCAAAAGATTATAGATGCACCATTTGATAATCGTTGGTTTGGAAAAAATTGAAAGTGCAGTTGTTTGTTTTGTACGTCATTAACCCCAGTAGCACACCGATTTAGTTAAATTGAATAGACTCGCGTCATTTTCCGCTACTCTCATCCGATTCGAGTTGCGGAACATGACGCGAGTCTATTGAATTGAACCACTGCGGATTCGCTGCTACGGTTTCGCGGCGGAGGTATGCTACCGGCGTAAAAGATTTTATAGATTTTTTACATTTGATATTTATCATTGGTTTGAAAATTTTAAAGAGCAGTTATTTATCTTTGTACCTACTTGTCATTAAAAAGTTTTTAGATTCACGATGCACCATTTGATAATCGTTGGATTGGAAAACTTGGAAAGAGCACTTGTTTATTTTACACATGCATACATACATAAACTCACGCCTTCTTCCCATGTTGATAGGCAGAAACTTCAGAACGCCACCTGCTACGATCCTTACATCTTCCTATTGTTTATTTTGTACTCTGAGAAGAAAGACCGAAAAAAACTCAGAGGTCTCTAAAAGTCCAGACATAATCTTGGTCAGGCCATATGAGGACCATGTAAAAGATTAGTGTCTGAAATGGTCGTTTGAGGAAAGAACCACACAGATTTGAGTGGACGTGTCCAGTCAGTGCAAGCATTGGTCAGTAATCGTGTAGCTCTTCTTAGAACTTAAGGGACCTTAATGACTCGACGAACAATACTAAAGAAAGGACATTTGGGTAGGCCAGTTGCCAATTGGTAGAGCAGTTGTTTATTTTGTACTTCATTAAATGATTTTGTAGATTTTAGTAACCCCATTTGATAATAATCGTTGGTTTGAAAATTATGTACAGCAGCTGTATAGTTGTACTTAATAAAAAAAATGGTAGATGCTCTTTGTTCTATTTGATAATCGTTGATTTGGAAAACAATTTAAGAGCAGTTCGATACCTTAATTGGCAAACCAGCTAACTCCATGTGATCAAGTTTTATAGGACACTTTTATTGTAGAAAAGATTTTTTTTAAATACCGTTTGTAGATATTATCGTAAATTGTTATTTTTGATGCTGTGAAATACTTTCTACCTTTTTATTACAATACTAAAGCGTTTTTAGGAGTTATCCGTTTTTCCTTTCCTGTAAAAGTATGTGATCTAGGAGTTAGAAATAAAACGTTACTTTTTAATTTAAATTTTTATTAAAAGATAAGTACACTAAATAATAATCAATTAATATTAAAGATAGGTAAGTACATTATTTTCGGCTTCATGAGGATGGTTGTCATAAAGTTTTGGTAATTTCTTGGCAATGAGTTCTTTAGTTGGTGTAAATCTAAGAAGTTTTATTTTTGTAATTTTCCTGCGTTCGTTGTATAGGTTAGGTATATTATGAAAAGGAATTTTGTTTATTCGGGCATTCCTGCGTTGGTTGAGCAATGTATATTCTTCGGCTAATTTATATTTATAAACAAAAACCCCAGTGGGTGCATACTTAAGAGCTCGTATGTCGGTAACCTGGAAAAGAGAAACAGAAGTTAACGTATCGATCCGATATAGCAGTAATAATAATTAATTTAATGTAAGTAATTTATGTATGTATAGTTCGATTCAAACTTAATGTCGGCTCGGAAGTTAGCTACTCGCAGCTCAGTATTCCACCCCTCACTCCCGCTGACACATGAATTTCTGCGCAGCGACTCGCCTCATGTTCCGAGCCGCCATTAAGTTTGAATCGGGCTGTACCTTAGGATCTCCCTTAATTTTTCCGGGTCTTATGTTTTGAAGTTAATTTGAGCAGTAGATTGGTGCGAAATAAAAGGAAGGAATATATTGCTTGTTTTACGTGCACAAGATGAAGTTTCTTCTTCGGGACATATGGCCTATATGTCCCGCTAGCCGAACATATGGCCTGTATATCCCGCTAGCCGAACATATGGCCTATATGTCCCGCTAGCCGAACATATGGCCTATATGTCCCGCTAGCCGAACATATGGCCTATATGTCCCGTTAGCCGAACAGGCAGAGTGTTGCCACACGGTATTATTTAAAATGTTGCCATTACATTATTCAATACACCCCCTCAACATTATATTTTAATTTATAAACAACCCTTCAATTTTTACTTTTGTCCTTTTTCACTTTACAGTCCCGTTTATAATGTCGTAATTTACCGCAGTTAAAACATTTTCTCGAGTCTTTTCTAGTATTAGTTTTGAATGCCGTAGAATTAGTTTACTCGCCTTCCTCGTAAATTTTATTTATCTGTTCGTCTATTAAAAGCCTGGCTGTCAGGTCTGATAGAGTCCGTTTTTCAACAGGTATGGGAGGTACGGGGAAAGCGGATAAGCTAAGGGTCGATTTATACTAGCGCAGTCGAAGCGCATCGAAGCGTCTATCCAAAACTGAACATAACAAATTCAACCTTAACTCCACAGCGTAACGCACACATTACTTCGGAGATTTTAAAAAGACGCGCGCATTTCGACGAATTCCGACGAAAAAAACTCCCGATATAAAATGCTAAGTTACGCTGTGGAGTTAAGGTTGAATTTGTTATGTTCAGTTTTGGATAGACGATTCGATGCGCTTCGACTCTGCGCTAGTATAAATCGACCCTAAGGGAAACTCTATTTAAAATACAGAATTAATCTAGAGAAGAACTTTATTTATTACTTATTTATGGCACATGTAAGTATGTTTAGACGTACACAATTAATACGAGAAAATACAATCATCTTCTATTTAGGGGAAATACCTACAAAATGACATACAGTTTTGGTTTTGTTTGGTCATGTTATGATCCAAAACCAAAACTGTATGTCATTTTGTGCCATAAATAAGTAATAAATACAGTTCTTATCTAGATTAATTCTGTATTTTAAATTGAGTTTCCCTTAGCTTATCCGCTACGCCCGTACCTCCAAAAATTACATACAGTTTTGGTTTTGGGTCATAACTCTTTATTATTAAATCACAGAACGAAAATCCATTTTGTCCATAGCACCTAATATGGACTAAATGACATACACGCCACAGTTATAAAATTAAAGGCAAAGCTCGCAAATGAACCGCTTGGTTCGCTTAGGAACGACCGCGCAAGAAGCGTGGGCCCAATGCGAACAACTTAAACACCGCAACCGGTCTTCTCCAGGTCTTGACCGGGAAAAAAGATCGTTGCAATATAAGCAAACGCGGATTGAGTTTGCTTATATTGCAACGATCTTTTTTCGTCATCTTGAGCGTTGCTTGGCAAATTTTCTTCTTCACTGTCTTCTTCGAATAAGGTTTTGGTAACGTTCCGTCTCCTCTTCTCTGGAGGAGCTTTAGGCTCATTATTTGACTTGATCGCGTTCATGTTTGGAGTAGAAATCAAAGCGGTTTGTCGTTTCTTTGGCTTACGTTTTCCTTGGCCACTGAAGTAACGTCCTTTCGGGACAGGAGATAAATCCTCAATAGGCACTGCTAGAGTATAGGATGAAGGACGTGCTTTACTACCTACAGATGGGCGATTTTGATTTGGACCAGATAAAATAAGGTCTTGACCAGTGTTTGCTGTTGAATTGTCAGCTTGTTCAGTAGAGTCGGTTGTTTGAACTGTATCATTTTTGTCAGGTGTTACGACACGGAATATTTGCTGCAGATGTGGAAATTGTGTAGATTCAGAAGCTTGAAGATCGTTCGTTACGGGAAGTGAAATTGAATCGTCTAACTGCTGTGTAGAAGGTCCAGCTATGGGAACTAGACTAAGAGCTATTTGCTGATGACATTGCAAATTGGAGGCGTCTTCTAGTGGTATGTTTGTAGTCTCCGCAGGTTCGTACATATAATCGGTAAATATTTGAGGATTTAGAGGCCAAATGCCAGTGTTTTTAAATCCGTTACAACCATTTTGCACTGTAGCTGCCTTACCATAAGCTTCCTTGAACAGGCCAGTAATCTGAAACTGTGTAACGACACGTCCGGGGGGTTGTTTTAGCCATTTGGATGTCTCTTGGTTAAAATAAGTCTTTAAGGGCTCGAAAAATGAGACCTAAAGGATGCATGCGATGAGTGCAATGTGGAGGTAGACACAAAATAATAATGCCGTTTTGTTTCGCCTATTCTAAAGTTTGAATCCCTTTGTGTCTTGAATGCCCGTCGACAATCAATATAACTTTATCGTCAATTGATAATTTAACAAAATGTCAGCATTATAAATTCGATGTGGCCCAACGTTCTCAGATTCCAGCAGATTTCCGTATATCTCGAAATTCTTTTTGATTTGTGACCGATTAAAAGCCTGAGCACGAGCAGCTGAAGTAGCTTCTGGTTTGCGTAGAGAATAGTTATTTGTGCAACAAGAGAGCAAAGTTGTTTCTTGCTGCGAGGGATTCAAAGAAACGAGATCCAAATAACTTTGCTCTCGTGTAACACATAGGGGAGAGGGGGGCACTCTAGGACAGTTTATAATTAAAAAATCCTATTTTCATAATATTAAAAGTTTTTTAATTTTTTAACGTGATGTATGCTAGTTAATGCTTCTAAGTTTTAAGTAATATTATAAAAACTGTATTTAAATAGTGCAGTATTACTTTTTTTTACTTTCAAAAGAACCGTCACATATCCAAAACTGCCCCCCAGAGGGGGTACTTTAGGACACTAGTGGGGCAGTTTTGGACTGCCTGGGGCAGATTAGGACTTCATAAGAAAAACAAAGATAACAACGCTATATTTCTTTAATTAAGTAGTTTTGTTATAACTAAATGACAAATTACCATTAAACCTTTTTTTCTTCTCAATCTTAACAATCAATACCTAGAATCAAAGGTTTTATTTACTACTGTTTTGATAGAACATATACCCTTACTTTGAACAAAAATAAATCAGCTACTCTCAAAATATAACAATCAGTCTCAATAAACCTGTTTTTCTATAAAATAACAACAATATTCTAAGCATTAAAACATAAAAAAAACAAACCAGTCTCAGTCTCAATAAATCAGATCTTATCTAGTTTCCTTGACTGGAAATCAGTTAACCAAGCTGAAAATTTGAAAAATCAAATCTGAATACCATCATCCCGGCAGTTCATCGGTTGGTGGTGGAAGTTTAGCAAGAACATCTAAAATAGATACGGACCTTTTGTCCTCCTTTTCAGGAAAAAATAACTTATTAAAACCAGGTTTCTTTTTCAGAAAATTCACGATCAAGGACGAAAAGAGTTTTCTTCAACTTTAGCAACAAATGCCAAAGATCGGTTATTGTTTACAGAGGAACATTGGACTAAACAAAAGTCACCAGGATTTAAGTCGTCTGTGTTTAAAGTTTTTGCCACAACTACACTGGACAGCAAATAAACCGAGCCACCCGTTACCTAGGCACTCTAATTCGATTTTCTCAAAAACTAAAAAACCTACAATTATCAAAGTTGTACCTACAGAAAGTGCGTTTCATGGTGATTAAAATGAAAGGAAACTCATTGGGTTTAATCAATATTTCTGTGTTTATTAAGGATTTTACAAAGAAGAGTCGTTTTCCAGTCGTGACAATCGTTAGTAATGATAAAGTGAAAAAAATAATTAAATTAAAAACAAAGATAAAATCATAAAAAAGTTTTTGGTCAATATTCCGTATTCCATCCCCTTGCTCGGATAATTGCCAGTATCCTTGTATTCATCGACCTTACGAGCCTCACTATAAAATTTTTGCGATTCGCAGCTCTGGAAGCCTTGTTGGAGCAGGTACCCGGGCTCGAACCCGACGTTTCAGCTCATCCCATAAGTGTTCTATCGGATTCAAGTCCGGGCTTCGAGCTGGCCAGTCCATCGTACGAATGCTGACGTCGCGTAGATACTGGGTCACCACATGAGCAACATGAGGCCGTGCATTATCATGCATCAATTGCATATCCTGTCCGATATATCCTGCGTAAGGTACCACATGGTCTGCGAAGATTTCAGTAATGTAGCGATGAGAAGTCAGTCCACGTGTACGGCCCGTCGATTCGATGAAAACTAACGCTGTATGTGCTGTTAACGAGATGCCGCCCCAGACCATTACAGATCCTCCTCCATAAGCAACAGTTTCCTCGATGCAACACTGAGAATAACGTTCTCCAGGGCGACGATATACTCTCTGACGTCGATCACTTCCATGTAGACTCACCCTGGTCTCATCAGTGAAGAGTACATTACTCAACTGCTCTAATGTCCAATCCCTATGCTCTCGAGCAAATTCAAGTCGTGCTCGACGGTGTGCTACCGTTAATGCTGGGCCTGTTGCAGCTCTTTTTGGGGTCAGGTTCCGTTCAGCAAGTCTCCATCTGACGGTATCTGAACTTATGACCACTTGGCGTTCGTCACGCAGACTTTGTTGGACTTGAACTGCGTTGAGGTGGCGATTTCGCAGAACAGTAAGGTGGATATAACGATCATCTGCTGCTGATGTAGCCCTAGGTCTGCCCGTACCTGGACGGCGATCGAATGCTCCAGTCTCTAGGTATCGTCTGTAAACTCGTTGCACCGAAGATCTGCTGATTCGAAGCCTTCGAGCGACTTCACGTTGCGCAATGCCTGCTTGAAATAATGCTACAGCTTGAGCTGCTTCCTGAGGTGTTGCATCCATTATTAATCGAAAAAAGTAGCAAAAACACACGCGTCTGAGCAAACGATGGACGGGCATCCAGTATCGGAAGGTTTTCAATTCCGGAGTTAATTTACGATATTGGGCTCTCAACTCCGGAATTCCGGAATTCCGGAACAGGATCCGAAATTATAAAAAAAAAAAAAACAAAAATACCTTGAGTAACTTTTAATCATTTTTATCATTAGTCTTTAACTCAGTCTTGATACGACATTGCCAGTTAACTTTGAGTAAGCCAGTTAACAATATTATTAAAATTAGGAAAGTCTAAACTTTTTAAAAACTTAAAAATTAACAATTTGAGAGCCTTAAAATATTAGTGAAAAATAACATAATTAAATTAACACAAGAAATGTCACGCTTTAGAGTAGTTTGGACATTACTAGGTAGTTAAAATCAAAATATTAAAATGAGCATTTAAGTCTCTCCTCACATTTATCATGTTTAACAACAATCTTGACATGACATAATCAGTTCACAATTCACATCACAATCAATAAAATTAAACAAGTCTAATTAAACTTTTTAAAACAAATCAACAAATTAAGGGCTAAACAGCGAATATTATAATTAAAATTATCACAAGAAACACTTAAATATATGAGAACTCACTATCAAGAAAAGCGGTCTACTCTATGTGCTACGCTGTTCTTGATAATGAGTTCTCAAGAGAATTAACGAATCTAACATTTTGTCAGAGAGTGAGCTTCGTATTCGGTTACAAAAGTAACCAGCGCTTGAAAATACCCGTTCACTCTCCACACTCGTGGGAAGTATGATATTTAAATAATTATAAGCTTGTGTCAGATATACACCTCGCTCTCCACCATTATCATACATTGCTTTTTCAAATTTGACAAATCCAGAAAGGTCAAAATGTTTAGTTGTATATTTACGGGGCTTTGTCTGGCATTTATGTAGCTCTCTATCAAGCTGTTCTTGTAGTGTTAAATCATCAACTGCAACGTCAACATCAGAAGCAGAAGACGAAGAGTCATCTTGATTTTCTGCATGCTCAGTGGTAGTAGTAGTGTAGGGCTTGTAATTAAGCTGGCGTAGCAGAGTAACAATAATCTCGCAAATTTCGTCGCTTTTTAGTTTTATAAAAGTTTCATCATCTGCTTGTCTAAAGAAGTCGTTAGAATTGTGCAAATAGTGGAAAACACCTGCAAGTAGTAGTCGCCTTTGCTTGATACGATTTCTCAAGTTTGTAGCCAGCCTAGCACTTAAAAAATTATTCTGTTCGTCGAGTTTTTTAAGCATGAATCGCAAAGCCGTGTCAGCTGTATAAAGAGTCGCATCACGTCGGCACAATGTGAGAACAGACAGTTTTATGACATTCAAGCTATGATGAATGTTGTTCAGTGTTTGAATGTCATCATCTGAAAAGGAATCCTCAGATTTCCAATCTATTAGTGCCTTCAGAACTGAGTCTTTTATTTTCAAAAATACTCCGATCATGTCTGACATACTTGACCAGCGCGTGCGACAATCTAGCTGCAGTTGTATGTCTTTACCGTGTTCCGCATTGACGTATTGTCGTAACAAATCAGCTTTAAGAGGTGACTTTCTTACAGACCTTACGAGGCGCCGAACTTTTTCTATAAGTTCCTTGTATGTTTTTGGTTCAACCCGAGCAGTGGGAGTTTCAATTTCTAAACGACTGTCATTCGTTGATGGCGGTGCGGAATCTGCGTCCTCGTCGATTTCAGATTCGCTGTCTTCATCTGAATCAATTGCCTCGTTGATGGATACCGGCTGGAGTTCTCTTTCTTCGTTCGTATCTTTATATAACGTGTCAATTACCGCGAGCTGAATACCGTGGGCGAGACATATTTGGTGGTAGCCGTTGCAGTATGTCCCCATTTTCGTCATCACGCTCGCACCGTCGGTTGTAAGGCTAACGACGTCCTCATCCAAAGACACGCCGAATTTAGCGAGATGGTCTCGCAACATATTATATGCTGCAAAAGCTGACATTGATCCAGTAATTTTGACGAGGCCAAGATTCTTGAAATTGAACCCACCGAAACCGTTGCTGTGCAAATTTATGTTCATGTATCTCTTGTTTCGCAAGGATGTCCACTCGTCCAAAGTTAGTGCGAATCTGTGGCCTTCTGTTTTTAACTTCTGTATTTTATTTTTTATGTCTGCTTTGACTTCTTCAGCTTGAGTAAATATTATTTTTGCTATTGTACTCGGCGATTTAGGTTAGCCACTTTTTTTGAACATGTTTTGGAGATCTTGACTCTGAACAAAAAAACGGAAAGAACAACCGTCCAGTGCTGCCATTCGCGATATGATCACTTCCATTTTTTCATTAGACTTGGAACTGAAGAAATCTGTCATCATTTTCCTTTTCTTAGTTTCTGTAGTCAGTATCGGTTCTTTGGTTTGAAGTTCCTGGAGTAACATCAGTCATGCTCAATGCCGATGTAGAGTTGTCGTAATAGTAGGGAATGAATAAATGGTCCGCTGGCCAGCTTGATGTATCTATGTGCAATAATCGCAAGAATAAACGTTGACAGTAGTTACTATTACTACATAATATATTACACATACACACTGAAAACATAACACTTAAATTAAACGCAATTATGTTACAAACTACTTACATTTTGTCATAAATTGCCTTTTCGTAAATGTGCACACTGGCGCGCAGCGCTCTCCTCCCGTCAAACACTTGTGGGCAACTAATCGTGCGACTGACTGGCCGCTGGGGGGAGGGGGATGCGCGGGGGCTGTACTGGTGCGGTACCATAATAGTCTAGTCACTCGTCTAGTTAGTACATGATACACGCGCAGGAACAATTGCGCGTAAAACGAGTTGAAAAATTAAACACATTTTTAAATTAAAAATAATGAATATCGAAATACGATAAATTGAGCCCAATTCCGGAGTTGAAATATCGGAAACACTATCCGGAATTCCAGAATTGCGAAATTCCGGAATTCCGGATTGGATGCCCTTTGGACAAAAACTAAAGAAATGATAAGAAATATCCGACTACCCTCATTGTAGAGAAAAAGAACGCTAATTTCAAACTGGTGAAAACAGAGCAAATCGTTAGCATTGTGTTTGTTGCTTGATTACAATGTGAGTTGACGGTACTTTCGAATTAATTTGTAGTCATTTTAATCACCATGAAACGCACTTTTTGTAGGTATAACTTTGATAGTTGTAAGTTTTATACTTTTTCAGAAAATCGAATCAGAGTTCCTAGGTAGCGGGTGGCTCGGTTTGTTTGCTGACCAGTGTATATTATCATGCTCATCTGTCAAATCTAAATCAGTGTCACTATTAACGGAATATAGAGATTCGTCTTCCGTGTCGTCAGAACTACAATTATGTATTTTTTTCTTCTTACTTTTGGTTTTGGTTTTCGATGTCATTACGTGAGATCTTTTAGCTCCCGACTTCTCTATCCTTTTCTGACGTTCTAAAAATGCTTTTTCAATTTCATTTTTCTCCGGTGTTTCGGTTAATATACGGGACTTACCTTTCTTCCTTCCCCTTAGCCCTTGTTTGCGAGGAGGAGCTTGGGGATAAGGTCTTATCATTTCAGGTGTTAAAATTAGATTAGGTGTATGGGGTCGTAGCCCTTCTCCATTATCCTCATTCAAGCTTAAATTGTGTAGATCTTCACTCGGTCTCAGATCTTCCTCCAGATTGGCAGTCTCATTAGAAGTAGGTGGTATTTCAGTGCTTAATGTGGGGACAGTCATACTGATTGCTTCATTATCACCCATATTCAAAATGCGATTTGTAACTTCTGAACATTCAAAATCATCATCATTAAATGAATTTCGTGAAAAGGGGAATATTCCAGGTTTTTTGAATCCTGCAGTAATGTTGTTAGGAGTAAATGAGGCATTATATGCAGGCGTTACTATTCCAGCTAAAGAATGAATTGTTATCGTTTTACCTGGGTTATTCAACAGCCAATCATTTTGTGAGACAGAAAGTTTTTGTTTAAAAGGTCCCATGACAGAAACATCAAGAGGCTGAAGCCTGTGCGCGCAATGGGGCGGGAACGTTACTAATACAATTCCACTATCGCGACAAAAGTTAATACAATCTAGAGTGCAGTGGCTTTCATGATTGTCAAGTAACAGAAGAATCATGTCCTCTTTACTACATCTAGTGATTTTTTGTAGGTACTCTAGTACTTTAAGGAACAGTGGTCCTGTCATCCAACCACTAGTGGGACTATTGGCAAAGCCAATGCAACCATTTGGACCTCCTGTTAGGATGTGTTCATGAAATCGTGCTCTTGGGTAAATAAACACTGGTGGAATTGTATTTCCTGCTGCATTAACTATTGCACACATAGTTATAAGTTGGCCTCTCTCAGCTGACACACTTTGACCCACTTGTTTTTGGCCACATTGAGCTATAACATTAGGTGCCTGCAGTGGCGTGCGTTTCATAAAGACAGAAAGACACTGCCTACCCTACCTAACTCAGTATAATCTAGTTCTGATGTCTATTATTATTTTATCTACGAGTACGACGAGTACCTACTTACTAACAATAAACAAAAAATCGCTCCAAGCAAGCTCGTTCAGTATTGTGGCATTGCGCGGCACTAGCACCGCTGCGCTGAGTACCAGGAGTGCCTCGGGAAAGACACAAACTATTCGGGTCTAGATGTTTATAAGTGTGCTTTCGTGGTCATGCGGTTTGAATGGGTATGCGTTCCTATAAATACGTGGCACACAATGTCACAATAACGCACACAACCGTACATGATAGACAGTGTCTGTTTTACAGCACGACAAATTACGAAATTATCCGATGTTTTCCGAACCGAAATTGGCTATACAAATATTTTAAAAAGTAGTATTGTTTCATTTATATTGCATCATAACTTACACTATTTATTTTTTGGCGTATTATTTTTTGCACTGTCTCCGATTTTGTGAGTTCGCCATATTGTTTGTTTGATACGTTTTGTTTGGTTTTGTGAGCCATAAAATTTGGTATTTAAGAGTTTAACGTCGATAATAGTATGAAAAATGGATAATATTCACTGTGAAAGTTGTTCAGGTGGTGTGTGTATAGACAAAATAAAAATGATGCGTTTTCTAAAACTTAAACAATCATTCGGTGATAAAAAACAAGTGATTGTAAAAGGTCGTTGTACACCGGATTTGCAATTAGTACAAACTAAAGGTAAAGTCAATCGTAAATTCAATACAAAACAATATGATTCATATTATTGGCTCACAGGTTGCATACACAGCAATAGTTTGTTTTGTTTCCCTTGTCTCCTATTTTCAAACAATAAAACGGTCTGGAACGCTACCGGTTACATCGATATTCATAACTTTCCTACTGCAGCTAAAAAACGTGATCAATCTGAAAAACACCTAGAAGCTTCCCTTATCTATCACACCTTTAGAAAATCGTATTGAGACGCGTTTAAATTCTCAGATACAAATCGACATTGATAGACTTAAGAGTCCTATTACATTTTTGACGCAAATTCATGATTTTTGACGTTGTAATTTTCAGCAGCAGTAAGATATATGAATTATTTGATTATGAATAACGATAGTGCCATTCTCTTTATTGTAAGTTGGAATTACACATTTTAACTTTTCTTGTCGTGTAATTTACTATGAATATTTTACGAACTCACTTTACAAGGAGAAACGTCGGCAATGGAACTTTGACGATCAAATTCACATTGTTTCATTGAGTACAAATAAATGCGAAAGTTACTAAACGATAATTTTAATGTTTTACTTGTTTATTGGAGTTCTAGAATTTCTTTATATTCCTTGAGTTTTCAGGGAAAATTCGTAAAGAAAGCCAATAAATGTCTTGATTTTCATGTCAATTATATTCCAAATAAACACAATTAAATCAAATAAACCAATATGATATAAAACTTCGATCTACAGTGAATACGTATTCGTGAATAGTTTTTGTTTCTCAATATAATAAGACAAAATTACAATCAATTAAATTAAAGTACTTTATATTCCGCGTCAATTCAGCAAATTACACGAAAATAATGTGTAACTCCAACTTACAAGAAAAAGAATGGCACTATAGTTATTATAATCAAATTATTAAAATATCTTACTGCTGCTGAAAATTACATGGTCAAAAATCATGAATTTCCGTAAAAAAATGTAATAGGACTCTTAACGCAAAAGTCGATCGGAACCGAAATATTTTTCAGCGACTTACTGACATTGTTTGCTTTTTGGCGAAATAAGAGCTCGCTTTTCGTATAGGGGAAATTATTTAGAGCTTGGTCGACGTGCTCGCGAAATACGACGGAGTTTTGCAAAATTGCATCAGCTCATTTACGAGTTTATCAAATCGAATTCAAAATGACCTAATCTCCAGTGTAGCGTCTGTAATGATTCAAACAATAAATCAAGAAATTACTTCCACTGATTTAAATCAATCGTAAATTGATATGTCTATAAAATCAGTCAATCTATGGATATTTGAGGTGGCTATTACCTACATCATTATTTAATCGACAAGACGACGAACTAAAACCAACATGCAGTAAGTATTTTTAACTTTTAAAATTTTCTGCCTACCCTGTCTAAAAACTCTGTGCACGCCACTGGGTGCCTGTACCACTGTCATAATATTAGTTTCGTCAATGTTATATATCCGATCAGGAGTAAACGTTGACTTTTGTAGTGCCCTCTCTAAATTATTTTGAAATTCTGTGACATTATGCCTATTAAAACTTGTAGCCCTTGATAGGCTCGTATTTTCAGGCTTTCTCAAAGAAAGGTTCTTATGCCTCCGCATAAAACCCTTTACCCATTCAATCCCTGCGATGTGATTCTGCTCCCATAATTCAGGACATTTATTAAGAGCTTGTGCATATTGATATGCCAAAGTTCTAGCCTGATAGTCTGTGAGACCATAGTTCATTTTAGAACTTTTAATAAGATACTTTACCAGCATCTCTTCTTCTAGATTAGTGAAAATTTGAGCTACAGAATGCTTGATGGAGTATTCTTCACTTTTAGATTTTTTTTAAATCTTTTATAAGTTTCATTCTATACCCTAAAGTGCTCTTACTCACACCATATACCGCTGCTTCTCGAAGTTTCATAGTTTTATTTATTACATTTTCGATTGCTTTCTTCACATCTTCTTCGTTTACAGTCCCTTCCCGTTTCCTTTTATAGTTACGCACCATTTTTTATCTAAAACAAATTTAAGAATGATGTTTTAACGTTGCAACGTACAATGAAAGTTATATTGGGGCACTTTAGGACAGCGTCCTAAAGTGCCCCAATATAACTTTCATTCTACAAGGTTGTACTAACCTGCCCCCACCCCAGATCATAAAATGTAAACAGTCATATGATCAAATAAATTTTATCATTTTACGGTTTAGTTGTTATTATTACATCACCACACATATAATTTGAATAAAAAATACGCCAAAGATTCATTTGAACACTACTTTTAATGAAAAATCACTTACCTAGATTCTTCGAAATTTTTACGACAACCGCCTAAAACCAGGCACATGCCAAAAGTCAGTTTGACTGTATTCTGTGCCATGGGTGACATATGACAGTTGTCTCTGGTAGTGTGGCCATCCGAAAAATGCACTTTCTGTAAATATTGTCCTAATCTGCCCCTGTCCTAAAGTGTCCTCTCCCCTACAACTTTTCACCTCAGCAGCGAGAACATACAACATGTAAAAAAAAAACCTGTCCCATCCGTGAGGGTGTTGTTAGGTATCGTACTGTGAGCATATGTATGTGAAAATTTTCAGGAAAAAAGAATCCCCTCATTTTTTTCAATGGTGATGTTTACCGGGTTATTACATTTGGTGCGGGCGGCCGTCGTTTAGCGGGTGTATAAAAGTCATAACTAGTTAGACATAATGAGTTTTGCAAATTTTTAATGGGGTTGGGGTAATTTTGGAACTAAAACTGAAAATTTTAAATACCAATAACATTTTTATTATAAATAACAATTTAAAAAAAATACTCTTTGGTAATGTAACTGCAGTACCATATGCCCTTTTCGGATCGGACAAGGTTTTTTTTTTACATAATCTTCATCACTTCGTATTCCACCATCTTGGATTTACATTTTGACCTCACTCATTTTAGCAACCGACTCGCTAATGGACTACTTCTCATTATGACCACTTCTCATTTTGGCTACTTCTGATTAGGGCTACTTCTCACTTGGGCTACTTCTCAAAACTTGGGAATGTTTATTGAAATAAGTACTGTCTTTATGTATATAAACATGTTTATTCATTCATAAGAGATCAATTAAATTATTTTAAGAATAAATCAACATTAATTGAACCAATGTAATAGGTAAGTATACAATATTATAAGTATTACTTCTTGTAATTACTTTAGTCTGGTTTGACATTAACATTTATTTATTTATAACATACACAAATCAATAGTTGAAGGATAGGTAAACATTACTCGGTGTTACTTCTTTTAATTAATAGGTTGGGGAAAAAGATGCATCGCATTTTTTAAGAAAATTCAAAACATTTTTTAATATAGTTTATTTACATTTAACTAAAGTATGTAGGTACCATTTTGTTCGATAACTTTTTGCCATCTTGTAGGTAGGGACATGATCCCATTGCTATAGCAATTTTGGGACTTTTGATCAAAATACCGCGACAAGTGGTTTTGGCAGTCCTCTCGTGATGTTAACCTGACACTGCCTAAGGAATTCTGAAGAGACCGAAACAGATGGAAATCTGAAGGTGCAAGGTCAGGACTATATGGCGGATGCATTAACATCTCCCAGTCAAACTCTCTTAATTTTTGCTGAGTGGCTAAAGATGTGTGAGGTCTAGCGTTATCATGATGAAAAACCACACCCCTTCTGTTGATTAATTCCGGCCGCTTTCTCTCAACTTCTTGCTTTAATCTCATCAGTTGTTCGCAGTACAGTTCAGAATCGATGGTCCTGCCTGGTGGTAACAGCTCATAATGAATAATGGCCTTCCAATCCCACCACACACACAGCATCACCTTGTTGCGAGTTAACCTGGGTTTCGCCACAGTCTGTGAAGCCAGACCGGCCTTTGACCACGACCTTTTTCGCACGTTCTTATCGTACGTGATCCACTATTCATCACCAGTTATCAGGTTCTTCAAAAATGGTTCGGTTTCATTACGTCGTAATAAAGAATCACAATTGAGTACACGGTTCATTAGGTTTCTTTCAGTGAGCTCGTGAGGTACCCAAATACTCGTATCGAGCTTTTTTGTGTACCCAGTTTTTTTCAAATGCGACACAACTGTTTTGTGGTCAATTCCCAGTTCTTCAGCTACGTCGTAAATGGCATCCATTTTATCCGTAATTGGGCGACCAGAGTGACGTGCATCTTTGACATCAAAATTTCCGGATTGAAAACGCTTAAACCAAATTTGTGCTACTCTCACAGACACTGCACTAGGTCCATAAACATCGCAAATTTTTTTCGCGGCTTGCGTTGCATTTTTACCTTTTTTGTAGTAAAATTTTAAAATGTATCGAATTTCTGCATTAGATTCACTCATCTTGATGGTACGAAAAACAAATGAAAATCACACATTTTCCTAATTTGAATTTGGAATTATGTTCTTTAAAATTTAAACTTTCAATGATACCAAAACCTGCCAGATACAAATAGTATAGCCAAAGAGATTTTATTACAAGTTCATACATAATATAATGCGAAAAGACTTTTTCCCCAACCTAATACTTTAATTTCAATAAAATCAACATAAATCCACACAATAATCAACAAACAATATTAATTAGGTATATCTTTATATAAGCATAAATGAACACAATAATTAACAATCAGTATTAATTAGATTCCTTTATATAAGAAGCTGGTAATAAGTCATTTTCTCTAAAAATGTAATAACTGTTATTTGACCATTTTATAGTTTCGTAAGTACTTTTTTTATACTTTTTGTCGAAATGAATGTACTTGTTATGCTTGGTTTTTTTTTGTTTGGCTTTATTAGGCTATTAGGCTGTTCTTGAGTTTGGAGTCAAAATGCTTGGCTTCTTTTCGGAGCTTCTGTAAGAATAAAAATAAACTTGGACGCTTGGGAATTTTCACATTTATCCGATGGTGCCACCCCTCAAGAGCGTTGTTAGTGCGGTGGCGTTGTCTAGAGCAACTAAGAAGCGCAGGGTTCATTCTTGGATACCACTGTTTTGCAAAGTATTTTAAAAACGTTTCAAACAATGGTAACAACGATTCATTTTCAATAATCTCTGTTAGTTTTTGGCAACCCTCTGGAATATTTTCTGCGGGTAAAAGTGGTAAAATTGCAATTTTTCTTATAATCTGTCTTGTTTCTTTTCTTTTAGTCAAAGGAGGATGCAAATCCTGGTCCCACCTTCCAATAGCTATGTGTGTTACATCGTTGGATAGGTATTTTTGAGCTGAATAAAAGTTACTTTGGCGCCAAGTTCCAAATCTTAGTCCGTTCAGTTATTCTTTAATAAACATGGTAGTTTTATCAGTAGCCAAGTAATGCTATTTTTACGTAATAATTGCATTTGTGCTTTATACACGTAGTGTAGACGGTAACGCAAACCTTTTTATCGGTCTGTCTCACTCGCACTCGTTAAGTATGCTTAGAACAATGAAACTGGTTAGCGGCACGGATAGGCGGCGAGGGTGCGCGCAAGCGCGGGTAGTCGTTCGTTGGCAATAGTTCGCTGGGTAGTGGAAGTGGTTAACGGCAGGTTCAAACGGGATTTTATACTGTTTCGCCAAAAATATTTCAACAATGCGTTGCCGCATATGTTTTCTGAGTTTAGGATAGCTGCTGCTATCACAAACCACTTTCATATACCCATCGAAGATAGTCAATATGCAGGAGCTATCGTCACCGAAATAAGGCAGAAGTTACATAGGGTAAAAGTGGGATGGTTGCCCCACATTTTGAAATAGATTTTTTATTTTCCTAGAAAATAAATGATATTTAAACAGATTTTTCAATATAATCGTACGTTGGTCTATTATTTATTATATTTTAAAAAGGAATTTAATGCACCTATTGCTTATATTAAATAAATACACTACTAGTTCTGAGTATAGATGCCTATTATATGGGTTAGATGCCCCGATGCTGTTCTCACTATGAGGATAGTTGCCCTTAGGTATAAATCAAAGCATATTTATAATTAACAAGTTTTATTTGAATATTTAGCAATGGCACATTACACTTTGCTTTTAATTTTCATATTCTTACATTAAACAGCTCCAGAAAAAAAAAATATTCACTTTGGTTTATTTTACTTCTTCACTTTGGTTTATTTTAGTTCTTCACTTTGTTTTTTTTTGTTACATAAATCAGCTTCAAAAACAAATACTTCTTCATTTTAGTTTATTTTACTTCTTCACTTTGGCTTTAATTTTCATATTCTTAGTTCTTACATGAATCAGCTTTATAAAAAATAATTACTTCTTCACTTAATTTAGTTTTCTTCTTCACGTTGGTTTATTTAACTTCTTCACTTTGGTTTTTATTTTCATATTTTTAGTTCTTACAGTAATCAGCTTCAGAAAAAAAAGTAATTGTACGGTTCAGTCTACGTTGTTTTTTTTCGTATTCATTCGTTTAATCCTACCGCATTCATTGGAATAGTCGCCGTACATGGTACAATCCTCATGTAGCTATTTTTTTACACATTACACATTGTATCCAATCTGCAGTTGATTTGGTCTTTATATATTCTTCAAAGCATTCTTTGCATTCCGAATCATTGTATGCGTCTGACTCAGATTCATCCGAATTATTTAAGATCGACATTTCATCACTTGATTCCGTGTGTTCTATTCGTCTTTTCTTAATATTTTTTGCCGGAACTTTACTCTGAATCTTAACTTGAGATCTTCGATTTTTTTTGTGCAGATCCGCTACTCCTGGTCGACCCTGGTCGATGTCTGAATCAGTTTCATTAGAAATATCCGAGATTGTCATTTCATCACTTGAACCCCTGATTTCTTTTCTTTTCTTAGTACATTTGCCTGGAACTTTTTTTGGAAACTTGGCAAGTATTACCACTTTTTTCTGTACATCAGCTTTCGCTGGTCGACATTTATTTTTACAACGTATGCCTGGAGTAGCTTTATCTTTAACTTTAGATTTCTTCGCTTCGATATTTTCTTTTGAATTTAAAATTGCAGCTGATTGTTTTTCCCTCTTATGAAATGGAACCGGAACAATTGGCACCGGCGAACATTCTTGCAAATATTTGCTTGGTGTTTCTAGTTCATCAATATTAATAATGTTATTGTTCTGTGAAAGAATTGATGGGCTTGAATTAGAAAGTCTCCTATCTGGTTGATCTGTATTACAAAGAGACACGTTGGATAGATTTAGACCGACTCCCAGAGTTTGTACATTGGATGGACCTGGTTCCTGCTCAAAAGCTTCTTCATTTCTATTAAAAATATCCAAATAAATAGGAGTAATGTTAGAAAGGGCTCGATCAACTACAGGAGTTGATCTATTAGATTAATCTTGTTCCTGTTCTAGAGCATCATTTTGAACTGCATTGTCATCTGTAGATCTTTGATTACTCAAAGAAATGTCAGATATTGCAAAAAAGCTCTCTGGAACTGCTGAAGGATTGAAAGGGTAAATACCACAAGCCCTAAATCCCGAAATCGCAATAGAACTCGTGGCCGCTCGGGTCCACGAATTCCCAATAAGTTTTCCTGCAACTAATCGATTAATCTTTCGTTCCTTGTGTGACACGACCCAATTTCTTGTTTCAGCTGCAAAGAATGTTTTAAAAGGCTTAAAGAAGCTGCGATCCAGTGGTTGCAAGGCTTGAGTGGTGTGGCTGGGTAGACAAAATAAAATTATATCATTTTCTTCGGCAGTTTGCAAAATAATCTTTCCTATAGGTTTTTTGGGTACAAGATGTTCTTTCAGCCACTTGTGAAATAATTCAGCATTCACGTACGCGGATTTTCTATTCATATAAACTTCTGATCCGGGTGGGAGCCCGTCCTGAAATTCTGGTTTCTTGTTTACACCTTTGATGATTACTACTGGGGGGAGAAAGTTCCCTACAGCATTACAGCAAGCTATTACCGATAGAGTTTCACCTTTTTCACCAGAAGTAATAGAATGTACTACTCTTGCGCCTCTTGTAGCGATAACTTTTCCCGTAGAGTCATTTAACTGGACACTTGTCTCATCAATATTGTAAATCCTATCCGGTTTATCCAGTAAACCATGCTCTGTCATCACTTTAAGCAGTAGTTCAAACATTTTATTAACTTCATCTCAATTTAATCCGTGCTCTTGCAACTGATAAGCCTTCTGCCTGACGAATACTTAGCTCTGTATTACGTTCTAAAAATGATCTTAACCAATGCGGCCCAGCCTTTCGAGTTTCCTTATCAAAATTGGTTTCTTTGCCCAGTTTTCAGCGAACTCGAATGCCAATCTTCTTACCATGTCCCGGGTTGGAGGGAAATCAGATTTTTCTAATGTTTTTATGTGGCTCACCAAACGTTTTTCGTTGGCAAAACAAAGAAGCGGGTGCTTTCCTATAAAAAAAAACAATGTTAGGAATAATAATATGATGATTTCATTACTTAACAAGAACTTTGGTCTTACAAATTTATTACCTAATGTCTGTTTTTCAACATTTTTATTTGCGAATCTTCTTCTTAATGTTCTCGATGGAATCCCATATTTACGAGATATTTCATTGATTCCAACGATGCCTCTCGAAATTTCATCCATTGCAGCTATTAACGCCTCTTGCGTCCATTCAGCTCGTGGACGAACTCCAACCTTTCTTAAATATTTGCGAGGCATTACTAAAAAGAAAAAATGGGAACATGACATGCAAACATCAACTTAAGCCATAGGGGATAGATGCCCCTAAGGGCATCTACACTCACAAAACACGAGGCGTCTATCCTTTTCAGTAGGGATAGATGCCCTAATAAATAAAATAAAATCCCTTTACCAAAATGACAAAACGTTTTACTGACGGTAATATTCAAACCATACACATGCAAATAACAATAAAATAATATCACTTACCTTTGAAAATCAAAAGTTCCACGCGTTTGTAAACCGATTTAATTCGTAATTCGCGATCTTTGTGAGCGCGCTCGTCGATTTTTCTCCATGAACTGACAACACGTCCGATCAGAGCGGTTGCCGCTCGCACACTAGTTGGTTGGGGGGTGTTCTTTGCTTATAAGTATTAACTGTGATGGTAGTGCGTTTACAAGTCACAATTTTAATTTTGGGGCATCTATCCTCCTAGGGCAACTATCCCACGTTTACCCTACCCCTAATATTTTATATGAATATGTGGAACGGAAACGTTTAAACAGCAGAAAAGCTGATTTTACAAGAGTAGAAGCAAGTGATATTGATTTCCCGAGATTCAGTGAAGAACAAATAATTTTGTTTGCTTTGGGAACCTACCAACTGAAGTTAGCGAAATCTTACTGCAGCGAACATCTACAAAATGGAATGTATACAATAGAAATATACCGAGAAGCTGCACTGGAGGATTTACCTGATTTTGGCATTGATGAGGATGCTTGGCTCTTACGTGGTCGTATACAGTCGCGACACGTGAGAGCTAGAAAGTACTACTGTTACTTATTAGTTCGCAACACTGATATTATACAAAGATATTGTACCTGCATGACGGGACGACGTACTGTAGGAACCTGTGCGCGTATAGTGTCAATCGTTTGGTACATCTGTTTAACTTTTTGTCATAAGGTTTGCGACTCAGTGACGCAATTGATAACCGTAGGTTAGTATCTACACTACGTGTATAAAGCAAAGAAATGCAATTATTACTTAAATACGAGTAGCATTACTTGGCTACTGATAAAACTACCATGTTTAACAAAGAATAACTCTGAACGGACTAAGATTTGAACTTGGCGCCATAGTAACTTATTCAGTTTAAAAATACCTATCCAACGATGTAACACACATAGCTATTGGAAGGTGGGACCAGATCTCATAGAAACTCTGGCATCATCCTTTAATTCTTTCGCCTTCTTCCAGATAGCTTTTTGATAGTGAAAATAACACCCGGTTATTTGCGCATCAGGGTAAGTACACGGTTTTTACCGCGTTCATTATCTATACCTAATTCATAGTCTTATTTAAAGTTGGTAATATTTATTTTCAATACACTTTTCATTATGTTGAAAAGCCTTATATACGTCTCTTGATTTTTATTTGGAAGTAGCGCATACACTACAGGTACAATTTGTGTGCTTTTGGAATCAGAACATAAATCTACATGTAAGGTCAAAAGTTGGTAGAACGGCTTGGGTGCAGATTTAAAAGTGCCATCTGCAAAATATCGGCGGTTATGTTTACGTCGAGCGCGCCGCAATTTTTTTTGTAAATATTTGATGCGAAAACCAATATTTTGTCGCTTTCTCCATCATCTGCCACTAGAAAATCATTGCTTAAAGCTTTAGGTATGGACACTTGAGCCATATCTTGAAAAATCAGATGATCTGCATGTAAAAAAAATATTCTCGATCGGTACAAACAATCTTTTTTTTCATGAAAAGTCGGAGTTGATGCTTTGGATGTGCTCGGTTCAAAGGTCAAATTATCTAATTTATTTTCAAAAATTCCTTTAATGGGTTCTAAATTTGTACATACCAATTCCTTGAGCGTACATATTTCTAAATTTATAGCATTTTTATCATAATCTGCCTGACAAGTATGTTGGGACTGCCTCATGATTTGGTTTTCAGTTTTATTCAAAGTAACAGATGTATGTGAGTTTAAATGTATGTAAACGCACCCACGATACAGGAGAAATTCCTAGTGTGGGGCAACGTTTAATAAATTAAATAAATAAATAATAATAATTGCATTCCCTTTTGTTTGTACAACGCCACAAAACACTTTTATCTTGGTTAACTTTTTTAGTTTTATTGTATCTATATCCATTGTGCAACAGAGCGTTGTTACCTCTTTGATTTTTCACAAACACAAGTTCTTCCATCTTTTCGAATAATAAACAACAATAATTGAGACAATTCACCGTTTTACGAACGATCAAAAAATAAAATTAAGGCATCCACATTTTCGATAACATTAATTACTTATAATAGTACCCACATTTTAATCCTAGTCAAGAATGTACTCGTATCTTTTTATTTTTTAATAGATAGATAGAATACGCTTTATTGTACAGTCACGAGCTTTAATTTGGGACCCATTTCCGTTAAATGTTGTTAGAACAATCATAATGCAATAAGGTCGAAACTTTGAAACTTTGCTTTAAGGTTGAAATGTTGAATGTCAAGTTAAGACATAAATGTCTTATCTAATCGACCTATGAAATGATAACCTCGTTGCAAAAAGCTATCATTACGATTTTCTAATTACGAACATGTGTCGTGTCAGTGTCATTTAAGAAAATAGTTTAATGTGATATTTTCACAAAATATAATTTACCAATTAATAAAATGCTTGCGGCTAATCGTGACCAAATAAGGCTCCAAATTATTGATTTGCACGAACAAGGAGTAGGCATTCACGAGATATCGCGACGAATAAATGTGACAAGAAACACAGTTCGCCGCTGGGTTCGACGCCACGGGAACGAGGAAAATATTATTGACTTACGACGAAACAACCATCACCCGCAAGTTATAACACAAGAGCAGAGCCGCTTGATGCAAAGGCAATACCTGATGAATAGATTTACGCCAACGAGGCATTTTGCGGAAGCGTTTGAAGTCCACCCTTCAACAGTTAGAAGGCATCTTAAAGCTATGGGACTGCATCACAGGCGGCCTGCAAAAAAATTGCGTTGACGGATGCCCATAAAGCTGCTCGACTTATTTTCGCACGTCAGTATCTAAATTTTGATTGGACGACGACGGCTTTCATCGATGAAAAGACTTTTCAATCTTCCCAAACGGGCAGACTACATTTGTGGCGAATTGACAGGACGCGATACACGGAAGACCACGTCATAGCTAACAACGCGTCTGGTCGCATTACAGTTAACATGTCTGGCTGGATTAGTTCAGCCGGCATTGGAGTACTAATAAATTTACCACCCAGAGCCACTGCTCAAGATTATGTCGATTTATTAGACGAGAGTGTCCTTCCAACATTGCAACTATATTATCCACAAGAAGATGTTGCTCCAATAAACTTTGTTCAAGATAACGCAACAATTCATACGGCAAGAATCGTTAGAACTTGGTTCGACAATAATAGAGCAAATTTAAATCGTATTCCGTGGCCTGCAAAGTGTGCCGATTTAAATCCTATAGAAAATTTATGGGGCTTAATAGTTCAAAAATGGTCAAATATAAACGAAAGAACTAGAGAAGCACTTATGGATCACTGCCTCACAGTCTGGGAAAGTTTAACGGGTACTGACATATGTGACAAATTGATTGGATCCATGCGTAACCGGCTCCAGGCTATGATTGACAATGAAGGTGGATATACGCGGTTTTGAATATTTATGATAAAAAAATTACTGGAGAGATTTAAATTAATTTAGTCGTAGCCTTCGGTGATAAGTGTTTATTTTGTGCACCGCTAACCATGCTTTCTATATAATTGTGTTAAGATTGAGGTTTGTGTCATAAATGTCTTAATAAATATAAAGAATAAATAACTTTGTTTTTCTAAAGATTTTATTAATCAATATTTTAGCTGAAATCTTCTAAGCCCCCATAATCATAAACGGCCTTTAAACCTATTTTATTTTAAATATGTTGTTTTGGTCCGTCACTTTGATATTTATGTTTGAGAAAGAGACGAACTTTTTAACTAATATAGGTTTGAAGAATAAGCGGGTTAGTTGACTAGCTATCATATATTGACAATATAATTTTGTTCTTTTTTATTTGTTTCTTTTTTCTTATGGGACCACAGGACCAAAAAGTAATTATTACTCGGAAATCGGTAATGATCGTTTGCCCTCGCTCCAGTTGACGTTAGCCCCTAGAAACGTAAAGTTGTCGATGGTAAACATTATGACGTTTATTGTTTGTGCAGTGACAGCGTTAACATAATAGCTCTAAATGGCGAAAGTTTGCTACACGATATTCAACCTTAGGTGGGTCCCAAATTAAAGCTCGTGACTGTACACCATAAAAATCACAGACATAAATTTAGAAATTAAATACTACTACTATTATTATAATTTTTTTTTAATTTTAATAATGCATTAATAATGACAATTATTACTCTCGTGTATCTAGAACTAATGAATTATTAAATACAATGATTTCCTGGTGCATATACTTTATTATCTATAACTTATATTTATTGTGGACGGATGGATGGATATACGTATTATGCCTTTACTAGAAAATCGGGTAGGAAATAACAGATGGCGCTACGTGTACCACGCGCCGTCATATTGATTTGCGTATGTTATAAATAAATAAATGTTAATTTCAAACCAGACTAAAGTAATTACAAGAAGTAATACTTATAATATTGTATACTTACCTATTATATTGGTTCAATTAATATTGATTTGTTCTTAAAATTATGTAATTGATCTGTTATGAATGAATAAACATGTTTATATACATAAAGACAGTACTTATTTCAATAAACATTCGCAAATTTACAATACTGTAAATTGTTTTATCAGAAATGTTCAGAGTGGCTGCTAAAAATTGTTGGCAAACAAATCTTCTACCTTCTCCTTCGTTGATAAAATATTTGATAGTGTAATTGCGCTTATTAGAATCGGTGCGTTTCCGTTTAATATTTTCTTTTTGAGACAAGGATACTAACCAATCACGGCGACGTGTCTTGTCAAGATTCCAAAAAAAAAGTAAATAAGCTTTTTCTTCTTTCATCAGACAGAGACCCGCAGTCATTGCCACATTTCTTGCCAGAACAAGGATTAGCCAATACGGTTTTTGCTGGTACAACGACACCTTTATTTGTTATTTACTGTTGACCGGAATGTTTACTTTTTGACCGTTCTTTTCTTGAATTGGGTTTTTTTATTCTCGTCGCAGATTCTCCGACTACATCATCTTCGGTATTGGCATCTTTGAATTTTGACCCCTTTTTAGTGTACCTTTTATTGCTTCTAACTTTTTGTTCCGCTAATAGCAAATCATCTTCTGATGTTATTCCTTCTTGTCCTTCTGACCAATTATCCGAATCAGCTATGTCACCATAAAAAGTAGAAAAGTCTTCTTGATCTGACATATAATCAATATATTTAATATCTTTCTTGCATTTTCTTTTACCAACTTTACTTTTAATTGGATTTGATACGATAGATTCTTTACTTGGTCCTGCCTATGTAGACGGTACATCATGATCGGACGTAAGTATTGTATATTGTGTGTTTTCTTCAACCTGGTGATCATTCAAAGTCGGTTCTTCAATGTCTGGTTCAGCAGTTAAAGTGATATTAAATGCGTGATCAACCGAAATACGTGGAGCACTAATCGATGCAGTCGTTTCAGTGTGATCTGTTGTGGTGCATAAACTATCAGCAAGAACCGGAAAAGTCAAATCTTTCGAAGTGTCGATGCTGATAGAAGCTGACTCTAATGTTTTGTTAAACTGCTTTGTGTTGCTATTAAATGACGAAGCCGCAGACTGCAAAAAAAAAACGATTCGATGATGTCAGCTTTATACTGTGTATTTTTACTAAGTGAACCTACAAGATAAATAACTATTATTTATTTATCTTGCAGGTACTCAAACAAATTATAAAAAAGTAGGTACTTACTGTGCTTAGATCATAACTCAATCGTCTTCGACACTGCCGAACATTTCTTGCAACGCCATCTCGACTATGGATGAACTACGTCGTTTTAGCTCGCGACTCATTTTTAACTGCAAGGAAAAATAAAATTGATTTAAAATGAGTACTTTGTTACATCTAAAATATAATAGGGTTTAAAAATTATCCGAAACGCAATGCAGTTTTGAAAATGGGTACTATCTTTGCATAATTTGATCGAATACTTACCATGTCTTCATAGAATGCGCGCCAAAATGGGAAGTACGTCCTCCCTAAGCGACGGCGGGTGCCTGAATGAGAACCCGTATAGACGTGTCACGACGCGTGTCGCGCATACCTACACGACGTTTTTTAAACCCGTGCGGTTCCTTAGCGACGAGAAAATATAATTTTGCGTACGGGTAGTTTTATCTACGCGCCATACATAGCCATTTAGCAAAACAAGTAAGACTATCTAACCGACATCATTAATATTAACCGTTGTCAAATAAAAATATCTAAGGATAAAAAATAAATATTATGATATACAAGTAAAAATATCTAAGCTCTAATATTCTTCCACTTTATTTCAGATTAACTTATACAAATGACACTGTCACAAAATATATTATCAAGTTAAAATATATAACCACATAAATTACAATTGCTTTGTGTAGGTAAAATCTACGTAAGTAATTTCAAAGGAAAAATTCTTAACAAGTAAAAATACGTAAATACAAATAAATTAAAAAGTCAATACATGAAAAACCGACTAAGTTCATATTCCTAATTGTTAGAACGTCACTGCTGGATATTCATAAAATCACTATTTTTTGGTCGTTTAGTAAGCACAAAATGTAGATTTGACCGAAATCACGCAATATCTAAGTGACAATAAAACTCGTCGTAGAACTATGAGACCTAGAACAAACGACGCAGAAAATTCTGGCGGTTCGAATGGTATATATAACTCATTTTACGGATTTTTGTCGGTTAGTAAGGATTGCCTTTCAAGCGTCTATATTTCCACTAAATTAAGTTAATATTCGGATTTAACCGCTTAAGCCAGGCGCGCCTATGACGTCAATCACATAAATCACATACGTCAAGTACCGGTCTCCGACAGGATGACGTTTTTGCGACCGCGATAACAAAAAACACTCGTCAGCTTGTTTTTATGAGTTCTTGTTACGTATTGTAAATATTTTTTGGGTTCGTGAATGAACAGACCATATTATGAAGTGTAAGCTAAGCTCGTGTTACGAGAATTGTATTTATAATAATAATAATAATAAAACTAAAACAACAAACTTATCCTTAGACGAAATAGCGATTAAAAAGGGCATTTTCCAAGGGGACTCCTTAAGCCCTCTATGGTTTTGTCTAGCCCTGAATCCACTCTCTCAAGCATTAATTGAATCGAAATTAGGCTTTGATATCAAGAACGGCAGGTCGATAATGCACCAAATTACACATTTACTTTATATGGATGATTTAAAACTATATGCTAATAAAAATACAGATTTACACGATTTATTAAATATCACAACAACATTTTCGAAAGACATAAGAATGGATTTTGGACTAGATAAATGCCGGAAACTAAATATAGAGAAAGGTAAGATTATAGAAGGAAACTACTCAACAGACTACGAGGAAGTAATAGAAGCGATGAAAGACGAAGAACTGTATAAATATTTAGGTTACAATCAAGCACGATTGTTAGAACATAGGACTATTAAGGATAAACTAACAAAAGAATACAGTAGTAGAATACATTCGTTATGCAAAATGCACCTATCTAGTAAAAATTTATTCAAATCCATAAATACATTCGCGATTCCTATACTTACTTATTCTTTCGGTGTAATAAAATGGTCTAACACAGAATTACATGCTCTCGAAGTCAAAACAAGAACCACACTGACACAACATAGATATCACCATCCGAAATCAGCAATAGAGAGAGTTATAATGTCCAGAAAAGAAGGTGGTAGGGGACTAATCGAAATATCACATCTGCATAAAAAACAAGTCATAAACTTAAAACAATTTTTCTGGCGGAAGAAAAACAACAGTCTATTACACAAAACAATTATAGAGATAGACAAACAGTATACACCACTGAATCTTAACGATGATAACAATATTGAGACACTAGATAAAGCGAGACATAGAGAAGAGATACACAGAAAATGGAGGCAAAAAGAACTACACGGAAGACATCCCAACGATTTACAACAAACATACATAGATAAAGAGGCTTCTAACAAATGGCTAGAGTTAAGTGAGCTGTTTCCTGAAACAGAAGGGTTTATGTTAGCCATTCAAGATCAAGTCATAAATACAAAAAATTATAGAAAATACATAATAAAAGATAGTACAGTAAGAAATGATTTATGTAGAAAATGTCACAGCAAACCTGAAACAATACAACATATCACAGGAGCTTGTATCACACTAACCCAAAACGACTATACGCATAGACATAATCAACTTGTTAATATCATACACCAAAAACTCGCAACTAAACTTAAACTCATGCAAGATCCTTACACACCATATTACAAGTACACGCCTAGACCGGTTTTAGAAAACCAATTCTACAGAATATATTATGATCGCACTATAATTACAGACCACACCATATATAACAACAGACCTGATATAACACTAGTTGATAAAGTAAGCAAACACACATTTATAATAGATATAGCAGTCCCAAACACTAATAACATACAAAAAACTATCACAGAAAAAATCAGGAAATATACAGAACTACAAGAGGAAATTACCAGAGTTTGGAAAATGAATAGAGTCACTATAGTACCAATAGTAATATCAACAACAGGTGTTATCCCGAAACAAATATTCAATAGTTTTAATGCACTCAATCTATCCAAATACACATACCTAACACTACAAAAAGCTGCCATATTAAACACTTGCCGCATAGTAAGAAAATTTTTACAACTAGACTTAGATAATAATTTCAATGCAGTACAGAGCAATTTACCTTCTTAGAATAATAACTAGAATCTCACCTTGGTTAACACCCGTGAGATTCTGAAAATACCAGGAACTTACCTGAGAAATTAAATTTAAAAACTAAAATAATAATAATAATAAATCGTTTATTTATAAAAAGGGGCACATTTACAATAAGTATCTTAATAATTAAAATAGAGCACATATGCTTAATTGCCTGAACTAGGTTGAACCTGTGCTTCAGGCTAGGAAGTGCAATACTTTATGTAATAAATTAACAAGGAGTTTAAAGTACCTATATAAACTAAAATAAAATTAGGTCAATCAAAGTAAAATGGCATGTTAGCGATTCTATTTGCAGACAACAAGTAGATCTTCTGTCTGTGCATAATCTATGGTTAGTAAATATTCTAGTATAATTTGTTTACAGCTAAAGTAATTTAAGTTATAAATACTAAGTTTTCTATTTAATCTATTGTACAGAAATGGGCCTAAGAATGTAAAAAATCTTTCTACAAAGACATGTTTTGAGGTTGCATTTGATGTGCATACTATATCATTCCGTCTCTTGTTAGTATTCTCAGCGGTGTAAGTAAGCATGGTGTGCTGTTTTAATACTAAGTGCATAATGAAAAGTTGGCGAACAGTCAGCACGTTGCAGGATTTATATAGCAGATCTGTGGGAAAGAAAAAGGGATGGAAGTTTGCTACCTTTAAAATTGATCTCTGAGCTCTTTCAAGAGGAAGTAGATAGGTTTTTGGTGCGCCACCCCATGAAGTGATGGAGTATTGAATTATAGATTGACATAGGGCCAAATAAACTTGTGTGATTAATTTTGAATCTGCAAATGTTCGCAATTTTTTAAAAACATATATTAATTTGCGCACTCTTTTAACTAGACTTTCAATATGTTTTCTGAAAGACAGCGTTTCATCCATTATTACCCCGAGGTATTTTATGCTGTTCGTTTTGAGGATAAAAGGGCAATTACACATGACTGAACGATTTCCACATTGATGGGCATATAGATGAGGGTTAGTAATGTAAAGTTGAGGCTTGCGCATGTAGAAGTGAATGTATTTTGTCTTGTCAGCATTTAACGTTAGTAAATTGCTTTGTAGACAATTAGTCACAGTATTAAAACCTAGTTGAGCAATTTGGAACAGTTCACTACTGGTTTTAGCGGTAAATAATAACGCCGTGTCGTCGGCATAGGATATTATTTTGCCTTCTTTAATATTCAGATTACACAAGTCATTAATATAAATCAGGAATAGCGTAGGGCCCAGAATACTTCCCTGGGGAACACCAAAACCAGAACTTTTCTGCTCATCGCTCGTAATATTGTCTATTCTAACACATTGGTATCGGTCAACTAAGTAGTCCGTAAATAGTTTCAACGGCGTTCCCCTTATTCCTATGGCCTCTAATTTGTTTAGAAGAACGGAAACAGACACCGTGTCGAAGGCCTTGGCTAAATCAAGGAAGACTCCCAGGGTCTGGTTACCTTTGCCGAGTTCTTCTGAAATATAATCGGTGAGGGTATGCACCGCATCTGCTGTGGATAATTTGGCTCTAAAACCAAATTGTGCAGGGGATAAGAAATTATTTTTTTCTAGATAGTTAACTAGTCTACTGTTTATAATTTTCTCTAATATTTTTGATATTGAGGGGAGTAACGATATTGGCCTATAATTATTTACGTCTTTACTACCAGATTATTATTGATTGATTATTTAAGTCTTTACTACCAGATTTAAAGACAGGGATTACAATTGCCTTTTTAAGACAGCTAGGGAAAATTCCTTTGGATATACAGATTCGAAATATATGCGTTAAGGGAGGTACTAAAATATGCTTAAAAAGTTTAAGGATCTTATTACTTATATTATCCCATCCAATTGCACAGTCATCTTTTAGTCCAGAAATAATTCTGGTTATTTCGTCTTCGTCAGTGTCCAGCATAGCAAAAGATTTCAGGTTACAGGTATTGCTTGATTTTTGGAAAGGTGGTTGGTGTTTCGGAATCTGTTCAGCAAGAGTTTTCCCAACATTGACAAAGAAGTTATTAACGTTGTTAGCTGACAAGAGTGGTGAAGGATTAGTAAGCAGTAAATTCGAATTTGATTCACGCTGTTTAGACATATTGGTGACGTTTTTAATATGTTTCCA